>OY720680.1:75742180-77068786 GCA_963170755.1 Amphimallon solstitiale | reverse complement strand
GTCGATGAAATGGGCATAACTACTGTGCAACGGCCAGACAGAATTATTGCAAGAAAGGGCATAAAACAAGTGGGTTCTGTAACTTCCGCTGAAAGGGGTACGCTAGTAACATTTTGCTTTGCTGTTAGTGCCAACGGAAATTCAAGTCCCCCAATGTTCTTGTTTCCAAGAAGAAACTACAGGGACTATTTTGTTAACAACGGCCCTCCAGGATGCATTGGATCTGCCAATCCGTGAGGTTGGATGACTGAAGATGATTTCTTTATATATTTAAACCACTTCGCCAAACATGCCAGGTCATCTCGGGAAAAACCGGTTCTCTTGATATTGGATAATCATGAATCTCACCTCTCACTAAAAGGTATTTCTTTTTGCAAAGAAAATGGAATCGTGGTAATTTCTCTACCACCACACTGCTCCCACAAACTCCAACCATTGGATCGGTCGGTATATGGGCCTCTTAAAAAATATATTAATAGTGCTTGCGACTCATGGATGCGTAATCACCCAGGAAAAACTATGTCAATTTATGATATACCCCCCATTGCGAAAGACGCTCTTCCTTTGGCAGCAACGCCAAAAAATATTCAAGCTGGGTTTGCAGCCGCTGGAATTTTTCCCTTTAATAATAATATCTTTTCCGATGATGAGTTTCTTCCTGCAGCTGTTACCGACCGTCCAAATCCGGAAAATGATTTGAAAGCAGACGTTCTCTGAACGAAGTTATTCCAGAAATACAGATTGGTAGTCAAACCAACCATATTGAAACCCAAATTACCCCTAACAATTCACCGTCTAAAGGAAATTCACTTCCAGTAGCACGCAGTACAGATTTAGTTCCTGTAAATTTACCTGGACCTTCCGGTAGCACGACATATTTTTCTCTAGAAGATTTAAGACCAACACCCAAAGCTGAAAAACGAGTAGTTACACGAAAGGGCCGAAAACCTGGCCGATCAGCAATTTGGACGGATACTCCAAATAAGGAGGAATGAGAAAATGACAAAGGAGAAAAGAATTGAAAGAACAAAAGAAAAAAGGTAAACAATCCGGTGCCAAGAGAAATATATGTAGAGCTAAAATTAAGGCTAAAGCTAAAACCATTGATGCTAGTAGTAGTTCTGATGATGAAGATGAAACTTTCTGTTTGATTTGTAGCGAACCTTTTTCAAACTCTCGTTCAAAAGAAAAATGGTTGCAGTGCACCAGTTGCTTCAAATGGGCTCATGAAGAATGTACAGATAAAAATCCATATTTCGTCTGCATTCACTGCAATTCCGACGACGATATATAAAGGAGAAGGGTTTGTCACAATCAGCCCCGTAAGTGACACAACGAACCTCAGGTCGGGGCAAGTTGTGACATTTGGAATCACTTTTTTTTATTGTTAATAACTATGTTTGTATCGCGTGAAATTTGTTCGTTTTTATATTTTTTACAGATAAATATTCAAATAAAATAAATATGTTGAAACAAACGTAATTGTCTTATTATCTAGATCTATAAAAAACGTAAGAATTGTTACAACCAACCTCGGTGTCCCCTACATTTATTAAAAGAAAAATAGAATATTTCCAAATAACACTGGTTAAAAAGGTAATATTCACTAATCTCTTTTTCCTGTCTATTTCGCTACCTACTTGATGTACTATTTTCCATTTTAGCACGATTTGTTAGTATTTCTACGCATACATTTGAAGACAGGCCAAAATTTGCTTTATAACACTAATCAATTTCTTGTTTGCTCTTCTCAACCTTACTCTGATAACAAGGTGCGTTATTGGTAATAATTAGAGCATTTTAATAATTACTATAGCATCTTTATTTATCCAACAGGCGCAAATTTAAATACAGGACAAAAATTGACAATGTTCAAATATTCATAGTAAACCCACTTGTATTCTTTTACTTTCTTATACGTAGTATAAGGAAGTATTGTGATGAAAATTTTCGATTTCGAGATTTTTGCAGATGTCCACGTTTTGATGTCCCCTGATACCGAAAAAGTGGTTTTTAAAAAATCTCTCTCCCTTCCAAATTTTATATTTGGGAATATAATCTCCCTCTTGAGATCTGATTAGATTTTCAGTAAAATCGGCAGACCGACAGTAGTAGTTTACTTCAGTGAAAAAATCGAATTTTGCCAACTTTTGGGCAACTACTACCTAAGTTTAAACAAATTTGTAAAGAATTTATATATACTCAAAATTAAATTTGAAAAGAATTTTATTAAAAAAGTTTTTCGGAATTCCTACCGGAAGTAGGTCTTTTACTTTTATCGGAAAACAGTTTTTTGCGAATATTTCGTATATTTCATGGTCAGGTACGTTACGAGTATAAAAGAATTTAGAACTTAATTTCCAATACCTTTTGTATAAACAAATTTTCAAAATTCGGACCGGAAGTAACACTTTTACTCTTATCTATTAGCGATTTTTGCAAATATTCCGTAAATTATGCATTCTATATATATTTGTCAAGAGTACAAAAGCATTTAGAGTTGAATTTGAAATATTTTTTGTATAAGTAAAATTTCAAAATTCGAACCGGAAGTAACACGTTTACTCATATGGAATAGCGATTTTTGCAAATATTTCGTAAAATATGCATTCTAAATATATTTGTCAAGAGTAGAAAAGTATTTAGAGTTGGATTGGGAATATTTTTTGTATACATGAAAATTCAAAATTCGGACCGGAAGTAACACTTTTACTCTTAGCGAGTAGCATTTTTTTTGAAAATATCTCACAAAGTATGTATCCTGTAGAGATTTATTAAGAGACTGGAAGTACTTAGAATAGGATTTTGAATAATTTTTGTATAAAATAATTTTTAAAATTGTTTAATTTGAAACGCTCATACATATAAGAAAGTCGTGTGGTGGCCACACCTCCTTTTTTAAAATTGTAGTATATCAGCCCTCGAATACCTTAGAGCTTACATATTCCGATTTATTGTTAAAATTTTAGTGACCAAATAACATATAGCTAAACTGCTTAACTTCAGCCCAGCAATTTTTCCCCTTAAAATTTTATACATCTACAAATATATAAATTTAACCTAAAAATGCAAAATATTATGGCTTTATTTTACACTGCATTTCGAATAATCAATTCTCATTTTCCGAAGTACTTTGCGAATTACTTGCCTTTTAGCGCAGACTATTTTGGTAAAAACAAATCAATCAAATGTCAATAACATTAGGTTTGATATAATCCAATCATACTGCATATTTTTAGCATTTACCAAGTACTTTATAATGCTTTGCATAGATGGCCCCACTTACGTATAGTAATTTCGAGATTATCAGGATCAGAAAAATCTCGTTATGTGACGGCCTCATATCGCGAAGCGATAGCGAGATATATACGGTTTCCCTTGCAAGAGAGACATATTATTTCCATGTTAGGCTAACAAGAACTTTCTCCAGTTGCCACAGTTTTCTCCCTGGCATTCTATATTGTTATACTTATTTATGGGTAATATTAAAAATGTCATTGTCATAAAATGAAAAATGTCTTTAAATAGTAATCAAAAGATAAGTGAATATGACGGTAGCAAATCCAAAGAAGGAACATCAAATAAAAGTCCGTCATGCATTCAAATCGAAGAAAACACAGAGGAACAGGGAAATTGGCGAAATATCATATATTTACCGTTTGAAAATTATTGGAAATTCATCATTGTCTGTACGACGATATTCAATTTTGGAATGAACGCCATGAACTTTATCTTTGTACTTCAAGATACACATATGCATACCTACTTGTATTATTCTTTCGAAATGTTGTATTTGATTGATACAGTGGCACTGCTTATTCACAAGTAAGTTAACATGTTCATTTCAAACAAATATTTTCCATGTTTTTCATTTGTGAACAAGGTTTCTGCAAGCATAGTTCTCTAATTATCTATATGGTCAAATTATGAACAGCAGTATATTACTGAAGATTATTTTGTTTTAGAAAATGGGTTCGCTTTAGAAACTTACGTTACCACCAACCAGTAGCAACATCAATTCTAATTTTAAGTTTGCTGTCACTATTCCCCTATTTCGAAATTTATTATCTCTTGAACGTCTACACTTGGTCCTATGCAGCGCCGATTGATAAAACAAGAATTAAGACCGGTGTTCGTTTACTGCCAGTTTACATTTATTTCCACAGCAAGAAGCGAGATGTCGGTGTAAATCAATTTATTACGATCGTGCTAAATCAATTTCTGCTTATTTTGCTCATAATCACATTCTTGAGTTGCGTCTGGTTCAAAATGAAATGCTATAATTGCGGCATAGAGGACTGGACAAACTACCTGGAACGTTATAAATTTTCACCAAACAACACTATTCATTGGCTAATTATCTGTTCACATATGATGGGTAGTCTCTTGGCTCATAATTCCATAGGTAAGTGAGAACATGTTTAACTCTAAGCAACAGAAGCTGTTCAAATAATAGGAAATCGTAAACAACAGTTACTACAAATACAGAAGTGACTATTACATAACATAGTACCTATACAAATTAAAGTTTCATCTAAATCATACATATTTTGCTAAAACTTATGATTTAGAAATTAATAGCACGAGTGTTACGCCTTTATTTATAGTAAGGTCACTATGAGAGCAATAACAATCACACTTGGTTTGACAAACACTACCTGTAAGTATATGTTATACAGGACTACTCGCACTTTATATCGTTCACTATTGTTTAAGGCTGATAAATGCACTTCCAGCATATAATCCAATAATATAAACAACAATTAGGCCATCAAAATTACTAACAAAAACGACATGCTTTCTTAACAAGAAATTAAAATTGTGTTATGAAAATATTCTAATACCAGAAATGCGCGGTGTTTTTGAATCGAAATATCAAAAAATATTAACCTGACAAGCGTACGGGTTACATTTTAAAACAATTTAATGATTTCGCAACAGTTTGGTAAAGCGTTTTACAATTCATGATGCCAAATACGAAAGCATTCCGAATATCTTTTCTAACAAGAACTCCGTTTGAAAAATTTTGTGCCAAAGGAAATTATATCTGTTCCCGCCAACACCAACGGAATTCCTATAGATTTTGTGTAAATGGGTATGAAACATACAAATTAGAGCAATATATCGATTTGATAACTAAGACTCTTTGAAACGTGACTGCCAAATTTGTATTGGTAAAGTACTTCAAGTAATTTAAGGAAAGTTAAAATTCTTGATCTCGAATTTAACGAAACGAAAAATTGTAGAACATAATGTAAGAATTTGAAAAGTTTGCCGTACAAGTGAAAGCGAAGTTCCTTAACAAGGAAACGCCACGAGGTATACAGATGAAATATTATCACGTTGCGGCCTGTGGAAATGCATTTTCCATTACTATATTTCAAAATCACTCTGTCCATGAATATATTACCCGAACGTAGTGAAATATATTGATCAAACATTGCACAAAATATATCAGAATCATCAGAATCTAGAACAGCAAACTTTCAACCTATTTCTGTTTTAAATGGTCGAATATTAAGAATGAAAACGGAGCCTTCTCTATTAATCTCCGACATACGTAAATCACACATTTCATGTCTTCTGCATGAACCAAATATGCAACAAATAACGACAACCTGAAAAACGAAATATTACTCTCAATATTTGACACAACTGTCAAAATAAGACGGTTCATACGTACCTTCAAAAGCAAAAAAGTACAATCTGGGGCTTGAACAAAAAAATGTCGTATGTCCTTTTCTCGAAATAACAACCAAAAATTTCTTAGGGCTTTAACCTTTGTTTGTTTCCTTCATAAACGCATGTAGCTTATAAAATGAAGCTATGTTCATTCCTTTTTCAATTCTTAGCATTGTTTGTAACTACGAGGAAAGAATAGAACAGGAGAGAGTCTCCTTAATAATAATATTTGTCCAAAGTGGTAACTCAATATGGCCGCCGCAATGCATAGGCGTGCATAAATATTTTGTATAGGGTATATGTAGACTTCGTATGTTCTCGAAAATCGTTTAAAATAGGTTCTCTTAGTCCAATAATAATTAAAGTATAATTGCATTATTACAGTTACAGTTACGCCACTGAACACATAATCAAAAATATGGGATATATGACAAGTTATTCAAAATACTCATTTTATAAATTATGATTGGTCAATATTGCCATAACTGACCTGCCTTAAAGTGGTAACTTCCGTCTAAATAATACGCATTCCCCCCACCAGTTTATTATCTCTCCTGTTCTATTCTTTCCTCGTAGGTTTGTAATTTTGAATGCATGCTCCACAGTGTTGACGATTTATAGATAGCGAACTATTATGAAACAAGACATTAAATTAATTAATGACCTTTTTTAATAATGTTACCTACAACTTCGTTTATGTACGCAAGCAACAATGTTTCGTCCACCGTGTGGTAATTCGTCTTTCTCATCCAAGCCAATAATTTTTAATATATTTTTTATAATATGCAGTTTTTGATTTTTGTGGAATTAAATTCAATTCGGATGTCTCAGCTAATCGTTCAACTTCCGATGAAATCTCTTCACTCATTTTGTACAATAAATTTGTGAAAAATGCACATAACAACCACATAACAACTAAACAGCAATAATTCCTAACCGTTTCTAAAAATTAAATCACACGCAACCTTGTAAAATGTACCAATTTTTCTATTCTTGTTCTGATTTTCGCATTGTAGTGCAAGTATAATAAAAAAAATAGTGTACAATATGCGTATATAAGAGCCTCTAAAGCATTTGCTCCATCTAAAAGCACTCTACTATCGCGTTGTTCTCTTAAAAACAAACAAACCGATATGATACCATCAAACAACACTGCTTCAATGTCGTATGCTGGTAGAATAGTGATGAAATTGAAGTTGCAAAGAACAAAACCATGTTTGGTACTACATTCTAACAACCATAGACTTCAAAACAGAAGCTGTTAAAGATTTTTGACAAATATTTTCGTTCAAATCTATAACAAAAAATGTAGAAAAAGTTTCGTATTTCTGCTTCAAAATAATAGATTGCGTCGTAAATTTAAACCGACGAGGGTGGACCGCTCGAATACGTCACCCTGTCTGCACGTTTGAATCGCACGTGTTAATTAAATGCAGATCCACGAATTATAAATTTCATTGGTCACTTCAACCTGCGACATTTTTATTGGGTATTAAAACACAATAACCTGATTCACAAAATAAAATAGAAGAAAATTCATCTTACATCAGAATATCTTTGTGGTTGGATATTATGTTACATATCTACTTTGTAAATAAATGTGCTTAGATGATGAGCATGAAAATTATGTCACGTAGAATACTATCATGCTTTGTACATAATATTTTGTTTTTATTAAAATATCTAACCCATAGAAAAAAAATTACGAGGAACTGAAAAAAATATGAGTAAATATACTCTATATGTCTTTCTTCTTCCTATGCCTGAAATTGAAGAAACACTGTGCAATTACTAAATTAATATTGGTATATCGCAACCACAGCATTTTTTTGAAATCTTGTTTACTTCATTGAGTGGCATAACTTTATTTATACAAACAAATCTAAAATAAATAAAACTTTGGGAAGAGATCTATTTTTGCTTCCCAGTTTTCTTAGAATATTTATTTCCTTAAGATTAGGCCGTGTAATCCTGTGTATAATTTTCTATTTTGCATTTACCTTTGAGGAATAATTTGCGGGTCTTCCTCATTTGATATACTTGCCCGAACGACAAGTCAGAGAGTTGAATTAATGTTCGAAATGATAAACTTGCAATTCATGACAGCAGAATATAAGAATAAAAGTTAAAACTTTCAAGGGTGTCTTTAGTTTTCATTCTCAAGTTGGTAAAATTTTCTTTATGTTGCGTCCTTAAATGTCCAGCTATATGTGCTAAACGTTCTTTTTCCGTCTTCAGTGGTAGCCTGGAAGATGTACTGCTATTACTTGCGACATTTCCTCTGGAATCTTAACTTGTTCTCAAATGGCTAGATTTTCAAGTTGTCATCATACGTTTACTATGGTTGCCAACATCGATCAGATGTTGTAAGCAACGCAATTACACAGAAAAATGTCAGAAAGATCCAGAAATAATTAGTATTAGTGTAGTAGTAATTGTATTTTACTCTAAGTGTATTACTTTAAGGTAAGTTGGAAATGAAAGAACATATGCAATATTGAAATATAGCTATTTTGATTAGTAAGTTATTACTAAACATTCAAATCTATACAGGATGTCCCACAGAAAACGAAACAGACCGAATATATCGAAGGAGAAAACTTTTTTGAAAAACCGCGAAAACAGGTCGATTTTTGATCCAAGGGGGATACCCTTCCATCATATCTTCAACTATGATACGTCATTCCCCTCCCCACGATCACTGTAACTATTACAATTGAAATACGGAAAGTACTAAATACGATACATCATTGAAAAGCTAATTGTACGGAGAATTCTTCAAAGTGATTGTTGGTTGCGCTATTTTTGATTTTAGCGCCATCTAGCGGAATAAAAAGACGGTTACATGTTAAAAATGTGACACATCATTTCAGAGCTAATTTTAGTAGCAATTTAATGTACAATTGAAAAAAATATTAATT
Organism: Amphimallon solstitiale; assembly: GCA_963170755.1. Classification (NCBI taxonomy): domain Eukaryota; kingdom Metazoa; phylum Arthropoda; class Insecta; order Coleoptera; family Scarabaeidae; genus Amphimallon; species Amphimallon solstitiale. The sequence goes on along the minus strand of OY720680.1, from coordinate 77,060,183 downwards.
TAAATAATTGAAAAACCTTGCAGAGCTCTAATATTAGAAACTACGAACTTAATTAGTCTACAATAGACGCTGGCAGTCTATACTTGACAATGATGGCAAATAAATGTCAAGAATAATACGTATTTAGTTGCTAATAAAATTAGCTTTGAAATGATGTGTCACATTTTGGAATACGTAACTGTTTTTTATCCCATTAGAGGGCGCCAAAATCCAAAATAGCGCAACCAACAATCACTTTGCTGAATTCTCCGTACAATTACCTTTTCAATGATGTATCGTATTTAGTACTTTCCCTGTATGTGTCTAGATGTAAATAATTATATAACTGTATTTTTAGATAAATGCAAAGAAAATAATAACTCTGGAACTATATTAATTAATAAATATAGTATATTTATACATTTTTTGATTGAAAGTTGTATCTATGAGTTATTACTTAAAAAGTATTTCTAAATTAAAAAAAATACATCTCCAGTATATTTGCCAGTTGAATATCAAACAGTAGCTTTTTAAGAAATGAATGAATGCGTTGTACATTTCTGTGGCTTACCAAACACGAATGGCATTGTACTTCCAAAGCCACAGGCAGACAGCATATATATTTTTATTCAGATATATATACATAATATGTTGTACTTATACTGTGTATGTATTCAATTGTATCATTTCTAATAATTTTTCTATTTAATTGCGTTGTTTACAACGGCTGACAGGTGTTGCTCAATATCCGCCGTTCACGAGAATTTCCGAAAAATGTTTTATAAAATGGAACGCATACGTGAGGCGACGATACAGAAACCTCGTGCTTACGTGAGTTTGTGGCTTACGTGAGCTGAGCTCCAACAATAAAGATCGACATTAGTTAACATAGTTTCACATGATTTAATAATATATTCTATCTACTTAATTTATATATGCGCTTCTTTCAGGTTTACGTACTGTAACCTCTTAAGTCTATAGTCAAATCCTGAAATGTAAAACGAGCATCTATAGTATTAATTTTCTTAAAGATTTTTTTCTCATCAGTATATGTCACTACAGAATTTGAAATTTTGCTAGCATAGCATATACAAAAATTGAGCATACTGTCAAAGCTTCAGAAAAGTATTTCTTCACCGAAAAATGCAAAGCTTTCATGTGATTTCATTTGTTTACATTCCAGGAGTTGGTATTCAAATTATGAACCCCACGTACTTTTTGACCGTTGATTTATTTCTTCAACTTATTATATTTTACTCCAAAATTAGATCATTCTCCCCGACATTTTTTTCACGTGGTGAAAAAGCATTTTCATATTTTTAATTTTCAATTATTTCGAAAGTAGCTTTCCGTAATGAAATCTTTGGGATTTATTGTCACCATCTTTCAAGTGTCACTGTATCAACACAATACATACTACTATTGTATTTTATGTGTAATCGTCAACATAATACTTTTCAAGAAATAATTATATATTTATTTTCATTTTGTTTTAGGCACGATGTCTGGGGGATCGTCTGACGAAAAGATATTCATCGTCATAATAATGCTTTTCGGTTATATGTTGCATATCATGATCTTTTTTGGTGAATTAACTGCGGCTTTCATACAAAGCTATCACCACCACCACGAATTTACTTCTCGACTTAAAAAGATCGTTTATCTTTTGAATGACTGGAACGTTGACAAAGAAGTGCAAAGAAAAATTATCGAGTACTACACGGTGTTTTGGGAGCGTCGAAAAGGAATGCGCGATATGCCAAAGGCCTTCGAATTACTACCAAAGTCAATGCGTAAGGATGTGACAGTTGATATTTTCTGGGAAGCTTTGAGACACTCTCATTTATTTGGTAGCACAGACATTGCATTTAAAAGATCAATAAGTATGGTGATGAAAAATGAGTTCCTTTTGCCCGGTGATTATTTATTTAAAACTGGAAAGTTGAAGACTAAAATGGTGTACATTGTTTCTGGCGTTGTTCAGGTATTTATATTATTTGAATCACAAAACTCTCTACTGCCCTACTCCCTACAAGTCAATCCTCTGTGAAATGCTCTAATGAGTCTAGAAGCATTAAAATCTGTTTATATACACCGAAATTCAACTTATCGTTTTGAATGTAGACATATGGGGCCATGTCTGCGTACAAAAATTTATAACAGTTGGTTATAACTTCGGTTCCACCCTTCCCTTCATATGGGGGCAGGATTAAAAAATATTTATTTTTTATGTTTATGTTTATTATTACAAATGACAATAAATTATTGTCATCATATTTTCAGATTCCTAATGCAACAGTATTAAATTAAATTCAATTACTGCTCCCAGTGTGAATTATTTATATTCTACCTATATTCTTATTATTTCTATTCCTCGTTCCTAGGTTTCTGACTCCCATCAGCCACACTGCGTCCCAGTCAAGAGTCTCAGAGTATACTAGAATATTCTTCCATGTATTTTTTTACTTTGATTTTGAATACCCTGAAACTCAAGCAGTTCTTTATTTCCGACGGAAAATTTATATCTCTATTGTTCCAAACTGAAAACTCCTTTTCCCCATTACGCTATCAACTCAAGGGATATAATCGTTGTGGCGTGTACTGGAGTTATGCATGTCACTTAACCTCTGTAGAGTCAAGTTCTTCTTCCGAATATTATATGCAGTCTAGCTATTTGTGTTATACTGAATAGTACCGTATCTCTGTATATATTCTCAGTGGGGGTATACCAGTCCAAGTCCAGGATTACCTTCAGAGCCTTATTTTGAATCATCCGCATAGATTTCCTTAACTTTTTTGCACATTTTCTCCATGCCACTATTAAGTAGCATATTTTGGAGATGGTATATCATTAGTTTTGTCTTTTTACATAACCCACTTCTTTTTATTGCCCCTATTATGGGGCCACACTTTTTTGATGTAGGCCACGTGATGCCCCCATAATACTTTGTTATCTATCATAATTCCCAAGTACTTTATTGTGTCTACTTCTTTAAGTTTTTCTTTAGATATGTTCAGCCTCAGTTGTATTGGCTGTTTATTTTTTTGTTGAAAAATTATATAAACTGTCACTTTTGTGTTTAATGTTAATTTCTGCCCAAATAGCTATTGGTCCAGTTGTTTTAGATCTGTATTTATTTTTTTCAATTTCTGCCCTACTTTTCCCGTATAAATTATTGCCGTATTATCTGCATAGATTACATGTTTTCCTTGTAGGCCAACGCTGCGGAACGATTGAATGTACGATAGGCATAGTATTGGTCCTAAGACCGAACCCTGCGGAACACCTGTTGTTAATTCTGCAGGTTGACTATATGTGATCGGCCCTTTTTTAGTTAGTTGAGTTATTTTTTCCAGGTACGTTCCAATCATCTTGTCAACAATGCCCCGAATCCCAAGTTCCTGTAGGCTATCAACGAGTATACGATGATCAACCGTGTAAAAAGCCTTCTTTAAATCAAGGAATAACGCTCTGACCTAGTTTTTATTATCAATGCCTTCATATACTCTATGCATGAACTCAAGTACAGCTGCTTCTGTATTGCTGTTTGATTTAAATCCAAATTGATGTTTATCAAATTGCATTGTGTTAGTTATAAAATGTAACAGTCTTTCCTTCAGTACTTTTTCATATTTCAGCAAAGTACTTGTTCATTTAATTTGCATTGTTCTTACTATTACTTTTCTTTTTTCTTCATATTGTATCTTTTTTATTTCTTCTTTCTTTCCCTTGTGTCCTTTTATTCTTTCGTTTAAAACATAGCTTTCTAATGTCCGCTTCTGCATTTACAATTTTTGCATATACTCCACTTTTCTTTTTTTAAATATGTTACTTATCTGATTTCTAAGTTCTCTGTAGTTTTCCTTAAGATTTCTTTATTTATCCAACGTCTGTTTCTTGCAGTGCAGAAGTATATTTTGCAATTTATAGAACGTAATTTGTGGCACCTTTAATAGTTAGTAATTTAATAGTATTAAATAAAAATTCCATAAAAACGTAAAAATATTTTTCTAGTAAATATTTAAACCTATATTAAACTTGAATTTAATGCAATATTGTCTAATTTTAATTCCACCTTGCGGTAATTTTGGAAACTTAAAAATATTTTTCTTGAAATTTTCATTGTTGCTTTTGTCATTCTTGTTGCGCAGGGTTGTATGATGAACGGGTGCCGAGATATGGCCGATGTTTAACCGATCACTAGGTATATATTTATACCTAAACAGGGTGTTTTACCGGGAATTGAATCGATCGATTGCGGAAAAACTATAACTAGGAATGATCTGAAATTTGACACTACTAAAGTCGATGAGGGGCATTCGCATAAAATATTTTCAAGATGGCGGCACTCCGGGCTATACCGGAAGTAGGCACCAATGTCCTAATTTTAAATAGAATAGCATGTATATTGTCAGGTGTTTAGATTCTACGTTAAATTCTAAATATATTTTATGTATAATATCATATATCTAAGTCTAACCCTTTTTGACTTATTGAAATTTTCATGTTAAATTTGACGTTACAGGCAGAAAATCAATAGCACTTTTTCGATATAAAGATGAATTTATTATTATAGTTAAATACTATTATTATAAAATTGTTACAATTATTAATACAAAACTTAATAATACATACAATTATCTAAATAGAAAAAAAATATTTTAATAAATGCTCAAACTGACGCCCTTGAACCTTGAGACATTTTTCGTACCTAATTAGTAATTGTCCATGAGTGGCGTTTTCTTTTTGATTGAGGATTTAGGTTTTGAAATAATCTTCTGACACGGTCCATGGTGGTTAAGGCAGTGCTATAGACCATATTTTTGATTGTACCCCAAACAAAATATTCCAGTACTGAGAGATCGGGAGAACCAGGTGGTCCATTGTTGGCAATCCATTGATCATCATACAAATTTTGTAGGTAAATGTTCACTAAATGGTCATTATGTGGCGCTGCCCCATCATGTTGGTAGAATATATTTCTGTAATCATCTAGCGGCAAGTTATCTAAATAATTAATTTCTTGATTCACCTAAAAATCAACAAAGGAGTTTATACCTAGAATAGTTCCAATATGTCGCCCTAACTTACCGTCTAAATTCTCTTTGTAAAATTGTAAGGACACGATACTATTATTTCTTACAGCGCAATAAACATTATAAATTGCCAGTTTTCTTGAAAATTGTGTTCTCTAAATGGATGTACATTTGTGTTACTTCAATAATGGGAATTATGTCGATTGAAACTCAATTTTTCGCAAATTTTAATTCATGGGTCTAAATAATGTTATCAAAAATAAAGTTTTCTTGAGATCGTAGCAAAATAAATTCACTGAAGTCCACGCGTATTCGAATATCAGTGTCTTTTAAATGCTGCACCATGGAAAACGCATATGGATGAAACTTATGTTTCCATACAATTCTAAGAATTCATGATTTCGATAACTCTGATTCCAACATAGAAACTATGCCAAGTTAGTTGCTTACACGTTAATTGCAGTGTTCTGACAATTACAAAAAATCTCTGTAAATTGATAAACCTCTAGATTAAGCTTGAAGAATTTTCATTAAAGATATGAACGAAACCACTGAAACCTTGCCAATTACATACTTTGAGCGACAATTTCGGCAGCACCTTGTACTCATCATATCTATTTCATATGGCCGGTTTCATAATTAAGATAAAATTACATTTAATTTCAGTTGACTTTAGCTTTGAAACTTGGTTTCATAAGTTCAAAGTGAACTTTAAAATTGCTCAAAGCTAGAGATTCGAATTTCTCTCTTTAACCAACTTCGGGTATCTGTAATTTATTTACGAATTGTGATTTAGAAATTTTATTTTATTAAATCAGCAATTTGTGTAACAATAACATTGCCAATATGATGAAAGAGCGCTAATAACCGGTAGTTTCGATTTGGAATTTGACAATTAAGTTAAATTCAAGCAGGGGTTAACACTGTAAAACATAAAAATCGCTAGTATGCAAATGACAGTGGCGAATATCATTTGCTGTGGGCCTATTATATTTGCTTTAAAGACAAGTCACATAATATACTTGTTAAAAATTTGATTGTTAAATTTCGAATTTATAAATTATTCATTTCAATTTATTTTGAATTCTAAATAGCAAAATTAACCGGTACATATTGCAAACGAGTTGTAGTTCCACGTCATGCAATGAGGTTATGTTGTAAGATAGCGTAAAGTTTATAAAGACAGGGAGAATGGTTTGAACAAATTTAATGAGAATGAATTTTTTGATAGCGCTCATTAGAAAGAATGAAACTTTTCGCATCATACCAATCAGTACGTGAAGTTATTTTATTAATGATATATATTTGCTTAGCAAAGTCATCTATACATGATTATAGGCAACACTGAAATATTTATAATACTTTCAATTATACTTAAAATTATTTTCAATTTATTATTTACTGCTAGACTAATACTTAGAATAACTGTTTAAAGACTTCCTTCAACTTGCTTAGATTACGAGAGTTTTTGATATTGAAATTGAAATATTGAAGTTTTTTACAATTTAAGAATCTACTGGAGAAAACCGTACTTTTTACTGAGCTTGTATTTTTATGGGCTCATGTAAACTTTTCCCGTTTCTAGTTTTATACGCAGGTACCTATATATGACTGGTATTAACATGATATCAATCCTCTTATATCTAGTCAATAAAGTTCACTCAATATATCTTTTATTCTTGTGTATCTATATATATTTACGTAGAATTATATGCATAAGGTAACGACGTGTAACATTGTCGGTAGGGAAACATTGACACATTTTCAAATATCCTTTCTGGCTCCCCGACAAATTAAAATTACGCCAATAAAAGTTCATCATAAATTTTCGACAAGTTTTGCGATCTAGTGGTGTGAGGCGAGAAGTTGATTAATACTTGTTATAGAAATCCTTAAACATCAAGACAAAGCTTGCAGTGTGAAATATTAGTCGCCGTGTAAAAAACTTTTGTTTTGATAGAAAAAAGTTCAGTTTTAGGGGTTTAAAAGTAAGGTAAATTGATGTTGTAACACATTACTAACATTATCTATCAATTTTGCGATTTGTTTGCATTACTTAAAATAAAAAAATAAAAAGTGTTTTGAGGTTAACTTTGGTCAATGTTTTCCGCTAAAAATGTGCCATTGTTTTTTTTATAGAATTCAATAATTATACTTTTTGGGACCAACTGTGTATCTAGTCAAAATTTTAGACATATTTGTAACAGCCACTTTACTGACTCCGTCCACAAACGACTATTGTTCAATTCAAGATACACCTACTAATATTACAGCTATTGCGCCCAAAACTACCAGACACAGTACTCGAACATCGACCCCTACGCCTATGGCTCCAAAAGAATCACAAAATATTGTGTTATCCTTAACAAAGAAGTTGGAACTTTTTTTGATGTCTGTTTTAACAACAGAAAAAAAGACTGATGAAATGCATAAAACAGACCGGGTGCGACGTAAATATGCAGAATGTCTGACAAGTGAAGAATTTCGATGATCCTTAATCAAGCGGGACGAGACGAAAAAGAAATTACCGAAAAGGTCTCGCAAACAACTTCAAACGAAGCTTGAAACAAGCAGTTCAGACAGCGATTCTAGTTTAAAATTAATTAATCATTCTGACATTGACATCACTGACGAGACTCACTCTAATGTGATAGTATCCACCATGGAGACAGGCTATGATATTGTGAAAATAGGTTCTTGGGTTCTCGTTATATTTGAGCTCGAAAAAGGTAGTGCAGAAAAGTGTATTATATCGGACAAGTTCAAAGCATTAAAAGCACTAAATATACAACTAAATATACTACTAACTTCTTAAGGAAACGCAACATTATTTTGTGTATGCGGATGTCCGCGACGAGACACTAGTTTCAGAAGAAGATATTGTCAAAGTTCTTCCAACCGCGATCATTCGGAGGCTAATGCACAATTTTAATTTTAATTTCTTATCTTCTGAGGTTAAGAAACCTCTAATTGTTTATTAAACCTGTAAAAATTTGTTTGCATCCAGATTATTATGTTTTTCTCTTTGTAATTTTTACAAATTTTGAAAATTATCATAAATATTTTGAAGATCATAGCCTAAATGCGCCTAAAATTGATATTGTACAAAGTTAGATGGGGGTGTCAATGTTTGACCATCGTCGGTCAACATTGACACTTTACATTGTTTGGCAAATATTTTTTTTTAAAAACGCGCGAAAACTCAATCATATAAATATTATGCAAAAACCAGCATTCATGTATATTGTTTGTTGCGGAAATTTCGTTATCTATTCATAACTTATAAGAATTTGAAAAAATAAAATGTGAAAAGATGTCAATGTTACCCCACCTTACCTTACGTCTATTTTTAAGTATTTGTAAGCGATCCAGTTAATCCTCACTACATTACACTAATAGTGTGCCCAGGAAATAAAAGAGAGACAATATAATGGCGTTGTGTATTATATTTATTACCGCATCATCTATCTCTACAAGTAAATGATATATTTATCGGAGTACATACCACTGCTAAAACAGTTATTATTGACATTACGATTTTCTGCCACTGTTATTATATTCATAACAGTTGGAGATTTTGTTGCAACTATACGTCGTCCTCGCTAAAATTAGCTCCTCTGTTCTTCTTTTTTCTTTGTCCTTCTGGACAGAAATTTTACGCGATCTAATAAACTGGCATTATCAAATGCGGAAAAACTAATGCAAGCATATGTGACAAAGTTGTCAAATATAAAAGGAGCGTGAAACTATTAAGAAAGCTAATATAAACTCGTGAAGTAGAAAAGGAAACTATAATACAATGCAACCAAGACAGACACTATATTGAAATTAAATTTGGTTTTAAGTGGCATCCCAATACCCGCACAAAACTCGTTTACTTTTATTTCACCTTGAGTCAGCTTGAACTTAAAGGGGAACTCTGCTTAACGAGACTTTCACACATGTACTATGAAACCGGGCAGTAGTGATTAAATATTTCCTTCGTTCTAGATTATATAATGTACAAATATATATTATGTGTCGACACAAGTTTTTGTAAATTTAAATTACTTTTCTTGCAATATACTTATTATAATTTCCAGGTATTAACTGAAGAAGATAATGAATCTCCGATATTGTCCCTCTCCAGTGGAACTTTATTGGGCGAAATAGCTTGCCTCAGAGCAACTGTAAGCCAAGCCTACGTAAAATGCGCCACATACTGTGAACTCCATTCTCTGGACATGGTAGACTTACATATTGCTCTACAAACAAATCTGAAAATGGCCAAGTATCTGATGCGCTCCGTAGAATCCCGAATCACTGGCGCAAGGATAATTAGTGATGAAGTCCAGACTATAAGGCGCGTTCTATCATATGACGTTCATAACACATCCATCAAAAGATTAAAGAAACAATGGCATGTGTTATCGACATTGCATAAGACCAGCAGTGTCACGGACGAATACAAAATGACCTGGAAGAAATTAGATAAGACTTTCTCTTCCCAATATATGGATTTGATTGTACTCAGTCAAGAAGTAGAGCTGAAGGTGCAAGCGATATGTTTGAGTTCCAAGTGCCCGCTTGTAATGGATCCTAATTCATCTTTCCGTCATTTTTGCGAATATATGACGCTTTTAAGCTGCTGCGTCCAATTTGTGATCATTCCTTATACGATATTTTTCGACCCTAGAACGGGAAAGACATACAAAAACACCATGTGGATATTGGATTTAGTCTATTACTTAGACATATACGTACAACTAACAACTGCTGTAAAAGTCGAAAGCAAACTAATTTCAAATTCCAAAGATATAGTTTTATATAGATTGAAACAAATAAGTTTCATTGTGGATGTCATTGCTGCAGTACCTTTTAAAGCTTTAATGGGATTCTCCAATAAGAGAGACATGATTTTCGGAGGTAATTTGCCACGCGTGTTAAAGATCTACAAAATATTCATTTTAATTAACGAGAAAGAGAAAAATCTGTGGACAAGCAACATCTACATGCGTTTTCTGAAATATGTAATTTTGTCGATAATATTCCAGTATTTTTGTACATGCTTGTTATTTTCTCTCTCCTGCGATAGTCAGAAGTGCAGCGAAAGTGGTTGGTTTATAGCAAATGGGAACAATTTTTCACACGCTTCCGATAATTTTGCTGTCTCCTTTTTGTACGCGACCTCACTATATTTTGGAAATGACATCAACAAAAGTGGTTGTTATATAATGTCTGATATCATTATAGTGACTTTAATACTCTATCTGGGTTACTTCATGTACAGCTTCAAATTTGCCGAATTTACTGCATCGGCTGTGTTGCATGTAAGCAAGGTAAGTTATCGTACATTAATTATAATTAATAATAGGAATTGAGTGAATTCCAATGACAGTTATATTCTAAAAAAAAAAAAACAGTATTTCGAAAAGGTATTTATACAAATTATAATTACTACATGCTTATTTTGTAATAGTCGATTTACGTCCTACATGACGTGATTCCATGCTAACACAAATCTATTAAAAATTATAACTAGACAGTGGACGTGCCAGGTTTCAATTACGACACGGAGCAAAGAAATAATGTAAACAACACACAGTTACTGAATAGCACTATTCATATGGTAAACTGCAACATCTGTTATTGTCCCAAAACGACAGAAAAAAAAAGTTGTCTTTCCTCATAAAATTCGTTTCTTCATTGGCGTAGGTAGTAGCGTGAGGGGTTTTTAAAATTCATTATATTTATCTTATATTTGGCATGATAAATAGCGTTATATACTTATATACCCATTCATACTTACGTTAGTTTCGTTTTTTCATTGTTTTGACTGTTAATTACGTACTTCGTAATTTTTGTAATAGTTCCTGTTTAATACCGTGTCATTGAATCTATTATCTCGACGTACGTGTGCATTGGATTTTGTTAAGTTTCAATGGCATACGCATACATTTTTAGTTATCATTTATTTAGATCAGGAACATTGTTTATGTTACTATGATATGGAAGAACGTCGAGAATGGCATCGTAAAACAATGGCAAGTTGGATTAAGGGTCATACTGATTGTATGTCCTCCATTGTCAGTGATTCAGAAATATATTGCATAGTCTGTAAAATATCGTTACAAAATGCCCAAAAAAAGCCACGTACAACGTCACTTAGCATCGCTAAAACATAGACAGAAATTGGACCCGTTGAAAGCTGACAATTTTAACGAAGAACTCTGTGAAGGTTTAATGCCGGCTAATATCCCATTAAAGAAACTTGACAACCCCGCTTTAAAAATATTTCTTCAAAAATATGCTGGTCGAAATGTTCCTGATGAATCCACCTTACGTAAATATTATGTTTCTAGGTGCTTCACGAAAACAGTGAAATGGATTAGAAGACATCTTTCAAGTCAGTGCCTATGGATAAGTGTCGAGGAAACTGTCGATATATTAGGACGCTGTGTGGTAAATGTTGTAGCTGGTGTACTACATCCAACTATTCCATATAACGCATATGTAATAGTATCTAAAGTTATAAATACAGGTGATGCGGAAACAGTTGCTAACCATTGACAAAAATTTGCACAAAATGCTTCATTCGGACGACAGGTACAGGGAAAAAATACTTTTATTTGTTAGTGAAAGTGCCGCATATATGTTAAAAACAGGCAGACTATTAAAGGAAACATATCGTTATATGCTGTGTATTACTTGTGTAGGACATGCTATCCACAGAATCTGTGAATATATCAGAGACAGGTATCGGTAAATTGATAGACTTGCATCTGCTTTTAGAAAAATTTTCAAAAAAGCACCATCGAGAGTAGCTCTTTACAGGGAAAAACTTCCATCTTTGTCACTGCCTCCCTCGCCAGTAATAACTTGATGGGGAACATGGTTGGAAGCTACTAGTTTTTATGCAGAGAATTTCGATGTTTACAAAATTTAGTTACATGTTTAAATGACGATGCTCGAAGTATTACTGAGTGCAAGGAACTAACACAAATCCCAAATTTAAAAAATCAGTTGTTATTCCTTCAGGAACACTTTGGAAATTTACCTAAACTAATCACATGTTTTGAAAATCGAAATCTCAAATTAAAAGATGGATTAACCACGTTAGATGTGGCTTTTAATAATTTCAAAAGTATTCCAAGTGACTTCGGATGTGGCCTTCGGCAAAAGTTAAACGCAGTTTTTAATAGAAATACAGATTTAATAACATTGCGCCAATTATGTATGGGGACAATGACACAAAATCTAACTGCCAAATACGCTGAATTAAAAGAATATTTCCAGTACACACCTATAACCAGTTGCGATGTAGAAAGGACGTTTTTTATCTACGTGGATGTACTTCACTCAATGAGAACAAATCTTACAGAAGAGAAAATGAACAAATAATAAGGTTAATAATACTAGACGGAGTAAAACACAATTTACAACAAATCCAGTATATTAACACAACCTATTACAAAGTATATACCAGGTTTGCTATCACTGTAGCTTCTTCGGATATTCAATTACTACTAAACTATATATTTTCTACAAAATCAGCTGTTCAGATCTTACAATGTCTAGGAAACTGTGGGGAATTTCTGTAATTTACTTTAATGACTTTTTATTATCTATTTTATGTATATATATAGATAATAAAGTCATTAAATGATTCTTGCCATTTCTCTGAAAAATTCAATGTTTTTATAAAATTATATTTCTCAAGAACGACATTTTCGATGGACACAATTTTTTGTACCGTTGTTCATAATAAAAGGTCGTAATACAAATATATTTTATTTCTTTGGGGTTACTAATTGAACTTTCAGAAAACTGGATTAAAGTTACATGAAACATTTTTGTCAAAATGTGAATTGTTTCAAATCGAACACCTTTTATATCTGTTAATTTTTGAATTGAATACTGAATTTCGTAACAAAAGTATGTAAGACCATTACTGAGTTATTGTCGTTTTTTTTTATATAATTTTGCCAACGTTATGGTTTTTATTTTAATACGATACTTTTGTATGAAAGGAATGTCAAAGGAGTTATTTATTATCCCAAAGAGTTTACCAGCAGCGTCACCGTGACAGAAGATTTTCCATTACAGAAGAGTAATAGATATTTTTATTACTATTGGTGGTATTACTAATTCAAAATCAAGGAAATATAAATCTGTGGTAAATGATGAAAATCAATTGAAAACTCTTACGGCAACAACTGAAAATTCACACGTCAGTACTCACCAAATATGTCTTTTGCTGATATTAGGTAAACAAAGCATCGGCGCCAGGACCTTAAATAAATATCATCCGTAATAAATAAATTTAAATATTGAGTTACGCACCCATCATTTTAAAGCTAGAAGAGCGTTCTGCCAATGGGCAAGAAGTAAAATGAATACTAGCGTAATTCTTTTTGATAATAGTACGTCTTTTATGGATGAAGCTGCTTTCCATAGTAACGGAATAGTTAGCAAAAATGTTGCTATTCTTATGAAATCCCTTACTTCACTAATAAGTACATCAGGAAGGCATTCTTGGTGATTGGATGGTACGGCTGCATTTCTTTGAAGGTAGTGTTAACGGAGAAGCTGTTGAGTAATTACTATCTAGCAATATAGTGGCATTATTGGAAAATGTTCCACTAAATCTACGAAGAGATGTAGATGCAACAATACGGCAAATCCCCACATTCTCTGTTACAGACAAGAAATATTTTAAATAAAATATTTCCACTAATTACTGATCCATTCACGTAACAGTTCCTGTTCCTACACCTACTAATATCAAGCTGTTAATTTTCTGGGTTTAAAATTTGTTTATTGTGCTATATTTTTCGAATTATATTGTTGGTATAGAATGTGTTGTAAACAAGATATAATTTTTTCCGTCATTACCCCAATACATACAAAAATCATTTGTTCCATTTAAAGAAATTCTCTTTTAGGCAAAAATCTGACATCTAATTTTAATCCATTTTTCTGCAAATTCTATTAGTAATTGCTAAAAGATAAAATAAGTTTGTATTGTGTATTATTATGAACAACGCTAGCAAAAATTGTGTCCATCTAATACGCCCGTTTCGAGAAATATAATTTTATAAAACCATTTAATTTTTCAGAAAAATTGTAATAAGTCGAAAACCTTAAATTTTAGGCCTATACATCTTATCACTTTTTTACTAAGAATTATACGGAGAATATAAAAGTGTAATAATATACATGGTGTTCTATTTAAAAACCTATAACTATGGCCAACAAGATATGGAACACTCTGTATAACGCAAAATAATTTTTAAAGGTGCTTCTATTAGTATCACCCGGATGAATTAAAATTTAGATTGTCAAATGTTTGAAAAGATATTAGGAGCAATTTAATGAAAATAAAACTAACAAGAATAGAAAAAGGTAATGATAAATTAAAGAGAGTAACGTATAGATTCAATGATAAAGTATTATTAAAAAATAAATCTACCAATAAACTAGAACCTCTTTATAATGGTCCGTACGAAGTGATCAGCAAACGCCACTGTAAAAGTGAAAGTCAAGTGCAAATAAATAAGATTAGATTAATATTGTATAAAGAAGAGAATCTCAATCGAATTTCAATCTGCGTCACCCTTTATAATACTTTAATATGAAATCGCTACCACTAAATACATCACAAGCATCACAATAGCAAAACGTAAGTGTTCAAACTTCTTCACCCCACGTTGACATCAAGGGGACTTAAGAGTTTCATTACATCCTCTGCAAAACGTATGCATGACCCTTAGCACAAAGCACAAAAGTAAGATTAAGGACAAAAAAACGTTTAACAATCTTTTGATTGCTAGTGAGAGCTGCCACGGGACAGACGTGTCTACCGTGTTTGGCAGTTTGTGTTTAAGTTTTATATGTGATTATTTGTAAATACAAATATTTAATAAACTGTAAATAATAATAATGCCGCCAGATACTCGTTCTGGTATAGAAAAAATGGAAAAAGTTGTGCAGTTTTTTGAAAGCAGTGAGTTCGCTGAAATAGTGTCAATAATTATACGTAAAGAATTGGACAAAAACCATAAGGTATTAATAGAAATGAAAAATGAAATTTGCCTTTTAAGAAACAAAGTACAGATCTTGAAGGATTCTAATATTGATTTAATTCACCTGCTTACAAATATAAATGCAGGGAATATACAAAACGTTACAAATAATCAAGAAAAAAGTACTCATGATAAAAAGATACAAGAAAAAGATATTGTTTCTCTTGCAAATACTACGAAATCCACCAAACAAAAAGTTGGAATGAATAAACCGAAAATAAATGATGCTGATATAAAGATTGCGGCTACACAAAATAATGACAAAAATTCCTTAGAATGGAAAACAGTAGGACCTAAGAAATCAAGAAAAATGGAAGTTATTCGTGGGAGTGATGTTGTAGCCTCTTCAATTAAAGGAGCTACAAGGTATTACCATTTTCACATTTACAACCTTCAACCAAATTTATCAATCGATAAACTCACGGAATTTCTTAAATCGAAAAATATAGAAGATGCCATCTGTACCCCCATGCAGAGTAAACACCCGGATCGATATTCCTCTTTTAAAGTCTCTGTATCATCAAAATCGTTAGATATAATAAAAAATCCAGATACTTGGCCTGAAAATGTCTGTGTTAACCATTTTTTAGATCGCCTTTCCAACAAGGTTTAAATTGCACATCTAAGGGTATTAACATTATGCATCAAAACATCTGTTGTGTTAGTAATAAGATACAGCAACTCGAAATTGTAATTAATACATATAAGGTTGATCTTTTAATGTTAACTGAGCATTGGCAATCGGAGTATCAACTAAAGCAACTTTCAATTAATAATTTTTATTTAAAAAGCTTCAATTGCCGTCCTCAGCGTCGGCATGGGGGTGTTGCGATTTTTGCAAATAATTCATTGCAACTGAATCCCAGAGATGACATTACATGTCTATCGATTGTGAATATTTTTGAACTTTGCGCGGTTGAAATTCAATCTGAAATTAACATCATTGTAGTTGCAATTTATCGCCCACCTCAGGCTGACTTTGATATGTTTGTTGGGAGACTCGCGAGTTTGCTTGACTTGATTTCTAGTGAAAATAAGTACATAGTTTTAGGTGGAGATTTTAACGTAAACTTTGCTGTGGCATCGGCGAACTTGCGAGCTTTTAATGATGTTGTGAATAGTTTTAGTTTGCATGCAACAATTGATGTACCCACTAGAGTTTGTAATACATCGTCCTCTTGTATTGATAATTTTGTAACAAATTTGCCGCTTGACTATTATAGTTCTTCTTGTTTGGATAACTGTTTGTCCGATCATTTTAGTCAATTTTTGAATGTTAAATCGGATCTAAAATCAAATGCTGTTGATTATATTTATAAACGGAAAGTTTCTAGTAATTCCTTAATTTTGTTCAATGATTACCTGGAAAAAGAAACTTGGTTACCAGTATACCAATGTTCGTGTCCAGATACTAGTTTTTCAACCTTCCTAGAGATATTTGCTTATTATATGAGTATATGTTTTCCGTTGGTTAAGTGCCATGTTGGTCATGGCACGGGAAATGGGTGGATTGATCAAGAAGTCTTGGATGCAAAGAATAAACTTACATTCTTAAGTGATATGAGTAAAAAATTCCCTATATTTAAGGCTGATTTTCTCAAATATGAAAAATTTTATAAACAATTTATCATTGACAAAGAAAAGCAATATAATAATCGTTTTATACTGCAATCTAAAAATAAAAACAAAGCCGTTTGGACGCTGATAAAAAATAAATGCCCAACACATCAACAAAAAACAGTTCTTCTGGATTATAGTATGTATCGAGAAAATACTTCTATATATTTCAACAATTATTTTGCAACATTGGCTTCCAATCTAGTTAATACAAATTTTAATCAAACAGATATTGAATTCAATTCAATTGACACATATATTGACCTGGTTAATAACTCGTTTTTTATGCCGAATATAGACAGACATGACATTGAAATTGCAGTTGGTAAATTAAATGCAGATTCCTCAGCGGGATACGATCATATCTCACCCCGTATAATTAAATATTGTTATTGGCTAATTATTGAGCCGCTTATATACTCATTAAATTTGTCGATTAATCATGGGATCTTTCCATCAACTCTAAAAGTAGCATTGATAAAACCACTTTATAAGAAGGGAGACTGTAATGATTTTTCAAATTATAGACCAATAAGTGTTGCGTCAGTCTTTTCAAAGATTTTTGAAATAATTGTTACTACTAAATTAACTGAATACTTTAAACACTTTGATTTATTTTCTGACGATCAGCATGGATTTCGTCCTAGTTATTCTACGAATACTGCCTTATTTCGATGCCTTGCGAGGGCCATTACTAGTGTAGATTCTAATTTGCCATGCTTGGCAATGTGTATTGATTTGTCAAGGGCTTTTGATTGTATAAATCACACGATTCTTCTTTATAAACTGCATAGGTATGGTGTTCGCGGTATGGTGAACAAATGGTTTGAGTCTTATCTCCGGGACAGAAGGCAGCGGGTTACATGTTATGGAGAAATATCAGTTGAAAGAGAGATAACAATGGGGGTCCCACAAGGCTCAGTGATGGGTCCCATGTTGTTCTTGATTTACATTAATGATCTGCCAAAACTTATAAAACCATTGGCCGCAGTCTCTCTCTATGCGGATGATATTAATATAATCGTTGATGCTGATGACTTATTAGATCTAAAATCTAAAGCAGACAGGATCTACACACTCATAAAGGATTGGATGTCAGTCAATAAGCTATTAGTCAATGATTCAAAAACCAATTGTATTTTGTTTAAAAATCAATTAAAGTTTAGGGAAACGAAAATTAACCTACATCAAACTTCTGTGGACCTTGTTAGTTCATGCAGGGTATTGGGGGTTGTGTTGGATGAGTCTTTGACTTGGTCCGCCCATATTGATGTTTTGTGTGGTGAGCTGAGTAGGGCTTGCTATGCGTTATATAATCTGCGCAATTCTTGCAGTTTCGAAGTGTTGAAGACATACTACTACTCGAATATATTTTCCAGGATTCGATATGGTATAATTCATTGGGGTCATTCCAGAGATGCCCAGAGGGTATTTTTGATGCAAAAAAAAGCTGTAAGGTACATATATAACCTGAGATTTCAAGAGTCTTGTAGACCTGCTTTTAGAAAAGAAAAAATTCTGACCTTCTTTGACATATACATATTGGAAGTAGTGTTATTTGTACATGAAAACAGGTCATCTTTCACCACCAGTATAGACCATAAATACAACACACGGCAAAATAATTACCTGTTGCCATTTCAGCATAAAACAGCACTTTTTCAAAGAAATCTTCTTTATAATGGTTGTAAACTATACAATAAACTTCCATCTGAAATAAAACGGGAAGGTTTAAAGAAATTTAAACACAAGGTTAAGGAGTTACTATTAACTTTAAATTGTTACTCCTGTGAGGACTTTTTGAATTAATGATTTGTTACCTATATTTGTAGATTTTATTTTTGACGTTTTCACACATGTATGTTTTTATTTGTATGTACACATGTCTCTGAAATAAATTATATTATATTATTATTTGACATACAAGGTCTGAAAGTCGAATATACACAATTAATACGACAGTAAATTGTAAATCACTCACTAATATATACTATCGCATACACATAATATAAATAAATTAAATAAGTTTCTTTAACTTTACAAAATGAGAATTTAAGAAATTTTTATTTCTCATACTTGATAATTGACGTCCTTCTGTTCATTGCAGAAATGTGTTTTCTATTAATCATATAATTGGTTTGCCGTTAGATAATAAAGCATATTATTATTAGTTTATTTGGGTGTCATACTTGAAATTGTTGAAAATGTACATAGTGGGACAGGGAAATATCCCTACCTTGAGATGGCCATTGTGACGAAGGTTGAGTTCGTGGAAGGGTGAGAATAAGCTTAAGTAATGCAGTATTTCGTGAAGTTTCTATCTGTCACATGTCAGTTGCCAAAATGGTGTGTCTATTGAGCAACGCGCTTTTGCCGTTATAACCTACATTTCTCAAAAAAGTTCTATCGTCGCGATGCAACGTGCGATGTATACTCGCTACCAAATTCCTCCTCGAAATACTGTGCCCGATCGGAAATTGATTCTGTCTTGAGTGGATAGCTTCTGCAGATATGGGAATGTTGCGAAAAAGAGAGGTGGCGCAGATCAGTCGAACACAAGAGAACATAGAGCGAGTAAAACATTCCATGTATGTGAAAATTTGATTGCTAATCTGCCTGAAAACGCAGTGTTTTTTTTTAGCGACGAGGCGCATTTTCAAATTTTCGGTTATGTTAATAAGTAAAATATGCGATACTGGAGTGACGTCAACCCTAGACAGATTCAAGCAAAACCTTTACATAGTGATGGGTTAACAGCTTGGTGTGCAGTTGGCAGAGAAGGCATCGTCGGACCTTACTTTTTTGAGGAACATGATCGTGTGGTTACCATCACTTCCTTCCCTATAAAATTATTAGTAATTTTACGGGCCACTAATTATATAAGTTAAGTCAGGGTGCTTGAGGGTTGCAATACTATGTAATATATTCTGATATAAATGTTGCCTAATTACTTAGCTTTTAGTCGTGTATGTTCTAATATAATACTTTGCTTTGTTGTTGGAAATATGCTGATATTTTTGTTTGAACTGTACAATACTTTAATTATTGTTTTGTCCTGTAAATGGACTCTGTCTGTTGGACAATAAAGTTTATTATTATTATTATTATTATTATTATTATTATCACTTCTGAACGGTATTTGGGCATGATCCAAGATTTTTTTCACCACATCTCGAACAGTTGAATATGGGACGTTTCTGGTTCCAACAGAATGGCGCCACGGCCGACACAGCCCATAATTCAATGGCTGTTGTGAGTGAAATTTTTCCCGGCCGTTTGATCTCTAGGTTCGGTGACATTATATGATCCGGGCTGTCGCCGAATTTAACACCCTGCGACTATTTCCTCTAGGTCTACCTCAAAGCTGAGGTGTAAACATCGCCCTAACAGCATACAAGCCTTAAAAGAAGCAATACGCCTGAAAATAGGTCACATACCGGAAGAGATGCGAAACTTCAATATCCGGCTACAACAATGTATTGATAATGAAGGTCATCATTTGCAAGATATTTTGTTCTAAAATGAACTAAAGAAACTTCCAATATTGCTTTTTTAAAATAATAAAACAAATTTCTACCTTTCCTAGTTCCGTTTGTAGTCAATTTCAAAACTGGGGATATTTCCCTGTCCCACCCTGTATAAAGCGCTTTGGTAGATGAAACGTATAGCCCCAATCATTTGTAAACAAGAATGCTTTAGCAGTAATACGTTTTTATGATAAGTACTTATCAAAGCTCTACAATAATTTTTTCTATTCCTTTTTGCCGTAGCTATATGCTCATCAAGATGAAATCTTAGTAATGAGGAGTATCATGAAACATAGGTTAATCAGCTCCGATCTTTACTCACGATTTATAAAAATTTTGGATTTTAACTGGCGCTTCAACGAAGGGGCAGAAATCCAAGGACCAAATGGTATTTTCAATGACGGTTCAGAAGAAATCAAAAGTGTTATTGTAAACGAACGTCTCACGTCATGTTTGCGAATGACACCACTCTTTAGTCGATTTAGTGAAGAATTGATCAAATGCCTGTCTTTGCACATGAGAGTAACTATTCTGCCAGCAGAGACACAATTAATCGAAACGGGTGCCACAGTCTTAACTCTTTACATTATACTGAGAGGTTATTGCTCCATGCGTTCCCAATTACCTGGCGATAGAGATCGTAATGTGACTGTTACGTTGAAGAGAGGGGACGTTTTATCGCCAATTGAATTGTTACATGGGTTGTATGCAGTGTGCAGTATATGGACTATTACTGCTGTTGAAATAATGCATATGCCTTATGATACGTTCCATGATATTGTGCGTAGTCACAGGTCCGAGTATGTTTTTATGCAGAAAATTTTAAAGGTGCACCTCGAGTTGTATGAAAATATCTTGCAGAAGAAAGTTTGTAGATTACCAGAACTTAGATCTGCGAAACAGTCTTTGGGCAAAATTGATTCTTTCGAGTATAGTATTTTTGGTCCTAAGGAAGCTCATATAGATGATCAATATATGAAACCTTTCGAGAAGTTGCGTGAGTATTTTACAAATACAGATAAAAATCAATTAAAAAAGAAGTATCCGAGTTTTACAAATTTCGAAATCACGTTACTTGAAAGTTGTGGTGTGCAGATAGGTGTATATTGACAGTAAATTTGGTCTTGAATTGTGTTGGTCTTTACTTGATGTAAATCCATTTTTAATGTGAAATAAAACAAATGTTTATGATTTACACTGTATTTAATAACAACGAGAGCTGTTTTGCTACATTGTAGCTTCTTCAGGTTGACATATACAATAATAATTACCTACACACACTTAAACTCGTATATATAATGTGCTGCTATCAGGAATTCTTAGAACAAATATATCAAGAACAATTTCTTGTCTAAAAGTATCGGGTCTATACAAATGAGGTGTGGCCACCACACGAGTTTTTTACACGTATGAGCATTTCAAATTATAGAGTTTTAAAATTGTTATATACAAAAATTATTTAAAATCCTATTATAAGTACTTCTATTCTCTTAATAAATCTCTATAGAATGCATACTTTGCGAGATATTCGAAAGAAAGTGCTACTCGCTAAGAGAAAAAGTGTTACTTACGATCCGAATTTTGAAATTTCATTTATACAAAAAATATTTCAAAACCAACTCTAAATACTCTTGTACTGTTGTCAAATATTTATAGAATGCATAATTTACGCCATATTGGCAAAAATCGCTATTCGATAAGAGTAAAAGTGATACTTCCGGTCCGAATTTTAAAATTTTTTTTATACAAAAGATATTGAAAATTAAGTTCTAAATACTTTTATGTCCGTAGCGTACCTGTCTAAAAAGCATGACTTACGAAATATTTGCAAAAAACTGATTTTTGATAAGAGTAAAAGACCTACTTCCGGTATCAATATTTGCAAAATTCGATTTTTTCACTGAAGTAAACTACTACTTCCGGTCTGCCGATTTTACTGAAAATCTAATCCGATCTCAAGAGGGAGATTATACTCGTAAATATAAAATTTGGAATTGATACCTACAGCGGTTTGACCGCTATCGTGGTCACACACACACACACAGACAGAGAGAGACATTTTTTAAAAACCAGTTTTTCGGTATCAGGGGACTTCAAAACGTGAACATCTGCAAAAATCTCGAGGTCGAAAATTTTCTTCATCACAATACTTCCTTATACTACGTATAAGAAAGTAAAAGTACGTGTAACTAAATATATTGCTAACAGATGTGTGTGAAATTAGGGAAACTGTATTACTTACTGAACATATTTTACAATGGTGATGAGTTTAGATCCACTTGATCATTTAATAAGTTGTCTGAATGTTTATATTTATTAATTTCTAATGTCTCTAGTAAATCTAGTATACTTTTATTTTCGACGTGAAGAATATTAAAATCTTTATTAAAACTGTGACAACAAACAAACAAACAAATGATTCGCTTAAGTCGAATCATTTGTTTGGTTTATGTAAGCGGCGTAATGATCAACGATCCATGTTTTAAACGCTCTTCCTGTTTGACCTATATATCCTTTAGTATATGTACCATAAGTTAACTTATAGACTCCCGATTTATTGTTGTGATTAGTTTTTCCTCTATTATTTTTGATGTATTTCGCAAGGTTATTGTTTGTTTTGTATGCAATATTAATTTTCTCTTTTTTAAGTAATTTTGTTAGTTTTTTTGGTCCTTCCCTAAGTAAGTGAAAGATTTAAACTTTTTAATTGTATTGTCTTTAGTAACTGGATAAATTTCTTGTAACGTTTTCTTGAATAATCTCTTAGAAATTAATTTATCCATTAAATTTGGGTCGTATCCATTGTTACACGCAATTTGTTTAATAATGTTATATTCTTTCCTATAGTCTGAAGTGGACGTAGGTATACTAGTTAATCTATGGATCATACTGTGGTAAGCTAATAATTACTGTGACTTAGGGGAAAGTAGCCTATGATGGCATACTTAACTTCTATGCTCTGTTACTTTGTTAATTAACAACATAAAACTTTGCGATTGAATATTTGCTTCATGTACAAAGTAAGCGTTAACGCTACTTATATAATATCAGCATTAGGTCATTTCTTTTTCTGAAATTGCTTTAGGAAAAATTGTTTGACTATGCCATCATAGGCACCCGTTACGTCCTATGATGGCGCACGCTCATAAATTCAATACAACTTGACTTTTTATCTTTAATTTTTATTAGTGAGAATAACAAGAGAAACATTACGCAAACAAAAGTAACAATAGATCCTATAAAAACAATAAATCAACAATAATTCGTAAAAACAAAAAAAATAACTATAAAAAATTAACATGACCTCTGAATCATTAAAATGAGGAAAAGTTAATGGCATAACTCGCAAATAAAAACTTTAATTTTTTTATTGACACCAGCACAGTCACAGTGGCACCAGTGCAAGCATTTCTGGCAACGGATCCAGGACTCCTTATAACGGGACTGAGAGTAAAGTCCATTGTAGTATATGCAAGCAACGTCAGATTCGTCATCGTCATCGATATTGTAAGGATCATTAATATCGTTCTCATTTTCTTTCTCGTCCTCCTCTAAGATTTTCCTTCTTTTCGCTTTTCGGGCCAGCTTCTCTCGCTCTTGTCTAGCTGTTACATCTGCTTTGTCTTTCAATTCTATGATGTCGGGAGTTGCGTTCAAATGACCACACTTTCCGGGTTTTCGCCCTTTGTTCGTTTTTGTTTTAGGGACAGCTACTGGCAGCGGTGATAGTTCTTCAATGCTCAATTTCATTTTTTTTATAGACGTAGAAGGACCAGCAGCTTCCAATTCTAAGGTTGTTTGCAAGTCTTCTATTGGATGTTCATTGTGGGTGGCAACGGGTTGTTCATGAGCTTTGTCCGTAGTGAGGGCTGGCGCAAACATCCAATCCTCGAAAATTTCAGGATTTATGGGAACAATTCCTGCTTTGGCAAAAGCTTTTATGGCATTTGCGAGAGTGGCACTCTTCAAATAGGCTTTGGTAAAAAGACTGGCAACCTGGAAATGCGTCACTACCCTCCCTGGATTTTGTTTTAGCCATGTTTGTATTTCTTGATTGTAGTAGGTGTGCAGCGGTCCGAAAAAACCGATATCAAGAGGTTGTACACGGTGGGTGCAATGCGCCGGGAAACAAAACAAAATAATTCCATTATTTTTGGCCATTTGAAGTACTTCCAAGCTCTTATGACTTGAATGGCCATCTAATAGTAGAAGCACTTTATTCTGATTAGAGGCCTTTGTATGGTCTGTGAAGTGTTGTAGCCATTTTATGAAGATCTCGCTATTCATCCAGCCATTTTCTTGACAAAATGCTTTACTGCCAGGTGGGGATTTGTCCATTAATTCATTCTTAAATCGTTTTCGTGGAAAAATGAAAGCTGGGTGTATAAATATTCCTATGGCATTCATTGAACAGACTACAGTCAAGTGCTGCCCACGTTCGGCGCTACTAAGGGTCCCCACCTGCTTTCGCCCTCGCATTGCAAATATTTTTTGCGGTCGTTTTTGCACGGTACTCAGGCCCGATTTGTCAACATTATATATATTTTCTGGTGGAAATTTATGCTGATTCATAATAGCAGCCAGTTTAATAAAGTATTGACTAATGTTGTTTTTATTAAAGGCCTGCGCTCGAGCATACGATGTATTTTCTGGGATCCTTAAAGAGATAGTAGGGTGCCTCTTCAAAAACCCACTATCCCATTTCTTACCGGCCATTTCGGTTTGCTTATTAAAATCATGCTTGATCTTGTTTTTTTCTGCAATTTGGAACACAAGTCTTCTAAGATTTTTTGTCGTTAACCCAAAAAATCTTGTTTCCATGTCTGTAATATGCTTGATTAATTCTTTCTCTATATCTTCACTCAGTACTGTTCTGCGACCTCCTAAATCTCCTTTTGTAGCACCGCAATTATTCTGAAACCTTCTACGTAGAGTTGTTGCCGGGACGTTGAACGTTTTTGCTGCTAGTTGCCATCTCATTTTTTTGTCCTTTATATTTTGTAATGCTTCTTCCATTGCCTCCTCCTTCCACTCCTGCCTTTTTTTTGAACCACAATTTGCCATATCTGAAAATACATGCAAGTAAGAACTCATTTGTGTATTACCACGCGTAAAAAATATGAATAACACTGGTTTCCTTTGATGGCATACTGTGCCATCATAGGAGCCCATATAGGGAGCCATCATAGGGGAAAGCTGACTTTTAAATTAAATCATCCTAAATCCCCTTTACCGCCAATATAACCTCAAAATAAGTAGATAGATCCATGAATAGTCAATAGTGAAATATGTGCCGGTAAACTTCATGCGACTAAATAACATTTTTCGAGTACAATGTGATACAGAATAAGTCGTTAATGTTAGTTTACTACTTACCAAAATTTACTTTCCTGAATTCTGAAACAATACCTCCCTTGACGGTCACTGATTTACTACTGAACATTTGAAACGCGCTCCTGCGCATGCAAGGGCGCGAACTAGCGCGCTACAACCGGTAAATTTGAATTTACAGCTGGTATGCCATCATGTGCACCATGCCATCATAGGCTACTTTCCCCTACATATATACATTTATACGTAAAACGTATATGCATATATGCATGTGTTTGAGATACACACATACATTACGTTTTACGTATAAATGTATACATGTAAGTCACAGTAATTATTTACTGCTTGATGTTAGTTTTAACATCCATGTGTTTACACTTTTCATTTTCGCTGTGGTAAGCTGCTAGTTTGTGTTGGTATGGATGGTTGGATTTGACATAAATAACAAATCCAACCAGATTTACTAGAGACATTAGAAATTAATAAATGTAAACATTCTGACAACTTATTAAACGATCAAGTGGACCTAAACTCATCACCATTGTTAAATGTGTTCAGTCAGTAATACAGTTTCCCAAATTTCACACACATCTGTTAGCAATATATTTAGTTACACGTACTTTTTGTATAGACCCGATACGTTTAGACATGAAATTGTTCTTGATATACCGGGCGATCATTTAAATTCTAAATTAGAGCAGGCTGTGAAATTTAAATTAAGTTGGTATATAAGTACTAATTTACAATTTGAATTGTCAAAGTGACGTTTCAAAATGTTAATTAATCAATAATTGGCATTCTGGACAACCTAATAAAAAAAATCCCGCCTGCTATAATTTAGAATTTAAATGATCGCGTGGTATTAGTTCTAAGAATTCCTAATAACAGCACACTATATATAAGGGTTTAAGTGTATGTAGGTAGTTATTATTGCATATGTCAACCTGAAGAAGCTACAGTGTAGCGAAACAGCTGTCGTTGTTATTAAATACAGTGTAAATCATAAACATTTGTTTATTTTATTTCACATAGTAAATTTGGTGTCGAATGATGTACGCAAGTGCTCGCTTTAACTTATTTCTTTACATTTCGTCACTCTCCTTCCTCTGTGCCGGTCACCTTTCATGTGACACGAGATGAACTCTGCTAACCCCTTCTCAAGTTAAGGGTTGCACTATGGCGCATATGTAAATGACTCTCTAATTATAAAATACAAGAATACGTTACAGGAGTACTCTATTATATTTATTAACTTGACCCAGATCTATCCATGCCTTACTTGATATGTAGCTAAAATCGGCTCGAGAATTAGGAAAGGACCCGGTGTCACCCTACCCATCGCTCTGTGGATGTGGATCAAGCTCAGCACAAGGTGGTCTTCGGACGTTACTTCCCTTATACTAATTTTGTGCCCTTTGGCATATGTACTCAACCGTGCAGTAATCTTAGACAAGTTGAGTGATATATTCAAAGAGATAAACGGGTTTCAAAGGAAATATAAAATAATATCAATATCACTGAATATAAAATAAACTAGATAAACAGAGAGGAGCACTTCAGTTTGATAGCATACATTAGCAACACAACTCCACTGTCCTGCCACTAACCTTATGTTAAAATGTAAAATAAAACATGTTTTATCGACCGGTAGTTAATATCATTATTTACAGTTATTAGTGTAAGAAAAAAAAAGGATTAATTGACCACAGCAAAATTTAAATTAAACATATATTTAAGGAAAATCAATTAGTGAGAGATTACAGATAATATCAAACAGAATTACTGAAAACCCAAACACTGACATTCGAAATAAATTAATATTAATCAAACCTCAAAATTAAAATATAAACGAATGTGTATGTCCACTCTTCAATCAATTACCCTGGAACTGTTATACCCCAAAAAAGACAAAGGAAAGTAGTCGTTGCTAAGTTAATCAATTTAAAAGTAACTTAATTGAATGAATATATACGTATAAATGTTACATTTACACTAATAGTAACTGTAAATATTGATAATTATTCATACTTAGAATTCGGAAAACCTTTAATGAACGGTATGTGGACCTGAATATGGTAAATATTTTAATTCGAATTTCACATCTTTTCAGATCAATGGAGCTGCATTAGATATTTTATGTTGAGGAAAAGCATTGATCCAACCAAAAAATTCTTCATTTGCTGGGAAATAATACGAAATTGTGTTATATTAATTGACGTAGCTATCACACTCACTTCTATAAGCATATTTGTTGGCTATTTGTCTTATACCGACCTCTTCATATTTAGTTCTAGGATAATGGCGACTATTGATATATATATAAGATTACACTGCCAATACTATAATGAAAACGGTATTCTAGTGACCCATCCACTAGCTACGGCTAAGAATTATATACATCAAGCTTTTATTGTCGACTTGCTAGTAGCTTTACCGTTGACAGCGTTTGGTGTAGCAAGGTTATATGGTTCCAATTATACACTACAAGCCAAGGCTTTTATAAGATTGCTAACGAGACCAATTCAGTTGTACAGACCGTTAAAGTGCCTCAACTATTTCGAAGAAAAGTTGCATTGGTCTAAAGGATCACTACTAATGAAGCTGAGATACTCCGTCATCATTCTGGTGGTGCTTGGCATTTTTTCTAATATGTTGTTGTTGTATACCTGCAGCTACAGTAGTAATAATTTTAGTTGTATTGGGACGAACTGGCTGTCTTCCATAAAGTTGGAAAATGACCAGGATGTGTCATATATTGTTTTCATAAAAGGCGTATACTTTACCATTGCTGTGTACGCTAGTGCTTTATGTGGAAGAAATATGGCGATCACTATCGGAGAGACAAAATTATTTTTGGTAATGGTGTTCATCCTACATTTGATGAGATGTGTGGTAATCTCGAAATTTACTAGTTCAACGGTAAAATATTACAAAATCTGCTAAATTATTTTTATAATATGCCTACTGGGCATTCCATTTAGTCGGACATTTTATAATATTGAAAACAATGAAATAAGTTCTTTAAACGTTTGACACTAATAGTAGTACCTATATGAAATGAAACCGTCATTGTATTGTGTTTGTCTATAAACTATTCAAGCATGTTTATAACAGATTGCACTGTTTTTATTATCGAATACTACTTTTAAAATTGGAGCCCATTTTAAATATTATCGGTTGTTGTTTGAGGCATTTGGTGGCATACAATTTTCATCAACACTACTAATATCTATTTCAGTATATCAGTTTAAACATTGACTAAGGACACAATAATTAATAATCGGTACCTATAAAGTAAAGTAAAGCAATAATTGCACTTCGGCAGCAACACTGTCATAAGGCGAAAATTGTGTTTTGTGAGTAAATGACCTTTAAAATTATTTCGTAATAATTAGCATTCGATCTTTTTCATAAATTGAGAGATAGTGTTTTTATAATTGTGCCATTAGGAGTGGCACACGCTATTTAATTTATTACCGTCTTATATTATAGAAAATCTAATTAGAACACTAATTGTGAATGGATGTTTCTTTGTTGCTGACAATGTCTAGGTGTCTTTCAACGATGTATCGCTGATACGACAGAAATTGGGCCTTACTGTGAAAATGCTATTATAATAACTGTATTAATACGGTGTTAAAAATACAAAGTACTCATAATATTAACAAACACTATACAGGTTTGGCCTACGATTATCTTCCATGCGACTTTCTGTATATAACACGAAAGGAGTTGCCAAACCGTACCCCCTACAGATATACATATGCGAGAGCGTCGAACAGTACGTGCCCACCAGTGTTGCCAACCGTACTATAATTATAGTATTTGTACTATAATTTCAGCTCGATGTACTATAAAATTTCAAAGTGAATATAGTACGCACATTATACTATAATTTCATATTTCTTACAATATACATAAATAAAGCCGCACTTTGGACAGGAACCGTGAAAGTCATGAAACGCCAGATATTTAGAATATATTAGTAACGGGGATTTACGAAATGAAACAATATTTTTAAACATTAAAAATATTAATTTCGGCATACATGTCATGCACCTTCAGAACGAAAAAGTAAAAAAAAAACCCATTTAATTACACATTTTCTGACTCGTCGATCGTTTATGATTTCCGCATGTCAACAAATTAAGAGCAGATTTAGTTTTAATGATCCACTTCTAAAAAATTTAGACTACTTTATTCCATGAAATTCGCATTCGAGTAGTTTTAGAAATAAAAATCCATGTTTCTTTCCAATAATTCAGAATGCTAAAAGATTTCTTCCCTATAATACAGTTGATATAGATTAACTAATTGATAACGAATGGAGAAAGTTACCCTCAATTTCACAACAGAAAATAAGAAATGAAGAACAAATAGTTATTTTTTGGTGGCGCTTGTTACAATATAAAAATGTTCTCGAAGTTTTTGAATTTCAAAATTTAGCCAAATTTGTGTTAAACCTCTTGTGTAAACCTCACTCTAATGCCCGGGGTGAAAGAATATTCAGTAAAGTAAACATGATTAAAACAGCAAAGAGAAATAACTCATGTACATGCCTAAATTTACTTTTATTTTTTATACAGAAAATTTGTATTGTATTGCATCTTGTCTTGTTTAGTTCGTTACGTTTAGTTGTAATAAGTAAAATAAAAATTAAACAATTTCATATTTCTTATTTCTTGTATATACTATATTTTTTTTGAATGTACTATAATTTTTAGCACTCTGTACTATAATCGGTTCCAAGATAGTTGGCAACGCTGGTGCCCACTGTGTATAAATACTGACAACGTTCGTTTCAATACATGGACTTTAGCTCGCATTTACGGTAAAAACAGACCGAACCTGTATATACCCCTTTTATTCTGATTCTATTTTCTCGTTAATATATAATATAACTAGCTGTCCATCAATCTCTTCGAGCTTGAATCGCCTTTCGCGTCCGCTTACAGTTTTATTACAGTTCGCTGTAAAACGCCAAAAAAAATCATTTTTGATTCTCTAAACTTTTGGCACACCTTGTATAGACGTATATCTTTGTCCACGAAGTACTGTCACGGTCACAGGTGGAACGACAATTTAAAGCATCTTAACGTCAGTCTGACTTTTCGTTGTTGGAGTTTGAAATTTAGATGCTATTTAGCGTAATACTAAGACTTGACACTAAAAGATTCATAGTTTTATTAGTTTTACACAATGAAAGGACTAAATCATTATTGAAAATGTAATATCAGATTTATTTTAATTTTGCATAATTTAACCTGCCAATTATCATGGCCCGCAAACATACTTTTGACATACCTTTTGTTATAATGCAAATTTGTGAACAATGCATGCCCATTACACAGAAGAATCAAGTTTTAAATAAAATGTTGATATAGAATAAGTATGACTTATTACTTTTATTTATAATAGTGAATTTATAACTGGCTTCCATATTAATAATTAGTTTCATTTGTCTGCTCTGAAATTGTTCCTGTCAAAGTGAGTTTGCAGTGACATTGAGTCGTCGCCTGTAGATCGTGCTCTGGCTATGTCGGTTGCTGAGACGATCCTATTATAATTTCAATATTTAGTAGTGACGCTGGTAGTTGAACTAAAAACAATAACCAAAAATAATACTGACCGACGTTGGAATATCTGTGTAAACATTTTGCTTACACACACTGTAAAAAGAATATAATTTGTAATTGTTGGATCATTTTGTGATTTTTATTAAGTATTTAAGGAAAAATAACACAAAAAGGTAGTTCATGATTACAACCAATCCATCGAAATAAGAGCCACCAGCCTGGGACGCGATCATCATCAACCATCATCAGAATGTTTGATTAACAATTTGATTTAGTGGTGTATTTTCAAACATATCGCATTAAATGATTGAACGCTGCCCATTCTTCAAACTTTCTACTGACAATCAAACTATTTAGTAGAAGTAATTGTTGAATTAGACTGGAATATTTACTTTAGTAAATTGAATAGTTACAAAACCATTGTCATTACATTGGAATTTGATTCGTCTGTCACCTAGTAATAATAATATAAATCATATTTTAAGGTAATTGTCTAATACCGTGCCGTCAAATACTTTTCGCATTAGAGTAGGCTGTTTTTGAAGTTTTTAATCAATGTTGGTGTACATGCTAATTTTTTGAAAACTTCAAATTCTGACAGTTGTCATACTTAAATTCAAATTATAGACGCCTATTATTATTTATATGACATAACCAAACTATTAAAATTATGCACTGTCACCAACCATTAAAAAAAAGCATGGCCGTCTCTAATGCGGAAAGTAGGTATTTGAAGGCACGATATATAGGCAAAACTAAAATGGATCTGATAGCACTTTTCTCATTAATATTTTAGTCATTTCGCTGTATAAAATTTGTAATTTCATATCTTTTTGTGTCAAGGTCTACAATAAATATCGATGAAGCTTAAAAACATGAACCATGAAATATCAGACAGATGTCAGGGTGTTTAACCTTTTTTTTTTGAAATAATTCAAATAAATCATGAAAGCAGTTCAGATTTCATCACGAACTGAAATCGATTGATCGTTTTGACGTTTTATAACCTGCAATTAAATTTTTGTGAAATTGCCAACATTAATCAAAAGTCAGATGGACTTTTTCTGACAATTCTGACGTTTCCTGTAACATTTAAGCCACCTAACGTGAATGTTGAGCTGACCAACATTTCGCGTATGCTCTAGTTAAATATATCGGTGTTAAAATAATAATAGATGAGTAAAGATGGCTACACCCTTTAACTGTTACTTAATTTTAGTTTAATAATATACTATGTTCACCAATTTTGATCAGCATGATGTATTCGTTTCTTTGAATTACAATTAACGTAGGGCTTCCGGGACAATAGTCAATAGAAATAAATTTATATGACGTTGGTTGCAAATAATCAAGCTCATCAGTGCTCCATAATGTTTGTCATAAAATGTCGATATAAGTCATCAAGTGCTGATTATTCAATTTACTCTTTCCACCTTTTTTTTATTTAGGACACATTAATTTAATAGAATACTTGCTCTTTTTGTTATTCCATGAAACTCTTCGAGTTTGAATTGCTTCTTTGGAACGTGACTACTGCCAGTCGCAGAGGCACTTGAATTTTAACGGTTATAAATTTTCTTTTAATTAGTTTATGAATGAAGATGCAAATTAAATGAAATATCTCTAGAAATTAATTATACATTATTGTGGCATCTATAATTATAGACAAATGGATTTATTAACTAAAAAATTTCCCATAAAATGTTTAACATTTCTATAGAATTTACTGAAAGCTGATTACTTGGAACATTTCGTTGACATTCAAGTTTGATATAATGCGTGTGCACCTAGTCTAAGTTGAATGTAAGTAGGCCGAACAGGTAAACCTAAGATGGTTGTATGATCAAGATTTGTTGTATCATATATAAATTTCTTTGTTTTTTAAATTTGGTAGTACTCTAACTTTATTTGTCTCAAGTTTTATGATAAACGTTGCCCATACGTTAAATTATCTTGCAAACTGTAATGGTGGTGACAGTTCGATCTATTGCGAGAATGAATTGTCAAATTGAATGTCACTGTAGACATACCGTGCCTTCAATTAATTTTTTTTTGGAATAACCTACGATTTCAATATTAATTTGAAAACACTGTGGAACTTTTCAATAAATTGACTTAACTATGACAGTAGGTAGTCAAAATGAAAAACATTACTATAGCACAGTATTCCCAAATTAATATTGATATCATAAGCTACTCTAAATTTAAATTAAAGACGCTGTATGTATATTTGTATGTAGAAAGATGACAGAGATGTGTCCAAGACATTAAAGATACGATAAATGACCGATACAATAGTAATAATAATAATAATTGATGATAATTGATGAGCAAGTGCTCTTTTAAGATTTTGATTTGAGTGGTTTTCCATCTGGTTATAGAAACTGAGCGCTCTTTCCTTGATGTAGTCAATAATGGTTGGGGTATTTGTTTCATTCATTATTTGATTATTTCTCATATACCATGGAGCATTTAGTATCATTCTAAGACTGGTGTTTTTTGATGTTGGTCTTGCACATATGCACCCATGCATATGTGAATATTGGACCTAATACTTGTTTGTAAAGTAGAATTTTGTTGTTCGTGTTCAGCTGGCTTCTTCTGCCTATAAGAGGCCATAGTTGACATCTTGTTTGTTTGGTTTTGGTTATCGTTTTTGCTATGTGTGTGTTATAATTGAGCTTTATATCCAGGTATATTCCCAGGTATTTAATTTCTCTACTCCATGGTATAGTGTTGTTGTTGATGGTTATTTCGTTGCCTGTTGTTTTCAGATTCCTTTGAAAGATTATTGCTTGGGATTTGTCTTCGTTTATTGTTGTCCTCCATTGTTTGAACCATTTTATCGTGTTGTCTAGGTGCGTTTGGAGTTCCTGTACCGCGTTCGTCGGACATCTTGATGTTGAGAGCAGTGCCGAATCATCTGCAAAGGTGGCCGTATTTAAGTATCTTGTAGGATTTGATACTGGTATGTCTGCTGTAAATATTGTATATAGGTGAGGTGACAGGCATGAGCCCTGGGGGACTCCCGCTGTTGGATGTTTTATTGAGGAAAGTGTGTTCTGGATGCTAACTTGAAAGCAGCGTCCTTAGAGAAAACTGTTCGTGATTTTTATGACGTGTGTTGGGTAATTGTGTATTATCATTTTATATATGAGTCCCTGCCTCCAGACTTTATCAAATGCCTTTGCTATGTCGAGAAATACAGCTGCCGTCACTTGATTTTTATTGAATCCGTCTTGGATAGTCTCAGTGACTCTTGAAAGTTGTGTTATCGTTGAATGTTCTTCTCTAAAAACCCATGTTGATCTTCTGGTATTATGTCTTGATTATCAGAGTGGTACTTTATCTTCTGTAGGATTATTTTTTCTATCACTTTGCTAATGGATGGTAACAGGCTTATGGGCTTGTAGCTGCTTGGTATTGTTTTTGGTTTTCCTGGTTTAGGTATAACTATTACTTTGGCATGTTTCCATATCTTTGGGAATGTTTGGAGTCTGATAACGGAGTTTGCTATTGCTAGAATTGACATTATTGCTTTTGGGGGGAGGTTTTGTAGTGATCTGTTGGTGATGTTGTCTATACCAGGAGCTTTTTTGGTATTTAATGCTTTAAGGATTGCTTTTAGGTTCTCGGCTGTGACTGGGTCGTTGCTAGGGGAGTGGGGTTCACGTATTTCTCTGCTTACTACTTTGTGAATCTGCACTACGTGTTGCATGTCTACTTCATCCAAGTTCGGAGTGAATTGCTCTTCTAGTGATTCCGCTAGAGCTTCTGGTTTTTCTTCTGCTGTGACTTGTGTGGAGTTATTGAATTGAAGTGGTGGGATTTGTATTTGTTCTCTTTTGATTGCCTTGATTATTTTCCATGTCTTAGAGGGCTCTGCACCTATTTCTTCGAGTGTTCTTTGCCATTCTACATTTTTCGGTTCCAGTAATTTCTTATTATGTACTTGATGTTGAAGGTTGTTTAGTATAGTTTTGTCTTCTCCTAGCTCTGTTCTTTTCCTTTATTAGTTCTTTAATATGATGTGGTAGACTACCTGATTTATATATCCTTTCTATTTTGATGGTGTTATTTTCAACAGCGTTTGTTATTTTATCTTGTAGTGATTTTATGGTCTGTTCTAATTCTGCAGTGTTTTGTATTTTAGGAACTGCAGTGATGGTTTGTTCTAGTTCTGTTTTGTAGCCGGCCCAGTCTGTCTTGAAGGTGTGATATGTTCTTTCGGTTATGTCTTCGTTCCAAGTTATTATAATTGGAATGTGATCAGAGCTCATGACACTTTCAGTTTCTATCTTTATGGTTTTGTTAATGTTTTTACTGATTGCTAAGTCTAATTGTCTAATTGTGTGCATCTAGCCCAAGGTGAACGTCGACAGACCAAAACAAAAAAAAACCAAGACGGTTCGGCAATGAAATGTTGTTTCATGTTATTCGTTCTATAAAATTGGTAGTACCATGCCTTGTGTCAAGTTTACGATAAAAATAGTGTATACTTCAAATTTTTTGACAGACTGTCATCGTGACACTTATACGACAATAAAAAGTTGATGTTTAACCAAATTGTCGTTCCACCTGTCATCGTGACAATACTTCGTTGTTGTGTATTCGTTCACACATAAACTTGTGAGAACGAAATGTCAGACTGAGAGTGCTTAACAACATTGTCTTTCCAATTGTCAAATGAAATTAACAACATAACATGATGAACTTTAACAAAACATGCTTTAAACTTACAGGTCATTGAGAGAATTAATTAATTTTCATA
Source organism: Amphimallon solstitiale (assembly GCA_963170755.1). Classification (NCBI taxonomy): domain Eukaryota; kingdom Metazoa; phylum Arthropoda; class Insecta; order Coleoptera; family Scarabaeidae; genus Amphimallon; species Amphimallon solstitiale. Next base: position 77,024,281 of record OY720680.1, on the reverse strand, counting down.
TTACGCTTTAATAGTTGTATATATATGTACTTTGTAAAACCCAATCAAAAATCTTGCTGGCTCCTAATACCATTTAACCGAAAATGTACTTCTGATTAGTTTGTGCCAACCCGCATAGTCGCGTACTTTAAATGCTTACTTTTATAACTGAATTGATAAACGAAATTACATAAATGCTTATGGGAATTTTACATATTTGATGTATTTATGTTATTTTGAAGTGTTTCGGACACATCTGACAAATAAAGAAAACTCAGATGATTCTTTATTTAGGCTTGCTTCGGTACTTCTTTCGCGAGAAGTGACGACATTTCGATTTGTGTTTAATATATCTTAATAAAATATAGAAAGATCGTTATATTTGTCACTGTACTTACGTGCGATAATACACTTTAAGTTTATTTTATCATATCCGTCGGCATTGTTCCTATATTCATAAATAGAAAAGAAATAGTAACAATTGATAATAATAACACTAATACGTATCTGAAAGGTACCACTTTCCCTTCATAATCCCTTTATTTGTCGGCCTTCTGACATTTAAACTTGACAACCGATCGATAAACGTGAATAGATAGTCATTATGTGTTGTGTATTACACGACTGGTGCTTTCCGCTAATTTTGACGTTTCCCGGCAAATGCCATATCGCGAACTCAAACTGATTTGACGGTTTTGATAATTTATAACCTGAAATTGAATTTTTCGTGCGTTTAACTTAACCTTATCCGAAGTTTGATGTGTCACGGTCATCTGTATCGATCCACCGCCATTTTAAAATCGAACCTAGTCCATATTTTTTATTTTACACGTAGGCCTTATGGCAAAATACTATGATTCATACTCTTTTTCTGCACGTTCTAAAATTTTCAAAAACTCCTTTCGGGCCCTCGTTCTCTCTTCGGAGACGTGAAAAATGGCCTAAGGCACGTGGGACCGTGGTCCCCGTCGCGTGACACTTTCGTTCCCAGCGTAGATGCGCCAGGTTCTCAGAAAACTGTCTCCCCAATTCGTCAATTTTGGGGTATAGCTTTGCCGTTTTAATCGTTCGTGTTAAAAAGAGCGAGACAATTGGCTTTTAGTATATATAAAATATGAAAATAAAGAAAAGAAATATTGCGGATAATGGAATAATGAAGTAAAGAATTTAATGGGTTAACTCCGCTGAAAATGCAACTGCGGACACGTGTTTCGAACTACTTGGTTCTCGTCAGCGCAGTGTAGCCAAGGAATAGGATAGGATAACCTTGGAGCTGAAAAACGTCAATCAGAGACATACACAGGGGACAGCCTACCAATTGAGGCTTCAGCTAGAGTGTCCTCGATATTGAGGATGAATCTAACGTCGCCGCGAGGTAGACATTTGTCCACCTGCACGCCATCTGAACCCATGGGATAATAATAAAGAAAAGAAATATTGCGGATAATGGAATAATGAAGTAAAGAATTTAATGGGTTAACTCCGCTGAAAATGCAACTGCGGACACGTGTTTCGAACTACTTGGTTCTCGTCAGCGCAGTGTAGCCAAGGAATAGGATAGGATAACCTTGGAGCTGAAAAACGTCAATCAGAGACATACACAGGGGACAGCCTACCAATTGAGGCTTCAGCTAGAGTGTCCTCGATATTGAGGATGAATCTAACGTCGCCGCGAGGTAGACATTTGTCCACCTGCACGCCATCTGAACCCATGGGATAATAATAAAGAAAAGAAATATTGCGGATAATGGAATAATGAAGTAAAGAATTTAATGGGTTAACTCCGCTGAAAATGCAAATGCGGCGACGGTAGATTCATCCTCAATATCGAGGACACTCTAGCTGAAGCCTCAATTGGTAGGCTGTCCCCTGTGTATGTCTCTGATTGACGTTTTTCAGCTCCAAGGTTATCCTATCCTATTCCTTGGCTACACTGCGCTGACGAGAACCAAGTAGTTCGAAACACGTGTCCGCAGTTGCATTTTCAGCGGAGTTAACCCATTAAATTCTTTACTTCATTTAATATAATATGTATATGATTTTTATTGCACAAAAAAATTCAAGGAATCTTAATTTATTTTGAGCAAGTTTCAGTGGGGTATCATACAGCTGTATCGATTCAATATCATCAGCTATAGAAGTTCAATTTCTGCTGGTTGTTTTTGAAATTAGAATTTTTTGAAATTGCTTTCACTGTAAGAAGTCTTATAATATAAAAAATGCATCTTTAAATACTTTCAACATGATAATAACAGACCATAAGACATTTCCCGATCGACATTTAGAACAAAAATTTTCTCTTGCAAATGTTTTATGTCAACAAAACCTGCGAAGTTCATTTCTTTAATTTTGTACAGAGTACCAGTCTCTTTCGCGTTATAAATTACAGAAATCCACTGTGATGGAATATAAATGGGACTAGACCTTAGCGCACGTCTCTTTTGTTTTTCAATCAAAGACTGCAAGTTATCCCCTTCATTTTGCATATGACTGACAACCAGAAATTTGAAAGTCATAGAGGGAATATCTATGTAGGCGCCATAAATTCTCGATCAGATATACAAAAAAGAAACTTTGAACAATATGTGAATTTCTATTTTTCAATGTAATCTCCCCTAACTTCTATACATTTATCACAATGATTAATTAATAATTCGATACCCTTGTAAAAATAATCTGAAGTTTTTCCGTCAAAATGTTCTATAACAACTGCTTGCAACTCACTGTCGTCCTTAAAACTATGGGCCTGAGGTATTTTTTAAATTAGAAAACAAACAAAAATCACAAGCAGCCATATCCGAACTATACGGTAGATGTTCCAATTCTTGAAAGCCGCAGTCGCGGATGGTAGCTTTTGAAATGGCGGCAGTACGGACGGGAGCATTGTCGTGCAATAATCGCACATCTTTTGTCAATTTTCCACGACGTTTTGCACGAACACTGTCCCTTAATTTATGCAATAAAGACATGTGCCGTTCACACTTGTATTGCACTCTTTAAATTCAATTAGCAAAATGCCCTCACAATTCCAGAATATTGTGGCCATCACCTTTTTCGTTGATTGAACGACTATCGCCTTTCTGGGACGAGGTTCATCAGGACGCCGCAATTCCGTGGACTCCCTTTTCGATAGAGGATCGTAAAACAGAACCATTGTTTCATTCCCTGTGACAATGGACTTCAATATCGGTTTTGAGTCGTCTCCACACATGTCTAAAAACGACTGCGCACATTCGACTCGACGTTCACGTTGGAGAGCAGAAAGAAGTCACGGTACCCATCTATCACTAATTTTATTAATACCCAAATGGTTATAGAGAATTCGGCAAACACTTGTTTCGGAAATGTTTGTTAACACTGCTAATTCCTTCACTTTCAAACGGAGATCTTCTAGCACTAAATGTCCAATAATTGAAATTTGTTGCGGCGTTAAATATGTAAAATTAAATTAATTGCAGAGAGATAATAACATATTTTTCTAAACGTTAGTTTCCACCAAGATGTTTTCTACACCCACAACATACCCTTGATCTGGCATCGTCAGTATCTTGATGCAGTTTAACATTTTCATAATCCACTCATTCGCAAAATATTTCGCCAACAATTCAAGGTCTGGCTCAAAAAACTTGTATCCAGCTCTACTAGCTCAGAGATTTTTCAAGGAACGAAAGCAGATTTAGCACCGTTTTCTCTTACTATAATAAAACAAAAGATATCATGCTACTCTTAGCAAAAAAATGAATATTTGGAACACAGCACGTGTAGGAGTAAGAGCACTCGGAAAGAAATTCAACTAGGTGATTGTTTACATAATTAAAAGTACGAAAACAACAATTAGCTGCGTGTGCAGTGGTGGAAAGGTCATCAGCTGACGCAGTAAAGGTAAATATTAGTCGAGCAATGCACGGTGTATTTCACGATTCAGCTGACAGAAGCTCCCTCCTGCTCGCATTCAGCTTACTGATTTTTGCAAACGTAATTAATATACTACCATGTTGTTTAACTTCACCGGCATAGCGAATCGTCATCAGAAGTGGCCTCTCTTAAATTGCTCTCATCAACTCGTCGAACATCTTGAGCTTGTTCTTTATCTCCGTTATCTGTAAATGAATATGTTAATAACCAAAATTAGTCTACCAGAAATATACATGCTGGAAGAGTCAGAAAAAGAAATCCATACCAGCAATATTTTTGCTGCTATCCGTTATACTGGTGACGATAGATGGCAGTACTTGATCTCTCTCGAACCATTTGACAACCCATTTGTTTTTTCATCCTCAGTCAGTGGGAGATAATTGAGAAGGGTCTTGCAGATGGACATAACTGCAAAGGCGCGTTATATATGACCTGCGCAATAAATACTGGTGTAGCTCGGATTTACATGTTGGAAAGACTGCTTTATCGATACGATGTTTCAATTAAGAAAAAAAAATAATAATGTCTTTGCTCCTTATTAAATGTTATATGCAAACTTCAATTAACTATTTACCTTTAGTGCGGCAGCTGACGGTCTCTCCACCACTACACACGCAGCTGATTGTCGTTGCTTTCGTACTTTCAGTTATGAAAACAATTACTTAGTTAAATTATATCCCTACTACTTTCTTTTACGCCTTTTTTTACAAGTTCATGCCAGCAGCTGTCGCATAATCCGCCCTCCACGATACAGCTGACAATTTTATTTCAACTCACTATGATGTCAACTGGTTATAAAAAGAAATTCAGCCATCGTAGTATTACTGATAAATATGTTTCTTTTAACATTTTCGCAGCCTCTCGCACCCAACTCCACCGCGGGTGTGTCAGTTGACACTTTGTTCAGATATTAGTCATAACAGATACAGATGTATCGAAAAAGATAACATCGGTCCTTGTACAGTGATTTTCTTTTGCTTTTCCGCTTTTGTCAATTGCGTTTCACTATTTGTCAAATTACTTTCCTTTATATCAAATGCTTTTCTTGTTTATATGTAGATATGTATAATTCTACCATTTTATAAAAAAACTATAGCAATTTACTCATTATAGTGAGAATTTCTTTTATTTACATTAAAGTCCCTAGATATATAAAGTACCGCAATTACCTCCATTTTGGCGCCAAAGAAGCGGCAAATTTAAATATCTGTCAGTTTTTTTTAACTTTACAAAAATACGATAGTTGTCAAACAATATATTATATATTAATAGAAAGAAAACATATGGCATCGATAAAATTATAGTCGATCACGAAACAATTACTAATCCAGAACAAACAGTGGAAGTATTCGGTCGCTACTTCTCGGGCGTAGTGCAGGACGCCCTTGACAAACAGTTCGGGAATGATTTGTCGGATTCATGTACGTGTGTTCCAGGTGTTCCTAACACAATGGTGTTCTTAGACACAGATATCGCCGAAATAACAAGTATCATAGGAAATCTAAAGAACAAAACCAGTGTAGGGAACGATCAACTGTCAATCAGCATGATAAAGGATACATGTGAAGACTTAGCCGCCCCTATGGCACACTTGATTAATAGGGCAATAAGTGCGGGAAAATACCCAACCATATTAAAAAAAACCGTTGTTATTCCGGTATATAAGAAAAATGATAGAGTAAACATTGAGAACTATCGTCCTATAGCAGTTGTTAGCGTTATTTCGAAGGTTTTCGAAACAGTATTACATAACCGTTTAAAGGGTTTTATTGAAAAGTACGATATATTATCACCGTCTCAGCATGGTTTCAAGGCATCCTATTCGACAGAAACCGCGGCCTTCAGATTTCTGGGACATGTGAGTAAGCAACTGGATGAAAAACTATTTGTAGCCGGACTCATGTTTGACATGTCACGTGCGTTTGACACAGTTGATAGGGGTTTCGCCAGACATAAACTTGAAAAACTAGGCATTCGGGGCAGTGTATTGGATGTTCTGACATCATTCCTGACAGACAGGAAATTTTACGTGAAGTGTAATGGTGCTCGCTCCAAAGATTATAAGACTGATGCTGGGGTTGCCCAGGGCTCGATACTGGGACCCTTGATTTTTATACTGTACATGAATGACCTCCAACACCACTTGTCAACAGGTGAATTAATTTGCTATGCTGACGACACGTCCATTGTGGTCTCCGCGTCGAGCCCTGAACAGCTCAAAGTTAACATAGCCACTGTAACCTCTGAAATGAAGAATTGGTGTAGACTCAATAGACTGATTTTAAATGAGACTAAGACTGAATGTATTTATTTTTATAACAGAAAGATCCCGGATTATGCCCCTGCAGATCACAACAAAAATTGTAAATTTCTGGGGCTATATATCGACCCTCGGCTCTCGTGGGATGAGCATGTGGAGTGGGTAATTAACAAACTGAATTCAGCCTATTTTGCTATTAACCGATTAAAAAATATGCTCGACACATCGGGTCTCCTTCAGGTATATCATGCATTGGTATATTGCCATTTGAATTACAACATAATTATCTGGGGCCGCCCAGCTCTAAATAGTCGCCTTTTCATACTGCAGAAAAGAATTATACGATTAATTTTTAGTTTGCCACAGATGGAAACCTGTAAACCTACATTTATATACAATAAGTTGCTCACCTTGACATCAATTTATATACTACGGTGCAGTATGTTTGTCAAAACAAATAAACATTATTTTAGTTTTAACTCTTTAAATCATAATTACAATACTAGATACTGTGGAGATTTGAGAGCCGAGGGTCACTTGACAACTTTATTTGAAAAAAATGTGAAATTTAATTGTACAAAAATTTATAATAGTCTACCAATTACAATTAAGAATATTGTTAATGTTTCTATGTTTAAGTCATCTCTTAAAATGTTCTTGATAAACAATGCCTTTTACACATTGGATCAATTTTATAATTATGGGAAACTATGATAACTATATTGCAATGTTGACGTGTCTAATATCAATGTTTGATTAACTGGACTAATAAAATTATTATTATTATTATTATCTAGGGACTTTAATTTAGGTAAAAACACAGTGACATCTATCTAAACATAACTCAATTTGAAGTTTCATTTCTTTGTAAACAGTTGTGTAAATATGCTCCATGTGTTCAATATACCTAATTCAAACAATTTTGTGGACGTATACGCTCAGATGCATTGTGTGCTTCTGCTTCCACTGGCTGAGTAACTCTTCTAGTGGATTTAGAAAAAAGCTATAAGCAGGAAGAAACACTGGTAAATGACCATGACCTCTAATGAGGGCCAAAACTCCCTTACTTCTATGGAATCTTACATTGTCCACAACCATATCAGTCCCTTCTACACCATTATTATGTAAATGTTGAATAACGTTGTGAGAAATTCAGAAAAGTGCGGTACATTAAAGGGCACATCTTGAATTTGAATCGAATACAATGAATTTCCGTTCATTACAGCGGCAACAGAGTAATTGTGCCCTATTAACTGTCCTTTTTTTTTTGATGCTCTGGTATTTTTCACAAATCTTCCGTAGGAAACGCAAAAATATATTTGTATTCCATATTCGTCAATGAAAAACATTTTTTCTCTTTCCAAGATCATTCTGTTATACCGCACTGCGTAATCAAAGCGAGTTTGAATAATGTCCATTGTATCTCTTCTTTCAGGAAGAAATGATACTTTTTTAACGGAATAAGGAAAGTTGCTCTATTATGTAATAACAGATAGTGCTATTTGTTGAAGAAGTGGCCATTGGTTTAAGCACTTTTATTGCAACTGGCGGAGGGTTAAAGTACAACCTAGGTCAATCCAGTTACAAGTCTGTTCTTTTGGAGCATTTAGTAATTTTTGCTGCCGATGCCCTGCACTTAATTTTGCAGTATTATTAGTTTCCTATATGTTGCATAAATTTTTCTAACCGTATCCGGCAAACCGAACAGAAATTTTGAATTAAGTTATGTTTATATTACATAGATGTTACACTGTGTTTATATCTAAATACAAAATAAATTTCTCACCTTAATGTGTAAATTGCTATATGTTTTTATAAATTGTAAGAAGTATACATGCCTACATACAGGGTTACAATAAAGTAACGCACAAAATTCATAAAACGTACAATGTTCATTTTTGAAAAAAATACAAAAACACGTCAAACAATTTATTTTATTCCGCGTCTTTTAACATAAGTCAAAAAAACAAAACGTCAAATTTGTCAAAGTTATGACGTCATCAATATCTTTTTTAAATATGAAGCTTGGTTTTTTTTTTACTTTATTTGATAAAGCTTGTTTTTCTGCCTTATAAGGAAATAATTGAAGTAGGGGTCACATAAGAAAAAACTGAGAGAATTAATAAAAAACAAAATAACCTAGTTTTTGAATTTATAAAAAGAAACTAAATATTAAAAGAATTAAAACTTAAAGTTACCTAGTAATAAAACAAATGTTTGTCAGTGTCAGTCTTACAATTAGTGTCATACGAATTTTATTATGATGGCTCCTTTAACGGAAAGAGAAAGGATAGAAATTCTAATGATGGTAGGTTACGGCGATAGACTTCGAAGTCATGAAGAAGCATGTGTTTTATTTAACGAAACACATTTTGAAAGACCTCCAATTGCTAGAAGCACAGTAAGCAGAATTGTTGCAAAATTTAATGAAACAAGAGGCGTAAGTGATGCTCCAAAATCTGGAAGACCGGGAATAAGCGACGATGCAAAGTTAGATATTTTGCTGTCATTAGAAGACAACCCTCACACAACTACAGCAGAACTTGCCTTACAACAAGATGTTAGTCAGTCGTTTGTAGTAGAGTTTTTAAAAAAAGAAAAACTGCACCCATACAAAGTTCAACTTGTTCACGAACTCTCAGACGATGATACGGACAGACGTTTGGAATTTTGTGAAATCTTCATGAGGCATTAAAATCCAAATTTGCTTAATAGTATAGTATTTTCGGACGAGGCAACGTTTTATTTAAGTGGTACAGTAAATCGACACAATTGTCGCTACTGAGCTCGGGAAAATCCCAACTGGATTCAGACAAAACACACCCAGCGCCCCCAAAAATTTAATGTATGGGTAGGAATCGTCAGGGGAAAATTTATTGGTCCTTATTTCTTTCGTGGGAATTTAACAGCTGAGCGATATTTGGAACATCTTCGTATGGCAGTGCTTCCGGATCTAATTCGGTATTTCCGGATCCAAATAATAGGGAAAACTTGGATCCCAGTATTTGTTTCCAACAAGATGGTGCACCACCACATTATTGTCTTAATGTTCGAAGGTTTCTGGATAACCAGTTTGAAGGAAGGTGGATTGGAAGACGTGGACCAATGGAGTGGCCACCTAGGTCAGCCGATCTCACCCCCCTTGATTTCTTTCTGTGGGGACATTTAAAAAGTCGGGTCTACGTTAATCGACCAGACAATTTAGAAGACTTAATGGAACGAATTAGACATGAAATGACTCGTATAACTCCGCAGATGATCAAAGACTCTGTAAATCAGGTCTACCATCGTCTTGGCCTATGTCAGATAGTGAACGGGACACAGTTTGAACAATTTCTGTAAGAAATCGTTTTGGTTCAATGGACTGTTTAGTTAATTTAAATGTTATTACTATAATAAAGTTTATTTTGTTTTTTATTAATTCTCTCAGTTTTTTCTTATGCGACCCCTACTACAATTATTTCTTTATAATGCAGAAAAACAAGCTTTATCAAATAAAGTAAAAAAAAACCAAGCTTCATATTTAAAAAAAATATTAATGACGTCATAACTTTGACAAATTTGACGTTTTATTTTTTTGACTTATGTTAAAAGACGCGGAATAAAATAAATTGTTTGACGTGTTTTTGCATTTTTTTCAAAAATGAACATTGTCCGTTTTATGAATTTTGTGCGTTACTTTATCATAACCCTGTATAAGCACGAAAAGCAATTGATATTAAGGGAAAGTAATTTGACAAAAAGGGAATTCCATTTGACAAATTCAGCTGACGTTTAAAAACATGGAAAGTCATTTAATAAATAGTGAAACACAATTGACAAAAGCGGAAAAGCAAAAGAAAATGACTGTAAAATCACTACCTAAAATGAAACGCTACCATCCAGATTACAAATATTATAGTAAAAAAATAACAAGTAGATACAACTAAAGTCATTCGGAACGTTTGCTTGAAGTATCTTACTTATCGATATTTCTCAAACCAGTTTATGGACAAGGCAACACATGCCTAGCGAGATAGACAATCTTTTTAAATATCTCTGTATAATAATAATTGTGTATGCAATACTTCTACTTTTATTTTCTCTTAAAGTTGATTAGCTTATGTTGATAATGTTTAGATGATTTCTATCATTCTTTTAAACTGCGTTTAGGGGATAATAATGTCAAATATGACAACTACATTGAATTCAAGCATGAAGAGAAATTGTAAATTCACTGAATTCATTCAATCACTGAAATATTTGTATTCCTAGACCGAAGAGAACGACTATAATTTCAAATCAAGAACGCTTGTATATACTCCTAAATTCTGTGGGCATTATCTAAATGTAGATACCAGTTTCCGGCTGGTTCACCGGGAACTGAATCGATCGATTGCGGAAAAAGTGTAGCTAGGAATGATCTGAAATTTTGGCACTATACTAAAGTCGATGGGGGCCATTTGCCTAAAATATTTTCAAGATGGCGGCACTCCGGGCTACACCGAAAATAGGTACCAACTTCCTAATTTTAAATAGAATACCCTGTTATAGTCAGGCTTTTAGATTCTACGTGAAATTTTAAATATGTTTCGTGTATAATGTCATATATCTAAGTGTAACGCTTTTTGACTTATTGAAATTCTTTGTTAAATTTGACGTTTCAGGCAGAAAATCAATAGCACTTTTTCCATATAAAGATGAATTTATTATTTAATTTGAAGTAAATTCTCTCAAATAGATGGCTTAATTTAATACTATTTGTAAAAATTGTTACAATTAATAATACAGTGTGTGCGAATTATACACCTGAAAACGAATTTGGAAAAATTGCCAAAAGACAATTTTTTTAAATGGGAAGCGGCAACTTTTGTAATTTTATCTTATTCTGCACTAAAGATAAAGATCACTTTGTATAAATATGCCTATTATAAAAATTGTTAGTTTTCGAAATATTGGCAAGTTAGCGTTTTTATCTTCTACCATACATACTGTTTGCATTAGTTAGCCATGACAGTGTTTACAAAATTATCATAATTTCAATAAGTCATGCCAGAGCGTAAAAATTATACAAACGAGGAATATTTATTTTTTATATATGGGGAATGTAATAAAGTTTATGTCAAGAACATGTGATACATTTACATTACATTATTAACGTTATTAATAAATGGTTTATTTCTATAAATGTTTGCTCTCACGGATACAAAGTTTATGAAGTTTTCTATAATACTTTTAACGGTATTGGTAGATGGTTTCCGTTTTTGCGGAAATCGAGTTGCAAATGTATCACATGTTCTTGACATAACTTTATTACATTCCCCATAGATAATAAATAAATTTAAATAATCATCGTTTGTATAATTTATGCGCCCCGGCATTATTTATTGAAATTATGATAAGGTACATGACTTTTCTTCAACGAATGACAATTTATAATTTTGTAAATACTGTCATGGCTAACTAATGAAAAATGAGGTGTGGCCACCACACGACTTTCTTATACGTATGAGCGTTTCAAACTATACAATTTTATACAAAACTTATTCAAAATCCTATTCTAAGTACTTTCATTCTCTTAATGAATCGCTATAGAATGCATTCTTTGCAAGATATTCGAAAAAAGTGCTACTCGCTAAGAGTGCTACTTCCGATCCGAATTTTGAAATTCCATGTATACAAAAAATATTGCAAATCCAACTCTAAATACTTTTGTACTCTTAATAAATATATATAGATTGCATAATTTACGACAATTTGTAAAAAATCGCTATTCGGTAGGAGTAAAAGTGGTACTTCCGGTCCGAATTTTGAAATTTTTTTTATACAAAAGATATTTAAAATTATAATTTAAATACTTTTATACTCGTAATGTACCTGCCTAGAAAGCATGACTTGCGAGATATTCGCAAAAAACTGATTTTCGATAAAAGTAAAACACCTACTTCCGGTTGGAATTTCGAAAAACTTTTTGAAGACAATTTGTCTCAAATATAATTCTGAGTACATTTGAATTCTTTATAAAGTTGTATAAACTTATTAATTGACGAAATATTTGTAAAATTCAATTTTTTCACTGAAGTAAACTACTACTTCCGGTCTACCGATTTTACTGAAAAACTAATCAGATCTCAAGAGGAAGATTATAACCGTAAATACAAAATTTGGATTTGATACCCACAGCGGTTTGACCGCTATCGTGGTCACACACACAGAGAGAGAGAGAGACATTTTTTGAAAACCACTTTTTTGGTATCAGGGGACTTCAAAACGTGGACATCTGCAATAATCTCGAGGTGGAAAATTTTCGTCATCATAATACTTCCTTATACTACGTATAAGAAAGTAAAAAAAACTAATGCAAACAAACAGTATGTGTATTGTAGAAGTTAACAACACTAACTTGCCAATATTTCGAAAACTACCAATTTTTATAATAGACATATTTATACAAAGTGATCCTTATTTTTAATGCAGAATAAGATAAAATTATAAAAGTTGCCGCTTCCTGTTTAAAAAAATTGTCTTTTGGCAATTTTTTTCAAATTCATTTTCAGAAGCATAATTCACACACTCTGTATTAATAATTGTAACAATTTTATACAAATAGTATTTAATTAAGCCATCTATTTGCGAGAATTTACTTCAAATTAAATAATAAATTCATCTTTATATGGAAAAAGTGCTATTGATTTTCTGCCTGCAAACGTCAAATTTAACATAATAATTTTAATAAGTCAAAAAGGATTACACTTAGATATATGAGATTATGCATGAAATATATTTAGAATGTCACGTAGAATCTAAAAACCTGACAAAATAGGGGGTATTCTATTTAAAATTAGGAAGTTGGTGCCTACTTCCGGCATACCCGAAGTGCCGCCATTTTAGGCAAATGGCCCCCATCGACTTTAGTATAGTGTCAAAATTTCAGATCATTCTTAGCTATAGTTTTTCCGCAATCGATCGATTCAGTTCCCGCTGAACCACCCTGTATATGTTCGTCCATTCCCTGTAGCTTAAAGTGCTACCGTCTCTATCAATGTTACGGGGGATGCGTATGAAAAAAGATGATGGTTACATAGCACATCCAACGGGATCAGTCCTAATAGACTTCATAGTGGACTCTCACTTTCCTACAACGCATGCAATTTACTCAGTATCTCCAGTCAGGAGCAGACCTCTTCTTTTATAAGTTCTTAGTAGTCGCAATTCCAGCCATTAAAGCATAGTGACTCGATAAACTTTTACAAGTGGTCCTGAAGATATTTCTTACAATGGTAGACATAAAATTAGCATCCACGCTTAACAACCTGGTGCTATTCCAATCCTGCAACCGTAATCTACATTTAATTGTATTTTTTTTAACTTCAATGTTGTATTCTTATTCAAGATCGATACGAAGACAAATGAATGACACTTTTATTTCAAACTATGATTTTACAAAAATTTAGCAAGCCTGCCGATTATTTTTGAATATAAACCCATTATAAATTCATAACATGAATGTTCTTTGCAGGTAGGGGGAAACATTAATCTGTCAATATATCAAGCCCGTATGAAACAATTTCTCAAGTTTGCGAAGGAAGTTAAATTGACCGAGAGTTTAATCAAAGAAACCGTAGCTCACAACGAATACGTATGGAAGGAAACGCAAGGAACCAGTATCATAAATCTTTGTAGCAAATTAAATCTATATTTGCGCGTAAAATTTGTGTGCTTTTTGTACGAAGACACCTTGCGATCTACGTCGCTTTTCGTCAGTTTATCTCCGTATTCACTGCGTAGACTGGCCCTAAGCTTAGAGGAGGTACACTTTAAGAAGGATGCTCAAATAATACGCTGTAATGATGTCCAAACAAAGCTGTATATCGTGTATAAAGGAAAAGTAGAAGTTTCAGTAGCTAATGTAGTAATAAGTACTTTAGAAATTGGAGGAATCTTTGGATGTTTTTCAAAATCTGGAATGTTGCGTCAAACGTTAAATATTACTGCACAGATGCACACAATTGTACTAACCATTGATAGTAAAGAATTTCATAAAGTGATGAGCCCTTGGGACAATGAACAAGCCAGAAGAGTAATAAGAGATATCAGGTAAAATTGAGCATTTATTTAAGTGTCTCCTCATCTGCTGTGCTGTTATTAAATAATATTTTTTAATTTACATAGGTAATATTCAAACAATCCTGCTGTATAATAACACGAGTTTCTAAAGTCTGTAATTAGTGGTGCTCATTATAGTCTACTCTCTTGGTTATGTTAAGTAATATATGAGATAATTACATTTTTATCGCTATCTTTAAGCTCTGTTTGCTGTAAAATATTCTACACGACGTAAAAAATATGTCATAGCTATACCATATATCTCGCTGCCTGAAACTAAGCTAAGAGGATTATACTCAATCTCTTTACACTGTTTTTCCTCGAACATATTTTATCATGGCGTAACACTAAATTTTTCTTCAGTCATTTGAGATCAACAATTCTGGAAAAGCCTGATCAATCATCAATGCTACTGAATGGGTGATAATGAAGCAACCAACATGTTTCTGAACGCTTCAAACTAAGGATTACTGAAAAGTACTGAAAGTTGATTTCGCATTTCTGCTTTTAAATGATGATTTGCAAACTACTTTTGATACAATTTAAGGTGATACCTAAAATATGGGAGAACCTTGCGGGAAAAGAAAGAATATCAACAAAAATAATTTTCAAGTTTCCAAAATGATCGTAAGGGTCACAATTCTATGGGTTAATTAAAAATTTGACAACTTTCTATTAAATTCAACTATAAGTTATCATTTTTTAGTGGAAAAGTATCCAGACGTTTTGGTTCAATTTTTATTTCACGAGCTTCCATACGAAGGGGTTGGAAGCGGGCATATCTGCGTACAAAACAAGTTATAGCCTTGGTTTCCCTTATCGAATTTTAATGTTTCTTTGCTCATTAGATAGACAATTTTACAGAGAATTGAAGTGAATATAGTAGCAACTTTCGTGGTTGACTAAAAAATTAACAGGCTGCGTTGCTTGTAATTTAAAAATATTTGTCTTTACTTTAAAATATTAAACGGAAAGATGTCTTTAATATCATATTACTGAGCCACATAAATATCCGAAGGTAATGATGAAAACCGGAAGTTACTTTCATTACGAAGTTATGGTCATAAAAAGAGATTCGAGAAACATAAAATTGTTAAATATAAATTTCTGCGAATCGGGCATAGATAATCAAACAAGTAGAAAATATTCTTGATATTATTTCGTCATTGTATTTTCTTAATTATGTATTCCATAATTTATTGTAGTTAGATGTTTTAATATGGTTTGAAGGGATGAAGTAGATATTAATTTTTTATGCTTTAGTTGCTAATGGATAAAACTTATTTATCAAAATTAAAAAAAAAAATAATAATAATATTGGAAATTTAATTTGTTATAGGTTATAAGACGGAAAAGACTAACTGAATTCCCACCAAAAACTTATAATCGCATTAACTTATTTATACACTTTCTTGAACACAAGACAATAAGATTTAAATTTCGTGTCTCTAAGGTTTATTTCTTACATTACGTGTGGCATTTAGCATGTATATTTATTGTACTTTGACTTTTTTAGAATGTTAAAACTGGAATATCTCGAGCCCTTCGTTAATGCGAGAGAATGTAGTGTGCCTGTAACACAAAGAAAAGGATTGTTTATATGTTACTCCTGGCTAATCACCAATGTGAATAAATATACCAATCAGGAGAGCTATTGGTTTTGGCTATGGGAATACATGATGAACGTCCATTTCTCAGTCATTAGCAGCATTATAATTCTATCAAACATCTGCATATCACTGCAAGATTTTGACTATCGAGTAATGTATTTCGTGTATGCGATGGACCTTCTGTACACTTCGAAAATATTTTTCGGTTTTACGCTTCAATACGTGGACGTAAACACGGGTATAGTTCAAAAAAATCCTAGACATATTTTGGTTCTCTATTTGAAAAGCTGGTTCTGGTTCGATCTACTAACTTTAATACCATTTGAACAAATTCTACTTACGTGGCAGCAGACATACGTTAAGCTTGGCACATTGAATAGAGTGTTGAGGTTCTTTTATATAGTCCACTATTACAACAGTTGCAACGATAAATTGGATATAAGTAAACATTTACGTTGGACATATTTGATTTACAGAAGTTTATTTACTATACAAATTATGGTTAATATATGGTAAGAAAGAATTCTATATTTTATTTATTTTCCTAGTTTTTATTGCATCCAAGGTCACAGTATATAGTATGTCTATCAACTTGTGACCAGTGGATTTAGGGAAAGTGAAAAAAGGAAATGTACTAATATAAATGTTATCAAAAAAATATATACCTATACTGTTAACATTTTCAAAATTCAAAAAAGAAAATAATAAAAGTTTTTAGAGAAAGACTTCTATTCATTTTTGTACAATTTGAATTTAGTTTACTTGACGTACAATAGAAAATGATTAAGACTTCGTAATAAATAGTACAAAACTGGTATTTCATACTTTGTAGTTTTATGGTACAGTAATTTCAATTGATTACTTATAGGTACGTATGATACAGAAAACTCAAGTTCAGGGATATGTGCAAATAAAACTGCATGAATAAAACTTAAATTACATTCAATATTAATTTATGTTTGTTAAGATACTTAATAGTTTCAAAATTCAGAAAAACCTGCCTTTGTGTCCACGTTGTATGTACCTATACTGTGGCCAACTAAGAAAGTCGCCGGTTGTATTTCAATGACTTGTTGTCATATCACTCCCGGGTAAAATTTTGTCATGTAAAAATGTCCAAGAGAAAGTAATGAAAATTACTTTAGAGTTTGTAACAGGCCCGCTAGAGGGCGTTACAGTTATGATCAAGGCTAAAATTAAGAATTTCTTTGTGTTTTGACTAATTATTTAACAATTTTCCCTTATATGTTTTTTACAATCTAGTAAAATAAAATGGTGGGGTCAATGCAAACGTTCTTTTAAATAAACTATGGCAAAGGCACATAAGAGTAGGCACTGCATTTTACAAATTGTACAACAATATATCACCACCTATGAATGCAGGTGAGAATCCTCAAACATATGCCTGTAACAAGACAAATACATTTTGAACAATTGCTCATACAGTCGTTATAGCAAGCAAAATATATTTTTGTGTATTGTGGATGTATGTTTGGACCGGTGTAATTTAAGGAATAATTTTGTTATTTGCCGTACTAGGAAGCTTCTCGTGCCTCATAGTATAATATAAAGTATTAGGTAAGTAATAAAGTTCATTATTTTAAGTGTTTATGTTGTAATATGTAATCGTAACCTATTTTGCTTAATCTGCCAATCGTACAAGAGAACGCACTAAAAAGTTTACAAGTGTACGCGCTGTGTACTTTTGTAAACTATATTTATAAAAAAGTAATAATTCCTTTTTTCTCATTGATTAAGACTTACCATTAATAAAGCAACTATATTGCCTTTGTTATTTTCAGGCAATACAAAAAATAAGTTCTTATATAAGGGAACGCCATAGGGAGCTTGTATTTACTGAACAGCTAATGGCGGAAATTAGGGATAAAGTTAGTAACGACCAAAGTAAACGAAACATTTCACGAGAACTGAATATTCCAGAACCAACATCACGCAAAAGATTAAAAATTGTCACTGTTCCAGTATCACTTGGATGATACAAATGTACTTTTATTGAACAACAGGAAAATGAATGAGCAAAGTATGTGCAAGAAATGGATTGCCGATTTTACGGATTAACCATGAAGTACTTAGGCAGTTTTGCTTTTGAATTCGCCAAAGCTAATGACGTACACCATAATTTTAATGCTGAAAAAAAGGTTGCTGCCAAAACTTGGATACGTTGTTTCTGTCAGAGACAACAAACACATTACGGCAACCAGAGAAGTTTTTACTTGGCAGAATGATAGGCTTCAACAGATCCCAGGTTGATTTGTTTCTTAAAAAATTGCGAGATATGTACGAAGAATATAAGTTTGCAAGTAATTTCATATACAACATGGACGAGACCGGCATATCTACAGTACCCAACAAGCTGCCTAAGGTGTTAACCAAAAAAAAAGAAAAACATGCGTGGGAAAAGTTGCTAGCGGCGAAAGAGGTCAAATGGTTACTGCAGTATGCTGCATGAATGCTGGTGGGGTATATGTTCCTCCAGCATTATTTTTTCCTCGTAAAAGAATAAAAGAAGAGCTGTATACAAAGGCGCCTTCAGGAACTTTACCGCTTATTTCTGAAACAACCTTTATAAATTCCAAATTATTTCTTGAATGGATGAAGCATTTTCAAAAACATGTTAAAGCTTCCAAAGATGCTCCTGTTTTATTAGTATTAGATAAGCATTCATCTCACCGAAGCCTTAATGTTATCAAATACTGCCGTGAGAATTCTATTCATCTTTTATCGATTCCGCCGCATGCCAGTCATAAAATCCAGCCATTAGATAAAGGATATTTTGGTCCACTAAAAACTGCATAGAACCAAGCAACTGACCATTGGTTAGTTACCAATCCTGGTAATGCCATTACTCAAAAGCAAGTTGCTGGTTTATTTAAAACGGCATAATATAAAGCATCCAATCTCGACAAAACAATGCGGGCATTTGAAGCTTCAGGAATCTGGCCTTACAATCCCGATCATTTTAGTGAAAAATATTTTGCTCCTTCACTTGTAACTGACAAACCTTATAATCCATGTGAAGAAGCTCCTGAAGCTGTAGGAGTTGCTGATGTTCCCATGCAATTAGATGAGGTAGCTGAGCAGACTGTAGTCTTTCAAATTCATTTTAATGAGTCCACATGATTGTCTGTAAATCCTGAATGTGCAGAACAATAATGACTTAAATTTTAAAGGACATTAATGCTCCAGAAGCACATAATCTAAATATTTTTAAAATATATTTGGATGTCGAAAACGGTATGAAACCTAGACCTTCGTCGACCGAAGACAAAGAAAACAATCGTGAAAACATTCTAGATTCTTATGATAATAACGAAATAGTTGAATCGAAGCAAAATAAAGTTCCTGTAAAGCCAGAGTATCTACAACCATATCTAAAATATAGTCAAACGAAGTCAACCAGAAGACGTCGAAGTCAGAAATCAGGGATATTAACAGGCACACCGTTAAAGACTGAACTGGAAACAAAGCAATCCGGATTGATATTGGTAAAAATAAATTGGTTCAGAGAAATCACCAAAGCCTGCAGTTAAAATCACCAAGCAAACAAATGCAGTGAAAGCATGTACCTCAAAAAACAATACAAACGTCAAAGAAGGAAACGGCAGGCGGAAACCATCAAAGCCCGAAAAATGTGAAAGAAATAAAAATGAAACAGAAGAAATATTATGTCCATATTGTGATGCATTGTATACATATCCACCATCTGAGGAGTGGATACAGTGTTCTCAGTGTAATAAGTGAGAAATACACTTCCTATGAAGCAGGAAATTTCACATGCGAACTATGTTAATCTCATATCGCGTACTGTTATAATAACTTCTGCGTACTCTTATAACGACATCTTACAAGAGTATGTAAATGTATAAATTTTGGAAACTATATTGTTTTAATTGTGATAACACTAGATTGTTTTAAGTATTAATAAATTTTCCAAAATTAGCGCAGGTTTTTATTGGTTTCAAAGATCTTGTTGTTTTCAGTTTAATAGAAGAAATACACAAGAAAGTTCACTAAGAGCGTACTCGTAGGAATTGGTTTGGTATTTGATATTTTTTCATTTAAGTCCACTCTCTGGCATCTTCCCCTCAAATAAGAGGCAAGAAGATCATGTGCTGTACCTATAATACCATAATAGTATAGTTTCTGTAGTAGAATTTAGCCTTACTGAGGTCACAACATGTCAGTTCACATCGTTCTTTATTATCGTAGGCGTCAATTAAAGTCTCCATCACCTCCAGTATTCCAGTCACTGTGGATTTGTTTTTCCTGTGTCCATGCTGTTCATTAGATATATAGTTTTTTCTTTCCAAGTATTCTAGTAGACGAACTACTATCAACCGTTCTAAAATTTTGGCAATTGCAGACAGAATAGTGATCGGCCTGTAATTACTGCAATCATTCGGATCTCCCTTTTTATGAACTGCAACAACTCTTCCTCCTTTCAGTTGTTCTGGAAAGATACCTTCGCGGACACACTTATTGAAAACTGTTGTCAGAACAGGTGTTATTTCATTTTCTACCTCTCATTTTTGGTTTGTTTGTTTTTCACATTTCTTATTACATCCGACACTTCTATTTCTGTAATAGTTTTAAAATAGAACGAATCTCTACTATCTAGCCTCATATTTTCTAGGTACTTCTGTATTTGTGTATCTGATTCCGTGCTTATTAGGACCTGTTTTTCAATACCCCTGAAATAGTTATTAACTTCGTTTGCAGAGTTTTGTATCTGATTTTCCTTTATTTCTAGTTTTATTTGTTTCCATGTTGATGACCGTCCATATAGCTTTTTATTTGTTACATGCTTCATTTATATATATTTGACTTGCATTTTGCTTTGCTTTATTTATTTGATCGTGGAAGTTTTTCTATTCATGCTTGTATGCTTTTTCTATGTTTTCATATTTAGTTACCTAGGCCATTGTTCCCAGAGCGTCTAAAGTGTTAGACATTTGTCTTAATGCGGGAGTATTCCAATAGTCCACTCCGTTACGACAATTTAGTTTATATGTTTTCCTAGTTATAGGAAAATGATATAAAAAACATCATTGCATGTAAAACAGACCCAAAAAGTCTATCTTTTTTAAAACAGGATATATAGACCAAAATAAATTACATATACGCATTCTTCCGTTCTAAGGGTGTGGGCGCCAAACAAGTTTCTTATACATATGTGCGTTCCGAATTGTGTATAGAGGCTGTTTGACAAAAAACGCCCCATCCCGTAACTTCTTTATTTATTATCCAATTTCAATAAATAAAAAAGTATAAAAATGGTTTGATATACTCTATAAACCCATAATGCCAACGCTGTCTCGATTTCGTAACGGTCGTCAACTTATTTTTTTAAATGGACACCTGTAGTTTTTTTCGTTTGGTTTGGAAGATATTTTTTTTTCTGAATCTTGTAATGTTCATTGAGTTATCATATGGTTCAATCGTACATTTAACAAATGTACGTCATGATATACTGCTTAGTTTTATTCTCTTTGTTTTCTTTTATTTTAATTTTCTCTTCTAGTTCATGCTTGTATGTATACTTTTTGGTTTTCTGTGGATTTCACAAATTGAATAAAATATTTGAGCCATTTAAGAAACAGTTCTGAGTTTATATATCCAGTTTCACTAACTTCTGTAAGACTATTTGGAGAAGCGCCATTTTTTAAAGCTGGATGCATACGAACTCTTTTGAAAATAGTCATGGGAGGAACAAAGTTACCAGTTGCATTGCAACAGCACACGATTGTTGTATTTACGCCTCTTTCTCCACTTACTATGAATCCAACTTGATGTTTTCCACGTTGAGCTATAACTTTTGGAGATTTTTTTTGTATGGTGGAGAAGCCAGACTTATCAACGTTATAAATATATGTCGAGCTTCTATTTTGTGGTCATCAACAACATTTTCCAATAAATCAAAGAATCGTACACATTTTCTCTAGTAAAACCCTTACAACGGGCTGTCGATGTATTTTCAGATTGCTGCAAAGCTAATTCTGGATGTCTGTACATAAAACGGTACTACCAGTTCTTACCAGCCATTTTATTTTTATTCCCAAAGAAGGTTTTTTTTTTAATACATATGAATTAATCTCCATTAGATCATTTGCAAGTTTCTATCTTCTGTTATGGTAAGTCCGAAAAGACACTCTTCAAACAACAAAATATGTTTTAATAGATCATTTTCAAGTTGAATAGGAATAGCAGGTAAGCGACCATTAACTCTTCTTTTCTCCTTCGATTTTTTTGGGTTGTGCTAGCTTGTGCCTGTTCCGCTATTTCCAATTCAGTCCTTTTCACTTTCCCGTCTACGTGTCTTTTCAATGTAGGTTTAGGAATGTTATACTTTATGCAACATTTATTGAACTTAATTTTTCCACTTATATATTCTTCTGGAGCTGTTTTCATGACATCTTCAGACCATTTTCCATATTGCCTTCTATATCTATAACCATAATTAATAAATACAATTAGTAAACCTCCAAATCGTACCAGTACGATATACAGCATTCAACTCGGTACGATTTATGAAATTCTGTCATATTACGAATAAATTACAATTCTAACCTATAAACTAAACAAATCTTATTCTTTCTTCTTATTGTTTTAACCTATATACTACCTTTAATCTTATTTGCCCTTAAAAAAGTCGAATGTTGATATCATAAATATATCCTTTGAAACACATACACAATTTTATATGGATTTAACGGCATGTAAAGAACACTAAATATCGTCTGATCAATGTCGCTTTGTGAATGCATATTACAAGACGTAAAAGGTACAAGAAAGCAGGAACAGATGGCGTTATAGCCTTTCCTAACATATAAATAAACGAAAAGTACGATTTACTGACCGGTACGATTTTGGCGACTTTACCCTGCCCACATAAAATTAGTTAGTGCTAATAAAAACTGAATAAAGCTGATATTATTAAAATCTATGGCCTTCTACATATATGTACTGTCCTGTTGAAAGAGCCAGCCACTTGCTATAACAATTATACGTTAATATTAAATTTTAAAGTTATTGACTAGTATTACTATATTTTAAATTATTATTATTTTCAAATTACTTTCTTTGAATGTTTTAGGATAGTTTCTGCGTGCTTCAATAAACGCTGCATTTATATAGATATTGACGGACAACAGCAAAAGGCAAACAGTACTTTGGATTCAGTGACAGCCGCGTACAGTTATGTTGTGAACGTATTTACTGCAACTGGTTTACGCTCCGTTCGACCACTGACACTACAACAGCTGATAGTTGCTCTGATTATAAATTTTTGCGTTCAGTATATCACAGCAATACTAGCAAGTGGCTTTGCGACTATGATCTCAATAGAAAATTACATAATGAACAATTACAAATATAGTATTCAGAGACTAAGTATTTATCTGAAGGTAAGTCAATTTAATCATATTTGATAAAACACAAAGCCGCGGTCTTGTATTCCGACTTAATGTAATAAGAAGAAATTGCAAAACTGTAATTCACCATAACATGAAGATTAATTACAATTATTGCATGGGTACAAAAAGAGTTAAAACACGAAATTTCAAAATAAAGTTACTCATTTAATACTATTATATTAATTAAATTGAACTAATAGAACAATAGGGAAACCGTTTTTAATTTCAAAACTGAGCGATACAAATGGGCAAAAATCTCTGTCTGTCTCACCCATCTTTTAAATCTTTAAAATAAATTAGCCTTGTGTCGGTGCACCGTTAAGATGTATGATGGTAAAAATTGATAAATCCAACCGCCGCTGTTTAGTGAAGATGGCGTGAGTCATAGACTAAATATCCATGGTCAAATAAAGGGCGCTACTCTATTATTAAATACTGGATTGCAAAAGGTTAATCTTGACAGAGAGAAATCGAATGTTCTCGATAAGGTATTTAATTTCCAGAAAAGCAGATAAACAAATAACAACTCTATGAATAACAATTTCTATGATTAAACCTCAGGTCTCAAGACCATGCATATAAATAAAAAAATGAGGTGTGGCCACCACACGACTTTCTTATACGTATGAAAGTGTTACTTCCGGTCCGAATTTTGAAATTTCATTTATCCGAAAAATATTCCATATCTAACTCTAAATACTTTTGTACTCTTGATAAATATATATAGAATGCATAACTTACGACATATTTGCAAAAAATCGCTATTCGATAAGAGTAAAAGTGGTACTTCCGGTCTGAATTTTGAAATTTTTTTTATATAAAAGATATTGAAAATGATGTTTTAAATACTTTTATATTCGTAACGTATTTGTCTTAAAAGCATGACTTGCGAGATATTCGCAAAAAACTGATTTTCGATAAGAGTAAAAGACCTACTTCCGGTTGGAATTTCGAAAAACTTTTTTAAGACAATTTGTTTCAAACTTAATTCTAAGTACATATGAATTCTTTATAAATTTGTTTAAACTTAGTAATTGACGAAATATTTGCAAATTTCGATTTTTTCACTGAAGTAAACTACTACTTCCGGTCTGCCGATTTTGCTCAAAATCTAATCAGTTCTCAAGAGGCAGATTATACACGTAAATACAAAATTTGGAATTGATATCTACAGCGGTTTGACCGCTATCGTGGTCACACACACACAGACACACAGACACACACGGACACACAGACACACAGACATTTTTTAAAAACCACTTTTTTGGTATCAGGGGACCTCAAAACGTGGACATCTGCAAAAATCTCGAGGTCGAAAATTTTCATCATCACAATACTTCCTTATACTACGTATAAGAAAGTAAAAAAGTCCAAATATTTGTAGCAGGATTAAAAAAAATAAATAACAGCGGTAACGTACAAGCAACTTAATTAATTAAAAAACATACATAACATAAGTATACTTAAATAATCCTTGAAAAGGTGAATTGTATTTAAAAACCAAACAATGATAATTTAGGGATATGTAAGGAAAAACTAAAAAGCTCTTGAAGAGGTAAAAACCAAATAAAAAGCCAATATCAACAAGAGTTAATTAATAAATTTAATTAAGTCGTTAACTGCTTAATTCAGAAAAAAGCTATACCTCAATCAAAATAAATTAAATATAATACGACAATTAACATCCACAGTCAATGATCTAGATATCGTACAGATCTCTTTACTTGACAAGAATTCACAATCGTGATTAGATCTTACGAGTCATCTGAGACTGTGTTTAGTCCGTATATTTCAAGTTATAATTAAATTACATTTAAGGGAAAAAAATTACGTTCGCATATTTATTTGGTGGTAATACAACATGATTATACAGTGCGCAAATCACACGTGTTACACAAATTACGACCTACAAGGGCAATCCTTGGATGGTTATGATAAAATTAATCTGATATGAACGTTCAAGAATTATTTTACAAAGTGACAGTTCTCGTGAAAGTGTCACAATCTTAAATTGTTGTTCATACTAAAATAAACTGTCGTTGCTACATGTACAGAAGATCAGCAAGTACATACAGAAAAAAGGATGCCACGCCCTGCCAAAAATTTAAATTAAATTAATTGTCAAAATCACACAAAGGCGCAGAAAAGTGGCGTCGTCGTGAAACTAAAAATTATTTATCCATCAACAAAATTTAATACTTGTCGTTAGCTCGAGATCTCAGCTTTAGAAAGAATTGTACAATTTTGTCAACAAGTGTGGTCACATTGTATATAAATCATAATGAACATAAGAATTAAGGGAAACTATAACAAATGGTTGTATATCTATATATATATATATATATATATATATATATATATATAATAATGAAAATCCGTCTTAAGGCTTCAAAATTTAATTTGAAATAGCAATTAAATGACAAACTTGTACGTTAACCTGAAACTAATTCTTAACCTGAATTTATTCTATGCCAACACCGGGTAAGATCTGGCAATAGATTCAAAAATACTCAAAAAACTTAAATATAAATTTGATTAACGTTCTCTAGCTCTCATCAACGCAAATCTTACATAAAATTAAGGCACAGCCTTAACTCGAAAAAAAAATGGGCAACGAGAAAATATATGAAATTTCAGAGCGAGAGAACCTGATGATATAAAGATATTAATTTAAAAATTAAACAACAAATTAACCTACCGGTAACTTGTAGATAACACAATTAATTAGGAGAAACCAATAAAAGAACACTTATCTTACAACGAGGCATGGCCAGACATGTACGGAAGGAGGCTGGAAATATTTCTTCTATTCGGGGTAACAGGAAAAGTAAACTTGTGTATGTAGAAGGGACAAAATTTTTAGTACTACTGAATCGGTAGTTAAAATATAAACATAATAAACGTAGTGATTAGAGACTGGAAAATATGCACTAAAAAGTTTGCCAAATATGCATGCAATATGCACTTAAAAATCTCTAAATATGCACTTACAATATGCAATATGCACTTATGATGTGCATTTATTTATTATGTTTTAGGAAATTAAAATTCATTTGTCGCATTTACAAATTGTATATTTATTTATTACAATAAATTGTCGTATTTACAAATTATATATTTATTTATTACAATAAATAACCATATATTTCTTTAAATTTTCCATAGTTAAATTATGTCTACGATCTGTAAGTATATGTTTATATTGGGAAAATGTTCTTTCAACATCGCAAGATGTGATCGGTGCATTCTTAAAACTAGGTATTAATGAGAGGCTTATATTAATGTCTTTATTAAAATTGCCATTAATTAAATTATTTATAGATTTTAATGTAACAAAACCTTCATTTTTGCTTAGAATTGCGGCTAATTTTTCTTTAATTCTTTTTCCAGTCAATCCGTTGACTTTTCCAATTTTCTCTTCAATATCATTTACAATTCCAACACCATAATTTAAAGATAAATTTCTATCTTCTAATCTAGTAAGTGCCTGCTGAATTATCGTAAAATTAGATTTAATATATGATAGCTGATTTTGTATTGTCGAATTATTGAAAATTACGTTACACTTTTCTATGGCAAGACTGGTTGCTGAATCAAATTGAGTTACAACATTTTTGATGCCTTCGTAATTATCGGCAAGAAACACAGCACATTTAAGCTATGTTCCCCATCTTGTTATGATAAATTCTGGTGGCAATGGAATGCCGGGAAGCATTTCGTTATATAATTGCACTCGTAGGGGCGCTTTTAAAAATACTTTCTTGATATTACTAATTAAATTATTTACATCTGGAAACCCTAATCTAACTTTTTCAGCAACCCTATTTAAACCATGAGTCAAACAAGTACAATGGATTAAATTGGGAAAAAAAAATTTCAGACTTCGAGCTGATTTTAACATATACGAAGCGGCGTCAGTTACCATTAACAGAAATTTTTCAAAAGGTACTTTGTCGGGTAAAAAGAAATTCGCTAAGGACTCATTAATAAACCCGGCTATGGTAACATGATTTGTTTTGTCTAAATTACCTACATTAATTAAATGTGTTTTAGATTGAGTTGAACCATTTAAGGTTCCAATAATCAAACTAGCAACCTGACGGCCCTTCGTGTCGGTAGTTTCATCAACAGAGAGCCAAAGATTTTGGTTTTTCAACTCCTTTCTAATACCATCGGTAACATCTTCATAAATTTCATTGATGTATTTCTTGCGTAGAGCTGAGGAACTGGGTACATAAATGGGTTTATCATCGACTTTTCAATAAGTTTTCAGGAATTCTTGAAATATCGGATTGTCCAATTTATGTAAAAGAACATTACAACCCACAAAAAGATTACACAAATCTTTGGAAAATGTTTCTTGTGGATTCTTCGAATTATTGAGAAAACTTTTCTCCAAAAGTTGCTGCCGCGGTTTATTCAAATTTTCAGAAACCCTGTTCTGATGAAATGTTGTGTTCAAATGTTGTACTACTTGAAATTTCTTCTGGCAGGTAATCTGTGTAACAAATATATATTTTTAACATTCAGTTATAATAATTTTTATTAATTACCATATTACTACAAAAACTAGAAAAACAAATTGTCTGGTTTTGTAAAGTTCTCCAGTTGTTTAAATTTGATTGATTTTGGTTATTTTGGTGTTTATGACAAAGAAATATTGCAAAGATATATTAGCTTTAAAGAACATAAAATTAAACATGTCTAATAATAATTTATTATGAAATTGTTTCATTATATTTATGAACACAAAAAAAATTCTCATAATTGTAGAACTTGTTATTGACAAAATACTTCAAAATTCAACTTACCCTTTTGTCGCACAGTGTGCACAAAACACTCTTCGTCAATAATTTTTAGTGCACTGGAATCACTTATCCAATTTTTTATTAGAGATGACTTCGCTTTAGCTATCTTCGGCATTTTCAAAACTTTTTAATTCACTTTTGTTTCACCAAATAGCACAGACCTTAACTCGTTTACGAATGAACAAACTATGAAGGAAATTATTTCTTTTTCTTATATTGATATTACATTTCTGAAAAGTATTTCTTACGTAAGTTCTAATTGCCCTGTAAACCGATTATCAGTATAGTTAAATCCTATTTTTGGGAAAGTCGATCTCATTATTAATGAGATGGGCTTTTAATGAGTCATTAAAGCAAATTTGAAGGAATGCAATTACTTCACGTTTACACAAACAAATTAAATATATTTAAATATCAGATTTTATTATGGTTCTTGTGAAAATGGCGAATATATGCATAAATATGCAAAATAATTATGAAATATGTACGTGCATATGCAGTTATGGTAAAGTGTCCAAATATGCATTATATGCACTAAAAAAATAGTAAAAAAAAACGTATTCTGAGGGTGGAAAATGAATAAGTACACAGTATAAAAGGGATATACCAAAAAACAACAAATATGCATTTTGCATAAAATCCAGTCTCTATTCATAACGTATCACTCGCCAGCAATACTATAATAATTACATGCAGCACTATCATGATTAAAACAACTTGTGCAAATGAAACTCCAAAAAAGAATTATATACTTATTAACATTACTAACGCAGACAGACATTACAGTTTATTACAATTCTGTGAAGAACTATTTATTTTCCAAGCAAATTCTAACAAATTTAGTCGAAATTAGTTTATAGATTATCAAATGAAAAACAAAGGCCATGACAATGGTTTTGATATTCTTTTGTTCATTTTCAGGATCATCATTTATCTCC
Source organism: Amphimallon solstitiale (assembly GCA_963170755.1). Taxonomy (NCBI): domain Eukaryota; kingdom Metazoa; phylum Arthropoda; class Insecta; order Coleoptera; family Scarabaeidae; genus Amphimallon; species Amphimallon solstitiale. Next base: position 76,995,253 of record OY720680.1, on the reverse strand, counting down.
TGCCATATTATACAATGTTCGAGCATATTTATTGAAACTATGGAAGATACAAAGAGGAGAATGGATGCCCTTGCTTATTCATAGTGCTCCAACATACTTGAGACAAGACATAATGAAATATTTGTACATGAAACACCTAGAAACTCATTATCTCTTTGAAAAGACGCATAAAGACTTCTTAAGACAAATGGTAATTCACTTAGAACGATGTATCTATTTTCCGGGAAATTATATTGTTGCTCAAGGTGACATGGATAATACCATTTACTTCATTCACAAGGGAGAGGTGGGTGCTTACAATAATGATGAAAATAAAGAAGTAGAAGTGCATGTTCTCTTGGAGAATATGTCCTTTGGTGAAGCACAGGGACTTGCACAAATACCATATGATTTGTCCTACAAAGCGATAACGACTGTGGAGGTCCTGGCATTAAGAAGACTAAACTGGGAATATTTGCTTAAATGGTTTCCCGCTTCAGAAGAAGAAATAAAAGAGAGGGCAGTTGAATATGGAATGTGTTTCGAATTGCAGACATCTAGAAAAAAATCTATTTAACAGTTACTTGTTTAGAGAAACAGCGTTTTTCTGACTAAGATAATTAAATATCTATATTGTTTTATCAATTTCATTACAGTATGCATAATAAATATTGATATAAAGAAAGGTTGTTTCTTATCTACAGCTATTGTTATGCTTGCTCCAAATCACAAACTTATTCACACCTAGAAACTCATTATCTCTTTGAAAAGACGCATAAAGACTTCTTAAGACAAATGGTAATTCACTTAGAACGATGTATCTATTTTCCGGGAAATTATATTGTTGCTCAAGGTGACATGGATAATACCATTTACTTCATTCACAAGGGAGAGGTGGGTGCTTACAATAATGATGAAAATAAAGAAGTAGAAGTGCATGTTCTCTTGGAGAATATGTCCTTTGGTGAAGCACAGGGACTTGCACAAATACCATATGATTTGTCCTACAAAGCGATAACGACTGTGGAGGTCCTGGCATTAAGAAGACTAAACTGGGAATATTTGCTTAAATGGTTTCCCGCTTCAGAAGAAGAAATAAAAGAGAGGGCAGTTGAATATGGAATGTGTTTCGAATTGCAGACATCTAGAAAAAAATCTATTTAACAGTTACTTGTTTAGAGAAACAGCGTTTTTCTGACTAAGATAATTAAATATCTATATTGTTTTATCAATTTCATTACAGTATGCATAATAAATATTGATATAAAGAAAGGTTGTTTCTTATCTACAGCTATTGTTATGCTTGCTCCAAATCATAAACTTATTCTAGGTTGATTTTAAAACATTTGATTGATTCTGACTTGTTTGTAATTTAATGTCGGAGCAAACAATTATGATTTTACCAGAGCTAAATACCGTCCTCTTGAATCTTACTCAAAGTGCTCTTTGGTTGCTTATACTACGTAGGGCTTTACATTTCAGTTTTATGGTATTATATATGTGCGATATTTTATACTTAGATTTCGAATTTGTGAATAGATGATGTAGGAGTTCCCTTAAACCTAATATTAAGATTATGCACGTAATTTCTTAAAAAAGATAGGCTTTCGTGTAAGGGACAACTGCCTGAAATAATGTAGCTGCGTGTAGTAAACGCCGATTTTTCATTTTCAACCACCTCAACTTATAGAACTTATTATGTGTTTTGTATTTTCTCAGTATACCTATACAAAAGCACCGCCTTATACAAGGGATCGCAATAGTCCATCTGTGTTTCACGTAGGAACGCTTTAGTTTTTGCATTTAACAGTTATCTGCTAGTATATAAAGGAGTTAGAGCTCCGTAAGCGCGCTGTAAGCAAACATCGATGTGATTCCTAAGCTTCAAGTCACACTCCAATAAAACACCCAAGCTCTTGACATCCCCGATCGCAACCTTCTCGCCTTTTTTATACAAAAACCCTAGTAGCACACAATATCGGGCCAACGTTGGCTGTCGTATGTTAATTTGTTGGCCTGATATCGGCGGCTGATATCTTTCCGACGTACAAGTGTTAACATTTTACAATGTTGGATAAATATCATTGCATGATATTGGCCAAATATTTTGCACAGACATATTTCCGATTTCAGCATAATCGGTTCAGGGTTGGCAAAAGACACTGCGCCGATTTAAAGCAAAATCGACTGATGGTCGTAAGGAAATATTGGGTATTGATCTGTGTACGATATTGTATTGCTGTCACGAAGCGACATATGTATGATATTATTTACCTACATATATATGATGTTACTAAGTGATACAAATGCAATAATATATATACCGCCGTTTTGCCAACTTTAAATTTATAGTAAATTTTCATTATACCGAGTGTTCCACTTTTCTTGAAGACACCTAAATATATAGTTTATTAATAAAGCAATAATTAAAAATCCTTCTACCAGTGATAGAGGCCATTATGATTAATATTTTTGTAGGAACGAATTTTTAAAGAGTCTAAATCCAGACTACTATGATAAAATAAAAACTCAAGTGTAAGTAGTCATATGGTAGCGATGGAGATATATAAAGTAATAAAAAAAAAAGTTGTTGCTAATCACTATAAGCCTCCAAATACAAAGTTTCGCTGAAAAACTTTGCTACACTTTCGTGTATAAACTCAGTGAAAAAAATCTTATCACAAGTATTAAAACAATTAAAAATAAATTAACCATTAAATTAAAATCTTGGAACATTAATTAAATTGGATATTTTTCAATTAAGTACCTTCAAACACTAGTTTTTATTTTAATCATCGTTGGTCAGACTTTGACACAAAAAAATCATTTTCCTATAAAAATATATATAGTGTGAAGCACTAATAAACCGCATTTTTTTTTGTTGAATCTCCAGTATATTCTCAAAAAATTGGAGTTTGGGTAGCAGTCTCCCGTAGAAGGATTTTTTCAATTTCACCATCAATACAGAGAGGTACAGAAATAACATTTTGAATGAATTTGTTCAACAACTACACGACGATGAACTTCATAATGGTTATTACCAACATGACGGTGCAGTTTTTTGATGATCGACTTATAAGTTTGCATACGCAAGTTGGGTTTCCTCCGAGGTCACGTGGTTTGACTATTGTGGACTATTTTGTGTTCCCTTACTGCAAAAATAGACTTTTCAGAACTCCTGTACACAATTTGCAAGAACTGAAACAAAAGATTATTGAAGTATGTGCAACCATAATGCCACAAATGTTGCAAAATGCTTTTAATAGCATGAAAAGGCACGTAAATGTATGCATCGAACACGACAGGGGTCATTTTGAACATTTATTGTAATTTGGTTATTAATTTTCAATAAAATGTTATTCAAACATGTAAATCATTTTAAATAAACATATATTTACAAATTTTATCTCAGTCAAATGTCAGTATGACAGTTAACTTAATAATTTAATCAGAATTATCTGAACAGAATGATACCTAAGACGGACGTTTTACATTTCATGGCAAACCTTTATGAATATAATTTAAGATCTCGCGGTACAATTTAACAGACTATTTGATACGGTTCTTAAGTTCCTTTGTCTACAAATTAATATTACAACACAAATTCTTCTAATATAATGTTTCCATGAAATATTATGAATTTTTGAAAACATGAAGGGGAGGATCGATACTTGTCCTGCTAATATACATGTACACTATACTGTAAATCTCTTAAATAGATTAAATACATTTGTATCGAATACAAAAGAAAATGTAGAATCTGGAAAGCCTTAGTGTTGTAAAAGAGAAAATGATTAATGTAATAAACTGTGAAATTATATCACAGGTTTTTCTTTCAAAGGTGTTGGCACGTAGTAAAAAATAAGCCAAGCACAGCCTAGTGATTTATTAAAATGCATTACATAAGAAGAAAATTTAGATATAAGTAACAAAATTAAATAAAATCATATGCTCTAATACTTGCTTTTTATTTACTTCGCGTCTAATTTTTGTTTTATATATTCATAAGAATTTCAGCAGGATGTTATCTCTGTAATACTAATAGACATATAATGTATTACTACTTTTGCATCCAAGAATAAAGAGCACGTTGCTTAAATTGTACAGATAAGCTGACCTTTATTTTTCTAAATACTTTCGTTTAATTTAAAATAAACTGTGCAGGCTTATCTCACTTTCATTAATTTATTAACATATTATTAATATAATTATATAGCTTTATGGTAGGTACAATAAATCAGAGTAGAGTTCACAATTGCTATCTTCCTTATTGTAGGAGCTACGTAGTCGGTTAAATTAGGAAAGTTGTAGTTATTTTCAAATTCTGTGAAAAGCAGCATATGAACACATTTGTTTAGCAATTGATTTTGCATCGATTGGTATAAAAATATACTGGATGTTCCATTAGAGAAAATTAAATTTTTAAAAATAACTCGTCACCTATACCTACATTCAATTGCTTTTCTGTTTTTAGTGTCGTAATCAGCAGAAAAAAACACCACACCTTTTCTAATTTAACCGACTACGTAGCTCCTACAACAACGGGGACAGCAATGGGGAACATTTAATTTGGATCACCCGGTATACATACAAAGGGACCAGTAAAGAATATACAGAGAGATCGTTAAAGGTTGACCGTGCCGCTTCATAGTTATGGTGTATTTGCCGCATATATCATATTCTGAATTGTATTTGGTCCGTACGACATCTATTATTTTACGTATGAACTACTTTCAAGAATTTTTGTCAAGTTTACTTTATTTAATAACTCAAGAAATACATTATATAATTGATAATATCTATATAAAAAATAATCAACACAAAGATCGATATTACATATAACAAATAATTTAATACAAAGATCGTTATTGCATATAAAATTACATATTTAGAAATATTGTAACATATGTTCAAAATAAGATCCTTCATTATGTAGAGACCCATTTATACGTCTTTAGAGAAATTAAAACATTTTGGATCATTTTTTCTGTTACAGCTACGAAAATAAGCCTTAGCAATAAACTTATCTAGTTCTTCCGTAAATAACATGGTTGATTTCAAGGCAACTTTAAAATTAAGGATCCTATATAGTGGATATGTGAATAGTTGAAAAATAGGAGATTTTTGATGCAAGATATTTTTGTTGATTTTAAATTTGGAGAAAACCTTTCAAAGTCAACTTACGAAGAATTTAGTAATCTACCCCGCTGAATAATCAAATTTAGAAAAAAATGATCTGATTCAAGAAAATGAATTAATATGTCAAAATATTAAAAACAAGTTTCCTCAAAAATCCTTTGTAGCGGATTTGTTTGCTTTAGTTCACGTTATAAACTAAATAAAAAGCTACCCCGCTCTGCACTTATTTTTCGTTCAACTATTCTTTACTTTGTTTTAAATGAATATAAAATAAATTAAAATTAGGCAACCCACATTATAATGAATTGTTATTCTGGGAAAAATCTTACCCGCGGTTACAAATGTGTAAATATTTGGTCATAAATGATTTTTTATTCGCTTAGATATTGAGTTATTATTTCAAATATTTATTATACCGTGGGTTTTTTTTATCACTGAATATAGCACACGATAACACCTATGTTCAGTTTTAAAATAAACGCATCAATGCATGGAACATTATGCAACCAACATTGCGTTATGTAACTAACATCGATCAATTATTTGTTTCGACAAACGTCAAAATCAATGTCATAACAGAAATGACATTTTGAATATTTCAATATTTCACATTTCTATTCACCTAATTTAAAAAATGTATACAAAAGATGATAAAATAGAAAATTTAAATTGGTATAAAGCTGGAAACAGTTTAAGGAAAGTGCGGGATCTGTTTTCTGTCAAATATCCTGACAAGCCCAGACCATCTATCGGAACAATTCAGGCGATTAGTAGGAAATTTGATTCTGATGGCTGTATAATAAATACCCACAGAAAGAAAATTAAAACTCCTCACATCCTAACAGAAGCATTAAAATTAAATGTGTTATGTTACATTGAAGAAAGTAAATTAGCACAACAATTTAATATTTCGAAGACATCTATATTTAAATTTCTCAAAGAGTACAAATATAAATCTTACAAGTTTTCAAATCACCAACAATTATTTGACGAAGATAAAATAAGACGTGTTGATTTTTGCGAAACACTATTTAATTCATTAAATGAAAATGATAATATGTTGAAGAAAATACTTTTTACTGATGAAGCGTCTTTTACATTAAATGGTTCTGTTAACTCTCAAAATTATCGGTATGTTATAACAGCACCTTATTTCACTAAATCAATTTCATTTTACATTATTAGGTACTGGTCACGGACGAATGATCATATTCAAAATTTATATATAATAAAACATTATCAATTTAATATTCAAAATTTATCACATACACAGTATAACGCTAGAGTTAATATATGGGCAGGTATTATCGGCACTGAACTTGTGGGACCATATTTTATTGATACAAATTTTAATTCCAATAAGTTCTTGGAATTACTTCGTACACGAAGTGTTCCTCGAATTGAAAATTTAAACATTGAGAATCCCTGGGTTCAAATGGATGGAGCCCCAATTCATTCAACTGCAGCAATTACAAATTTTCTGAATTCAAGTTTTCCTGGTCGATGGATAGGGAGTCGTGGTCCGATTGTTTGGCCGGCCCTTTCGCCAGATTTATCACCAAACGACTTTTTTCTTTGGGGATACCTTAAATCTAAAATTTATAATAATGTAATTTTAACTAACATTGAAGATTTAAAAGCACGCATAAGTACATCCTACGACGAATTACAAACCAAACCGGAATTTTTAACTCGCTCTTTGCAAGAATTTCATAATCGACTCGCATATTGTATGGAATGTGAAGGTGGACATTTCGAACATTTATTAAAAAGTTAAAGCATTTTAAATAAAATTAATTTTTTTTCAATGTGTCTTAAAATTCATTATAAGTGTTAAAATAATTTAACATACTAATTTTCACCCTTTGTTGACACTGATAACTAAAATGCCTTATTATGACAAGTAATGACAATTATCGCAATGTTGGTTGCATAGTGTTCCATGCATTGACACGTTTATTTTAAAACTGAACATACCGCGCGATCATTTAAATTCTAAATTAGAGCAGGCTGTGAAATTTAAATTAAGTTGGTATATAAGTACTAATTTACAATTTGAATTGTCAAAGTGACGTTTCATAATGTTAATTAATCAATAATTGACATTCTGGACAACCTAATAAAAAAAATCCCGCCTGCTATAATTTAGAATTTAAATGATCGCGTGGTAGTTGTTATTATGTACTATGTTCAGTGATTAAAAAAACTCACGGTATATTCTCTATGTGTAATATTAATAAGTACTCGGACATCCTTGGTTTATTAAATTATGTGCTATGCAACCAATATTAAATTTCCGAACCACAATATAGGACCCTTAAGCAAAAATGAAAATGATATTCGTATAAACACAAAAAAAAAATAACTTACAGTAAGAACGAAATCTACCTTTTATTGCATTGATAAAGACATTTTCTAATATTCAATTAAACGCATTAAACCAAGTGAAAAGGAAACGGCAAAAAGCTTATATGACTGACAATTATGTATAAATGACAGAATATTAGATTGACAGCCACTTTAGCGAAGTTATGTACAAACTAGATATTCATACTACAACAATGAATGTGTGACTCGTGCTAAAGTTGATATATCGATGAAGCACGGTCAACCATTTACGATCTGTCTGTATTATTTTAAATGTTAATTTAATTTATAAAAGCAACCTTAATACATGAAATTCTACACTAATTACCTAGCTTACTGAATTACTAATTACCAAGCAAATAACCAACTACAGATACATATATTTTATTTATGAATATTGTTCATTATTAATTTGCGTTTGTTTTGAAATTGTGATTACAATATTTCAAGGCACAATATATTTATAATCTTCCAAATAGGCGCAATAAATATATGGAATATGGTCATGGAATAAATAAGAATGTACATCAGAAATAATTCAAAATTTATTTAACTTATTAACTTTTAATAAAGAAAATCTGAAGAAGGTAGTATTTTATGGACTAAATTTTATCACTATAAAGTTCGATTTGTTTTTAAATGTCCCAGTCAGTGTATTTTTAATTTTTACAGTCGTGTCGACCGGGAAATACTCCTTGCTGATCAAGCGATGCATGCGCGAAATGCCACTTTAGAGGCGGTGAGTACAATAGTTATTTACGAACCAAGTGCGTGAAATCATATTTCGCGAATGAGTGACCAGTTTAAAGCGCGAGCCGAAAGGTGGCGCTTTATGGACACGAATTCGCGAAATGTTTCACGCACGAAGTTTGTAGAATATTTTTTGTACGAGAACTATAATAATAAAACATACTGTTAAATACGTTATCGTTTATGATACACTACTAATTTCTTGATATTAATTAAAAAAATTTGAGTTGGCAGTATTGATTATTTGAAGTGACATTTAATTTAAAATTATCAAATTCAAAGAATTCCATACAAAATAAAAACCTCACCAACAACATGAATTCTGATAATGAAATGCAATGTACACCGCCTGAAATTCGCGAAGCTGCCAATATTGCAGTGGATAATTTATTACCCATAAAATAAAAAAACGTATACAAAAACACTTATACTAAATTCGTAACTTGGGCTAGATCTAAAAATATACAAAAATACTCCGAAAATTGTTTATTAGTTTATTTTCAAAATTTACAATCAAATAAATCATTATGGTGCACTTATTCTATGTTAAAATCATGCTTAATAATATATGATAATACGGATATATCTAAATATGCAAAACTCATAGCGTATTTAAAACAGATAACCAAGCAACATCAGCCTAAAAAATCAGCAGTATTAACCGAAGAACAAATTACTAAATTTATTGTTGAAGCACCAAATTCTTTGTTCCTACTAATGAAGGTAAAGTCATTTCCGTATATTTAAATTCCATACAACATTATATGTATTTAGAGGCTGTATTAATAATGGGTATTTCTGGAGCGTGTCGACGTGAAGAACTTTGCAAAATGTCATTGCGAGACATAGAATTTAAATCGAATTTAATTATCGTAACAATTCCAGAAACTGAAACAGGTAACAGCCGTACATTTGCAATCATTAAGCCCGAATGGATTGCATTAATTCGGCAATATGCAAATTTAAGACCGGACAGCCAGCAGCGATTCTTTTTAACATATCGCAATGGCAAGTGTGTTTGTTCACCTGTTGGTCTTAATACAATTGGCAAAATTCCAAAGCGAATAGCTGAGTACCTTCAGCTTGATAACGCAAGTAACTTCACAGGTCTCTGTTTCCGAAGGAGTTCAGCGACATTGTTGGCAAACCAAGGAGGTGACTTGCTTTCAATTAAAAGGCATGGTGGATGGAAATCATCTACGGTTGCAGAAGGATATATCGAAAATTCTCTTCAATTGGCTAAAACAATGACCCCGTTAGAGATATCGACTCCGCCTGCAACTTGTTCGACATCTGAAATACAAGATATATGTAATAATACAATCAACGTTACTCTACCTTCGCAATCAAGATCAATTCAAACAAACCAGTTAATCCCTGGGGTATCAATCTCTGGTCAAAATTGCCCAATCAAAATTTTTAATAATTGTTCCGTTTCAATTTCTGAAAAGAATGAATAATTGTAATTTCTATTTCATTTCCTTTTATTTTCATAGAAAAACAACGAACTGGGTAGCATATTATTAAGGTTAGGGATTTATGATTTTAAAATGTCACTAAATTAATCAAGTTCTGGGAAGTACCAACTTTACTTTTACGCACTCGTGTTTAAAGTGACTTTTTACGCACGCAAATCGAATCGTGAAATGACAGGTTTTGATAAGCGAGTACAAAAAAACTATTTTTAACCCTTATGCGGTGGCAAAATTAATGTATCATAGGTAATGGGAGGTGGTACTAAGGCGCGTAGGATTAATCTACAAATTAAGGACAATGATGTTCAAACTGTCCAACACTTTATGCGAAATATTCGCGTAATATTACGCATTGTTTACTAGCATGGACACTTTAGTATAATTTAGCTCATTAATTTATTTTATTTATTATCTTCTTATATAATATTGCACAATTCTAGTCCACAAATTTCGCAATTGCAAATAATCACTTTACTAGTTGAAGTACATATATATATATATTACCAAACTGAAGTTTGGATATTTTTCACAATGCAAACGACAGAAAAAAAATTAGTTAGATGACAAGATAATTAAAGATGCAAACTACAGAATTTACCGATCATATCGAATTTTACAACTAATACCTTTAAGAAGTATATAAAAGTCGAAGAATGTCAACTATTTATCATGTAGATACCACGGATGTAATAACCTTTGAATATACATCCTACAGGGTATAACCACGACGAGATTTCGATAGAACAATATAGAAAACTAATAAGAGTCGAGTTTTGGAATCTCACAAATATATATTAGTTTCGCGTTAAGCTCTTCCGATTTAAAATAGTTTCCAATTTTGGCTTCTACCGGTAACACCGGAAATGAATATCGACTTCCTTATTTTAAATAGAATACAGCATTTTTCATGATTGCTTCGTATTTCCGACTTAATTTTAAGGCTACTTTGTCCAATAAACTTTGCCTCTGAAGCCACTTACGAAGTATTTCAACTTTTGTAAAAAAATTGATAGCTGCAGGTTCTTATTCATAACAACATTCCAAATAATTGACTGCATACATAGATTTACAATTCTAGGTAATTATTTTGGAAAGTATATTGCTTCAAATACGGTATTATAGAGTTTTGACAATAATACAGGGTGATCAGGAAACCATGTTAAACATTTCATCCAGAAAATATTAATATCTTGTTATTTTTAACTAGCAACCTAATTTTTTTTCAACTTTATTGGATTCCACGTTCAAAATTAGTGGCTGTATGTATTTACTTCCCTATAACTAAACGTCTTATTTTCAGAGTTATTTTGGAAAATGTATCAATTCCTTTAAATTTTTATTTTGTATTATCAATTAGGCTATGGCAATTCATGTACAATGAATAAAAACAAAATAAGTCATTGTTTAATAACGTCCTAAAATACTTAAATGAAAACTAGATAACACCAAGGTGAAGTAGTCTTAATAATAGTTTCTAATAGTCTTAAATTATTTTCGAACACATCACCACCTATATCTAAACACTTTCTTATTCTTTTTAAAATGTTTGTACGTTTGGCATGTTATATCGTTGTCGTCTAGATTATCGAACGCGCCTCGCACTCTGGTCATCATATCCTCTTTCGTGGTGGCTGGTATACTGTATATATTATCTTTAACATAACCCCAAATGAAGTAGTCTAGGGGCGTTAAATCGAGTGATCGTAGTGGAAAACTATAAGGTCCTTTATTTCTGATCCACCGATCATAAAATATTTCGTCTAATATTTCTCCAACAGCTCTAGTACTATGTGCTGATGCACCATCCATCTGAAACCATACACTAGGAGCTTCTTCTACCGACAGTGTATTTAAACTTAAATTTATGACGTTTCTTAAGATGTAAATAAATTGATCACTATTCAAATGTTCTTCATAAAATAACAAAGCAAATATTTTGTCATGTTTAACAGCACAAAACACATTGAAACTCGAGGCCTCTTGGAAACGTCGTTAGCTAACAAGTCGAGGGTTATCTTCCGACCAAAAATGGCTATTGTTTTCAATTAAATATTCCATTTTCACAAAACTTTGCTTCTTCTGTCCATATAACATTTTTGTGTGAAATCTTTCTTGTCCTTTCTGTGGTTTCATTAAAAAACCACTCACAATACTGCGCTCTTGTTACTAAATCGGCTTTTTTAATATGTTGAACAGGATAAAATTTGTAAGCATGCCACTTGTTCTTTTTCAAAATTCGACATATGCTCATTCTGGATACACCTACTTCAGCTTCGCATCCCTTAGAGAATTACTGGAATGTCTTGTGAAGTAAGCTAGTGCTGCATGTTACCTCCATATTTTCACTATCAACAACAGGTTTCCTTCTGGTTGTTTTCTATAAGAATAATCCGAAGGAAATGCTGCTTAAGATACTCTCGGTAGGTCTAGACCAATTTGGATATTTCTCTGCATTAACACATATCCTCTCCGTTACTCTATTGCATTCACCATATGTAATTGGTAGATTCAAAAAATCTTCGTTATTAAATCCAGATCGCGACATTTTCAAGTATTCACAAATAGAAAATAAAGAACTCGCTGAATATACTTACCTACTAATGACAGCCAATATGATTGCACTTTGTTTTTATTTATTTACATTAATTTCCATAACCTAATAAATTATACTAAGTAAAACTTTAAAGGAATTGATACATTTTCCAAAATAACTCTGAAACTAAGATATTTAGTTATAGAGAAGTAAACACATACTGCCCCTAATTTTGAACGTGGGATTCAATGAAGTTGAAAAAAATGTAGGTTGCTATTTAAAAATAACAAGGTATTGATATTTTGTGGATGAAATGTTTAACATTGTTTTCTGATCACCCTGTATAAAAAAAAAAAAAAGAAAATAGCCTGCAGCTATCAATTTTTTACAAAGATTGGAATAATTTGAAATTGGCTAACTTCAGAAGCAAAGTCTATTAGACAGACTAGCCTTAATACTAAGTCGGAAATACGAATCAATCATAAAAGATGGGGTATTCCATTTAAAATAAGGAAGAAGATATCTATTTCCGGTATAACCGTAAGAAGCAAGAATTCGAAACTGTTTAAATCGAAAGAGCGTAACGCAAAACTAATATTTGCAAAATTATAAAACTTAATTCTTATTAATTCTCTATATTGTTCTAACGAAGTCTCGTCGTGATATACCCTCTATATCTACTAAAAGTTATGAAATTGTTAATCGTTTGTTCATAAACAGCAAAGCTTTAAGAAGAGCTTATTATATTTTTATCCCGTATATATATTTAATTTATCCTACCAATTATCATCCGAAATAACAGCAAATTAGAAGTAAAAAGATTACTATTAGGAATAATATTGATTTATTATGCTCTACACTATACTCCATTCAGTCTAAGAATAAAGTAGATGGCGCTACAATTTGAGCACAGTTTACAAACGATGAACTTTGTATTTTGAAAACAAGTAAAACATATGTTTACTGTCAGATGGATAGCAGGGATATACATATCTGATATCATTATATTTTGACATTTACGTACATTTTTGTACAAGTTGGTAAGTCATTCCTCAAGAAAAAGGAATGCACATGTCGTCTAATTGTACTTTTTTGTGCTTCATCCAATTTATTGTAAGTATGACGATAATTTCTTTTTCTTGGAGGAGAAATTGGAACTCCATATAATTCCATTTCTTTAATAATGCAGTACATTGTATTCCTATTAATACCCACTTCCTCTGCTGTTTGATTGACTGCAGCTGTTTTAGACATATTGTCTTTATGCTTAATGTACACATTATAAGCCATTTGCCTTTGTCCAGATCTTATGTGTTTCCCTTTACGATTTTTTGAAGGACCTGGTAAAATGCTTCCGCCGTACTATAGAATATTAGCGATTACGAAATAACGAAATTGATAAAATACCTTAACAAATGAATATTTCACTTGCGAGTTCTAAGAAGAACTATTTTTTAAGAATATTAACAACAAATAACTATGTAAAATACGGAAATCGACAAAATCTTTGAACAAAACTGTCAGTGAACAAATTTTTGACAGAACGAGCTAAATGCGATTATTTTGCCGGTGTAAATGCACACTCGATTTCAACCAATCACAAACGTTTATTTTAAGCCCTATCTTTCCCAATGCTTTATTCTTAGACTGAATGGAGTATAGTAAATCTTACTTACCTCATTGCTCCTATATGCATAACATAAAAATTACGTTACTAAATTTTTGACGTAATTAAAATTGCTTTCTTATTTACATTACACATTCACATATTTCAAATGAACATTAACTATTAAATAATTAAATACGTAAGTTATATATTTTTTAATATGTTCTTTATTGTATGTGGCGATATATACAGCTTGTGTAGTGAAACACTTGATATTACCAAGTAAACATTGCAACGTCGTATTCTGTGGGTGTACTGTACGCGCGACAAAAAACAGGAGAGGGTAGAGGTAGATGTGCCACTCGATGCTTCACCGCTAAATGTAGCAAGAGTGGGGATACAGTACGCGACGTTCCCATTCTGATGTATTTTGGACTTGCTATATCAAGTGTTGGATTACACAACCTATATATAATAATAATAATAATAATAATAATAGAATTTATTGACAAGAAAATAAATACACAATATTACATACTTATACCATATGGCCAAAAGGTAACACCTTCAGTTAAGCCGTAGGGGCGCCCTGATCTTCCAGGTGTACCTGAACAAATGAAGAGTAGAGGGAGGAAAATTATTATAAAGTAAAATAGTATATAATATAATAATAAAAACAAATATAAATTCCAGTAAAGCTCTAGTAAATGAAAATGAAAAAAAAAAGTAAATAAGTTAAAGCAAAGTATAACTCAATACTGTAGATCAGCGACCCTCGGCCGAAATCAGACCATCACTAATATATCGCTTCAGTTGAGATTTGAAGGAACTGGGCGGCAATTGTTTCATTTGAAAGTGTAGACTGTTCATAATATGTGCACAGTTATAAGTAAAAGATCTTTTAAAAAGGGCAGTATGGTGTATAGGTATGTTAATCAAATCCTTCCTGCGAATATTAACATTGTGCACATCAGTCCTAAATTTGATCTTATTTAGCAAATACGGAGGGCTGCGGTGTATAATAATCTTTTGCACAAAGCAAGCGAAGTGCAAAAACCTACGTCCAACCATATTCAACCAACCAACATCTAACAACTTATGGGAAATTCGATCTCTACGCCGGATACCGAAGATGAAACGTAAGCATGAGTTCTGAGCCACTTGAATCCGTCTGACATCCAAACTATCCAGGCAAGGGCCATATAGCGAATCACAAAAATTAAAGTGTGATAACACAAGAGTATCAGCCAAAAGGCATTTAATGCGGGTGTTGAGAATATGCCTATGTGGAAAAATCATTTTTAAGTTCAAGTATGCACGTTTAATTATGTGGTCGGTATTGATTTTAAACCTTAAATCTTCATCAATAAACAAACCCAAGTTTTTTACACACTTCCTACGGTTCAGCACGACCCCACCAATAGACAGGTGCACATCAGGATCAACGCGCTGCCTGTGAGGATTGCCCCCGAACAAGATGTAACACGATTTGTTCTCATTAATTTGTAGACCATGTCCACGGGCAATGCCCGCAAAGCTTTCCAGGTCAGCATTAATGGCCTCAATCGCAGCATGAACATTCTCCGCTTTAAAGGAAGTGTATAGCTGAGTATCATCTGCATAAAAATGAAAGGTGCATGAGAAGTTTCCAAACAGCAACAGTTGAGACGTGTAAATAGAATACAGTAACGGTCCCAATATAGATCCTTGGGGAACCCCTGACTTAAAGTCGGTGTAATCTGATAATTTCTCATTTAATACAGTTCTTTGACCTCTACCACACAAGAAATTTAAAAAAAACGACAATTCACTCCCACGCATGCCAATGTAGTGGAGGATCGATAATAGAATTCGATGCGAAAGCCTATCGAACGCCTTAGCGAAGTCGATCAGAATCAAAACAGTAACATTCTAAATAAGAATGTATTATAATTATGTAATACATGTAATAAACATAAAGATTAAATTCATTTAGTATTTAGTTAGAGCACCATAATATTGCCACATCTGAAAACTTATTGAAAAGGTGTCTAGTGTTTCTTACTAGGTTTCGATATACTTTTTTAATTCTCTCACAGAATAATATACATCTTTAAGAACAATAATAAATTTACTTTTTGGAGTAGACTACATAATGTATACTCTACAAATATTAGCTAGTTTATCTGTTTTTAGGTGTGAAAGTAAAGTTTGTTTAGATGATACATTCTAGAAATTTATATTTCGGAAATAATTCAAACAGAAGCATTGTTTAAGTCTTATGGAAATTATCATGACACAATTACAATCATAACATGCTCTTATAGTTGTTACTTATTCTAGTATATTTGCGCTGTAGTAAGTAGATAATATGTTACTCAAATGATATTTTTATATAACTCAGTACTACAATCAATATTTAATGAAATAATAATTATATAAATGCTTTTTCGTTATATTATTTCTAATATTAAATCTGGAATGATTTTAGTTTTCCACGCAATACTGTCATAAAACATAAATATTCCAAATATTTCAAAACCTTCAAGTCATGCAAATTCGAAGCTAAAATAAGACTTAATAAGTTCATTGATGTAAATCGACGACACTGTAAGTTAAACTATGTAATTTCTATACAATTGATGTACTCGTTCTACATTATTTATTCTGAATAATAACTAACAAATGTAAAATTCTTGAATTGATTACCTATATCACAAAACCTATTACATATAGAGTAGATTTCAAAAAATATAAATCAGTATTTAGCAGGATGTCCCTGATACTGCAGAAGATTTTGTGTTTTTATGATGAGGCATTAGAACAATGGAAAGGTAAGCGAACTCAGTATATTATGGTAATAATAAAAATTTAATGAAACCTGAATTTATCAAGAAAGAGGAATTTTATAATCCTCCGTCTACTGGAAATTTTATAATTTTTATTGTAGTTATTTAAAACAAATCAGCGTTGCTAGTATTAGCTTGTCAACCAAGACTGACCATACAGGGATGGCAAAACTTTGGTATTCAAGTGGGTTACTTTGTGAACTTTAAGAATGATTTCAATAGCTATTATTAATATAACAAGCGTATCTTTTCCGCAAGGAGACCATCTCAATTTTATTTAACAGTAATATGGATCTAGAACCACATATTTGGGCGATGTTAAATATACCGGGTTTTACTTAAAATATAGCCTAGGTGACGGTATTTGTCGGAAACTACTTCGTCGATCGAATAACACTTCGTTTAATTCTTAAATATAAGCTGCTGTTTGATTCTTATACTCTGTGTTCATCTGCGGATTCGTGATGGACAATGTCTGAGATAAAGTCGGCGAATTCGAAAGAAGTGCGTAGACCATTCGAATTAAATTAAGTTCTATTCTGGAATAT
Source organism: Amphimallon solstitiale (assembly GCA_963170755.1). Taxonomy (NCBI): domain Eukaryota; kingdom Metazoa; phylum Arthropoda; class Insecta; order Coleoptera; family Scarabaeidae; genus Amphimallon; species Amphimallon solstitiale. The sequence continues at coordinate 76,978,028 of OY720680.1, read as the reverse complement.
GGTTTTGTCGCCGATTTTTTTATAGGTACATTTGAGCCCCACGAACATACCCTGAAAAATGCCAAAAGTTTTAGGTCCGGGTTTGGCCGTGAGAAATTGTTAAACAATTGAAAAGTGACATTTTCCGGTTAAACTTTTTTCCTGTAGGTTAAATGTGAAAACTGTCCGTACAGAAGTTGTTCGCCCCATCATTCTCTAAAAAACAAGCCATTGCACGATCGATTATCATTATTTGTTTAGCTGCAAAATGTATAAAACCACGGCAATTTTGATTTTTTATTTTTTGCATTCAATCGATGAATAATCAACGTATGGCTTTGAACCTCATGGTGCAGGCAATATAAAATGTCCCCCAGAGAACAGTGCAAAGTTCACTCACCTGTGTTGTATAGTTGAGCTACAATAAGCGACAAGCCAAAATTCCTAAATTAGCTGTCCCTTCCTTGCATATTGTCGCACATGGTTCAAAAAAATCATGGTTTTAATTCATTGAGAGTACTTTCCGAAAATGGAAAAAAAATATTTTTTTATCTCAAAAATTGCCATTTTTTTGGAGGTTCGAAATTATTTGCTTATAAACAAATGAAATATCTCCGACAATTGACATATTATCGTAAATATTATGGTAGATTCTGCTTCCTTTCTCTTCAACGAGTAATTTGAGACAAACTTTATTCGAATATCTTTATTAGAACTGGAGATAACAACGTTCTAGTTTTATTACGTTTATTATCGTTCTGGTGGATATTTAAGAAAAAAAAAATATCAAATTTCTCTCAATACCTCAATAAATCGCCGTGAATTTTTTCAGATCTGTAGGAGCATTCTATGTAAGTCAAAGAAATTAATGAAGTTCGGCGCGCGCTGGCGGTGAGAAAAATTGCGACCGGGGGGCGTGGTGGGGTAAGCCAGAGGCTCCGTGCGCGGCCGCGCTGAGCCCTACTCGCCGGTTATTTAACAAATATATAACTCCGTTGAAAATTATCGCAGAATGATTTTCTTTTTTTTTAACTATGCCGTTTTTTTCTCACCATTCCGAATATGCAATTGGATTCTTGATTTTTAGATACTCCAGTCACATGCTTTGGAAAAATTGCTGAAAATAGTTCATAAAACATTGTTTTAGTGAACAGTGAGTCATTCGATCATCTGTATTTCAAAATTCACTAAAACAGTGTTTTAAGAACTATTTTCGGCAATTTTTCCAAAGCATGTGACTGGAGTATGTAAAAATCAAGAATCCAATTGCATATTCGGAATGGTGAGAAAAAAACAGCATAGTTAAAAAAAAAGAAAATCATTCTGCGATAATTTTCAACGGAGTTATATATTTGTTAAATAACCGGCGAGTAGCCAAACCCGGACCTAAAACTTTTGGCATTTTTCAGGGTATGCTCGTGGGGCTCAAATGTACCTATAAAAAAATCGGCGACAAAACCATATTCCAGAATAGAACTTACTTGATTTCATGTCTAATTCGACTGGACTAGCGGTATGTTAGTTTTCGCACAGATTTTTCATTTAATATAAATTATAATGACATGAAAGCAAACACAGATTATTGTAAATACTGTTCCATCTAAAAATGGATTCAGCGAAAGAAATATGCAATCAAAATGCATTGAACTTAGAAATGTTTGCATATTGTAATACATTAAAAAATATTATACAGTTCTTTCGTGAGAGTCTCGTTATTATTTCTTTCGACAGCGTTTTGGTGTTACTCCACGAAATAAATAGTTATGCTTCACATGATAGATTGTAAATTTCTAAAATTGTTCTATCACAGACCGGTTTTCCAAGGAGAAGAATATATAAATACAAGATGGTACTGGCAAAAGATATCAATGTTGTTTAAAATATATAGGTGCAATCATGCGTCATCATGCATGAGAGCGCGAGACATTATAAAATAACGACTATCTGGAATTCAATTTAACTAAGAGTTATTTCAAATTTTCATTTCAGCAGCTAAAAAAGATTTTAACAAAGCTTATAGATAAAGAAATATTCGCTAAAACTGAAATCGTGTCTCAATCATTCATGAATACAATACTTTAATATTCTGCATAGCATTACCAGAGGATAACGAATGAGAAGTAATAGTATAGTGTTATACCTGGATGTTTTGTGTGCCACTTTCGCCCGCCGAATATGACTGATAAACAACTAAGTACACTACAACCATGAACATGAGACACCAGGGTAGTCAAAGGCCAACTTGGCATTGGTGGCAATGACGACTAAATAACTAAGCTCACCCCGCCCTCCAATAAAACAGGGACATGCTTTTAACGTCTTTGTCACTTCTCGTTTATCGTTCTCTAGCATAACTGTTCCAGTATTCTGCAAACTACGTTTTCTTAGTAATTAATGTTTTATTCAATTTTTAAATGTTTCAGATCCACGAGTTGACGAATGGTTCTTAATGAAATCAATATGGCCGACCCTTACAATTATTGGCTGCTATTTGTATTTTGTTCTAAGCTTAGGTCCAAAATTAATGGAAAAAAGACAGCCTTTTAATTTAGACAAAATATTAATAGCCTACAATGCCTTACAAGTACTATACTGCTCTGGGATGGTTATTGTGGTACATAAAACTTATATCCAGTTAATGATTGGAAAACATGTACAATTTGAATATTTTTTAGGCAAGCATATACATAATACCCTATTATAGTGTATTGTGTGAACCTATTGATTACTCAAACAGTTTTCGAGGCATTCTAGTTGCTAAAATAAGCTGGTATTACTTTGTCCTCAAAATTATTGATTTGCTAGATACAGTAAGTACTAATCTTTTTTTTTGATTATTTATATTAAATATTTTTCCATTTCTAAATTTAGTAATATTTTACACAATCCGGTATATTTAGTACAGATAAAACAAAATATTTTATTGGTTATCAAAAGAAAAGTAACTTTGGCTAGAAATTCAAAGAATTATTAGTCAAATATTTGGCCTTTCAGCGTTATACTTTGTTTTTTTTAATTCGGAGTATTTTAAAAATCTCGCTCCAAAAATTAGTCTGGTTCGTAATTAGTTGTCAGGCACAAGAGCAATTGCTAAATCGAAATATTTTATCATGACAAAGCATCAGCTGATCGAAACGTCTTCTTCTTATCGCTTCGGTTTATTTTCTCTTATTAATTTCTATACAAAGTACTTAAGTTCTTCTTAAAACCGACTACGTTTCTGTCAATATGGAACGCAAATATCCCCAGCAAGAAAAGGAAACTATTTAGACCCAGGGGTTTGAGAAACAATACATTTTAAATATGCTTGTTGTTAAGTGTTTACAATGCACCACTGATAAAGAACATCAAGATCTTTTTGCAATAATAGTGCATCATCGTGCAAAGAAATGTTGAAGTAAATTTTCAAATCATCAGCATAACACAAAACAGGGGAAGTGTTAGTATATGGTGGAGACGGCGCAATGCGAAGACACAGTTGATTTATGGGAAGACATACATTAGTAAGTGACATGTTACGAGCATGGTGCGTGATTGTTGTTCCGATTCTTTATCTATTTAGTGTATTATAACATTTCTATTTTGATACTTATTATACGTAGAAACTAAACCTGTCTATGAACTAACAGGTTATGGCCTAGGAAATAAACACAGTGCGACAATACGGAAAAGTAAACAAGTATTTTTTTTTGTTGTTGGGTATTCGTTGGTGTAAGAGAATGTGTTATTCTAACTTAGTGTGTATTGATATGTTAAATAAAGACAGTTACTACACTTGGAAGAAACAGATGGAAGCTTTATTAATTAAGAGTGATAAGTGGACATATTGCTGTGGCAACATAACTATTTGGAATACAATAATTGTAGTACTGCCATAGATTAGGCTTTGCCAAATAAATTATGTTGTGTGCTGTTCCAGCAACATAACTAATAAAGATGATGTTAATTTTTATTATCCTTAATATATATTTTATTTATCTTAACAGCACGTACTTTATAAGTATACGTGAATTCTATCAGTGTATCTAAATTTCTCTTCTCTCGTCAAATCTCTTGTTTTTCCTTTAATTGGGATAAGGTTATAGCTTATTTAAAATGAAACCAGAAACCATATAAAACATAATTGTATAATTTATTTAACATTATTTCACAATAGATAGCATTGCTTTACTATATTCACCATTTAATTAAAAAGAAACATAATAAAGAGAAAACATTTGTACCTTGTTCTAGGTTGTAATGTTTTATAGAACGAATATATTTTTCTTATGCTTAATCAAGAAAAAAGAAATCTAAAAATATTGTCCTGTTTCAAAAAAATAAAATTCAATTAACGTTAGTATACTATTGATATTTTATATGCTAATTCTATTCCATCAGAGACATTATATTCGCACGTAATGGTCTGACAAACTTAGAACTTCGCAATGGTCAACGTTCGGAGAAAAAGCTTGAATCTGATTACTGTCTACAACCATTCACACGTATTGTATCCAGCATCTCAAAGTCCGCTACCCAGAAACACTTTCGTTCTTAAAAATCTATTTTAAATCACTAATTTATAATCAAAAATTCATTGTAAGAATTAATGATGCCTAATAAAGTGCCAGAAAATATACATTTGCACGTTATATCCTCTTAACACCCAACACCATCAATAATTCTATTTTTGTGTTGTTGAAACTAATTAATGCATATTATTACAGGAAAATATTTATTATCCCTGTTGCATAATGTTATATTGAATATACATTTGCACGTTATATTTCAATACACGCATAGCAACATTGATAAATCTTTGTATCGAAAACTTACTTTGAATCATTGAAAAACTTTTCAAATTCTGCCATTAGCATCTCCATTATTTTTAAAATACAAAAATTATTAACCAAAGAAAAATGAATGAAACTTAAATACAAATAAAATTAATACGCTAATACAAGAAATAAATATGAATGAAAATAATCGTGGTGTCTCTGACCCAACGATTTTAAGTCGCTTTTAATCTCTTTCCAGATAACTAGCTAATCCAACTTGTTCATTCTTGTCTTCCAATTTATATCCCCGGGAAGACACGTGACCGCTCTCAACGCCACCCTCGGTACTACCATTTAAGTTGTCAGCCTGCGTCTTCAGTGCGATCTCTGCCTTCCAAGTTACCATCATGATACGAACACACACACACACGCACTTATTGTCTTTGACAGTTTCTTCACTTAAAATGTCAACACATTGAGAATTGTTTGTTTATTTTAAAAGTCTTTCACTCAAATTGTCCAGTATCTTCCAATGTAGGTATATTCGTATTAATATAATTTTTCCTTATATTTGTTTATGAATTTGTTACCTTCTTTACTATTTGCTAACACAATTCTTATTTTTGTTTTGTTGCCAGCTCTCGGTAAAATTGGAAATGTATTGTAAATAACAGGTATTCTTTTTATAAGATTACTCGTACTACCACGATCCATCTTGTTTGCCCTTTCGTTGCTTCTTTCGATCCAGGACTTTTCCAACGGTGATATATTTATCTGTAAGAAGCTATAAACGAAGTTTACATTATATTTTCTTTTTGTAGGTCATCAAACCGTACAAATCTCTCTTTACAGTCAATGAAACATAGTGCTACACACCTGAATTTATGAATGTACTTTATTATTTGCCAGCTGTCGTTTATAAAAAACACTACTGCTTATTGTATGGTCTCGAAATATTTTCATTTATATCCTTTTTATTTATTTACTTATATAGTCATAAGTTAAGGTAAATTTTATTCTATTAGCATGATTTATTTTATAAAGTTTTATTACCTTATGCACGTTCTCAAGTTTACATAATTTATTCAATTACATTTTCACCCGTGCATATCGGATTTTGTTTTCTTCATACAATTTTATTGCATTTAGATGACTAAATCTTTTCACTCTTCTATAAAAGTAATATATATAGCTTAAATTTATCTCTTCTTTTATTTTGTACCTGTTGAATATCTTAATTGTAAATATAAATTCATTTTTATGTCTATTTTTCTATACTTAAATGTATGCAACCCAGTATACTCTTATGTTAAAATCTTTGAATACAATAAAACTTATTCTTGTTGTCTCTTTTATATTTTATATACTTAAATTTATTCTTAATGCTACTGCTATTATTTTAATATGCAAGAGACCACGGCAATATGTGAACGGAGATGCGAAGCAACCGTGCCTAGAAGCAGGTGAATCCGAAGAAATATGGATGCGTAACGACAGTATAGCTAAATCGGATATTATATTGTCGATTAGTCCATCGGAATTAAAATAAATAAAAGGATATAAAACGTTACGAGATGTTTGGCTGAAATTAAAGGAAATTTATCGGTCAAAAGGACCAGCTCGGAAAGTAACTCTATTAAAACAATTAACATTAAAGCATATGGAATCAGGTGAAGACGTACGAACACAGATATCTAGATTCTTTGATATCGTAAACAAATTGAGGGAGATGGAAGTGGAAATAAATAACGATTTATACGATTTATACAATCTGTATCCGGAATACGAAAATTTTAGATGTGCTATCGAGCCCCGCGATGAATTGCCAACACCTGAGATAATTAAAATTAAAATAATAGAGGAAAGTGAAGCCAGAAAAAAGGACACTCGCATTCAGAATGCTATGTTCGCGAATAAAAATTATAATAAATCACGCTTCGGGAATAAACAAATAAAAAGTGGAAATACCAGCGTGTTAAATACTGAGGAATCATTTTCGGAAAACAAAAGCACGAAATGGTGTCTAGACAGTGGCGCGACCTCTCACATTTGTAAAAGTGCGAATAATTTCTTAAAAATTGAAAATACCGACCGGGGATTGTTGAACTTAGCGATAGTGAATCAATAGAAATTGTTGCGAACGGAACTGCCACATTTACGTCAGATGTTTGCGGTGAAATAAAAAACATTACGTTGAGGGGCGCGTTAAATGTGCCGGACTTGCGTGCGAACTTACTATCAGTTTCAAAAATAACGAATAACAAATTTTAGGGTTTTGTTCAAAAAAGTAAAGATAGTAGTTGATCGCATCAGAGAATTATATTATGTGCGTGAACATAAACAAGAAAATTGTGATTTGGTTGTGTATTCTGCATCTTCTGCACAATCATCGTCAGATCAAACAATGATGTGGCATAGACGTTTGGGTCATTTAAATGAAAAAAACTTGGAAATTAAACACAAAAACATTGTCAAAGGTCTTGAATCTGTGAATCTTCAAGAAAACATTAAATGTGATATATATTTAGAAGGAAAATGACCAGAACAACATATCCAAAGAAATCAGGCAGAAAAACAGAATTATTATAAATTATATATTACAAATAGAACCCTTTTGGACACTGCAAGATGTTTGCTTTTACAATCTGGATTGCCTCCTTTCTTCTGGACCGAAGCTGTAAACACTGCTAACTATATTCGAAATCGTTGTCCAACTAAAACTTTAAATGGAATCACTCCATACGAAGCATTAACAGGAAGAAAACAGAATATAACTTATTTAAAAGAATTTGGCTGTCGAGTATTCATCTTAAACAGAGAACCTGGAAGAGGAAAATTTGAACCCAGAGCCAAAGAAGGAATATTTGTGGGTTACGCAGAGGAATCGAAGGGGTACAGAATCTGGGTACCATGCCAAAGATAAATCGAAATATCTCGAGTTGTGCGTTTTTTGGAAAACCATGAATTATCACAGAATAATTTTGAAGAATTTGTTCCTGAAGATATGATTGACATCAGTAAAGGAGTCCATGTGTACCATAGACGCTGAATACGTACCAACACGTCAGAATGTGGAAGAAATCCAACCAGGGGAAGATGCATCCTTACCTGAGCGACCTACTAGAAGAGGACGAGGAAGACCGACTATCATAAGAACCGGATCTAGAGGAAGACCCAGCAAATCATACAAGATGAAGATGGAGGAAGTCAACTTTACTGAAGCGGATGATCGGGCATTAACATCAGAAGTTCCTCTAAGACAAGCAATTGAAAGTCCTGATTTGGATGAATGGTTCGAAACAATGGTGGAAGAAATGAAGTCTTTACTAAAGAACGACACCTGGAAACTCGCTCCAAGACCAACTGACAAGCAAATAATTGGAAGTCGTATCGTACTAAAAGATAAGTGTACTGCTGATGAAAAACTGGAAAAACGTAAAACTCGTCTAGTTGCACAAGGATTTGCACAGCAACCAAGAGTATATTTTAATCAAACGTTTGCTCCTGTTGCACGATTAAGTTCAATTAGATGGGTAAGCGCTCTAGCCGCTCGTCATGGGATGTCAATGAGACAATTTTACGTGACTACCTCTTATCTTAATGGAACTTTGGAGGAAGAGATCTTCATAGAACCGTCCAAGATGATAAAAGAAATTATGGAAAGAATTCTGACCACGAGAATAATTCCCCCATCGGAAGAAGTGCAAGGAAATAATTGAAAAACCTGAAGAAATTAAACATGGTAAGCAAATTAAAATTATGGTCTTCGACAGTCTGGAAGAAGCTGACATATAAAACTCGATGGTATTTTGCGAGATTATGGTGCAAAGCCGACAACCTCAGATCCATGTTTATATCATGTCAAGCAAGGGGAAGAATTAACCTAGTCGACGACATAATAATTGCATCTAAAAATGAATGTAACATAACCAACCTAAGAAATTACTTGAAAACCAAATTCGAGATAAAAGACTTAGGAGACATCAGTTATTGTTTGGGCATAGAGTTCAAGAAGTCTGAGAATAAAGTCAATTTACAACAATCAGGATATATCAATGAAGTACTGAAACGATACGGCATGAATGATTGTAAACCGATCGGAACTCCAGTGGAGACAAATCTTAAGTTGATTAAGGGCAAAAGCGACTCGATTGATGAGTTGGAAAGCGACTTTCCATATAGAGAATTCATCGGTGCTCTTACTTACCTATCAGTTTGCACCAGGCCTGATATAAGCTATGCAGTAAATTATTTCAGTCAATTTAACAATTGCTATGGTATAGAGCAGGGGTCGGCAACCTTTTTTGGCCACGGGTCAAAATCAACCAAAATGCGAGTATTAAAGAGACATTTGGGTCAGAGATATTTTCGTATTAAAACAGCATTTTAGTAAATATAAAATATATTTATTATTAAGAAAATAATTACAAACATAGTTGAATAAATTTTATTTATAAACTTTCTCTATGATATCAATGGCTCCCCTGATGTTGAACTTGTGACGTCAATTTAGTTAAGTCTGATTTATAGTTTGTAGTTTTAAGTCGAACAGAAGCATCTGAATTATCAATAGTTAACCTGCTCCTGTTTTTGCTTAACATAAATTTCATTTGTGAAAATATTTGCTCACATTTATAAGTGGACCCGAATGTGGACAAAATGGCAAAGCCAATTTTTTTTAATGATAAAAACCTCATAGGAAGTGATGCCCAACATGTTGATATCATGAGAAAATGATTATCTTCTATATTTTCCAAATCGTTCCGCAATTTCTTGAATTTATCCGTCCATAATGTTGAACTTTTAAAACCAATCATTTCTAAACTAAAATTGTCAATTCTTAGATATTCAAAATACTGCAAATTTATAATATTTTCTTCTATTTCATCGGGCTTTATTATAAATGTAAACATTTCTCCATGTTTCTTAAGACTTTGAAACCGACTTTCATATTCACTTTTAATGACCGACATCCAACTTTCGAACATATTTAGATTGGGTTCATCGATATTTTCTTTTTCATGTTCCCTTTTTAACAAGGGAAAGAAATGAAATTTTTTAGTTTTTATGTCAATTTCAAATAATATCAATTTTGAAGTAAAGCTCTTCCATTCCACATACATTTTCAAAATTGTGTGGTTATTTCCTTGGAGTCGTACGTTGAAATCATTATAATGGTTCATTATGTCTGTTAAGAACAAAAGTCTTATAAACCATTGTTTATCATTGAGTTCGAGATCATTTTCACCGATTTCGGGAAGAAATATTTGTATATCATCAAAACACTCTACTAATCTATTAAGAACTTTGCCCCTACTTAACCATCGTATTTCAGAATGTAATAACAAATCTCCATATTTCGATTCAATTTCCTCCAAAAAAGCTTTAAAGCGCCTGTGTATTAATGCTGATCGCGCTATTATCATGTTTACGATCTTAACAACTTTTTCCATTACATCCTTAAGTTGTTGTGTAGATGCCTTTGCAAATAAATTTTCTTCATGTATGATACAATGAAACGATAAAAGTGAACGGCCAAGTTCATTTTCCATTAGTTTTACAAATCCAACAGTTTTTCCCCTCATACTTGGAGCACCGTCAGTTGTTATGGAAAACAATTTACTTTTTAAATCCAATACTTACCCATTTTTGAAATTTGTAAACTCTTGTACTTGACGAAAAATATCAGTGCCTTTGGTGGTGTTATTAATTGAAGCAAAAACGCATATTTCTTCATTGACATTTGAGCTATTTATTGATGCAAATCTAATAATTATTGCAAGCCTACCAATACTATTTATGTCGGTACTTTCGTCAACTGCAATGCTAATTATGTCACAAGATAACAATCATTTTTGACCTGTTCATCAATATTCTTGGCCATATCTTCAACGCGACCCTGGACTGTTCTAGCTGACAATGGCATTTCTTTGATTCTCTCAGTTATTTGTTTTTTATTTGCGAAGTCATTAAATAAGTGTTCGGAACAATTTATGAATGCGTTTTTTAAAAACTCTCCGTCTGCAAATGGTTTTCCGTTGGTACCAATGCTAAGAGCTGCAACAAAGCTGGCAGACGTAGCGTGATTGTTGCTGGTGACAAAACTGTTTAAGAATTTATTTTGTTTTCCAAACTTTAATACACGTTTAGCAATGTGTTCAGATTTATCTTCATTTGCCATTTCACTCACATCTTTATGTTTTGAAGAAAAGTGTCGCTCAATATTATAAGTCCTGGCGGTAATTATATCTGTACATAAAGTACATATCAATTTGTCACCATTTTCGATACACCCATACTTTTCTGTCCACACATCTTGAAATAATCTGTTTTTTGCTTTTTGTTTTGTTCATGCTAATTTTTTTAAATAATGATATTTATTTACTAGGTCAATATTATTGTGCTACTGTACTACATGTGCTATAACTGACATACAACTGAGATAACGACGCGCGCATCCAAGAATGGTACAATTTGTTCGGACAATGTCGCTGCATTCCGCATACTATCGGCCGATTCCATATCCAGTCAGGCGGGGTGGGGCCTTAACTGATATTTTTATATGTTATACTGGATTCAAATTTGGTACGTTCATAACTTTGCGACACAAATTTTTTGGGAAAAAGAAAAAAATGTTTGTATATCTTATACTTTATTTTCGGAACTAAAGTGGGTCACTTGAAATTACCAAATGGGTCACTCGGTGACCCACGGGTCATAGGTTGCCGACCCCTGGTATAGAGTATTATACAGCATTGGAAGGCTGCCCAGAGAGTACTGAGATACCTGTAAGGAACGATCAATATTGGATTGACATATAAATCCAGCAACAACCAATAATAGGGTATGTAGGTGCGGATTGGGGGGGTGTGTCGAAGATAGAAAATCGTGTACTGGTTATGCATTTATTCTCAATGGTGCACCTATAAGTTGGGAATCAAGAATGCAACGTACAGTAGCTCTTTCGTCAACCGAATCAGAATATATGGGATTGACTGAAGCCGCTAAAGAAGTCATGTACCTACAGAAGTTGCTCGGTGAGTTGAATATAGAAGAATTAACCCATATCACTGAATTTAACGATAACATGGGGGCGCTGAAATTGGCCGAGAATCCTATCTTTCATGGAAGGTGTTGACATACTTCACCATTTCATAAGAGAAGCTCTGCCTATGAACTAACAGGAAGTCAGAGAAGTTAACAGATAATTGTGTAATGTAATTGAGTACATGATAGTTACAAGGTTCTTTTTTTACTGAAATATAACTTGCTAAATGCTAATGATATCCAAGTTTGGAGTGTCTGAATTAATATTAGGATAGGTGCAGTTTCTATTAATCGAGTTCGTCTCTAAAAATAAACGAGTCCCTTTATTGAAATTGGACGTAGACATTTGATAGGTCTTGTTTAGCAACGTTTTATTACAATGACACATATCTACCCTCGTCTCATGATTGGTGTTTCTCATTTGGTTTTAAATGATTTCATAATTTTATTATAATTTGGATTTATTAATTTGCATAAAATGTAATAAATTAACCTGGTAAAAACAAAACAAAATATATATAAGTAAAACAAAAGAGTTGTCCTTAATGCTTTCCCCAACTGAATACCTGAGATTACTTAGATCGTTGTACAGTAGAAGTACTTTTTGCACTTTATTATTATTACCATAATGATTATTATTTTTTTAGATATTTTTCGTTCTAAAGAAAAACTATCATCAAGTATCATTCTTACATACGTATCATCACGTAATGGTGATATTTACGGTATGGATTGGTGTTAAATTTATTCCAGGTGGAAGTATTATTTACTTAGGACATATGAACAACTTTGTACATATAGCAATGTACAGTTATTATTTACTGAGTGTGCTGGACAAGTCGTACCGTAACAATTTATGGTTTAAAAAACAGATAACACATCTTCAACTTGTAATTATAGTAGTATAAATGCTATTGCATAGCACTTTTCAAACAAATGTTCCTATTTTAGATACAATTTGGAATTAATATTGTAATGCATACATTGTTACTGGTCAATAATGACTGTTCCTTTCCGAAATGGCCCTCGTTTATAGTTATTCCTCAGAACATGTTTATGTTTTACATGTTTGGAGACTTTTATCTGAGATCCTACATACTGCCCAATAAGAAGAATAATGGAGGAAGAAAATAGAACAATTATGTATATAGCAAGAATCCAACCCACCTAGAAATATGGTGCTGTAAATTGAATGAATCTGTACATAGAATTTATGTATCTTTTAATAAATAAAAAGAAAATGTGAGATACATCGTATATTAATATATGTATATAAATAATAATAAAAATAATATACTGATTTTAAAGTTTCAAAATTTTGATTATAGTAAACCACTGCAACGTTGTTTTATCTTGGAAATGAAGTATTTCAAAATTATTGTTAAAAGTATGTTTATATGCTAAACAATGGTTCGCAAATGCAGAATCAGCTTTTTTATCCCGATAACTTCTATTATGTTCGGACACTCTCTGGGCAAAGGATCTTCCAGTTTGGCCAATATAAGACATGTTACAATCACAAGTTAACTTATATACCCCCGAGTTTGATTTTTTGCTTGTTTTGTCCTTATTATTTTTTAAAAAACATTCTAAATTAGTATTAGTTTTGTAAGCTATTTTATCATTAGTGGCTTTTTTAATTAATTTGCTAATTCTGTCTGATGGTTTACCAATATACGTAAGGGTAGAATAATGTACTGAATGTTTACTAGAAATTTTAGAGTAAATTAAAGAACGGGTATTTGCTATTTGTTTGTTTCGAAGGATATTATTGATCATATCTTTAGTATAGCAATAGTGTATATTCTATCTAATTCTGTATTAAAGTTAGTTTTATTAAAAGTGTCGTATTCACTAGTCTATGTATCATTGATTCATAAGTGGCGAATTTATGTTTTAAATGGTGAAAGGAAGAATAATGTATAGTTGTATCAGTATGTGTAGGCTTGTGACAAATTACAAATTCGTGTTTTTTATTTATATTCTGTGAAATAAGGTCTAGGAAATTAATAGAACCGTTAGTCTCTGTCTCTTGTGTGAATTTTATATTAGGATGTAGGTACATTATTAATATAATCAAAAAACATATTTAATTGTCTATCGGTACCTTTAAAACATACCAATATATCATCTACATGCCTATACTAGTAAATGCGATTTTTGAATAGGGGGTGAGGGCTAATAGTTTCATCGAAATGATTCATGAAAATTTCCGTTAGTAATGCACTTGAAGGATTACCCATAGCAAGACCTGTGGTTTGTTTATAATATTCGTAATTGAATTGTAAATAATTTTGTTCCATACAGATCAATCTAGGATTTCACTAATTATAACAGGATTTGTGTGATGTTGGTGTAGTTTTAATTCGATAATATCTAATACCTCTTTTGTGGGGATATTGGTAAATAAGTTCGAAACATCAAGTGACAAAAATTTAGCTTTTTAAATAAGAAATTTTATTTATGAAGTCTAATGAATTTTTAATTGAAAATTTAGATTTAAATATTGTATGATCTCTTATAATGTTAATTAATTGTTTATACAAATTTTTACAAGGGGCTTTGACATATGAAACTACAGGTCTAATAGGTAAATCATTTTTATGTAATTTAATCAGACCATACATTTTACTACATATGAAACTACATAAAAATGATTTACCTATTAGCCTTGTAGTTTCATACGTCAACACCCCTTGTAGAAATGTGTGCAAACAATTAATTAACATTATAAAAGATCATACAAGATTTATATCTAAATTTTCTATTAAAAATTCATTAGACCTCATAAATAAAATTTCTGGTTTAAAAATTCCTAGTAAAGCTAAATTTTTGTCATTTGATATTACGAACTTATTTACCAATATCCCCACAAAAGAGGTATTGGATATTATCGAATTTAAACCGAGCGCCGACATATCGGCGCACACCGTACTTAAATAAATGTGTATTTGCACGTAATTTGTGTTTTATTTTACGGTGCTTTCGAAATAGGCACATGCATTAATTATCTTCGCAGCCAAAACAAAGTTATAAACATTTCAGCGTTCTTTTCTGTTTTTTTATTTCTTGATTTTTAATTGCCTGATGCTCTTCGCCTACTTTTACTATCTGCTTTCGCTTTTTGTGATCATTTGGAATTTTTAAGGTATTACTAATTGCAAGTACTCTTTGTGGATTCCTACCGTTGTCTACTTATGATCATATGTAATATTCTCTTTGCCTCGTAGTCATGGCGATTTTGATCTATAAATTGTGGTAATATGATTGTTAACATTATATGAATATATTCGTGAAGCGGGTGAATATTAATAACTTGTTCATTTTGCCTTCTTTCTATCAGGTGATGATGACTCACGGTAAAATTTAGGAAGCAATCTATTGATGCAAAAAGAAACTTACTAGAATGATCAAAACTTCCTTACTTACTGGAGTGTGTGAAGTTAGCCCCCCTTTTTTCGAATATCGGAAATCTGGCGGTTGTTCCAGGTTGTTCTAGGTTTGTTCTAAATTGTTCCAAAGTATTTCAAAAAAAAAGTCAAAATTGGCCGAGATAATTGAAAAAACGACTTTTTAACCCAGCCCCCCTTTTTTCGAAAATTGGAATTCTGAAGGTTGTTCCAGGTTGTTCTAGTTGTTCTAAACATTGTTCCAAAGAATCTCGAAAAAAAAATCAAAATTGGCCGAGATAATCGGAAAAAACGAGTTTTTGCCAGTCCCCCTTTTCTTGAAAATTGTAATTCTGATGATTGTTCTAGGTTGCTCTAGGTTTGTTCTAAATTGTTCCAAAGTATTTCATAGAAAAAATCAAAATCAGACGAGAAAATGGGAAAAAACGAAAGCCAAAAGTATGAAGTCGGACCCAGTTTTTGCAAAAATTAAAATTTTGACGGTTGTTCTAGGTTGTTCTAGGTTTGTTCTAAACATTGTTCGAATACGTCAAAACCGTATCTCTTATATATCAAAAGATATGGCAAAAAAACCAAATCCAAAAGTGTGAAGTTAGCCCCCTTTTATCGAAAATCTAACTTCTGACGGTTGTTCCAGGTTGCTCTAAGTGTGTTCTCAATTGTTCCAACGTATTTCAAAAAATAAATCATAATTGGCCGAAAAAACGGCAAAAAACTTTTTTTTTCTGGCGGCCCATTTTTCGAAAATCGAAATTCTGACGGCTGTTCTGGGTAGTTCTAAGTTCGTTTTAAATTGTTCCAAAGGATTTCAAAGAAAAAATCATAATTGGCCGAGCTATTGAAAAAAACGATTTTCCCACGGATCCCCTTTTTGCGAAAATTGAAATTCTGAGAGTTGTTCCAGGTTGTTCTAGATTTGTTCTAAACATTATTCTTATACATCAGAACCGTATCACTTATATTTCAAAAGATATTGCAAAAAAACGTTTTTAAAAAAGTGTGAAGTTAGCCCCCCTTTTTTCGAAAATCTAACTTCTGACGGTTGTTCCAGGTTGCTCTAGGTGTGTTCTCAATTGTTCCAAAGTATATCAAAAAATAAATCATAATTGGCCGAAAAAACGGCAAAAATCTTTTTTTTTCTGGCGGCCCTTTTTTCGAAAATCGAAATTCTGACGTTTGTTCTAGGTTGTTCTAAGTTCGTTTTAAATTGTTCCAAAGGATTTCAAAGAAAAAATCATAATTGGCCGAGATAATAGAAGAAAACGATTTTCCCACGGACCCCCTCTTTGCGAAAATTGAAATTCTGAGGGCTGTTCCAGGTTGTTCTAGATTTGTTCTAAACATTATTCTTATACATCAGAACCGTATCTCTTATATTTCAAAAGATATTGCAAAAAACTTTTTTCAAAAAGTGTAAAGTTACCCCCCCTTTTTTCGAAAATCTAACTTCTGACGGTTGTTCCAGGTTGCTCTAAGTGTGTTCTCAATTGTTCCAAAGTATTTCAAAAAATAAATCATAATTGGCGGAGATAATAGGAAAAAACGATTTTACAATGGGCGGAATGCACTTTCCGAACATTACTGTGTTTTTGTATGATGCAGTTCTATTTAAAGAAATAAACATCTAATATAGCAATAAATAAATATTTTCGCAAGAAATATAATGTTCATTTATTGCAAAACGATATTGTTACCAAATGCTGATGAACTATTTCAAAGAAAAAATCAAAACCGGTTATGAAAAAACGATATTTTTCCCCAGTCCCCATTTCTTAAAAATCGAAATTCTTACCGTTTCAAAGGATTTCAAAAAAAAAAGCGCTGGATATGGGAACCCAACTAAAATCAAACAAAATGGGGAAGTCTATCGGCTCCCTTTGTTATTTTATTTTGTCTAATAATAATAAAAATAAAATACTGATTTTAAAGTTTGAAAATTTTAATTATAGTAAACCACTACAACGTTATTTTGTCTAGCCGTGGTCTGGCCACTTTTTTTCATGGTTTTTGCTCCGGGAATGCAAGCACGTGTAGACATTCCTATCAAGTATGCTTATTTTTTGTAGCCCCTCTTCGTAAACATGTTGAAATATGCTGTCTAATTTTCTCACTAAAACGATTGAAAGGCTACTATTACTTTATTTGAAAAAAATATTATATAGGTACCTATTTAGATAATATATAGTATATCCGTCAAATAGTAGCCGATTTGGGAAAGGCTACTGTTTTACAATACCAGATTGATAAAAAAATATATTATTTATGTCAATGTTATCAAATAATATAATAATATCAATAAATAAATTTTACAGAAAAAATATATATTTTAGATTTTAGGGATAAACTAAAGCATGAACTCTAATAAAAATAAACAAAGAAACATCAACCTAGCAGCTCATGAGAAAAACACTAATCTTTTTATGAGCAAGGTATAATCATTCTCAATATGTTTATGAGGTAGTTTTTAATCTACATTAATAATGTAACTAATGTCACTGTTCTAATATTATTTTATGTTAGGAGCATCAGTATTTAGTAACAATATTGTTTTCAAACAAATGAATTATATTACTTGGGAAAATATATGTATGTATATTTACTGCTTGTATAGATGTTTATTCTGAATCACAAGTGAGTATTATTATTCATTTTAAAATATAGATAATAGGTAAAATCGATTTACCTATTATCTTGGGCAATTTCGATTTTTTCTTTGTAATCCTTTGGAACAATTTAGAACAACCGTCAAAATTTCGATTTTCGAAAGAAGGGGCGCCAGAAAAAAATTGTTTTTTGCCGTTTTTTCGGCCAATTATGATTTATTTTTTGAAATACTTTGGAACAATTGAGAACACACTTAGAGCAACCTGGAACAACCGTCAGAAGTTAGATTTTCGAAAAAAGGGGGGGTAACTTCACACTTTTTGAAAAAAGTTTTTTGCAATATCTTTTGAAATATAAGAGATACGGTTCTGATGTATAAGAATAATGTTTAGAACAAATCTAGAACAAATCTAGAACAACCTGGAACAGCCCTCAGAATTTCAATTTTCGCAAAGAGGGGGTCCGTGGGAAAATCGTTTTTTTCTATTATCTCTCCAATTATGATTTTTTCTTTGAAATCCTTTGGAACAATTTAAAACGAACTTAGAACAACCTAGAACAACCGTCAGAATTTCGATTTTCGAAAAAAGGGCCGCCAGAAAAAAAAAAGTTTTTTGCCGTTTTTTCGGCCAATTATGATTTATTTTTTGAAATACCTTGGAACAATTGAGAACACACCTAGAGCAACCTGGAACAACCGTCAGAAGTTAGATTTTCAAAAAAAGGGGGGCTAACTTCACACTTTTTTAAAAACGTTTTTTTGCAATATCTTTTGAAATATAATAGATACGGTTCTGATGTATAAGAATAATGTTTAGAACAAGTCTAGAACAACCTGGAACAACCGTCAGAATTTCAATTTTCGCAAAAAGGGGGTCCGTGGGAAAATCGTTTTTTTCTATTATCTTGGCCAATTATGATTTTTTCTTTGAAATCCCTTGGAACAATTTAAAACGAACTTAGAACAACCCAGAACAACCGTCAGAATTTCGATTTTCGAAAAAAGGGCCGCCAGAAAAAAAAAGTTTTTTGCCGTTTTTTCGGCCAATTATATTTATTTTTTGAAATACTTTGGAACAATTGAGAACACACTTAGAGCACTTCACACTTTTGGATTTGGTTTTTTTGCCATATCTTTTGATATATAAGAGATACGGTTTTGACGTATTCGAACAATGTTTAGAACAAACCTAGAACAACCTAGAACAACCGTCAAAATTTTAATTTTTGCAAAAACTGGGTCCGACTTCATACTTTTGGCTTTCGTTTTTTCCCATTTTCTCGTCTGATTTTGATTTTTTCTATGAAATACTTTGGAACAATTTAGAAAAAACCTAGAGCAACCTAGAACAATCATCAGAATTACAATTTTCAAGAAAAGGGGGGCTGGCAAAAACTCGTTTTTTCCGATTATCTCGGCCAATTTTGATTTTTTTTTCGAGATTCTTTGGAACATTGTTTAGAACAACTAGAACAACCTGGAACAACCTTCAGAATTTCAATTTTCGAAAAAAGGGGGGCTGGGTGAAAAAGTCGTTTTTTTCAATTATCTCGGCCAATTTTGTCTTTTTTTTTGAAATACTTTGGAACAATTTAGAACAAACCTAGAACAACCTGGAACAACCGTCAGATTTCCGACATTCGAAAAAAGGGGGACTAACTTCACACACTCTACTTACTGAGAAATCTGTTTGCTTTCCGTATGTGCAAACATTAAAGGGTTAATTTAAACTAATGGTCATCCAACTGACAATATTTTTAAAGCGGGTATAATTATATTAATCCACTTTATGAACCACTTTTACTACACCGATTGTACATACGTACTTCATATACTGAAGTAATATATTTTTTTATTCTCTTCAAATTATGTCCTATAGATTTTCGGATTACTTTCACATCTATGGTATGTACAGGACGTCACCTTTAATTTTTTTATGATCGTAATAAAAAATTCACAATTTTGCAAAGTTTACAAACCAATGTACAACTTCAATACAAAAAAGAAAGTAGATTTGTGCCAATTTTAGTTGAGAGAATAAAGTAAGTTAAAATATGTCTTAATATTATGCTTAAACAGAGCATATCGGATACCTACATTTAGGAATAAAGGAATAAAAATTACCAATCTAAAATATAAACATGCTTGTTGGTCTTATGGTCTTGTAAAGACCACTGACAAGCAATTTTTTCAGACCGAGGCGAAATAGCTCAGAAGTGTTGAAAGTTTATTTATAGAACCAGTCTCTTATGGCATTACGGCAACAACACGGAGCTGCTCAACGAACGAGAAATTTATATTTGTATGTCCAAGGGCTTATTAACGTTATATTCATATCACTTAGGCTTCGTAAGGTATTATAAATCTATAAGTGGTTTAATCAATAAATTCCTTTTCCCCTCATGGTATCCCCAATATGATTGTGATTAATAATGTAATTTGTACAAAAGTATACTTTTTCAATCCCAATGTTTGTGCCGGGTGGATGAACGACCCATGTATATATTGGACTCCACAACATACCATATATAGGTAAATAATATTTATATATATATATATATGTGTGTATAAAGCTACAAGTCGACATCTTTTCTATTTACTTTCTGTACAAGTTGAGTTCTGTTTAGCGAAGCGATATCCGATTATGGATGTCACTTTGTTTTATGTGTATATCGTCTTCTTGTAGACAGATGAAGTGGTAGAAAGCAAAAAAAAAAAAAATTGTCGGATCTTAGCATTTTATCCCCTCTTATCTATTTTTAGTTCATGTAGGTGACCGCCAGAGAGCTACCGGTTTGTTTTTGCATAGTACATGTTTCAAGAAAAGTTGAATTCTGCTCACAACGGCACGTTGGAAGTTTAATCGAGCAATATAACATTACAAACAATATATTGTGGGTCTACTTTATGAAGGCTTCTCAGTTATAATGTGAACATAAAGAAATGAAACCATTTAAGAGATATACCTGGGTTAATATCTGATGGCACACGGGATGCGCGAGGCGTGGCTGAAATATGTATCATGTGCGGTAAAGACATCGGTTTCGAAAGCAATACACTACGATAGACAAAGTGCAATTAATTTAAATACCGACTAATGTTTACAAGTCGGTGTTTAACTTTTCATATGTAGCGAAATCTATGCCTATCTCTCACGTTTCATGCTGCGTTCTCTTTATTGTCTTAAAATTGTCATCCACGCAAGTGCCATCAGGTCTTAAGGGTGTTGTATAGGTACATTTTCAAATATTTACAGATTACAGGCTATCTTTAAACTTTATGCAAAAATGATTTAGATGAAATATTCTTATAATGTTTATCTACACGTCCCTAGGCATTTTGTTTTTTCAATTTTTTATTAATTGTTATAAAAAATTAAATATAAATAGATAATCGAAAAATAAAATGCGTACCGACGTATAACATATTATTGTGAACATTAATTTCTAGCAAAATTTTTTGGTATTTATTAAGATAAATGTGTAATTTGATAAGAACGAAATGCATTTTTGGCACTGCTTTAATACGCCACCTGCAGTCAAATATTTGATATATCCTTGCAATCCAAGACAGGGCGGAGTTACTTTGTTTAGGTGGGGATTCACTTTACGAGCGATATTCGGAATACAGAAATCGTTGTTACGGTTTTGAGTAGGTATTTGATTAAACATTTTTTTATATTATTTTACATTACATAAAATTGAAAACATTATCTAGTAACCTTGGTTTAACTTTATAAAATTAATGTATATTTTCTTTTTGTAAAATTTACTTATATTATTTTGTATTACATTTCACAAAATTGTACACATTCTCTGGCAGGCTTTTATAACTTTTACATAAATACAAACTTAAACAAAAACATTACATATGATTCATAAATAATACTAGCTTTTTTAGTTCTTCGACTATTTTACATTTATCAAGATAAAATACTACTGACATTTATAAGTGAGTTAAAAATAATGTAAAACTAATATAGAAAATGAGATGGATATAGATGGTGCCTACTTCCTCTGTACAGATCGTCAGATATTGTACCAGACTGGTAGACGTTCAAAAGAGTAATTTACGACCTAGCAAAAAATTACTCTCAAACGATTCAGTGTTCGGACAGTTATAAAAAGATTTGAAGTAAACCAGAAATTGCTCGGAAAGGATATCTTTTATTTTAAAAATTCAACTACATTACTCTTCGTGTTATGGTAAATAAAGAACAGACATAAATAGGGCTTATTATTTTACAGATGTAGTTACATAATAATAATGAATAAACATTAAACTTTAAATAATTTATATATAATAATAAAACAATGAAATTTCATTCAATACATGATATTATTCATTCTGCATCTTTTTTGGAAAAAAATATGCCAGACTATTTTATTTGATAAATCGTTAGTTCGACGAACAAGTCTGTCGAACAAAACCGCAGTGTGTGGGCCCCTCTAGTCATTGAATTCATGTACGAGGTTTCTCGGATACCTTGCCGGCCACCTTGTATTATAATAGTACCTATAGATATAAATAATTCTCCTGTGATTTTCAATACGGCCAATGGAAAAGATAATCAAGACAATGACATTAGTGCCTTTCAACAAAATATTATTATTATTATTATTATATAGTATTCATAGGCACTAAGTAATATTTCTTTTAATCAGAATTCCATCTTACATACATATTAACTTATTGAACACATGTCAGACTAAAAAAACTTACAATCTACATTCCTGTGGCGCCTAGACACCAGACTAAATAAATCATATAAAATATTACTAGCACCTACGTTACGTAGAGTATGTGTAGCCTGAAAAGAGACAATTAGCACTTAACGCATCAGACGTATGTCATTTCGAATGCATCGCTCCATAAGGGCGGTACTTATAAACTGTGAAGTATACAATTTAGATTTTTACTATAGCATTTAGCAAAACAGTACGTGGTAGTGGGGTATTGGCAAGCTCCACCCCTGAGTAGAACCCCCCTATACCCGGAGCGAAGACTTCGAAATTTTTAGTTTGCTATACAACACCCGTAACCGAGCTATACAGCAAATTATAAGAATTAATTAAAATCAATTTAAAAATAGCGTTTTATTTAATTAACTCAATAAACAGTGCGTTCATGATGAAAGGAACAAATTTGTTTAAAATTCAAGTAATTATTTTGCAGAGAAACGCTCGGACAAGTCGATTAGTATTTTTAGTTGTGAATTTTTTGACATACGAAAATTATATACAGGGTGTCTAAAGAAGTACATATGCAGCAATCATTGTTTTTTTTAATGGAACATACTGTATATTATGCCATATTTGAATTGTATGGTAAATTCTCAACACTTTTTGTGTAACATACCATATCCCCAAAATCAGCGGTTTTCGGAATAATGACGTTTGAAATGTGATAAATTAAACAAAATACATGAAAATCGATTAATTTGAAGTAGAGTTTTTTGTTGAAGATAAAATTTGCAATACAAGGTTGTTTTTGTTGGCTTTTACAAAAATGTTCAAGATGTCCTTGTTCAATTTAAATATTTTATTTCATTACCTATGTGTATTTTAATTTATCACAAAACTTATTATTCCGAAAACCGCTGATTTTGGAGATATGGTATGTTACACAAAAATGTGTTTAATGTGTTTAGAATTTACCCTGCAATTCAAAAATTGCATAATATACAGGGTGTTCCATTTAAAAAAACCAACGATTGCTGCATATGTTCTTCCTTAGACACCCTGTATATAATTTTCTTATGTCCAAAAATTCACAACTAAAAATACTGATCGACCTGTCCGAGCGTTTTTCTGCAAAATACTTACCTGAATTTTAAACAAATTTGTTCCTTTCATCATGACCGCACTGTATAATAAATTAATATATTTACAAAAACTTGAAGTTTTGAGATATACAAAAATGTTATGTTAATGCACTATAATTTAAAAGAAACAGTTATAGTTCACATGTTGGGAATTTCATATATGGCATAGTAACGTCTTATTTCAATATCAATAAGATAAATATTTCTATTTGAAGTAAGTAAGGCATTGAATATTTTGCATTGATATGTAAATTATGATTTTTTTAATACCAAAGGCAATATAAATATACAGTCTGTCCCTGGCTGAAGTTGACGAAAGGGTAAAAGCTTTATTTTCGAGTTTATGATAAAGTCATTCTTAAGAAAATCTGATTGTCGAAATAACTAGTTTCCTATTAAAATAAATTACATAGTATACTTAAGAAACTAAGAAACATGAAAATGGTTGAAGAGAGTAGTACCATTATCTTACAATTGACAATTTGCTATTAATAGAGAAAGTTCCTTAAAAAAATAAAATTAATTAAAATACAAAATTTCATGCCTAAATTTAAATTGTTATGCATGTATATTGTTAGGTCTAATTAAAATAACTTGTTATCTTAAATTTATTGTAGATTTTCTTATTTTAATTTTATCTATTACTGGCATCTATATTGTCGATAGATAATATTGAACTGTCAAACTTCATTAAGTGTAGATTTTTCGACACGTTTATTTTCCGTCGACTTTACAAAATGTTTAACAACCACAGTTTTTATTTGGTTAAATGTGTTGGCATTGGACACGCATCTAAACGATATGCTACAGACATGTTTCATGAAGAGTTCCCGAAAGATGCTGCAGAGCGCCAGGCACTGCGTAGACTATAAATTTGATGTAGCTGGAATTGTGGTGACTGTAAAGGAACTCAAGAAAAAATACAACGAAAGCGATACGGTTGCACTTTTAGTAATAAATCCAGTGTTAGAAACACCAAAATTACCTTTTCGAAAACTATCACAGACTGGATAATATGAGTAAATTGCAAATGAGTAAAACTCAATTGCAAAGAATGAATAGAGCAAGCAAAGTTCGGCCGTGTAAACCAAATATAAACATGAAATTGGAGTTGTAGAATAGCTATGAGGCTTTTCTTTATAAACTGGTAAGTACTACCTAGTAAATAGAAGTCTTTACAGGGTGATCGTCCTTACTGATGGAGCAATCCTTTGCACCAATGGTTACGTTTTATCCCAAATCCGCTGCAATTGCGCTTTTCAAAATCCAAACTACGTCATTCAAAAACAAAGTAAACGTTCCAAAAATGTATGTTTGGTGCGGATTTATCGATTCGTTGGTCGGTCTCACATTCATAAAAATATAGCAATTTCACTGCTTTTCAGTGTCAGCATTTTCATTTCAATACAAGCAATTGATTTGTTAATACTTTGGATTTTACAGAGAGATGGTACAAGGTTGACCGTTCCGCTTCATCGATATATTAACTTTAGCACGAGTTTGCCACACGTTCATTGTTGTAGTATGAATATTGAGTTTGTACATAACTTCGCTAAAGTGGCTGTCAACACCAATATTCTGTCATTTATACATAATTGTCAGTCATATAAGCTTCTAGTCGTTTCTTTTTCCTCTGGTTTACAGCGTTTAATTGAATATTAGAGACTGTCTTTCTCAAGAGAATGAAAGGCACATTTCGTTGTTACTGTAAATTATTTTTTTTTTAGTGTTTATACGAATATCATTATCTTTTTGCTTAATTTTAAAGTTGCGTTGAAATTTGCAATGCCATTTACGGAACAACAAGATAAGTTTATTGTCGAGGCTTATTTTCGTAGCTGTAAAAAAAGAAGTGATCCAAAATGGTTTCATTTCTCTAAAGACGTATAAATGTGTGTCTACAAAATGAAGGATTTTATTTTGAACATATGTTATTTTATATGCAATATCGATCTTCGTGTTAAATTGTTTTTAATAGAGATATTTTCAAGTATTGAATGTATTTCCTGAGTTAATAAAACAAGTAAATGTAACAAGTAGTTCATAACTAAAATAATAGATGTTGCACATACGAAATACAATTCTGAATATGATATATACGGCAAATACACAATGACTATGAAACGGTACGGTCAACCTTTTACGATCTCTCTGTATATTAACATAAGAATTAACTATAAATAAATAAATTCCTAATAGGTGAATGCATAATAAAATTAAAAGTAGAGTTGTTACAGTGTTAGAATTATGGGTAGGATAAAAAAAATCAAACATGACATGAAACCGTAACATGTGTTTTAATGAAGGATATAGTAAGTACGTAAGCACTGAATTACGTCACACAACATATATTTTATATTGCCCTTAAGAATTTCATTATATCATCAAAATATCAAATTTCGGAAACTGATTTCATTCTATATTTATACAAAAAAACGATGTTTACATAATTTCAAAGAATAATGTAAACTGCAATTTTTCTGAAATAAATTGGATTAAAAAAGCATATCGTAATAATTATTTTCACAGCATTTAAAACAAGAGCGATTAGCTTTAACAGCTATAGCTTTAACGTTAAATACTAATTCGTACATTCCAGACGATGTATTTGATACATTAGTGAATTAAAAAAATTGTACTTTGAACCTTCATTATGTGGTACAGAGTAAAGGTTATCGCAAGATTAGAGGAGCGGCCATGGCAATCAATTTCGATGACTCCTTATAAAATGTTTGCTGATGTCTGCTACTTTTTTTGACATTTATGTTTGCAGAAATTTGATGATGTTATTTGACATATGTAATCTGGACATGTGTCAAATAATACCTTCAAATTTATTCATATATAAATGTCAAAATAAGGAGCAGACATGAAATATGGTGAGCGTTTTTATTATTTACTCTTTTTCTAAATAGTGAATCGAAATCGTTTCAGATAGTTTACTTGTTATTTTAATCCTTCAAATAAGTTATTTCTCCCAGTCGCAATATGTTCCCCCATGGGCTGTTGGAAAATGTGTACCGAAAGTATCGTTCACAGATTGGTAAATAATTGTGACGTTTCTAAGCTCATCCTCTTACTAAAAATTTATTATACATTTTTGTTTCTGTGTTTATGCATATTTAAATTTTAGCCTAACTAGCTCAAAAAAACCTAGAATATTATACAATACCTTAACATACGACTTCGAAGTGACAATAGAGAAAGGATGTAAATACTCGGACGTATCAAATTACTGGACTTTGCGGAAAATGGGTAAGAATTGTTGTTAGTTAAAAGCGGGTTGCTTTTTCCAAGCTCCCTCTATAAAAGAACACTTGATGAACATTACATCAATATCTCAAAAACAACATAAATAACAAAAAAATCATAAGATTGCAATGTATGTGGACCATCTCCATGAAAAGTCTGCTCTTATAGTTACTTTCACTGGATAAAATTCCAATATTTTCGAAATCGAAATTATGGTTGGTTTGTTCTGTGTGTAATGATACTGCACATGATCTTTTACCAATACGCACATCACTTTTATGTTGTATAATTCTATTCTTTAACCATTGTGAAGTCTGACCTACGTATTTTTTATTACAATCAGAACAAGGTATAGAATAAATAATATTTGATTTCAAAAGCAAAGGAGTTGGTGTTTTTATTTTGGTAAACAGACTTTTTAAGGACAGTGCATCATAACGAACCATTCGAGTGTCCGGTATACTTCCAAAACAGCCAACTATTGATGGCTGTTTTGGAAGTATACCGGACACTCGAATGGTCCGTTATGATGCACTGTCCTTAAAAAGTCTGTTTACCAAAATAAAAATACCAACTCCTTTGCTTTTGAAATCAAATATTATTTATTCTATACCTTGTTCTGATTGTAATAAAAAATACGTAGGTCAGACTTCACAATGGTTAAAGAATAGAATTATACAACATAAAAGTGATGTGCGTATTGGTAAAAGATCATGTGCAGTATCATTACACACAGAACAAACCAACCATAATTTCGATTTCGAAAATATTGGAATTTTATCCAGTGAAAGTAACTATAAGAGCAGACTTTTCATGGAGATGGTCCACATACATTGTAATGATACAATAAATTTTAAATCAGATACTAACCACCTCAGTACTATTTACTCTTACATTTTATCGTTGTTATAGCTGTTTATGTTAATTAAAATTTAAAATTATATATAATGCACACAGATATCTTAATTTTTAAATCTATCAACACTTTCTTGCTTATACCTGACATATTAATTAATATTGACACTTTGGTCAATGTCATTTTAAATTATACAATTTTCTTATATGTACTTTTTGCCAATGTGCTGTCTCTAGTCTGTAAGTGTTATGAATTTTTATAATAGTTTCAAATGTTAAGTAGCCTTTATTACAGTTTCCTCCTGAAGATGTTATTAGATTTATAACGAAATATTGAGGATTAAACAAAAGAGCACATAATAGCCTTTTATTGACCAATATAACCCGTAATTGCATTCTCATACAATATTCAGTGGTCGTTATTTCCTTTTAAATATATATATATATATATATATATATATATAGCTTCAGTTAGTTTGTTTCGAAAGTATAGTTACATGGTATCTATTTAAATATATATACTAACAACGAATTAAAGAATTTTACTATTCTTATTTACAGAAACCAACATTCCACTACTTAGTTTCGCAATAAGGAACGGGAAAGCAACGGTGGTGATTAATAAGTTTCAATTAAGTCTGGGCAATTACGTACTTACATCACATGTCACTGAAAGTCCTAGATTTCATCTGGAGGCTTATGCTCATGCAGAGGTATTACTGTTAGTTTACTGATTTAAGTTTTTAGTACACGTGGGTTATAAGATTATTCAATAACTGCATAATATTACATAGATATAAAATAACAAATCTGAATTTAGAAGCATATTTTTAATTTCATTTCATTTAAGATATTATTAATTAGGCGAGGGGAAATTATAATATGTAAGGAAACGAAAAGGTATTGGATGTAAGTAATATTTGATTTTTCAATATGTGATTCATTAATGATCCCATATACAGTGATGTGCAAATGTATGGAACCAAGTAAATATCTCTGAAGTTTCTAGAGATGTAGAAATTAAATTTGGTGGGTAGATATTACACTATATTTTGTATTTAGTTCGAATGTTTTTATCGCAATTCAACTTCCAGTTTAACCGGAAGTAATGTCAGCTTGAAATTTTTAAATAGAACACCCTGTATATTATTTTAGTTTTGAATAGAACACTTTATTGCAAGTACAAAAATAATGGGTTCGATATGTTTTATTTCATGGCCAACCGTGATATTAACAAAAGAGTGATTTTTGTTACAATGCTAAGATCTAGTATTTTGCGAGTGTAAATCACAAATGTAACAATAACATTAAATACCAAAACTGAAATTGAGTACAACAGTACTTAAATTACTGAAAAGGGCGCTAAACATAGTAAAAAAATGAGGTGTGGCCACCACACGACTTTCTTATACGTATGAGCGTTTCAAACTATACAATTTTAAGAATTTTTTTATACAAAACTTATTCAAAATCCTATTCTAAGTACTTTCATTCTCTTAATAAATCTCTATAGAATGCATACTTTGCAAGATATTCGAAAAAAAGTGCTCCTCGCTAAGAGTAAAAGTGCTACTTCCGGTCTGAATTTTGAAATTTCATATATAGAAAAAATATTGCAAATATAGTTTTAAATACTTTTGTACTCTTGATAAATATATATAGAATTCATAATTTACGACATATTTGCAAAAAATCGCTATTCGGTGAGAGTAAAACTGTTACTTCCGGTCCGAATTTTGAATTTTTTTTTATACAAAAGATATTGAAAAGTATGTTTTAAATACTTTTATACTCATAAAGTACCTGTCTAAAAAGCTTGACTTGCGAAATATTCGCAAAAAACCGATTTTTGATAAGAGTAAAAGACCTACTTCCGGTAGGAATTTCGAAAAACTTTTTAAATAAAATTGTTCTCAATTTTAATTTTAAGTACATATGAATTCTTTATAAATTTGTTTAAACTTAGTATTTGACGAAATATTGGCAAAATTCGATTTTTTCACTGAAGTAAACTGCTACTTCCGGTCTACGGATTTTACTGAAAAAGTAATCAGATCTCAAGAGGGAGATTATACACGTAAATACAAAATTTGGAATTGATATCTACAGCGGTTTGACCGCTATCGTGGTCACACACACACACACAGACACACAGACACACAGACACACAGACACACACACACACACACAGACACACAGACATTTTTTAAAAACCACTTTTTCGGTATCAGGGGACTTCAAAACGTGGACATCTGCAAAAATCTCGAGGTCGAAATTTTTCGTCATCACAATACTTCCTTATACTACGTATAAGAAAGTAATAAAACATGACTACGACAAAGCGTTAGGATACCGTTAGTGTATTAAATGTTCAAACTGAGCACCATTTACCTCTTGACAGTAGGCCAGTCTATTTTTAAATGCCATTGTAACATTGGCCTTTGTTTGTTTGTTGGTGCCATTTGTATTGTACCTTTGTAATATTGTTAAAAAGGTCACAAACTTCTTGATGCGTTCTTCTTCTGTCGCCAAATCCAATCATCATTAGTATTTCAATTCTTTCTCTTTCGCTTAAATGAGCCATTTTTGCGTTAAAACTAAAATACTACTTATTTTGACAATAACTGTCACTGCTACAATTATTACATGGACTACCAGATATTATTACATTTTCATTCAAAAATAATTTTTTTTTTGTTAATATCACGGTTGGCCATGAAATAAAACATATCGAACCCATTATTTTTGTACTTGCAATAAAGTGTTCTATTCAAAACTAAAATAATATACAGGATGTTCTATTTAAAAATTTCAAGCTGACATTACTTCCGGTTAAACTGGAAGTTGAATTGCGATAAAAACATTCGAACTAAATACAAAATATAGTGTAATATCTACACACCAAATTTAATTTCTACATCTCTAGAAACTCCAGAGATATTTACTTGGTTCCATACATTTGCCCATCACTGTATATTCCAACGCTTGTCCAATGCCAATGCCAATTGCCTTCCAATTTTCACATAATTTCTCCACCGCATTTTTCAAATTTTCATGCGAAGAAACACGGCATTCCTCCTTCAAGTGATTTTTAATATAGGAAATAGATAATAGTGATTGGTAGAATAGATGTGTGGCATCTCTACAAGGAGGCTGTCGTCGAATACTCACGGACTTTTGTAAGGTCTGCAATTGCGATGAAGCAGTATATTTTTTAACCAGGTTTGCGATCTTTTTCTGTTGCATGATAGTTTTCCACTTCTTAATTGTTTTTTTATATATCAGTAATATTTCTTTTATAACCAAAAACACAGCCTTCCAAATGAATCCTGCGCTTATGCTTGTTTGGTGGTGTAAATCACCTGTGCTCCTACTGCACAGGCTCTTGTTTTATCGGTGAATCCTATACTCCATTCAGTCTAAGAATAAAGCATTGGGAAAGATAGGGCTTAAAATAAACGTTTGTGATTGGTTGAAATCGAGTGTGCATTTACACCGGCAAAATAATCGCATTTAGCTCGTTCTGTCAAAAATTTGTTTACTGACAGTTTTGTTCAAAGATTTTGTCGATTTCCGTATTTTACATAGTTATTTGTTGTTAATATTCTTAAAAAATAGTTCTTCTTAGAACTCGCAAGTGAAATATTCATTTGTTAAGGTATTTTATCAATTTCGTTATTTCGTAATCGCTAATATTCTATAGTACGGCGGAAGCATTTTACCAGGTCCTTCAAAAAATCGTAAAGGGAAACACATAAGATCTGGACAAAGGCAAATGGCTTATAATGTGTACATTAAGCATAAAGACAATATGTCTAAAACAGCTGCAGTCAATCAAACAGCAGAGGAAGTGGGTATTAATAGGAATACAATGTACTGCATTATTAAAGAAATGGAATTATATGGAGTTCCAATTTCTCCTCCAAGAAAAAGAAATTATCGTCATACTTACAATAAATTGGATGAAGCACAAAAAAGTACAATTAGACGACATGTGCATTCCTTTTTCTTGAGGAATGACTTACCAACTTGTACAAAAATGTACGTAAATGTCAAAATATAATGATATCAGATATGTATATCCCTGCTATCCATCTGACAGTAAACATATGTTTTACTTGTTTTCAAAATACAAAGTTCATCGTGTGTAAACTGTGCTCAAATTGTAGCGCCATCTACTTTATTCTTAGACTGAATGGAGTATAGTGATACATCCACGCTCGATTGCCTTTTATGTTTTTCCAAAAAAAGCTCTTCGTTTTCAGCCAAACCAAGCAAGTTTTCTTCGAAAACATGTTGCCGATACAATTTTTGTTCAGGATTAGACAATTTATGATATTGTAACCTTCGATATACCTATATGAATTCCAATCATTCAAATTCTTATTCTTTAATCTGCTAAGACGAAAAATTCAGTTTTCATGGTTCATTGGTTCTTGATTGAACAGGCATTTTGCATCTGGGTCATCTTCAATTAATTCCCTACCAAATAGAAGTTATTTGAATCAATATGTTATTTTAAAATATAACGACGCATTTCCTCTATCCACCCCCGGTATTATTGGGTTCCTTTGTTTCCATCGTCAAGGAATTGATTACGCATCTATGTTCTAGCTGAATTTAACTCAATTTTTGGCTAAACCAAGACAACAAAGGTCTTTGTATGTGAACAGAATTATCAAATAACACGCAACTTGATAGGAATAATTTGCGATCGTCACTTATTTTCGGCAAGGCTGGGTAAATAATACAAGAATCTCCCTTTGCACACCAGAATTTGCTCTCAAATCAAAATTAACGATATTGATGTATTATATTTTTTCTGTTATTATTACAATTATTATTATTTGTTATCATAATTTCTTTTGACGACATGAAAATAAAATATCACCTGTTTTTATTGTACATCCGAATGTTATTAATAAGATATTATGCAAGAGCTCTATTAATGATTGTATTCTGCAAAACCGGATACTCACTCTGTTTGGAATACATATACTGGGTTTTTCACCTAACCAGTTCGTTAGAACTTTTCTATGTGAACGCCTTAGGACAGTTTTGAAAATTTGTAGCACGTAATGTTGATACTTGATCTGTTAATATAAAATATTTACACTCATTAACCACTTTTGGTTATACAGAAAGTCATAGCCAACTTTGATTTTTTAAATGGAATGTTATATTTTTTATTGCTTTTTTAGATTCCTTGTAGAGTGCTGTAACACATTTAATTAGGTTTTATTTTGTGAATAATTAACCGTTTTTGAATTATTTTGATTTTTGTCAATTTTTTTGTGTTTTCAATGCACTGTTTAAAACCACATATCTAAGGCGTATTTGAATAGAATTAAGTCACATTTCTACTGCAAACGGGGAAATGTATAAGATTATGAGTAATGTCTAAATATTTAATAAATCTCATACAGGGTGTTCGAAATTTATCGATTATTTATGTAATCTCAAATTTAAGAAAAATCGTCTTTTTTTAATGGAATAGCTTGTAGATGAGCACGCCCTAGTAAGTAGATGAATATCTTGCATCATAGAGATATAGGTTTCCCTATGCCTATCTCTCACAGTTTTAGAGATATTAACGGTTATTTTCTAAATTGAGCATTTTCAAAAAAATCGTAGTAGTAAGCCTTGAAAAGTAAATTTGATCTGTCAAAATTGAAAGGTAGTTCATTTCGTTTCTAACTGGTTTTAAGTTGTTCACAAATATGCAAGACGAATTCAATAATTATTCTAATAGAGATATTTTAAATTTATTCTACATTCATGGTGAATCTCTTCAAATAATTGATAGAACATGTCGACTTTTTAATGAAAGATACCCACATTTACCAGCAATGAATCAAACTAAATTTAAACGAATAGAGTCAAGTTTCATTCGTTTTGGTATTCAAGTCAAGAAGACAGTTCCAAAACCGATTACGGGCGACGATGGTAATGAAATCGTTGTTTTGGGATATTTTGATGCACATCCAACCAGTTCTATACCGGCGGCATCTGCAGATGTAGGAATTTCATGTACATCTATACATAGGATTTTAAAGAAAAATAAGATGCACCCTTATTCATTTCAAACTGTTCAGGCTTTTCGTTCGGGAGACCAAGATAGAAGAATTCAGTTTTGCGAGTTTATATAACTAAAACACATGAAGATCCTAATTTTTTATGAAAAATTATCTGGACAGATGAATCGAAATTTAATCGTGAAGGAATAGTTAATAGAAGAAATTGTCATCATTGGGCACAACAAAATTCACATGCCATTAGAGAAGCAAATTTTCAAGACACTTTTAGCTTCAACGTTTTTGCAATAATTGTAAATAACCGCGTTGAATACGAAATTTATAATGGGAATTTAAAGAGCGTCCAGTATCTACAGTTGTTAAGAGAAGTAGTACTGCAATTTTTGAATAATCTACCACACAATCTCATACGGCAATGTTGGTTTCAAATGGATGGAGCACCCGCTCACTCTTCACATGAGGTATATCGGGAATAAACAAATATCTTTGAGGATAGGTGGATCCCCTGATCTGACTCCCCTTGACTTTTATTTATGGGGTCAAATAAAAAATGAGGTTTATGCGTCTCCCGTGCATAACAAAGAACAGCTTATAGCTAGAGTAAGAGACGGTTTTCGAAACTTGAACGCTGAGCAAGTGAGAAAAGCAACCAACAGAGTTAAGAAGAAGAATTATGATTTGTTTAGAACGGAACAGAGATCATTTTGAACATTTTTGAATATCATTCTGAACGCATTATTTGTCTTTAATAAGTTGATTTTATTCACATTTTAGATTGTTATGGTTATTTTTGTTATCTCATATGATATTAATTAAGTTTTGCTATTTATATTCTTTTTTAACCTTCTCACACAAAGTTTTATGGATCAAAAACAATTGGTGTAATTCCAAAACTATTTAGATTTTTTTTCACAGTTTACTGATAATAATGCTCAATTTAGAAAATAATCATTAATATCTCTAAAACTGTGAGAGACAGGCATAGGGAAACCTATATCTGTATGATGCAAGATATTCATCTACTTACTAGGGCGTGCTCATCTACAGGCTATTCCATTTAAAAAAAACGATTTTTCTTAAATTTAAGATTACATAAATAATCGATAAATTTGGAACACCCTGTATGAGATTTATTAAATATTTAGACATTACTCACAATCTTATACCTTTCCCTGTTTGCAGTAGAAATATGACGTAATTCTATTCAAATACGCCTTAGATATGTGGTTTTAAAAAGCGCATTGAAAAAACAAAAAATTTGACAAAAATCAAAATAACTCGAAAACGGTTAATTATTCACAAAATAAAACCTAATTAAATGTGTTACAGCACTCTACAAGGAATCTAAAAAAGCAATAAAAAATATAACATTCCATTTAAAAAATCAAAATTGGCTATGACTTCCTGTATAACCAAAAGTGGTTAATGAGTGTAAATATTTTATATTAACAGACCAAGTATCAACATTGCATGCTGCAAATTTTCAAAACTGTCCTAAGGCGTTAACATAGAAAAGTTCTAACGAACGGATTAGGTGAAAACCCCTATGTATATATGAGTGCGCGGTATTTGTGAAGGAAAACTTTACCTTTTTTCGAAAACACGAACTTTCACACTATTATGATACAAGAAGAATAGACAATTCTTATTTACTCCTTACTCAGACAAGAAAGATATTAATTAGTAAAAGTCTTATCTCACAAACAATAAAAATATACAATCATTTGTCGGCAAATTTGAAGCAGATGTCCAGCGAGAATTTTAAGCGAAGACTAAAAAGACTAATAATAGACAAAGCATATTATAATATCACTGATTTCTTTTTGATTCAATTTTAAATTGTTGTTACGTTGTATCACATTGTGTGTTATTTATATATGTTTTTATGTATTTGACGTTTTCTATGTATTTTACAATATATGAAATGGAATGATTAAATGAAAACAAAGAAAACAAAAATATTCCTAATAATCTCCTCGTTTTCTACATTCAAGAACAAGATTTTGGTTACTACCGTTAGTCTTGAATTTGCATTAAAAACTATTAATCTTTAAGTAGATGTTAGTAGGCATTCTAATTTCTTCAGGCGATAATCCTACAAACACCACACATGTCGATGTCTTTGCAGTGGCACTCGTTGCTCGTTGATGAAAAGAAGACGCCGAAGGTATTTTTTCTAGAGGTGACTAAATCTTTTCATCAACTTCTCTTGATTGTACTCAACTATCTATGGAATAGATAAACCCCCGCCACACGAAATCCTTAATGGGTGTAATTGCATATGGCAACGATTTGGCAACAATTTCAGGAATATTATAGATAGAGATAGTTGACTCATGGTGATTTTTCAACCATGAAGCACAAGCAGAATTAACATTTTTTTTGAGAGGGTCAAACTCACATCGGTCTAGCTGTTGGAGGTTATGTGAATAATGTGGTGGAAACGACAGCATCACTAACCCGTGCTCTTTGGCAAAATCCAGTGCTAGAATCGAAAGGGATGGTACTCACAATAATCCAATAATAGGAGAACGGGTCCTATTTCTGCTGAATGTTATAAAATGTGTAAAGTTTTCCACCCTGAAGTATTTGCGTTGCCCATATTTCTTTGTCGATCATCTCGGGTAAATTCACCCTACGTTAAAAGGCTCATTAAATCAGTTATGGTCCCTTAGATCGTATCCATATTTACTTGTATAACTGTGGTAATTCTAGAGCTAATACATGCAAACAGAGCTCCGACCGGAGAAGGAAGGGGCGCTTTTATTAGATCAAAACCAATCGGTGGCTGGCTTGCTTATCATCGTACCACCTTGATGACGTTAAATAACTTTTTGCTGATTGCACGGCCTCGCATCGGCGACAAATCTTTCAAATCTCTGCCTTATCAACCTTCGATGGTAGGTTCTGCGCCTACCACAGTTGTAACGAGTAACGGGAAAACGGTGGCACACTCATTCCACCAGCAGAGAATGCAATAGCCATGGTTACTTGCAACTATGTGATCAGACCGTTGCACTGTGGTAATGCCTGTCTCATCCATTTCATATATGTCGTTGGAGAGATCACGGTCCATTACAACACGTAAATTGTTGAAAAGATCCACATTAGTTCTGTTGAAACTCGTAGATCTTTCCAAGTGTGTGGCATTACTTTTGTTAAGGATTTAAAGGTTTAACATAAGTGCCGCGGAAATTTCCGTAGTCATATGCTAGACGTAGAACGCCTTTTGGGGAAAGTACAAGGAATATCTGACGCCTTCTTCAGGTTGAATATCAACCTTCTTTTCTTGTAGTCTAAACGGAGATCTACCAGCCGCAATCGCGTCAGTGACTTTTTAGCAGAAACCCTTAGCGTTTTACAGTGAACATTAAATTCTTTTCTAATTCTCAATTCTTTTCTAAAAGAAACTGAAGGAACTCTAAATTTTACTGCCCTTGCAGCTGCCATCATAATGTGTTGGTGGAGGTTGTCCGATAAGATTTTCTTTTGTCTGCCCTGACCATCTATTAGGTAAACAATACCTAAGCATGTATTGAGTTTCGGGTTAAGTTTCCCCTTAGCAATACGACTAATGACACCCAACGGACCATTTCTTGGTCGCATTTATTTATTAGCAGTTTAGAAAGTTAATACGCGAATTTGGCAGTACTAGCATATAAACTAATCGTAAACTATCAAAAACATATTATTATTAAGTTGGAAATCTATCTAGTTCACGACGTATTATTTTAAGAAAATATCAAAGATATCTTCATTAAAAGTGCTGCCATCTATCCTCAGCGACTCCAAGGTTAGAAATTGTAAATAGGAACACTGTAGCGAAGCACAAACTATTGGTTTAGTCTACCAATGGAACAACGAGCCCCGGTCTACCCTATCTTCCATATTATAGCATATATTATTTATTAAGTCTTAGTTTACTAGAATTGGAACACTCATTTAAAAATTAGTTTTACTGTTTTCAGGAGCGATTATTATATCGGAAATTCATAAAAAAATATCTCTTTAAAAAACATTTTTTTCTACTCCCATACTTTAATTGTATTATTATATATGCCGAACATGTACTTTAATGATGTCCATTACGATACAGATTTTCATTATGATACAAGTTTATATCCAATAGGAATACAGATTTTTCATTACGATACAAGTTTATATCCAATAGGAATGCGACATTACAATATTCAATATGGCGACTGCATATCTGACAGATATACATATTAAATAAATGTGACAGTTCTCTGCAATTTACAAATAAGTACTTAAAATTTGTACTTTTTTGAAAATATAAACGGTAAAAATGAGGGATAATGACAGTGAAATGTAAAATTGAGTCCACCAGAAATTATGGAACAAGCCTTAGTAACCACAAACAATTTATAAGACACTCGTATTAATTACAATACTCGGCTTCGCCTCGTATTGTAATTTTCTTACTCGTGTCTTAATAGCTATCATTAAATCTCATTGCATAATATACTATTCTAGCGTTGCATAGAATTTCATAATATCGCAGTATATCGTTACTGAACTATCGGCGTTTTTGCGAACAAAGTAAGCTATCACATTTCGTTCTATAGAAAATATCATAAAAAAGAGTAGGCATAGAAAAATATTATATTAGGTATAAAATTTTAATCCAAATTTAACCCTGGAATTATAAAATATAATATACAAGTTGTTCCATTTAAAATTTTAGGATAGTCCGCAGTATGTAAAATTTACAATTATTTCAAATGGTAGATCCCACGAATGCAAAAAACTCTTGCCGTAAAGTATTCTTTTCATTTTCTACAACAATGATGATATCGAAGAATATTGCAGTAATATTATATTCTGTACATTAATTTGACAAGTTATAAAGTATCAAACTCTTTTCTTAAAATGTCAATAATATTAACTTTTTACCCCTACAGTGTCATATAAAAATGACGAGTGAGTGTCCTGTCCCAGGAATATATGGGGGTACACTTCGAAGTGTCCCTTTAGGGCAAACTCTAAAAGTGGAAGCTTATGCAATAAGATGTACGGTAAAAACATCATACTCATGGAAATGCACAAGCGAAAAACCATATCCTGAGTGTCAGAACTTAAAATCACGTGGAAACGCAGGTTATTATTCTTTAGCTTCCCTTTCATTATAATTGATAATTTTCCGTTAGGTGAATATCTTTTACTACCTATAAGAGGACACGTTGGTGATACCATAAAAGTAACAGTTACCGCTGTTGCACCATTAACTAGGCGACGAACTTTCACGCAAACAATTGTTATTGCCGCAAGAAATACTCCACAAATAAACATAGTGTAAGTAGAAGTAATATTAATTTTTGTTCCATACCTGATATGAATATAAACATGATTATTTAGTTTGAAACGGAAATAGCATATACCCTTGCAAAAACAAGGATCACTAATCCTTTTATTGAGTCTTTAAGGGGTCTTCATAGTAACAGAGGTGTAATAGAGTTTTATTCCTCACTGTCGTGAGGATATCCATTATTTAACTTATGCTTGTTTACTAATCACCAATTATTTATATGAGCTTCTGAGATAAGTTTTAGTCCGTAATGACAAAATTTAAGTATATTGTAATTACTGCAATTTAGATGAAATAAAATTTAATAATGATATAAGCACCAACAATTGTTAATTTGAATATATACTTATGTATTATATATAGTTAAACAGTCATTAAATTACAATTTAGATGAAATAAGTGCTTATATTTATTAAAGAAAATTTAAGTAAATATAGTTAGGAGAGTTGGTATATATTACGTCTAATATTGGTATATTTTTCATTTATTGTTACTCTTTACTGCTGTATACATATTTGATTTTTCTCTCTTTACTTCACGAATATGTGGCGACCTTTTGCTGAAAGTGTTAGTGATGATGATGTGGATAGTGATAATACTGTTGGAGCACGACAAAGAAAGCATATATCAGAAGATGCAAAACAGATAATTCTCATTGTCTACCATACCCTGATGGAAGAAAATAACGAACTACAAACCCAGAACATTCAACGAACGTCGCAATTAACCAAGGTGCCTTTTGGAACAATATATAAGATAATTAAGAATAACGCAGGTCCTCGAAAGCAAAGAAGTGACAAAGGAGCACCGAGAAAAATTGAAGAGTATGAAATTGATACTCTTAGGCAGCAAGTATACTCCTTCTCCAGAGGAAATGTTGTATCTACACTTGACTGTTTACGTAAAAGAATCAGTGATGAGCCTACACATTTTCAGTGTTCTAAAACAACCTTGTGGCGGACGTTAAAGAAAGCTGGTTTTAAGTTTGGCACTATAGATAAACGTCGCAAAATTATGGAAAGCCCGAGGTTACAGAAACTTTGATATGAATACTTAACGACAATTAAAAGGTATGGACAGGAAGGACGATTCATATGTTATTTAGACGAGACGTGGTGTGACACCCATGGCACAATTTGCAAAGGTTGGGTGGATAGTTCAAGTATGTGTCAGTTGTACTTGCCGGTTTCGAGACGGAAGAGGATAATTATTCTTCATCCTGGGTCAGAAAAAGAATGGAACGGACAGCCGTTATTATCTGCTAAAAATGTAAGAGCCTCAAGTTTAGATTACCATGAAGATATGACCTCATCTTTATTTGAAGAATGGTTTTGTGATACTTAGCTGCCAATTTACCAAAAGATAGTGTGATAGTGATGGACAACGCCCCCAATGTAAGAAAGATATTAAAGAATTTTTAGAAGCAAATGATTTATATTTTGAGGATCATTACACAAAAAACCAATTAATAGTGGTGATGAAAACAAAAGAATACTTAAAGGATTATTATATGGATAACAGAGCCAAAGTAGCAGGACATACAATTTTGCGTTTACCATCATACCATTGCATTTTCAATCCCATTGAATTGATATGGGCCCAACTGAAGAATACCATAAGACGAACAAATCAAACACCGAAATTTTGTGAAAGCAGTGTAACACACAAAAAAATGCTATGGAACATATAACTGCTGTAAATTGTAAAAATGCTGTTACACACGCAATAGCAAAAGGGGACGAATATATGTGCATATACAAAATAGTAGCACCTTTGATTATAAATTTGCAATACGATTCAGACACAGACACCAATTTGCAAGACGATTAAATCACAGAAGACGATTTATGAAAATTTTATTGTGTATTACAAACTAATTACCTTTATATATCTATATGTATCCACTACTCATGTTGCCACACGATTTGTAATTTTTTCTTTGTATATAAACCCAATGTATAGATATTATACCTACTTGAAATTAACAGCGTTTTATTATTATCTTATAGGGCCCTAATTTATAGTCAATACGGCCCTTAGATTCATACGTTGCAAATAGGTAAACCGTACCCGTTCAATAAGGAGACCAGGTATAATAATTATCGTCACAGAAGCTGGTGCAAAGTTTTCTTATAATTTGAAATAAAGTATACTTTGTATCAAACCTAATAGATATGTAAATTCAGCACCACTCTAGAGAAGCACATAGAGCAAATTTATGAACAACAATTATACCTGGTGCCGGTTTAAGCTCAGCCATCGGCCTTATCACGGGCGTTCTAAGATTTTGTAATTCAGTCATTTCTGAAGTGTTTCCCACTGTCCTTGTTGCAGATGGGAGCTTGCTGTGGTGGTGTGTTTAGATATCTCTAAGATGAATGGGATTTTTAGATTTGGTGCATAAAATTATATATTTGCGGTTGTTGTGGGAGCATACAGTAGGATTATTGAAACAGAGGTGCCATTTCCGGCCAATCGTTAAATTCATAAACTTCTAGTTCGAAATGTAGTAATAATGAATATGAGAAATAATTAGTTATAGACACGTAAGCAAAAATAAAATAAGTCAACAGAATCAAACGCACAACGTAAAAACAATTAATCATAAAAATCGCATTTGGCCACTATGACAAGCATTAGACATACGCGAAGTTTTGGTCTTCCTTTTCACCCATTTTTATTTGCACCAATGTGCAAAGTACGTCGCAGAAGTATAAATTTTGTTCTGAGACGTTGTGTGCAACGCTTCTGCTTCTGCGAGTGAAGTAACTTATAGAGTACCAAAATTTTCATACAACCAATAGTTTCCTGCAGGTGCAGTAATCTGTTAAAACTTCTCCATAGATTTTTTTTTAGTCTAAGACGCTTGTGTGTATACCAAACTCGCACAATATTTTGATTGAGGTGTTTTACTTCGGTAAATTCTAATTGAATATGACTTAATTCCATTAAAAAATTAAACTTTGACTTAAATATTTAAATAGATATGAGCGAAATTATTTTTATTAAAGAATAAATTTTTGTTAAAGTTTTTTTGCATATTCATATTATCTTAACAATTAACTATAGGACAAAATTATTGAGAAATCTGAAAATTTGTATAAAGTCTTAAAGTAAATATTCACATAATACTTTTCAATTGAATTGGACATTTATTTTATTTTGTATAGTTCGTGCTTACTTTCATAACTTTTTTGTATTAATAATTCATAATTACTGTTAATGATGTCTGTTTATGGTGAATTTTTATGCTTGTGTTATTGGCACGTAGTTATTATTAAGCTTGTGTGTCTTAAATGAATGAATCAGAAATGATATTTCATATTGTGCGCAAATGCTTGTGCAATATTCTGTTTGAATCCTACTATAATAGTATCATAATACCTTTTATTTCTTTTCATTTATAGATTGGAAACAGCTATATGTATGTAATATATATGTATATGAAACACTTAAACTGTTCAAATATTATTATTTGAGATATGTCAAATATGTGTTGTATGTATACAGGTTTATTATTTTAATTTTATTTATTTTTAAAATAAGAAAAAAACTGTTTAAGGTAGACTTTTTCTTATTACACATATTGTATGTATTTGATTCACTATGTAGGAAAGCGTGTTTAGGTATAGCAAGTATTTAGTGTATATTATTAATATATTTGTTTCATTTGCCCATTTTACAATGCAAGATATACATATAAAGGTTTTTAAGACAGGCACCTCTATCGTTGACATTAAAGAGTTGAAATTTAATAAACTTTTAAAATAAAGAAATAGTGTGATAAATTGCCCCAAGTATTCTGTAGAATATAATAATAAAGTTTAGCATGCATACATGAGTATATGTAGGTAATTTGCATGGTTAAAGATTAATTAATATCAATATTAATATAATATATTTCTGAACTAATATTTTAAATTTTTGTTTAGATGTAAAAAGAATTGCCATGCAGTTGGGAATATGTATTCGAATCCAGTCGTCCCAATATATCTGGTTGCGCAATGTACATATAAATGCGAACTTCTAAAAAGATACAAATGGGATATAAAAGCCAAGACTTCAACGGTACATCCAGTTGAGGAGATAATGGCGAATGGTACTAATACTGGCATCGATATTAATGAATTGATTATCGAGGCAAATTGGTTTAATTATGAGGAACATTATTCGATATTTCTTCTTGGATGTAAGTTATATCCTCACTAGGAGAAATATTTATAAACCAAAATACTTATTCCTATTTTAATTATTTTTTTTTTGAACATTACAGTACTTTCGTAATAAGATACAACTTTAGATTGTATTGCTCAATGTATTGTATAAAATAATGCTTTAATTTATTACGTAATTTTAGATTTATTTCAATTTTTCGGTAGATATGGCTCTTACGAAGAAACCAGTTGTTCATCTGCGAAATATAAGCATACTACTTTGAACATAATTCAATAACTTTCGGTTATAATTACAAATATATTAAATGTTAATATACTGTCTTTATTAAATGCGTCTCAATTATAAAATTCCGCAGAACCATTTCATTAATTAAATCTGGTTATACCAGTTATGTCAGTTTTCTAGTATTTTTCTTAATGTATATATGTATTGCTATAGGGGGTATGGGGTGCTTATATACCCCTTAGCATTTAAAGTTCTTAAAGAGCAATGAGACTAAGTAAATTAAAAAAATAAAAGAAATTAAAAATTCAGAAAGCAAGTTCCCCAAATTAAATTTTTGAACGCTAATATTCCGCTAGGGAAAGTATAATCTAAAATTATTCCTAACTGTATATGTGGGTTTACTTTAACAATTCAATTAAAAGGTGACTAACTCTGCGATAATAAATTTGAACTGTACTAGATTTCGCGCTTGAAACTGACTTCCTATTGCTTATATTTTGACCAATGTTCTATTTCTAATAGGGGAAGGGGTTGTTTCCGGCATTCTACAATGAATTATGTGAATATGCAATGACGGCAGCGCGCGCTATGTTAAATTTTATCTCCGGGCCGTTGCGGGGGTTCTGCGGGAATACCTACGACTCAGAGTGACTTACGCAATACCTGTTATTCTTACGATATCCCAGGACTCCTGTGTGTGCACGTTGTGGGCTGCTACTGGTACCTATATAAATTGAATGATGTGTCTCCCCAAATTTACGATGGATGCCAATTAATAATACGAATAATAAACACAAAGGTAGGTATAACTTCTAATTCTTTATATAATTACTTCCAATTGTTACATATAAATTTAACTTAATGAGTATATTCATCAAAAGACAACAATATACCTTATAAAATACAATTTATGACCTGGAGAGATATAATACACAGATCCACTCAATCGTACAAAATTTCCCAAAGCGGGTGAACGTATATGTGAGTATGCAAATATAAATGAACTGTATATGAGTTTAATTATGGTGAAAAGAAACTATGAAAACAATCTGTTCAATACTTGGAAAATTAGTTCAGATCGGCGACAACAAATCTATTATAAAGGTTAGCTATTCATATTGTTTAATCTAAATAAAAGCAAAGTATAGAGCTACTTGTTTACTAATATAGGTTAGGTTTTATTTCCTTGGATGTGACTGACTGTATGTTGATTATTGACTTAAATGTTTAGTTAATTTTAAC
This sequence comes from Amphimallon solstitiale, assembly GCA_963170755.1. Classification (NCBI taxonomy): domain Eukaryota; kingdom Metazoa; phylum Arthropoda; class Insecta; order Coleoptera; family Scarabaeidae; genus Amphimallon; species Amphimallon solstitiale. The sequence continues at coordinate 76,933,295 of OY720680.1, read as the reverse complement.
GAAAGACAATTTATTGATATGTGAGTTCTAACTTTTTGATTACTAATGACTATAATACCACTTTTAACATACTGACATTGATTTTAATCGTCGTAAAAACACGAATTACAAAATGATTTGACGCAAATATTGTTATTTGACAACTGAACCTTTCTTTTGGTTTGTTAGTGCTTGTAAACATATCACGATACCTTCATCTAATTATGTTAAATGTCCTTTAGCTCTATGGTGGATTCCTTGAGCGACAGGCATGGGAATCTCGGCTGGTTACTCCCTGGAATCTTTCCGTATTCGGGATGAATGGATCTCTGGATCGATGGACAGGTAACGCTGGTGGGCAGCTCGTTCGTAGGCGGAGTACAGGGTAGCAGAATCCGCTTCGGTAGGTTGCAGTATCTTATACTTCAAGTCTCGGCAGCCGCAGGTCTCGGTGTTGCAGATGTGCGTACAGGTGAGTTAATTTTCTTGCGTTTAATCTATTGACATTTATTCTCGGGTCTGGCTCGGGGTTTTTTTTCTTTATTCTTGGTTATGTTCGTTGTTCATATTTTTTTCTTTCTCTTTTCTAGGCCATGGACTTTATGCTCGTGGTATTTTATTGATAAAGCACTGCAGTCGCTTCACCTATGGTGATACAGGTTCGATGGTCGACGGAACGCCTATCTCGCCGGCGTAGAGGTTCGCCGCACTGGGATTTATCTCGACTTGTCGGTTTGATTCAAGTTCGTCTAATCACGGATGTTGTTTGTTTTTATGAACTCTGATGTTTCATCCTTAGTGGATGCTTATCTAATTTAATCTGATCCGCTTTCAGCAATGTCTACCTATTTTATATGTTACCGTAGTCTATTGTTTAACGCCTCGAACCCAAAGCAGTTGCACCATATAATTTTATTAATTGTTATTATTTTATGTATCTAAACGTGATTTGGATATTGTTTAATAGTTTATTTTTATATTTATGATTAATAAAAAATATTTCTAGTGCGTAAAATTTTTGAATGCTCATATTTGTATTTTTGATGCGTCTGACAGCTTTAGCGTCGGTTTTTGAAAAATCAGTACAGTCATGTACAAAAAAATAATGATATTTTCTAATATTTTGGATTTTATCCATAAATAAGGATATTAATAGATTTTGTGGACCTGGTTTACAAATAATCTTAAAATCTAAATACATATAAATTTATTTCCGTTTTTTACTTGATTAAAATCCGTTCGTTCATAAGATAATGCCTGCTGTGAATATTAAATTTCCAAATTTAAGTTAAATTTATTTTATATAGTCATTTTGGTTTAAATTGCTTAAAAGCTTATCAAAACTTTATCAAGTCAGTTATATCTTGCCATTTAAGGAATTATATTAACCTTTCTAAATGCGCTTAATTGTACCAAGTGCTCACTTAATTTTTGGATTTCAACTACTATTTTAGTTTTGACAGTAATTAATTGTTAATAGCTTTATTCAAATAGGGCATCTATTTATGCACACAACACATATTATTAATTTGCCATGCATACTTATATTTCGGGCGTTTTTCTGCATTTAAAATATTTATGTTTGACATTTCTTAATGGAGCTATTCGGCCTAAATTTGAAAAGATGCTTTTGGTAATTATGCGTTTGTAAGGGCGTAATTCATGAGAATTGCTAATAATAACTGTGCTGTGATATTTGTTGTTACTGTATTTACCATCAGATATCAGGCAGTTACTAAATCTAGCCACGAAATTCTAGCTTTAATATGACATGTGGTCTAGGTCTCTTAGTGATACTCTAAATGTTGTTTGTACCCAAATTGCAGTCCTATTGATATTCATGCCCTAATTAAAATCTGTTCTAAATATAGAAAAGGCTGTAATTAATTTGTGTTTTCACATTAAAATTGGTTTCCTCACAGAGTTAAATTGCAATTGACTTGATAATGGGCGTTCGAAAGATGAACGTCCCTGCTTTACATTAAATGATGCTATTGAAAATTTCTAGGTCACTAATTCTATTTGTGCTTTTAAAATCATGAGATATACATTCAACGAGCTTTGGAGTGTCACTCCTAGTATGTGCAATTTATGATTATGTTTTGATTTAGTCATAATTTGCATTTTTATAACGCCCATATGTGTATGCTCTAAATGCATGTGTTGTGTGTGTTAGATAGGATGCTTTGTCAAAACTAAATGTAAAATGATAACGCAAGATTGAAAATAATGTATGCTAAATAAGTACAAGATTGTATAGTGCGTTTCTGTTGTATTTGAAATTTGTTCGCGCTACTATGGTCATGTTTTTATGCTAAAATCTTTAACCTTATTTCTTCAACTAAACTTTATGATCAAGATATAATTGTTTGTTAAACGATTAGATGGGATTGAATCTGTGTGCCAAGTAATATCTCTCCTTTATTTACGTAACTCAAAAGAACTACAACATTTCAATATGTACAAAGGTTCGTCCCTAATAACAAACTTAAATAATTATTGAGTGGTATTGAGGAGGCTCAAGACCACCTCAGTATATACCTAAACGTGGTAGTTTGTGGTCTATTTTAGTTAGTAATGTATATTAAACATTGAGAAAGAATAGGTTGGAAAACGACGTCATGTGATTAAACCGGGTGCAGATCCGCCATATTAATACTACACTTACGTCAAACAGGTAGTGTTGGTAACAAGTGGAGTGTTTGTTAATTGCATCGTGTATTAGAGTTATATAATAAGTTAAATATTAAAAGACATTATGGTTTCTTGTGCTCTACGTAGCTGCAACAGCAGAGACGGCGTTGATAAGAGGAATTCGTCTGGAATAACATTTCATAGGTTAGTGTAGGCCTGACAGGTTTGGGATGACAGATTATAATTTTGAGTAGTCCGGACTAGGTGAGGCAGCCATATTGGTCCCACACTTAACCCCACCGAATGCTCCCGTTTTGAGAGTATAGCAAAGATGCTTTACAGGGTCTCCATAGTATTTTTCCTTAACGATATTAAAGCACATAAAACTATTTACTTAATTAAATGATGGAACAGCGGAATGGCATTAGCAGCCGACATGACCTAATTAGGAACCACAGATTATGATTCGTAGCCTCGTCATGTCTACTGGTACAATATCAGAATAAAGTAATTAATATAATTATTTAATTAGCCAATTATGAAAACAGCTGTTTGTTGGCTTGTGACGTTTCGGTTGTTTATTACGACCTTCTTCAGGACTTTTTTTTTATAAAAGAGAAACATATTATATGATATACAAGAAAACCGTGGATACCTACAATCTATTTTTTCATGTGGGATAGACACAAAACGAAATGTTTTATTATCCCGGAAAAAAATACCCTAGAAAAACAGTATTGCTTTCTATTTGGTTTGATAAAGAGGTGTCATAAGAGATATAAGATTTTAAAACCTTATATGCAGTGTTATTTAAAGACTACATATTTTAAATTTGCAATAGTATTTTAAATGTATTCTTAATGTTAACTAATAATACCTATTACACAGTGTGTGCAAATGAAAGTATCCTACATTCAAAAATAGATTCTATGCTAACCACTGTTTTGTTGTATATCATGTAATACGTTTCTCTTTTTAAACAAAAGGTCTGAAGAAGGTACGAATATATGACCGAAACATCACAAGCCAACAAAAAGCTGTTTTCATAAATTCCAAACCCCAATTCTACCATCAGGTAGTAAAATACAATAGATTGGTATATTTATATACAAGGTTAGTCATTAGTAGCCGCTACCTTGATTGCTCTTTTGTGTTTTAAATAAAAGAAAAAATTAGTGGAAGATTCATGGTTGCTTGGGGCGCATATTCTAAAAATAATTTAAGCTCTGACGCACTTTCGGTTTCAACGGAAATGCATGAAGTTTATTTTTTTTCCGTGACTCACTTTATATATTTTTGGATTTTCTAGTACTGTCTTAAATTGTCTATTTAACTATTTTTTCTTTTTCAAATTTGAGCCATCTATGAGTTATTAATTTTTTTTTGGAGAGTAAAATCTTCAGTATTTACAACAAGTTTATGTCTAGACCGTTTTCGCGTTGAACCCTCTATTTTGACGTACATACTTTATTTACAGTTGCAATATCAATATTTACAGTACTTGCTACTTTTTAAATAAAAAATATAGTTAAACTGTTTATGGTATAATCTAGAAATAACTGAAAATGTTACCTCTCGAACTATTGTTAGCCGGAACAATGGCCTATTATTATTGCGTTCTTTTTCAAAATACCCGATTAAGGAAAGAATTATTTCTTTAGCTTGCTCACCTAATGATTTAAGCATAATTTAGTTGGGAAAACAACTTACGTTTGTATATAATTTCTCTGTATAAACATAGTGAAAATGAAAATAGTAAAGTGGTTTTAAGATGTAAACAACTCTGACAGCTGACAGAATAAAATGCTAAATCTTATATGTCACCAATGTTGCAACGGCGTACAGTTCTGGTAACAATACGTTCACTAGAACGAGAGTATTGCTAGGATTTGTAGCTATTATTGTAATTTAATGTTACTTCCCTGAAGTAACTGTTTATGACGCGTATCGTCTGTTTGGATAATTGACCTATACCAGCAATATATTTAAGAAAATATGTAGAATATGTCACAATGAACAAATTTTGAAACCAACTAAATTAATAACTTGATTTTAGGAGGTGTAGAAACATAACTATTATACGTGAATCGATGAGTAATTAGTAGAACAGACATAAAATAACAATAAAAATTATATCGACAAGTATTTAAATGAATATTCATTCACTTTTAATCATTTACCAGCACAAATTAGGCATAATTGAAAACTATAAGAAAAACATGACGAAATTGTATAGATACACTAGAAAACAAACATGAAAGGAAATGCAACAAATATAAGCTGTATGGACTGGAATAATCATGTTAGGAAATAACTAACAACTTAGAAAGTAATACATAAGTAGATAAAAAGAGAAAACTGTAGTACCGTTTTGTAAAGTAAAGCACAAATTGCGTTCACATACACTGTGATAGTTGCTTTTTAAATGTTACATATAGTACTTACATATGAACACACAAGCTATTGACTCTATATTGTGGTCAGGCCGGTAAGTATGATTCTGCCGCTCAGATCACATAGTGAGTCAAATAGATGAAAATGTTTATGAATAAAATACTGGATTGCAAAAAGTATATATTGACAGTAAACAAACATTTGACATCATGAAGCGCGAGCAGCTAATGAAAGCCATGAGGGGACAAATATAACAGCAGAACTTGTGCGACTAACAGAAATGACTATGGAACACTCAATAGCTGAGGTTATGGCAGAAAAAGGAGCAATTGAATACATCAAATTTAATAAAGGGGTGAGACATGGAGACATACTATCAACAACCTTATTAATTTTAACACTAGATGCAGTAGTTAAGAAATGTAATTTCAAAGAACAATAAAACGATGCATCTAGTTTCGTACGCAGACGATCTCACTATACTAGGTAGATATATAGGAGAAATTTGAAAGAAACAATTTAAAAAATTAAACTAGCAGCAAAAAATTGTCTAACAAAAACACCTCGAAAGCAAATACATGGAATTACGGAGATGAAATAGGAATACAACATCCAAGGAAGTAAAAATAGAAAACTACGGGTTTGATGTAGAAGACAACTTTAAGAATCTAGGAATAATAATTAACAGTAAGAATGATAGTTGTATGGAGAGTGCAAGGGGGATATAGAGCTTATTGTACATACAACATCTTGAAAAGTAAGAGTATAGGAATAACTACAGTAATAAGGGTAATCAGGGAACTAATCAGACCGGCAGTGACTTAAGAGATAGAGATGATGAACCTGACAAACATGGAACCAGAAAAACTAAAAGTGTTTGAGAGGAAGAGTGAGTAGTACTGACGTACTGAATTTTCACGTTTTGTACTGAATTCAGTACAATTGTACCGAAACGGCAGCCCTGACTTCAAAATTCACCGCCCACTTATATTTATAACTTCTGCTATACTTCTACACGACCGACGGAAAAACCTATATGGACCGACGAATGTGGCAGTAAGTTATTTTAAATGGAGAAGACATCGTAAAATGCATAGGATTGCAAAGACTGCGATGATATGGCTAAATAAGAAGGATGGAAACCATTAGGTAAATAAAAAAGGCACAATGTTGTGACCAAACACAAACAGAGGAACCGACAAGTGATAGAGAATATGAAGAAGCTGAAAATGCGTGGAGGATGAGTAAATAATCCTTGGTTTAATGTATCAGTTTATTACTTTAATCATTTTCACTTTAATAGCACTGTGGGTTTTCAGTTTCTAAGTCTGCAATATAACAATCCTATAATAAAAATATCGTTTCAATAGGGATAGAAAGACATATAATTGAATTCTAGAGTTGCCGGCGTCGAGTATACATCGTTGCGTTTATGTGTAGGATCTCTTACGAATTAATATCCGGAAAGAGTGAAAATATCTGTAATAAATTGATAAAAAATGTATACAAAAGCCAAAATCGCTTCTCTCAAAAAGGAAGAATTAATTAAAGATCTAGAAAAGAGAGGTTTGGCAAAAACTGCCTATAAAACAGACTAAACAGACACGGAGACTGAAAGAAGCGTTGAACTCAAGCACTATCCCTAGTAGCACACAATATCGGGCCAACGTTGGCTGCTGGTCGTTTATTTGTTGGCCTGACCTCGGCGGCTGATATCAATCCGATGTGAAAGTGTTAACATTTTACAACGTTGGATAAATATCATTGCATGATATTGGATAAATATCATTGCATGATATTGGATAAATATCATTGCATGATATTGGATAAATATCATTGCATGATATTGGATAAATATCATTGCATGATATTGGCCCAATATTTTGCTGATGATCGTAAGGGAATATTGGCTATTGATCTGCGTACGACATCGTATTGCTGTCACGATGCGACATGTATATGATATTATTTACCTACATATATATGATGTTACGAAGTGATATAAATGCAATAATATATACCGCCATTTTGCCATCATTAAATTTTTAGTAAATTTTCATTATACCGAGTGTTTCTCTTTACTTGAAGACCCCTAAATAAATAGTTTATTAATAACGCAATAAGTAAATACCAGTAACTTACGATTAATATTTTTGTAGGAACGAATTTTTAAAGAGTCTAAATCTGGCCTACTATGATAAAAACTCTAGTGCAAGTAGTCAAATAGCAACGATGAAAATAGTGTAAAAGAAATTTAAAAAAGTTGTTGCTAATCACTAAAAGTCTCCAAATACAAAGTTTTGCTGAAAATTTTTCCTACATTTTTGTGTATAAACTCAATAAAAAAATTCTTGTCACAAGAACTGAAACAATTGAAAATAGATTGGACATTAAATTACAATTTTGAAACATTAATTATTGGATATTTTTCAACTAAGTAACTTCAAACACTAGTTTTTATTTTAATCATATTGGTCAGAATTAGACTCCCAGAAAATCATTTTCCTATAAGAATATTTATTGTAATGGTCTCTATCACTGGTAAGAGTTTAACACATATGGCGTTATTAATAAACAATTTATTGTTTGTATTCATGCAAAGTTTAACAGTGTATATTCACATTCAAGGAAGTCAATTATGACGTAATTTTATGAACAGCTATTCTAAGCTGACATGCTACCCTGAAATGGCTACACCATAGTTAACTTCCAGTTTAATATGAATACATAAATAAATGTTTACTATTAAATTTAAGCTGACGCAATACAGTAAAGAAATACAGGCAATAAGCGTACTACTACAAAATAAAAATGTATGTTTTGAATCAACTGACATCGTACACAGATAGATAATGAATGTGAATTAAATGAAGACAAAATAAATATTTTCACAAATTTAATTCTTTATGAAATAACGCCAGGATTATACATATATTTATAAATATAAAATAGGTTTAAATTTTAAATCAATAAGTTATATATGTATATAATTGGAAATATAAATTATAATTTATTATTAAAAAAAATGTCAAGATTCTAAAAAAAAATAAAAGTACATATTGTGGAGAAAATTAAAAAGATTGTCTATTCCGCCTTGTTAGGCGCCCATTTACTATCTCTCCTATGTCCCTAATGGGTAACTTTCTTAATGTTGGAAGATATAGGATCGGTTAAATTAGTAAGGGTTGTTAAGAAATTTGATGAGTATTTGATAGCATTTTCAGATATGACATTTATTGTCAACTTTTGAAGATATCTATAAGAAGAATAAAAATTGCCGAAATTTTCAGTTATCCATATCTTCGTAACCATTAAAAGTAGAACAAAACTAAAAATGGCATATGGTAATAATTTTTAGGTAGAGTTTAATAATCTTAGTTAAAAATGCATGACACACTTAATTATCAAGATATAACATAAGCTATAATTTCTAAAAGATAACTATAGCAAACCCTATATCTATGAAATCAGAAAAAAGAAAGTATGTTTATGAAGTCATGGCTATCTGTGACTGTCATTTAAAAAGAAACATAAGTTTATTTTATATTTTGATAATTAAGTTGGTCATGAATTCTTAATTCAGATTATTAAATTCTACGTAAAAATTACAGTAAAGTGCCATTTTTAGTTTTATTCTATCTTCAATGGTCACTAAGGTGTGGATAACTAAAAATTTCGGCAATTTTCAATTTTTTTTAAATATCTTCAAAGAATAAGTAATCGCTAGAAAAACAACCCAAAACGTTTATGTAAGTCTTCTTGGTATCATAAATTGCGCAAATAGTATCTTACTCAAAATTGTATGTTTTGAAGGAGGCACATACTACATGTTACATATTTTTGAAGTTGAATACACAATCTTTTGACTGACTCTCTATATATCAGACTTACTTTCACCCTGACAATTAAGGTGAAAATATGATATTACATTTATAATAGGTAAATGAAAATTAAATGATGTATACTTTAGAATGCCTAAAAAAATGAAAAATGTAAAATTCTTACAGGCACTTTCAAATAAAATTATTATATATCTATGTCGCTTCCAGTCTGTAAAAGTTATATTATATAATATAAGGATATTTCATCAGCGTGCCGTTAAATTGTGTTGTATCCAGCTTTTTCAGTATCCGGTCGATCCTACAGCCTTCTCTATCATTTGCTGTAGCAAGCCATCAACCAATACATTTATCGATATCCAGATCAGTAGCGTTTTCAAAACGACGGCGTACTGCATCTACAAGCAAACGAAACATATTTATTAATATGATGGTAGATATAAAATAGATATACAGGGTGAATCATTAGTAGCCGCTTCTTCGATTGCTCTTTTGTGTATTAAATAAAAGAAAGAAAAATCAGTGGAAGATTCATGGTTGCTTGTGGCGCATATTCTAAAAAATACTTTAAGCTGTGACTCACTTCCGGTTTCACCGAAAATTTACTGAACTTAATTTTTTTAAACGACACATCCTATATATTTTTGAATTTTCTAATACTGTCGTAAATTATCTATTCAACAGTCTTTTCTTTTTCAAAATGAAGCCAATAGTTTTTACATTATTAATTTTTTTGAAAATATTTGATCAAAACACGTATTCAGAAAAAAATCATTTTCACATTGCTCTGAGAAGTAAAACATTAACTTTGGTGGTGCTTGTAGCTAAGAAAATTCTGCATCATTTAGTATAAGTTGCACTCGACAATACCTTGAAGAACTTTGTTTTTACAAAGCCTACTTCTCGAATTTTCACATACCAAAAACTTATTTTTTTTTAAATGCAACACCCGGTATTTTATTGTGACATTTTGTTCCTTCTTTATTCTCTCTCAATGTGCTATGCCTATCTTTACAAGCTACAAGCACCACCAAAGTTAATGTTTTACTTTTCAGAACAATGTGAAAATGATTTTTTTCTGAACACGTGTATTGGTCAAATATTCTCAAAAAAAATTAATTACTCAAAAACTATTATTGACAGTACTAGAAATTTCAAAAATATATAGAACGAGTCATTTAAAAAAATTAAGTTCAGTAAATTTCTGGTGAAATCGGAAGTGAATTACAGCTTAAAGTATTTTTTAGAATATGCGCCAAAAGCAACCATGAATCTTCCACTGATTGTTCTTTCTTTTATTTAAAACACAAAAGAGCAATCGAAGAAGCGGCTACTATTACTCACCCTGTATAATACAAATAAGTTTATGCTATGTTTTATCTAGTATTATGTTAAAATAAGCAGTAATGTGTTGAGCAATAAATTATTATTCAATTATAATTGGTAATTAAATAATCAGTTAATGCAATTTAAGTTTTAAAAAACAAATATTTGGAACATGATCAATTAAACCACCAAGCAAATTAATACATCTCTCATTTAAATTATATACAGCCTGTAAATATTAGTGAATAGAAATTCATTATCTGCAACTGGTAATTAAGAAAGGCACTGCCATTTGGAAAACAACACATTACCTACAATCGCCTGGTATATAGTTGTTTGACAGAAAGGTCTTTTCTTCTCCTTCCCTTTTAGTGAAAATTGCATGGATAACGTAGTCGTCATACATTTCTTCATGATGAGATGTACTGCTTCCTTAATTGATTCTCCACCACAGAGATATAAATCTTGTATCTAAAAAGTAAGTTCAAGGGTATTAGTACTTAACATCCCACAACATATCTTCATAAGCCTGTGTTTTTACATTTGTCAACTAATTTATGAATTAGTTCATGAACAAAAATTGATGAGTGTAATACAAAAATCGACGTCAGTTTCAGTTCATGAATTAATTGGTGAACTAATTCATGAATTAGAACCAGAGAGATTGGAATATATAGAGGGGTATCAAGCCGCAACAACTGCAGGTGGTGTAAGGGGAATTGACACATTGCCAAGCGATTATAGTCCTTAAGGAAATCCGACGGCGTGCTGTCATTCGTCGAAATGTCGTGCTCGTACTTGGTTCGTATGATTTCGTTAAATTCTACACGCATTTGTTTTAAAAGTGTTTGTGCTTTGTGATATGTAATAACGCGAATTAAGCACTTTTAATGCAATATATAGTAAAAATGGTGAAATTGTGTTATTTATGAAAACGTCGATACGAAAAGGCACTCGAACATATCATAAGTAAGTTGGTCAAGAATTCAACCTTATGTGTTTAACATGGTTTAAATATAGAGCGCTGATTGAATGTGCTCGAGTGGATGCCTTTTCGTATGGACGTTTACACAAATAACACAATCGCACCATTTTTACTATGTATTTCGCATTAAAAGTGCTTATTCACGTTATTACATATCACAAAGCACAAACACTTTTAAAACAAATGCGTGTTGAATTTAATGAATCATACGAACCAAGTACGAGAAAGACACTTCGACGAAAGACACCACGTCGTCGCGTTTCCTTAAGGACTATAATCGCTTGGCAATGTATCAATTCCCCTTACCCCACCTGCAGTTGTTGCGACCACCAACCTCGCCCACAAACTGCACTCATGCTTCCTCTATACAGTGTGCAAACTACTAAATCACTGCACCTATTAGTGAGGTCATCTTCTTGAGAGCTATGACGTCATACGCATTTTTTTTAATGGATTGTTATATTTTTTTATAAATTCGTAGATAGTACTATTAAATACCTTTTCAATGAACTAACACTAGTTCACTTTATTTTCAACAGTTTTTGAGATTTTTACATTTAAAAAAAATTTTAAAAAAAACAACACAAAAAAAACTGTGTGATGAAATTGATAGCACCTGATGGTAGTAGAATACATGAAAGATAGTAATTTTGCTTTGATCAAAAAAGAATAAATTAGTAAACTTTGACGTTTTTATAATTGTTGTTGTTGTGGTTGGAACGTAAAAATCTCAAAAATTGTTGAAAATAAAGTTAACTTGTGTTAGTTCATTGAAAAGGTATTTAATAGTACTATCTACGAATTTATAAAAAAAATATAGCAATCCATTAAAAACAAATGCGTATGACGTCACAGCTCTAAAGAATATGACGTCACTAATAGATGCAGTGATTTAAAACTAGCGCAATTTAAAATAAAAATTGACCTGTTTCAGCGTTTTCGATAAATGTCATTAGTTTGAGAGTTACTGAATTTATTCCATAAGTGGTTTCCACACTGTATATTCCAATCTCTTTGATTAGAACATGTTCTAAAATATCGTCAATTTTCTAGTAAGTTTAAGTAACTTTTACATTGTTATGCTATATACCAACCAGCACCACTATTTATTTACGTCCTATGTGATTTAAAATTTACTGTTACAGGTGATTAGGGTTCGTGAACAAATTCATAAGTGTAAAATGATTCAAGATCATCAATTTATTTGTATATAAATTCATGATTAAATTCTTAAATCGGTAGACAAATGTAAAACAGGCTATATACTAGTAATCCTAATTAGTCATTTAAATACATATTTTAAAAATTCCCGAAATGACCTTGAAAATCAGTCCGTTAATGGCGTCTACCATCTTTACGAGTATGACAATTACAAGACCAATTCATACATATATACACATATTTGCATAGGTTCAATAAACTGCATAGTATATAATAATTTTCAATACAAAATGTACTTACATACGTCTGCATTTTCACTGGGCACTTTATACGAAGTATCTAGTATAATCACAGCTATAATTTAACAACGCAAAAATATCATACTAATAATGCCGAAAATCTCAAATATACGATTAATGCATTAACAAACAACCAAACATTAAGAAGCTAGGAAACACATACACGGCATACACGTGTTAAACAGCGTAGTACTCTATAAGAATCATATTCGACCACCCCTTCCGCTTCTTCGCCTGGCGTCATAAAGTCGGAGACACGCGTCATTTATTGCCCTTTTTTAAAATCTTATTTACAAATTCTCTCTAATCTAAATTTATATCGAACACTGACCTACAACTAATATCAGAGTGACTTTGTATACTTGATATTACGGAGACAATTTTTATTTAAAGTCAATAGTACCTAGATTTTTGTTATCAATACAATATCAGTATCAGATGTATATCTAATATATTACCAATGTAGACATCGTTGGTTTGATATCAACCCAACGTCATAAATTGACATTTACTAGATATAAGAATTTTATATTCGTACAACATTGGGTTGGTGGCACGCTGTTGTAGTAATGAATTTGGCTACTCGGGCTATAATTATAGTCACGTAATTTATTATAAAAGCGTGCTTAGTACTTTTAATGTTGGTGAGAAACATTATTACAAATGCTTAATTATATATTTCATTTAACACACCAACTATTATTCTTGGTACGAAGCGTGTAATATACCTATTCTGTCTTATAAATTTAAATTTTACCAATATTGTTTTGCAATGTGAATATGAGGTTGGCGTTTCATCGCTGGATGGTAAATTGTGACGTTATCCCCTTTAATCTAAATTTATATCGAACACTGACCTACAGCCAACATCACAGCGACTTAATTAACTTGATATTCTGTTGACATTTCGCTTTAATGTTAATAGTATATAGGTTTTGGTTGTCAATACAATATCGGAATCAGATATTTAACCAATATATTACCAATGTAGACGACGTTGGTTTGATGTCAACCCAACGACATAATTTGACATTTCCTTGATATAGGAATTTTATGTTCGTATGACATTGGGTGGGGGTGACTGATATTCTACCGATCTTAGAATGTTGGAGTGATATCGGCCCGCTTCCATGCCAACGAACTTGGCTACTTGGGATATCTGACGATTCGGGGAAGATGAATGTTTATCGTGTTCCACAGAAACAATATGTACAATAACAGTGTAAACATTAAAAAAAAACCGTGACATTTAGATTACTGAATAAAATAAATAAAATGGGAGAAAGATTAAACGTTTTATCAGTTTTATATACAAAAATTAAGAAAAAGATAGCGATCCAAAAAAACAATGTGAACGTAAAAACGACAGGTACCTCAAATAACTCAACACGCCAAAAACAAACATGAACAAACATTTATATATCAAAGTAATAATTGAAAATGAGAAATTACTCAAAAATAATAAGCTGCTTGATAAAGCTGAAAACAGTTTAAATACAGCTAAGGAACACAAAATTTTAATTATAGGAGATAGTCTGTTGCTTTTGGAATTCCTAATTTGATTAATTGTTAAATAATTCAAAAGCTGAAGCTAATGATCAAAGAAACAAGGCTGCTTGTGACTAAAATTACTGTGTGTGTGTGTGTGTGACCGAACATTCACTTACCTCATAAGGGATAATCGCTAATGATTCACCCTTAGAAACAAATCCCATCACGCCGTCCCTGGGGAAGTGCAAAGTTGGTAATTGGTGACTCACTTTAAGTTCAACTCAGCTTTAAAGAGCATGAAATATTTAGTTGGTGATATACTATTTTGCCCGAATGCGCCACTTATTTAAAATATGAGAGCCACTGTGAATTTAAAATTACACTAATTAAATGAGAACTTAGTATAATTGATTATGAAAGCCTTCTCCAAAGAAAACAGGTGAATAATAACAATTTATTCAATAAAAGAAATAGCAAGAATAAAATTTACATAGGTTAATAAACAAAAATAAACAATGTTTGATACAATACAATCATTAAATGAATAAATTTCGACAAAGGCTTAAAGATACTGAACCCAAATTTGATAACAACCCACGCAAAATAACCTGATTGAATCATAATCACAACTAGATAAAATAAACTAATTTAATTCAAACTTTAACCAGGCAAGATAACTAATTAAATTGACAATAAACACATTACACTATTACAACAATTGAAAAGATAGCCAAAACTCATGAAAATAATTATTGAAAGTTCATTAAATAAAAATTTCAAAGACAGGATAATTATTACGTACTATAACTATAAAAAAAATATGGAATGAATATTATTACAGTTTGTCCCTTACGTCATAATCTCTCAAAAACAGCGAAACCGTTAAGGTTTTACAATATAAACCCCTAAAATGCCTCAATTCGTCAAACATTCAGAGGTCGTTTTCGCATTTTCACCCGCATTTTCCCTCCTCTACTAAATCCGTGAGAGCGGTAAAGGGTCCCGCTCGCTTTTATTATATATAATATTACACTAACTTAATAAACACAACAAATAGTGACTAATACTTCTCAAAACATTACAAAAGACATTTTATTAACATTAATTTACCCCAAGTAAATATCAAATCAATAAGTTATACGACGTGATTTCGCTCCAAATAAATATAAACAGTAATAATTTAGTAATTAATCGACGCAAGCCTAATTCAAACTGATTTTAACAGCAAAAACTAATGGATTGACTGATTTACTGATTCACGCATGTGTACCTGATTATTACTCGTGTCCGGCCCAGAAAGAAATTGAAAAGGTTCCTTGAAGAGAGTTCCATCGGCAAACGGTGATAGATTTTATTCGGCCTTTGAAGACGACGACTGACCGGCGCGGCGGTATGGTGACAGAGTTGCCATTACATCCTGACCTTGTCCGCAAGCTTGACCCCCAAACACAAGTTGGCGATGTCAGGCATTTCTTGCCTTATTCGGAATAAATCCCCTGCAGCGGGTGTCCCATGACAACTTCCGATAAGGACTAGCAATTCTTCTGCACCCGGTCTTTTACCGATAAAACATCTCGACAAGATAAAACACTTGGAAGTGGCACTAATAAACTAACTGGTCTAACATGATAATTACGGGAATTTAGCAGACCACATTCTAATAAAACAATGAGACTGATGGACACTATGTGATGAAATAATCGTGCTACTTTTTGGACTGGAGACGAAATAATAATAATAATTCCTAGCCGGGTTTGCTGTCCGCAAGGGACGTGATTAAACTAGTGTCACGCGTCGCGACGCGTCTTACTAGGGGTGTGTGTATGTGTGTCTGAATTCAGAGTCTTCTGAGGACTCCCTGTCAAAAATTGGCCGAAATCGACCGTGTGGTTACCGAGATATGAGCGTTTGAAGTTCGTGCATTTTCCCGGCTTTCGCGTGGATTTTCGTCCTCTGAAATCGGTCAAACAAAACTCCGGGCTCTCGCACCGGATTATTATTTGTTACATGCACATATAATAGATATTCATATAGGATGAGCAGTGATATTAATATTAATAATTAAAAGGTGTTTCTTACCCGATTTCCTTCCGGTTTTTGGTGTTTTCTACAGGAGGCTGAGTGCCTCCGTGACAGTCTTGTGTTTTCCTCGGGGTTTCGCCGTCGTAGTGTCCTCCAGAGAGGAACTTTCTACGAGGTTTGCCCTGAGGAAAAACTTCCTGTTTAGATCTTGAATAAACTCTGCAAGAGAGTTTATTTCGGCGATCTTCCTGATGTGTGTCATCGGCGTGGCCCTTGGTTGCCTCGTGGCGATCCTCAGGCAGCGGTTCTGCACCCTCTCGAGGCGCTCCAGGGTGGTCTTCGGCATGGTTGCCCATGCAGGGCTGGCGTACGTCAGGATTGGCCGGATATGTACTTTGTACAGTATCACGGCCGCCCTCGTGGTTAGCGCCTTGGATCCCAGCAGCGGCATCAGCTGGCCCATCCTTGCTATTGCCTTGCCGCATGTCCTGGTGGCGTGCTTCCTGAAGGTGAGGTGGTTATCGAGAGTCACTCCCAAGTAGTCGATTCCACTGGTCCAGTCGACCTCTGTACCTGAAATCATAACTTTAGGGGGGTTTCTTACGTGCCTCTGCGATATTATCGCCGCTTGCGTCTTCTTCGGGTTGATGTTCAGGCCCCATAAGTCGTAGAATTCCTTCACCCTGTCCAGCTGGTTTTGAGCCAACCTGACAGCGATGTCGGGCTTCATGGACTTTGCCACGATTGCGGTGTCGTCTGCGTACAGTGCGTTGTACACTCTGTGATCCTCTGGCTTCGGGATGTCGCTCACGTAGATGGTGAAGAGGGTCGGCCCCAGGGCCGATCCTTGTGGTACTCCGGATTCCATCCTCCCCGGCTCGGAGTTCACACCGTTTACTACGGTGTTGAATTTACTGTCGTGGAGGTAGGATCGGAGGGTCTTAAGGATCCTTGGTGGGAAGTTGGCGTTGCGCATCTTCCACAGGAGTCCCTCGTGGCGGATCTTGTCGAATGCCTTCTCCAGGTCGAGTGCCACTATCACAGTGTACTCGTTCCTGTTGAATGATGAGGTCATCTGCTCAGTGAGTCTGTACACCTGCAGGGTGGTCGAGTGTTGCCTCCTGAAGCCAAATTGGTCCGGGTCCGCTAGCTCGTTGTCCTCCAGGTGATCGGTGATTCTGTGGAGCAAACACGTCTCAAGTACCTTACTTACGGTGCTCAGCAGTGAGATTGGTCGATAGCTCTCCGCCGAGTGGGGGTCCTTCTTGGCCTTGTGGATCGGGATGATCCTGGCAGACTTCCAGGTGTCTGGGAAGTGCGTAAGTCTCAGCACGGCACTGAAGATCGCCGCCAGGTTGGCAATCAACCTCGGCGGCGCCTTCTTCAGGGCGCCATTGACTATACAGTCTTCTCCAGGTGCCTTGTTGGTGGCGAGTGTCTTGATCACCTTCATGACCTCCTCCGGAGTGACTTCGTCGGGGGCTCCCGCCTCCATCTCGTCGATCTCCCGGAGTGTTTCCTTGCACGTCAGGTCCAGGTCCCTATCTGTGATCTGTTGAGGAGTAAAATGGTTATTGTAGGTTACCTTGAGTAAGTTGGCCTTCTTGAGGTCCGTGTCGATCCTCTCTGCTCCGTTCTTCAGTTCCGGAATGGGTTTTCTGTTCGACTTCAGAAATCTGGGTATCTTGTGGGGATCTGAGTCCTGGTTGCGTTCCACGAACTCCTCCCACTTCTCAGCCCTGTACTTCTGGATATCGAAGTTGATGGTTCTCTGCAGGCGGTGCAGGTCCGTCTTCAGCCCTGGGAACCTAGTCCTGTGGTATTCCTTCCGTAGCCTGTTCTTGGATCTGATCTTTTCCACGATTTCTCGCGGTAGGACCTCTCCATCGAACGCTCGGCATTTCTTCTCGGCGGACTTGATGGCAGCTTGGATGTGGCCGGTTGTGGCGGCCACCACTTCCTCCAGGTCCTCGACTGTACCTATGTGGGGATTCTCACTCACCTTCTCCGCCACCAGCTTCCTGTAGAGACTCCAGTCGTGCTTCCTGGGGCCGACACAGGCACTGAGCGTTGGGAGTGCCAGGTAGGTGTTTACCACCACAGGATAGTGGTCGGATGACAGCTCCTGGTGCGTCCGGCAGGTGGTGAGGAACGGCCACCTCATCAGAACTGCTATGTCCAGGACGTCGTCGTCGTGTTGGTCGTAGGCACAGTAGTGCGTGGGTTCTGTCGGCGCGGTGATCACCACGTCATCGCGCTGGTCCGCCCACGCCCTCAGGTGTACTCCGTTGGCGTTGTTGTATCGGGAGTGCCATGAACTGTGTTTGCAGTTCAGATCTCCCGCCACGAACACGTGGTCTGCTAAATCTGAAAAATTGTCAAGATCTTGCGTGTTAGGTTGGCGCGTAATAATAATTTTGGAGTCCTTCTCCTTTTATTGTCCGCCTAGTTAGCGGTGGGGACAGGAAGGTAATACGTCACATCCAACCTTCCAGAACACTCCAGCGTCCTTCTTAGAAGAATCTTTGCACACGGCGCACAACAACGCGATATTATTCAAGCACTCATTTCCCACAGGGGTTTGAGACGCACACAAAAAACGGTCTCGACATATACAAATAAGAAATAGGTTCTTGGTCTATGCGGCTGACAAAATAATATTTAACAAAGAATCATTTTAACGAAATAACTAGGCAGTCAAAAAGGAAATATAAATTGCAACGTATGTAGTTTTAAATTTGGAATATTTTTAACGTATAGAAAACACTAATCAACGTACAGTCTGAGTCTAAAAGAATGATATTTGAATTAAATTGAAATTCTCAAATAATTTAGTAATTGCTAATCTACGTAGAGGGACATGAATTAATATCTTTAAAATTGAATTAATCATATATTATTGATGCGTCAAAACCGCGCAACAAATCATGCTAGAGGTTAGAACAATAATTTGAGAAATAGGCGTCCTATAAATGCAAAGATTGACAGTTTTGTGAAACCCAACGACAACATTGAAAATGTCACAGACAATCTGAATTCAAAAATAAAAGGATTAGGAAAAAATGACTACGTATTTATTCATTGTAGTACAAATGATATAGAACGCTGTTATGTGATTGCGGAAATTAGTAAAATTCTAGATAGAGGACAGAAGAAAAGATAAATTTAATAAATGACAGCTTATCAAATTATGAAGAAGGAGCCCCAAGTAGTCATAATTTCAGCCTGCAGTGTGATGTTCAGAATACTTACAAAAAAATTGATGGAACCAAAATTGAGCAGGGAATTTTTTTTTAGATCTCCTGAATATAAAGGCACAGGTACTTTATTGAATGGATGTTTACGAGAATCTACAGTGTTACATTTTAATATTAATAGTTTGATGAGGAATAAAGTTACTGCACTGGAAGTGTTAATACAAGAACTTAAATAACCTGAAGTTTTATGAATCACGGAACGAACACTGTCTGGAGGAAGGGGAAATAAGTAATATTATGGTTCCTGGATATAGTTCTAATTCCGGTACTGTCTAAATGTCACAAAGTTATGACGACCCTTTCTCAGGTTGAAAAGAATTTTGAATATTGTTGTATGAGACATCAGGATGTTTTATAAATTTTAAGAAAAAATTAAACAATTTCTTTCAAAAACTTTATGATTTAAATTTTCCATTTTCAAACTCAAATTTACTTGCTAAATGGTAACTGGACTCAACAAATTTCCTCCTCAAGACAATTTGTTTCGTACAATTACACAGCAACAAAAATTTTCGTTAAAAACTGAAAATTTATTATGAAAACAGAAAGCTCTCGTGTAATTATAAGTGACATAAAGCAATAAAGTGTTATAATAATTATTATTATTATAAACACTTAATATATTATCTTCCACTTTTAATACGTTTTTATTGCTATACGTTTCTATACCTATGTCTAAAATAGCATGCTTGCAACATTCTTTGTGATTGGATCATTACCACTTTCCTTAATAACCACAAAGCTGAAATCATGACAAACAACTTGTAAACAACTTTTTAAAGAATACCAGGCCTTTATTTGGTCCAACTAAAACTGTTCAATCAGCCCTAATATAAGTAAAATAAGAATATTAGTTTACAAAATACTGTATTCTAGTACTTCAAAAAACAAAAATGAGATCCTTACAAATTGGTTCAATAGGAAATTCTTATAAATAAAAACGAAATGTACCTGAAAAAATTATAGTAACTCGTAGGCTTCCCCTATCGCCATTGATACTTTTCAATTTTGTTGTAAACGTGTCGTCGCTTCTTCTTCTATTATAATTATCGACGTTTTGCCCACTATCCTCAAGTAAACTTGCACGGCTGTGTTGTGTTAAGTCGAGGCGCGCACCGAAATGGTACGTACGTGGCATGGAAGTGGCGTGGTGACAACATGGCATGTGGCAATTTTTAATCGAGTGAAATCAGATGCGACAGCGCGCATCGATATGGCGCTGTGGCAACTGATTTCACTCGTTAAAAAATTGCCACATGCCATGTAGCTACCATGCCACTTCCATGCCACGTACGTACCACTTCGGTGCGCGCCTCGACTTAGATATTTGCAGAAATAGTAATACACTTGATTGTGTTCCTTATGACAATGAATGAAACGTCGACAATTAATAAGAGTAGACGAACCGTCCACAGAATTTTAATAAAGTCTTTGCACCTATAATTTTATTAGTCAATAATAATTTTGTAGACAATGACGAGGAGATAATTGCGAAAACAATGATGGACATAAAAATGGCTATGAATGTGGCGGGAAAATCAAAGTGTACAGCAAAGCATAACAATAGAAACGGCATGGACAGAATGTATAGCATTAGCTGTGTTGTTCCCGAAAACTATCGACCTGTGAAATACAAGCTTCAACAAATATATAAGGACATTGCTTCAAATCAAACTTTAGGTAAGTACACATATAGGTATACGGTGATCTGGGCGGTAAGCAAAATTCCAAGAATATATTCAATATTTAAAAATCACTGTGATAACCTTGAATCTCTTTCTTGCTTTTTATTTGAAATTATAGCGTCATAAGAGAAGCCCTACGCACATTACTGGAGTCACATCTCGCTCTTAAGGGGATATTAAAGTCGATTTGTATTTGGGAATTGATTATAATAGCTTTTGGATGTATTGGCCCGTAGGACTAGCCAAATGCAAGCCATCTCATTCTCATATATTTGAAATGAATGTGTTGTTTTCCGTCACCCGAATACAGAGGAGAAATACTGCTGAAGGCGCTGCTAAAATACAAATAATTCAGTACCGCACCATTCCGGAATTTCTTAATTTAATTACTCAAATTAAACTTTTTTCCGCAATTTAAAAAGCTATATCTCACAAGAAAACATTGGTATACACGGGAATTACATCCGTTTTGATCAATTTCATTTAATTATATCAGATTTTGACCGATAAACACACGTACATTTTACTCTAATTTGGAATAAAAAAAAAGTAGATGATTGTGACAAAAAATTACATAATCTGACAACCTTTCCGTGTACTCATATGTATATTGGAGTTGTACAGAAAATTTCACATTTCTATCTTGAATAATAGTAAAAAAAACTAATAAATTCGATATCTTGCTCTCTCGACCGCTTTAATTTCCCCTTAACGTCTCAAAAACACGCCATTATTGTCTAAACATTTTCTGTCCTTCTTTAATACAGACATTAATGAAGTCATTAGGCTCTTGAAAAATATTATCAAAAACCAACGCCCTTAGCTTCTAACTACTGCAATATTTCCAGCATAATAATTCAACTATTCTTACCGACTTTATTTTGTAAACCTTACTTTTGTACCAACACCATAAATAATATTTTAATGCTGTGAGATTTCGGAGCAACTACTACGAAATCTTTCAAGATAAAATTGTCTGATCTGACCAGTCAAATTTCCGTGAGAGTTCATTAGCATTCCGATGTTCTAATTAATACTTTAATGTAATTATTTTCTATGAAGATGCTTTAACATAAAGAATCCATTTAAATAAATATGAACCCATAACGCACCCAGTTTACCAAGAACTGGTACTGAGTACGTGTTTCAACTGTTGTACGACTAAATTTGAGTTGCGCATATTTTTTATGCGGTCACCGGTGAATGTTACTTTATCTATAAACACCGTGCGACATACAACACAAGGATTAGCATGTTTGGTTAAAAAAATTTAAAATTTAAGTTTTTTGATATTCCTTACACTGACTTTTAAGTTGAATATTTCAAAAGTTCGTGAATCTGGGTAATTGTATACATCATGTTCTTTTAAACAAAATTATGGTTTGAATCATTAAAATATGTCCTTTAACCCACTCTGTCATTTTTACTTCAAAAACATTAAGTTACAGTGTGCTACCCCCTCAAGAAGTTGAACCATTAAATTCAAAAGGGCGCAGGAAAAATGGTGTCGGTGGAAACTAAAATATATTCATCCGTATTTGATACAATTAGCAATATAAAAAGTCTTAATGTTTGACTAAGATAAAATAATGGCAACGCCCAAAATATAGCCCCAAGTTTCGGTAGGTTCCTGCTTTCACCTTCAGGAATGTCTTACCTTTCGCTTCCCTAGGTACAGCTGACAAAGATGCCTTTGCTCAGTCGCTATGGCCGTGGGCTTACATAAAACGGCAGTTGGATGAATTTCGGACGCCACCCCTATTATGTAATATGCCCCACCCCAAAAGATCTTTAATCCACGGGGAAAATTAGTTAAAAATACCGAGGTAGTAGAAGATAAGACAAAACCCAGCAATTTCCAACCACAACAAATTTATTCAACAGAAGTTATTCTATTACATTAAAAGAACATTTGAATGTAAGATTAAAAAAAAAACAAATTCAAAATGAAGAGGTGCAGCAAATGTAAATTTAAAAAAAAATTAATCAAGGTTCATATGTAATGACCGTAATATTCTGTCATCCTGTATAACAATAAGATATACTGTTAAAAACGTTTTAAAAAAACATGAATTAATTTAAGCTATAAGTGAAGATCTTGGCTTTACACCAGATTTTCATATACTCAATTCAGGTTCACCTGTAGGTATACAAGAAATAAATTAAATCGCTGAGTCTAAATTACTGAAAAATTTACGAGATATGATAGTTACTAAATGTTAATTTAATTAAAATTGGCTGAGGGCCCAAAATTCAAATAGTGACTATCCTCGTAACTGACAGATAACCTAAAGTTAATTGATACGGGTTTTATGTTTAAAGCAATGTTTAGAACAAATCCAGAACAACCTGGAACAACAGTCGAAATGTAGTTTTGCAAATGGCTGACATCGTACTTTAATTTTTCTTTTCCTCCATTTTCTCAACCGATTTTAATTTTTTCTTTGAAATACTTTAGAACAATTTAAAACAAACGTGAAAAAATCGTCAGGATTTCGATTTTTAAGACAAGAGGGGCTAAGAAAAATATTTTTTTCCAATTACTTCGATCAATTTTGAATTTGTTCGAGGTATGAAAACGAACAGTGTTTATAAAACAACCTGGAACAACCTTAAGATTTTAATTTTCAAAAACATATGGTCTGGGAAAGAAAATTGTTGTTTTCAATTGCCTCGGCTAATTTTTTCTTTTCTTTTTGAAATATGATAAAATGCAGAACAAAGATAGAATAACCTATAACAACTGTTATATTTTTGATTTTCGAAAGAGAGCGGCTCACTTCAGACAGCCAAAAATGTATTCTGGATTAGTTAGCTTTGATGCAATGGAAAACTTTCGAAAGCTTCAGTCATTTTCAGCAATTCTGTAAATGTTTCTAAGAAGCTTCATTACGTAATATGAAGCTTCAGCTAAAGTGTTTTGTTGGTATAACTTAGGCAATATACTTCATAAATGACCATTGATTGTAAATCGTACTGTGCGACGTGTAGTGTTGGAGTCTTGCCTTAATATACAGAATGATTTACGTTTGGTGGGTTTATTAGAAAATATAAGTGGCGGAAATATATTGCATAAACAAAGATTAACAACACATGAACAAATTAATAAACTAATCATTTAATTACAAATGGTCACTGTGCACATCGTATTTAATAGGAGAGTGTATAATACGCTTCCGAATTGGCAGTTTTTGAAAAATCGATTACCTTTGAGAAAACAACAATAATATTTCTCTCAAAACATGCCAATCATTCAAAAACAACTTTAGGTAGGCCACAACAATAATAAATGTTATTCTAAAATTCAGCTTTACATTGCTTTATGACAATAAAAATGTAACAGTCAATTTTTGGTAGTGGCGAAAGTGATGGTACCATTTTAGATGTATTTTATTTAGACTCCCAGCAGTAGGCAATAGCCGTCTGTCAAACTATTATAATATTCCCCGAAATCGATTAACTTATGAACGTCCAATGTGAATCATTCTGTATAATGACTTTTTTTGACAAACGTTGATAATGTATTTAGTTGTGTGTTGGTGCAATTGTTCAATTTGCTATTGTAAGATGCCCTCTGTATTATATTGGTTACCACACTTTCTCATAGATAAAGAGAAACCATTAGTTTTTTTTAAATATCGTGTCAGTTTTGATATAGTTTGGTGCTTTCTTATTAATTATTATTAATAATAAACCAGATAGGAAAAATAATGACAAAAAATAAAAAAAAAGAAACATTCTCTTTTGATATTCTCTTGTATAAAAGTACTTATTGTATCACTACCAAAGTAATTTGTTTCTTGTAATTATAGGTTATGGTATTGCAAACAACCACGTACCACATTTTGATGTTCGATTAGCATCACACGGTGAGACAAAACTTCAAGGCTTACAACTGGTAGTGCTGGATGATACAATGGTGATCACAAATATGACCTTTTATGTTGAGGTAATTTATATTAATTTGTCTATGTATTTATGGAGGACTGTTGCTTTACGTCTGAATTGGAAAGCAAAAGTTTTAATCTGCAATAAAATTAAAATAAAAAATATGCATATCTCGACAACTTTCAGGAAAAAAACTGTGTAGAACGTATAATCACAATTAAGGGAGATTACAGATAGCCGATGTAATGATAATTATTGGCAACATATTTTGGAGACGACCGCTAGCTAGGCGTTCGGCTTTAGTTTGGAGACAAGGCACCAAAATGGAGGGCGCTACTATAAGTTTTGTTACAGTATTCGGGGCGCTCTCTCACGGATTATAGTTGAATGTAACAAAATCTAGGTTGCTATTTTAATTTCTACTTCAAATAAGGCGACGACATATTTCTTATATACCTGACTCTGTCGGACATACAGAAGAACAGTCTTTGAAATAAAAAATATAAATGTGGACAAAAAACGCGAAATAGAACTGATGCGCCTTAGTTGTGTTTTGTACATACAAGGGCATTTGCAAGCAAGAAGTTTTAACAGACACATTTTATTATATATTATTTCTGGGTCAAGGTTATATTTATATGTCTTTATTGAATTTAAAATATCTTTCAAATATTGTAAATTAAGATTAGGATTAAATTTCATTAATTTTTATATACAATATATAAAATGAAACCCTACTCATGTTTTTAATATTTAATGCTAATATAATACTTTTGAATAAAATTAAAATAAAATTTGTAATAAGTACATAATTCATTGTCAAAGCTGTATGCAAAATATGTCTTGGTAATACCGGGTGAAGCAATAGTGTGTCGGCGGAGCTTAGCATGAAAACTAATAACGTTGTAGCAATGAGATTTACGTACGTATGTAGTAGACTACTACATTTTTTGCTTTTATTTACAAATATACCGGGTGGACCAAATTTTTGCAACCACCTTCAACTTTTTTATTTTAAATAGATTGCTATACTTTCTAGCTATTATAATGATAACCACCCAAATTATCTTTGCAATGATATGTGGATATGTGCACTTACGACTCTTAATTTTTGTTTTATTGATAATTTTGTTAAAATCTTGACAGTTACAGCATCTAAGATTTTAGGCCTTAGTCTGAAAATGGGTAAAATGCCTCACGTAACTCTTGTGTTACTAATTTATGAATTAACACGTTACTTGTTTTGAGGTTGAACAAAGTGAATAAATATACTGGGTGTTACATATGTCGTGTCTAAGTTATCGATCTTTATTGGTTATTTTCTAGTTTTTTTTAAATCTAACCTTTAATCAGTCAGCAAATTCCTTGTAAAATTGCCTTTAAAATGGTACTAACTTATTTCTAGTATTTTTAAAGTTATAGCTCTTTAATGGGATATACCCATGTTTATAATATGCAAAATGCAGGGCATCTAATAGTTGGTTGGCATGAAAATAAAACAAAGTAATATAATATAATATCTTTTGATATATAAGAGATACTGCTTTGATGTGTTAGAATAATGTTTAGAACAAATCTAGGACAACCTGGAACAACTCTCAAAATGTCAATTGTCGCAAAAATGGGAATGGATCGTTTTTCCAATTATCTAGCTCAATTATGATTTTTTCTTTGAAATACTTTGGAACAATTTAAAACAAACTTAGAAAAACCTGGAACAATCGTTAGAATTTCGATTTTCAAAAAAAAGGGGCGCTTGCAAAAAATTGGTTTTTGCCATTTTTTCGGCCAAATATCATTTATTTTTTGAAATACTTTGGAACAATTGAGAACAAACTTAGAGCAACCTGGAACAACCGTCAGAATTTAGATTTTCGGAAAAAGGGGCTAACTTCACACTTTTGGATACAGTCTTTTTGTAATATCTCTTGATATATAAGGAGATACGATTCTGATGTATAAGAATAATGTTTAAAACAAATCTAGAACAACTTGGAACAACCCTCAGAATTTAAATTTTCGCAAAAAGGGGGGCTGTGAGAAAGTCGTTTATTTCTATTATCTCGGCCAATTATGATTTTTTCTTTGAAATACATTGGAACAATGGAGAAGAAACTTACAACAACATGGAACAACCGTCAGAATTTAGATTTTCAAAAAAAGGGGGGCTAACTTCACACTTTTGGTTTTTTTTTGCAATATCTTTTGATATATAAAAGATACGGCTTTGACGTATTCGGACAATGTTTAGGATAAATCTAGGACAACCTGGAACACCCGTCAAAATTTTAATTTTTGCAAAAACTGTGTCTGACTTCATAATTTTGGCTTTCGCTTTTGCTAATTTTTTCGTCTGATTTTGATTTATCTTTGAAATATTTTGGAACAATTTAGAACAAACCTAAAGCAACCTAGAACAATTATCAGAATTACAATTTTCAAGATAAGGGGGGCTGGCAATATTTCGATTTTTCCGATTATCTCGGCCAATTTTGAATTTTTTCTCGAAATTCTTTGGAACAATGTTTAGAACAACTAAAACAACCTGGAAGAACCTTCAGAATTTCAATTTTCGAAATAAAGGGGTGCTGTGTGAAAAAGCCTTTTTTTCAATTATCTCGGCCAATTTCAATTTTTTTTTTTGAAATACTTTGAACCAATTTAGAACACACCTAGAACAACCTGGAACAACCGTCAGATTTCCGATATTCGAAAAAAGGGGGGCTAACTTCACACACTCAATTTAGCAAAATAGTTTTGGATACATGGGTATGTAAATACTCTACGCTTGCAATTTTTGTATAAAAGAATAAAAACACTTAACAAATTACGTTTTTCTTTGTCGGTTTACTACGTTTGCTATTAATAATGACTCAGTGTATTTTAAAATACATTACCTAATATTAAAACATTCTTCATATTTTACATAAATATTTGAAATTAGAATTTTTTTCCTAATGGTGTTAGAATATAACATAGCGGTTATAAGAAATAAGAAAGTTGATGATACAACTTAATAGGAAATTCAAAAATCAACTGATATACAGGGTGTTCTATTTGAAAAAAATTATTTGTATACAAAAGCGTGTCATGTAATTTTAATCCAGTTTTCTGCACATGTAGTTAGTAACTGTAAAAACATAAAATATGATAATGTTCTATTAGAACCTCTTATTGTGCACAATACAGCAAAAAATTTTGTCCATCTAATATGTTGTTTTCGATAAATATAATGTTATAAAAACATTGAATTTTTCACTTTAGGCCTATACTATCTTATTATTTTTCGACTAAAATTTACACGGGGAAAACAAAAATGTAATTTAATATAGGGTGTTCCATTTAAAAAACTATAACTATGGTCAGCCACCAAGGAGCAGTATAATAATAACAAGAACGAGGTCAGTATGGTATATTAAATTTAATGCAAAAAGATATTAAATAGAACTGTCACATCCACTTATGTTTACAATGATATTCCAATTTGACAATTTGTTCTTACAATAGATGTGATGTTTACCTGAACGAATAAAACTTCATCGAAATGTCGTCGCGATGACTTGGCTTGTAAGAGAAAATGAAGTATGGGCTATTTTTATCTGAAAATTTTACATAAAAAGAGGCAGAGTACCACCAGTTTTATACAGCGAGGAAATTAAAGCATGAATGAATAAAGATTAATCACCTTTTCGACCTATCGACGTTCAACTTAGGCTAGATGTACACGAATTATACAAAACCTGAATGTCATAGAAATGTTCAAAATAAGTCAGAGTTCAGGAAATTATGTTGAAATGTTGTACATTTTATGGGCAAATTCGTAATTAAAAAATTTGCCACTAATTTAAATGTCACAATAAGGTATAATTAATTTTTAGAGATGTTTGATTTAATTTGCATCTTCATACATAAAAAAAGCAAAGTGAACTACAATTGCAATGCTTCTTCATTGTCATTCACTTAGATACAGATTCCAGTACCGAAAAAATAAGGCAAACGCAATGATTATTAACATTTAACCCCCTTTAAAAGAAAAATTATAAACGTTAATATTCACGTATCATTGCGACTGACAGTGGTCACGTTGTCAACGAGTATGTGGACGTGCAGGGGTGATTCGTCATGAACCTACTGATAGTTCAACGGTATGATGATCGTCTCCTATACTGGTGGATCAATCTTTGCACCGCCAGTTATTATTTATAGTTTCGTTTCAGGAAATCTCCCTTTTTGTGTTATTTGTCTTTAAATATCTAATAAGAAAATGTAAAATGATAAAATATTATAAATTATAGACAGCTTTTTTTTGTATTATCTAGACAATTACAAACTTGAGATGGTAATTATGACAAAAGTCAAAAAGTGTATAAATATTATTAAATATTTAAGCCCAATATGGGTTTTGTGGGTCATGATGCTAGACAGTTAAAAATTTGCAACATCTCAATTTAACACCATTGTAATTTATTGACGCATGGCGTTGGCAATGAAATTTCTCAACATTTAGCATTTGGAGTGATTCGAGACTAGTGGTCAAATTTTGAGCATCTCATTTAGTTAAACGTTTCAGTCACTATACATAAAATTATAATTTATTATTTTAAAAAAACCTATGCCAACCTAACGTATTTAATGATTTCGTGGAACTATAGTGATTAGATATTATTATCATAAATAGAAATACTAATTTTAGTAAATAAATAAATGAATACAGCTCGAGTATAATTAATTCTACCTTTTTCAGTGTTGCTATAGTAAATATTATGTTATTACAGTAAATCTTACAATATAATTCTATGTCACTAGCATTGTATTCAAATCTTAATCACCACTGAATAGAATTTAACTGAAGACTAATTCTACCACTTTTTTTCATCAAGGTCCCTCGTTCGTTTGGAGACATTCCAGATGACGAAATTTTAGCAAAAATCACAAGAATTTACTCAGGTGCAATGGGAACAATGGGAATTAAGTTATTACTCCAATTAGGAAGAGTTCAGGAGGCAAGTCAAATTATTAACATTCTGCTTTGTGAATTAGACAGAATATATAAAGATAACCCGGAGACTCGGAGAATTGTAAAATCTTGGCAGATAGATATAATGGTCGAGTTACTAACGGTAAGAAACCAAACTATTATTAAATTTCTGGCTATCGTCACTATTACCATAATTACCCCAATTAGTGAATGCAATAATTAATATCAAATATATTTGGAATCCTAGTTTTCTGATGAAGAACCAAACATGGGTCGAAACGATAAACTAAATATGGAAAAACATTAAACATTTTTTTAGACTGCCAAGGAATCCCACGAAACTTTCCAAAGTTTAGTCGATATATAAATATATATTACTGCAACAAATTTTTCGTATATGTATATTACATACATATATATATGATAGCGCGTAGGTTTTCGCGGCAGTTATGTGTGTCGTTTCTGCTTCGGGAATTGATCCGCGTTGTCGTAGAGTCCGTATGTGGACTTCTGTTCTCTCGAGCTTTCGGCACTCTCGCTGTTTCCATTATCAAGAAGTTCTGCTTGCTGCTGTAGATCGTATCGACACGGCTTGTCTCACTTCGACACGATCTACAGCAGCATATATATATAATATATAATATAATATAATATAATATAATATAATATATACACAACATGTCCACGTAAATATGAGGTAAATAGCTTTGTAGCACATATTATTATTTGGTTAGACAGGAAATAAAAAACAATTATTTTTGCCATAATAGCGAGGGTAAAACCGCTAGGGGGTTATGGTGTACACCGCGTAGGAATTCCAGGAATTATTTGGAATTATCCGAATTATATGGGATTATTTGTGATCATATCGAATTACATGGGATTATTTGGAATTATGTGGGATTATGCGAGATTACTTGCTGGAATTATGAGGGATTCCACGGTTATTATAAAGAATGTTTTTGTATCTACTATACTGTATAATCAACAATACTTTATGTAATCGAATCATTCTTCAAAATTAAACGTCATGTCGATAATTCAATCAGATTAGTAAAGGTAAAAAGTGAGAATAAAGATATGAAGTGGTTTTTTAATCAGATTTTTAGCTCTGAATCGAATACTTCGATAGAACATGCTGAAAAAGGTAATACATCAAATTATAGCCTCGTTACGAAATTCAGAAGATGATAACGCAAAAAATGTTGGGAAACCTACAAAGCAATAAATATAATTAGCAATATCCTCATTAAATAGATATATTGTGGATAACTCCACTAAAACTGAAGAAGGAATTTTCAATTATGATGGACTGAATCATTTTTTGGATGACAGGCAACTACCTAAACTTTTATGCGAAGCTGGAACTCGTGTAAACGAAAAAAATGAGTATGAATCAAGGACCAATAAAATTATAGGATTCACGTTGTCATTGGTAAATGGGTTTCCTAAAACAGACGAGTTCCTAGCTACGTCGTCAAGAGCAATGAAATAAAGTTTCTCTCGGGGAATTAAAGCAAATTACGCTTACGGAATTATGGCGCAACCTTTATCACCAGTGGCACCAGCTTACTGCCATGCAATTTATGGTACTGACAATAGGTTCACTGCTAATGATGTGCAGCGACGGCAGGAAATTAGAGAAAATGCCGAAAAGCTAGCTCTCCTAGGCTTTTCTTCCGATGGTGATACAGGTCTCCTAAAAGCCATGCGGCAATGCGCAATACTTCCTCCAGTAAAAAAAAAATAGGTTTGGGAATAGAAAAAAGCCGCTGCGGGATAGGTCCGGTGAATATGGAGGATGAGAAACTAATTCGTAGCGCAACTCATTCAATTTGGACAATACGATGCGGGACGAATGAGCCGGTGCATTGTCATGGTGAAAAAGCACTTTACCTGAGGTGTCATCAGCAAAAAGTGGAGTTGTATGCGCCGTCACCGATGGCAAATCATTCACATAAATCAACAATAGAAGAGGACCCAACACCGATCCTTGTGGTACTCCCCTCTCCACAGACACCCATGCAGATTTCATACCAGTGCCACGATCAATCAAACATTGCTGCCTACCGCACAAGTAAGGTCGAATTAATTCCAGAGCCGCTCCTCTAATACCTATTAGTTCTAATTGTTAGTACATTACGTCGTAATTCACAGATTCAAAAGCTTTTGTAAATCTAAAAATACTCCGACTGTGCATTGGTTGTTATTAATTCCGTCGACTATTCAATTCACCTGTCATTGTTCAAATATGAACCAATAAAATAGCAAATATTTACTTTCGTATCATAGCAACAGGAAATTTCAGCGATTATATCTTCCTAGAAGGTATTCAAGTGGATATTTTAAACAAGTGAAAGTTTTTATTAATGTAACTCATTTACTAACAATATTGAAGGTACAATTAGAAAAACTAACATTACTGCAGTGCTGCAGCAGACATTCTGGAACAGAGCTATCACTGGGAGTACCCGAGGGAGTACCTTTCTCTTGTAGCTTAATACCGTCACTATTACTGACAGATGTCGAAGTTGTACATGACACATTTGTTGTTGTAAAATTTCTTCGCATTTTGGTGATAATCGACTCGTGGTGCTCATCATCAAGCTGCAAGTACGATTTTATGGAATTCAGATTTTGGTGTCCCGTTATTTTCATCAGTTGTTGCTCTCCGACTCCAGCTTTCGCCAGAGATGATACAGTTGAAGAGCGTACCGAATGATTTGATATCTTCCTTCTTTTAACATCTAATCCAGTTTTTTCAGCTAATAACTTCACCCATTTACTGATCTCACATATACCAACTGGACTGTTCTTATACCACACCGCATTCTCAACTTTATCCCAAAACGGATTCGGTGTCAAAAACATCCTTTCTGTTTTCACATTTTTTCCTCTCTTCGATTTCAGTAGATAATACAATCTAAATAACAGAAGAATATTAATTATACCGTCTTGAAATTAAATATAAATAGGTTACCTAACTGGACACATATCGGTATTACTTTTATTCTCTATCAACCACTTGCTGCCTGTCAATGATTTAGTTCCCCCCTGCGCAGTTTTCGAAAATACTGGATTATACTCAATTCTACCAGTTCTTCTTCCCTTGTTATCGAGTTCCTCTTCGTAAGATGCTATTAAGAAAAACTTTTTCTGTAAACCGTCTGGGGTACTCTCATCTAATATGCGTATCATATTTAAGTATTCTGGTTCTGTAAGTGCCGCCGCGTTGCTGGTTCTTTTTTCAGGACACGCTTGCAGTTTTCTTCTTGTAGCATCCCTGGCGTCACGTGCTGACTTAAATATTGCATCAGAAAACGGGTTTACGTTTATTTTGCACTTATTGAAGAACATTTCTTGAACCATTTTCGCCGTCACGTTCCACATGTGCTTGATGACGCCTTCTTTATAATCGGACCCATCTTTTTTCTTCATATTACATGCCCACGACTTTAAGATGACATTTAAGTCCACATGAGAAGTAGATTGATCCAGTTTATAGCCTTTTGCTGTTAAAAATGTACTAAATTGTCTCCATACTGAATCTTTGGATTTCTTCGTGTTCCAAGGGATATTTTCGCAAATTTCAGCATCGATTTCGTCTTCAGATTTCGTGCCAAATCTTTTCTCAGTTCCCATTATTTAGAAACACCAGTTTTTATTCAACGAAACGAACTAAATAGGAACACGATTCCAAAAATTTTAATGACAAACATAAATGTTTTTTTTGTTGACATGGAAACGTAATCATGTGTAACTAAATTTTGAGTCATTTTAATATGAAAAATTGATTTGGTTCATTGAATAGTCTCTCGTATACGATTCGTAGTCAAAGTTGAGTCTACTATTTTTGTGGTGCTTTACACTCATGTCTTTCATAATTGCGAATACTACTCGTGCTCCGCACTCGTAGTATTTAAATGCAATCATGAAAGACATTCGTGTAACCACCACAAAAATAATCGACATAACTTTGACTACTCATGGTATTATAAGTGATTATTTCCGCTAGCACCTGATAAATTACTCTTGAAGTAGATCTACCAGATATATACCCATTTTGCTGCGATTTTTGACGTTGTATTTGTTTAAGAAAACTGTAAGACGCTTGAAGATAAATCTCTCTACAATTTTGGCAAAGTGCAACAAAATAAACAGCGTTCTGTAGTTTTTGATCAACCCTATTTCCCCTCTTGAGAATTAGAATTATATTAGATGTTTTTAATTCATTAGGAAATATTCCATTTTTTAAGCATTTGTTAAATATGGGCTTCAGAAGTACGGCAAATTCAGGTGCACACTCCTTTAGTAATTGTATTGGTATTACAACATATACATGTACAACACCTCACTACTTGTTGGAAACATCATGAAAGTGTTGTGATTATACTCAATTCTGGTATTTATCTACTATTATTACTACTCTATAACAATGAATAATTCTTTTTCAATTTTTTTAATATAAATTCATATTTATGCATATTTTACAAATTGAAACAACATTTTTATGTCGATATATCTGGTATCTTTAAAAATAACTGTAGTTTACACTCATGGTAAAATTATTTTCTTTTAATTTTTTAAGTATTACGAAGCAATTCTGAATAGAAAATGATTAGGTTACTTTCAAAGCTCGAACTTTCCGTTTTTTGTGTTAAATTTTTAGTCAAAATATCTCCCATTTCCCTCATACTTGCGTGGACACGTTGTATAGATATTGAATTGAGTATTGAAGATCCTCAGTCATTTAAATTCACCTACACTCTGAAATCATTAAAATGCAAATTCAAAATTAAAACAAAAATTTCTCAAATTCAATAAAATTGAAGTCACATTTGCCAGGCAATTAGTAAATATATTAAAATTCTTTGCCGAAATATATATTTACTAATTGCCTGGCCCTTTTTATGCCGAGATCGCTTCTTTTGTTTGTTTTTCTGCATCTTTCTACTACTATTCTTAGGCATGCTTTTCGGATATCTATAAATCGCACTTGTAAGGCGATATCATACTTACTGCATTTTTCCAATATTTGGTTTAACATATGGATTGCGTCGATAGTAGATCATCCGCCTCTGATAACCTGTGGGCAGTCTCCTATCACTGTTTTTGCAATGTTTTTTTTTGTTTTTTTTATATTTTCTTCATTATCTCGTAGTACCATTTTTCCTTTTTGATTCTGAATATTTGGTTGTTTTCTGGTCTAATTTCCTTGTGTTTCTGTAGGTGATCTTTCGATTTTAGCCATTTAGGTCTAGCTGCTCTCTTCTTCTTTATTAACGTTTTACATTTGTTATCAAATATATACAAATATATACTGCATGACATGGAAACTGCAACACCAAGAAGGGGTGCGGATTTTTTGACCAAACTTGGTAGAAACGTATAACTAGTCAAAGGCAATAATTGATTAAAATTTCAAAGAAAAAAAACAAAAGACTAACACAATTTAACATAATTTTTATTAATAATGTGTTGAACCGCCCCTATTAGTGTCACACTCCCTCACTCTTCGTGGTATTGATTCGACTAGGTGGTCGATATCCTCTTGGGGTATGGTGTCCCAAGCAACCTGTAATTCATGCCGGAGAGCTATTAGTGTCTGCGGGGGATTGGCTAAATTCATAAGTTTTCGTCCCATAATGTCCCACACAAGTTCTATTGTCGAGAGGTCGGGGGATATGGGTGGCCATGGCAAGATATTGACATGAGCCTCTTCCAAGCGATTTATAGAAATTCTCGCAACGTGGGGAGGGGCATTATCCTGCCGGAAAAGTGGGTCTTCGAGCGTTTGAAGATATGGTAGAATATGGGGTTCTACCACCTCATCAATGTAACGCTGGGCGTTCATGGTGGTTTGGATGAACACCAATTGAGACCTACTCCCATATGCTATAGCACCCCATACCATAACACCCACTGCTCGATGCACATGCCTTTCAACGGAAAACTGAATATCACGACGTTCCCCACGTCTTCGTCTGACCCTCATACGGCCATCATGCATCCCTAGACAAAATCGAGATTCATCACTGAATACCACCCTGTGCCACTCCACGTTCCAGTGCAGTCGCAATCTACACCACTCCAAACGTTGCTGTCGGTGTTGAGCCGTAAGTGGTAACACAAGATGTGGACGATAAGATTGTAAGCCGAAACCCCTAATTCGACGATAAACGGTTCGAAGGGTTACAGGACGACCAATATTACCTAACCACACGTCAGCAATTGATCTGGTACTGGAAAACCTGTCTCTTAGTGCCATTAAGCGAAGGCGGCGGTCCTGTATCTCATTAGTTCTTCTTCGGCCTCCGGTTCCTCTTTGGCGTCTTTCCTGACCTTCCCTAGTCCATGATTGATAACAGCGCATAATGGTGGATTGGTTCCGGTTAAGGCGATTTGCAATTTTCCTATATGAAAAACCACCTTCTCGCAAACCAACAATTCGACCTCTGTCGAATTCGCTTAATTGGCGATAATTTCCACGTTGCCGCACTCTAGGCATAATAAAACTCTTTAAACACGTTAAACAAAGGTATAATAAGACAAAACCGTTGAAATTAATTTCAAACAAACAATTAATACACCACACATTAATGTCAGCGAAAACTGAATGAAGTGTCAGATGTGTCATGACCACTTGATCTATCGCAACAAAATTTTAATCAATTATTGCTTTTGACTAGTTATACGTTTCTACCAAGTTTGGTCAAAAAATTCGCACCCATTCTTGGTGTTGCACTTTCCATGTCATGCAGCATATTTGTTATACTACTAAGGCATTATACAACTTACTACAGTAGTTATGTTATTAATATTAGTAGTTTATACCAAAAAGGGTCGTTCACTATATAGGTTGGTTCATCGGTAACTGAATCGATCGACTGTGGAAAACTATAGCTAGGAATGATCTGAAATTTTGACACTATACTAAAGTCGATGGGGGCTATTCACCTAAAATATTTTCAAGATGGCGGAAGTAGGCACCAACTTCCTAGTTTTAAATAGTTTAGCCTGTATATTTTCAGGTTTTTGATTATATGTGAAATTCTAAATATATTTCATGTATAATGTCATATATCTAAGTGTAACCCTTTTTGACTTATTGAAATTCTTATTTCAAATTTGACGTTTGCAGGCAGAAAATCAATAGCACTTTTTCCATATAAAGACGAAAATACTATTTAATTTGAAGTAAATTCTCTCAAATAGATTGTTTAATTAAATACTATTTGTATAAAATTGTTACAATTATTAATACAGAGAGTGCGAATTATACGCCTGAAAACGAATTTGGAAAAATTGCCAAAAGAAATTTTTTTTAAATGGGAAGCGGCAACTTTTATAATTTTTAAATAGTTAATTGATGAGGCTGATACATGTTGAAACTCCATATTTAACTGAATAAATAAAATACGTAAACTTAGTTTCAAAAATTATTTAATAATATCACTACAATATTGTTTCGCCAAACTTTGGCTTCATGCCTCATCAGTTACTCATCACCTGATGAAGCCAAAGTTTGGCGAAACAATATTGTAGTGATATTATTAAATAATTTTTGAAACTAAGTTTACGTATTTTATTTATTCAGTTTTATAATTTTATCTTATTCTGCGTTAAAAATAAGGATCACTTTGTATAAATATATCTATTATAAAAATTGGTAGTTTCCGAAATATTAGTTAGTGTTCTTATCTTCTACAATACATACTGTTTGCATTAGTTCTTTTTTCAATAGTTAGCCATGACAGTGTTTACAAAATTAGAAGATAAAAACACTAACTTGCCAATATTTCGAAAACTACCAATTTTTATAATAGACATATTTATACAAAGTTATCCTTATTTTTAATGTAGAATAAGATAAAATTATAAAAGTTGCCGCTTCCCATTAAAAAAAAATGTCTTTTAGCAATTTCTCCAAATTCGTTTTCAGGCGTATAATTCGCACACTCTGTATTAATAATTGTAACAATTTTATACAAATAGTATTTAATTAGACCATCTATTTGAGAGAATTTACTTCAAATTAAATAATAATTTCATCTTTATATGGAAAAAGTGCTATTGATTTTCTGTCTGCAAACGTCAAATTTAACATAAGAATTTCAATAAGTCAAAAAAGGTTACACTTAGATATATGACATTATACATGAAATATATTTAGAATTTCACATAAAATCCACAATATCGTCAGCTTCACATGAAATGTGCATAAGTCCAAAATGGTAAATTTTACAAGGAGGACAAAAAACTAATCAAGAACTTAATCTTGTTTTGTATTTATGTTATTTTTCTACAAAGATAATTGAAATTGCGTTTTAATATACTGTATAACAACAAAAATGAAAAATATTAAAATATAATATTAAAAAATGGAGTTATGCATATTTCATATCTTACAAAATTATGTGCTGTGGACTTGGGCAGTTTTTATTTGAAATAATATTAACACTAAGTTTAAAAAAAAACACATTTTATTTTCTATAATAATTGCAAATCAAACGAACATTAAACATAAGAAATAATATAACTTTCGTTACAGTTAGACAGTTTGCGAGATCAAGCAACGTAATACGTTACGTACGTACCTATGTTATTTTACGGATCGTAAAGAAATGTGACTACAGCAGCTCATTTTCCACAATTTTCTACAACCTCACACAACAACTCTGACTTTTCAAGTTTTTTGACTTTTTGCGTACGTCAAACAATGCTAACGCATAAATTTTCCCATCATATAATCATGATGCGTACGTAACGTTTTACGTTACGTGATTTCGCAAACTGTCTAATATGAAAAAATATAGGTAATTATATATTTATTCATGACTCAGATTATCATAAAAGTTATGATAATCTTTTTCCATGGTTCGTTTTAAGAACTGTAAATTGTCGTACTTTTCTTTTTTTATTTTTATAGAATTTTGATATAAATTTGGTAAAGCAGCAGCAGGTATCATCTTGGCTTGTTTATTTTGTCGAGCAGGCAAAGTTTGAAAAACGTCATAGTGACGAGTTTTAAACTGAATGGTTCCATTACTATTGTACTTTAAGGCCCGGATGTCTTGAACAGTTGGGTCACCAACTCTAAACCCAGGTCGAATTGACTTGAAAAAGTTTACCTGAGCAAACGATTTAAAAAAATCATGTTGTAAGTATTTGACTTGATATGGTTCTGGATTTTTTCTAGCAGTTTTAGCCAAATAAACATAATCAGCAGGTACATTAATTATTCTCCCTTTTAATTTCCTTTCTATTGTTGAGTGCATTGAGTCACACTCCATTTGAGTGTGACCTTTCTCCAAGTACTTTTGAATAATGGAAATGCCAGTTTCAATAGAAAAGTTTAAAAGGGCGTTGGATAAGGTAACATTTCGGTTTTGGGCACCGCAACCATCACTGTAAAGTATAATTGCAGGATTCTTTTCTTTATCAATGGATGGTAGAACCTCATTTAATAAAAAATAGCAAATTATAGACGCAAAACAATTAGCTTTTAATTCGCCTTCACCTTCATGCCAAAGGAAACAATAGCCAGCTTTACTCTGAATATCATAAATTGTGAAGTTATGGACGATCAGTTTTGTTCTGTAATATAACGACGATACGTTGGATTTTGGACATAGCAGCACTGATTGCATGTCCATTGTGAATACTCTATTAGATGATGTCTTGTCTTTTTCTTTCTCATTGCGCGCTTCTTCTTTTTTTAAAAGATGTTCATTGTATTCCGTTTCGTTCACATTTTTTGTTCTGTAGCCGACACACAAATCACACTCATCTTTCTTAGAGGCGAATAAAGCTAAATTCATCTCCTCAAAAACATACATGAAAAGGGATAAACTTGCACGATTCAATTCTCTTTCTTTACACCAGTTGTTTTTATAAAACAAATAAAGTTCAACTTTTGTCTTAAATGAGGGCTCCAAATATAATTTGGTCGTAGACTTTCTACAATAGTGAGATTCTAATTTGGGAATCTCATGTAGAAAGTTTCTTATATCTTCTCTTTTTTGATTGCGCTTTACATTTCTTTCATTCAGTACTGATTTCTGGGAACATCTCGAGTTTGTTGTTTTAGTGACGGTTTCTTGATTCTGGTGTATCACATCTTCTTTTGAATCTGTTATCCACTTAGAAATAGTTCTTACTGACATTCCCAGCGTATGACAAAACATAGTTTTACATACTCTTATTTTCGCATAATGTTTTAAATCCATAAAATATTCTAGTGAACATGTTCTTCTGGTATCAGTTTCGTTTTTTCTATGTCTGGCTCGTTTAGTATTTTTCTTTATAATTCTGCTGTTAACATATATTTTCTTTTCATTCCAGGTGAGTCTCCAAAAATTTTTAAAAATGCCTTT
This sequence comes from Amphimallon solstitiale, assembly GCA_963170755.1. Lineage (NCBI taxonomy): Eukaryota > Metazoa > Arthropoda > Insecta > Coleoptera > Scarabaeidae > Amphimallon > Amphimallon solstitiale. The sequence goes on along the minus strand of OY720680.1, from coordinate 76,892,981 downwards.
TCTTTCTTCCTCACTTACTTTCGAACACTGAATATTTCTGGCCTTTTTAGTTTTACATGCGCATTTTTGTTTCAGTTCTCTCTTGCCCATTTCGACAATAAATTTCTCACCTTTTCTTCCCAAATACGCTAATCCTTCTTCCCTTTTTTTTTATAACGATTATATTCCCATTGCTTTGAATCACTTAATCTACTTTTTCTACGTTTGCGTTTTCTTTCGCCTTCTTCATTCTGGGTTTTATCATTAGCATCATCTGTTGAATTAGCCTCTAGCCTCGCGCTCTTCGTGTAAAATGATATTATCTTCATCGGTACTGTCACGATCACTACCAACCCATTCCTTTTCTGAATCATCTTGTTCTTCATCCTGTTGATATATTCCTTCTGTTTCTGTCGTTAGGTTAGTGTTTGTATCGTAATCATTCAGTTCTTTCTCACGAGGTATCGACGTGTCCTGAACATCTAATTCGGTGTCTAGAATTGGTCCTACAACCTCCTCACCTGCAGCGAATGCTAATAGATTGTATGAGGTGTTAAAATCAGCTTCTTCATGTACAACATAGGTTTCAAACTCCAAATTCAATGGTTCTACGTGAATGTCTTGTACATTACAGTCACTGGCATAAACGTCCTCTATTGTGTCTATATGATTCTCTGTTTCATCCAATTTTAAAATTTCTTGAGTTTTATTACATTCAGCTTTCAAATTTTGGATAGCCAAAGACAATTCGTAATTTTCATCACTAGCATTTGTCTTTTGATCATTTTCACTAGAATGTACTCTTACTAATGCTTTCTGATTATTATGAACGTTTAAAGAAATGTTGCTTAAAATTGTCACATTTTGTTTGGTTTGTGTAGAGGAATTAAGCTTTTTGTTGTCATTAATCTGGGCATTTTCCTTCTCTTTTTTGTTACTGTTGACAGCATTAAGAATTTTGAAACCCCGAGAAGAGCGAATCATTCTGAAAAAAGCCCCGTTTTAAAAGAATTTATTTATTTTACTTATATGAAATATGCCTAACTCCATACTATCTTAAAAATCAAGCACAGTAAAAACTGCCTAACTCCAACAAAATAATTGTCTCAATTGAATTTATCAAGCAGTGCACTAATTGAAGAGAACTATGTTGATTTATAAAGTTTTACTTACCTAGAACACTTTTACACCGATTCTTCACAAATATTGCAGTTTAAAATTTGTGAACTTTGCAAGAAATATATGACTGTAACAAGCTGTCATTTACAGACACTTGAATATGAGGACTTGCGCACTTTTCATGTTGCTGTGAACGAATTGGGACTTATGCATTATTTTTATATGTTACTGTAACGACATCTAGTAGGTTTTGTTACAACTTTTGTGCGTCAGTTTATGAAGATTATATTAATTAAATAGATGGCGCAAACATCTCAATTTCGAATATTTTGGGACTTATGCACTTCTCATGTGAAGCCGACGATATACAAGGTATTCTATTTAAAATTAGGAAGTTGGTGCCTACTTCCGGCATAGCCCGAAGTGCCGCCATCTTGAAGATATTTTAGGTGAATGGCCCCCATCGACTTTAGTATAGTGTCAAAATTTCAGATCATTCCTAGCTACAGTTTTTCCGCAATCGATCGATTCAGTTCCCGGTGAACCAGCCTGTATATTCACTTTTGTGTTTATTGTTATTATGTTTCATTACTACGTTGTGCTATGCTCTTTTCTTTTCTTGTATAGGGATGCCAACAAAGAATTATTATTACTATTATAAAATTCCTCTCCAAATAATTATAATTTAACATAAAATTATATACAATATGGTAAAACCTGTCAGAAAGGATAATAATTTTACATTTACAATAAATTAATCTAGCGGAGTCTCTTTGTCATACAATCAATATCCCGTTGTAACACTTGGCAGACATTAGGACCATTAACTAGAATTATATTTGGTTTCATATCGTACTTTTTCTGTTAGTGAGTTTAAGAACATTCAAAAATGCTGTACAACGCATTAAATAAAGTAAAAAAAAAAAAAAACATGCGTGCAATCTCTTTATAAATGCAAAATTATTTAAGAAAGTCAACAAGGCTAATATTTTATTTTCAATTGTAGAATTACTTATGAAATATTAACGACTTTTATGTAAACTTGAAATAAGAATTCCACGTTTAACATGGTCCAGGCCTTCCTGGAATTAAAAGAAATAAAAGAATCATTAAAGTTTGAACATTTTATCAACGAATTTTTAAAAACCATTAGTTTTATTTGCTGTTCTAACAACAGATTATAGATATAACTATATTATTATAATGGACTAATTAAATCAAAGCTATATATTCCATTTCGTCTTTGCTAATAGATACTTTAAATAAAATAAAAGCAAGGCTCTTTAATATTTTATTATATTCAATAGTTAATATTTGCATATACGTATAACTGTATAAATGTAAATGTAATTCTGAGCTTTCATACTTTTTACTGTTATAATATGTATCTGTTTTTGTAACTTCGTAGAAACTACCTCCTTCCCACTTATTTTTGACGTAAGATGAAAAGCGAGGACATATGAACTATCAGTCAGCATTACAGAACGCAGAAACCTTCTGGAAATATAAACGAAAGTTGAATTTTGTTTCTACAAAAGTCACTTCCACGTTGATAGTTGATTTTTTAATTGTCGGACTCGTTGTTTGCAATTGTTGGCATACTGGCGAGTGTGGAACCATTGTTTGAGTTAATGGTGTATTTCATTACAAAAAAAAATTTTTGTAGTATCTCTCTCAATTCGAAATACCTTATTTCTGGACACTCTTTTTTTTTTTAATCATTTAGCGAATTTGGTGGATTTTTATCGTCGATTTAATATTATAACATAATTTCAGATTGTTCGATGTTTCCGCATTGGTTCTTTTCAAAAGCCAGGTTTTTTTAAATACAAAAGCATTAATATAAAAGCTATTGCTGAAGTGGCATTTAATAAAATACGTATTTGAATAAATCCTTTACTAATCCCTAAAATTGATTATGTAAAACGAAAATAGTAAGAAAGCAAATCGAGTAATTTTGATAAATCAGTTGTTCTACGAAGGTTATTAAAGAGACCCGGACATGTTTCTTTGTAATAATGGGGATAATCTATAATATCTGCTGATTGAGTTGGATGAATAATACGCACTAATAAATGCTAATTTTATTATACATGCAAAGCAAAAAATCTTTGCCGGCGTCCTAAATTCCTTTTAGGTAGAGAGGCCATATTTATTTTCTGGCAGGTTATTTAATTATAATTAGCTACAGGTGTATTTCTTGAATAATATACCTGTGCTCACAATTTCTATAGTTGGTCTAATAATAGTCTGCACTTTTATACATCCTTTTATACTTATAAAAATAAATTAACTAAGAGTGCAGAAAAATAGCGTCACCACAAAATATCCATCTTATTAAACAGTAACAGAATTACTGATATAATCGCAATAAAACGTTAAGGTAAAATAAGATCCTTAAAATTCAGCTTACGCACTGAAAGATGTTTTACCTGCCAATTCCCTCGTATATGGTATGGGTTCTTTACACTGAACAAGCAGATGGCTATAATCAAAATTAAGGACGCCACCCCCGTGTGTAAACAAGTCGCCCTCCAAAAGGTAATTTTAACCCGGGAGATAATCAATTATCTGGTATGAGGACGATTATGGTTATAAGACAGAATCCACAATTCAGAAAACAATAACAATATTTATTATGAAGAACACCAGTCTCTATTCAAATAAAAAGGTGAAAATAAATTCGTTAAACTGAAAAGATAAAATTACATAGGATAGAATTAAATACGTTGTCCCATGGCGATGCAAAGTGGAAGAAAATTGAGTAACGTTTAGTAAAATCTAAAATAGGTTGATTGGAAAGCTTAAATGAATGTGACTACAACAAATTAAACTTATGAGTAGGGAGCGGAATCGAGCGAGCTAAACTACCACGGAGCCACAACCGTGAAAAGAAATAATGTAAACAACTGCGCGTTGTTTACATTATATCTGAATAGCACTAATTCATAGGGCGAACTGCAACATCTGTTTACGCCCGAGAATCAGAGAAAAAACTGCCATAAAATAAGGAATTTTATGAATAAAATCCTTTCTTCATCGGCGTAGGTACAAGGGTGACGAGTTTTTAAAATTTATTATATTTACCTTATATTTCGCAATATAATATGTATGTTTCAATAACATACGCGTACATTTTTAGTTATCATTTATTTAGATCTAGAACGTTGTTTATGTTACTTTTTCTGAGATAAAAATTAATTGTCAGTGATTCCGAAATTTATTGCAAAGTCTGTAAAATATAGTCACTTAGCTTTGCTAAAACATACACAGAAATAGTTTTCATGCAGAGAATTTCGATAGTTTACAAAATTTCGTTACATGTTTAAATGACGATGCTCGAAGTATTTCTGAGTGCAAGGAACTAACACAAATCCCAAATTTAAAAAATCAGTTGTTGTTCCTTCAGGAACACTTTGGAAATTTGCCTAAACTAATGACATATTTTGAAAATCGAATCTCAAATTAAAAAATGAGGTGTGGCCACCACACGACTTTCTTATACGTATGAATGTTTCAAACTATACTATATTTTTTTTACACAAAAATTATTCAAAATCCTATTCTAAGTACATCTGTTCTCTTAATAAATCGCTATAGATAAGATATTCGAAAAAAGGACTACTCCCTAAGAGAAAGGGTGTTACTTCCGGTCCGAATTTTGAAATTTCATATATTCAAAAAATATTGCAAATTTAGCACTAAATACTTTTGTATTCTTGATAAATACATATAGAATGCATAATTTACGACATATTCGCAAAAAATCGCTATTCGATATGAGTAAAAGTGGTAATTCCGGTCTGAATTTTGAAATTGTTTTTATGCAAAAGATATTGAAAATTACGTTTTAAATACTTTTATACCCGTAACGTACCTGTCTAAAAAGCATGACATGCGAAATATTCGCAAAAAACTGATTTTCGATAGGAGTAAAAGACCTAGCAGCTTCGAAAAACTTTTTAAATAAAATTGTTCTCAATTTTAATTTCAAGTACATATGAATTCTTTATAAATTTGTTTAAATTTAGTAGTTGACGAAATATTGGCAAAATTTAATTTTTTCACTGAAGTAAACTGCTACTTCCGGTCTACCGATTTTACTGAAAAACTACTCAGATCTCAAGAGGGAGATTAGACACGTAAATACAAAATTTGGAATTGATATCTACAGCGGTTATCGTGGTCACATAGAGACACACAGACATTTTTTAAAAACATCTTTTTCGGTATCAGGGGACTTCAAAACGTGGACATCTGCAAAAATCGCGAAGTCGAAAATTTCACATTACTTCCTTATACTACGCATAAGAAAGTAGAAATGGATTAACCACATTAGTTGTGGCTATAAATAATTCCAAGTGACTTAGACGCAGTTTTTAATAGAAATCCAGGTTTAATAACATTGCGGCAATTGTGTATGCTAAATACGCTGAAATAAAAGAATATTTCCATTACGTAAATATAACCAGTTGCGATGTAGAAAACACGTTTTCTATCTACAAGGATGTACTTAATTTAAAGACAACAAGTCTTACAGAAGAGAAAATGAACAAATAGTAGGGTATTTTGTATTTTATAATCACCAGCCACTTGTTATTCAATTATATAAATAAAATTAAAACCTCTTTAAAAATACAACATTTCAATAGCGCGCCCATGGGCGATGAGTCATGACTCGCTCGATTCCGCTCCCTACATGAGCTACCAGTAACTTGAAAGTAACGACACCCTGTATTTGTAGTTGTCAAAAAATGGGTGCGAAATAGTTAATATGCAAATATTGACATTAGATAGGTCGTAAATAGCGAAGAGTTCTCATTGCTTTGCAATTACGTACAGTATAGATGACCTATCGTGCCACAAGCGTTTGTAAAACTTCAAGCGTCAAATGAAAATTTGTTAAAGTAACTCGCAACTAAAAATTGCAACTTAATGAGTGGACGTGTAAACAGAATGTAATACCAAACACATTATGAAAATATAGTTCTAAATTAATTTTAAATTATATTAAGTCACTCATTATGAATTAGGACACAAAATCCTATGAAAACTTTATCTAATGTGCTTCAACATTTAAAGCACGCAAAAATTAAAATCAAAATTGTAACTTTTAACTAATGAATTTGACGGTTCAATTACAGTTTCCAAAAATTTAAAACTGAAGGTTACATATCGTTACGTTGATAGAAAAGTGACACATCTAAAAATCATTAATTTTTCAGTAGAGTGATTTCAAAATTTTTATGTACTTGACAGTCAAAGTTAGAAGAGTCAATATGTTTACATTGACTTTTTTTTTCATGTTGCAACAGCATCAGGATGTGTTCTTTGAACTACTAGAATATTTTTCCAAAATTTGATGATTACAACCCTAACAAAATTGAAATTTTCATCCCTTGTCATAGTTGTGACACCTTTCCATAAAAGCAAATACTTTCTTTTTCATTAATGTCTGCTTTAAAAATACAAATTTTTGGTAAAATTAAAACAGATTGATTAGGAAACGCAATTTTTATTAGTACAAAAGATAAGTTTATATACCTACATTATAATTATTGTCAAAACACCAACCAAAAATTTAAATCCCTAGTAATTTACTTACAAGTTCTTGTAAAACTCCGCATGTCGGGGGGGAATGTGATTATGTTTTAGTTTCTTCTTCTTCTCAGGAATTTTTATTTTTTCTTTGTATAACGGCTGTAAAGCTAATTGAGTCCTTCGAGGAGTCCTTGTATTTACTGTTGCTCTAGGTTTTTGTATAGTCAAAGTGCAGTAATCTTCTTGTGCGTAGGTCGTCTTGTATCGTATTGTAAATGGATCATCCCTTTCAATTTGTATTATCTTCATATCGGCCATTTTATCGTCTTTATTACTTCTGCCGTCTATGTTTCCGATTGTCTCATTTAATTTCTTTAAATCCACAAACTCTGTATACGACATTTCCTGTACCTTGTACTTACTTCCAGTTTTTTTAGCGCTTTTAATCAGGCCAACGTATTCCGATGGTATAAAAATTGGTCCTGATTTTAAAGAACGTTTTACCTGTCGCTCAATCACAGAATGTGCAGAATCTCCTTGGTTCTGCGTATGCCCTACTATTAGGAATTTGTGTGTTATAGACTTTATGTTTGGATACGTCAGCAAAGCATAAATATACATGGTCAAAATGAAACGATTTTTTTGCTGCCCTACACAGTTATCAGAATAAAATATAATTTCAGTTTCACCGTCAGGATTGGCTGTTGATATTTCTTCAATATACTTCAGAAGACAAGAACCAATTTCGTTGGCTCCTCTTCGTCCTTGGGTTTCATCCCATACATAACAGTAGCATTGATCTCCCTGCATTTTGTGCCTAATTTCGTATACTGTAAAATTGAAAACGCCTAGCTTCGACTTATAGTAGAATGTTGAAGTATCCCCTTGAGGACATGGCAAAACCGCCTGCAAGTCAAAACAAGCTACAACGTAGTTTTGGCTAATTTTATCTTTATCAGCTTGTTTTTCAGCACGAGAGAGTTCTTTCTCTGATAAATGGATTTCATACTCATCTTTTAAATTTCCTTTCTCTTCTTCAGAAGCGTTAGTGTAAGTTGCACAAACTCCACACTGGTCTTTCTTCGGTGTAAAAAAAGAAATGTTGAATTCACGGGTAAAAATTTGATAATACATTAAATACTTTGCAAAAGGTAAGTTATTATTTTTACATTCTTGAACATAATCCCTGTGCAGATCGCGTACAGTGTTTCCACCTTCGATAAATTCACGAGAAGAACGAGCTCTTGAATAGTGACTTTCCAATCTGGGTATGGAGTTTATATGCTTTCGAATTCCTTCCTTTATATTGGGATCCAGTTTCAGATGTTTCCGGTGCTTTCCACGGAGATCGACTGAAATCATTCCTCCAGTTCCAGTCCGTTTGGCGATCACAGTTCTTATGGGTCTATCTGTAATGTCTAGAGTAGATTTAAAAAACAGTTTGCAGACACGAATGTGGTTGCCATTAATTATAAAATGAAATGCATTGTTATCACGTCGTTTAGATTCGTTTCGATGATACTGATATTTGGGTGTAATCGGTGTCATGCACGACGCTAAATAGTCTCGTTGTCTTTGTGAATCACCAAGAGACCAATAATTTTCGAAAATCTGTTGGCGAGTTTCTTCAGTAATTTTTGCATTGCATTTAAGTGTACAGTTATTTTTACAGGGAGGTTTCATTTCTCTTGCCTTCATCAATTTTTCAGATTTTGAACATGACACATACTGCCTTCCAGTATTCCTAGCTAATTTTGCAGCATTTTTTTCCACTCAGAAGGATTAAGCTTACGTTTTCTAGTTCTCTTCATAATATTATTGTCATGTTCTGTGCTAGAAATGTCTCGGGGTACTACTTCTATGACTGAATTACTGACCACAGCTTCGTCGTTAGACTGCGATGAACTTGCGCTATTTGAGTCGGATAAGTAATCAGGATCTTCATCAGTATCATCAGAATTGTGGAATGGATCTACATGATGGACCGTCGAACTTTGACTCCCATCATCAGAACTGAATGAAGCAAAGTCTAAATTTTGCAAAGAGTGCACATTAAGTGTGGGAAGTTCAGCTTCATGTGTAAAGCTATTATCATTCTTCACAGCTTCAGAAAGTATATTATTGTTTCCAATGGAACTGGCCGCATGGTCTGTAGTATTATGATTGTCAGTCTGTTGTTGAACCAGCTTCATTATGAGTTGCGATCGTTGAGACAGCATCTTGAATAAAAATACTGTATTACTATAACCTAAAAACACTACTGAGGTTTGTCATATCACAAACATATTATTTTAATATTTGAGGAAAAGTGTCGCATCTCAAAATGTGAGGTTACGCCACAAAATTAAATTGACAAATCTATTCATAAAACATGCAGAAAAACGGCACATCCTGAAATGTGACGTTATTTAAACCGACAAAGACTGTTTATTTATGAAGAAAAGTGGCGCATCTTGTAATATGACGTTTAATAACAAACAAAACTAATAACAATACACTTACCTTTTTGAAGAAAAAGGACACAATTCAAAATAAGACGTTTTTCTATAAAACGTTAAGCACTTCAACATTACGTTACGAGACCTAACTCACGAATGACACTTTTCCGTAAAATAAAATTATGATCTTGGTAAACAGTAAAGCGACACTTCTGCCCTCTGGTGGCTAATTGTAAAACTACAGTTGTGTCGTTTTACCACATAAATATATTGGGTTTTTGGGTTCATTTTAAGTAATTATCTCAAAAAAGGATATTTTTGAGTTGTGTCACTTTTCTAGCAACGGAGCGATATACTACAAATTAACCGGTAGAACACAGTGTATGGAAGATATAATTACGGTAATTCTGATGATGGAAAGTCTTATCCGGATTAATTTCCACACAGATTCTTGAATATAAAAAAAAGGCATCGCCGTTTTGCGTTTTTTAAATTTATTTTGTAATTTTAGAATCTCAAATTTGTGTTAGCGATAGAAAAGACATAAATATACAATGTCGTCAAGGCCAGTTTTTGTATTAATTTATTTTCTTATAAAAGGTATGTGTTTTAGAAATAACCACAAAGTGCATACATCGGATTAAGAGGGGCGTTTTCTAACAAATAGAACCTTATGCAACTTATAATACTCGCGGGACGGGTAGACGCAAGGGAGTATGAGTAGGTGGAGACGATGTTCGGTTCTGTCAAAGCGCTTCGGTTTTATTCACAGATTCTGTCATAGATAAAGGAATACTATAGATGGGAAACATAATGTATAAATAATGAGTACTTACTGAACTGTTGATGTTGCTGATTACACAATTTATATTAAAATTTACCTGCAAATACCACACTTAATACACAGTTATATATAGTTTTTTAGTTAGTCACCTTACAGCCCCTCACATCTGTCCTAAAAGGTATTCTGCAAAAAATGAGAAAATTTTTAGTTACAATACTAGTAAATAGTTTTGTTGAAAACCCTGATCCCTTGACAGGATACATAAAAATTGAATTTAACTATTAAGAGTATACTATAATATAGTGGAAATATAAATATAATCACGAAAGTATGAATGATCCAAACTTTGAAAACCATAAAAAGTTTACAAATACTTTCAACCTGGTTGACCACAACACATACATTATGTCTATTTTTCTAGATGGATCATAGCGTAAGCGACTATGAATTTGTATTGGCTGTTATACCTCAACTCGCTCCCGAGAATCCGAAAGGAATCCTTCATTCAAAACTTAGAACGAGGCTATGCCGGACAATTGCCATTAATCTCGGAGCCTACATATACCAAGATGAGTATCCACTTTGTCATCAGGGATATCTGGAAGCATGGACTATGTAAAATACAATTGCTTATTTTGTGTATATATTTTTATAAACATTACAAGACAAAATAATTGCTTAATGATTTACGGGTTAACGGTTTTTTTGAAAACTGAAAGCATTTCTAAGCTTATTTAATAAGGCGGATAGAAACAGAAAGTACTATATTATTTCTTCATATATTTGAGCTTCAACAAAATAAATATTACAAATTTCTGATAATCGTGTACTTAGCAAACCATTACAGAAGCGTAAGTACAACAGGTGGTTAATGAATACCACGTAGAAAAGTAAACCACTCATTAATGTTTACTCTTTTACTTGTCATAATTACTTTAATGGTTTTTAAATGCATACTATTCAAGTCTGTAAAGCTTGCAATTCCGTATTAACAGACCAACTCTTACCCTGATAGACTCTCCCTACTTAGTAGATCAGTTGTAAACTTTCTAGTTTATGAGTGTTCCATTTTTATTTAGTTTGATGCGTTCAACCAACTATTTTCGGGATTTATTTCTAACACACTCTTTCATGATATATGTTGTTCTATAGTAGGATTACCCAACAGATGCAGTAGCAACAGCGCACGAGAAATGCGTTCATATAGGTATATAATACTACTATATTGCGTGTGTTGTATCTTAATAATGTGTAATTTTTCGTCCCAACTAAGAGAGATAGAATTGGCCGCATTGCGTGTTCTGCGCATGCGTCAACTCAAACTGTCCATTTTGAAATTTACTAAATGACAGATAAACAGAAAACATAATTATAACCTCTGATTTAAATTGACATCTATAACTATGATATTACTGAAAGCATACGCAAGGTTGTTTTTTTTATTGAATTCAGTTTAGTGCAAGTTTAGTTCATTGGTGAATTTGTAGAATTACCCAGAAAATACGCGGTAGAATAAATAAACGATATGAAGCCTGATTCCAGTGAATTATTAACAGAAAAACTTGTGAAGTTATAACTTCTGCGTTGATTTACACGTGCTTACTGGAATATGTGAAATTATATTATTAAATGTAAATACCGATCGTTTCATTTTGATTAACAGAAAAGATTTTGAACAGAAAAACTTCTGAACTTACAACTAATACATTGATTTGTACATGTTTATTAGTATATGTGAAATTATATTATTAAATGTAAATACCGATCGTTTCATTTCGTCTTATTGAAAAGATTTTGAACAGAATATCTTGTGTACATTGATTTGTATATGCTTATTGGTGTATGTGAAATTATTGAATATAAATACTGCTTCTTTCATTTTGATTTACAGAAAACGCATAAATTAATGTTTGACATACACAATCGAATAGATTCAGGTATGTTTTATATGTCAGATTGTATTATATTTCAACATATAGTTTTGCTATGTATTTTAAGCTTAAGAATACAAATAAAATTACTTAAATTACTGTATTTTGTATTTTGGCTATACATAAGAATAAAACAACATCTATTTTATATTTATCTACGTACATTATTCAATATAATGTCGCGTAATCAACAATGTAAAGAACTAATTAAATTCCTGTTGTGTTCCTTTATTTAATTGTGTATAGAGATATACACTGAAGCATGAATGTTTTAGAAAAAGTTGTGGAATTAATCAGCATTACATTTTTGTGGAATATAATTTTTATTGTTAACTTTTTTTTTATTTAAAATGATTAAGCTATTCATGAAAATAAAAACGTGATGAAGCGTAATTTACGCCCATATGGTAGCAAAGAATATAAACAAACAATTACTCTGATACACTTGAATTTCTGTAGTGTATCTAATAGCACATTCATAATTAATCAATACATTTTTCTTGATGTCTGTGTCTCATAGACTGAGATGAGTTGAAATGAGACTTGCAAATAATTTATATTATTGCTTTTAAAAAGGTATGTTGATGTTGTATTTGATTCAATAATTACATCAAAGTTCAATTTCTACTTACGAAGAAAAAAATTAAATTTTATTTTATTTATGTTCCGAAATTTATTTTGTTTATACTTTCTTGGAATTAAAACAACAAAAAATTATTATGAAATATAAATATTTGTATGAATTAATAGATACATACAAATTTATAAAATGATAAAAAAGGTTTAGAGAATGTAACAATATCATAAAAACAGGAATACCGTTTGATGCCGTGCCTACCTTGCCGTTCATAACACTGCAGTATTTACTTCCACAATGTTGGGAAAACTTCAGAAGAACTCATCACACATTGTCTTGGCAAATTCCAAAATGAATATTATCTTTATACTGTACCATCCACAAGTTGTTTTAAACTAAAACATATTTTATTGTAAATTTAAATATAAAATACATTTTATATGTGCTTGATTATAATTTAGTGTAAATTACGATACATATTTAGCAAAGTACAAATTAAAAAAAACACTTCACTATCTTATAAATAATGTGTTCATCCTTCAAGTTATTTTCACAATCAGTGATGCATCATAGCATAAATTCCAATAACCGGCCCAATCTCTTCTCAAAATACCCAATTTCGGCATATTATTATCTCATATCATATGGGATCTGTGGATTCCGTGGTGGACATATCAAAATTCTTCAACTTTCTATGAACACATGTATGTTCTATTAGACATATACCAAAAAAATTAGAAGGTCATGGCAAAAAGATGGGTGTGCAACTCTGTAAGGTTTAATAAAACCCTATTTATTACATATGAGCAATTCAAATATTTTAAATGTAACATGGTAATACAATTACCTAATTCAAGTACAATTTACTGTTTTATTTGCGTACATTTCTCCGATGTAGATGACAGTAATTCTAGAATACAAGAATACCACATTATCTAATTCTTTATTATTCTTGCATGTTGAGTTGAATAATTTTAGTGCTGTTATTATATCACAAATTATTTTACCTATAGAGCTGTTTTTCTTTCTATCTCCAAAGAAACACAATTGCAATGCAATTGAACTGACTGCGAGTTTTAGTTAATTAGTTTACAATTTTTACTATAACATAACCAAAATTCGTACAATTTTTGACAAATATATTTCTGCGGTATGATCATTTGTTTGTCTATGATTTGCACATGATGCCACGACGATATTTCTTCATTCATTAAGGGAAATTAAATTACTTTTCCACATTTAACAAGGCACAATTATTAATTATAAAGACGTTTGTCGATTTTAAAACTATTTATGCTTGTTTGACGATGTACAAACTTTAATCAAATATTTATAGTAATAAATCTATGTGATAAACAAACAGACCTAAATTTGAAAAATTATTTTAACGCATGCGCAGTTTGGACAATGCGACTCTTAAACGGCATAGCACCATATGTTATATTTCACAATGCTGGAGCGAAGTATTTCTTGTCTACACACGATATAGTAGTATTATATATATGAATGCGTCACTTAAACGTCATACGTAAAATAACGCTTACTATTGGTTCGTTTGCAAGGACGCCCACAATAGAATAAATTTAGTATTGTGTTTTGACAGTTTCAATTTTGCATTATTATTATTTTATTCTCTCTCAGTTTCTTTGCTTAATATCTAACAAAAAGTATTTCTGAATACTACTGTACCTACGTTGTTTTTGTGACAAACGTAAGTAAGCGCATGAAATATAACATCAGAAGATGATTTTGAAATATCTACTTTATAGGCTATAAACTCAATCCTACGTTTAATCACCTGTGGTATCAGTCTGCTCCTTTGCGTAACATTATGGAGAATTCACCTCCTAAGAAGAGGCTCTCCAAACATTTTACGGTAGAGGACAAGGAGAGGTTTTTGAATATATACAAAACCTTACAAGAACAGCCAGGTACTTCGAAAATAGATAACATTACAACTACAGCAACAGCAGCAGCTAAATATTAATGTTATTTTTTGAACAATAAAGTCTCATTTTGGTTATTTATATTCAGGAATATCAGAACGTAGTGTTTACAAGGTTTTGCAAGAATATAGTGCTGAGCATAGATTTCAATCACCAAAGAAATACCATAGGAAAAAGGCCATACTGGACAACGTTGATGATGTAATGCGGAATAGCATTCGAGGAATTATTCATTCCTTTTTTTTTTAAAACGAACCTCCAACTATACAGAAAATTCTTATGGTGATAAATGAAAGAGACGATTTACCAAAGTTTAAAATTCAACTCTCAGAAAATTAATAAGAGAACTGAACTTTCGGTAAAGTATAATGAAAATGTTTGTTTCTTTTTATAAACAGTTTTGCATTTGTAGTTATCAGAAGAGGACTCGTAATAGTATTCTAAAAGAAAAAAATTATATTATTACTTGGAGGAGACAATACTTACGTAAAATAAGAAAATATCGTGAAGATGGAACACCGATATATTACCTAGACGAAACATAGGTGAACGCTGGGCACACAGTAAAGAAAGTGTAGGCAGACACATCAGTTCTTACTGCGAGACAAGCATTTATAGATGGTTTGTCCCCAGGGCTTAAAAATCCTTCCTGAAAAGGGAAAAGGTTAATTATATTACACATAGGTTCTGACGGGGGATTTGAAGAAGATGGCTTGCTACTTTTTGAATCTAAAAAGACAGGTGATTACCACGAAGACATGAATGCGGAGAGATTTGAAGAGTGGCTTCAACATATTCTGCCCAATTTGAAAGAAAATGCAGTGATTGTTTTGGATAACGCACCATATCACAGTCGCAAAATAAATAAACCACCTACAGCAAACAACCGCAAAGCTGAAATTCAAGAATGACTTATCAATCAAAACATATCATATGAAGATGACATGGTGAAGGCAGAATTATTAGCATTAGTTAAGGAAAATGTGACCGGCCTTGCGAAATATGCTGTAGATGAGATAATTGAAGCATCAAATAGAAAGGTATTGCGGCTACCTCCATACCATTGTGAATTAAATCCGATAGAGTTGATATGGGCACAAGTAAACGGGTATGTTGCTAGACACAATGTATCATTCAAACTAGATGATGTAAAGGAATTATTTCAACAAGGTGTGTTCAATATTTCATGTGAAAATTGGAACAACGCAATTAAACATCTGGTTAATGTGGAAAACAAAATGTGGGAACTTGATAATTTAATGGATTTTCAAGAAGACTCATTAATCATAACAGGTGATGATTCCACTACATCATCTTCAAGTGACGACTAATTATTAGTGAGACTAATTTGATGCTGTTTTATTTAATATGCTCGTTTTGTAAATCACTGCTTTCTTATACTTAACTTACGTAAATTCATCTATTGATGAATGATGAATGAATAAGCACATTTTCTTTGTATCATGTAAGTAATCATAGAAACTTAAAATATATTTTCTCCTAATAGTGTATATATTGCATTAAAAATTTCCGAACCTGTCGTTTTCTTTATTTCTTCCCATTTCTCCCATTTACAAGCGAATTGGAAAAAAATTAAAATTAAATTACTATATATTTATTAAATGTGCATTTATTTAGAAGAAAATTATTCTTTGATTTCACCACTTTAGCTACCTTAAGCTTGCTTTTAATAAATTGTTATACAAATGCCACTATATACAGAATATTAAACAAAGTTCTTTATTATAATGTACTATTCCAAACGTCAAACAAATTATCATATCACATTTCTTGTTCGCATAAACCTAGAGAGGACGGCTCTTGTATTTTATTTTCTTTTCATTTTCCTTTCGATTATACGTAAAATAATCTAAAGTAATCAAAATTATTAGTAACTAGTTGCTTAAACAGAGCTTATATTACGATATACTTTATTGAAAAAAACATATGTAATACATATCATAGTAAAGCTAAGCTGACAAATGGTGCATATATATATGCTTGTATACGGTCCTACATCTTCGTCGCGGGTTGTTTCCTGGTCGGTACATTTATTCCGGACTAATGGTATTGAGGACTCCTAACCGTTCTTACTCTGGTTACCTTCAGCGTTTGTCTATATCTTTTTATTTAAAAGCATGCTCTTTATTGCTTTTCTAAAGTGAAGATATTTTAAGTTTTTGATTTCTTTAGGTAATTTGTTATAATGTGTTATATCGTCTGGTGTAGGTACTTTTTCATATTTTAATTGCTACATATTTCCGTTCTTATATTTGATTTTCTTCTAGTTGCGTGCATATGTATATGTGTGTTAGTGATTAACTTGACTTCAGTTTTTATGAGATTATGTTTTATTTTGTATAGCAGTATTATATTTTTTAGTTTTATTGTTTGTTCAAGATTCAGTTCCTTTGTCTTATCGTATACTTCCTCGGTGGATGTTCTTCTATCTAGCTTATAAATTAATTTTAAGATCTTATTTTGCTGTCTTTGTAACTTGTTAATATTTCTGTTAGTTGTATTTCCCCATATATTTATTAAGTAATTCATGTGAGACATAAAAACAGCATTGTAAATTGGTTTTCGCAGGTTTTCAGGTATAATGGCTCTTATCTTTTTGATGCCAGCTATTGCTGTTGCATTTTTTTTCACTAGGCTGCTTACGTGCAGATCCCATTTTAAATTTCTCTGTATGTTTAATCCTAAGTATTTTATTTGGTCTATTTGCTTGATGGCATGGGCTTTTATTTTTATGTCAAATGTTGGGGTATTTAATTTGTTCGAGAATGTCATGAATTCTGTTTTATGTTCGTTAATGGTCAGAAGGTTGTTGTAGCACCAATCCTCGACTGTACCGAGGTCTTTGTTGACGCGCTCTTGCAGTTCCTGCACACTTTTGCCCCAGTAAACCAAACAGGTGTCGTCGGCGTATGAGTATATTTCTCCATCTATGTTTAATTGACAAATGTCGTTTGTGTACATTATATCGCTGGTGCGCGCGTAAAAGGGGATAAGTCAAATTGTTAAAAAATCGGAGAAATAGATTTAAATTTTGACATGTAATTCGAGTGGCGATGAAAATGTTCCTTTCACTTGTATGGTTTTCAATCTTTGCCACATGAAACTTTAAAAAATGGTTAATTAAGACCTCACCATCTTCAGAAAAAAAAACTTCACAAACTTATTTTTGAATGACTTACCTCGTTTTACACTCTCCTTAATAATTTCTGATTAGACTCTTAACTTGTTTTACACAACTCAAGGTTTCGAAAAAAAGCATCAAATTAGAAAAAAGAATTTATTGCGAAAATGAAAAAACTTATCAATTGTTATTATTTTACAAATAATACAAGTGCTGAACGAATAGTTATTTTTTAACAGCCCAGAAGGTTAGTCTTCATCCTGATCTTCAGAATCTGAACACTCATCTGCAACATCTTGATCACTTACTAGATTTTTATAGAAATCCCGCAACGATTCAGATATAAATGGTAATAACTCTACTAAATGTTGCTTTTTTTCTGTTGAGATGGGCACTGGCCTGTTGTAGGCCGCTGCCGGTTGAATCCGCAGATCACCTTTTCCACGCCTTTCAAAGCTCAATGTTTGAAAGGGTTCATTTTCGTCAAACGATTTTTTATACTTCAAAGTTTTATGACCTTTTTCGTATCGCAACCATCTGAAATCTCGCCAATTGATCTTGTTGCCAGAAAGATCAGTCTTACGGTTTATCAACGTGGTATTAAGAATTCCAGCGAAATTTAAAAAATTCTCCCTCTCTAACTCTTTCACAATGAAAGGCTTCCGCTTTCCTGTCTGTCGTATTAACTGGGCCCAGTCGTGGGGGTGTTCAATTTGTCCGTTGTATTTTTTTTTCTTTTCTATCAAACTGTGATCTGTATCGCACTCCATATGGGTGTGCCCGGATATAAGAAATTTGTGGTCAATGATGTCAAGGTTCTGGGAGTCCTGTAAAGCGGCCATGCACATTACTGATAAGTGACTATTTTTGTTTTGACCACCACAACAATCTGAATACATGGTCAAATGTTTCACATTTTTATCTAAATCGTTGTTTATGTAGTAATATAAGCATGAAGCTATTTCATTCCCACCTCGTTTAGCAATAGCTTCATGCCATAGGTAACAGTATGCTTGCGAATTATCGCAGTCATGAACGGTTAAATCAAAGGTCCATAACTGGCGCTTGTAAAAGGCTAGTGAATTCTTTACATCCGGTGTCGGTAGACACTGCTGCAGATCAAAAGTTATCGTTTTTCTGTTTGGATTATGTCTAGAAAGATCCTTGTCGGCGGCTTTGGAACTGTATCCTAAATCTGCTGCAAGATGGTGGGCAACTAATTCGGCTTCTAGTTGTGTTTTGTCGTCTGCCATTTTAATTTGCATACTTAATTTATCACATGTAGAGCAAGTGTCTTTTTTGGGCTTTTTAATACTAATGTTCAGTTGATGAAAAATGTTTTCATATACTTTACGATTTACTGGTTTCTCCGGATATTTTAATTTGTAAGCGCTATAAAGGGCAGCTAAAATGTAGTGGTGAGGTAAATACCTTTTAGTCGAATCTCTCCTACTGTAATGAATTTCGTAAGTTGGTACTGAAAGGATGTGATTTCTGGCAATGGCAATAGCATTGTCACTTATTTTCTTCACATTCGCATGATTTCCCCTCTGATCTGATATTACAATTCCAGATGCTGTGGCACGTTCCTTGTTTATAACTGTCTCAATAAACTTGTTGCTGATGTCGAAGGTTTTGACAAAGCATGATTTACAAACCGATATGTTTGAACCGTGTACATGCAAATGATACGCAACAGTACACAGACGAAAGCGTCTATTTGTGCAATTTTCCCGAATACGCATAGTCTTTTTATTCTTCAGTTCAATTAGATCCGCTATGTACTGCGCTCTTCGATTGTAACTGTTCATAGCCCAGAACTCATCAAATATCTTTTGCCTGACTTCTTCTGTGATTGCTTCGATGCATCGCTTTCTACAAAGATTTAAAGGCTTTAACGTTTTTTGTCTAATAACCTTTCCCTTTAATGTTTGGTATGCTTTTCCCGTGTTACGTTTCTGTGTTCTGTCTTGCCTTTTTTGTCGAGTATCTCCTTTTATTGTTCGTTTCCTTGAGCGACTCCTGTCTCCATCTAATTGTTCTTCACTTTCGATAATTTCGTTTGGAGCACTGTTGGAAATGTAACTGGATTCCCTTGAAGAGTCATTACAAAAATTCATTGATAGATCGTTTTGTGGATGGTCTGGTTCAAAATTAGGATCTTTTAGGCTGTCGTCAGAGTCTTCAAAAACAGCATCTTCGGGGATACTAGGAACCCCACTGGCAGCTTGAAAAGAAAAACACAATATTCAGTGCTTTTCTCTGATGTTAAACAAGGTTTGGTATTATTGATGGGTTAGTGATTATTACACTTACCTTCACGTTCACTTTCATCTTCTATCACGTCTGTGTCTTGGCGAACCATTTGTAGTATTTTTTTACCTCTACATAACATTTTTAATTCACACACTTTACTACCTGTCGATCTAAGCATCAAACAAGATTATGAAAAGAGAGTTAAAGACAGGAAACTGGGTAGGTTATAAAGTGTTTAAGGAGATAACTAAACTTATCTCGTTCTGCACCAGTTAAATTCTATCGTATACTAGTGTAAAACGAGGTAACTAAACATATCTCGTTTCTCACAAGCAGTGTTATTATAAAATTTGACTTAACTTTTCATCATATTAGGATTAGGCACCCAAACATACATCAATGTACTTAACTCATTTTTCACAATGCTGTGCAATCATATTTTAAAACAGTTTGTCGACATAACCCGTTTACACCAATTTTTGACTTAACCCCTTTTACGCGCGCACCAGCGATATACAAAATGGGTGGGAGATTTCCCCCTTTTGGTATTCCATATTCTGGCTCAAGGTAATTACTGTGAGTGTTATTTGCTACTGTTTTCTGTTTTCTTCCCGTGATATAAGAGTCTATTAGGACTTTCTCTTTACCTTTTAGTCCCATCTTTTCAATTTTCTCTGATAGTTTCTATTTGGAAATTGTATCAAACGCTTTTTTCATGTCTATAAAGATTGCTATAACTGTGTTTCCTCCTTTCAATTTATCTTTTATACTATTTAGTAAGTCATTAGTCGCTGATGTAGTCCCAGAGTTCTTTTGAAATGCATACTGTTTTGAGTGTATTATATTGTGTGTTCGAAGGTGTTCAGAAATTTGAATTTGTATACATTTTTCCATTATCTTGTTTAATGTTGTAAGTAAAGATATAGGTCGGTAATTCTCTGGTTTTGCTTTGTCACCTTTCTTATATACTGGTATTATGATAGCTTCTTTAAGACATTGGGGGTATTTTCCTTTTGCAAATGTAACATTAACTAATTTAGTTAGTATTGGTACTAATGCTGGTTTGTTTAGTTTCAGTATTTTACATGGTATTTTATCATATCCAGGAGCTGTGTTCTTCATGTCATCTATTATTGCGTTTATCTGTTGTATATTTATATATTTTAATATATGTTGGTACTTGTTTATCGTAGGTTGTGGTTACGGGTTTTTTTGTGGTGCTGTTAATTTGTTCTTCCGCTAGTGTTTTTCCTATGTTAGCAAAGTACTTGTTTATTTCTTCTGCTATTTCCGTGCTTTGGCTTGTTTTGATTCCGTCTTTTTTCAGAATTTGTTCTATGGTATTGGTTTTTTTGTTGCTTGTGTTTAACTGCTTCGAAATTAAGTTCCATGTTTTTGATGGTTCTTTTTTATATTTTTCAAATTGTCTCATATAGTAATCTATTTTTGCTTTTTTGACTCTGTAAGCAGTGTACTACTTTTGTTGATTATATCTCTTCAGTATTTCTTTATTGTTTGGGTATTTGGTGTGTTTTTTGTACAGTCTATTTCTTAATTTTATTTGTTATATTATATCTGTGCTTATCCACGGGCATTCTTCTCTTCTTTTAATGGTTTCAATTATTTGGTTTTTTGCTACAATATTTTCCAGTGCATGTGATAATTCGTGAAAGTGGTTTATGTTTTCCTCGCTAATTCCTTCGATATCACTTCTGATTTGTTTATAGTTTGTTCTTACGAGATTGAAGTATTGGTAATGTGTCACACGTTCTATTTCATATATTGTAGTTTTAACTACAGAGTGGTCTGAGATATCACTGGGTATTACTTTGACTTTAATTTTGGTTTTTATATTCGTTATTACGTGGTTTAATATACTATGGTTATTGTTTGGATTTCTTCTTGTGTAGTTTTGTGGTGATCTCTTGTTCAAAATTTTGTAATTATATTCTTTATAAATTTGTATATATTCCTTAGTCTTAGTGTCTCTTTTCACTATATTTATATTAAAGTCTCCCATTATTATGTGTTTCTTTCCCTTTGTCAGGATATTTTTTTTCAGTATTTTTTCTAACGTTCGTAATTGCACATCTGGCGGTTTATATACTAGGGTTAGAACAATCCTTTCGTTGTTTAGCAATATGGTTATTATTTCTATTTTATTCCATGTTTTAATTAATAATGTATCATATTTTATTGATTCTTTAATGTATAATGCAGTACCTCCTCCTCTTGTAGTTCTGGAGTTGAATACTGCATTGTAGTTTTGTAGTTTATACAGATGTTCCTCAGCTGGATTAAGCCAGGTTTCGGTTAGAGCGATAATTTCTGGATTGTGATGTAATGTTGGTATAGTTTCTATTTCTGGAAATTTATTTTTGACGCTTCTTATGTTTTGCATGTATTGTGTACATCTCCATTTTTTTGTTCGTTAACGTAAATGGGGCTATCTCTCCCTTTTAGTTGGCAGTCATAGACTATAATCGGTCCAATTGTTTTCCTGGTTTTCAAAATGTCTTTCTTCACTTCTTCGCTTTTTAGTTCAACGATTATGGGACTATTGTCCTGTTGTGCATTTTTTCGATAGCATTTAGTTATCTTGTTGTCTGGGCTGATGCTTAATTTCTTCAAGATTTTATTTACAATGTCCTCTACTTTTTCTTGTTTGTCCTGATTTTCTATACCATTTATTATAATATTGTTTTTTATTTTATCCCGCTCCATGTTGTCCACCGCCTGCTCTAGTTCCTCCACTCTTTCCTGTAATTGCTTTTTTCCTTTTCTCTCTCTTTTAACATGTTTTTTATTTCTATGTTTTCCTTTTGAATTTGATCGAATTGCGTTGACATAAAATCTAATGATTTTTCCATATCTTTTAGCTTTTTAAATATGGCATTATTTGATATTTCCTCTTCACTGTCACTCGATTGTGATTCGTTATTTCGATTTTTATTTTTACCACCCCTTGTTTTTGTCATTTTTCCTTGTATTGGTACGTGTTAGTTTGTAGGATGGATTCATGAATGTACTTTTCACACCAGCGGGGCCCGTCGCGGTGACTAACACAGAGACATGTGGACCTCGGTAGGGTGAAACAATAGAGAGTTGTGGGTACTATTGCAATTTTTTATTTGTCTTTACTGTCTTTTATTTTTGGTTCACGGTGTATTTTTATTTTATTTATTTACGTTTTTAAATTTCGATCGCAAAAAGTAGCGAAAAACACGTGCAAGAACTCGTCGACTAAATGGTGAGACAAAAAGGTATAATATCTTACCGGCTTCTCTTCTTATTCGCTGTTTCCTGCGCTGTTAATCACTTTTACACAATTTTGATTTTATATTGAAGTACTTTATGTTTGTGGCTTTCTGTAGATATCAATTTTAATTGATATTTCGCAGTTTTTACTCGTTATTTTGTTGAACTTTACAGACGTTGTTTACACATTCCTTGCCTTTGGAAGGATTTATTTACACCTACGTACCTATATTGCATTAATTTTCGTCTATTACAATTACATTTATATAGGAGAATGTAGAATACTTGCATCGAAATGTGGGGTTAGAACTACAAATTTGTTTATAATGTCTAATGTCAAAATATTTATGTTAAAGGCTATGCGTTAAGCGTTGTGAATTTGCCTTTTTAAGCTATTACGTCAATGTAATGTTGCTACTGCATCTGTTCGGTAATCCTACTATAGTTTAGATATTGCTATATTCTAACGGTGCAGGTCCTATAAATGTCATAGACAAAGTTTCTAAAGTCAATTCGACGTTATTTTGATACCAGAGTATTGAGTAGAATGAAGGCTAACTAAAATTTATTAAATCTTTCTATATTTTCCCTTCTTATGGTTAATTTAGAATAACTAATTCCAATTAATGGTTTGTTTTTATTTGTTTCAGTCCTCTTAAAACATGTGCCATGGTATATTTGGATGACAAATATGAGAAATACACCTCATTTCATATACCCTTACCTGATCCAATTCCAGAACATCTACCCTACATGGAAGACTATCCAAATTACGGAGAATTTATAGATGATGCCACTGCAGAGGACGTAAGAATTTATATTGTTTATCTAAGTACAGTAGTAGAGTCACAAATATTTATATCTTAAAGACATAAGCAAATATTACAATTTAAATGAGGAACTTGGAAGATCTTCCTTCATTTGTCCTACCACGTGCGTTGTGTTTAGATATTTCAAGTAAAAATTATACATAATACTATAATTATATAATGATTCTTACATACAACTATAACATTGCCAATATTGGTATTAATAACATGTAATTTTAAATTTATATAATATTATAGTTGATTAGTTTATAACGATAAATCAAAATCATTGTCATAAAAACTTTTCAATTTTCTGTAAGGGGTTTTAATATTGAATTGTACAATTATGTTGAATTCAAGGATGGGCAAAAATTGTAAAATGTAAAATTTGGGAAAATGCAAATGGACGATCAGTGAATCAGTTATATACACCCATTATTCTTATCAAAAACTAATGAATTTTAAATACACATTGGAATTATGAACACAAAATTTTCAAACGTTAACGAATAAATGTCCAAAAGCAATATTTTGTACAACTTGTGCCTATGATTCTTCAATATCCTTAATTGTTTCTCCAAGATTATGTCACAGACATCTACCATTGCATTGAACAAACAAAGGCAAACAAATAACGGAAATAAACATATAAAAGGGTTTGTTTATAAATATATTTCTATATACCTATTTAACTAAATAGTAATTATTTTGAAAGCAACTTTATCTGCCCCTGACAATCGACTCAACATAAACACTTTTTACGAGTGTAAGTACTTCCGACTACAGATTAATGTGTCTTTTGAGTTTAAACTGATAAATTAACGTTAAAATAAATAGTAGCATTGATGAAGAAGATTGTACTCCTCCGGAAGAGAGTAAACATAAGAATATCATTGACCGACTACAATAAAATAAAATGAGGTGTGGCCACCACACGACTTTCTTATACGTTTGAGCGTTTCAAACTATACAATTTTAAGAATTTTTTTATACAAAACTTATTCAAAATCCTATTCTAAGTACTTTCATTTTCTTAATAAATTGCTATATAATGCATACTTTGCAAGTTCGAAAGAAAGTGCTACTCGCTAAGAGTAAAAGTGCTACTTCCGGTCCGAATTTTGAAATTTCATTTATACAAAAAATATTGCAAATCCAGTTCTAAATACTTTTGAACTCTTGATAAATATATATAGAATGCATAACTTACGACATATTTGCAAAAAATCGCTATTCAATAAGAGTAAAAGTGGTACTTCCGGTCTGAATTTTGAAATATTTTTCATACAAAAGATATTGAAAATTATGTTCTAAATACTTTTATACTCACAACGCACTTGTCTAAAAAGCATGACTTGCGAGATATTCGCAAAAAACTGATTTTCGATAAGACCTACTTCCGGTTGGAATTTCGAAAAACTTTTTTAAGACAATTTGTCTCAAACTTAATTTTATGTACATATGAATTCTTTATAAATTTGTTTAAACTTAGTAGTTGACGAAATATTGGCAAAATTCGATTTTTTCACTGAAGTAAAATGCTACTTCCGGTCTACCGATTTAGCTGAAAAACTAATCAGATCTCAAGAGGGAGATTATACACGTAAATACAAAATTTGGAATTGATAGCTATAGCGGTTTGACCGCTATCGTGGTCACAGACAGACACAGAGACAGACAGACAGGCAGACAGACTGACAGACAGACAGACTTTTTAAAAACCACTTTTTCGGTATCAGGGGACTTCAAAACGTGGACATCTGCAAAAATCTCGAGGTCGAAAATTTTCATCATCACAATACTTCCTTATACTAAGTATATGAAAGTAAAAATTAAGTGTAGGCAGAACATGACTTTCTTGTATATTACATGCGGTGAAAATTGTACCAAATTAAGTGTTAAATATTTTTATACGAAAATACTACAAATGGATGCAAATTGCATAATTTTAGAGATATTCGCGAAGAACTACTTTTTGACAAGAGTAAAATTGTTCCTTCCGATCTGAATGCATAATTTGCATGATATAAACATAACACTAGTTTTGATAAACGTGTTACTTGCAGCCATAATTTTAGAAATTTTCTTCTATAAAAGTTGTTCCAAGTTTTTCATAACCTTAGCAGATCTGATTGTAAAAGAATATTTGCAAGAAATTTGTTTTCGGTAAGATCACACCTAATTCCAGAAGGAGTTTGGAAAATCTTTTTAAATAAAATTTGTCTCACTGCAATTTGCAGTTTACCGAATTTTAAATTATTTTCTCAGTACTGAAAACTCTAATTATAATTTTCTGATAGCACTGATAATCATTTCATTATGAAAATTTTTAATTAAAAAAAATGATTTAACTGGAAATCTAGAAAAAGACCTTGAGAAGCAGATTGTACCCATTCTGTATAAAGTCGGGTATTTATATTATAGCTGTAACTCTTTGGTCGCTGTCGTGGTCACACTCACAGGGGGGAGAGGCAGAGAGACATACCTATTTGTTTGCAAAAACCTCTTCTTTTTCGTCAGGGGACTTCAAAACGTAGACATTTGCAAAAATCTGAATATCATTTATTTTCATTATAACAATACTTTAAACTCTCAAAGTAAAGAAAAATATGTTTTCCAAAAATTAAGAGTGAAGAAATACGCTAGATTAGAATAAGAATAGATAGTAAACTCTTTCAGATCCCGCCAAAACTATTAATCGTAGTTTGGTATTCAGTCGCTAAAGTCGCTAATCCTACCCGCGTCAAATTTAAAATTTTATTTTATTTTATAACTTTAGAAGATTTTTATAATCATAACTGTAAATTAATCACTTCAAATTTTAGAAACTATATTATATTGTTGATGAATATAATATATTTAAACTAGCCAATTTACAATCATAATCACAAAAACAATAAATTGACACATATGCTAAACACTTAAATCCCATGTCGACAGTTGACAGATGAATATTAAAATGATAGATACGAATATGGTTAGTCCTACCAACTTTCACACTAATAAACATTTAAAAATGAAAATTACTACTCACATCTACTATAGCGCTATAGCGACTGAATACATCATTACGGGTTCACGACCCGACTAAATTCCATCTTTTTGTAATGTACTTTACAACGCATGCTAGGCTAGATATTCTTTTCAACAGAATCAAAACTATGAATAAATATGCAATTATGGAATTTTGATTCTCCACCAATTTTTAAGGTAGATAACGTTCCTATAATGTATAGAAAGCCTTTTCTAATAAATAGGTACTAATATTTGTCATCTTATTAGGTTTTATTTAAATGAAAATGTCAGAAGAAAGAGGGTCTTATAAGATGTCAAGGATATTGCTTTAATCAGATTTCTTCGTTATTTCAGCTAAGAGAAATAATCTTAAATGCAATTGCTATAATAAACATCATCAGCAGATCGTACTCCCGAACATTTACAATTGGTGAGCCGAGATATTATTTGAATTTCACAGCCAATACAACCATTGATGTGGAATATGCTGAAAATCCGAAGAAAATATACGAAGATGATCACGTACGTGTGATCTTGCCAAAAACTCTGAATTTAAAAAAAGACGATCATGTGTATATTTTGGTAATACCCTCGTTCTGTATTACTTATATAATTTATATATACTTCTTTAAAATTTATAAGTATACGTCGATACCATCAAGTGCGTTCTTTTGGGATAAACGTACTGGAAATATTTCTGAAACTGTACTGGACGTGAATATATATGGTCCAAATGCAGAACTTATAGAGAAGTATCCCAAACATATGCATTTGTATTTCAAACTTAGTGGAAATCAAAAAGTTACTGTCATTGATGGTAAATTCAGTGTATCGCTGGAGGGTAATTTCTGGACGGAGGAATACATTCACATAAATAAAAAAGTGTTTAGAATTGAACTGTCGAAACTGGACACTCTAATGACTATCTTTGCAGAAATTAATCCTATTCAGACTTTGATGGTAAATATTTATAGGGATAATTATGAGGTAACAAAAAATAAGTTTTCTAATGGAATATATTGTAATTATTATATCAATTTTTTCTTCTTGTCCACTTTCGTGATTTCTTCGAATTTTAATATAACTTTAACAATCAGTTGTCCTTCCACTTAAATTAATTTTTGAACAGAGAATTATTGGATTCCAGGTAGCTATAACAAAATACCACAAGCCAGAGAGGAAAGATTTTACATTCGAGGTCAACGCAAATCAACCATTCTCAATTGCTTTTAACAGAAGCTACGAAGACTCGTTGTTTTACATTGCTATTCTACCTAGCGAAAGTGATCTTAAGAAATTCGTAAGTATAATTGGGCAATAAAAATATTTCAATAGAGAAATGTGCCTTGAAACCAGCTATCTATGGGTCGAATTTGAATGCATATCCATTCATCTTCAAAATAGTGGTTTACCTCCAAGTTTTATTATAGATTGTCAGACTGTCGTACATATATCAAAAACCCTATTCCGAGTGTTAAAAAGGTAGCTTTATACACATCACTTATAGTCAAAATACACTAAATCTCTTTTCCCTAATGAACCTCTCGATTTAAATATCAAAACAACGAAATATTTGCCTAAGAAACTAACAAACACCTACAAAATGATAGAATCCTCGAATAATCCAAATGACAGCTAAATTAAATTGAGCCTACCAACACTAATTACAATTAGAAATACATAAAAATTGTATTTCCCTGCTTTTTTCTAATAAAAAAAAATTAGGGCTTGCTTTGACAACTAATATTGGAATCTCACAAATTATTTAGCATTCAGTACAGTAATGAATTTGTCTATTAAATAACATTTTAATATAGAAAGACTATACCGAGTATTAAAAAACTCATATTTAAGTTTGTTAATGTTCTGTTGTAATTAACTATAATTTTTATTTCATATATGTAACTATATCTAAATAATTTTGTTTAAAACCAAGTAGATTTATACACCGTTACTACACTATTAGTGTGATAACGTTGTTCTTACAGTATTTTGTTTAGTGTTAAACCACAGCCTCCTAATAAGTTTCATACGATGTTTTATATTCGTCTGATTTTCATTTATCCATTTAGTTTAGAATTAGCTAAATAAATTTCTATTATCTGAAAGACTTTCAACACAACAACTAAAACATATATAGGATTATCTAAATCTATTCTCTATCTAAATCTCTATTTAAGGCAAAGTTTCAAATTGATAAATAATAAGATGCGTAAACATAAAAAAAACATTTTCAGGAAAAAGAAACACTTTAAAAATTTATTTATTATATATAATACAAGTGGAATAGCGATTATTGGTAATAATCGCCGATGAATGTTTTCAGTTGTATCGCCAGTACTATCGCAGAATTGACCAGTAATATATTCTTGTGAAAATCATGCATGAACTCTTGTGACATTGTGTAACACTCGAACTAGCAATAATAGTAGAGTGCTCGCACGGCGAAAAGTCTTCAAATAAGGGAGTTACTGGGCCTGTCGAGTTAAAAGCAACCAAGTTGCCATAATTGTAGAGAATGTCCAAATTAGCTTCTATTCAAAATTTGTCCAAAATTGTCCTGGCCGTTAAGGCACAATTTAAGAAAAACGAGATTTTGCTATAATCGGAAAGTAAAATTCAAATACTACCAACTCGCCAATTTTCATTAAATTGTCTGTGCTGGATGTTTTTTTCTTTTATTTTTGAACATGGTCCAATGCATTGCAGCTTACGGAGGAAAGAATTTTAAAATGCTTGTAGCTCAGTTCAAACTGTTCAAAAAAACATCGGTTTCCAGACAATTTTTCGTTCTCTCAAGTGATAACTCACTAAGGGTTGGTTTAATCGAAAAATACCTCTCTTTCATTTTTATAACACCAACATCTAGGATTCCAAAAGTTATAATTTTAGATTTTTTAAACTAATATCAAACGAGAAAAATGAGAAAGTTAAAAACTACTGCAAAAATATCAATCACCCGTCGCTTCGGTACGTCGATGGAATCTGTCGCGTCCCCACCACAAGATTTCCACTGACTACCCCCGCTGGAGGATGAGATACCGTTGTCTTGTCTTCTGATCATCAGCAATAATTAAATTGGAAACTATAGAGCTCCATATTTGAAAGGTTAGAATGCAAAGTGTAATTAATTAATAATTTTTAGAAACAACTAAATTTTAAATGCAAAATGTGATGCAAAAATTACCAAACAATGAATAGGGATATCAATGTATTTTTATGAATTATGTTAATTATATTAAAGATTTTGCAAAAAATATATATCCCTCTAGAACGATGAATATTATTTTATTATACATTGTTACATACTTAATAATCATACGTATAAATAAAAACAATTCACAAAGTATTCACAAACTAATTATGTAAAATAAAGTGTAATAAGGAAAGTTTAGATGAATTGAGTAATAAAAGCATTGGAAATTCCACATAATATGCGCAAATGAAATTTCAGAGGTTTAGTCTGATTCTTCATCATCTAAATCAGTGGGTGAAGAAATAATATGACCCTTAACTTCTTTGGTCCTATTCTTGCAAGATTTCTGACCCATACATTTGCAGGATCCAATACAACACATACCCATTTTTTTGCATCCACACCATTTGCTGTTGCAGTCTATGGTTAAAAACAATAATAAAAAACAAATGTAAAAGTATATTCAGAGTGATAGTTTACCTTTTTTACATGTACATGTTGACAATATGTTCAAATTTGGTGGAAATGATGGTAAAGAAGTCAAAACTGGTACCAGATTATTGTCCACTGTACTCCACCCGTAAGTTTCACTACATGGTAACATTTGTTTAGGCTGCAAACTACGTACCCAAATTTTGGTTTGATAAATGGCACGCAAGCAGTGAAATTTTAAACTGTCCTTTGTCGGTGGTAATTTTTCAACAGTTTTTGAAGCCGCAAAAAGCCCTCTTAAAGTATCAATGCAATTTACATCAGGGTTGTCTGTATATAGTTTTAACACAAAATCGTGCATATTCTGCAAAATAATTTCGGTTGGGTCATCACCTACGTCGTCAAGTAATTGACAATATTTTATATACACTTTCCATGCATTTTTTTTGCCAATCCCTGTAAACTGGCTAGTTGTATCACACCCAGTTTAATGCATGAAAAGCGGGTAAATTATTTACAAGTGCAAAATCTAAAGCAATTTCATGAACTGCTAAAAATCGGGTTTTTTCTGATCTACCAGTTTTCATCCACACTTCCGTTATTAAATATTGTTTAAAATAGACCAAAAGAACCAATACGTCGGTGTCACAGCAATCTACTATGCATCTTTCGTATCCTGCTTTTTTTGCGGACAATATGTGCAATAATATTCTTGTATCCGCTTCTTCATGATCTGAACAAAGAATATCATCCACGAGTAAGAAATTTGCTTTATATTCGCATATATTATTAAAACCTCCACTGGTGACAAACTCCACATTTACATTTTTGGAATGTTCGAACATTTCAGTGGAAAGGAAATGCGTTAATTGCTTTTTGTTGAAAGTGGAATGGATAAATTGATGCCATTGTTGAGGTAGAGACGAAGTTGAACTATCAATTATTCTTTGTACAGTATTTTTTGAAGTTCTCTTTAACCTGGTAGAATTTTTAATTGATTTTTCAAGGTAATGATCCAGTACTACATCAATTCAGTCAACGTTAAAGCTATTTTTAAATACAATCGAATTGAAAATTTGCGCATCATCTTTAAATGTTTTAGCGTTTGCTGGTTTTCCAAGAGCTTGGACAACTGACATACCATCAAAAATATGACATGTTTTTTTATCACTGTTGGGTAATTGGTTAGTAACTCTAGTAAACGTCTGTAAGATAGTACCCAAAGCACTTTTATTGGAAGGAGTATTTAAAATTCCCGTTGGGGCTAAGGCCATTGGATATTCAGTTAGTTCATATTTGAAAATTTCTTGATAGTCAATATTACGTCCCATTTCTTTTACTGCCAAAAGCTGCTGTAAAAATTCTTGACCTTGAAACAACCGTTCCTTTTTCTTTTTTGCTGCAGGGTGTTGTTCGCCATTTTTCAGTATATTATTTTTTTTTAAAGACATAAAACATTTTGGTATCTATGCTTTCATAGAAATGGCGTATATTTTCCTCTCCTTTTTTACAGACCGATAACAAAGTCTCTTGTATATGTAATGGTCGTATTTCGTCGGTTGAAATACAAAGTATATTATTTTCTGTACGCTGGAAAACTTTAAAACGACTGAATTGTTCTAATAATCTTATCACACTGTCTTCATCTACGACCATTCTTTCAGCTCCAATCTCAATATTTTGGCTAATAGGATCTATATTTGTCACATTTTGAAGGGATTGTTTAAATGTGTCAAGCATTAGACCTATTTCATTATAACTGAGAAACCATTCATCTAACCTAGTGCTGTTCTTTGTTAGTCCAACAATTCCTCCACCATCTTTAGAGGTTTTATTAACATGTTCGAGAGCTTGATCAACGGACAGTTTATTAAATTTGCCAGGTAATCGTTTTACTACAAAATTTCCTGATAAGAATTCAGTATAAACTTCAGGAGCACGAGTTTTCAAATTGATCATATCTAAGTAGTATACACTTCCCCATCTTGCATAATTGGTATGATCATACGCGAAAAACCATGGAAGCATTTTCCGAAAATATTGCAAATGAAGATTCCAATTGCCTGTTCTTTCACTAAATAAAAAACCCAACAAAATTTCAACTAATTCCAAATAACTTATCCAAAACTGAAAAGTAGGACTTTGAGATTCAACAAAATCTTTAAAGGCTTCCGACAAATTTTGAAATTCATGTACAACTGCTTTGAACGACTCTATAGGTTTGTTGTTCTTAATTTGTTTGCATACTTCATTGCACATTAGTCTACATAAATTCATAGAATGTATCTGTTCATCATTACAATCCGTCAACCACTTTTCGAAGAAGGGCAGCAGTAGTTGCACGAGACTTTCATAAGTCAGTTTGTGAGCTCTAATTGATTTGTTATATTTCTTTCCACTAAGAATGCCATTCACTGTTGCTTCACCATACAAACCACTTTCCAACCATACGTCAGAAAGTCCAGACTGTGTCATGTGCTGCCCAATTACTTTTAAAAAGTTCATCATTATGTGAAAACCTCCTAGGCGGATGACAAAATGTTTACATTCTTCTTCTTTCAACCACTGAATTTCTTTTGCTTTAAAATAAATAGCTTGATCAAAAGTAATTATGGTGTATTGATTTCCCAAATGACTAGCAATGGCACTACATCGCTTCATGACTGTCCAGACAGTATCATAATCCGAAGCTACATGAGGCAGCAATGGAAGATAACCGTAACAAGCAACATCTTCCATATCCTCACTCAATAATTTATTGAACCCAGACCATTGAGGTACCGTCAAATTATTTTCATTAGCTAGTCGACAAAGGACCCACGACATATTATGTTGGCGAATATAGTTGTCAGCTTTTTCTGGTTTCTCAGGAAGTATGGCCTTTTTATTTTCTATTATCGGTGTCGGCATAGAAGATGTAGTAAAGTTGGCATTTCTTAGAAGATGAAAATTTTTAGGTATATTCAGTTTTACTTTATAAGGCAAAATATTGAACTCTTCGTGATTTCGTTCTATATGAAAATATTTTTGGAAAGCTATCATTTGAGTGCCATGGAATGTAGGTGCTTTATCTAATGTTTCCTCAAGGACGTCAATGTTATCTGCTGCAAAATGGACGAGACGGCCGGGAATAAGTTGTCTTGGTATAACAGTATTATCATTTTCTATGTATCTATTTATTTCTTGTTGAGCAATGGTATTTCTTAATCTTAAAACATCTTTATATGAAATTGTATGCCCACAGCTGTGTAACATTTCTATTAATTTCTTAGATCTTGTTTCTTGATGGACCATCAATCCAACACTGATGTGTTTTGGGGGAATATTCTTCTTATTCGAATATGCGTAAATGATATCTTGACATATGCTATTTACTACAATTTCATTGGGTTCCTCATCTTTTGATAATAAACAAGAGATTAAAAAGTACAAACTCTGTGGAATATGCTCTTTATATAAATGAATGTCCAAGTGCCTGTATTGTTTGAACTCAGGTACTTTGTCAATTTCAGATTTTATGTTTGCACATATTTTATGTAGTTCTGACGCCTCAGATGATGCTGTGTACAAAGGAGTATATTTTTCAGATGAAGCAACTTCTAGTAGAGTCTGCATTGTTTCTGTTTTACTTATATTTGGTACCACAACACAAGGCTGGTTTGCATGTTTTGGTTCTACAAATTCTACTTCCTGGAACTGTTGTCTTATAAGAGCCATTAGTTTTTTCTTCGATTTGGTGCCATTCAAAGATAAATATCTATTAAAAATAATTGTAGATGTGTACCCTTTTCCTTTGATAAGCCCTCTATTAAGTTCCTCAAAAATCATTTTCAAAGCTTGGTCATCATCACCCGAAGCAGTTTCTGATGTACGAGTATTATTACTGTTTTCTGAAAATCCCATCCTAGAATGTTTTTTCCATTGCGGAGTAAAACAGTTAGGATGATACTTAACTTCCATACCAATTAGATCATTGCAACCTATTCGCGATAATAAAGATTCATTATTTTTGGCAATTAATTTTATTTTCATTTCTACGTTGGTGGTAAGTACTTGTGAAAGTTTCTTTTTCTTGGATGACTTTTGACAAAAAACACATCTATTAATATCAAATTCATTATTTCTGGAAGAAACACGAAGAATACCTTGGCTCTCAATGTTGCATTCAGTCTGTTGATATTGC
The DNA here is from genome assembly GCA_963170755.1 of Amphimallon solstitiale. Lineage (NCBI taxonomy): Eukaryota > Metazoa > Arthropoda > Insecta > Coleoptera > Scarabaeidae > Amphimallon > Amphimallon solstitiale. The sequence goes on along the minus strand of OY720680.1, from coordinate 76,858,375 downwards.
TTCTTTAATCTGTCGATATTATGTTTGCTTGTAAATGAAGCATAGCAATTCTTGTGCCAATTAATATTTTCACAGTTGTCTGAATCTTTCAAAATCTCATATAATGAAGAGTCTACATTTTTTGTTAAACTGGCTCTAATCTTGTAGGCGTTTCTTAGAGTGCAAACAGTTTTTTTTGTGCCCTGAACAAGATATCCAGTCTTTTGACATATGATACACTTTCCAGTACTCTTATTACTAGCAACAGTGGTTTGAAGATCTACTGCACTTTCAAGTTCACTATCTGAACTTGTGCCAGAAGTTTCACTATCCCTTAACATCTAAAATTTATCAAAATTGGAATTTAGATTTCATCCAAGGGCCGTATGACACGCTGATAAATGTATTATAAAATTTGTTACAAAATGAGAATCAACCGCGATTAGGACCAATAACTAATCAGTAGAGTTAGGATTTTATGCAAAATGCATATAGTTCGTATTTTTTCAGGATTTTGCTTTTAAATGAATTACTGTAAAATAAACCATATAGTCATAAAAAATTGCATTATGCATGATGCAATTTATGCGTATATTTTTCATAAGTGTCACGCATAAAATTCCTAAGCCTACATCAATCTGTTTTTGTAAATTTTCCAAAATTTTATGCCAAATTTTACGTCGTGACAAACGGCCTTAACATGTACTCACAGTTTTTCCACAAAGTATCTTCACAGGTTATCTCAAAACTTAGAAAAATCAAATTTAAATACACAGTAACTCCCGAAATGTGTTTGTTTTGCAAGGCGCAATTCGGAATGATTTAGGTCTGTAGTCGTGGGTCGGGGTACGGGGGAGAGATACCACATGGCAATCTTATGGTGGGGACGCGACAGATTCCATCGACCTTCCAAAGCGACGAGCGATCGATATTTTGCAGTAGTTTGAACTTTATTATTTTTCTCGTTTGATAATAGTTTAGAAAATCTAAAATTATAACTTTTGGAATCCTAGATGTTGGTGTTATAAAAATGAAAGAGAGGTATTTTTCGATTAAACCAACCCTTAGTGAGTTATCACTTGAGAGAGCGAAAAATTGTCTGGAAACCGATGTTTTTTTGAACAGTTTGAACTGAGCTACAAGCATTTTAAAATTCTTTCCGCCGTAAGCTGCAATGCATTGGACCATTTTCAAAAATAAAAGAAAAAAACATCCAGCACAGACAATTTAATGAAAATTGGCGAGTTGGTAATATTTGAATTTTACTTTCCGATTATAGCAAAATCTCGTTTTTCTTAAGTTGTGCCTTAACGGCCAGGACAATTTTGGACAAATTTTGAATTTAAGCTAATTTGGGCATTCTTTATAATTGTGGCTACTTGGTTGCTTTTAACTCGACAGGCCCAGTAAAGAAAAATAATTTGGCTTGAGCACTCTACTATAATGCAGTTATTTCAAGCCTATATAGTTGTAGGCTTTAATAGTGCTGGATTTGACTTTCAGCAAAACAACTGGCATGTAAATTGCCCTTGCTCATACATGGAACGGACATATACGGAAGCACCATATGCCCTTACACTGGTATCCCAAAAAGGGGTTACTTTCAATTTAAGGCGGTTATTAGCCTTTAGCCCTTATGTTATTGTAACCATTTAATATGTGTGTGCAACATTACCGTTTCATTCCAAGAAACTGTAATTTACATAGTGTTTGCACATTAATCTTCGCTTTGAACATGATTTGACTAATACAATTAATCCAAGTGGTTCCAATACTTGCCAAATGTGCGATAAAATTGAACGCTTGGTACTACGTTTTTATACTTTAACCTTTTTACCCAATGCATCTGTACAAAATATATTGTAAGATTTTAAAAATATACATTGTTAAATAAAATTCACCCCAATCACAGTGTGCATAATAAAAAATCCCATTTGATTCACCTTTCACAACCTTTTAAATAATTAAAATCAAATTTGCTCCCGTCAGATCAGAGATTTATAAGTGAACAACAAGGAAATTTATATACATCAATAGAAAATAATATGCATACACTCTTATTTTGAAGCTTGTGAAATGTGCATTTTTTAACTATACGGTGGCGACTTATACCGGACGGTTGAGCAATATGAAAAGAATTAAGATATGAATTAATGGCAAGTACGTCCCCTCTTCGGAAACGTTATCAGTACCAGTCTTGTGGAATCAATTCCGAAGAGTAATTTATGATCCCACAGAAGCTACTTATCCTGAAATTAACTTGGCTGACGCAACAAACAAGTTAACTAACTGAGGGGATTAACATACTTGATTATAAATATTATATCACTCAGTATTTTGTCATTTAATACTTGCTGAATGTTAGATACGTTTGCAGGTTTTTAATCTTACTTTGTGAAGCAAGTCTCGATTTCATATTTTACAGTCTAATTTTGAAAATTTGAAAATATTTCAAAAATGATAGATTTTTCGTATAGGATACTGTATACAAACTTGCTGTAATAATTTTATATGTTTAATTACAATATGTCATGAAATATACGCTGTTCCGTTTGAAAAAACATAACTTTTATATGTACCTCTCTTTTCCAATACTCTCTATTTTTGAAAATAATTCTATGTTTTACAAATAATAATAAACAAAGTCTATAAATTTATTTGCCACAATAAAATACTTTTAAAATCTTTTACCGTTTTCCATACACAGACCTCGTCGTGAAACTCTGTAGATTAAGACAGATCAAATTTGCTATAACTATATGGTAAGTTGAAAAATCAATTCGTCTAACAAGGGACCACTGGCAAGTTGGAAATTCAAATTTGAATGAAACTTTATAGGGCGACAGAAAAGATACATTTATATAAAATCAAAATTATTTTTATCGGGCCAATCACTGGGGTTTGGGTTACAACTGTCCCACTCAAACCTTGCGCTTTATTTATTTTTCCTGAAATACATATTTCGGAAGTTATACCTAATAAATATAAACTTTTTTCCTAACAAATTTTAAGTGTATTACATATACTCACAAGTATTTTATGCACAGGCGGGTCAACAACGAAGAAACAGCGGACCAGACTATGATTTAAAATTTAATGACGACTATACTGCTTCACTGGTAAGGATTGTGCCGAAATAGGTGGGATAGACATACATTTCAATTAAAAAACTTCTTTGCAGAATACTTTAAAGCAGGAGAGATTGAATATAACATTTAAATATGCATTTACTGCCATGTCTTGTACAGAATGGCGTGGTGAATTGTCAGCCAATGATAATTGTGATGTAAGTCGTTTTATGTTATTTCATTTTTACACCATATAATTTTCATTATCTCTACTCAGTAACATTTTGATTTGATTTTCTAAAGTACTTAAAATTGCTATTTATGTAGTATTATCAGAATCTTCTGCGACTGCCTTTCTTTCTTCTCCGTATCCGTTATTTTATATATAAGTCAATTTACTGTTATAATATATCTGTAACCAATGACACTTTGATCGCAGTACAAGAATAGTATTCTGTAAACGAGAAAATATTTTTATATTATCTCACTAGCCATGACTAAAACTAGAGACGATCGCAAATTTGGACTGTCAACTAGTTGTGTCGTTTACATGTTTTCGACCAAATTTGGTTTTCATCCAAAGATTTTTGGCGGGACTGCAGAAATAATACCGGCTGCCCTATGTTTATGTGTTTACATTTTCATTTATAAAAATAACTCACTTTCCAATATGTATATAAGTACATACACACTACTTCATAATAAAAGCTAAGCAACTTTACGTCTTCAACATTGCTCTAGCAACACAAATATAATAATAATATAATAGGCTACACAATAATAATTTGAAAATGTATATACCGCATGTGTAAAATCATATTGGGTATAAGATATATGTATACTAGGCACACCGGCAACAACGCCCAATCGTGGCCGTAGTCATGGTACAAGGAAACAAGGTATGCTTTTGCGCATCTCTGGATGACGCGCAATTATCGAAAAAAATGTCACTAGACAACTCTGACAGAAGTCACGGACTGAACTCACTGACAGAAGTAACTGACAGAAAGCATTTTCCAAGACTCCCTTCAACAACTAAAATTGTATCTGGGGATCGTGTCGAACAGCGTCGTTCTGTGTTTGTGAGAGGAGGGGTCAATGGTAACAATGCCTCGCTACACACCAGAAGAAAAACTGCAAATTATTAAATGGTACTATAGTGGTCGGTCATTCTGCAAAGGATTGCATAAATTTATTTCCGCAAATATTTGCAGACAGGCCCGTACCCTATGACCAAAGCATATTACCGTTGATTGAAGGAATATATAAAGATGCGCAACGCTATAGTAAAATTGCGTGTCTTTCCGTTAAGTCGTCCAGCAAACCCCTTGCCGAGAAACATCATCGCTGTCCCGGGCTCTTTCGAATCTCGGACCCAAACGACTATTGCTGTCGCTATAGATCTCGGATCCAGTTTTGGCTACGCTGAGTGCTATGTAGTGGCGCATCTTTATGTATTCCTTCAATCAACGATATTACGTATTTTGAATAGCTTTGAAAAATATCTTTGTTTAAATAATTGCACAAAGTGTAATCCTAGAGAGGTAAATCCACTAAAAGCTGAGGAACGAGAAGCGCGGGATATAATGATTTCTAGCACTCTCGAAGTAGAGGATACGCTATCTACCAGAAGTGTTGCTGAGGAATTGGGTGTGAGTAATAAAACCGTCGCGAACATATGGAAGTGAAATAAATTAAATGTTTCAAATACTCGAAAACGCAAGAAATATTTCTCGATGACAATTTTAGAAGAATGGAGTTTTGTGAAACCGTAATGGAAAAGACAAATGAAAATGAGAATTTCATCGCAAATATTGTATTCACAGATGAATCGTCATTTCCATTAAATGAAAAGCACAATCCTTCTGTTGTTCGATATAGGGTTCTGGAAAATCAGCACATATATTTTGTTAAACACACCCAATATCCCAAGAAAGTGAATGTCTGGGCAGGTATTTTGAGTGACCATTTGCTTGGTCTATTTTTTATTGATGGTACATTAAATGCGAACAAATACGTCGATATGCTACAGAATCAGATACTTCCCGCTATTGATAACCCCGGAATAGATCGGGATATTATTTGGTTCCAACAGGACGGTTGTCCTGCATATAATGCGGTCAGAGCAAAGCATTTTTTAATGAATACTTTTCCTGATCGTCTCATTAGTGGAACAGGAAACATTCGTTGGCCTCCGCGATCTCCTGATCTATCGCCAAATGATTTCTTTTTGTGGGGATACATCAAAAATAAAATATACAGTGCACAATCTGTCAGGCTAGAAAACTTAGATATTTTGAGAAGGCTAATCATAGAGGCTTTTGAATCCGTAACAGTCGATGTGATTCGTATTGTGCGAGAAAATTTTTATGATGGGCTCGGACGATGCCTTGCTGCTGAAGGAGGCATTTTTAAACCTATGCAATAACATTTTATTTTTTAGTATTGTTTAGAGTATATTTTTTATTTTCATTCGAATTTCGTTCTTTATAAATTTATATAATAATTTACTAAGAATTAATGTTTAATTAGAATTGTGATTTTATTTTCTTACTGTGTTGTATTGTATTTCTGTTAAAAAGGACTTTATTGAAATAGTTTCCTGTAAATTCACAACTTTATTGAACTGGTAGTACTAGAGGTCGAATGCTCGTCATCCAGAGATGCGCAAAAGCATACCTTGTTTCCTTGTAGCATGACTACGGCCACGATTGGGCGTTGTTGCCGGTGTGCCTAGTACGAGTATACATATATCCTATCCCCAATATGATTTTACACATGCGGTATAAGTTTTTGTTCTAGTTTGTATTGAACACTATATTAATTAGAAATATTGTATATTTTTGAATATTGAATCGTTTTCAGAAAACGAAAAACTTGTTCCACTCCATTACTAATAAAGTTCCTTTAAAGAAAAGTGTTCCAAGCTTCAGTGGGGTGTGGTATATACATTTATAGGTAGATTTAGAAATCAAATAATTGAAAAAATTGTCGACAAAGTTATGCGATAACTTTTACTATCAGAATTTACATTTCCCTTAATTTGAAAAAGCATAGAAAATATGGAGCCGATGAAATATCGTTTTGAGAAAAATAAAATTATAGATATCACAAACTCATTTAGTTTTAGCTACTTACAGGTTTAAACATTTTGTTATATCCTCACAATTTCATATTTAGAGCTAAATATACTAGAAAGGCATTCGCGAAAGTATCTTATTAAAACGGAATGAATACTATGCAACTCTAATCTGATCGTTGCTTTTCTACAGATTGGAATGAACGGAAACTCTTCTATTATGCACTGTAAATGTATAAATGGAAGTTCGATCGTAGCTGATATGAAAAATGTAAGAATAATAGAAGAAACAATACATAGAATGGATTATTCATTAAAAATTACCATAAACGTTTTCGTACCTATTACAACGGCGCTGATAATTGCTATATATTGCAGTTTCATTTGTCTAGTCTATTTCAGAATGAAACCGCGGGTAAGATTACATATTATTTTTAAACCAAGAAGTATATATAATAGAATAAAAACGCGTTTTTAGATTAAATGCGTTTTTACTAGGAAAAACTAGTTTTTACGGAAACAAACACAGACATGATTGTATGACATTTAAACATAAATCGTTTGTCGCTGTCATGAAATATCATAAGTCATTATATCTTTATTTTTTAAATTACGAATTTTTGCGGATGGCGATAAAATTTTGTATGCACCACGTCAATAAAGTGCCTTTATCGGACTAGTCTTTTATACGCCTCGCTCGCTTGACTCATAAACCAGACTCGTTCAATAAAGGATCATTTTACTTACTTGGTACATAAATAAGTATTATTTTAAAGGCCACTTCTCTCACAAGAGTTTCCAAAATATATTTTATAAAAGAAAATGCATGCATAAGTCGACGATTTCCAAAGCGGCCCTTACGTTTCTGACTTACGCGAGTTGAATCCCAAATATAAATATTGACTCCGGTACGTCACTTGGGCTTGTTTGCTCTTAGAAATACAATTCAACTATTCTTACCTTTCCAATGGCGTAGCTGTAAAGTAACAAAGTCGTGAAATACTTTAACTGCACAATTTTCACTTTTTAAATCCATAGACTTTACAGACATAGATTTAAACGGTGGAGTTAATGCATATTTTACAGACTTACGAAGCTAATTGTGTAGCCCTCTTAATGGAGATTCTATTGTAAACAAAATTAGTTGTTTTTCACAAAAGGAAAACCTTCATATTCATTGTTGCCACACTTATCAAACTAATATCCTAAGTACGTATGTGCACATCTTGTGTATTAGATTGCGGGAATGTTCAGTCAGTGTAGACTTGCCGTTGAAGAAACAGTACTTGCAGATAATTTGCATTCCACTTTCTCCAATCGTGATGTTCATAACTATTTCAGAACTACGCACACGCAACGTTACTGGAACGTTCTCGCAAGCGGTAACAATGTACTAATTTATTAATTATTATTATTTTTAGAATTTATATTTTCTGGGAGACAATCTGGAAGAAGACAGATATGCTTATCTTGTTAGAGTAAATACTGGCGCTTATAATAATGCAAGTACTACGTCAAACGTGACCATCAAATTGCATGGAGAAAGAGCCAGTTCAAAGGTATATATTTATGAAATAAAAAGATTTCCAACATTTTACGAACATACCTTTTACACATACCGTGCCTTCAAATACTTTCCTTATTAGAGTAGGCTGTTTTGTAGGTTTTATAAGTAATCAATGTTGGTGTACATGCTAAGTTTTTGAAAACTTCAAATTCTGTCACTTTTCATGCTTAAATTCAAACTATAGACGCCTATTATTATTTACATGACATAACCACACTATCAAAATTGTGCACTGTCACTAACCATTAAAAAAAAAGCATGGTCGTCTCTAATGAGGAAAGTAATTGAAGGCACGGCACAGCAAACAGTCTGTCAACACAATATAACACATATTATTATTTGCTAATATTTTTTGTTTAAGACGGGCGTTTACCAACAAATAGAAACTTATGCAACTTAAATTACTCGCGGGACAGGTAGACGCAAGGGGGTGTGAGTAAGTGAAGCTACACGACATTCGGTTTCCTTCACAGCACTTCGGTTGTATTCATAGATTAAGGAATACTATAGATGGGAAACATATTTATAAAGAATGAGTACTTACGGAACTGTTGATGTTGTTGATGATTTATAATAAGCCAGTTTTCGCTTGCCCATAACTATTATATTATTATACACTCGAATATTATAGGTATATGTGACATTTAAAAGCCAGTGACAGTTTGTAATTAAACTGTCCCTCGCATTTCTTCCGATAGACTTTCGTCTTCGCTAGGACCGGTAGAGATACCGTAAAGTGGGGATAGACAACGCGTAAAATCTTGTGTGAAATGTGTGTGACAAGGTTTACTGTTTAATGTTTTTTATCTTTAAAAATAAGTACATAAATTTGATTTTTTCTTTATATCGTACGTCAAATGTGCAGCTAGCACGTAGAGGTCGTTTTTTTTCTTTTGTGTACATGCCTTAGTTAGTAGACATTAATCAAATTCATGCATTTTTGTGGTTATTTCTAAGACACATAACTTTTTTAAGAAAATAAATTAATACAAAAACGGACCTTGACATTTTAAATTGCTTCTGTTTGCATCACTACCCTAATTTGAGATTCTAAAATTACAAAATGAGTTTAAAAACGCGAAACGGCGATGCTTTAATTTTCGATAGGTAAACGCCCATCTTAATAGAATATTTCGTGTAACTGCATTCAAATAATTAAATTTGTGGTAGTGCAACAAAAACGAAAACTTTCATAGTAAGTAGAAACATGTTCAACTCAAATTTACGTCGTTACATATTTCTTTGACCAGTTTTTGACAATAGAAAGTACTTGATATTTCAGTTGGTATCATTAGGGCTTTTTAAGAGTCTAGGAATTATTTGACATATTGTACTCAAAGTTATCAATGTAAATGCATCAACCGCTTATATAAATGCTAATTCAATATTTCCTTTGTTTTTCTACTTAAATCAGGGATTAATTCAACTTGTGGTTTTGTTATTAATTTTACTTTAGATTTTGTTCCATGTATAAAGTTATGAGAGTGTTACTTTCAATGTACAACATGTAAATCTCCCAGTCTCAATGATAATAAATTGTATAATAAACTAATTGTATATTAAATTTTATTGATAATAGTTACAGTAATTTCCAATTAAATTTTCTTTTAGAATGCTTAAATTTGAAGAACTAAATATCGATATGCAAAAATTAAAAATAAATTATTTCTTCTAATTGTTTTAGTTTGAAAAGCCAAACCCTACCTCTATAGAAATAGAATATCATGCTATTTGATTTTTTCTAGTTGATCCACATAACGATCTAATCTAGGTTCTATTTCACTATTGTTAGTTATAGTTAAATTGCTATGGTTGTATGCGTTTCCATTTTTTTGAAAATGTAATCTATATAATCATTTGCATGTGTCTATGTATATGTGCAGGTTTAAATGTTTAACATTAAATTACTCATAAAAGCAATAGAGTCAAACATTAGCTTTACATTTTTTAAACTTACCTTAATGAAATAAATAATAAATAAAATAGTTGTTAATTAATATTACGGTTTTATTATTTAAGAGCGGTAATTACAACAGCTACACTTCTGCTATTCCACACTTTGAACTCTCGCATCTTCGTACTCTGCACTCTGTATTACATTTTTTCTTCAAAAGTAACAGTTACGTATTCAATTAATGAAGATAGTTGGAATGCTGTATTTTTCATAGTTTAGAGAATACTTTTGATATATTTATGCACATATTTAAATGTTTAACAACAAATTACACATAAAAACCAAGAGAGTTCAACATAGTCTTTAATTTTTTTAAATTATCTTACAAGATAAATATTTAATAAAATAATACTTAATTACTTTTCATGGTTTTATTATTTAAGAGCGGTGATTACAATAACTACACTGCTGCTATCCCGCACTTTCAGCTCTCGCATCTTCGTCCTCAAACCGGACGCACTGAAAATCTTCGGGTATTATTCTTCAGAATATTGGGATATCATTTCAACAAATAGTTCTGTGATAAATATTCCATATATCTTCATTACGCAGAGCATAATTTTAGGGGAACCTGTGAGGGAATTACGCCTTTAATTTCATACTTTTCAGCTTCTTGACGGTCCTCCTAAAGCTCAGTATCTATAACAAATATCACACATGTAGTAACGTACCTTATGTTGAAATTACTCAGGGGCCACAATCATTAGCACTGTCTTTTTCCTATTAGCGGTATTTATAAAGAAGGCTGAAGTACAAATAACATTCCAGACATAGTGAATTACTGTAATTTAGTGTTTTAACTGACATACGGAAAATCACAATTTTAGATACATCCCTGAAGTCATTCAACCATTTTAAACTCAACAGAAATTTTGACTATTAAATGAAAACCAACGTGAAAATTTGAAAGTACCTATTCTTAAATATTAAGGGTCTTATATATTATATGTGAATAGTTGAAAAATAGGAGATGTTTGATGCAAGATATTTGTGCTGATTTTAAATTTGGAGAAAACCTTTCAACGTCAATTTATGAGGAATTTAGTAATCTACCCCGCTGAATAATCAAATTTAGAAAAAAATTATTTGATTAAAGAAAATTAATTAATATGTCAAAATATTAATAACAAGTTTTCTCAAAAATCCTTGTAGCAGATGTGTTTGCTTTAGTTCACGTTATAAATTGAATAAAAATTAATAAAATGAATTAAAATTAGGCAACCCACATTTCAATGAATTGTTATTCTGGTAAAAATCTTTCCCGCGGTTACAAATGTGTAAATATTTGGTCATAAATGAATTTCTATTCGCTTAGATATTGAGTTATTATTTCAAATATTTATTATATATTCCCTATGTGTAATAAGTACTCGGACATCCTTGGCTTATTAAATTATGTGCTATGCAACCAATATTACATTTCCGGTCCACTATATAGGACCCTTAAGACGGGCGTTTACCAACAAATAGAAACTTATGCAACTTAAATTACTCGCCGGACGGGTAGACGCAAGGGGGTGTGAGTAAGTAAAGCTACACGATATTCGGTTTCCTTCACAGCGCTTCTGTTGTTTTCATAGATTAAGGAATACTATAGATGGGAAACATATGTATAAAGAATGAGTACTTACGGAATTGTTGATGTTGTTGATGTTTTATAATAAGACAATTTTCGCTTGCCCATAACTGTTATATTATTATACCCTCGAATATTATAGGTATATATGACATTTAAATGCCAGTAACGGTTTGTAATTAAACTGTCCGATAGATTTTCGTCTTCGCTGGGACCGGTAGAGATACCGTAAAGTGGGGATAGAGGACGCGTAAAATCTTGTGTGAAATGTGTGTGACAAGGTTTACTATTTAATGTTTTTTATCTTTAAAAATAAGTACATGAATTTGATTTTTTCTTTATATCTTACATCAAATGTGCAGCTAGCCCGTAAATGTCGTTTTTTTCCTTTTGTGTACCAGCCTTAGTTAGTAGACATTAATCAAATTCATGCATTTTTGTGGTTATTTCTAAGACACATAACTTTTTTAAGAACATAAATTAGTACAAAAACGGTCCTTGACATTATAAATTGATGCCTTGTGCATCACTAACCCAAATTTGAGATTCTAAAATTACAAAATGAGTTTAAAAACGCGAAACGGCGATGCCTGAATTTTTGATAGGTAAACGACCCTCTTAAGTTTAGGTATAACTTTCTCGCAGTCTCCTAAAATTGATTTGTGACCTCCAGAATATTATCTGTTGATGTATAATATTTTCATAAATAGTGTAACTGTGAGTTTGTTTATTCCCGAGACCCGATTTAGATCAATATATTCCACTCATTCAAAAATGTCTAGTTCATGCATAAGATATAGTACAACGAGATTCTTTGGGGAGAAAGGTGAGTGGCTACCACATAAATTGATTGTCTCATATCATACTTTAACACACATCCACGTATTGTAATAGTTAAACGAAGAAAGAAATTCGCAGATTTTATTGAAGTATTACCAGCAGTTGTTGGAATTCCAGAGAAGTTTAATCCCGCAAATTAATTTATGCTCTTGTACTGATTTTATTTACATACATACGAGTAAAACGTTTTTTTAAAGTAATGTAATAATAATAATGTCATTATTTCCAGTTGTGTTATTAACACCATAATAATACAGAATGTAACACAATAAAAAAACGGAGAAATAAACCCAAAGAACAACAATAACTAACACAAACTTCAATCTCAGGGCGAGTTCCAAAAATTTCTCTCTGCTCTAACGGCCCCGAGATATTTATAAAAGAATACATAGTATATACTTAAACTTAAACCTAATTCCTAACCTGTCTCACTAATACTTGCAGCCCCATGTTCTCAACTATCCTGATCCATATTTAAGAATTTTGCAAGAAGGTGCTGAGGACTACTTTGTTTTAACCACAAAAACTCATTTAGGTGAGCTTCGCGAGATCGAGCTTTGGTTTGATGGGGTTGGACGCCATTTCACATGGTAAGGTAATTGCTTCGATCTTAATTAAGGTCTTCGTTATGTATGAACTAGGTTATCAATTCTAAATATAATTTTCTGGTTTTTATGTGATAACTATTTAATTAGCTAAATTTAACTTTAAGAGTTACCCACGGGTTAGCTTCAAACTCACGATGTGCCGGTCGCTAGTCGGATGAGCTTCCCTCCGCGCCTGCGCGGATGATCGTGAGTTCGGGTCTTTAAATCGTACTGAATCACATCAAGTTAGAGATGGATATAGTAATTGAGTTTTCTCAAATACAGACTGCACTCCCGATATTTCCTTTTTACTTTATATATAGATCGTTTCCCAAAATTCGCGGAACATCTGGATGGTGCGATTTTATGTGGGGACTAATGATCATGAGCAAAATATGGAAAAAATACCATCCCTGTTAATTTCAAAGAAATTAGTATTGAAACTTAAAGTAAAACATTTTAAAGATTGCATTTAATATGGTCAATGAGATAACAATTTTGAACAACTATAACTAGGTTTGTAATTAATCACTCTTCTAATTGTACCAATTCCAGAAAATCATTTTACGCTAATTTTACCTGAAAGAACATATGGCAAAGTTGTCCTGAATTTACACATTATTCTCTTTTATTCCCATGGATACGGGCAATTCTAGTGCCTTATTTATTATTAGTATAAATCAAACGTGTTGCCAAATTTACTTTTACAAAAAGGCCAATATCTTCTAGAATGAACAATGATGAATTTTTTAAATACTTTTTCCGTGTTCCTTTATCGCGACTTCAAACCGTAGCTGCGTAGTGTGGAGCTGTTCCGCGAAATTTGGGACACGTTGCATATATAGGGTGAGTCATCTCACCAGCGTTGCAAAGACTTTATAATAAAATAAATGTTATCGGTAGTGAATACATTTAAAATTGAGTTACGCACACATTATTTGAAAGGTATAATAGTGTTCTAGCATTGGGTAATAACTAAAATTAATGTCCAGGCAATTCCTTTTGAAAATGTTATTTACGGGTGAAGCTACTTGCCATTATAATGGAATAGTTGGCAGAAAAAATTTTCATTATTATTCTAATGAAAACTCTTACTTCATTAGTAAATAGATCATCAGCATAGGTGGAGCACATAAACGTATGTGAGGGTATTCTTGTTGATCTCCTTATTAATGTCGATTTATTATTTCGGAAGCGTGTTCAAAAATATTTAGAAGTGAATGAATATTCATTTGAACACCTAATAATAATAATAATTCTCACCGATTCTAATGTTCACATTTACTGTTATTTGATAGTTCCTGTTCCACTAATTCCTTGTCCATTCATGTAAAGCTTGTGTTTCTTCGCCTACTATAATCAAGTTATAAATTGGTTTAGTTTTAAAATTTGTTTAGTGCACTTGATTATACATATTTTATTAAACATATTGCTGGCATAGACTGTATTGTAAATGAAATATAGTCAACAGTTTTCGTATAAATAGGATAGACATGGACACTTACTAAGATTATATAAGTAAAAGAAAAAAAGAGAAGATAAACAATTTAAACTCTCTCGCTAGTAATCATTTTGTGACATTCCCCCAATACATACAAAAATTATAACTAATTTTTAGAAAAATTCATTATAAAATCATGCTTGTCAACTGAGAAGCAATTGATTAAATGCTATCCATTTGATTGCCAATTTCGAAGCAAATATCATAACTCACTATATCTCATTCAATTAAACAACATAATGTTGGGAAAATTATAACAGAAAATGACAATAGCTCAGTAATAGTCACTTTTAGAGTAATATCGCTTTACACGTTTTTGGTGCGAAATTTAGTAAGCAGTGTTCTATTTGCAAACATTGACTTTTAAACATAAATGTGTTATGTTATTTTAATCCAGTTTGTCGCACATAGAGTCATTAATTGAAAAAAAATATAATGTTTGTGTTAGGACCTTTTATTATGAACAACACTACAAGAAATGGTGTCTATCTAATACTTAGCTTTCGAGTAGGTAATATAATTTTATAGAAACATTGAATTTTTCAGAGAAATGGTAATAAGTCGAAACTTTAAATATTAGGCCAATACTTTACTTTTGACTAAGAATTATACGAGAAATACAAAAATGTAATAATATACTATTATTTGGATAGGTTAACCTTGGAAACAATGTAATCACCAAACTGCTGTTTAGCAACATTAATAGTGTTTGAAACCGTCACACTATTCAGTCCTTTCTTTTGTATTTGACATCGACTGCTTTTAATTGCGCTTATACATTTCTAGGAAGAATCTTTAATTATTACTCCTATTTACCCAACTTTTAGTGAAGAATAGTCGAGGGAAGTAGAAACACAAAGTTAGATTTCTTTTTAAATGTCCCAAAGAGCCAGTGTTTTTTCAATTTTTACAGTCGCGTTGACCGGAAAATATTCCTTGGTGGTCGAGCGATGCATGCGCCAAATGTCACTTTACAGGCGGTGAGTACAAACATCACTTCCACTTATGGCATTTTTTAAGTGCTAGACTCAATTTTGCTCGTTAAGCAGTAAACGCAATAAATCTTCATTCATCCATAGCTAAGTTTAGTCAGCTATTTTAACAAATATGCTCTTCATTTGCAAAAGTGTTCAATCGATAGTTTGCACTAGCAGATAATTTACTTCTTGATTTGATACTATATATTGTATAGTCCCAAAGAGGAAAACCGCCTTGCTAGAATTTTTCAACGCGACTAGCAAGTAACATTAGTAAGGCATCACTTTGTGTGTAATAATTATTTCCCATTTCTATATATTTTAGAATAAAAATTAGTGATGTACTATGGTGGACTCCCCAAGGTGGACACCTAATGTACCCTGTGTAACAAGTACTTAGTACATTACATTGGTATAAGTCAAAGTGACACAACTGACTGAAACGCCACTAATTGAAACCATATTTACAATACATAAAAATAAAAAAAAATACTATAGCAACTAAAAGGTGTCCTCTTTAAAAAGTCCACCGTTGTACATACGTACGTAATTAACAACACTTCTATTACATTTAAATGTATAGGTATTGTGAATTTGTCAGAATATGTGATCTACAAACCCGAAAAATGTGTTTCTTCCGTGTCTGTCAGAGATTTTCTGTATTGATCGAAAACTGTCACCATTTTAAATTTAAATCTTGTTCAGAGGAAGGATGGACTGCAAGAAGGAGAATACATACTTATTTTCACTTTTATTGGTCGGCGGAACATCTCTGGAGTATCTTCAACAGGTAAGTACAAATTTCGTGAATATCCGAACTTCTTTTAACACAAGACATATATATTCCTTGGATAAGTTAACCTTGGAAATAATTGCAGTCACCCAACTGTTGCTTTGCATCATTAATAGTGTTCTCAACCGTCTCACTAATCAGTTTCTTTCGCTTATATTTGACTTGCGACTTAAAAAATGCACTTGTCCGCAATACTACCAAGTGTTGTCAGCATGTCGCCATTCAACTTTTCGTGCTGAAGCTTGGCAACCATTAAAAATTTATTCTCGAATTCAAGCTACATATGAAATCGCACCTATTGCACATTCAAGTGTGAAGGTATGGGGCAAAAAAAGAGAGGAAAGGAGTCTGAAGGCGAGAAAATCGTCAAATATTAACCAGTGCAATATCAGAAAGTATTGGTGTGAGTGTAGAATTTCTCTATAGTATCTACAAATAGCAAACCTTGTGTGCAGTGGGCTCTTCGTCTTTTATCTGAGAACCAAAGATACTTGCGAATGAGCTTATATTTACAGCACTTCACGAAATAAAGTCAAAATGGTAACAACTTTCTCTTATCGATAATTGCTGCTGACGAAATTTGAAGTAACTGGAGTAAATTGTTATCAGTGCAATTGAAACACTGAAATTCGCCACCACCAAAGCTTTTGTAAAGCAAAATATTCTGCGGACAAGGTCATGTTGACTTTTGTCTTCGACTATGAAGGATATTTGCTGATAGATTTTAAAGAACCTTGAGTAAATATTAATGCAATCCTATACAATGAAATTTTGAACAGTCTTCATCAAGCCACAAGCAGAACACGATCGGGAAGGCTTCCATGTGGTGTCATTTTTCCTAACGACACTGCTATGCGTCATGTCGCCAACGTAGGAAAAGAAAATCCGATAGAAAAGAACACGAGATCTTTAAAACATCCATCCTAGACTTCGAATTTATAACATTGTCATATCTCTGCTTTGGTTTATTGTAAATACCAAATGCTCTAAAGAAATTCTTCAATTAGCAGTCACTAGAATACTATGAGAAGAGTGAAAGTTTGGTAATTATTTGTAAATATATTTCTTATTACTAGAGATTAGACACGAGAGGCCGATGACTCATCGCCCAAAGCGTACTATTGAGATTTTGTATTTTTAAAGAGTTTTTAATTTTATTTATATAATTGGATAACAAGTGGGTGGTGATCTATAAAATACAAAATACGTTATTATTTGCTTATTTTGTACTTCAAGTCGAGTAAAGGATTATTAGTATTTAGCAGTTAGATTTTGTCATATTCCCCATACACAATTGCCGCAAAGTTATTAAATTTGGATTTCTATTAAAAACGGCGTCTAACTTTTGCCGAAGGCCACATCCGAAGTCACTTGGAATACTTTTGAAATTTTTAGTAGCCACATCTAATGTGGTTATAATCCATCTTTTAATTTGAGATTTCGATTTTCAAAATATGTGATTAGTGTAGGCAAATTTTCAAAGTGTTCCTGAAGAAATTATAACTGATTTTTTAAATTTGGGATTTGTGTTAGTTCCTTGCACTCAGAAATACTTCGAACATTGTCATTTTCGTAAACTATCGAAATTCTCTGCTTAAAAACCAGTAGCTTCCAACCATGTTGCCCACCTAGTTATTACTGGCGAGGGAGGCAATGGAAAGATGGACGTTTTTCCCTTCAAAGAGCTACTCTGAATGGTGCTTTTTTGAAAACTTTTTTAAAAGCGGGCACAAGTCTATCAACTTCTGAATAGGTGTCTCCGGTGTATTCACATATTCTGTGGAGAGCATGTGCTACACATGTAATATGCAGCATATAAGGATATGTTTTCTTTAATTATCTGTCTGTTTTTAACATATATGCGGTAGTGTCACTAACAAATAAAAGTATTTTTCCTTGTACCTGTCGTCCGAATGAACATTTTGTGCAAACTCTTATCAATGGTTTTAGCAACTGTTTCTGCATCAGCTGTATTTATAATAAATGCTACTACGTATGCGTTATATGGAATGGTTGGATGTAGTAAACCAGCTACAGCATTTACCACAGAGCTTTCTAATATATCGACAGTTTCGTCGGTACTTATCCATAGGAACTGATTTGAAAGATGTCTTTTAATGCATTCTACTGTTTTCGTGAAGCAATTAGGAACATAATATTAGCGTAAGATGGATTCATCAGGAACATTTCGGCCAGTATATTTTTGGAGAAATGTTTCCGAAATGGGACTGTCAAGTTTATTTAATGGGATATTAGCCGCCATTAAAGTTTCAGAGAGTTCTTTATTAAAGCTGTCAGCTTCCAACGGGTCGAATTTCTGTGTATGTCTTAGCGATGCTAAGTGACGTTGCACGTGGGATTTTTGGGCATTCTATAACGATATTTTACAGACTTTGCTATAAATTTCGGAATAACTGGCAGTATACCTATAATCAGTATGACCCTTAATCCAACTCGCCATTGTTTCAGGATGCCATTCTCGACGTTCTTCCATATCATATCTGAAAAAGTAACATGAACAATTTTCTAGATCTAAATAAATGATAACTAAAAATGTATGCGTATTTTATTGAAACTCAATGAAATCCAATGCGCACTTACGTCAAGAGAAGTAGATTCAATGAAACGATATTAAACAGGAACAACTACAAAAATTACGAAGTAAGTAATCAACAGCCAAAACAATGAAAAAACGAAACTAACTCTCCGTGCTTTATTTATCTTACGAAATATAAGCAAAGAATATTACCCTTACGGTAAAGAAGCGACACTCCATAAGAAAACTCAGCTTGCATTTCAACGACCTTCTGCCATTTTGAAACTACTAATTCAGTGGCGCGCCTTTCAGTCCATTGGCGTAGAACTGCCGAATATTGCCAAAATAAATTATTATCATATTTAAACAGTAGTTATTCGGCAATTATTATACGTGTATATCCAAATAATACTTTTGTAAATATTTTGTTTGGAATGTTTTGAAGTGGAAAATTAAGAGACAAAATTTACAAGTAATAAACAGAATTCTTTTATAATATAATTCATAAACAAACACATATATTTCACACCAATTATATATAACAATAAAATAATTTGATATAAAAATAACTACAACTACAAACTAGAAATAGTAATTAATTTTGTCGACTTCCCAGGTGTTCTTTTAAAATATGCATTAGCTCTTTTGAGAGTATAAAAAAATTTTAATTTACATTATAATTTCATTAAGTACAACCTGGGGAAGTCTTCACATGGCATTCAAAAAGGAATTTGTTCAAGCACTTTAATGAAATTTAATCCAACAGTATCTGTAATTGCAAAGATTTCAAAATGTTGCACCAAACACAATTTTTCTGATATACTCTACAAAATCCAAGGTAGGTATACATAAATTGCAAAATGTTGATTTTTCTTTGGTTTCGTAGGCTTTTAAATGGCACATAATTCAGCTTGCACGTAATTCCTTAATATACCTACCATATTGTGAACATTTATTGCATGTATGTTTATCCAAACACTTTTTCATAAAATATCCGCAAACATAATCTAATATTCAGTTCAAACCTTAACTTTCTTTTTCGGGGTGTACTAAAAGACAACTTTTTATGTGTTTGAGTAGCCACAGGACTTCTTCTCGTAGTTACTCTATAAACAAAAAAGGATACAATTATTGTATGAAGGATAAGTTTGATCTTAAACTTACGGTGAACTAGACCAGAATGAGCAAGATGGTTCATAGGTCTCAGGATTTGCTTCCTCTATTAGTCAATTAACAAAAAAAATGCAATTAGATGAATAGAGAGTCTTCATTTTAAACTTACAATGGGCGTACATTTTCATCTGCTGGTAAGTACTGTGTTGGTTTTGCATGGCATTGTAGTCGATTCTTCAAATCATTCAGAAAGATATGTGCTTCAAAATGTTTAGCGCATACTCTTGTTTCTTTTAAAAACTTTTCGTCTTTCCCTATTAAATCTTGACGACTGCAGGCTTGAATTCATTCCAAACGCCTGATAAAAAGAAAAATATTGTAATAAACTTTAAGTAGGTTTGTACATTAGTGCAATTCTTTGTACGAAAAACCGAATTCCATAATTTCCAAAAGAATATTACAATAAAGATATTAATGTTTACCTGTTTATATCTCCCGGAAAGTAAAAAATCTTACATTTTCAAGATTTTCCACCACAACTAACCAATGATCAATACATTAACAAGTCAACAAATTTTCAATTTACTTCAAAAAACGCTACTATAATTTGTTTATACCGCACAAAACAAACAGCTGACGTCTAGCAACAGTTAACGGCCATTTTGAGAATATACATGCGCATTGGAGCGTTTTCAAAATGATATCACAGTGTCGCTTCTTTACCGTAAGGTAATATTCTTTGATATAAGGTAAAAAGAATAAATTTTAAAAACTACTCATGCTTCTACCTACGCCCATGAAGAAAGGAATTTAACAGTAAAATCGACTTTTTTTGCTGACCGTTTTCTCGACGAAAATAGATGATTCATTTCACCATATGAATAGTGCTATTCATTTACTACGTGATGTTATACACTATTTCTTTTGTCCGTCGTAATTTTGGCCGGTCTGTACTTATTACTTTCCTTACAACGGAAGAATATAACGTAATATAAATCAGACTTTGATGTCTGGCTCTACAGCATATAAAAAAGTATATACGCGACCAGGCTCTACCATATAGCAGTAATTAGAGACCAACACTTTTTTAAGGCCTAAGCTTGCGGGAGAAAAAGGAAAATGTCGTGTTTCTAAATGACAATAAAATTCAACCACAAGACACCCCTGGCATTCAAGCATAACTTCTTGAATCACTTATCTGCTAATATTTGCTCACTCAAATAAGAATTAAAAGCAGGATATAATACTCTTCATCTAGTACGAGCTTCCCGCAATTCAATGAAAAATAAATAAAATTCGATGTATCAAACAAGACTTTTCTTTTCTTAATTTCAAAAAAAAAAACACAAGCACTCTGTATATATCCGCACAAAAAACGTTTAATGAGGAAGAATTGTAGTCGAAAATTATTATTAAACATTGACACAAAATCATAAATCGACATTAGAAATTCACAACGAAACAAAATCCCAAACATTGTCGTGAATAAGTCAGCTTGACCAGAATTAATCCTTCAGAATCAAATGGATTACTTAGTAATTGCGTATAATAATTATCCAAAATTCAAACTGGAATTAATTAAGAAAGAAATGCTAACAATTAATAAACCCTAGAGAAGCTTTGTTTTAAATATATTTCATATGGAACAATTTAGAATAACTGCATTCTCACCACACGGACATCGCATAGTATATCAGCCAAATTAAATATTCAAGACCTAAAATTTAGAAAAAACATACTAAATGACACTTGTAGTTAATGTATTTAAAACTGTGAACGAAAACAATAAATCGTTGGAAATAGAAGTAGAGACGACAACGCGGCTTCACCCAGAAACCAAGGAGGTATCAGACAATCGTGGAAACCTATTACTTAAAAATTTTTGAATTAATCCTAAAATCAATTTGTTTTAAGAATGAAATTTTTTTAACGCGCAATATAAAGTCAATCATATCTACTATATAAATATAACAGATAATCGGTTATGGGAAAAAATGCAAAATAACTATAGATATTATTGACAACGAACATAAACGTGTATTCATATAGTAATTCATAAGAAGCGTTAATGTATTGAAATGTATTAGGCTTGTGATATTATTCAATTATTAGTCCGGGAGGTAGCGTTGCATTTTAGGTAGTGATTTTACGCCGATCGACTGTTATCTTTTTCGATACATATGTTATTACTAATAACTAAACCAAGCGTCAGCTGACGCACCCGCAGTGGGTGTAGTTGTAAGAGGCCGCGAAACGTGAAAAAAAAAGAATTAAATAAAGTCATAGTACGCCCGTTGGTTTTTTTTTATAAATAGTTGACATCATAGTAAGTTGAAATAAAATCGTCAGCTGCATCGTGGAGGGGGAATTATGCGTCAGCTACGCGCATGAACTTGTATAAAAATCACATCAAATAAAGTAATAGTACGCCGGCGGATTTATTTTTTTATAAATAGTTGACAACATACTGAGTTGAAATAAAATTGTCAGCTGCATCTTGGAGGGGGGATTATGCGTCAGCTGCGTGCCTGAACTTGTAAGAAGATAACGTTAAATTAGGTAATAGTACGCCTGACGAAAATTAACTAGGATTTTGTTTACATAATTAAAAGTAGGAAAAAAAATCTGCTGTGTGTATAGTGGTGAAATGACCTTCATCCGACGCAGTAAACAATGTTATTCGGACCCCCTTCATCAAATGTGCAGGGTGCATCTGCTTTTCATGTTGCTAGGTAGACCATAAGGGATGTACGCATCTCTTTCACATACGTGACAGTTTCGAGTGTACTCTTTGAAGATCGGACGCAAGTGCATATATGTTTAAAATTCAACCGTTTTGTGTATTCTGTGGCAAAAAGAGAGAATTATTATCTTTTACTGAAAAAACATTACAAATTAAATAATTAACAAATTAAATAAAAAACAACAAAAATAAGTTACGACCATCAATTTTTTTTTCAAATGGAAACATGTTTTTTATTTAATTTGTTAATTCTGCATCGAATTCTAAGTATGTTTCATGTACCATGTCCTATACCCAAACTCAACAGTTATCGAAAAATTTACAATTGAATATGCAGTTATTGATATGTTCAATTGTACATTTCTCGATAACTGTTAAATAAAAAACATATGTTTCCATTTGAAAAAAGAATTGATGGTCGTAACTTATTTTTGGACCAGCCTTTGTACATCAATTTACCATCAAAAAAACCGCAGCTAAAAATAAAAATCGACCTATCCGAGCGTTTTTTCATAAAGCAAAGGAAACAAAACCAAGAATTTTAAATGAATTTATTCCAACCCGCGCGTCCTCCCTGTATGTAAGTCACAGTATTTAGATATAGTTTTACACATATTACTTTTTTCCCGATATTGTCATTCATTTGTCACTACCCCGGTTGAAATTTGACAATACCATAGTTTAATAATTACGTCTGGGAAATTAGCAGTCAACAGAGTGCGAGCAGGGGGGAGTACTGTCAGCTGGACCCTGAAAGATACCGTGCGTAGCTCGAATAATATTTGCTTTTACAGCGTCAGCTGATGGTCTTTCCACCACTACACACTCGACTGATTCTTGTTTTCATACTTTTAATTATTTAGACAATCACCTAGTAAAATTTCATGCGGCGTACTATAACATTGTTTCACGTGTTTTTTTACAAGTTCATGCGAGCAGCTGACGCATAATCCCCCCTCCACGATGCAGCTGACGATTTGAATTCAACTCACTATGATGTCAACTATTAAGAAAAAAAAGTTTCAGCCGGCGTACTATTACTTAAAATTTTAATTTTTTTTACAACTTTCACGGCCCCCCATACCCAGACCCACCGCTACTTGAGCAGCTGACGGTCGGTTGACTGATTAGTTGTACGAGATCAACTACCGATATCAAAATCAGCCGGCTTACTATGACTTTTTCATTTGCAACGCTACCTCCCGGACTATATGTACTATCAGAACGTTTTCTTTCGTTTCAGACGGGACGACTTTATAATTACATATTTAGAAAGGATAAATGTCTTGTTTTGCCAGACACTGACAACTTACGCTATTTGTCTTGCCATCATTGCTAGACCAACTTTTAGGTTAAAGGATGGTTTTGGTGAAAATAAATTTGATGATGGTGTTTACATTTTTACAGTTTCAACGACTGTTGGAATTCTGGTTTTTTGCCTATATACACCTTTAGCCATAACTTTCAGGTGAGTTGTTATACAATATAAGCTTCACTTTTTTACTCACTCTCTGGATGTAAATTCGATGTTTCAATTTGCTCGAGAGTGGGCTGGCTGCTCCCAAAAGAGGTCATAGTCTTCCATGGGCTACTTTTATCTTTTTGCAGACTTTCTTGACGTGATTGGAGTAAGTTAGTCTACGGTCTAACGTTACTCTGAGGTACTTTACTTGTGGCGTCCAACGGACCTCTTGATGATTGATATAGAGGCCCGTTAAAGGTTTGATTTTTCGTCGGAAGACTATGGCCTGGGATTTTTCGCCATTGATGGCGATTCTCCAGTTGTGGCACTAAGCGGTTATGTTATTTACTGCGAGTTGTAAGTTATTAAGGGCTATTTTGGGGCTGATAGAAGAGGCTAGTATGGCAATATCGTCTGCGTAAGTGGCTAGAAGTGTGTTGACGGTTTCTGGAATATTGGAAGTGAAAATGGTGTAGAGATATGGGGAGAGGGCTGAGCCCTGTGGAACTCCTGCTGAGATGATCCTGGTGGTAGAATGAAATATCCAATGAGCGTCTATTTTTTCCTTATATACCTGTTTCATCCGCCCCCCCCCCATATATTTCATATGCTTCGGAAGAGAATTGTCTAAGACACACTATATTGCTATACAAGCAATCTATTTAGAGGTTCACAGATATGCGCCATAAATTTTTAATAAAAAATTTCTTCAACAACACTTGGTATGATAAACTATATGAGAATCACGTATGGCTTCAGAAGTAACCCTTATCTTTTTACTGCATGTTCAAAAATGATGTAACAAGTGTTAATACTAATAATTATAAGCTTTTCAATTTCAGATACACTCCCAGAAGAGATATATTCTTCATGCATAAAGATCCGCAACTATCGGCCAAGATAAACAAAATGTGCTGGTTTGTATCACTATAATATTATACAGTGTGTCCGTAAAGTATGGGATAAATTAATTTTTTGCGAAACAAACAATTTTAACGAAATTTCCCGAAACAGGTCGATTTTTGCTTTTAATTTGCTTTAATTTATTGTTGTAATTAAATATACATATAGAGTGAACCATATATGAGAAATAACGCCATCTACAATTTTTTTAATTGGAACGCCCTGTATATTGTTCGAGTTTTGGAATATACGGGTCTGAATCCAAAAAGGTATCATACATGTTGTTTAGCTATATAATAGCGCTATTGAAATCAGACAAACATCTGTTTACAGTTTCAATAGACTGTTTCTTTGTTGTCACAGTTTTTATTGACATTCCTTTTGCACTTAACCGTTTAATATTGTGTGCATTTATTTATAAAAAAATAAGGTGTGGCCACCACACGACTTTCTTATACGTATGAGCGTTTCAAATAATACAATTTTAAAAATTATTTTATACAAAAATTATTCAAAATCCTATTCTAAGTACTTCCAGTCTTCTAATAAATCTCTTTAGGATACATACTTGTGAGATATTTGCAAAAAAATGCTAGGTACTCGCCAAGAGTAAACGTATTACTTCCGGTCCGAATTTTGAATTTTCGTTTATACAAAAAATATTCCAAATCCAACTCTAAATACTTTTATACTCTTGACAAATATATATAGAATGCATAATTTACGAAATATTTGCAAAAATCGCTATTCGATAAGTGTAAAAGTAGTACTTCCGGTCCGAATTTTGAAATTTCATTTATACAAAAAATTTTTGAAATCCCACTATAAATGCTTTTGTACTCTTGACAAATATATGTAGAACGCATAATTTACGAAATATTTGCAAAAATCGCTATTCGATAAGAGTAAAAGTGCTACTTCCAGTCCGAATTTTGAAATTTTTTTATGCAAAAGATATTTAAAATTAAGTTCTAAATACTTTTATACTCGTAACGTACCTGTCTGAAATGCATGACTTGCGAAATATTTGGAAAAAACTGATTTTCGATAAGAGTAAAAGACCTACTTCGGTAGGAATTTCGAAAAACTTTTTTAATAAAATTGTTCACAATTTCAATTTTAAAAATCAGTTCTCAAGAGGGGGATTATACTACTAAATGCAAAATTTGGAATGGATAGCTATAGCAGTTTGACCGCTATCGTGGTCACACAGACAGACAGACAGACAGACAGACAGACAGGCAGGCAGACAGACATTTTTTAAAAACCACTTTTTCGGTATCAGGGGACTTCAAAACGTGGACATCTGCAAAAATCTCGAGGTCGAAAATTTTCATCATCACAATACTTCCTTATACTACGTATAAGAAAGTAAAAGTAGGCGATTAGTTTTTGTAAAATGTCACTATTTTTGCTGATGTCCAGTAACAGTTAAATAGTACAAGAATTGTATTAATTCGTGAATGTTCTGTATTATTGCTTCGAATTAAGTTAAAGTGAAAATGAAATGAAGTGTACAGCAAAAATTTGAAATACTTATGATGATTGGGCATGGAGACAGATCGCGAACTCAGATGGAAGTGTAACAGTAAGTAAGGTTGAAAAGAAATTTCGAGAAACTGGTACGGTTGAAAGTGCACGCAAATCAGGTCGCCCCTCTGTAAATTTTGATAGAAAAGTAGATGTTCTACTTGCTGTTGAAGAAGATCCGCATGCTTCTGTTCGTAAGATTAGTCGTGATCTTGATGTTAGCAAAACTTGTACAGGAATTAAACGATGATGATCCAGATAGAAGAATAGAATTTTGTGAAGCAATTATGGATAACTACCAGCGATACACTCTCTTCGTATCAAACATTATTTTCTCTGATGAAGCCACTTTCACATTAAATGGCGAGGTCAATCGTCAGAATTGTAGGTACGGGGCAAAAGAAAATCCCAAATGGATGCGTGAGCATGCAGCATACACAATACCCGCAAATGATAAATATATGGGCTGGTATTCTAAGAAATAGAATCATCAGATCCTACTTTTTCGAAAGTAATTTAGACGGGCCAACATATCTTCAGTTTTTAAGGGGCTTTCTTGTACCTGCTTTAATTAATTTATTCCACGGTAGAATTAATCCTGGAAGTTTTGATCAATGTTTATGGTTTCAACAGGATGGTGCGCCTCCGTATTATGCTGTAAATGTTCGAAGGTACCTAGACGAAATTTTTCTGAACAGGTGGATTGGTAGACGTGGACATATTGAATGGCCAATGAGGTCGCCAGACCTTAATCCTTTGGATTTTTTTATGTGGGACCATCTGGAGAATGTTGTTTATAAAACGAAACCAGACATATTGAAAAATTACAAAAGCGAATTCAAACACAGACAAACATTATTTCTCAGGAAATCATAAACAAAGTTCAACAAGAAGTTATTCATCGTTTATGTTACTGTCAAGCACAGCAAGGGCTACAGGTCGAACATTTAACATAAAGTCATGTATCTGTTATCATTAGCTATAAAAAAAAATGATAAATAAAATTAGTCGCCTACTTTTTTGCAATTGATAAGAAATAGCTGTTAGCACGTATCTTTCAAATTCTGTCTGCTAGACCCCAAGTATCTACCTTTTTGGAAACAGCTCATTAATAATAATCAAAAAGTGTCACCAAATACAAGGTGCTGTATTTAAAAATTTGCCGATGACTTCATCACATTAATGTGGATCACCATGTGTAATGAAT
The DNA here is from genome assembly GCA_963170755.1 of Amphimallon solstitiale. Classification (NCBI taxonomy): domain Eukaryota; kingdom Metazoa; phylum Arthropoda; class Insecta; order Coleoptera; family Scarabaeidae; genus Amphimallon; species Amphimallon solstitiale. Next base: position 76,830,960 of record OY720680.1, on the reverse strand, counting down.
TTTTGTTGTCGAATGTAGAACACTAAAATTTAAAATAGACGTGTTTCAAGTTTTTTAAAATGGCTTTTGCTTTAGGAAATATCGAATTTATTCCATACTTTACGGACACACTGTATATAAAAATTCGCTACATTAATATTCAAATATCGCTCAATAGAATCACGTTTATCTAAACTTTAAATAAAAAAATTTCAAGCCGTTTATATGAAAATAGTTTTACAAATTGGTTAAAAGAAATATAGCTAATGTAGTACCCTCCTCAGCAAACAATTGGTACGACATTTAAGCGTGATGCAGAAAACTCAATTTTGTATGAATTGAGCTGTGCATCACGTTAGCATTTATTCTACGAGAGTCAGGATAACTCTGTTTAAATTGAAACTCAAGTACTTTAAGAAACGTCATTGAACGTTTTTCAATTTAAGTGGAAAGTGTACAAAAAATTCCAAACAACAGATGGGTATTCAAGCCTTCTTTGTACCAGAAGGAATACAAGAGCTTTGTGTTTTCGTGTCTTACAAAGTAAATTGGATTGCAAATTTCATTTACATGGGGTATAAAGTTTAATTTAATTAATATTTGTAACTGTGCTTGCACTCCAGTGCTCGTCCGTTTACGTTATTTAATATTTAAAATTAGTTGATTTTCTTCACATCAGTTCTATACAAGATCAATACTTCAAATGTAAATGCGGTGCGAAAATTGAAATTCCAAATCGTTTACATATTGCCGTGAACTGTGCGTATTTGAAAGTAAGAATAGCATTAAAAATTGGCTTAAGTATTAAAAATAAAGGAAACAGTAAAAATCAGACTTTATTATATTTGAAAAACTTCAACATGAAGTTTATTTATGTTTGCAATACAAATAACACAAGTATAAGATAGGTTGCATATATTTAAGTATAGAGAATTCTGATATCAAATGAATTTTTTGTTATAATTATAGGATATATATATATATATATAAGTATTTAAAAGAAATTAGGTATTATATATAGGTACAAAATAAAGACAAAATAAGTCTAAGTAATATATTTCTTTTGTAGAAAAGATAAACAGGATGTATGGTTTGTATACAATGGAAAACAACCTAACTACTCAAAATGCGTGAAAATTGCACTAAACATTTTGAATAATGGACCATTGTTTAAAAATAAAAGGGCACTGAAAACAAAGCTCAAATTTGCTGTGCACGAGAGATAAATATAGTTGAATAAATTATATGAACTTAAAAACGTCCATCATGTAATAAAATTCAATAAAAGAGATTTTAAATAAATCATACTTAAAGGATAAAATTTACTTTAACTAATGACTATAAATAAATAAAAAAGGATATAAATTAAAATATTCTGACATGATACAATCAGCAGTAATGTTTTTATAAACAACAGCTGATCAAATAAAATACACATTCATGAATTTGTGTGTGTAGCACAACGCTTGTAAAGACTTGTATGGTTTGAAGACCTACAAAAAGAAAATATGATATAAAATTTGTTTGTAGTTTTTGACAGATAAATATATCACCATTGGAAAAGTCTTCAGTGGAAACCAGAGATAAAATAGCAGGCCAAACGGATCGTTGTAGTACGAATAACGTTGGAAGAAGAATACCTGTTATTTATAATACATTTCCAATTTTACCGAATCCTAATATACCTAAAAAAAGAAAAGTAAGGATTGTATTAGCGAATGGAAGAAGGAAGAATCTAACAAATGATGAGAAAGGCAACGAGTTTATAAACAAATATAAGGAGGAATTGTATTAAGAAGAATATACCTACCGTTGAAGATACCAAGTGGTTTAGTGAAAAGACTTTTAAATAAGCAAACAATTTTCAATGTGTTTACATTCAGTGAAGGGAACTGTCAAAGACAATAAGTGCGCGTGTGTTAGTGTCACGACGGCAATTTGAGGGCAGAGATCTCACAGAAGATGCAGGGAGCCAACCTAAATTTTAGTTCGGTGGATGGCGTAACAAGCGTTACACATTTTTTCCCGGGTATAAATTCAAGAACAGGAATGAATAAGATGAGATTATAATTTCGACTTCGAAAGATAAAGACTTTTAAAAAGCCAATAAAGAATTAATCGTAGGGTTAAATACACCACGATTAGATGTATATTCATTCATTTTTGTATTAGCATATTAAGTTCATTTTATTTCAATTTCATTCATAATAATAAATTTTTCTTTTGATAATATTTTGTATTTCAAAAATGGAGATGCTTAAGGCACAATTTGAAGAAGTATTTAATGAAACAAAGTGAGTTTTTCAATTATAAAGAATTATCAATGCTGCTATGCGTATATGGGAATACAACGTGCAAATGTTTATTCAGTATAACGTTGAGCAGTAGGGATAAATAGATATTGTCCTGTAAAAATATTAATTCGTTAGTTTTTTTATATACAACACAAATGGTGTTGGGTGTCAAGAAGATATAACGTGCGAATGTATATTTTCTAATATTTTATCAGGCATCATTAATTCTCGCAATTCATTTTTGATTTCAAATTTAAAATAAAATATACATTTAGAAAGGGAGATGTTTCTATGTGGCGGGTTTTAAGACGCTGGTTGCAATACGTGCGAATGGTTGTTGCCAGTGATCAATTCATGCTTATTTATGAATATTGACCATTGCTACGTTCTAAAATTATCAGGGCATTACGTGCAAATATAATGTTTCTGATATAATATAAATTAGCACAATATTAACAAATTATTGACATTTAATTGAATTTTCTTTGTATTTAAACAGGATAATATTATATTTGTTTTTTGATTAGCATTATGAATATATGTATTTATTCTATAAAACATTACAACCTAGAATACGGTATAAATGTTTTGTTTCAATTATGTGTTTTTTATAATTCTGTTGTGGTGAATATAGTATAGCGATGCTATCTATTATTAATATTTGAATTAAATATACAAATATGATTTTATACAGACTTAGATTTTTTTTTCTTTAATACAAATAATAACCTTATCCCTAAACAAAAATAAGCAAGAGATTTACCAGGAGGAAAGAAGGCTGAATACACTGCCAGAACTCACGCGTACTTACAAAGTACGTGCTGTAAAGAAATAAGTGAATATATCAAATATAATAAAAATTATCATTATTTTTATAATTATGTTGCTGGTACAGTACACAGCAATATGTTAAGGCAACCTTCAAGTAAATCATTTGTAAATAATAAAAAGAATAAAGCGCAGAAATAAGCATGCAATTGAATCACAAAATAATGGAGACGCTACAAGATGCAAATATAATTAATTGATATGACAAATAGATGTTGAAGCTTTATATCCAATAATCAAATAATAAAGTCTATGGGTTTCCAAACCATTTGCATCTCCCACTCCCACTCTCGTTAACTTGTTATTAAATTCTCTTTTTGTATATAAGTAATTTCCATTTATTGTTAATCTTAGTAGTCATCCACTCGATGAATATACAGTGTGACAAAAAATAATTGTAGTGCTACTACAATAAAAAATATGGGTAATTTACAAACCTCGTTTTAATTAATTATTAGATATAAATATCACTATACTACACCTTGCCCAAAGTTAGTTGTACACTATTGCTGTCTTCCTTGTTATTAAAACTGTGAACTTGGTTAAACTAGCAATTCGAAAACAACTAAAACGTTCAGTTACTACTGCGTTATTTACAAGAACAATCCTTTCAAACGAACACTCGCTATATTTTTATATAATCAGAAAGAAACTCACAGCCACTTTAAAAGTAATTAAATATACAAAATGGACTAATCTGCAGAATGAAATAGCAAGTGAAGGCTGAGACAATTCTAGGAACGTAAGAATCAGAAGGGAGTTTGGAAAATAAGTAGGAAAACGAAAACACTATATAAGAACTACACGAACAATATTAAAAGGGTTTATAGAAAGAAGCGGTAAAAACTTTCATAAAACTGTGATGCCAGATGATATGAATTTACCCATTTTAATTTTAGCTTGCAATATTTGCATTATTTGATAAAAAATAATTATTATATTTCCTGCAAAATAATCCCCCTATTCATATCACATCAAACTCTATACATAATACGGTCTCCATGTGCTTACAAATAGAAAACGGCGTCCGACAATGCTAATCTTGAATACTATATTATTTCTTTTATTTACCAATGACACCTTTCAGTATTAGACAAAATAGGTATGTGATTGGTAGAGCTGCGTCAATGACTGTCAAGGAATAAATTGTGTATAAACTTAGATAATACAAATTTTGTAATTTTACATACTTATATAACTAATGAAAAATTTAATGAACCGGTTGCTTTTGGTAACTAGAATATGAAACTAGTGTCAAACTTTTATTAAAATATAAATTGTAAGAAAAAGCGAAATAACTGCTTAAGTGTAACTCCAAAACTTGACGAAACATATTTTCAAATACAATATACATTCAAGGCTTCTTAACGGAGTTGTGTCCTTGAGATGGGTCAACATATGCTATGGTGCAATTCCAAGTACCTACACGATTTTTGGCAAGTACAAAAGTTAGTGACTTTTGTAGAAGAATACTTGTTAAATACATTTTACTTTCATAACCTTCAGTCTTCATATTGCAACATTCATGTTCTAGAACTAGGGACTGTATTTAAAAAAATTCATTCACATTTCACAAGAAATGAAAGCAAGTACAGGATCCCGAAAAATAAATTAAATATAATACAGAAGAGTCCGTTATTTGCTGTAGAGTACGCAAATCGGCCTATTCCTTCGCATTCGACGATTGAAAGGATCGTAAATGCGTTTAGGAAATATGGCTGTGTAGTCGGAAATTGCCGCAAATGCCAACAAATTGACGAACAGCCTCATATCCCTCTATACCTGCCGATCGGGAGGAGAGAGACGTGAGGGTTTGTTCGTTAGTTGAAATGGGCGACCTTAAGTGTACACGGCAAATTGCAGACGAAATCGGTGTTAGTAGAAGTACAGTAAAGCGGATTCTAAAACGCAACAAATATAAAAGTTACAAAGTTCGAAAGTGCCAGGAGATTTTTCCCGAGGACAATTTTGCAAGAATGGAGTTTTGTGAGTCCGTGATGGAAAAGGCTAACAGGGACGAATATTTTATAAAAAATATTCTGTTTACCGACGAGTCTTCTTTTCCATGTCATGGGAAGCATAACCCCTCAGTCGTGCAATATTGGTCTCGAGAAAATAAACATCTAACTCGTAATGTTAAAACTCAATACCCCGAATAACTTTTGGGCGGGTATCTTGGGTGATAACATTATAGGGCCATTTGTTATCGACGGCAATTTGAATGCAGTAAAATATTTAGATTTGCTGCGAACACGAATTATTCCTGCTGTCCGTCAACTAAACATCGATTTTGATGCAATTTGGTTTATGTAAGACGGTTGTCCCGCGCATAACAGCAGATTAGTAAGAGAGCTTTTAGAAAACACTTTTCCTAATCGTGTTATTTCCGGGAGGGGCACGATAATATGGCCACCTCGATCACCCGCCCTCAATCCCTGCGATTTTTTTCTGTGGGGTTATGTCAAAGAAAATCTTTACGGTCTTCTAACAATCCCGAACTTGCAACAGTTACAAGTTAAACTGTTTCGCCTTTTCGAGACAATAACCCCTAGAAATCTCGAGGGAGTGAGGCGGGAGTTTTACAATAGGCTCGGCTATTGTTTGGCAAGAGAGGGCGGTATTTTCGAATCCTATTTTGAGTGACTTGAAATTTGAATTTATTTTGCAGAATTATTGATTTTTTTACTTTTATCTTTTAGAAAACGTTATTGTTTTTTTATTACTTAAAATTACTTTTCCGTAGCAGCTAAGAATACAATAATAATAATAAATTGGACCTTATTATGTCTGAAACAAATGGGCAAATTACGCATACAGAACGAATATGCAAACGACTATATCCTTGCGCGGTTTAAGTCTTACTAAATTCTTAACTGCAATGTGCTGCAATTGAAGCTGCTGCGGGTAGAGGGCTTTCGGTGGGGGTTTCGGTGTTGCCACTCATTGCTGACTATGGCCCGTTTCGGGCTGGACCTATCGGTATACTATTTATAATTGCCTTTGTATTTCATTTATATTTTATGTTTAGTACTATGACTTGGTCAACATACTTATATACAATTTATGATGAATCACTCACCTTCAATGAGGATTCTTAACTGAGCTATTGTGTATTGAAAGCAATATTATCCTGGGTTTTGTTTAATTAATCTAATATGTTTCTTTTTACAGGATAATCGTCGCTACTGTAGTCTGCTGTTGTACAACTTACATATTTTATTTCGGATTTTGGGTTTCTGCAATATCTAGTTGGATGTGGATAGTAATAGCTAACCTCTCTCTTGTCTTTAATAGCATTTTATTGGAAAATCTAAAGCTTTCTCTTCATAAGTGGATAACAGGCTGGAGAATTCGTGTAAGTAATTCTATTTAAACTTAGAAAATCCAAAAGTTCAAATATAAAATATTTCAAACTTATCGATTTAATTATAATACAGACCAAGTTATTCAAAGCCGTTTTTAAAATTTTAGAAAAAGTGGAGGTTCCATAATATAAAATTCGATAAAATTATTGCAGAAGTAGAGAGACAGCGAAGATTTGTTTATGGTAGATTAGGACGGTACGGCCTGAGACCATTTTTAACACATTTATATAAGCCACTATCTATGGAAAAATATATAGTAAGTAGAATATGTTTTGTCATCGGTTTTCTTCCTAATACTAAATTTAAAAATATATTTAGAGGCCTGGTTTTTTAACTCCGATTAAAATACTCGGTTAGTAATCATTCACTAACACCAATCATAGATTATTATTAGATAGTTAAATAAACAGTCGTTAAGAATTTATCGTATAAAGTTGGCAACATGGATGGTAATGTATTTAATCTAAACTGCATATGGCAGCTGGATTTTGTTCCAATAACATTGGTGCAATTTTCTTTCTTCATTTGAATTTATTTATATTGATTTTCCCCTTTATTTTAATTTCTTAAGATTAAATTTCATTTTAGTTATTAAACTTTAGGAATTTATTTTGTGAATATACATAGTATTCTTTGTACAAAGCAGATATTTAAAATTTCCAATGTGAATTAAAAGGCAGAAGAAGACAAACTTGAACGATACCGAAACCAGTTTATTGATTACTCCTATTGACTAATGCGGAAGTATTGCCAAATATGTAAAAGTAATAGTATATTTGTATATGTATAATTAAAAAAAAAATTCTTAGGGATATAGCGGTCAAAACGAGAATAGTAAATAAAATTACACCATTTTCTTTTTTCCAACGTTTCGGCAACTATTATTGCCTTTTTCAAGATTTTATTGAAACCTTATAACAACAACAAAAAAATACTTTTATTTTATTTCATCTTTTATTTGTACCGGGTGGCCAACTAAGAATGGCCGCCGGCTATTCTCAGAAACCAGTAGTCATATTGCTCCCAGGTAAAAAAATTTCAAGTAAAAGTGCCCAAGAGAAAATGCTGGAAATTATTTTGGAGTTTGTAAAATGTCCGCAAGGGGGCGTAACAGTCAGGATCAATGTTAAAATTTAGAATTTCTTCATATTTTTACTAATTAAGGGATATTGAAAATTTTTAAATTTTATTCCCTGCACATTCTTTAACACTTTTAGTCTTGCACATTTTTTACTATCTAGTGAAATAAAGTAGTGGGGGCAGTTCAAATGTTTTTTTAAATAAACTAGGATTACTCCCGGTTGGCCCTACCGATTTGAATAAGTTTGGTCTCATTTAAAAGAGCCTTATTTGCTCTACAAACTGAACTTGTGTTTTTGTATCTTGGACTTTTGCTGTACCGGTAGATGGCGTTAACTGAAATGTAAGCAAATATTAGGCTTTTCTTCAAAAAAGTTAAATACAATGATATGTTTCTTTTTACATAAGCGAATAAAGAATTAAATCCTCTACATTTCGGTAAAAAAACCAAATTTGTATGTTTTTTAGAACAGGAGATATTGACAAAAATAGATCAAAATTCATAAATTCTCCTCTTTTACTGGCCTTTTTTTTTATGAAGCTAACCATTTTGAGCTACATATATTATTATTATCTAATATATTATTATTATCAAGAAAAAAAAATTTTGAAAGACCCTGTTTAATAAAGCAAGATTATTTTTAATACTTATTTTAATCCAAAAGATATACCATTGACAATAAAAAAGTAAGCTATGAAAAAATAAAACAATAACTCTGTGTTAAAACGACGAGTTGTGAAAATAATAAATATTATTGTCAGTTTTTGATTGATTCCGTTTACTTTTTTGTGTTTGGGAGAACTTCTTTTTTACTGAGATGCGGTTAGCGAATGAAGAGGCATTCGATATGATTGGTGTCTATTTCGAATGCATTCGAAATTCTACAATTGCTTCCAGAGTGTATGCTACGCAGTTCCCTGGAAGACATTATGCGAGCAGTGTTTTTCGTAGGTTAGCGGAAAGGCTTAGGACCACCAGAAATATTAATCTTCCGGTGTATAGAACGCAACCTACTGGCGGAACCGAAGAAAATGCTATAAAAGTATTAGAATATATTGTATTTAATCCACATGTAGTGAACGAAACCACAAGTAGAGAGTTGGGCAATTGTAGAACTACGGTCCAAAATATATTGAAAGATTTAAGTTAAAAATAAAATAAACTTTATTTCGAGATTTTTTTTGTAAGGCCTTTGTTAGATTTGCTATATCTCCTACAGTTTGTTTTAATATTTTTAAGCATTAAGCATAACAGTTGTTTTTAACGTTCCGTACTCGGTTCCCTTAAGTTTAACTCATACATCCATCTGCCTATTTATTGTCTGTTTACCGGTCACAGCCATTTTAATCCGATACCGTTTATAGTAATACTTTATAATAGTAAGTTACCTAAACAGTGTCCAACAAGTTTGGATAAATTTGAGCTCGCAGTTTCGTTCACGTTTGCCATATTATTTTCAGGATGATCCTTATTACATCGTTCTTCATCAAGCTTTAACGGCTGAAGATTTCGATCGCCGGATTGACTACTGTCAATGGCTATTAAATATGGTAGCGGAAACCCCCGAAATTCTTTCTCGCGTACTATGGACGGATGAGGCAACATTTAGTAGCAATGGTGGTGTGAACTTGCACAATATGAACTATTGGTCCAGGAAAAACCCGCGTTGGATGCAGGAAGTTTAGCATCAAGGCCGCTGGTCGGTAAACGTGTGGTGCGGTATTCTAGGAGGTAAAATTATTGGACCCGTTTTCTTTAACCGACATTTTACTGGAGACGTGTATTTAAATTTTTTTATGAATGAGCTGCTCCTTCTAACAGAAGATGTCCCTCTGGACATTCGTCGTGATAAGTTTTTTCAGCACGATAGGTGCCCGGTGCATTTTGTGGCAAGCGTCCGGGATTTCTCAGATCAGACATTTCCTGGCAAGTGGATTGGGCGGGGTAGTATATTTCCCTGGCCCGCCAGGTCACCAGACCTCAACATCCTAGATTTTTATATTTGGGGGAGAATTAAGGACATTGTTTTTGAAAACCGGCCTACAACAAGACAAAATATGCTGGAGAAAATTATAGCAGCAGTACGAAACATATCGGAGGCGGAAATTGAAACTTCTGTTTTATCCACGCGGCAAAAGTTGCAGGCTTGCATTAACAATGATGGGCGGCATTTTGAACAATTAGGCCGTCATTAAAAATTTTGCAAACCAATCTTTACAGTAATGTAATTGTGGTTATTTTAGTGTTTAATATTAGCTTTATTCTGATGGTGTTAGTATTAATTGTTAGTATAGTAAATCATAGTATAACAAAATTTTAAATACATGTTTTTCGAACGTTTCCATAAAATTAAATTTATGTAATTTTGGTTTCTTAAGCAGGAACTAACGAAATGTTATAATTTTTTTTTATTTAATATATTTTTATATATTTTGCATCAGTGTTACAAGAATGCCTTTCAAATTTCTTCCGCTTTTGTGACATTTTATTATTTGGTCTGCGTGTTAGAATTCTACTGAATTTATTATATATACGAGGGCGTATTTTTATGTTACGTATATAATAAAAAGAAGACAATTAAAACAAGAAGACAATTACAACAAAAGAATTCATGCATTATCATCTATTTTTGCCAATATCTCCTTTTCTAAAAAACATACAAATTTGGTTTTTTTACCAAAATGTAGAGGTTTTAATTCTTTATTAACTTATGTAAAAAGAAACATATCATTGTATTTAATTTTTTTGAAAAAAGGCCTAATATTTGCTTACATTTCAGTTAACGCCATCTACCGGTGACGGCAAAAGTTCGAGATACAAAAACACAAGTTCAGTTTATAGAGCAAATAAGGGCTCTTTTAAATGAGACCAAACTTATTCAAATCGGTTAGGCCAAACGGGAGTAATCCTAGTTTATACAAAAAGACATTTGAACTTCCCCCACCACTTTATTTCACTAGATAGTGAAAAATGTGCAAGACTAAAAGTATGAAAGAATTTTAACATTGATCCTGACTGTTACTCCCCCTTGCGGACATTTTACAAACTCCAAAATAATTTCCAGCATTTTCTCTTGGGCACTTTTACTTGAAATTTTTTTCCCGGAAGCAATATGACTACTGGTTTCTGAGATATAGCCGGCGGCCATTCTTAGTTGGCCACCCGGTACATATTTTTCTTACTTGATACCGCCTATGAGATACTGATGAACTACGTATTTAGTGGTGTCTAATGTGATTATGTTAGCAAAATATTTCTTTTAATGTCTATATCTTTCTAATTATTGTTTTAGACAGTCAGTAATCACAAAATTATGGAATACAAAATTGGACGCAGTGCTTCCGATATGATATTCTTCTATGTATATGCCTGTTTATTGTTTTTCTTGTTGATACTTAAGTTGAATATGATGACGTATGTTAGCTCCAACCACATAATGGAGTTGGTAATGAACGGAAGCTCATGGACTGTACCTCGTGCACCAAATGTAAAAACGTTAATAGAGTAAGAAATAATAATAATGAAAATCACCAATACATTCATAGCCATTATAGTTTAATACGTATATGTAAATAGTAAATAAGGTCGCCACACAGAAGAGTCATAAGCAAGCAGCCAAACCATGCTTTGTGGAGTGATGTCTTTGCATCTTCTTTTACGAGTTGTGCTCGTAAAATAGCAGATATAGTTGAAATATGTACCAGCGATTAAAACTGCGTTTCTAGTACACTGTATCGTATACAGAAAAACACTGTTCTGTTGTTCTTTGTACGCTACGGTGTACAGGAATGCGATTTTAGTCAGTGCTACTGATGACGACAACATAATTGTTGAAATATATATTTTGCATTGTAAGCATTTTAAGATGACGTATTGTATTTGATTTTAATGTTAAGCCACAGTCTCTGATTTAGTTACATATAATAAATAGTAAACTAAAATTTATTCATTACCTTTATACAGTGTGTTTCACTTTGATACTTGAAAAATCAGTATTTTTTAATGGAACATCCGATTTAATTTTTCCTTTTTTAAAATATATTGCACTTACAAAGCTCTACACAGTGATGTGCATTTTTTTGATTTAGGCCCTTTGCATGGCCTGCTGTGGTATTAAATGTAACCCAAAAAATGGCAAAATCGTATTAGGCATTTTTTTAACAAAAAAACTATTTATGCAATCGATTTAGCCATGCTTCGAAACCCTTAGTACCAAGTTTCAAAGTCGCATCTTATACAGAGTGTTTACAATTTAGGTGCACACTTCGAAAAATACCAATGTTTGGGAGCACCCTGTATTAACAGAATAAAATATTTTCGAGATTTTCTTCTTTCGATGGAGGTGTAAGTACTATGGCTTTGAAATTATACTCTTTTTATTGGCCTAGTTAATACAGGGTATTCGTAATAACAAATCAAATTTAAGGAAAAATCGATTTTTTTCGTTTTTATTTACTGAACATAACAAACTACAAAATAACCAAATATCTTTAAATTTTCGAGTTTTCCATTACCCCTCCTTCAACTTGAATACATTTTTCTAACCTTCTTTGGCAATGATTCATTACTTTCGCGAGTTCCTGATGAGAAATTAACTCGCACTCTTCTGTTATCCTCCGCTTAAGTTCTTCCACATTATTGGGTCTTGTACGGTAAACATTTTCTTTAAGTTTCCCCTAAAGACAAAAATCGAGTGGCGTCAAATCTGGCGATCTCGGAGGCCACTTAATTTCTTGACTATAGCGCCCAATCCACTTTCTGGGAAATTTTTGATCAAGCCAGTTGTTAATTATTGCTGCAGTATGGACGGGTGCACCGTCCATTTGAAATATCATGTCGGCACGTCTAGCAATTGGCAGTTCTTCTAAGGCATCCCAGAAATTCGTATTTAGAAAATTCAAAAAATTTTGGGCCTTCAAGTTATGTTGAAAAAAAAGGGACCAATTATTTGTTTATCAAAAATTCCGCACCATACATTAATTTTCTCAGAATATTGCCTTTTACAGTGAATAACCCAGTGATGGTTTACTTCCGACCAGAATCTACAATTTTGTGAAGATACAACCCCGTTTGTGGTGAAGGTTGCCTCATCCGAAAATAAAATTTTATTTAGGAAATTGTGGTCATTCAGATAATGTCCTTGACACCACAGAGCGTATTCCATTCGAGAATTTTCATCACCATTTTCTAAAGTGTGTAGGAATTTTGGTTTGTAAGCAACCTTTTTATTTTTCTTAAGACATCGCCAAGCTTTGCTGAAAGGTATATTAGTGTTTCGCGAAATTTGTCTAACGCTAGTTTTAGGGTTGTGCCAAATTGATTTAAAACAATGTTTTCTCTGTTCTCAATTAAATTGTTTCCCCTTTTATTTGTGGAAATAACATTACCAGTTCTATCGAAAAGAGAATTAATATTTGCTACAGTTTGAAAACTCACTGGTTCTAGTTCTTGATGTCTCCTGTTAAATTCTTCTGCAGCTTGTTTATAAGTTTTTGCATTGTCACCAACTAGTCTTATTATTTCAACTTTTTGCTGTAAAGTTAGTTTATTTCTAACCATTTTTACACAACTTTAATGGTAGGGGAGTAGCGGGTAAAGTGGCTAGGGCGGGTAAAGTGGCCATTTGGTTTCATAGCGCTGGTTAGTGCTGCACCTATGCGGAAACGAAGTTAACTGGTTGACAGTTACTGCCTCATTGCCGTGTATGAGTTTGGATGTTGTGCGTTTCGCAGTTTGAGTACAGTGAAATAGTTTTAGTTTTCTTTATCTCTGAGTTTTGGTAAGTGTTAACTATTTGTTTTATTACTAAATGATAGAAAAAGCATTAACTATTGGCAATAATACTACTGAATTGGCTTGATTTCAGCGTTTAATAGAAGTTGGTTTAAAAGTGCTGTGTCATTTAGGTTAGTCTGTAGAAGTTCTTTTAAGTAATGGCGTCATTTCGGGCAAAGTGGCCACTGTACGTGACGGGTAAAGTGGCCACGATGGCTTTCGCTAATAATATACATTTAATATTGCCGAAGTAGCTTAAATGAATTAATAGCTCGTCCTATACATATTACGTCACAAAAAAAGAAAATAATATATTTAAAAATAGTAGTAATAGATTAAAAAATACATAACTATTAGGATTGATATTGTTACAGGTATTTTCAAGATGCCATACACATACAAGAGAAAGTCTACCCAACAATCATGGGATTCACAATCAATGCGACAGGCAATATTAGCAGTGAAAAGAGATAATATGCCGTTTGCAACTGCAGCAAAGCAGTTTAACGTTCCCAGAAATACGCTGAAAAGAAGAGTACTTGAGAAGAATCAAGATGCCACTGGTGCGAAAAAAATACTAGGAAAGTACAGAAAAGTATTTAACGATAAACAAGAGGAGGAACTAGTTGAATTTATTATAGACATGGAGAGAAGATTTTATGGAGTCACGCAAAATGATTTACGTCGTGCGGCATACAGCCTCGCAGAAAAAAACTACATCCATCACACTTATAACAACGAAAAAAAGATGGCTGGCAAGGATTGGGTGGCAGGATTTAAAAAAAGGCACCCAAATATAAGTTTGCTGACTCCAGAAGCCACTTCACTAGCAAGAGCCCAAGGGTTCAACAAAACCAATGTAACTAAATTTTTTGAAATATTGAAAACAGTCCAAGATGAACACCAGTTTGAAGCTCATCGTGTATATAACTGTGATGAAACCGGACTTTTAACAGTACAAAATATACATTCAAAAGTATTAGCCTTGAAAGGAAGACGGCAGGTGGGAGCGATAACTTCGGCCGAAAGAGGCCTTCTGTCTACATTAGAAGTTTGTATGTCTGCTGGAGGCACTTTTATTCCTCCCTTTGTCATTTTCCCCAGGAAGAACATGAAGGCAGAGCTTAAAGACGGAGCTCCCCCTGGTTCAGAATTTGCATGCACTCCTAGTGGCTGGATGCAGACCGATATTTTCTTGAAATGGTTCGACCACTTCCTACATCACGCAAAACCTTCACCAGAGTCACCAGTGCTGCTTATCCTAGATGGACATTCCACTCACACTAAAAGTATTGACTTCATAATCAAGGCCAGAGAAAATAACACGACTGTGATATGCTTACCTCCACACTGCAGCCATAAATTGCAGCCCCTTGATGTATCTTTTATGGCACCTTTTAAGACCTACTACATTCAAGAATGTGAGAAGTTCCTCAGGAATAACCCTGGGAGAGCCATCACTCAGTTCCAGATTAGTCGACTTTTTGGCGAGGCTTTTTTGCGTGCAGCTACGCCTGCAACAGCTATTAACGGTTTTCGGAGATGTGGGATTGTTCCTTATGACCCTGATGTGTTTTGTGATGCTGACTTCCTTCCCTCTGATGTGTCTGACATTCCAATGAACGACTGCAACATAGGTGCTAGCCTACAATCAGATGGAGAGGAACCTGACCCCGCACCACAGAAGAACAGAACAGCAGATGAACCCGAAAAAGGTCAAGATGTAATGTTCAATCCAAGAAACGGTGGTGATGATGTCAGTGAAATGGTTCAAGTTAATTTACCTAACAATGACGATTTGGCAGTTACTGGACCCAGTGGGTTAAATCAGTCCTCTTTTGCTATCAGTCCAAGAGATATAATTCCGTTGCCAAAACAGACCCTGAAAAAGCAAAGGAAACAAAACAGGAAAAAAGGAAAGACAGCTATCATTACAGCCAGCCCGTACAAAAATCAACTGATGGAAGAAATACAAAAGCGAGAGCAACAAGAAAAAAAGAAGAGAAAGAGGCCTGAAGACAAAAAAAATTTTCAAACAGAAAAACTTAATCAACAGCTTAAAAAAACAAAGAGACTACTCACTTTTGATGTTGAAGAACAAGAAGAGCTTAAGGAGCAAGAACAAGATTGTACATGTTTTTATTGTAATGACCTTTTTTCTAATTCAAAAGACAATGAAAGTTGGATACGATGTTCTGTGTGCAAAGAATGGGCTAACGAAGAGTGTGCAGGGGTTGAGGGGGACAATGACGAGTTTGTATGTGAATATTGTAAATAATTTTTATTTATTTTTGTAAATAAATACCTCAAAATTAAATACTGAACCTGAGTCTATTTCAGTTCATTTATCGTACATACTTGCTTTTGTTTGACGCAATTGTTCAGGTCGGCCACTTTGCCCGACATAGGAGGGTAAAGTGGCCATTTAGCGTTTTTTTAAAAATATTTTTTTTACACTAAAATATATAAAAAATCATGAAGAACGCTAGTTTACCTGAAGCTATATTGGATATAGTATATAACAATATTTATTTTGATTAAATTTACTAAAAAAAGAGTACCAAAAAAAACATCAAACAAAAAGGTGGCCACTTTACCCGCCTTTCCCCTACACACAATAACGTTTTAAGCAATATAACAGCAAGTGTCAAATTGTTTGAAGTTTGATACATTTTTGTTTTCAAGGCCTGCTTCACTAGCGTTAGACAAATTTCGCGAAATACCTTCCACGAAAGTTTGTCGATGTCTCAACAAAAAATTCTGTTCGGATGTAAACCCTAACTGGATTATTCATTTTAAAAAACAATATTATGAGAAAATTAATGTAAGGTGCGGAATTTATGATAACCAAATCACTTGTCATTTTTTCTTCCAACATAATTAAATAATTAATGTCCTCAACTTAAGCAGAGAATAACAGAAGAATGCATGACTAGCACTAAAATATTTTATCTTATTTATTTTTACTTATTTTGTAGTTTTTTGTTATGTTCAGTTAAATTCCTTTTACTAAAAATAAAAACGAAAAAAATCGATTTTTCCTTAAATTTGATTTTTTATTACGAATACCCTGTATTAACTAGGCCAATAAAAAGAGTATAATTTCAAAGCCATAGTACTTACACCTCCATCGAAAGAAGAAAATCTCGAAAATATTTTATTCTGTTAATACAAACATTGGTATTTTTCGAAGTTTGCCCCTAAATTATAAACACTCTGTATAAGATGCGACTTTGAAACTTGGTACTAAGGGTTTCGAAGCATGGCTAAATCGATTGCATAAATAGTTTTTTTGTTAAAAAAATGCCTAATACGATTTTGCCATTTTTGGAGTTACATTTAATACCACAGCAGGCCATGCAAAGGGCCTAAATCAAAAAAATGCACATCACTGTGTAGAGCTTTTTAAGTGCAATATATTTTAAAAAAGAAAACATTAAATCGGATGTTCCATTAAAAAATACTGATTTTTCAAGTATCAAAGTGAAACCCACTGTATATACATATATATATATAAATTAAAATAATATTTCTTGGGTTTGTGGTACTTACTGATTAAATAAATAAAACTAAATTTGACGTTTCGACATATTTAATGTCTTTCTCAAAAATGTGGAAATATAAAACAAACATGCCAGTAAAATTTCGTAAAACATCCTTTATTATACATTTAAAATTGGAATTTTATAAAATAACGTATTCGATGATATCTATACATGTTCTTTCCCTTTTTCTTTTTTCCTTTGGTGTCATTTTTTAATTTTATTGTTATTCAATATGTATCACCAAAGTATGTGTGTATGGTGATACATATTGAATAACAATAAAATTAAAAAATGACACCAAAGGAAAAAAGAAAAAGGGAAAGAACATGTATAGATATCATCGAATACGTTATTTTATAAAATTCCAATTTTAAATGTATAATAAAGGATGTTTTACGAAATTTTACTGGCATGTTTGTTTTATATTTCCACATTTTTGAGAAAGACATTAAATATGTCGAAACGTCAAATTTAGTTTTATTTATTTCATCAGTAAGTATCACAAACCCAAGAAATATTATTTTAATTCATGTACTTGTGGTAAAGACATCTAAGTTTATATATATATATATATATATATATATAGGAAAAAGAAAATTATTGGGTAAATTCCGCTGTAGAGCAACCGTAGACACGTGTTTCTGACTCATAGGTCGTCATCGGTACGGTGTAGCCAAGGAATAAGGTGGGATAACCTTGGAGATGTATGCTATACGGAAGACCATCAGGAGACAGACCACCATTTGTAGCTTCAGTTAGAAGATCCTCACTTTTGAGGACAACAACTAACGTCGCCACGAGGAAGACAATGTCAACCCGCGTGCCATCCGAGAACCCAGGAAAGATAAATAAAAGGAATTATCACGGATACATGAAATACAGGAAAAAGAAAATTATTGGGTAAATTCCGCTGTAGAGCAACCGTAGACACGTGTTTCTGACTCATTGGTCGTCATCGGTACGGTGTAGCCAAGGAATAAGGTGGGATAACCTTGGAGATGTATGCTATACGGAAGACCATCAGGAGACAGACCACCATTTGTAGCTTCAGTTAGAAGATCCTCAGTTTTGACGACAACACCGTACACCGGCTACACCGTACCGATGACGACCAATGAGTCAGAAACACGTGTCTACGGTTGCTCTACAGCGGAATTTACCCAATAATTTTCTTTTTCCTGTATTTCATGTATCCGCGATAATTCCTTTTATTTATCTTTCCTGGGTTCTCGGATGGCACGCGGGTTGACATTGTCTTCCTCGTGGCGACGTTAGTTGTTGTCCTCAAAACTGAGGATCTTCTAACTGAAGCTACAAATGGTGGTCTGTCTCCTGATGGTCTTCCGTATAGCATACATCTCCAAGGTTATCCCACCTTATTCCTTGGCTACACCGTACCGATGACGACCAATGAGTCAGAAACACGTGTATACGGTTGCTCTACAGCGGAATTTACCCAATAATTTTCTTTTTCCTGTATTTCACGTATCCGCGATAATTCCTTTTATTTATATATATATATATATATAAATCCTACTAACAATATAGCGGCCTTACGGAACTCATGAATGTAGCGTCCACCGTCGAAAAGTTAATTAGTTGGTTAATATTTTAATATAGTGTAAATAATAAATCCTCTTAGAACCTTATATGAAATTTTATTTACTCTAGTACATGTTTCGCCCTACGGGCATCCTCAGCTAGAATCTATAGTAATAATTAATTATCTAAAATAAACACATTAGTGAAATACTCACAGTCAGTATATCCACAAAATTTGACAATTATGTTCATAAAAAATGATGACTTAAGTATGTTACATTACAACACTTTAAAATATTTAATATTTGTATAAATTCGTAAAATTATAAGAGAGTATTGTTTAAAATATGAATTGGAGAAATGAATGATTACATTTGGATTCTAACAAGGAATATATATGCTCTACCCAAACTCCACAAACAAGATATCCCAATACGACCTATAATTGCTTTCCACTCATCTCCCACTATTCATATTTCAAAAAGAATTTTGTTAAATGTTTTTAATACTATTGATTTCAATGCAGAATACACTATCAAAAATACAACACAACTTTTCAATATATTGAAAGACATCCCACATTATAACAATTTTAAACTTATTTCATTTGATATAGTCAACCTCTATTCAAACATCCCAATTCCTGATACAATTCAATTAATCACTGATTTATTCAATAATTCATTCACTAACAATACTAAAATTCAAAACCTTATAAATTTAATTTCTCATGTTGTTAATCATAATTATTGCACTTTTGATAACAAATTTTATAAGATTAATAAAGGTCTTCCCATGGGCATACCTTTATCTATAACTTATAACTATTAACTATATTGAAACCACTCATATAATAAACAACATTACCCCTTTAATAGTCACATTATTAAATGGGTAAGATACGTAGATGATATTTTGTGTGTATGGCCTTGCACAGATCAAAATCTTAACGATTTTCATAACTATTTAAATAACCTACATCATAATTTAAAATTTACTATTGAAGCCGAAGAAAATAATGAATTATGTTTCCTTGATCTCACTATTTCTAATATAAATAACAAATTATCTTATAACATTTATAGAAAACCTACAGCCATACCTACAATAATCCCTTTTAATTCTTTTCACCATTACACTCATAAATTTGCCGCATTTTAATATTTCATTAATAGAGCCTTAAATTACCCCATAGATCAAAACTCTAAAATTATTGAACTTAATTATATATATAAACTTGCCTCAGACAATAGTTTTAATGTCAAAGACATTGATAGAATTTTATATAAAACTTTACTGAAATTCGATCCATTATACTGCAATGAAGATAAACAGCATGTCATTTACAGGTCTCTGCCCTATAATGCTATAACTTCCAAATCCATAAACATACTACATAAATACCACATTCAACCGTCTTTCAAAACACACACTCAGCTTTTTAAATTACTCAATAATTCTAAATTAATTAATAATGACATAATGTATGAGAGCAGTGTTTACTCTATAAGTTCCTCTACCTGTAATAGTATTTACATAGGTCAAACTGGTAGAACTATAATAAAAAGAATCAATGAACATAAAATTCAACCCAATTCAAACATTTTTAAACAGAGAACGGAGGCTCATGTAATAGATTACAATAATCCAAAATTATTGCACAAATGTCAAAAAGGCCTTAAATTAAATTTACTAGACATTTTAGAGATTGAAAACATAAACTCATCACAATCTGTTAAATGATCAGTTAGAACTTA
Organism: Amphimallon solstitiale; assembly: GCA_963170755.1. NCBI lineage: Eukaryota > Metazoa > Arthropoda > Insecta > Coleoptera > Scarabaeidae > Amphimallon > Amphimallon solstitiale. Next base: position 76,810,794 of record OY720680.1, on the reverse strand, counting down.
ACCATAAACCTATTTTTATGTATTTTAATTTATTACATGATACGATTGTTTTCTATATTTATAATGTTTTCTGGTATTCACATTTGTAGTTACTTTTGGTTTTATTTTTGAAATGTTACATGTTATTTAACAACTTGACTTTAAACCTGACATTGTCCTGTCGTTATACATCCTTCGACCGAGTAATACGTATTACCTTATTAGACTCCCTACTCCATTTTCCTTTACTTTTTTAAAATTTTAACATAGAATCCAAATATAACCATTTCTTTCTCCAATTCATATTTTAAACAATACTCTCTTATAATTTTACTAATTTATTCAAATATTAAATATTTTAAAGTGTTGTAATGTAACATATTTAAGTCATCATTTTTGATGAACATAATTGTCAAATTTTGTGGATATACTGACTGTGAGTATTTCACTAATATGTTTATTTTAGATAATTAATTATTACTCTAGATTCTAGCTGAGGATGCCCGTAGGGCGAAACATGTACTAGAATAAATAAAATTTCATATAAGGTTCTAAGAGGATTTATTATTTACACTATATTATTAAATACCTTATATAATGGATTTTCTACATTTACAATGTTAATATTTTGGAAATACTTTGTGGTTTTGATCAAAACAGGTATAGTATTATCACTAAATTAAAAACCAGATAAAAAATGTTAGTTACATTTCACTTTATTGGCGAAGTAGCGCCCTTTTATTTTCTCGTGCATGACGCGTCTGTAATATACCATTTATCTTTCAATTCTTCGCTATTGTGGCTTCCATCGGGTATATTACATTACATTTGGTAGATATTAGAGAGTCCAGCAATGTTGCAACAATGTGTCTACCCGCTTACTTTATAAAAATATATGTACTTTAAATCAAGAAGATCAATTAAATACAATGAACACATTTATCTACACTCGGGGACACTGTGCGTTATATTGTTCAGAACAGAAAACAGTAGTTTCTGTTTGTTTTTTGTTTTTTTTTGCTCCATACATAGAGAAGAATATTCCCTAGAAAAATTAATGTCTGGGAATTCAAAATAACCATCCGATATTCCTTCAAAATAAAGACTGGCTAAACATAAAATTCTTCATTTAGAAAGATTTAAAATATACATAATATTCTGTTCTAAATATTTAACATTTTTATATAGGCGTTCCTCGCAATTAATAATTACATATTTAGTCTTTTTATTAATATTTGAAACATACATTTTCTGATTTAAACTAATTTATCTGACGACTAGCTGTATGACTAAATTTTATTATGCCTATGCAATAGCAAAAGCAAAAAACGGGATGCATACTCCTGTTATGACCAACTCGTAATCAAAAATATACTTCTAGACATTTACCGATAAATTCAAAAAAATTGCTCCAAAAAGAAGGTTAGCTAAAAAATGTGTTTACATATTAACTAGGTGGGATATTCTTGAATCTCGTTATACTGAAGTAGTGTGATTTCGAGATATAGCAGATATCTAAGTTTCGAAATTACTTGATATAGAAAAAGTGCTTTTTGCAAACATCTCTCTCTCTCTCTCTCCTATCCTCATCCTAACTCTCGCTTTGTGTGACCACGAGGCTTAAGTATCAATACCAAACTTTATATTTAAGAGTATAATCTACCTCTCGAAATCTGGTTAAAGTTTCGGTAAAATCGGTAGAGCGTAATTAGTAGTTTACCTCACTCGAAAAATCCAATTTTACCAATATCTCAGTAACTAGAAAGTTTGGACGAAGTATAGAAAAGTATTTAAAACAGAATTATAAAACTAGTTGATAAAAAAATATCGAACTTCTTACCCAAAGTTGAGTTTATATAAGAGAGTTATTTGCGAATATCTCCCAAATTCTGCATTCTAGACAGAGACACTACAAGCATAAAAGGATTTAAAGCTTGATTTGGAACAATACTTTTACTCTTATCGAGCAGAATATTTTTGTAATTACCTCGCAAATTGTGCATTCTATACTAATTTGTTAAGTTGTTAAAAGTGTTTAAAACTCCATTTAGAACAACTTTTGTAAAACTAATTCGGATCACATACATCTATGACAGTAGTGTGATCCCGGCGCCTCATTTTCTAAGCCAATATTATCCTAACAGATGGTTTGGTAGAAGTTTTCAAATTCAATGGCCAGCAAAGGGAATATATCTAACAAAACTTGATTTTGTGACTCAACATGACTCACTTTATCAATATTTACTATTGCTGGGTAATTTATAAATTGCTGTTTAATGATGATTTAGACATGATAGAAATAATAGTAGAGAAATAATAAAAACCATATATCACACATATAGAAGTAGCGCATTCTTAATACTATTTAATAAGAATTCATTGATATGCCTAGATATATGGTGTTTGTTGTACTTGAAAAAGTGAAGACATGCGCATTTAAAATTCATAGAGCTAGAATGATGTTTCATTTTACTTTTGATCAAAATGCATTAATTAATTATCATTAATCCGAATAATAGAAACTAAACTTAAAGTCTGTGGCTTGACACTAAACAAAAACACTAAAACACCTTCACCATACTAAAGCACAAAAAGGCTAAATACATATTTCGACAACTAAGTTGTCATCTTCAGTAGCACTGTTTAAGAATCGCGTTGTCTACACACCATAGCGTAACAGAACAACACTGATTTTCAATTTACAGGAATGGCTTATTTATACTTATACCTAAGCTATTAACTACATCATTAACGGTACCTGATGTACCGTTAAAGTCGTCACGCTTTAAGCGGTGTGTAGAAAATGCTATTTTTAATCTGTGCTACTGAAGATGACAACTTAGTTGTCGAGATATGTATTTAGCCTTTGTGTGCTTTAGTGTGGTGAAGGTGTTTAGTGTTTTCGATTAATAGAGTATTTATTAAAATAAGTATAATTTCTAATACAATCTATACAAGAAAATTTAATCCTTTTCTACTAGCGTCTTGACGATTAATATTTCCAATAGCATTCAAAATGTCCAAATTATACAGAAAATCTTTCCCCAAATTTCAAAATTTAATATGTTGATTTTTTCTCTATATTTTGATTCTCTATCATAATATGATTTCTTATTCTACCTCCTTCAGGAAAGCTTGTTTGAAGAATTAATCGTATAAAAATTTACTCTTTGCATATGTGACAATTATCGTTTCACAATTCCAGTCTTTATGAATACTTAAACAACACACTGGCACCAGTATTACACCCAATGGAATGGTATGGACGCTGGAAAGTTAGCGAACCTGGTCTATTAGCAGATTATCAAACGAAAATTATTGGTGTAGCACGACTTCGGCAAAAACGCGTTAAAGAAGAACCCTGTCCAGTCAGATTCTTTTCAAGGATGATAAATATTAGCTCGTGCTATCGAGAATATGTAGACGGACGTCATGATAAGTCAGATGCGAAACTTAGCAAGTCAATGTGGTCTTATCAATATGCAGATTCCGCAAACTCGCTTAGAGGTGAGTAATCATCTACTGTTCTTGCTAATTTTTCAGGAGAAAATTGTATTATCTTGTTATGTATATACGTAGATGATTTGACAGTAGGTGAGTGAAGAAATGGTATTGGTTTCGAATAAGTCATGCCCATACAAATGGGTATTTAAATTCTCAGTATCGTCTGACGTTTACTTTGATATATGGCATGAATCCTGCCGATTAGGGACGTCCTGCATACAAACGTGTTACCATTTCAGAAATGTTTAAAAAAAATTAGTGATGTTGTATTACGTTACCAAAGAGTGAGAGTCTATTGAAAGTGTACACCAGTTTCTTCATGTCGAATTAGAAATGTCTAAAGTCTTTGCCAGGTGGATGGCTTGATTACTGAATGCAGACCAAAAATGTGAAAGAGTGAATTTCCAACTTTTTCCAACCAAATTGTTTGCTTCGTTTTCTTATAATCGATGAAACTTGGCTCAACTACTATGCACCAGAATCTAAATGGCAATTACTGTAGCGGAGGCATCACGCCAGCCCTTCATGACGTTTCCTTCAGACTGAATGGTGAGGACAATGAAATTTTGAGATTCGAAAGTGGTTATTTTTAATGATTACATCACAAGGGTTATGAGTTGTTATTATTGAAAAAATCCAGTAATGCCTCGAAAAAAAGTGACAGTGAAAGTAAAGAATTGACACTCTGCTGTCACACACTAGTCTCATTGTTCGGGAAATGCTGAATGAATTACAATTTCAGGTTTTGCCCCAACTACCCTTTTCATAGAATATAGTTCCTTTTCACTTTCCAAAACGTAAGCTGTTTCTCACCTGAAGAACATTCAAGACAGTTGAGGAAGTTATTGGAGAAGTAGGGCAGTATTTTGACGACGTTGATGCTGATGATTATACAGCTGATCAGCTTTATAATATGGCGCTCTTGCATCGTTTTCCCAGGTGTATTCATGTTAAAGGGGAATATGTTAAAAATGAAAAGAAGATTGCTATAATTCAAATGTTTTATTGTAAGGTTCAGCTTCTATTGGATCAATCTCGCAATTTAACATAAATACATTATCAAAACAAATCTTAGAAGTTTTTGATTCTTGTGTAGAATCAATATTTAAATACCAGTTGATTCAATATTGTTTTGAATTTGAAAATAAAAATCACCCACTGTTACTCTTGTTAAGCGTCAGTTAGCAGCAATGTTAAATACTCATAAACTACACTTTTGCAAGGTCATTCACCAGTATGTATTTTAATCTGTATTCAGTGCCAATGGCAAGTGAATACACTACATACCTCTTTTCTTATTCCTGTGGCTTTTAGAACCTATTGATTGACTTGCCTATCTATCTATCTGTATAACATACGATCGAAATTGATTGACATGATCTTATTCTAATTTTCATGACTACTGGGTTGTCATGAATGTGTTTTCTAATTCAAATTTATTATTGGTGTTTGCTTAGCATATTTATTTTTCATATTTATTATTTTCTATATTATTGTCGTAAATACATTCAACTGTAATCGTTTCCGAATAAAACAAATGCAGAGTCCATATCCGCTACGGCAATCGAAACTAAAAAAAGCAAAAGGCATTACCCGGTTGAATTGTGTTCAAGAATAGTACGGTAATGGCATTAGTCACGGGTATTAAGAAATCAGAATAGATGTTGAGAAACGGAAAGCCTGAGTAGCGAGTCCTTGTCCTAACCAACATGTTGTGAAGGACTAAACACCTCAGGATTACTTTGTCATTAATAAAGATTTTATTATAGGAATGTCATACAAAACAATAAAGGCAGTGGAAGACAAGTTCCACATTTTATACCTTTCAGATATGAAAAACCAAATAGTTATCATTCAAAAAGCAGAAAATTATAATTTAAATAATAATAATAATAATAATAATTTATTTACTATAAGACCACAATATTAGGGTATAAGTTTCGTCATCAAATTCAAACATTACTTACATAACAATAAATCACAACAGATAAACAAATTAATTAAAATAATCCTTTACATCATAATAGCATTTGTTCACAAGATATTGCTTCAGTTTCTCCTTAAAGGTTTTCTTAGAATTGAGGGTTTTCAGATCTTCCGGAAGACGGTCGTACACCCGAATGCATGAATACCGAGGGGACTTCTAATATGCGGCTGTTCGATGCAAGGGAACACACAAACACCTCCGATTGCGAGTCTCATAATCATGATATCGAGAGTTTGTAATCAAAGTTTGACGTCTCTCGTAAGCAAGAATTGCGCACTTATATAGATATATACTGGGCAGGGTCAATATACTATATCGGCGAAAAGTATCACAACAAGTCTCTCTATGTTTCAAGTTAAAAATCAATCGGATCACTCTTTTTTGCACAATAAAAAGTCTGTTGATCTCAGTTGCCCTGCCCCACACAACAATGTGATAAGAGAGATGACAGTATACCATGGCATAATAAATATGCAATAGGCCACTAGTATCAAGACAATTTTTTAATTTCATTATTGCGTAAAAACTTTTATTAATTTTAGAGATTATGTTTTGAACTTGAATGGACCAATTCATATTCGAATCCAAACATGTTCCCAGAAAGTTAGCACACTCAGCCTCACCCGGAATTTTAATAGAGATATTGTCCCTAACAGGAAATTTCACAATTACAGTCTTTTTACTATTTAATATTATTCTGTTCTGCCTACACCATGTTTCTAATGTGCGCACTACACTTTCTATCTTCAGCTGAAGGTCGTTGTCATTCTCACCCACAACTACAATGGATGTGTCGTGTGCATAATTTATTAGGTGGCCATCCTTTATATATGATCTCATGTCGTTAATGAAAAGTATGAATATTAGGGGTCCCAGGATAGAGCCCTGAGCCACACCGAGATTCACCTCATACAGTTCAGATTTTGAACCATTCACATCCACAACCATATGCCTGTGTTCTAAAAATGACAAAATTAACCTCAGCACATTGCCCCTGATGCCAATCGCGTTCAATTTTTCCTCCCAAAGCTGCTCCGTACCGAGTCAAACGCAGCAGTGAGTCAAAAAACAACCCAACTACACATTTTTTGTCATCTTGATTCCTTCTAATATATTCCACAAACTCGATGCACGCCGTCTCTGTGGATCTTCCTGGACGAAATCCGTGCTGACAGTCACTAATAATATCGTTCTTCTCCAAGTAGTCAAGGATACGTTCATACATGATCGACTCATAAATCTTGGAGAAAGCGCGCAACACTGAGATGGGGCGATAATCATCTAGCAGATTTCCGGCGTTCTTTTTAGGCACAGGTATCACTTGCGCAGTCTTCAGTGCTGCCGGAAAAATCCCTGTTTCTACCGACATATTTATGAGGTTGGCCAATGGGACACTAATAATGTCAACTATTTCTTTCAGTACTGTCACATGTACTCCATTCAAGCCACACGACTGTCGATTCTTCAGACGAATGAGGGTATTTGTAATGTCGGTTTCGTTCACAGGATGGAAAAACATACTCTCACTATGAGGCGCACTCACTGTACAGGTGATACTCTCATCACTTCCAAACTCCTTAATTAATTTGGCTTGAGTGGCGAGGGAGAAATGTTTGCCAAAATGATTCGCAGTATCGATGTCATCGATCTCGCTTCCATCGTCATTTTTAAATTTGATTTGATTGGCTGATACTGTTTTAACCTTTTCTCCCTTGACAATTTCCCATACTGTCTTGCATTTATTTACACTTGCCATAATCTTTCTATCATAAAACAAGTGTTTTTGTTCCTTGATAATTTGTTTGTGTTGAAGCTTGTGCCTCCTGTAGAGGTTAATAATGTGTTCGTTAGAGTCAGTGTACTTTAGTATCGCCTGAAGGTCTCTTAACTGCCTACTTGATTCTCTAATACTAAAGTTCATCCACTCAGGTGACCTTATATTACATTTTTTTACATTTCTTCTCTGTGGGCACGCTATGTCATAATAATACAAAAAATGTTCTAAGAATTGTTCGAATGCACTTTCGATATCCCCAGTGTTCGTAATATTCCAAGGGTTCCTAAGCAGGGCATATCTTAGATATTCTATATTAGTACAGTGCAACTCACGAGAGCAGTATTCAACATCGTTAGTTTCCTGTACCGCCAAACTTCCCATTGACACTGTTAAACGTTGTTCTGTATGATCGTATATTGCAGGGTATCATATATCCACTTGAGTGTCACTTCCTGGAAAATTACTCACAGCGTAATCTATCTCCGTTTTCGATGTACGTCCACTTCTATTCGTAAAAATGTTGTTGGTTTATTATTATTATTAGTTAAACCATAAGATTGGAACAAATCACGAAGTAGTTTAGAAGAATTCGTATTGATCTGGCCATCTATATTGAAATCACCACATAATATCACGTGATCACTTGCAGTGCACATGCAAGTCAAGATATCGGAGAGTCTCTCCATAAACATTTCCACATTGCTGTTCGGATACACTACTATGACTGAGGTTACAGTCTCTCCAATATGCAGAGTTATTGCACAACACTCAATCTGCAGCTCTACATTATATTTCTGTATATATGACACTTCTTTATTATCCACTCTTACAAAAATAATACAGCCGCCATGCGAATGCTGTACTCGTGTCATATCGAAGCCATACGACAATACAAGCCGGAATGCAGGAATCGTGACGTCACGATCGTGGACGGGATTGTTCCTCAGCGACAAGTGACGTTACTATATTAAATCAAGTTTCTTACAAAAAAATATAGTTTTGTGTATTAAGAAAAGCAAATTTGACATACATTTCTTGAGAAGAACAAAATACAGTTTATAACAATGACTTTATTAATGCTAACTATTAAATATTATTTTTAATAGCTATGGAATTATGAAACATTTAACAAAGATATCTTTGATATTTTCTTAAAATAAAACATGGTGAACTATAGATTTTCTACTTAAACAATAAATATTCAGACATCTTAAAGAAAGATTAAATCAATAGATGCAAAGAGTTACAATAACACACAGATGATACAGAAAAATCTTATGACGAACAGCGGCATGTTATCGACTAGATAGTTTCTTAACTTTCCTTTCTTTTATACCTTTATGACTAATCTTATCTTGTCGAACTTTAGAATAATTATTGAGTAAAATATTACTGAATTTAACTCTACACTTCTCAATTAAATTAAAATTGAAACAGCCACATTCTTCACCGGCTTCATATATTTGAATATCTTTATAATATATCAAGTAGCCGATAACACAATTTTTTTACAACAATTCTTTAACTCTGACAATTTAGGAACTGACTTTCAAATTTATCATTTATTAATACTTTAAAAAGTAAAAACATCTGAGAAGTAATATCTATAAAGATTTGCTGGGGATATTTTAATCCGCCGCGATCTAAATGTTTTAAATAATGACCTTTATAATAGTTACCTCGGCATCCGGGCACACAGCAGTTTGGCATTTTATGATAACTATAAAAATTGTTTGTTAAAATTATCAAATGAAGTGTACAAACTAGTACAGACCGTAAGCTTACAGAAACTAGGAAGATGGAGACGCAGTTTAGTGCGAGAGACATGCACCTGCACTCTAAGTGAAACGACGAGTGCCCGACCACAATCATGACGTCACACGCCGCTCGAGCTTCTGCATTCCGGCTTGTATTGTCGTATGGCTTCGGTCATATGTGCTGCTCTATGATAACCTTCCAGATTTGCTACTAAAATGAATTCATCCAGGATTCCGTAATACACAAAACATGTGGCCGATGTTCCGTCAAAAAAACATCCATTACATCTAGTTTACTAATTAAGCTCTGTAAATTTAAATGAATTATTTATAGTAGTTGAGAGTTATGATGCTTGTCAAATTTATAGTTGCGCGTATTTGTTGGCTGCGGCTGAGCATCTTTGTTTCTCTTTACTCTAGAGTTGTCTAAAGTCCCTTCGACTGTCTCGAAAAAGCCTATATCGCCTCACAATTATTCCTCTTGGCCACAGCTGAGGGTCATAAAACTTAAATGAAGTGATGGAAATCTCTTGGTGAAACATGTCGAAATATAAGCAAGTAATAACAAAAAACACACTTGGTATTGTTTCACAAACAAATATAATTAAATAATCGATGTACATTTCGCCTTGCGGCATCGTCAGGAGTTCTCGAGAAACTAAAGTAAAATTTAATATACTGTAACTACCTACTTCTAACAAAAATGTAAATAAAATTGTACAAAAATGACGATGCCGCAAGGCGAAATGTACATCGAGTATTTAATTATATTTATTTGTGAAACAATACCAAGTGTGTTTTTGTTATTACTTGCTTATAGGTCATAAAACTGTTCTTGCCGCTCTCCTTCAATTCCCACGCAAAAAGCTGAATAAGAACCTAACGATTTAAGCTTTTCCACAGTTACGTTTCCGTTAGCAATTTTCGTTTGTAAATATTTCTTCACATCTTCCTCAGTCGTATCAGATTTACATTTTCCCACATACAGCCAGAATCTGGGACTAGCCGCCGCAAAGGTATTAGATACAGGTTCGTTGTTTACACCAATAATTTTATTTTTAACCCCTGTAAATTTGTCATCTTTCTTATTTGTGTGAGAGCTGTATTTATTCACACTTTTATTTTGTTTGTTTATAGTTTTTACGTTCACAGACGATCACTTTTTCTCAGCGTATATTTCTTGCGGTATAACTGTCTCTAACGATGAATAAAGGTTAGTATTAGGATTCTCGTCCGGTGAAGATAAAAATTGTTACTTTCTTTTAGATTTATTACTTCTTGTCTCAAAAAATTTATTTCGTCTAATAACGCATGCATTTCTTCTTTAATAGTAGATTTAACTGTTGAAATCATCTGATCGGATTCCAGTTCTTCATTATTTTGATGTTTTTCTGTATTTTTACCACTACGTAGGTGTTTCATTTTTAAATAGTCTGTCATAAATAGTTTATTTAGCGAAATTTTACTGTTGTTATTGCAAAATATCACAACACGTCTGTTCAAGTCGGAGTCAGACGCACAACTGAGTTCAAAACTGAGAAAAACTAATTTTCAAATAATTTAATATTCGGTATTTACCATTGCCGACAAAACATATATCCATCCGTTAAGGACTATTTACACACGTCAGTGTCGTATCAGTACCGTGTCATATCAGTATCAATGTTATCCGTGGTCGATCAGTGATGTCAATACACACTCGTCCGTAGTATACCTATAAACAGTGCTTGCAGTGAAATATCAGTGGAATGGCTTGTTTTACCAATGAAGAATTGGCAATTATCGCCATAGCCCTAGATGAGGAAGAGGAAAAGAAGAGTTTAATTAAAAAGCGAAAATGGATACACAAGGCATGGATGACACGACAAAGTGAAGGAGAATTTATTACTTTGTATCGGGAATTAGTAGACGATGAACAAAAATTTTTTGAATATTTTTGAATGTCTCAGAATTGTTTCAATATATTGCTAAATAAAATAGAAAGACATTTAATGAAACAAGACACGCACTGGAGAAAAGCAATTACCCCGAAGGAACGTTTAGCAGTATGTTTAAGGTGAGTAAACGTAATTTTTGTAATAAAACAGTTTTTATTCAAAGAAAGGTAACCGAGAAAATAACTAAACATAAGTACCAAATATAGGTATGTACATACACCAAGTTAAAGGTGTTGATAATTTTTAAAAACGTTTGAATCGAGTCCGCTTGTTGATAGGACGATGACGCAATAATACTTTGATCAAGTACTATGGGATGCTGTTGGTCCACATCGGGATTAGGTGACGACAGTGGAATCGAGTTCCATGTAGAAGTATTTGAATACTGTGCCGGTGATTGTGCCGTATCGTATGGAGATGTAAAATTTAGATGCTGGCTAACATGAGGTGTTTCTGAAGGACTACTTCGATGTTCACCGTGTAATGATTGGTTTGATCTGCCAGTCATTACATGATTGGCTCAGTTATCTGCCAGCGCAGTTATCGTATGCAGTTCGTATTTTTGAACTGTCTGAAATATATCAGATTTGGCTAAATTCAAATAATATGAACTTAAAGTTTTCAGTGTTGAGCCTATTCCAGTTAAAAATGCGTCCACGGGGTCGACTTTTGCAACAGATGAAGTGAAAGGTTCTGACTTTGCTTTAATTAGGTATTTCATCAACTGGGAAGATGCACTTTGTTGAGAGGCATTTACTTTTCTACGTTTGTAGGAGGTTGTTGAATACGCTTTAGGCGTAGAAAATTGCCTTCATTCATCTTTAATTTCTAGCTCAACAATTGGACATTATGTTCCTGTTCCTGTTCCTTCGTCTCGTCTTCTTGGGATTCAATATTTCCTTTCGTATTTCTCTCATCAAAAAATTTGTTTAGGAATTCCAACTGCTCTGCGTATTTATAAAGTTTTATTTTTTTTTGAGGATTGTCCACTTTTAGTTATTGTTTGTTTTAAAGCTTTTCTGTAATTGCCTCTTATATTATTTCATCTGTCCTTACATGCGGACCCTGAAAATAAATTAGTGGTTAGGTGCTGAACTGTGTAATCTATACTAAATTAACAAATACTTTTTTTGTAGGTACCTAGCTATTGGAGATTCTCTGAAAACAATATCATTCAGTTACCGCATGGGACATTGTACAGTCCATAAAATTGTAATGGAAACTTGCAAAATACTAACAAACATTCTAATGAGTGAAATGCTGCCTCAACCTTCAGAAGAAATGTGGAAAACAATCGCTGATGGCTTTAGTACAATTTGGAATTTTCCTAATTGTTTGGGTGTGATAGATGGGAAACATTTTACAATTCAAGCTCCCCCAAATAGCGGATCCCAATTTTTTAATTACAAGAAAAACTGTTCTGTTGTGTTACTGGCACTTGTTGATGCACATTACAACTTTATAACTATTGATGTTGGTGCTTATGGCAAGAATAGTGATGGTGGTATTTTTGCAAAATCTAATCTGGGGAAAGCCCTTCAAAACAATACTTTATCTGTACCACATCCTACAACATTACCAGGCATAGACACTGAGGCTCCTTATGTGATTGTTGGTGATGAGGCATTCCCTCTAAAAACTTATCTGATGCGCCCGTATCCAGGAAGCGGATTGAGCGATTCTAAGTGCAATTTCAACTATCATTTAAGCAGAGCTCGAAGGACTGTTGAAAATTCTTTTGGTATTTTAATTCTAAAATTTAGAATATTTACGAGGCGAATCCTGGCCAAACCGGAAAATGTAGATAATATAATTTTGGCAGCTTGCATTCTACATAACTTCATAAAAAATATGACACAAGCACATATACATATCAAAATCCAAATGCAAACTTAAATGTTATTCGGCAGAGAAACCGACTAAATCTACCTATGCAAGGGGGAAATGCAACTAATGCCGCATTTGTTGTAAGAGAATTGTTTACTAACTACTTTATATCAGATATTGGACGTCTTATCTTATAACTTATTTGATTAATAACATCTTAACTTTTTAAATTTAACAATAAAGTAACAACTTATCTTTACCTTCCAGTTTCAGCTCCTTTCCTATATTTCCCCAAATATTGTTTTTAAAACTGGTGTCCATGTATTTTTTATTTGACAAATCGTACAATTCTGGACAGTCCCGTACTAATCAATTAATTTTTCATCCATTTTTTATTTTTCTTGGAGCAACCAGAAAATCTCGTTAGCACTTTAGTGAAAATGTCGTAAAATATCGTTGCCGATCTATTTGACATTCACGTCACGGATACTGCAGCGGCACTGACGGTAAAAGACGGTACTTTGTCGGACTGGTGTGAACAGGTCAGTTTGAAACAAACGCAACGATATTTTATTTTTCACTGACACTGATACTGAACTGGCACGGTACTGATACGGCACTGACGTGTGTAAATAGTCCTTTACTTTATACAATTAAGGAAGATTTAAAGACTTGAACTCAGACACCCGCGCTGGCGCAAAGATAAGCGCACCTGAGCAGAGATCGGGGGGGGGGGGGCGTTCGAATCTCATAGGTAAATTTTTAAAATTAAAAATGTACCTAATTAAATGATAACTGCGATTTTCCTGAAACATATTGAAATGAAAAAAAGTTGTAAACTGATATGACGTATGAATTGATAAAATTTAGTTTAGGAGTTATATTGCATTATACAGATTGTCGTATTTAAAAGTTAATATGCATCTTCAAATACACACACATAAACATGTACCTATGTATGTATGTATACAACAGTTCAAGAATGTGGACCCCACACCACCGGTCTTATGGTGGTGTGGGTAAACCGAGAGCGCGAACGCCATGCGCACATGGCATTCGTTCCGTATCTTTAGAGCGTGAACTTATGTACATTGTGTCTGAGCAAACTCGCAAATATTAAAATAAAATGCCCTTAGCTGTCGAGGAAAAAATACAGATTGTGTTATGGTATGCGAAGGATAATTCGTACAAAGACGTGCAAAATTTATTTGTATAGTTCATTATAATATTTTGTTTCGTTTTAAATGTGAGAATTTTATTTTAGTTACAATTTTTATAGTTTCGTTTCAGTTCAATGTTAATACATTATACATCAATTACCAAAATAGCGGAGCAATTCCTTAGAGCAAACGTCTGCATACTAGCTTTCAACGTTTTGCACTGAAGCCTCGGTCTCGGTACCCGGTGTCCCCCCGATATGAACTCATCTGTATTCCCCTATTATCGTACCCCTCCATTTCATGTTTGCATGCACATGTGTGCGTGTCTGTGTTTCCCTATATCTACTTTTATTTCAGTCAAACGGTATACAGAATAACTACTTCACGTGTACGATAACCTAAACAGTAAATTTAAACTGCAAGCCAATGAAAATTTCGTAGTTTGAACTATCATTCTTATTGAGTTGCACAGAGTAAAACTTTCAATCAATTTCGATGACCTGTTATCTATCTATTTTGTGTCGTGCTATAATTTTGATTTAATATTAGGTGAAATTGATTCATCGTATTCGGGCAAGGGATTTATAGTAAAACTAGGCAGAAATCTGAACAATACTTACTACATAATCAAGCTATTGAAAGATGCTAATTGGATTACTCGTAGCACAAGAGCTATTTTTCTGGAATTATGGTCTTATAATGCAAATCAAAATTTATTCAATGCAGTAACGGTAATTTTCGAAAGGAGTGCCACCCAGTTAATAATTGTAACGTATAAAGTAAGTATACCCGGACATTTTATATGTGCTTTCTTTTAATATAGAACCTAAGGATCAATTGTAGTAACATTTAAAATTAAAAAAATCGCTAGTAATTACAATATAGGATAGTGAAACATCTTGCAAAATATCAGAAAGATTGGTTCTCTGATTTTTTAATTGTTATTGGCTATTTACACGTATTATGGGAAAACACTGCTGCGGATGATAGGACTGAAAAATGATTAGCGAACTAGTAAATCAAAGTTTTGAACCTTTGCAATTATTTGTTTAAATGGTTTTTATATAAAATTGAACATTTCTTTGAATGATTATCATTTTCTATAATAATTGAGACACTGTAGAGAGAACATAATATAACGTAAGGATAGTTCATCAAAACATTCTAATTTATTAGAACATTCGTTTCTGAACATTCTATTTTATTCACAGCCATTACATTGAAATTACATAACACAATTTAAAGTGTTCCAAACGTTATTTGTCAACAAGTAACACTTTTGCTATTCTGCTTTTACCATTTTAAAAAACTTTTGATTAAAACGTTTGAAGAACCAATTTTTTACGCAGCACATTAGAATTGTGTCATTACAGCTAATAATTTGTTTAATTAACTTTTAATTATTAATTATTGAATGATAACTATTGAGAGTTAAAAATTAATGTAAGAAGTTACGAGACGCCTTCCTTTTATCTCCTAGATGTCATTATTCTCGCTTGTAAGTCTTTTATTGAAATAATTTATATTGTCGGTAAGCCTACATGATCATGGAAACAACCTTCAATGGAAATATATTATCTTATTGACGTTAACATTCTTTCTAAGCGACCCATAACCCATATTAATTGTCATTTTGTGACATTTATTATAGAGACTGCTAAAAGTCGTTGAATATATACGAAAGGAGAGGCCATCCTTTCGTATTCAACGATTTTTAGCAGTCTCTATAATAAATATATATTGACGATTAAATAACTTTTGAATACGGTTGTCACTACAATTGATCCTTAACCTCCATCAGTCGCCTGCTTTTTGTACCGTCATAGGTCGCGTGTATAGATTTTTTCTAGCGCTCGTCGCGCGACTAAAAAAAATATTGGGTACAGTTTTGTTCATCTTATATTGTGACAGTATATTCTATAGAATAGAACACTCCAAGAAATGCAGAACGACGTGATAGGTTGCGTGTTAGTTTATTACTAGCAATAATAAATACAAAAGGCCACTAATTCTCCCATTTCGCGCAATTTGGGAGAAAAGCTGCCTTTCTATCTCCTTCAGGTATTGCTCGAATATGAGGAAGGTTGAACAATTAAAAAAAAATTCAGTAAACAAAATTTTGTTAGATTTTTTCTAACAGCTCGACTGATGGAGGCTTAAGGGGGTTTACGTACAGGTGCAGACTAACTGCTGTGTAATGGTAGGGCGCCATATGCGCTAGTGCAAATCCCGCCATTGTAGGGTATTCGTTCAAGTAAAACAATTAACAGAAATTTTTGTTTTTCTTATTATTTTTTTTTGTATTAAACTAAATACAAATAATTAATTAAGAATTTGTTCTGAGTATTTTCTTATAATTAAAATTATGTACTGCTCCATTTCACCCTCGAAGTTGGCCAAATTTACAACATCATAACTCAGTCTCAGAAGCTTTATTTTAAAAACTAACTCCAGTCAAACATGCAGTGAACCTTTGCTTATTTGTGTTCTGAATTTCATTTTGATATTTCATAATAGAAGACTGTACTATTGCTTGAACGAAACCTTTTAAAGTAGTTAGTTTCGTCGTTGCGTGAGGCCCCCATCTACAGCGCTAACACCATTGAGGAAAAATACTATGGAGACGCTGTCAAGCATCTTTCCTGTACTTTCAAAACGGAAGCATTGGGCGGGGCTAAGTGTGGGACCAATATGGCTGCCTCACCTAGGCCGGACTACTCAAAATTATAATCTGTCATCCCACACCTGTCAGGCCTACACTAACCTATGAAATGTTATTAGAGACGAATTCTTCTTATCAACGCCGTCTCTGCTGTTGCAGCTACGTAGAGCATAAGAAACCATAATGGGTTTTAATATTTAACTTATTATATACCTCTAATACACGATGCACTTAACAAACAATCCACTTTTTTCCAACACTACCTGTTTGACGTAAGTGTAGTATCAATATGGCGGACCTGTACCCGGTTTGATCATGTGACGTCGTGTCCCTACCTATTCTTTCTCAATGGGTAACACACACTGATACCAGCAGTCACGTCTTAGTAATAAATGAAAATAGAAACGATTCCTATATGATATGCACTTTTGTAATATTTTAGTGTCTGATCATGAACAGAGTTCATCTTACTGAATCCTAGCGCCATTCGTTAACTATTTATCCCCATATGTCCTCTGTAAAGGCTTTTGGGTATATTCTGTTTAAAGCACCTATAATTGATCGTATGGGATTCGCAATTTCAAATTTTTCAGAAATCTTGATCTTTACTTGAACACTAACCTGCTATTCAAGAAACACCTTTCTTTCTTGTTCAGGAAAGTTTTTAGAATACCCAAATTTTTTATTATTGCAAAGATTGCTTGAGCGTTTCGCCGAGAATAAAATATCGCCGATTCTATGAAACTTTAATTTTTTTTTTCATTTCCATTAAAACCATTACAAAATTGTCATGTACAAATAAGTATAAATACATTCAACATCTAATTATAAATTAGACAAAAGATAAAGCAGCATACACAATATAAAACATGAACAAGATACAGACGTCTGCACAAAAAGCAGACACATAATAAAACAGCACAAAACAGTTAAAAAGTTCATACAATTTGCGGCGGGTGATGTAAATATTCCCGGACGTCGTAATACTCCATCATACTGATCAGCATACTTCTGCTTCGCTTCTTAAATAGCTGGCAGTTTTTTCAGCTCTTCTGGCAGCTTGTTGTACAGTTCACTTCCCCAATAATTTATTGATTTCTGCGAGCACGTTATTCTGTGGTACGGAGCTCCATATTCATTTCGCGTGCGTGTATAATATTGGTGATGATCTCCGTTTAGGGGAAACGGTTCTTTATTTTGATGGACATATGTGACAATGGCATATATGAACAGTGAAGGCAGTGTTAGTATGTTTTCGTTCTTGAAATAAGTTCTACAACTTTCATTGTATTTCAGGTTACATAGTGATCTATCTTATAGCTTTTTCTTGCAGACTGAAAATTTTATGCATATCTGTACCTGCCCCCCAGAAGAGTATTTCGTGGCACAAAAGTGAATGGAAGTAGGAAAAATATGCCAGTTTAGCTGACTCCGGGGTCACTACATGCTTAAGTGGCCTTATAGCAAATACGGCAGAAGATAACTTTTTTCTAGATCATCGATGTGTTGATCCCACTTCATACATGGATCAACAGTCACGCCCAGTAACTTCGCTCCTTCAGAGTTTCCAAGATTTCTTGCGGAAAATAGTACACTTTGCTTTTTACTCTTATTCACTTTTAGTTAATTCGCAGCGAAACACGCCTCTGCATTCTTACCGACCCTCTCCGATCTTCTACAAATTGTTTTCAGATCCCCGCCTTGAACCAGCAGAAATGTGTCGTCAGCATATAAACATACGTTAGCCTCTTTAATATTCAGAGGGATATTGTTCATGTAAGTAACGAAAAGCAGAGGACTAAGTATTGAGCCCTGCGGCACTCCGGATCTCATGCTTAAGGGCTGTGATCTAGTGTTTCCCCAATCTGTTATTTGAACCCTATTAGAAAGGTAGGATTTTACTAGTTGCAAAGGTTCTCCTCTGATTCCATAATATTCTAATTTTTTCAGTAATATGTCGTGGCTAACCGAGTCAAAAGCCTTTGTTAGATCTAGCATATGCATCTCTGCATATTCACTCTCATCAAAATCCTTGTAGATATGCTCTACCACGTGCTATATTCCACTAGTTGTTGATCAGTTTCTTCTGAAGCTATATTTTTCTGGTCTTAAATAGTTATTCCCTTCAAGGTATTTACTTAATCTTGATGCAATAATCTGCTCGAACACCTTGGATATTGTTGGCAGAATACATTTATGCGATAGCATTTAGTTTCACTGCTTGAACCAACTCAGCAAGAACTAAATTTAGTCTATATAAAATTCAAGTCTGAAACTTAGCTACTTTCATCAAAAAAATATAATTAGAACAGATGAACAGACTATTGCGTACATTACGTGTTTGTATTTACGTAATCACGACATTTGTATTTTCGTTTAATACATGTATTTAAATATTTGTATTCGAACGTTTTATGGGCAATTTTACGCTAATTTATTGACAGTTCGATGATCATAGGGGTCGGAGGTGTTATCTATATTATTAAACGCCGAAGAGATATTATAATTGTCGATTTATTTATGAGTAATAATGGTTTCTTTTGTTTACCCACAGTTGATTTTTATTTTGTGGTCTTCTGGCCAGGTCCGAATTCATTTCTGACAATGTTATACCAGTTACAAAACCATCAACGTTAGGTATAGACGTTTGCTTACACAGCTTTTGCATCATTCGGAAACATTCAAGTGGGACATTTTTCAATATTACAATACAGTTTCGCCCGTATTAGAAAATTTGCAAATTCAGCTTTCTCCCGCAGAATCATTGCACTTTATGGTGACGAAAAGATTAGAATATTTTTGTACTGTTTGGATTACGTATTTCTTTCATTTTATTTGGTACGGTTTGAGGTTCTAAAGAAAGATCAACTCATAACATTATCAGGTGCTGATACAGAACGAGGTGTTCAGTAAGTTTGTTTGTATTGTATTTCCAATTTTTTTATTTTGCACGTTTGTGTATATTACTCTTTGATCAATAAACATGATAACAGAATTATAAATAGAATAGAATATACATAACTATAACCTATATTTAAGAAATATTTGTCAAATATATTTTACAGTTTTATTACCTATCTGTTAATATTTTAGTGTTCTAATAAGTTAATGTTGATTAATTTACAAAAGTACTATCGATATTATCGAAACGTTTTAAATATTATTAAACCACGTAGAGCAACCGTTATCCAACTGTAACAGTTATAACTGGGTGTTGACTTATTTATGACTGCCAGTATCATTTGTGTTCATTCTTCAATTAGAATTTTTAAATAATAAAGTTTTTAAATTATTATTGTTTCAGGTTGTTACCTTAGAGTTAATGCACACATCGGTATTTGACGAAATATTCACTGTCATTCTCTTTGCTTTATTTTGCGTATTCATCTTGAGATTGATACTAAAATACATACGAACTATTGTGAGAAATCGTTTTAGAAAGTTCCTAACAATGACGAACTTGTGGGAAATGACCATAATTATTACGAACAGCATTATTGTAGTACTTTATTTGAAACAATTCGATGAACACATTGACGTACTCAGTGATATGGCCAACAGTAAATATAACGATTTCATTTCATACTTTAGAATAATGGAAAATTATAGATTGATCAGGATGATAACAGCTGTTCTGTTTGCTATGGCCATTGCGCGGGGAATAACATTCATGAAATTCGTATCCATATTTAAAATATTTTCAGAAATACTGAGATTAAGCCTTTCATCTTTTTGTGGCGCCACAATTTTCACTTTTCTTCTAGTTATAAACTTTACCCTGTGCGGGTATCTTATGTTCGGCAGTTATTCCCGGAATTTTGGAACTTTGGAACGAGCGGGATTTACGTTAATGATGGAGGCGCTAGGAATACGTAGTGATTTCAGAGAGACTATCAGTGGATTCAACAAAGTTTTAGGTTATATATATTATATACTATTTTCAATTTCTTTAGTCACACTGAGAACAATATACATAGTGATAGTTATATTATATTATGAAAAAAGTAAAGAAGCAATGTCTCGTATTCATGATCCATATACTTTTACGCATTTCGCGAGAGATAGATGGAGATACTACAGGGAACTCTTCAGAAGGCGCCTTTCACGTTATAGATTAAAAGGTGGTAAAGATTGTGACCAGGTTCCACGATTAGCGACACCAAAAGATGATCAATTTAGATATAAAGACTGCATTCTGATGTCGAATGAAAAAATACGTTTTATGAATCTAACTACAAGAGGTATTGTTAGAAGACTATTTGCGAAACGCAAGGCAACTACCGACAGGGACATAGATTTGATGAGAAAGATCACAATATCATTACTTAAAAATAAGGACAATCTTACGTCAAAGTCCATGTTTTTCTTCGGGGGCAAAGACCAAGGTCATAATGTAAAATTCGTTAGCAATAGGAAATTACTGGAAATGGAATATTTAGTGAATTACCTACTGACACCCTCCAAACGAATAAGAAAAGAACCATCCCATTTGAGAGAAAGAGATAGCTCTGACCAACCTCAAAGAACATCATTTGGATTAACTGATAACGAAAGTTTGAAAAAAATGGAAGCAATTGAAAGTGTTCTTGCTAGTATAAACGCACTTGTCGATAATATTTCTGTAAAAAAAATCAGGAGAACGGAAAAACTGTAATGTTGTCTCACTTATCCAATTTTATATTACTCTATGTTAGCCTTGAGACATCTGTTGTTCTGTATGATAAATAAAAGTTAATTAACATATACACTGTAATTCTTTTGACCTTACAAACTTTTCGTGAAAATAAAAGTATTTAGCAAACAAACGTGTATTTATTTATTGCAAGTAGTTACAAAATAAGCAGTATTTTGAAACTACCATATTTTCAACTAACAGCAAGGTTAAGACTAGTGAAATCAAAAAATAAATATGCTAAATTAAAAGATTAAGATTATTATGTGTAAGCATAAACGTCTATTTGCAACGTTTATTTCACTTGTCCCGTGTTTGTTTTATACGTAAATGAAAGGCGGCTAAACCATTATAACTTTTCCGCTTCAGTAAGTTTAACTAAATCCTCGCTTTGCTTCCATAACTCTCTGCAAAAATCGCGGTCCTTTGCATTTTTTGGTATTTCAGCAACCCTACAATCGATAAAGAATTTTCCACTGACATTTTCCAATTCCTTTGAAAGAGCACACTCTACTATAGTTTGGGCACCTTCCCACGCAGACTTCGTATATCATGAAAAAAACGCTAATTGTTTCGGATGACATAAATTCTGGTTCATATTCTTACCTTCCCAAATAAAGGCAAAGCAATGTTGTATATAATAAATTTGATTAGAGAGAAATTATTTGTACCTCCGATTCTACCATATATTGTAGTGTTAACGAAACCAGGGCACAAAGCGTTCGATGTCACTCCAGTATTCTCTAGCTTCTCGCTAAGTATATTTGACGTGATTATATTCATTACTTTAGAATTACCATATAGACTGATTTTTGAAAAGAATTCAAGTTTTCTGTTCGGTAGTTCATTTAAGTTATCTAAAGTTAAATAATTTCGAAAGGCACCTATTGAGCTTACGAATATTATTCTGCTTGGTGTGGATTTTCTAAGTAAACCTATAAGTAAAATACGTATATATTTAAAATAATATTACCCATAAAATACATGTTAAATAGGCATGATTTGGAAAAAGAAAATAGGGACTCGCTGAATGCAAACGAACTGAGTTTGCATTCAAATGCTTTTCAAAAGTGAGTGTACAAGACGTCGACTTGCTTACGTGAATTTTGAACTTGCGATAAAGTTTAAGTAAAGTGACACAGGTTAGAGATAGTGAACGCCCTGCAGCAAAGCCGTGTTGATAAGGTAAGGTACGTTCGACAATATCGTTAGTGGACAGTTAATTGGTTATGTCAGAAGAATCGTCGGATTCGAATATGGCCACAATTTTAGGAAAGTCCTAAATCTTGAAAAACTATCAACTTTTTGCCGCAGGGTGAAAATCTTTGTTAACGAATATACAGGTGACCACTAATACGAAAAGTTGGGCTTGGTTAGTGCTACGACTACTTTTGAATATGGAACTCAGAACTTGATGTTCGAAAACTTCTAATATGTTTATACAACTACTATTATTTTGATAATCATGAACATCATCAACAGTTGAGAATCTTATGAAAACATTACTTAGAAGTCTCCCTTTTACATCAACGACAAACTGAAACTTATCGAACGTCTCGCCATCAAGAATCATTCGTCCAGGAAGTTGTGTTTTCTGTTCTTTAACACAGATAAAGAACTAGAACCTACGTGGATTGAAAGAGATGTCATGCTGCACACTCCTGCAAGGTAATTTGCATACGCTTGTGCTGATTGTCCCTTAACAAGTGCACAAAGGCTTCTAAATCGAAGGAGTGAATAAGAGCAGGCGTGCTATCGTTACTTACGTAGGAAATTATATTTAAGTATTACTTTTTCTATAAAATTAATTCAAAATGACATATTTACGTAGTGGATGGTTGACAAATATAGTAAACTAATAACAAAATTAGGAAGATAGCCTATACTAATTTGTAGCTTCTCTTAGAGGTACCTGGATTTTTTGGAGACCAGAAGAAGTGTCCAATAATTCGTTCTAAATTTACACCTTTCCGAGTTATCATCTTTCTATATTTTGTCACTCTTGGGGGTGAAATTGGTTATTGTCCCTAATAAATTGATGATTCTCTGCACGTAGTTACAAATTGGCAGGCTGTCTTTCAATTTCTATTAGTTTTTTTTAACTTATATAACATGAGAAAATATGAATAAACAAGAACTGGCTACCTATCAACAAATGTGTTAGTAGAAATGGTCCAAAATGATTTACTTGCATTCCCATATGCAAGCCATCCTTTGTGTATTCTTCCTTTGCTCCACTTACGCCGGCATTATTTATTAAAATGTCTAGACGATTTTCTTCTTTCAAAATTTCTTCTGCAAAACATCTCACAGAAGCTAAGGAACTCAATTCTACATATTTGTAAGACACGTATTCGTTGCCTGTTAATTTTCTAATTCGTTTAACAGATTCTGTAGCATCATTTCTATCAGCTATTATTATTCGTCCACCTCTAGCAGCTAATGCCAAAGCGGTTTCGTAACCTAATCCTAAAAAGTAGTTGATAAGTGGGCACAAGATATTAATTAATAATAACATTATTGCTATTTATAACTCAAGGAGTATCATATTGTCATACATGTTGTATATTATGATATACACAATCATCATTCGTGACTTGTTTATGTATGAACTGTGGTAAGAAAATAATGCATAAACAAAATTTCGCCTTATTAGAGAATAAAGCTACAACATTCTGGTGTGGTTCGCATGACATCAACAATATATTTAGGTGATTAATTTTCTAAATTAGAAATTTAAAATTTTATTTTTATAATTAATACCTATAGATAGCTATAGATAGGTATTAATGATAAAAATAAAATTAACACCCCAATAGACACATAATAATATGTGTATATTGTGGTGCTAATTTTTTTAACACAAAATTCATATCTACTATGCAAGGCAATATATTTAAAATTCTTAATTAAGATAGAAATACTTATTGATCTGAGTAATAGGGATTGCCTATGCAACAGGCGCTATAAGTAAAATATACTTTTCTCTACTAAAATAGGTTATTTTAGGAATATACTTATTAATCTAATGTTATTCATTAAAAAAGTTATTCACATTGTTTTCCATAAAATTCATTCTCATTCAATACTTAATTTTGGCATTATCACAATACTTTACAAATTAATGTTCTTACAACTCATAGATCCGAGGTTAAAGATGATTAATTCCCAGGTATTGATTCTCAACATGACTTTCAAATTTATGTTATATGTACAGTAAGTGTTTTATGCAATCCTCCTGTGCGAGAAAGGGGACATACAGTCAGAAGTAGCGGCAGGTTAAGAGTAATGCGCTTAGATAGCCAAATAATTAGAGTTTCACATCTTGTGGCAGTACGTTTGTTTGTAATTGTTCAATTGAAAGCTGATGAATAGTAACAAAATGTGTGAATAGAATATTCCTGCCGAAATATCACCTGTAATTTGTTTTCTCTATGAGACATCTTGTTTATTATAAGTTTTCATTATTATATCTTTGTTTCCCTTTTTGTTTCTACATTTCTACCACTTTGAAACCGATATACCCTCTCCGTTTGAATAAGGACGCGTTTTAGAGATGGAGTAAATATTTTCCGTGTCCCAGTAAGATCATGGTCCCGGGATAAGCCACGCCCACATGCTCAGGGCGACGCGGGCCGTTTTATCCACGCATCAATCAGAGATCCTTTTGCGTTTACGCCTCGCCCACATGCGCCAAGCCAATAAATGGGTAGAGCACTTCCATAGAAGTGGGGGAACGATTCCACGGGTATAAAAGACATGCAATTCGCCCAGGAATTAAAATCCACCAGTTTCCAATGCATTAGTAGAGCCTTCAACATCAACTAAGAGACCATTTTCACGTATTAAATGATAATCCTGTCCACGTTGATGATTCCATTACATCGACAAATTCAAAACTTTAGCAAAAAATTATACGAAATCAGAACCGTCTTAGATGGTATAAAAGAGCCATCATCTAAGGATGATTATAGAAAAGTCATCGCAAAATTAGAGGGCAATACTCAATTCTATACTTGCAAACTCCAAGAAGAGAGGGCGCTCAGAGTTATTTCCGAGGTCCCACAGTTGGTATTTAGGTGACGAAATTTGTGAAGACCTAAAAAGCCTAAGGTCTCAACTCGTCTATTGGAAAAGGATGCCTAAACACGGTAGCACGATTCACCTTCATTTGATTATTGTGCATTTGGTAAGAAATTCAAAAACCAATGAAATTTTCAATTTAACTCACCCTCTTGGCATTGCCTGTTGAGTTAATACCCCAAATCGCCCCACCAAAGCAACTCGATACTTACGCTGTCAGCGTTTTGGACATTCGAAAAGGCAATGCCATCTTGCTCCGGGCTGCTTTAAGTGCGGATAAGCAGGAATCAGCTAAATGTTGCAACTGTGGTGGACCCCATCTTGAAAATTATAAAATTGGTCCAGAATATCCACCGAAGAGGTTTCTCCTTCTCTTTAGAAGACAACACGAACGCCAACATTAATATTTCAAAACTAGTTATGGAAATCATCTCTCCTAGGGATTTCCCTGATCTACAGAAGAAAATTATATTCATCTCAGCTCCTGTTGATTTAAAAAAGTGAGCCCAACCAATTAATCAGACTTCAGTATCTTCAACTCCTTTGGTAGTTTCTAAAAAGAAGAATAAAAAGGAAAAAGCTCGCTAAGACCAGCAATACTCCAAGAAATGCATATTCCGGTGCTGGGAAAGCTAGTATTTCACATATTTCACCTAAATCTACGTCATTACCAAGAAATGGGGATTTATTTGAACCTAGCAATGTGGCAGAATTGACTTACTTTTAAAATGGGTTCAAGCCTGTCCACGAATAAGACAAATAAAGAGGTACTGTAAATTGTACTAAGCTTCTTTCCCAATCTGTGCAACATCTTCAAGTCTCTAATGGACATACATGCTAGATTACCTAAAACGCTCAAAATTGTTTCTTGTAATGCAAATTTCCTGTATCCCAAAATTTTAGTAAGAATTTGTTTGTAAAAACGGTATTGATTTTATGCTTTTTCTGAAACCCTTCTATTCCCAGGAAATCTGGTTAGATTGCCAGGATATTCCCTTTACAGGAATGATCGTCTAGATTGTCCTGACAGAGGGTTGATAATTTTTATCAAAAATAACATTCGGCATTTCCAAAACCAAATTCCAGTTACTAGAAATATTGAAGTTACTGATTTAGAATACTTCTGGCAGTCATAAACTGATTGCGGCTTATAAACCTCAATCTAAGCCTCTTACCCACGCTGATCTGGATGAAATGTTTAATGAAGATGTACAGACCCCGTTGGATGGTGATCTTAACGCAAAGCTCAGCTCATGGAATTCAGGTAATTCGAATGATTCAGGTAATTGTTTGTATAATTAAATGCTAAATCTTAATGTTGTTGTGGACTGTCCCATTGAACCATCACACTATGATACTGAGGGTGGCCCAGATGTACGTGGACATCATGATTTGTCAGAAAGTAAGATTTGATCATATCATTAACACCATCCAGAATCTAGATTCTAACCAGAACCCTGTGTTCATTGAGCTTGGGGCAGCAGTCCTCGATTTACTAGATACTACGCATCATTTTCTAGCTGGGTTTGTACTTCAGAAAAATATTACCTCCACTAAACACTGTGGAAGAAGTAGGGACATTTCAAGTTCTGTGTCCTACTCTTGGAAACAAGGTAAATACCAACAAGACTCCCTGCCTTCAAGTACATTGAACTTTATTCTTATGCGTAACAGAGTCAAGAGGCAATAAGTATTCTGTCACTCTAAATCCAAAGGTAAAAGAGAATGGAACCGTATTTTGGTTGAAGTCCGGTATTTGATGAGATGGCAGAGTGGTCTTGAGGGTCTGGACAAGCTTTTCAAGCTTTGGGAAGTAAATAGAACGTTGGGTATGAGGTTTTGGCCGACGATGCCACCTACATATATATGGTCACTCTAAACCCCGAGGTGAAAGGGAATGACACCGTCCTTCGGTTCAAGTCCGGCATTTTCTTTCGGATGTTCGCAATAAGAGATGGCAGAGTGGTCTTGAGAGTCAGTCTAGTCAATATTTTCAATGCCTCCTTAAAACTAAGACATTTCTCAGCGGTTTGGGAAAGAGCCGGCGTTATTCTAATTAGAAAGAAATTTAAAGATCCTGTTTTGCCACAAAATTATCGACCTTTTCTTTACTCTACTTCCAGTAATGGGGAAGGTACTGGAGCGAGTTGTACTAAGAAGATTAACATCAGAACTGGATTATAATTTTATTATTCCCAGTGAACAATTTGGATTCAGAGACCACCATTCTACAACACATCAATTACATAGAATGGTGGATCATATCACTGGTAAATTTAATGCCAAACATTGTGCGGGAGCTATTTTCGTGGAAGACGGACTCTTAAAGAACAGAGACTTTTCTGTCAGGATAAGTCAAGTGTTATCTGCTAAAGCACAATTTTGGCTGTAGTTCCCCAAGGAGCACTATTATCACCAACTTTATACACTGTTTTTACCTATAATATTCCTCAGTTGGCCCTCTTTGACGATGATAGTTTGATATATGCGCGCTCGAGAGAACCTTCGCCTGCGGCTAGGCGCATCCAGAAAGCTGCGAATCAAATGGAAATTTGTTTGCCCACATGGAGAGTGAAAGTTAATCCAAGAAAGACTGCAACTATAGTAAGGGGCATAGACCAAGTCAAGTTCTACAATAAGTAGCTATGTTAGGATCGCAAATTTCCTGGCGGACGTCCACCAGATATCTAGGTGTCATTCTGTAGAGGAAGCTGGAAAGAAAACATCAATGACATATAGTCGTATAATTGCTTCAATTGTACAACTACATCCTTCTTTTACACAAATTAAGTAAATTAAATTTAGCTTCAAAAACAACTAAAGTATTAATTCGTCCTGGCATGACTTATGCTGCTTCGGTCTGGGGACATGCTTGTAATTGCCACCTAAAGAAATTCCACGATACGCAATGATTTGAAATTACCTTACATCGATGACTTTATACTCAATCTTGCTAGCAAATACCTTAATTCCTTGCATTTGCATTAGAATCCCGCAATTAGTAATGGCATCATTAAATAACAATAATAAATACCAATATAACTCAATCACATATTTAGGTCCAATTTCAGTCAAGATTGGAAATCTAATTAAAAAATCCAACAATGAATTAATATCATTTAAAACAAGATAAAATAGAAAGAAAATCGAACTCAGGAGTTTATATGTTAACATGTGAATGTAACAAAGTGTACATCGGTCAAACAGGACGCACCTTTGAACAAAGAATTAAGGAACACGAAAAAAGCTACAAGGAAAGAAAGACGGATTCAACATTTGCCAACCATTGTATAAAACTAAACCATAAATTTAATAAAGAATTTCAAATTTTACATGTACAAGATAAAGGAAAAAAACTTAATTTATTTGAAGCTTTAGAAATTAATAGATATAAGAAAGTAAGTCAGGCACTAAACGAACAAACAGATTTAAATCACTCCCCTCTACTGTCTTTCTAAATTTGATAAAACACCCCCTCTTTGAACCCCGACATTTATGTAAAATAAGTATATATAACGCTGTAATGGTTTTGCAAACATAATTCCGTCATCACCTGATGAAGCCAAAGTTTGGCGAAACAACATTGTTGTGAGTGAAACAATAAAAATTATTTGAAACTACCTTTACGTTTATTATTTATTCTAACTTGGAGTTTTAACAAGTAACATCCCGTTCAATTATTTAAACAAAATGTGTTTTACACTTTTGATCGTCACCCGCAAAGCTCCCGATCACCGTCGGTTTTTGAAAGACCTACGTGATGTGAAAGTGCACAGCGCATGTAAGAAGTATTACAATAATACACAATAGATTTTGGCGTCCCTTCGACGAAGTTTTCAGCCAAGTATGACGTCAACACTTCGATCAAACAGAGGTTCGTTCAGTTTTAAAACACAGTGGTTTTGTGTTGCGAGGGAGTGAGTAATGATGGATGGGGGTACCTCCTGCATAAAGTATTATGGCATCGCAATGACAACTTTGGTTCCATCTGTGCAAAATACGTTACTTACTTGAGGAAGCCCTAGGTCTCCAACATAATGGTTGCAATCTCAAACACATGCATATATGCATATACGTTTTACGTATAAAGGTATATATGTAAGTCACAGTAATAATGGTTATATTTGACGGACACCCGAGTGAGCTTGCTAAGAGAGGTACTTGGTACCTCTCCTAGCAAGCAAAGAATTCGGCGTTTCAAGTTATTCACTTCGGTGACATAATATTCAATGAACAAACAAATTGCTATTTGACAAGCATCAGATTATGACAATGTTGTATTGTTAGTGATGTTCTTGTTGAGCTCATTGGGCTAACATATTCCTCCACAAGCCAGAAAGATGCAAAAAAGCAGGTTAATGATACTCATCCAAATCATTCAAGTACAACTTTATTCATTTATTTATTTACTGTTTTCATTTACTTACTGGTTCTGACACTACATCGGCTTTTTTGGTAATCCAAAATCGGAATTGTACTCTCTGCTGGTAAAGCGGCCTCACCTGAAGGAATATGCAGCAAAATTCATAGAAGCCTCTTAAAGAAATCTCAGGCTAATAGACATTTTATCCTTGAATTGTATGGTCGTGGAATGGTAACGAACAAATCACTGGACTAATTGAAATACCTGCTCTTCGCAAAATCAGTCTCAAAAAGTAAGAAAACTGCCACCTTCAAAAGATACAGCAAGGTTTCATGCGTTTCGAAGTCATCACCAAAGTGGGTTGGGTCACAACAAAAATCCATTTGAATGTGGGTCCAATTATGTTGATCAAAAACGCCGCACCCCAGTCACTGCTAAAGTTTGTTTCCTGCGGCTGCAAAAAAAAAAGCTTGCAGTGGAGCTTGTTGCTGCCGAAAAGCAGGCCTGCATTGCTCCTCAATATGCAAACACTGCAGTCGCACTTCCTTCGAAAGTGGCCCGGACGTAGTAACCGGAGCATCAACGATGTGCTTTACAATCTAGTAGGTAGATGTGCCACAAGCTGAATAATCTAGTGACAAGGGCAGTGTTTTCTACCTAGACAGCGCACAGTCGGAGGACAGTTATGACAGGATACAGCAATCAAAACGCCAAAAATCGTAAATACATAATTTCTTAGTTATTTTCTCTATGATCGACCAAAAAAAGTTATACTAAAAAACTGGGAAAAGTCCGAAATTTTCGTGGTTTTTTGGCTACAAAAAATTCTCCCGAGGAGGGAGAAAGTGGAAAAATTCATATTTTTCTTACTTATACTACTATATATAAGATAAAAAAAATAAAATCTTCTACCTGAGCTTTTGCAAGGTAAAACTTTCCAGGGACTGGACTGTGTGGTATAAACATTAAACATTTTCGATATTAATGATAAAGTGTTATATCAAATGAATCCAACATTTTGTGTTTCAGAAGGAAAGTTAAAATTAATAAAGAAAAAGTATGAGAGTACTATTGAGCTACCTGAAGCCGGCAGTAATGTGAATGAGAAAATGAAGAATACCACATCTACTCTTTTCTAATTCAACAGCATACTGTCGTTCATTCTCATTTGTATACAGGGTTGCGATTATGTATGGAACCGGGTTCATTATGCTACAACGGTTTGAGCTAGAATCCTGAAATTTGAAATAGACGTAGGACTCGATTAAAACTACTTTTTTTTATATTTTTGTTTTGTTCCATAAGTTTTTGAAATACAAAGCCTTCTTTTTTTTTAATGGGAACATGGGTTAAATGGAACATCGTTAAAATGGTTATTATTCCCCGAATTAAAGGTATAATAGGTTTGGTGATTCGTTTGACAAAACTTTAGAAAAAAATTAAAACATTATTAAAATAAAATAAAACACGCAAACCATGCAGCCTTTGCAAATCCGTCAAACATAAAATTCTTGACAGTTAATTGTCATCAGTTAACGTTGTATTAGCAACTAACTAATAATTATGAATCACTTAACTGGAGGAGAAAGAATAGAAATTCTCATGATAATTGGGTATGGAGATAGAAAACGAAGTCACCAAGAAACATGTGCAGTGTTTAACGACACCCATCCAGATAGGAATCCAATAAGTAAGTCAACAGTGACAAAAACATTAAGAAGATTTAATCAAACCGGTAGTGTGAAAAACCAACCTAAATTAGGACGGCCAAGAACATGCAACAATGAAGAAAATTCTTTTCATCTTTTATTAGATGTCGCGGAGAACCCTAAAACGTCTGTACTACAAGTGGCTTTAAATCATGATGTGTCTCGAAGATCTGTTCAAAATATTTTAAAACGAGCAAAGTACCACCCATACAAAATTCATCTAGTACACGAATTCAACGAGGATGATTTTGACACAAGATTAGAAATCTGTGAAAGAATGATGACGATGATTGGCGGCGATGAAAATTTTGTTAAAAGGATTGTTTTCTCAGACGAAGCAACGTTCCAGTTAAATGGTATTGTAAATAGGCACAATTGTAGATATTGGTCTGATAGTAATCCTCATTGGATGGCGACGGTACATACCCAATATCCACAAAAAGTCAATGTATGGGCCGGAATTATCGGCCATAATATCATAGGCCCGTTTTTCATAGACGGAAATCTAACTGCTGAAAAGTATTTACAATTATTGCGAGAAAATATTGTTCCTCAAATTATACATCCTTTCCCAAACCACAACAATCAAATTTGGTTTCAACAGGACGGCGCTCCACCACCCTATGGACGTGAAGTACGTTGTTACTTAAATAATACATTTCCTCAAAGGTGGATAGGGAGGCGAGGAACTATTGAATGGCCTGCTCGATCTCCTGATCTGAATCCCCTAGACTTTTTCTTATGGGGATATTTAAAGTGCCGTGTATACAACAACAAACCAGAATCTTTGGACGAATTAAAATTACGTATTCAGACAGAAATAAAAAATATTCTTGAAAATTGGTTAAATAATACAATAGACGGATTTATCCACAGACTTCATTATTGTCAGGAAGTAAATGGAGAACACTTTGAACATCTCTTATAATCTAAATTCTGAAGTGAAATTTTGTTTATAAATTATAAACTTCTTGTTTAAATATTAATTGAACCGTTTTATTAAATTTTTGTTGCTTTGTCTAGTTTTGTTTATTTAGTTTAATTGCAAGCATTTGTTGGGGTTTCAATGGGAAATGATAGAGGCAATAATGACAATGGGACATTCTCTACTGCCATTGTTAAGTTTATTCAATTTTTGACGAATGGGCAAAGGGCTGCTCGATTTGCGTGTTTTATTTTAATTTAATTGAGTTTAATTTTTTTTCTAAAATTCTAGCAATAAAATCACCAAACCTATAATACCATTTAATTCGGGGAAAAGTAACCTTTTTAACCATGTTACATTTAGCCCATGTACCCATTAAAAAAAACAAGTAGGCTTTGTATTTCAAAAACTTATGGATTAAAACAAAAAGAAAAACAAGTAATAAGCAGTTCTAATGGAGTCTTATGTCTGTTTAAAATTTCAGCATTCTAGCTCAGACCGTATTAGCATAACGAACCCGGTTCCATACATAATCGCAACCCTGAATAACAAATAATATTACAGTTAATAAGACAATATTAAAATAGTGGTTATTTGTGAAGAACTTACCTATATTTCCACCTGTTACAATAACAGTTTTTCCAACTAGACATGTATTGCTTGCACACACACCCATAGAACAATAAAGATATATCTTAAATAATATTGAAATTGCCAATAAAAATAAAAGGAAATAATAGACCAAAACCCAGCACGCCATATTGTTTCAAATTTTGAAGTATGCTATTCAAACATTAACATAAATAATGATAATGCCGTTCTTAAGGCAAATACTGTATCCCAATCTTTATTTCATAGTACCCTTATAAACAGTAGATTAATTACTATGATAATAACAACTTCCTTTATGACCTGAATTACCATATTTCTGTATAAATTATGTAAATAACTTTCTGAGACAATTAAACTTTATTATTCATAGCTTAACCTTACTTTGATTATTTTTAGAAGGTTAATTATACTCAAACTTTGTTTGGAGAGTTTAAAAAATGTATACAAAGTTCGTCCTAAACGGGGCACTAAATAAAGAAGAAAGATGTCTTTAAAAGTTATTTTTGTATATGTAAAATTTCGAAATGCATAACTTGCATTCTCTCTCTCTCTTTGGTATTAATGAAAATAGGGTTTGGGAATATTACAAGAAGCTAAAATACATATTTATATTTTAAGTTGATTTTTTCTTAAACTCGAGTGTTATACGAGGGCTCTCTGAAAAGTTGTGGTCCTAACAACGAAAA
The DNA here is from genome assembly GCA_963170755.1 of Amphimallon solstitiale. Classification (NCBI taxonomy): domain Eukaryota; kingdom Metazoa; phylum Arthropoda; class Insecta; order Coleoptera; family Scarabaeidae; genus Amphimallon; species Amphimallon solstitiale. The sequence continues at coordinate 76,777,154 of OY720680.1, read as the reverse complement.
AAAAAAATTTTAATGTGAAATATGTTTCATGTCTTAATATAATTTCCTAAAAGTCCAATATATTTATGCCAACGTTTTACCAATTATTCAATACCATTATTGTAATGTCAATCCGGTATATCTGCAAAATATCCATCTACGGTTGTAATAATTTTTACGTACACCGCTTTCTAGCCAAAACTTTGTATAGATTTTGAAACAGATATAGTCTGAGACAACTACATCTGATGAATACACTGGATGTTTAAAAAATTCGTACTTTAATTAGTTTAATTTATGATATTCAAGACATTAGCGTGAACACGTGCATAGTCTTGATGAAAAATAATCTTTTTCTTCTTTAAAGCAGGTCTTTCCTGACGAATTTTCTCATCCAACTAATCTAAAAGGTTACAATAATTCTCAGACTCCAGTATTTTACTTCTCTGAAGAGAATTGATCAACAAAACATCTTTGTAATCCCAAAGAACTCCCGCCACTTTCGTGCTGATAGAACCGTCTTTGCCTTCCCCAGTGCACTTCCACTTTTTTAAAATATGCATAGCTTTGTTGGGTATTACGTAATTTTTTTTAAGTTTTGTTTCTACGTAAGTAGGCAAAATCATTTTATGAGATTTGTATAGCTACTGTAAGTTCTGAACTTTCATGAAATGTTTCAACAATTCTTTCTTTTAATTTTGTACTATTGTCTCGTCTTTCAAGTCATTTTTAGAAAATTTCGTTTAGATACTGTGTGATTTGCAGGTTGAACTTTCATAAAATCTAAAGCAACGCAACCGCCTCCTTAAACCGGCTCCAGAAATGTCAATATCGATTGAAAAGCGTTTAGGTACGAATTCATTGATTTACTTGTTAATAAATAAAACACTAGAGGCACATAATGATTGTTTTTCATACCATGTATCGTGAAAAGTAGGTAAAAATATTTGAAACGTTCTATCAATATATGTACGTATATAAGCAATTTCTATCGAACAAAGAATCTGAATGTTTGTGTAACATGAGAACACGACGAGTTGGTTTTCCTTGTCGTTCACCGATAAAAAATTCCCCCCTTTATTTGTTGTTACAATTATCGTATCTAGCGCATATTGAACATCCTATATTTTGTGGTATTGGTGGTTGTTTAGATCTTCTAGGATCGTATATTCTCTTACGAATATTATAAACTATCACTAGTATTTGCTGAATGCGGTGATAGCTGAATTTGGCGAAATAATTTTTAAAGGCTTTGCATTTATATTGTCCACGGCTTTTCTTTTAACGCTATTTGAAATATTTGGCAATTCAGTTTTTCATTTACACCACCTGTGATTACCTAATTGTTGTAATAGAATTTTGGTGTCTTCGTTTACATATAAATTGGCAGCGGTACAACGACACTTTATACCTTTGTTGATAGTATCAACATTTTTAAGAATTAGACAGTATTAATTGTTTTTCACGTTCACTCAAAACAACTTCCAAGATGTCGTCTATTTTTATAATTGTAAATTGTTAATATTTACGTTTCTTGCTCTTGGAAAGTTAGCGGTAATCTAATCTTTTTAATTTATGTTTGCTAACAAGTAAATTTGGTTCGTAGGGGATCATTAGCGTACTTTGAAAACTAGTGGAGGCTCGTCAGTTCAATAACAGATGAAGCAATATTTAAAATAGGTTTTTATTGTAATATTATTATTATTTTTCTTGTACGAAAGAAATTAATTTTAACACATTTTTCGAGCGAAAAATTTAAGAAATATGGAATAAAATATTCACTAATTGAACAGAAATTTAAGGTGAGGTAGTGCTTCACTTGACTCGTCAAGAAAGTCGCCACTGTTTGAAGTAGATATATTAATAACTAATAATTAAGTAACATGAAACAGCATACTTCCTTTGTTATACTAAATTTAATCAAACCTAGGAGTTCTATACACAATAATATTTGTCCCCTTTAAATGTTCTCATGAGTTAATTTGCATGATACATTAGAATTAACTTGTTTAAACTCGTTACCTATGTATAAGTATAGATAGCTATATAGTCAATTAGGTAACGTGACAAAAAATTTAGCACAAGATCTATTAATATCAGATTCAAATATGTTACATTAATAAATCAATCAATACTTTTATGTCAAAATTTACTGTCACATTTACTTATGAGTTGTATACTCTGTGCTTTTACACTTATTACAAAGCATCATATTCACAGTGTCAATAAATATCCCAGCCAAAACTGCTAATATAATAGTGTTAATCGATAATCATCTCCAAAGAAAACTTTCAAATAATCCGTATAAAAATCTATTGTAGTGTGAAGTATTTAGGCACAATGCACTAATGTAGTGTTAAGTACTTAGGCACACTATATCTATACAGTAAATAATTTACCTCTATTTTAACTATAAGATGATTTTATACAGGGTTATGATAAAGTAAGTCAAAAAAATAAAACGTCAAATTTGTCAAAGTTATGACGTCATCAATATTTTTTTTAAATATAAAGCTTGGTTTTTTTTTACTTTATTTTATAAAGCTTGTTTTTCTGCATTATAAAGAAATAATTGAAGTAGGGGTCACATAAGAAAAAACTGAGAGAATTAATAAAAAACAAAATAAACTTTATTATAGTAATAACATTTAAATTAACTAAACAGTCCATTAAACCAAAACGATTTCTTACAGGAATTGTTCAAACTGTGTCCCGTTCACTATCTGACATAGGCCAAGACGATGGTTGACCTGATTTACAGAGTCTTCGATCATCTGTGGAGTTATACGAGTCATTTCATGTCTAATTCGTTCCATAAAGTCTTCTAAATTGTCTGGTCGGTTAACGTAGACCCGACTTTTTAAATGTCCCCACAGAAAGAAATCAAGGGGGGTGATATCAGGTGACGTAGGTGGCCACTCCATTGGTCCACGTCTTCCAATCCACCTTCCTTCAAACTGGTTATCCAGAAACCTTCGAACATTAAGACCATAATGTGGTGGTGCACCATCTTGTTGGAACCAAATACTGGGATCCAAGTTTTCCCTATTATTTGGATCCGGAAATGCCGCAATTAGATCCGGAAGCACTGCCATACGAAGATGTTCCAAATATCGCTCAGCTGTTAAATTCCCACGAAAGAAATAAGGACCAATAAATTTTCCCCTGACGATTCCTACCCATTTTTGGGGGCGCTGGGTGTGTTTTGTCTGAATCCAGTTGGGATTTTCCCGAGCCCAGTAGCGACAATTGTGTCGATTTTACCACTTAAATAAAATGTTGCCTCGTCTGAAAATACTACACTATTAAGCAAATTTGGATTTTCGTCACAAAATTCCAAACGTCTGTCCGGATCATCTTCTGAGAGTTCGTGAACAAGTTGAACTTTGTATGGGTGCAGTTTTTCTTTTTTTAAAAACTTTACTACAAACGACTGACAAACATCTTGGTGTAAGGCAATTTCTGCTGTAGTTGCAAGAGGGTTGTCTTCTAATGACAGCAAAATATCTAACTTTGCATCGTCGCTTATTCCCGGTCTTCCAGATTTTGGAGCGTCACTTACGCTTCCTGTTTCATTAAATTTTGTAACAATTCTGCTTACTGTGCTTCTAGCAATTGGAGGTCTTTCAAAATGTGTTTCGTTAAATAAAACACATGCTTCTTCATGATTTCGAAGTCTATCGCCGTAACCTACCATCATTAGAATTTCTATCATTTCTCTTTCCGTTAAAGGAGCCATCATAATAAAATTGGTATGACACTAATTGTAAGACTGACACTGACAAACAGTTGTTTTATTACTAGGTAACTTGAAGTTTTAATTCTTTTAATATTTAGTTTCTTTTCATAAATTCAAAAACTAGTTTATTTTGTTTTTTATTAATCCTCTCAGTTTTTTCTTATGTGACCGCTACTTCAATTATTTCTTTATAATGCAGAAAAACAAGCTTTATCAAATAAAGTAAAAAAAAACCAAGCTTCATATTAAAAAAAAATATTGATGACGTCATAACTTTGACAAATTAGACGTTTTATTTTTTTGACTTATGTTAAAAGACGCGGAATAAAATAAACTGTTTGACGTGTTTTTGCATTTTTTTCAAAAATGAACATTGTACGTTTTATGAATTTTGTGCGTTACTTTATCATAACCCTGTATATTATTATATAGTATAGATTAATTACACACCAAATAAGTTCATTTTATTATAGTTACTTCTCAAAAGTGCGTAGGTACGTCACGTCGACATATTTCAAATATAATAATAAAAATGAAATTAAGGCTGGAATTAGCCAACGTCTTAGTCTTAATTCTTAGTCTTATTCGTAATTTTAGTGCATAATCTTAAAAATGAAATGTAGGTATGTTTTTGAATGTGATGGTTTCGACAGTTTATTATTTCTTAATCATAATTTTATTGTTTAATAGCTGACCTTGAAAGTTGCCAATTTTCAACTTTTAAGAATTAAGACAGAAATTAAACAAAATTGAAATTGCGCATGTACAACAGCTGATTGTAAAGTGCTATGAAATGCATTATTTGTTCACCTAACCTGAAATTTACACGAGTAGTGCATAGTTTGTTTGTTTTGAAGTTTAAAAGTGAGTACCACTTCGAGGACAGAAAACAATGTTTTACTTTTTTTTATTGATTTGATAGGGATATTAGACTTAGTATTTTTTTTTTAATTCTCATTTTGCCTTTGAATAAAAAATGCACTAAATCGCGCCAAAATTACAAAGTATTCGTGCAACTATCAACATCAGCTGTCAAAATAGCCATTACTTAAGAATTAAAAATTGGGAATTAGAAAATTGTATAAACACAAATAGACTAAAATTATATTTATAAAATAAAATTATGACTAAGAAATAAGAATTAAAATAAAGACGTTGGGTAATTCCAGCCTAAATAAACTTCGTTCAATACTGCCGCTGTCAGAATTTGTAATTCTTCAAAAGTAGTAAAATTAGGCATGCGCTAGCAAAACCTCTTTGAACGTACGGAATATGTAGCCAGAATACTTGCTAGTCTGGTTAATGTGTGGCCAGACCTTCTCTCTTCTATTAGTGGGGAGAAATTGACAAAAAATGTGTCGTTTTTTTCGGCGTACAACCAGGTGAGACCGTATACAGAATTTCTCCATTTCGATGCTCACCATTGGTATATCGGTTATTAGAAGAGATACAGCAACGGTTAAATGGAGAATGTTTTGCAGAATTTAATGCTCGCAACAAATCTCATTTCAAATTTACTCGGACTTTTTACAGTTTTGAGGTATTTTGAAAAAACCAATATTTGCCGATTTGAATTATTCTCAATAACTCGATAGCGCCTAATGCGGTCGCTTTTAAATTCTAACATTGTTCAGACATTTCTTAAGACAAATTTTCTGGTGTTAACAGTAACCTCCGATTTTCATTTGTTTCCATGTTCTTAGCGCTATCTTTTGTTTTTCTTTTGGCGGCCATATTGGATTTTTAATTGGTTAGATAGTCCTTAAAAATAGCTTTTCAATAGTGTACAACATGCCTAATAAATCTTTATTTATATGAGAGATATGAGCCTTTAAATCAAATTTCACTCTAATACGAAATTAGTTGGCTATGAAATTGAATGTTAGTGTAAAACAGACGATAAATTAGCTCTGTCATTATTGATATGTAAAAATGCAGTGCAATTTGTGGGAGATTTAGAAGTTTGTGTAGTAATTATTGATAAGTAATTACCGTTTAAGCAATTAAATTAATAATAATTAACAATGGCATGTACATTTTCAAATGAAGTAAAGGTTGATACGTAAATTTAGTGAACTATGGAAGCTTCGAACAAAAAAGATCTAACTATAAAGTTAACAATGCTGATAAACGTCAAAATAATAAATTACAAAATGTGAAGAATCCAAGTGCATCAGTACGTCGAGCAGCTCGAAAAACTGGAATCACAAAATCTAGTATTTATAGAGCGTTGAGAAAAAGAAATACCACCTATACAAAACCACAATTGTACAAGATTTAAGCGATAATGACTATCAGCGAAGATTACAATTAAGCAGAAGGTATCTACAAAAATGTGAAGATGATAGTGATTTTCCTAGGAAAATACACAAAGATGAAAGGACCTATTAAGTGATTATCTAAAATAAAAGAATATAATATATAATATATATATATAATAACTCAAAACACAAAAAAGAAGTCAATAAAAGTTCGTACCAATCAAACCACACCAGAGATTAAAACCAAGTGGATTTTCAGTAGACCAGTGATGATAGTTATGTTATTGACCACTCCACAATTGGTAGCCGTGTTTCATCTGTCTAAAGTATATTTGTAGATACCACCTGATAAATTGTAATTTTTGCTGATAGTCATTATCGCTTAAACCTTGTACAATTGTTGGTTTGTATGGGCGGAATTTATTTTCTCTCAACGTTCTATACTCAGTTACTCGAACCACTCTGATGTACTTGGATTGTTCATAACATATTGTAAAGTATTATTTTGAACTATATCAGCATTAATAGTTAGATCTTTTTTAGTCGACGCTTCCATAGTTCACTAAATTTCTGATTATTCTGTTAAAAATTGTCCGGTGTGGTTGTGGTTTTTCCCGAAAACGCTGAGCGTAATTTGTGCAAGCATTTTCAGAGATTCTATTTACTTTGAAATAAACTTCCAACATATCAACTTTATTTCATTTGAAAATGTATGCGCCATTGTCAGTTTTTATTAATTTCAATATTTAACGGTAGTTAATTATCAATAATTAGTACACAAAGTTCTAAATCTCCAACCAATTGCACTGCACTTTTACATGTCAATTATGACAGAGCTCATTTATCGTCTGTTTTACACTAACATTTAATTTCAGAGCCAACTAATCTCGTATTCGAGTGAAATTTTATTTAAATGTTCATACCTCTCGTATAAATAAAGATGTATTAAGCATGTTGTATATTATTGAAAATTTATTTTTAAGGACTATCTAACTAATTAAAAATCCAATATGGTCGCCATAGGAAAAACAAAAGATAGCGCTAAGAACTTGGAAACAAATTTAAATCGGGGAATACAATACTAACACCAAAAAATTTCTCTTAAAAAGTGTCTCAATAATGTTAGAGTTGAAAAGCGATAGCATTATGCGCTATCGAGTTATTGAGGAAAATTCAAATCGACAAATATTAGTTTTTTCAAAATATCTCAAAACTGTAAAAAGTGCAAATGAATTTGAAATGGAATTTGTTGCGAGCATTGAATTTTGCAAATATTCCCCATTTAACCATTGCTCTATCGCTTCTAATAACCGATATCGTGAGCGTCGAAATGGGGGCAACTGTATAACATTTATAACAAAACAATGTTTATACGAATTGGCTATTGACAAAATTTCTGACTATTTCTAAAAATAGTGTTTTTTTAACATTTAGGTACATCGTGTTTGCCAATTTAATTAATCGAATTGATTTTTTTTTTTAAATTGAAGCACATAAATAAGCGCTTCTAGAGATATCATTTCCTTATCGAATATTTCATATTGATATTGGTTTAAATATTCACTACGAAAGTATTCACATTTTCACTATGCGGTTTTTTAAGTTTTTGGGGAAAAAAATCGAAATAGGACCTATAGTATTTTCATTATGAATATATTTGTAACGAACATTATTAACGCCTCTATGAGGTGGTAACTAGGAATATATTGTGTATTGCGTAAATTAGCAGAATTTTGTTTGAGTGTTTCTACGTGTAGGGGTTGTGCATTAAAATTCTAAAATAAAAAATAGAAATAAACCATTAACTTTTAATGAAAACAATCTGAAGACAAAGACCATCAGAGGACACTTTATAATTGGGTCGGAGTTAATGTTTCGTAGAATATTATGTGCTAGACTTAACATTGCGAAAAAAAATCGAAGAGGCATGTGAAACGCTAGCAGATTGTCCTTCAGTGCAGTCTTTAATAGTAGACGGTATAGTAACAATTCTAGAGATAAATGAAAAACAATTTGTTACTTTTAATGACCTTGGAAAGAGTCAATTTATATGCAGCTCGGACACAGTGCAAACAAACCATCGCTTTATTTCGGGAGACACGAATGTACACAATTTGAGAACAAAAATTTGTTCATGTATTTTAACAATACACAGTTTGACAGGATGCGACACACGGGTGCTTTTTATAAAATTGAGAAGAGGACCTCATGTGATTTTCTGAAGAAGAGTTACCCTTATTGCGTAAGCAGGAGGCATTGCGAATAGCTACGCGATATGTTCTGGTATTGTACAAAAATAAGGATAACAATATATAACACTGACTAATTTGCGTTTAAAAATGGCTACCAAAACAAATAAACCATCTTCCGAGCTTCCTCCAACCGATGATGCTTTTATTAACATAAAGAAGTTAACATGCATTGCACACATCATACATTTTACAAATTAAGTACTTTATTTTTTTTTATTCTTCTATCAAAACTTGATTTCTGTTTGATACCCTTAAAAGATATCAGTTTGTTTTAGTTTACCAGTATCACTCATCATTCGGTAAACTAAACTCATTCACATTACTGCCGGCTTCAGGTAGCTCAATAGTAGGTACTCTCATACTTTTTCTTTATTAATTTTAATTTTCCTTCTGAAACACAAAATGTTGGATTCATTTGATATAACACTTTATTATTAATATCGAAAATGTTTAATGTTTATACCATACAGTCCAGTCCCTGGAAAGTTTTACCTTGCAAAAGCTCAGGTAGAAGATTTTATTTCTTTTATCTTGTATATAGTAGTATAAGTAAGAAAAATATGAATTTTTCCACTTTCTCCCTCCTCGGGAGAATTTTTTGTAGCCAAAAAACCACGAAAATTTCGGACTTTTCCCAGTTTTTTAGTATAACTTTTTTTGGTCGATCATAGAGAAAATAACTAAGAAATTATGTATTTACGATTTTTGGCGTTTTGATTGCTGTATCCTGTCATAACTGTCCTCCGACTGTGCGCTGTCTAGGTAGGAAACACTGCCCTTGTCACTAGATTATTCAGCTTGTGGCACATCCACCTACTAGATTTTAAAGCACATCGTTGATGCTCCGGTTACTACGTCCGGGCCACTTTCGAAGGAAGTGCAACTGCAGTGTTTGCACATTGAGGAGCAATGCAGGCTTGCTTTTCGGCAGCAACAAGCTCCACTGCAAGCTTTTTTTTTGCAGCCGCAGGAAACAAACTTTAGCAGTGACTGGGGTGCGGCGTTCTTGATCAACATAATTGGACTCAGACCATCCACATTCAATTGGATTTTTATTGTGACCCAACCCACTTTGGTGATGACTTCGAAACGCATGAAACCTTGCTGTATCTTTTGAAGGTGGCAGTTTTCTTACTTTTTGAGGCTGATTTTGCGAAGAGCAGGTATTTCAATTAGTCCAGTGATTTGTTCGTTACCATTCCACGACCATACAATTCAAGGATAAAATGTCTGTCAGCCTGAGGTAGTTTCTTTAAGAGGCTTCTATGAATTTTGCTGCATATTCCTTCAGGTGAGGCCGCTTTACAAGCAGAGAGCACAATTCCGATTTTGGATTACCAAAAAAGCCGATGTAGTGTCAGAACTAGTAAATAAATGAAAACAGTAAATAAATAAATGAATAAAGTTGTACTTGAATGATTTGGATGACATTAACCTGCTTTTTTGCATCTTTCTGGCTTGTGGAGAAATATGTTAGCCCAATGAGCTCAACAAGAACATCACTAACAATACAACATTGTCATAATCTGATGCTTGTCAAATAGCAATGGTGGCGAAAGGAGGCATTGCGAATAGCTACGCGATATGTTCTTGTATTGTACAAAAATAAGGATAACAATATATAACACTGAATAATTTGCGTTTAAAAATGGCTACCAAAACAAATAAACCATCTTCCAAGCTTCCTCCAACTGATGATGCTTTTATTAACATTTCTTAAGGTTAGTGATTAAAATTCTATAGTGAAAGACTTCAACAACATGTATTGGCACTGATATTTATGCATCAATTAAGAATATGGTATTGGAGTAATATTGTAGAAACGCAGCTAAAAGATCTTAAGTTTTGTGGATGGCCTTTAACGGATGACTATTGGAATCCAATTTTTTCCTTTCAAGAACCGATTCCTAATATTGTACGACAATGTTTAAGTCTCTACTATTCTGGCAAAACCTGCAACAGTAAAAAATGTGATTGTTTGAAAGAGGGTTTAAAATTTTGCAATCAATGAGATGTAATAATTATGAGGAATTTCTGGAAAATTGTGAGAATGACGAAGAATTTTTTAATTATTATTAACTAAAAATAATATGCTCAAATAGCTTTTAATTTAAAAAGTCGCATCATGCTTTGGTGTTGGCAGTGCGGGTAGCGAGTCATGATAGAGGCGTGCCCCAATTTTGTGCGTTACAAAAATATTCATAATTAAAGAACTATAGGTCCTATAGGTAGATTTTTGCCCAAAACCTTCTCCTTTATTTTGTCTATAATTGCTTAGCAATATGTTCATAAAAATTTCTATAAATAAAACAGTTTGTCGATTAGTGAACATGTTAATACCTTGGTATTGAAGTAACAGGTGAACCGATATTTAAACAAATGTCAGTATACAATATTCAACATGGAAATGATATTCCCAGAAGAGCTTATTTATGTGCTTCAATTAAAAAAAAATTAGATATGACAATGTAAATGTTAAAAAACACGATTTTAGAAATGGTAAATTTCTGATGTTTTTACGAAATAAAAAAGGTCTGCACCACAGAAAAATGTCCTCAATAGCCATTTAGTTTATAGAATTTTTACTTTATAAAATTTATATGGTCTCGTCTGATCCTTTCTCAAAAAACTCTTTTTTTTAAACGGAGCAACTTTTTTGCTGGACTATATCCATATTATAAAGTGTTGCAACTAACATACGTGCTGATCAGAAAAACATTTCTAATATTAAAGTTCCCGAAGAATTGGTATATACAAAGGAAACTAGGCTAGTTAATTTATAAAAATATTTTACTTATTCACTATAAAATACATTATAATATTTGAGCAACATTAGTATACATATCCTATCTGTACAACTTAAGAATTACTATTCCTGGTAGAAACAAAAAAAGAAATTTTACATTTCCTTTTATATTCCAACCTAATATGCTTAAGTCTTATGAAATTAAATAACACCCATTCATTGACTGATTGTATAGTTGTTCGTACATCTAGATAATACGATTAATCTAAAACAATTAACCCGACACAATACACAATAATATTGTGTTTAGTTCACAATTAGTCCTGGAGGAAATGTTATAAATATAAAAAATGGGTTGGTACAAAAAAAAATTGGAATATGTACCTACATCTATATGTAATATGAGGTAAAACTTTGCCGGCAATGAATGTTATTTTCGTTGACTTTATCTATGCTTACTATACGCGTGTTGTAGATATTTACAATAACTTAAAATAATTTATAAATTTTCGATTTTCAAAGCCAAAACCTGAATTTAAAGAATAGTTATATAAATATGCCGCCGCTCTTTCCGGTTGGGGTTGTATCTTTTTTAACTATTCTTGCTTGATTTGTTTCTTCTGTGGTTTGTATGTTTGGTAGTAGAAATGACTAAATAATGCTAAAAATATTGAAGAATGAAGTACCAAGAGGTATCCGACGAATTGTGGGTAGCCGCAGTCAATGAAAAGTAATTGAATGGAGTGGATAATGACAATCAAGAATTGTAGCTGAAAAAAATAAAAAAGAAAAATTAATACAACAAAAGAAAGGAGATGTTTAAAAATAAATAATATTAATGTATTTGGCTATAGACATTTGTTTACAGTAATGTTTTTGTTTTGCCTAATGTTTAGGAATTCAATTTGTATTACTCAGGAGTGATTTTTCCAATTCCGATTAAAATACTCATTGATTAAACCAAATAATTGATTATCATTAACTGACTTTTTCAGTAAGCAGAAATACGCCGGTTATCTGCACAATGTTTAAAGATTAATTGTACAAAGCTGGTAACATATTTGAATGTGCATTTGATTTAAATTAATATATTTTGTTCAAATGATATTATCGCCATTTTATGTATTCGAATTCTTTCTTTAAGCGTTTTGCCCTTATTTAATTTTTTAAAGATTATATTCTGTATAATTAAGAATTTCATTTTAGTAAATAAACAGTAGGCATTCATTTCGTAAATATAGCGTCTGATTATTTCTGTCTATCATAGCACATATTTACTATGAAATAAAGAGCACAGCACAGCAAACATGAGTGATAGTGAAACAAATTAGCTAACCATTCCTATTGATAATTACAACAGTATTGTAGAAAATGAAGAAGCTAATACAATGTCTGTACATGTATTCGTTTAAAATTAATAGTTAGGTACTTAAAAATATATGCAAAATGAATGCTACTACACTGATAGAAAAAAAGTGTTAAGTTAATACAAACATGCATAACTTGAACACTTTTGTGTAGTTAAATATGAGCAAGAGACCAGTATCTTCATTCAATGTTCCGAAAAGTGTTAAATTTATATTGAAAATAATAGTTGAATGAACATTTTGAAGCTGTTAAATATGGTTGAATATAAAATCATGGGGATAAATTGCGCATATGTGTCGTTAAGTGCGACTTTAGCATCACTACCCGCATAATGTTGGTAGTCTATTTCTTTTTCGATAATGAACAAGCTAACACGTGCTCCTACTTACTTCGATTCCAGGCGCACAAAAAAACACACAAAAGTTCGTTGTTGCGTTTTTAACATTTTAAATTTTGAAGGAAGATTTTAAAACTTGTTTGAAATACTATTTATTCAACTAAAACTACACACTTGCCGGAACACCTCTATTTTTAATTTTCAGGGAATTCACTTTTTCTTTGGGTGAACACTTTTTCTGTTGAGTTAACCGTTTGCAGTTCAACATTTCGAAATTGGTTGAATTAACATTTTCCTTTCTCTCAGTGTAAAAGTTGGAATCACATTCTGATTGCATTAGATATTACACTTTCCATTTCCAGGAGTAGAGAAATAACATATTATCTGGTTATTAAAACTATTACCGTTCTAATCCATCTTATTTCAAATTTCTTTAACCAGAGAAGGTTAATTAAGAAGAACTTGTTTTCAAACTTCAACTTTAATAATGTCATGTTCTGAATAAATAGGAATGAACTTTACACGTCTACACTGCGTATCCAAATCTAGATCAGCCAAGTTACGTAAACTGAATATATTCTCAGCGTTACCCTGCAAGCTTCTATAGAATTTTTTCCACATTTTCTTTTGCAATTTTTCGATATAGGTTAATAGGTTAACGACATGTGTCCAAGATATGTTTGACAAAAGACCATACCCAAGCATACATTTATCTAGAAAATTTGGAATCTTCCCAGAATTGGAGAAGATCTAAAGAACTTCCAAAGCTGCTCATATGTCAGAAAAGATAATGCCTTACTATGTACCTAGTATGCTAAAAAGCACAAGCATAATTACGGTTCATTTCATTTATAAAACAAGCGAAATACATTCTTATAGCAAAGAAGAGGCAATGATGATATAACCACGGTCCATAATAGCACATATACCTAATAGGAAAAATGCAAATTGTCTAGGTTACGCGAATGTGTCAGAAATGGTAATCACTGTTTTATATTTTATCAGGTTTTCCAAACACGGGTTAAAATTTTGCCGATTAACGACTTTCATAATCAAGAATTTGTGCAAATTTGTAGTAACCGGTGTTTTAATAAATGATTACACTAACCGGCATTATAATCGGAGTTGGAAAAACCCGCCCACAATATAATATAAACGGTCGATCCGAGTTATAGTGTCCCAAAAATGTTCCACGTACAATAACATATTCGCGTAGTCTGTGATTCGGCGCTGTCAATGAAATCGGCCAGTGACCAATTTTCGTATCCGTTTTCAGAAACTAATGAAATTACAGGGTAAAATTGATAAATCATACCTCAAAATATGGTTCTTGAAACAAACATTTAATAGTTTTTAGTCAAATGCTGAAACGAAAACGTATTATTTGTTATTTTTATGAATATCATTGCAAAATTTGCCAATACAGTTATCATATGGATACAGGTCCGCGTCCGGATTTTCAGAGGCCCTGGCATTCTGAACCTTGGGGCCCCTTTATATGGCGGGTGAAGGGTCAAAATTTAGAGAAAGAAACGAAATGTGAGGAAAATTACACATCGCGGGGGCCCCTTGTGAGCGGGGACCCCTGGCATGTGCCTGGTGTGCCCATGCCATATCGCGGCCCTGTATGGATAAGATTGTCCTGTCGTACAGGGAAAGTACTTAAATTGCAGTTTATTTGGCAGTATTAAATTTAAAATAATTATTATAAAATAGATAGGTACTAACTAAGATACACAACTATAATTTCTAGTTATATTACATTAGTTAGAATTAATCCCTTTCTTGGTTGTAGTATCTTCCAAAATAAGTAATTATGATGAGCAGAATGTTTTTCTCTGCTTTCCTAAACTTGAATTTACGTCAGAGCATATAAAAACTTAACAATTAAGTTGCAAAATATACAACTCTAGAAGAACAATTAGAAGCATGCTTAATAATTGCCAAGTAATGAATGACATGGTATACTCTTGGGAAACACATTTTCAGGTACCTATTATGTCATCTCAACAACCGGACTTTTCTGTTTTTTACTTTCTTATACGTAGTATAAGGAAGTATTTTGTGCTTTCAGTCCAAAAATATGATTTTATGCTTCAAATACGACATCTAGGAGTATAATTCCTAAATATTTTTTGTCCGAGAAAACAAGATGTAAGTTTCTCTTTCATTCTATAAATTTTTAAAAAACTAGACTCTATATTTTAATCTTTTATTATTTTTCGGAATTCCTAATTTTTTATTATATTCATATTTACATTGCAATTTTTTCTTTCTAGCAATAGTAATAGGCGATTTCAATGTATTTAACTGTGCCATCTATCGGCGCTTGTGTAAAATACGAGTTGAGAAGAGGGTTAACCCATTGTGGCTCAAAGAATTGTTAATTTATACTGATACACCTATTAATTGAAAATATACCAACAAATATTTTAGTTTCACCACGTAAGTTAAATATACGTTTATCAAAATTTTGCATAGAGTTTTATTCATTTCGCTTGACTTCTTTCATTTTGTTTTATTATTTGGACTTAGCATGGACATGAACCTGTCGAACATTGGAATGAAATTTATTTTATGAAGGCTTGTGTTCATACAAATTAATATAAATTTAGTAGCGAGTTTAGTAGTTATATAAATTTATATTGTTTTCGTAATTGTCAAGTAATACCTAAATACATTCTGTTTATGTTATGATACTGGTAACCGGTAGATGGAACTACAAATATATGCGAAACTGATTCATGTAATAGGTACTATGAAATATACAACAGTTCGCTTTATATTTTATACATATTATGTGCATGTTTGGTCTAATTGTAATTATTGATTTAAGACAATGTTTATATTGAATATTAAATTTAATGCAAAATTTTTATAGTGTGCCCGTATATGCTGTCCTCTATATCTAAGTAGCTCAAGTTAAGAAGATGTGTAATAGTAGTGCGCTGTAAATGCCAAATATTTATTTTTAATACCAATGAAAATATGAGTTTATTATAGACCAAAACTTCTGCATTAATAATAACAATACATTAATTTATAAACCATTAAATATAACCTACCAATACAATATTGTAAAAGTAGTTTAAAACGTAGTTATTGTTTAAAACGTAGTTAAAGCATAAGAACTGTTATTCTGTTCTAGTGTTCGTAACTAAAATTAGGTTAAAGATAAAAGAAGAGAGTAAAACAGAATGAAAATAAAACAATAATACATAAACGTGAGGAAAATTGGTATTTATGAGGATGATCCAAATTAAATGCCTACAATTGTAATGCATGTTGTTGATCAAACGTAAAAGGTTCTAATTCAAATTATACATCAATGGACAGCTTACTATTGAGAAAATATTGGGTACATATGTACTTATTACTATTATATATAAGTAGTACATACCTATTGATGGTCGAAGGCAAGCTCTTCAAATTTATTAACTGTTACTAAATGCGGACGTTCTTTCCAGACTTAGGTACTTTATGTTAAATAGGATATTCTAAAAATGTAATGTTCTCGTATCCATTCAGTCTGTAGCTGATAAATAGAACAGTCTGGTCTCATCAATATTTAAATTTATTGAAATTTGCGAAATACCGATTAACCTAACCTTGAGTTTCGTGATAGTTTGGATATTTGAATTTGAATAAAATAATAATAATATTAATTTTGAAATTATAATTCAAATTTGACATTTCTTAAATTTTTTGAAGCTTAAAAAGAAAAACAAATTGGAAGGAAAGAATGTAAAGTGAATATAAAATGTTTTTCAAGTTTTCTCGTTATAACAGAGAGTACATATAAATTGCAGGCGGTACTGTCTCTTATTGTTTGTAACGCAAAGCAATACAATTTCATGTGTACTTTACATGTTTTCCTTCGAAATTGCTTCAGCTTATTTCTATTCCAATAAACTGCGCGTTTCCTGGCAAATACCTTAATTGTAATAAGAAAATAAATTGGTATAAGAAAGTAATCTGTACTGATATTGTCGATTTTTGGAGTTCTTTGTCGCTTGATTGCTATATTTCAAAACAAAATGCCTAATATCGTAGTTTTCAAAAGTTAATATATAAAATATACCGTAGTCGACATATTTTAATTTCTGATACGAAAGTAGAAAGAGGAAAAGAGCGCGACGAAATAAACTAAAGATAAACATAAGCGAGGGTGCCAAGACAGTACACTCGACTAACGTTTCCTATGAAATGTAAGGCGTGAGGGTCCCCCGACACTGCGTTGCTCTCCCACCACTGTTAGCAAGCAGGCATCGCTGCATATTATAAGGTCATCTTCTGCACGGGATAGAAGTATAAACCGAAATTAAAATTTGACGACTACGATATACATTTTTTTTACCGATTTAACGATTTTTTTTCAATTTAGCGATTTTCTAAGGATGAGTTTTTGACGATATAACAATTTTGGGCAATTTATTGAGTATTTAGCTATATTTTAGTGTATTAATGATTTTTTGATAAACGATTTTTGACGATTAAAAGATTTTCTGGGGATTTTTTACGATTCTCTGATTTTTTCACGAATAAGGATATCTGATTTTCTGATGATTTAATAGCTTGTTGACGATTTAACGATTGTTTTGGCAATTTAATGATTTTTTAAAGATGTAACAGTTTATCGACAATGTAACAATTTCCTGACAATTTGGTAATTTTTGACGATTAACGATTTATACGATTTATCGATTGTTTGTCGATTATAAATTTTGTTTCCACATAATGATATTTTCGTATCGATTCTTTGACGACTTAACGATTTTTTTTTTACAATAAGACAATCTTTTGACGTTTAAATGAATTCAAGTCCTTGACCTCTACATACAAAGGAGGCAGATATACAAAACCGTTACTTGTGGGCAAAACAAGGCGCCAATACATGGTTTTGTATATAAACATTCTCAATTTTGATGATTTACACATATTTATTTGTCTTTTTGGTAAGTTGGATTATGTATTTTATTAATAGATTTCTTCTAGTATTCATTTTATTCCACACACCACTGACTTTATATTTGTTTTTTATATAAAATTGTGATTGTAATTAGACAAACTTTAAGAATTTGCTTTTAAACATTATAAGTCATTACAAGCTATAGCAACATATTTGAATTTTGCCCACATAAAACGGTCAATTCTGTTCATCCTTGTCAAACTTTCCGCGGTCATATATTTTCCTTCTTTCTCTTATGGTGTGGTTCACTTCCTAATAAGCAAGATATAGCGTACAGTGCATCTAGTAGTATAATAGTATTACATCATTGGGATATACAAACAACTTAGTAAATTCTAAAATATTGTGTTATTTAATGTTACCAACTTTATATAAAGAACATACACACTCTTCTATAAATAAAAATATAACTCGCTAGCATCGAAAATTATTTTCAAAAGTAATTTATCAGTATTTTGTGTAATGGTTTCTGAAAAATTTAGCAAACGCAGAGAATCTGAATTATAGAACATAAAGACACAAAGTGCATAGTAAGCTTAGTTACTTACCAGTTGAACTGTCGTCAAATATTTCTTCCACCATAAATATTTTTGATATTCTGGCCCCATGGCTGCTACCATGTAGTAGAAATACATAATAACGTGCACTATGTTGTTAATTAAATTTGAAAACGTTCCATGTCCACCTGCAAAACAATTAGAGTTTTAAAAATATAAAAAAATAACCATTTTGATATTACTTAGTTAGTCTTTACAAGTATTTCTTGGTGTTTCCACATAGAGATGAATTAGGTTAATATAAAATCCTTCCTTTGAATAGCATGAAAGTTTTGACGTTTCAATCTACGTAAATTGCAAGTGTTTGAACCAAATACAATACCAACCGTTATACAAGTACATTTCTTTCTTAGCCGTTTAATAAAACAATTTATTTCGCTATTTTATTAAATTTTAAAACTGTTATAAATTTAAAGATGAAGAAACAGTCATCAGACCATGCTGTCATCATGGCGGGTGTTTGATGTGTTTAATTACCGGAAGAAAACCCTCTTATCGGAAAATTTCAATTCTCGCCGAAGTATAATTGACAAACAGCCCTAGTCAATGAAAATCTATCATCTATACTTCATTTAGGGATACAAAATTTAATACAGAACATAAAAAAACTAGGAATCAAAATTATTATAATCACATCACAAAAAAAATTGAAATTTAAAAATAACTAAGACCGGGATATTTCTCAAAAGACAACCTTAAATTAGAAATTTCCAGGAAATATTATTTCTGAGATTTTTTTTAAGCGATAATTTTAATTGTTTATATTTAATATATTTTTAGGTACTAGATGTAGTAGTATTTTAAGTTTTTAATAGGATATGCGAACTTAGCCCCCTTTTTACAAAAATCGAAAATCCGACGTTTGTTTTAAGTTATTCTAGGATGGTTCTAAATTATTTTAAAGTATTTTAAACAAGAAATCAAAATTGACCAAGAAAATGGGGAAAACTAAATCCAAAAGTCTGAATTCGGGAATTGCGAATATTGAAATTTTGACAGCCGTTTCGTTTTGTTCTAGGTTTGTTCTAAATATTGTTGCAAGACAGAAAAAATATATCTCTTATAGATCCAATGGGATACCGTCAAAACATAAAATCCGAAAATGTGAAGTTAGTCCTCCTTTTTTGAAAATCGAAATTCTGATGGCTGTTCCAGGTTTATTTAAGTTTTGTTTGTTTTTAATGGTCTTGCCTGACTATGACTTTTCTAAGAAATAACAACCGGTAGAATTTAGGTTTTCGAGAAAAGGAGACCTGGCGAAAAATCGTTTTCCTCCATTTCCTCACCCTCCTGTGATTTTTATTTTGAGATACCTTGGAATAATTTAGAACAAATCTAAAACAATCTGGAACAGCCGTCAGAACTTCGGTTTTAAAAAAGGGGACTGACTTTACCCTTTCAGAGTCTGGTTTCTTTTGTAATATTTATTTGATATTTGAAAATAATGTTTAGAACAACCTAGGACTACCGTTATAATTTCAATTTTCACAAAGGGAAGCTGACTTCATAATTTGGAAATTGCATTTGCCCATTTTCTGGGTGGATTTTTCTTTTTATTGTGAAATACTTTGGAACAATTTATAACAAATCTAACACAACCTAAAACAGCCACCAGAATTAAAATTTCAAGAAATGGGGGTTGCTTTCAGCTAATTTTAATTTCTTTTAAAAAATACTTTGGAATAATTTATATCAAACATAGAACAACATAAAACAATAGTTAGATTTTCGATTTTCAAAAAAAAAAAACGGTAGTTCGTTTTTTTCCAAATCGACTATACACGCCCTTTTAAGTATTGAAAAATGATTAGATTTTGTGGTGCAGCAGAAAGAGCCCTAGGAGAATACAATGAAGTCGGAATAAGAAGAGGCATAGGAATTGGCCGGTTTTAGGTCCCATCCACAAAATGATTTTAAAGCTCTCTTTAGCGTGCCTTCGTTGTTTAAAGGAAATTGAAAAACTATCCAAAATGAGTTGTTAGATGAAATGCTTGATGTTTGTCAAAAGAGGTGACCAAGGAAATAAAACCAGTGGAATTTGTTGCTATAATTGCAGATGAAGGTACCGACGCGACGTATTTAAACACTTTCAACTTGTTATTATTTAACCGTATATTTGGTAAGTTTTGGAATTTTGGAAATCTTTTAGAACGTGATGCGGTTTCAGTTTCGGAGTGTACTTAGCTTCACTTTAAAAGAAATAATAACCCAAAGTTAGGATAAAACATCGGTTATGAGTGGTGTTCATAAAACTATAAGTGACAAGTATCCGTCATATAAGTATGTTGACTGTTACGTATTTCAAAAGATCTCATAATGAACAATGCAGCATCAGCGAATAAATCGGTTTGATTATTCGTCGTACATTTAGCTGTTCGTTTTTTCAACCATTCCTAAAAGATTTAAGGCAATTGTCTACAAGCGATCACCATATTTTTCACAGACTAGATAGAACTGATATGTAAACTTTATGCTCACTGTCTTCCATAGTGAGCATATTAAACTGGATTTAACAATTGCACAAATTGGTGCATACAAACATCGATTGTATAATAAAGATTTCAATTTCTGGTTAGCAATTTTTTATAAAATAATGCTCTATGTGGAAGTAATTTTTAAATAATTGTAGAAAAAATACCATCTTAGTTAAACCAAGATTTACAATATTTTGAAAATGAAATTAACGCTGCTAGTTCCTTCAGAAAAGAAATGCGAAGCAATTGAAATATTATTAAACAACAAATAAGAAGTAGATTTAATTTTAATAGGCATCCGTGTAATTTATTTTTATTAGAACACATTGTACAGCAATAAATTTCCCGAAAATATTGTTTTCGAAGTAGTCATTGCTTATTCATTAGCCGCATGATACTTTTTAGGAAAAACGCCAACTTTTCGGAGTTTAGTAATAATAATCGAGGTAGAAAGATGTTTTTCCGTGTTAAAAGGCATCAAGATATTTCTTTGAAATTCGGAGAAAAAAAAAGAATGAGAGCATTGATATTATTCTTAGAAAAAGTATTACTTAACAGTTATAAATAAGTTATTGACTTATTTCAAGTAAAATGTAAAAGGATGGATTTCAATTATCGTGCAGTCTAACTTTTAATTTAAGACGGCCAGTCCAAATAAACTGAATGGTATCGTAAGGATTCTTTAATTACTATTTTTAAATCTTTTAATTTACCATACAATCTTAAATTGCGCATATAAAAAGATGCTTTTTTGTATGCGCACCTTTTTAATGATTAAATGCGTCTTATTTAAAGACTGTATATGTGCTATTATTCTGAAGGTAATACAAGACTATCTGCTATCTGGAACTTTGGAATATCTCTTCTATTTACGTAGGATAAGTACCCTTGCCAAGTACTTGATGTATTTTTTATATTCAAATAATTTTTCAATTTGGCTAGATTAGAACAATTTTTCTGTGGCTATTTTTTTAATTGATAATAAGTTACTTGAGTAACTGAGCTGATTTAAACCTTTCTATTCAATGGGAGGAGGGCAGTAGATTTTCTCTAACACTCACGGGCAACCAGGCGATTTAGAAATTTTTATGTTTCATGTAAATCGGTGTTATCAATTGTTATCATGAAAAGTATGCATCTCCAGATTTGAGCAGTTTTCTGCTGATTGCGAAAGACTGGTGTTTTGAATGATCTCTCTCACTCTCCCCTTCTGTCTCTCTTTCCCTTTCTAAGACTTCTCTCTATAGTAGCAAAAGCCAATTAGCTAGCCAATTCAGTAAAACTACAGTAGAAAGTTAGTTCATAGCGAGAAAAATATTTTGTCAATATCTGTTAATTTCATGAAAAAATTTCAAAATTCTTACCTCTTACTTTAAGCTCTCTACACAGATTTATAAGGCTATTTGAAACTTAATTTGGAACAACTTTTACACGAAAAAATATTTTAAAAATACATTACATTTATATAAGAAAGTCGAATGGGGTCCACACCAAGATATGTATTGTACTGTATCTATCTAGTAGGGAAACTAAGGGCAATTTATAATAAAATACATTCGTGCTAATAATGTGTACGAGAAAACTGAATAGATGCATATATGAATAGTATTTGCATTATAAATTACTGTCTACATTGTTTTTTTTTATATCTCTTGAGTAATAACTGGCAGTAGTTTGCAAATAATAAACTCTTTTTACCAATTAGTTATTATTTTTGTTGAGTTTCTTGAATAACATCTCAATAAAAGTTTTATAGCTGTCTAAATCATATCTCATTAACAATGTGTTCCATAAAATATAACTTGTGCAATAGAAAAAGCTTCTTGTGATATTTTTATTACTTTGTAGAATGCAGGATTAGTGTTGTGAGTTATTTAATTGTTTGTGGAGAATAAGCGTTATAAATGTAAAACAAGTACCTAAATGTTTTCTTCAGTTATTCCCAGAAGTATTTTTAAACGTACTTGCACCCTTGATAACAGAAAAGACGTATAACAACATTAGTGTATTACAAAGTATCTATTAATAGTAATTTCATCGACTTTTAAATAAAAAAAATTCTTTACATAACAGCTATTGCAGTAGTAGTGTAAAGCGAGCATCGGGAATAAATTATAGAAACTTTCACTTTGTACCGGTCAGCCAATATAAGTTAATGGAGATTTAATCATATTAACATGTTTATTACTAAAATTATAACGAACTATTTATTTAAATTTAATAATTACTGCATAAATTTCATCAAATTTTTTACTTGATCAAAATACAGAGAAAAATATGTAACTAAAGTAATTATTAATTGAATTTGGTGTACGGGTTTAGAATGATTTCCCAGTTTAATTGCTCTTTATTTGTATCGAAATATCACTGAATGTCGCGAAAACTTCATTTATACATTTTTGCCAATGTTTTACGTAATTGTAAACACAGGATTTTCGAATTGTGGAAAAACTATATCGTTTTGTAACTAATATCAGGTTTACATTGGTTTTCCAACTTTATCTTAATTGCTTTTATTATTGTCCAAATTTACTTACATGGGATGAAAGACAATGTGATTTCATTTCATGCAATAATTTGAAACACTGGAATTTTTATCTTATAGAAAGTGCCACGTAGCTCCTTCAAGGCCTCTTCAGTGTTTATTGAAAATTAAATTAATGGCATTACAGTGATCACTTGACTGCTGTTCTGTAAGTTAATTACTTCCAATGGATATTAGAGTTTAAAAAGTAGATGTCTGATTACGAGTTTGAATCGGTTTCAATCGAAAAATATCAAAATACAAGAATATTTTAAAAGCTTTTTAGCATATGTGTTCTAACTAAATACAGCATTATGAAAAAGATTAAGATCCAGGCAGAATGCTTTAAAAGACTTGCAGACGATTAAACAACAGGTTAAACGAAGATTCACTAAATGTAGATTAGTGCTGAACGGAACAGTTATAGGTATAAAATATGTATTATACCGTAGTCGACAAATTTTAATTTCTACTACGAAAGTAGAAGAGGAAAAGAGCACAGCGAAATAAAGAAAAGACAAACATATAGCGAGGCTGCCAAGTACACCCGGCAAACGTTTCCTATGGAATGTGAATACCCTCGACTGTTTGTACTTCTCACACCACTGTTGGAAAGCAGGTATTTACAATGCATGGGATAGATAGCTAGTATAGAAGTATCAACAGAAATTAAAAAGTGTCGACTACGGTATACAAATGTATATAATTATCAACTACCAAATGCATTTGAAAAATACTATTACAGTTAATTAGCAGATCAAGTCTTAAAACAGTAAAAACGTGTATTATTTACAGTCCTGTACTCGCTCTTCGCTAAATGTATGGCTGCTTAGAATACATACAAACGAAAGTAACGTCAGTTGGGGCAAATTTAATAATGTTAAATTATTTTATTCAGATGATTATTTAGAATTACACATAACATCTTCATGGTATTCATTTCTCAGTTTTTCTAGTAAACTGAGTATTTTTTTTTCAGTTTTCAGTTGATATTGATGGCCATATTCTCGATGTCGTGAAAATATGACGGCAACTTCATATAACTTGTAAAATAAGCCCAAAATCAGTAATGCATTGATTCTACAACAATATTTTCTCACCTGCTATGAACTTTACCAGGATCCACGTCTCAATCGGTGTTAGACTGTGATGATATAAATGTAAAAGTGACACCTGACTATCTTTCTTCCTCAAGACGAAGAAAACTGTGTCTGCGAATTCGGACAATTTCGAAAGATAGTACCACCAACAAAGCGTAGCCATCTGGAAAAGTATGATATCAATCTAAATAATGGTTAACATTAAATAAGACTTATATTAAGACGCAATATATACGAAGGATGTTCAGTTAAAATACATCTTTGGTCCATGCAAAATTTTGTAAAAAATATATTTACAAATAATTACCACTGCACATATTCCATAATTTCGCCAATCGATATATATACACTGCTCGTAGAATTCTTGTGGATGATGACTTAAGAAGTCTTTTAGAGCATCTTGTACTTGTTACAGCTTTTTTATTAGCCCGGAACTACGGAAATTACAAGGCGATAAATCTGGGCCATAGGGTGGATGTTCTAAAATTCTCCAGTTCTTTTGCTGCAGCTTTTTTTTTGTTATGTTGCCAGTGTGCAGCCGAGTATTGTCGTGGAACAAGCTGACAGCATGTGGAAACTGTTCTGGGAGTTTTTGTCTTATTGCTTGACGAAGCTTGTTCATTTGATTGTAAAGACTGACATTGATGTGCACTGTTGCTTCTTCAAATTCTTATAAACAAGTCATTCAAGGTCCGAAAAAAATGTGAACGTCGCCTTTCTTGCAGGCCGAATGTTATTCTTTAAATTTCTTTAGGAGTACTGTTTTTGAATTGCGACTTACTGGATGCTGCCATATAATCACACCAAAAATACAAGGAAAGTGATTACTAATTGACAATACTCCGTGAGGTGCTGTATAGACAAGGTCATTCTTAACCATATTTGCTTCTCAGACGAAAGACAAGGAAGTCATTGTCCACAAAATTTGCTATAAACTAGTTTGCAATGATAACATAGACATATCTTGCTCTTAGAAATTTCTGCCTACCACACATGCAATATTGTCGTCTGTTGATGGAGTACACAATGCACCTGGTCACCTCATTGGTCCCAGCTTTTCGATTCTCTAAATTTTCGGTACACCTGGGTATGTAATACATTTGTTTCAAGCGTATATGGATTTGAACCGATTGTTAACTTTGAACACAAAAAAGTTGTTAATTTAACCAAAGATGGACTGTAATTGCACATCCCTCGTAAAATAGTAATATAATCATGCTTGTAATTTATGAAATATACATGTCTTGAATCTAAAATAATACCTAAAGATTACTTGTAATGAAATTGTTATAACATTTAAAAAATTGTACAGCATTTTAAAGATAATAAAAAAAAATAAATGATATATACGCGATTGTTACTTTAATATAATTTTCATGGTTTTATTCCCATTTAAAATAACCTTTATTGTTGTTGTTCTTTCTAAATACGTGGTAATGGGTTTCTAATATTTTGATTAGAAGAAACATCAATCACGATATGTCATTATATGTAATATACGAGTATATCGTTACATTCGTTAGTCAAGGTAATTATACGCATAGCAAAGGTTATTTCAAAAAGTACTGTGTGAATTTTAGCGAATGACCTTTATCGCAACGTGAAGATAGATAATTTTAATATAAAATTTTGTGAATAAACGTTTCTTCAGTTAGTTTCAAAATAATTACTTATATACCGGGTGTCCACAAAATAACGCCCCAGCTCGTAGCACCTTTATTTGAAGCCTGATTGTAACGATCGACATGTCAAATTAAACGACTTAAAAAGTACTATCAGAGGAATATCAAATTTTATTTTTAGCTAATCGGTTCATCAAGCATCGATAATCAACATTTTTATGTTAAATGACCGCCTGCTACATTTTTCACAGAATTTGATAAAGATTTTTTTTCTGAATTCAATGATGTAGCACAATACCGTTTCTTGTTTTATTTAAAGTTGTTAAAAAATAAAAAACATTGCAAAAATTCTTGTACTCTATTATATAGTAATAGAGTGCTTAGACATTATTGTCACCATGTGAATTTTATGTCAGTGTCGTTAAAGCAATTTCAGTTGTTTCAGTTGTCATCATTTCATAATGAATAACGAGTTCGTGGATATGCTTGAAATTTACTTTGGGTGTCACAAGAACAGTGCGCAAAGTTGTAGAATCTATGGAGAACGTTTCCCGGATAGGCGAGTACCGAATCACCGTCAGTTTAGTCGATTGGAAATCAATTTGAGACGGTATGGATGCTTTAAGAAACCTAGAACACAAAATCGGAAATTTCGAGATAAACGTTTTACTTGGTGTTGAGGAGAATCATTGGACATCTGTATAAGAAATTGCTTCAAATCGATAAGTTTCCAGAGTAAATGTGTGTTCAGTTTTGAAAAAACATAAGTACAAAGCATTTGTGCCGCGCAAGATCCACACATTAGAAGAAGGTGATCCAGCACATCGTATAAAAAATATAATAAAATACTATGGTCCGACGAATGTCAATTTATAAATAAAAAAAATTTAATCGCAACAATCATCGCTACTGGAATGTAGAAAATCCACATGTTTCCATAGAACAAGCCCCACAAAGAAGATTTTTACTTAATGTTTGATGTGGTATATTAGATGAACGAATAATAGGTTCAGCATCGATGGAAATCTTACCCAACAAAAGTATTACCAAATTTTAAGTGAAGACTTACTAGAAGTTCTTGACAATTTAACTTTAAATGAAAGAAATAATTTAGTTTTTCAACAAGAGGGGCTACTCCACACAACGTCATAATCAATAGAGAGTTTTTGAATAGAGAATTTAGAGATCGTTGGATGGGAACATACGGACCTATTTTGTAGCCAGCTCGTTCTTGCGATCTGACCCCGATGGAATTTTTCTCCATGGGCTATTTGCAAGATATTGTTTATACCACAACTCCTGATGCAGTCAAAGTTTTGCGAAATCGAATAATTGACGTATGTCTCGAGAAGTTTTAACAAATATTACGTTAGATGTGATACCCAGGTGTCGACAGTGCCTTGAAAGGGAAGGTGCCCAGTTTGAACATTTCCAACAATTTTTTGTTAAAATAAGTTCATTTCATTGAAAAGTTTAAAAAAAATCATTGTATTATTAAACAGTTGTTTTATTGAAAATACCTTAAATGTGAGAACGTTCTTGTTTATTAAAGGTGTCATCAAAGCCTTTTAATTTTATACATATTATGGTTGACACTTCATAATATGGTTGTCATGGTTATAGTACCGGTCTCTTTAAGGGCGAGATGATTATTCGAAAGTGATAGTACATTTAAACACAATGTTTTTTTTTTATGTTTTATCAAATTTAAATAAAACAAAAAACTGTATTGTGCTACATCATTGAATTCAGAAAAAAAATCTTTATCAAATTCTGTGAAAAAAGTAGCAGGTTGCTATTTAACATAAAAAAGTTGAATATCGGTACTTGACGAACCGAGTAGCTCAAAATAAAATTTGATATTTCTCTAATAGTACTTTTTAAGTCGTTTAATGTGGTATGTCGATTGTTACAATCAGATTTCAAAGGTGCTACGAGCTGGGGCGTTTTTTCGTGGACACCTTTGTATAAGCTGGCATCTGCCTGATTTTTCCAATAAGTCTCTGTCTACCTCAGAATTCTTTTTATTTTACAAATACTTTCGTCCACTTTTTTTTTATTATTATTATTAATTGTTTAAACGTTCTTTATCATATACGTTCATGTACAGTTCTTCAACTCTTTTATTTATGTCACATTAATCTTTTGGTTATATTGAGAAGTAAATATGTGATAAAAAGTCAAAAGGGTGAAATTATGAAATATTGGCCAATGTTTATATTGGTTATTGCAATGCCAATCAAATTCTAAAGCATTTGACGAAAACAGACGATGAACTGATTGGCCAGTGATTTAACACAATAATGTACTCGTATTTTGACGCCTAAACTGAAAACTTTTATCTTATATCTGTATTTTAATGTAATGTACTTGGTCTATGTTTCGGTTTAAAAGAACACTATTCGGATTCATATTTTGTGTTATAGAGATGAATGACACATAAAAATAATGTAGGGCCAATTCTTTATTTCAACATATTTCCAGATTGTTATGCCTATTACGGGACAAGCAAAAGCACTTAAAAATGATAAATGGATGAATATGAGAGTATGTATAACATTTAGTATACGAAAATGTTTTTAGTAACCAATTAATACTTTACTCACAGTGTTCTATACCTACTTCACATTCTTTCTGTTTTGAAAGTTTATTGTAATGAGTGTTTCCCTGAGACTTATCAGGACAATAAGTATAGAAAGCCGTTAGTGAATTTCACTTGCAGAATGCTATTTTCCTTGAGTGCAGAAATTATGAGTGAAAATGTCTACTTTTAAGATACTTTTTAGATGAAAGATGTACACAAACATTAATACACTTAAATAAATAAAGTGAAAATAAGTGATAAGGTTATTGGCAGAGTATTGAAAGCATGAAATTCAACTATACTAAAGCAGTAGCTAAATGGAATATGATTTTATTTATAGAATGAAAACGGTATTTGATATATGAAGACATTGCTGCAAGAAAGAGGCAAGTCCACTATTGGGCAAAAATGAATTAAGTCCACTCATATACTAACTTGACTATTCCACATCGCTTGGTGCAAGTAGGATTCAAGTCCGAGTTTCGCTGTTCTGTTCAGTGTATTTTATTAATTCTTTTATACAAATTTAAGCAAGTGAAATTGGTTATAACTATATAATGGATTCTGACTACAGTGACAGTGAAAGGGAGCCTTTTAGCTCGGGTTGTTCTGATAATCATGAACCGGAAAACACTTCGAATTATTCGAGCGGTGACGAAAATCAGGAAACAGCTGCGGTTCAAAGGCGATCACAAATAACCACCCCCAAACGACAGAAAAAAAAAGGCAACCAGAAATGTGCAAAAGGAATGTACGAAAAAGAAAACTCGCATCCGGAGAAGACAAATAAATTCAGTTAATTAGCAAATTGCTCCAAGAGCAATCGGTAAAGACTGCAAATGTAGGAAGAAGTGTTTTTCAAAAATCGATCGAAAAAATCGGTAAAAATTTTTACAGAAATTCAATGAATTGGGTGAGGATTCCGTTCAGAATTACTACTTAGCAGGACTTATAACATGTACGCTCCTTGTAAGATCGCGACCTCGTACTGGAAGCAGAATACCCAAGTCTGCTTCTAATAAATATAGGGTAAAACCAGTTCTAGGTTAATACCTTTAGAATATTATTATTAATTTATTAAATATTTTTTAGATTCGTCTTGGTCAAGCAGTGTTTGATGTTTGTAAGAAGGCTTTCTGTGCAGTTCACGGTGTATCTTCAAAACGACTAGAAACTATTGCAGCAAATTTGGCAAAGCCTTCTACAATAACTTCATCTGGAGATATGAGAAAAAGACATTCCAACAGACCTAATGCCATTTCTGCAGAAATTGTTGAATCTATTCCTAAGCAAATAACAGAGTTTCCAAAACGAAAATCACATTATAGTCGCTCTAAAAACAATGACCAATACTACCTCTCGTCTGAACTTAATATTCGTAAATTTTATACGTTATGTCTGTCAAAGTTTGAAGCAAACATGTATAAGTTAATACAAGAAAATCGAGATCGATTACCTGATTTTAAATCAACCGTTATCTACGACTTCTATTATAGGTATTCCAAATCACATTTTTCAAACTATCACTTTGGGCATCCAAGATCCGACACCTACCAGGTTTGTGGTATTTTGGAGAACAAGAAGAAATCAGTTCGTACAGACGAAGAATTGAATGAGATAGAAACACAGCACACATTGCACCAAAGTAAGGCCAAGACATTTTTTGATGATCTCTCTCAAAAAACCTCTACTGCTCTTGAAGATCCAAGAGTAGACACTCTTTCCTTTGACTTCCAATAAAATGCCCCATTTCCTAATGTGTCATCTGGTGACGCATTCTATCTTCGCCAACTATGGATGTACAACTTCTGTATTCATTATGCTAAGATGAAAAAGTCTACGTATTACGTCTATGATGAAGTGACTGGTAGAAAAACTCCAAATGAGACCATCAGTTTTTTGGCACACTACATTGACAACGCATTAGACAAGACTGTGAAGGTGCTGTACCTTTTTTCTGGTAACTGTGCGGCTCAGAATAAGAATCATAGTATAATGCAATATCTATATTGATTGCTTAGTTCAACATGGTAGATTCGACAATATTGTGCACCGCTTCCCAGAACCCGGGCACAGTTTCTTGCCTTGTGACCGATTATTTGGGAGAACGGAAAATTACACTCCAAAAGAACGGATCTACACACCTGCGGTTACCCAAGGTCTTTCAAAAAAAGTTGTAATGGATAAGAACAAGCAAACATTGGCCATATCGAAACAAATAATTTTTGAGTATGACTCTAAATCGACTGACGTTAAGTGCAGCACGTCAACTGGGATGATTGTATTTTCTGATTTTGATATCAGGAAGAAGAATCAGACGCTTCCGTTTTCTCTACCAACTGTTGAGGATCGAGCAAATGACTCGCCATTTTCTTTAAAAAAATTAAATATGATAATGTCATCACACTTGTACAAAAATATGTTCCCGAAAGCTGTAAGGACTACTATAGAAACCTAAAATGCGATGTAGACCAACCAGGTGACGAAACTGACCTAACAGATACAGAAGAGAAGGGTGCCTTGGATGACGAATGAGTCCAAATATTTCAGAAATTTGTACTTTTATAAGTTCATGTTACAAATATTGTTACTTTTACTTGTTCTAAAATAAATAAAACTATTTTTGATATTTTTTTTTAGTGTAGTTTTACTGATATGTTCATTGATTTACAACTTTTGGGGGCAAAAAGAGGTAAGTCCACTATATTTATTTAAAAATAAGCTGTAATTTTAAAAAATCATCAACATGTAAAGTGAAAATTTGTACACATCGGCTTAGTAGATATGTTGTCAAAAAAGCTGAGATATTTTGGAAACAGGAAAAACAGATACGAGGGTTTTTCTCAATTATTTCGGAAACCATAAGAGTGGACTTGCCTCTTTCTTGCAGCAAGGTCTTCATATGTAAAAACGCAAAACTTTGTTTTAGTGGCACAAATTAAGGGGATTATTTCATTGTCTATTTAAAGACTTTTTGATGACTTTCAGAAAGACGTTGTCATTGGATGAGCGATAATCGTTTGGATACTTTTAAAATTATTATAGCACCCTAAGTTAAACTATGGTGTAATGCAATGGGCCTTCCGAATAAAAGAAATATCCTGAAATACGTATTAATGTTTTGCACAACATTCCAATGAGGTAAAACATTATTATTTAAAGTCACATGCAGTTAATGTAGTCTCCGAAAACCGTTTATCCCTAGATTTCATGCATTGTTGATTACTGTTCCATTGTGAATTGTCATTTTCTCTCATTGAAAGTTGTCAAAATTGATTACGTATTGTATTTTCGTTTGATAATTAAAGTTTTGGTTTCGAAGTTCTCTAATTGAAGTGCTATATGAAAATTGTTCTGACTGATTTGAAATTTGTGTATGTACTTGCCAATGGCAATTCGTTAGAGGCTAGGCGATTGTACAGTGAAGGAATTCCCAATCATCATATTCCAAAATATTCATGAACGCCTTTATGAAATAAATTTTTGCACATTAACAACAGTAGATTTGGAAGAAAATCTTCTGAATATATGGTAGAAAAAGATACGGATATAGTTGTCATTTCAAAAAGCTTTTATCGCCCATTGAACAGTAAAAACTGTGTAGAAAATATTATAATTAAAGTCCAAATATTCGCCAACAGCTTACCGACGTTTCGGCAGCCATCGGTCATTATTGCGCCAATGCTTGCGTTAACTTGAATTGGTGCCTTAGTCAGAGAAAAAAGGTACGTAGATTCGAAACTCTAACCAGACTATAAAGCCAACGAACAAGATACTTCGTCAATATCCATGCAACGTAGTATTGCAATGCTGTTGACGCAGTATTTGTGACGTAGTATTTTCGACAAGAAATTAATGCTACATAAAATGAATGGAATGGAAAGGAGGAAAATACTAGTGAATGTACATCTATCAATTCAATCTATCATTAAAACATTTAAACAGCACTTCTAATAGGAGAAATATCAAAACGTTTAAATGATCAAATTGAGTACCTATACCAATTGCTTGTCTGCAAGTTGCGGATGCATTTACTGTGTGATAAAACGACGACACCGAGAGTTTCTATGAGTTAGTACGAGAAAGCAATATACAAACTGTTCTTTTGGTCGAGTGTAGTGGGGAATTCTAACTGAGGTAGACTGACTCGCATTTAATCAGTGCAACAAGGAAAGCAGCTGTACTTGCACATTTCATTTGAATTTCGTTAACGGTCGATGTCTAGTCGACTAGTACATTTTTAAATCGCGTTTCGTCCATGTAATTTAGAATAATTACGCGCCAAAATTCTTGAATTTTCGAATCATATTACCTCGGAAATGTTAGCAAATATCCGTCGAAATTTTTATAATCGGCTGGGTTACTGCTCAGCTCAAAAGGGAGGCTTATTTGAGCATTTAATAATTAATTATTATTAATCGCTTGTAGAAATTCAATTTTCTTTAGTAATTCCATTCTTAACTTCCAATTAAATTCATTGTTTTTGCGTTTATACTTACTGAAACATTTTGTTTAGTTTCATACAAATTTATTGTTTACTATCAGAATTTTAGTTTGTTTCCATTGCTATTTTATAGCACGGAATTATTTACCTTTTATCTTAATAAGAGTTTTGCTATTGTTACGTTTTCGTTTTTTATATCAGCTATATTCCTTATCTTTGATATTTTAAGAAAGAAATTACTATTTTTAAGTTTTTAGAATTGAAGATCATTTCTTTTATTTACTCATACAATTTGGGAAGCTGTGATGAATTCCGTTACTAAAATTAATTAGTGCGATTATCTGATGCTTCAACAAGTCTCTACTTATAAATTATCTATGGTAGTGCTTTTTAATGTTTAATATTATTTCGGTCTTCTTTAAAGCAGTACAGTAAATGACTTTATTCTTGGTTAAAGAATTATAAAAGAGTTATAAACAGTAACAGTAGGAATTTTCACGGACTAACGTAGTAACGATTTCTGCGGTGTCGACTTTAACGTAGCTCTATGTTAGTAACATTGCCCCCCCCCTTATTCTCCCACTTATAGTCGACCAACTTGTCTAGTATATTCATCCGCAGGTAGATCGCGTGCACACTGTATATTATATAGATTTATTTTTAATGATTGTCTTCTTAAATATTTGAAAAGAAAAGCTGAAAAAACACTGAAACGGCGTAATAACTGCCGAGTAAAACGCGAAATGCCATTATTAACCTTGTGGTATGTTTATGCCGTATTACAAAATTTCTACGAAAATGTTCTAATTATATAACAAGAAGAAATACCTTACGCATATTATTTTGTAATATAATTTTATACATGAAAAACTATTGCAATGACCACAATTAATTCGAATAATCTACATATAATTAGAGTTGTTGCGTTATTTTTCCTAGTTTATCTGAAACACTAGCCCATTCTTTAATAGAGTACTGTGTAAATTTTATTACAAAATCAGGATACTTTATGGTAGGTATACAGGCTGATCCAAATTAAGTGCGCACTATTGAAACTTCGTTATTATTAATTCTAGAAGAAAGGTTAAATTAACAAAGTAGTAGTGTTTTTAATGTTGATTAATATGCAGTTTATGAATAAAGAATTGAATAAAGGATTTCCGGGAAACATTGAAAATTTTAATTTTTTAAATAGAACACCCTATAAATTTTTAAAAATATTGATTAATAATTTAATTTGTGATATAAAAGTTCCAATGCACTATTGTCTTAAAACAGAGAATAAAGAAGTTATACAAATTAAGTGCGCACCATTGCTATCTCCGATATTATTAATTCTAGAGAGTAGGTTAATGTAGAAGCGTATTTTTCTTATGCTGACTAATATGCAGTTCATGAATAAACGATAATAAAGGAGTTATTGTGGATTGCTGTTGATGTTAGTGGTAATGTTCTTATCTACCCTATAAAATGAATTATTTTACTTTAAACCAACAAAAGAAATACAATATGCTATTTAAAATTGTCAACAATGTATAAATCTTTTGCATGCATTTCTTCGCATAATAGTAGTTCTTCATTTTACTTTGCGTTGTGTACTTTTGTTCTATTTATTTATGTTGTTTAGTGTTAGATATCTGACTATGGTGTTTTCTCATTGGCAAAAATGCGATAAGTTGAAAGCATACATCTAGTCCAGTAAAATTTCAAAAAGGACTACGAACATTATGCTGAACGATATCCTTTACGACAGCAACCAGATTGACGTTACTTTCGAAAACTATAGTCAGTTTATTCGACAAGATTGATCATTAAAAAAAAAAACTTAGTAGAATATCATCCTCAAATAAGAAGTAGAAACTACGATGTTAGCATATTTTGAAGCTCATCTTGAATTTTTTTATTGGGTATGGCTACGATAGAATTGGGTTTAAGATATTCATCAATCCAAAGAATTTAAAAAAAGCATAAGTTCACATAAGTTCCGAACCTCACAAACATTATTACCCGGAGACTTAGCCAGGAAATTAACCTTCTGTCAATAGTTCGCAAATTTCTGCAACAACAATTTAAACGGAGCACAATGTATTTTATGGAGTGATGAAACGATTTTTTCAAGTAGAGGCATATTTAATAGGGAGACCAGGCACTACTGGTCCCTAGAAAATTTAGTAATAGTGCGTCCATATGCTGAACAAATTCCGTTTGGTTTTAATGTTTGGTGCGGATGGATAGGTTCGTCGTCGATCGAGTGTTATATCGGTACGTTGACAGGAGAAAGATATCTGGAATTTCTTCGTAACGTTCTGGCGGATATCCTTGACAAAGCCAATTATATGATGCGCCAAATTTTATACTTTCAACAGGACGGTGCTCCTGCACACAACCGTCTCCTAGTACAAAACTATCTCAACGCCACTTTTGCCAAGAAATGGATTGTACCTATGGTCACATTCGATGGCTAGCACAGTCCCCGGATCTCTCGCCTTTAAAATTTTGTTTTTGTGGATATTTAAAAAATAGAGTGTACAAAACGCGGTACAATACCGTACACGAATTGCAGAACAAGCTCAGAATTAATAAATAACGGAGATAGCAATGGTGCGCCCTTGATTTGTATAATTTATTTATTATTTGTTTTAAGACAACAGTGCATAGGAACTTTAATGCACAAATTAAATTATTAATCAATATTTTCAAAAATATATAGGGTGTTCTGTTTAAAAAATAAAAAAATTAAAAGTTTCTAGGAAATGCGTTATTCAATTCTTTATTTATAAACTGCATATTAATCAATATTAAAAACACTACTAAAAAATACTTTGCTAATTTAACCTACTTTCTAGAATTAATAATAATGGAGTTAGCACTGGTCCGCACTTAATTTGAATCAGCCTGTATACAGCACCATATTCTTTGGCTCATAGAATGTATAAATAAATTACTAACCATAACGAAAGGTAATTATATTTTGAATAAAATTATTATAGAAAACTTACCCTCATTGCTTTTTTATTATAGGAGTAATCGACAGGCTGGCATATAAGACTGTAATCCCAAAACCATCCACTCATAAGATGCTGAAAGTATATTTTTATTAGTAAACTGCTTTTATATTTCAATTCTGAAAATTGTAGTAATTCAACCTGAGTTATCTTTCTACACACATACATTTCATAGTGAATCTTATGCGATGGAAGTAATGAAATATAAAATCACTCCTTTTCTTTTTTTTTTCTTGATGACAATTTGCTACTAGGAAATGTGTTTGGATTTATTATTATTATTTATGTATGATACAGTTGAGGAATTTGCTAAGACTACCAATGCTTGTTTTGAAAATGGTGGGTTTACAGTTGACGTTCTTATACAATTTTGACTGCATAGCTCACATTTAGAGAATAGGTGTCGAGATGATTTTAATTTCTGATTATACGGCGCTCATAATAAGAAACCGGAAAATTACTAGGTGACTCCTACGCATGGTTTATAAGATACAATTTGGTAAAAAATAATAATACGTACTTTGTCTTCGAACTCTATCTAGGGTCATTTCAAAATCGAAAAAATGAAGGTACATTTCTTTACCGATTTCACATATGTGATATATCTGATTGTAGATATTTCATTTGTATACTGTAGGTTTGCTTATGGATTCAATACCTATGTACACTGAGAAAAATAAAAATGTAAATTCAAGAAAGCATATATTGTGTCCACTTTTTTTTGTTGAATAAAATTAAATATATATGAAAAGCAGCACTATCTTATTCTTGAAGAAGCTTTCTATTTTATTTGAATTTGATTAGTTGAATAAAATAATAAATTAGTTTATTCAAATAAGAATGATTCTGCTCAACATATTCCATTTTTAAGATATTTAAGATATTAAAAGTATTTCAGGTGAATAAATAATCTGTAAATTTAGATTTCTCCATACGTTTGAATCAACATGTTTTTATCTTAACATTATAACTTCTAAAACTCCGTCGATTGAACATCTTGGAATATTGTACAACGGCGGCGCGCACAAGATATTCAACTTGAACCAGATGTACTAAAGAGAATTGACGAAAAGAACACGTTCGCGTCTCCAGTTGTTTCCTTCCTTTTTGATGGTTTAATAAATCATAATGCGAAAAAGGGTTACCTACAATGTACTGTATCTTCTGAGGTTTGTTAGACTGTAAAAAGTAATTGTGTCTTTTAATATGTACGGGACATACCTATGGATGTAGGGATAAGTTAGACAAAGATAACAATAACAACATAACTTTTCCGAAATTGACAATACTGTTTCACCGGGTTCTTTGTAGCGAGGGGACGGTGTGTGATTTGTGGAAATATATTATACGCAGTTCGGCATGATTAGGTATTTGCATCTTGTACGCACAGCTATAACGTGAAATGGACAACCTAGAAGAAAAGTTGGTCGGTTGGGGATTTTTAGAGTATGTAATGTAGAGTTCTAGCATTAGATTTTTCAAAAGTTTAAATATATTAGGAATTTAAATTTATCTTGAATTAGAACACTTACGTTAAAACTCAGGACTGTTACTATACACCTAACAATATATATATATATATACATACTCATAGAAAATAGTGGGTAATCCCGCAGTAGAGCAACCGTAGACACGTGTTTCTGACTCGTTGGTCGTCGTCAGTATGATGTAGCCCAGGAATAAGGTGGGATAACCTTGGAGATGGAGGCATAAATGCAAGATCAGCAGGTTACAGACCGCCATTTGTAGCTTCAGTTGGAAGATCCTCGTTTTTGAAGACAACAACTAACATCGCCACGAGGAAGACATTGTCAACCTGCGTGCCAACCGACCCTGGAAAGTTAAACAAAAGTGGAAATACTATATATATATATATATATATATATATATATATATATATATATACTTGTTGTTAGGTGTATAGTAACAGTCCTGAGTTAAATACTAATTACTTGCTGCTAAATTTAAATTATCCATAGATTTTAAATTCAGGATGACCAAATGTAGGAATTTGTAGATTGAAAATTAACACACTTTTAAGTGAAACCTCATATTTCTGGCATTAATAAACTAGAATATTTCATTCAACTGACAAAGAATTTCAAAGAATGAACTTTTTTATTCGTTTAACGAATACGACTCATAAAATAAGTTGCCATTGTTAGGCCAACAAACACGTGTAGTTGTAATATATTCATTTGTCTATTCAAAATGATATTTGTTCATACAATACACGAAACTCCTGCGCCAATGTGCAAGTGTCAACAACTTTACTTGCACTGCATATATACTCATTAGTGTGTATGCATTTACGGCTGTACAAAATTTGTTATTTTACAGTAACTGGACACTAGTCTGTTTGGAAATAAAGAATTATTATTATTATTATTTTATATCTAGATTAATGTCTAGCTTAATATTTAGCATGGTATTCTTTTGTTTGATTTTCGAGGTATTCTTACCAAGCTCATTTATTCACTCTGATAAGTTTACTAACTCCTCATCTCACCATCAAGTCCTTTTTTTAGTTCTTCCTGCTACTGTCGCCCCGAATACTTTTCTGGCTGTTTTTTATTTTTTTTAATACTTTCCGCTTATAATTAAATCTTAAGAGAAGAACAATCATCTGCGTCGGCGAGTGTTTGAGAACGGATAATTTTTCAAAGTTTCACTCTCTAATGGCGTACTCTTAATATTGACCCAGGCTTCTGGTAGACTTAGAATTTTTGACATGCAGAGAAAGGTGCGTGTCTCATATTCTCTTTCATAGTGCATTTGTAAAATATCGTATTTTGCGATTTTCCAATAAATATATTTTTGCCTTGCAAATAGAAGACAATGACGACTTTTACGCGAAAATGATATAAAAACACGTCAAATATAATTTAGAACAACTTCTGTTTACAAAATACTTTTAGATTCGAAATATTGGATACTCCAGATAGCTAGCAAAATGTTTTTTTTGCCTCTGTATGTCCAACGGCCTAAAGTTATCAATAGTACCTTTATTTTAAATCTAAACTCGTAATTTTAGTCAGACAAACTGACAAATTTTTAAGATAATTTGGTTACTTGAAATGTGCTTTAACGCGAAAACCCCATTTCGCAAATATCTGATCAACTCTACTTATAGGTTCGTACAGTAAAATTTATAAGGAAGACAGAGGTATTCAGAAGTCAATTTGGAATAACTTTTGTAAACAGGGAATATTTTATTTATAGAGTTTTCACACTCATTTGTAAGATTTGAAAAAATTGAACGGTATCTTCTCAAAAAGATAATTTAGGCTATACATTACGTTAAACCAATAAGATAAATTACATAATTTTTACACAACAAGTCATTACTACACAAACGTTACATATTATGTATGAAAATATACAAGAGATTTTTGTTTGTTACAACGTTGATGGTAATGTAAGTAATTATCCTTAAAATACGTATTAATACCAGCTAGCGAATGTTTATCTCAAAATGTAATTAATTAACTAATTTAGTATAACAAATGTTGTTAGCAATCAATTTTTCGGTGGTATAAACAATAAATGTGATAATTTATTGACAATAAAATTAAACCTTAAAGGTTAATATTGGATGTGAAAATTAGACTATGTGTTTAGTGAATGATATAGGATTGATATTTATTTATTGTTAACATTCAGTTCTAAACCTTAACTCATATTTTCCTGCCAACAGTAGGACATCATCTAATTCATTTCTCGATATAATTAGCATTTGGAAGAAATCTCCTAGTACAACTCTTGGCAAGGAAAAGCTTGTCCAGGTAGTATAAGGTCGTGCTTTATAAGATCTCAGACCTCAGCTCTCATTTGGAGCTCTTGCTTGGTACAAGTGCAATACCCAATGAATTTAGTGGAAAAACTTAAAGTGGCATACCTAGAATGATAACCCAAAACCAGCAATTGAGAACGAACTTGAAAATCAAGACAAAACAGGGACACCTGACTGCGAAGACTTAGGTAGAGTAGAAATTTGTCGCAATTATTTTGTAACGAACCAGGTCCGTGTAGTGATGGTCGAATACGAATACTTTTAATGCGACTAGACGGACTCGTGGTTTTCACCACTCGATCAACACCGTATTTCCTACCGGTTTCTCCGAGGGTCAACAAAACTCAAGTCTGTTTAGTCTCATAAAAAGGTACTAGTATCCCCCTATCTTATGCATTCCAAGGACAGCGTCAACCCTGAAAATCCTGCTACGCGCATGGCAGCGAGGAAACTGATACGCCCGTTGCGCTCGACCTATGACAATCATCTGATGGATGAACATACAGCGCCAAACAAACTTCTAAAAGAAGCGACGCCTTAAATACCAAGAAGCTATCAGTTACGCTCTCAAATCGACAAGTTACTCTTGAAACATTGAAAGCAAAATAAGTAAGGAGAAACATGAGGTGTGAACAACACACGAATTATTAATATGTATGTGCGTTCCGAAGTGTGATACAGATGTTGTTTCAAATTAAACTTTAAATTCTGTATTCCTTAATAAAATAAACCTCTGAGCAAAAGTGTTACTTCCGGTCCCAAATATGATTTTTTTTTATACAGACATTATAACAAATCCAGCTCAAAATACTTTTATTTTCTTGAGAAATCTTTAGAGAAACAAAATTTGAGAAATATTTGCAAAAAACTGCTATTCGATAAGAGTAAAAGTATTAATTCCGGTCCGAATTTTGAAATTTTTTATACATAGAAATTGTTCGAACTCGAACTCTAATTACTTTTGGGTTCTTAATAAATCTGTATAGAATGCAAAATTTGATGATAAGTGTAGAAGTAACCTCCGGTCCAAATTTTAAGATTTCGTTTATACAAATATTTTTCCAAATCCAGGTCTAATTACTTTTGCACTTATAATAAATTTCTATAAAAACATAATTTGAGAAATATTTGCAAAAAACTGCTATTTAATAAAAGTAAAAGTGTTACTTTCGGTCCGAATTTTGAATTTTTTTATATATAAAAATGGTTCTAAATCGAGCCTAAATACTTTTGTATTTTAGGTAAATCTGTACAAAATGCATAATTTGGGAGATATTTGCAAAGAAACCATCTGTCGATAAGACGGTAGAAATTTCGAAAAACTTTTTTTATAAAAATATTTCTAAAATCCACTTTTTAATATATTTATATTGTTTAGAAATTTCCATAGACTCAGTAATTGACGGGATATTAGTAAATTTCGATTTTTTTACTGAAGTAAACTACTACTTCCGGTCTACCGACCTTATTCAAAATCTAATCAGATCTCTAGAGAAAGATTATACTCATAAATATAAAGTTTGGTATTGGTACCTGTTGCCGTTTGGCCGCTATAGTGGTCACACACAGAGAGACAGACTGACAGACACACATACACAGAGAAAGATGTTTGCAAAAACCACTTTTTCGGATCAAAGGATTTCAAAACGTGGACATCTGCAAAAATCTCGAGGTCGAAACTGTTCATCATCAAAGGAAAACTATGTTTGGACCCATAACACAAGAAGTAGATCCAAATCTAGCCATTCTCCAAACTGTAACAACTCGGTCAACATAAATCAGCATTCCTAAATAAGTCTCTTATAATAGCAAACAAAATATCGGCATCTACGCTTAAAAATGACCCGGTTCCAACTCGGAGACTATGTTCTAAATACAAAATCATCTGGAGCTGGATTAGAAATGTAAGAAACCAACAAACAATGTTTTGACAATTTGAAATGATTAACTTTTATTCTGCTTATAAACACATAATTTCGTAAATATGTATTTTAAGATCACTTAAAAATGCTATATTATTAACTTGCTAAAGTTAGAAATAATCAACTCCTAATTTGAATATGACATATTAATAAATATTATATTACTAACTTCCTAATGTTACTACATTTAGATTAATATAATATATTCGTTAATTATTAACATATAATAATATGTCTATGTTTATCGATTTTATTAAAATGTTATTGAAAATAGAGTTACACCAATTTTCAAAATACCTCATAATATAGGTACTTAAATAATGCTTTAATGACATCGACATTAATAGAATTAAACACTCTAAATTGTACTGATATTAAGATAATAACGTTAAATACTTATGTCACTATCGATATTATAACTAGAAAAAAAGCAGGGAAATAAGGAAAATTAATGTTTAATGACTCTCGGGAGGATATATCCACGTGTATGATAATCATTTATTTAATATACGTCTCCTTTATGCGGTAATGATTTGTTGTGTGAAAATTATATAACCGGTCTTTTCCAAGACTGTGTAGCATGTTACTTTACAAGCACGTGTTCGCTTTCATTCAGCTTCGTTTCATGATCGCTTTCTACCCAAGGACATCTCTTTGACCATGCTAGAATCTCTTTGCGGTTCAAGGGCGCTGTCCTTGATCACAGAGAAAGCTGACTCTCTTTACATAATTTGCAAATGTAAGCCGTATCTAATAGTTTTGTTCACTTGCTACAGCGTACGACCACGACTCCGGTGAAGGTCATCGACGCGCCAGTACCGTTTTATCGTAAGCGAATTTCTTTTACCAGCCGATTATGAATGAATAACGTGTTCCATTTAAATGTGTTAATATTTTAATGACATTGACGATTTAAATTTTGTAACATTAGGAAGTTAGTAATATAAAATTTATTGAGCTGGTCTTGAGATTTGACCTATTACATACCTGAAGGTATTCGAAATGATGTCATATTTAAATTAGGACTTGATTATTATAATTTTATTATCAAGGCTTCTTTACTAAAACGACAGTTAGTAATATATTTTCTACTTACGATTTCTCTACGATATTATATTTAATTTACCATTTTCCCATAGAACAACGATTAACGAGAAGTGACAAAGACATTAAAAGCTTGTCTCTGTTTCCTCGGTAGACGGGGCAAACATGATTGTTTAGTCGTCATTGCCCTCAATGTCACGCGGTCTCTGGTCTATCTTAGTATTTACTGTCCTTGATTGTATTGTACTTTGTTTGTGGTTGTTTATCACTCAAATTCGACGAGGTTAAGTGGGACACAAAACATCAATAGAATACTTTCGTTTCTCGTTGGTCGTTATTCTCTGCTTTTACTGACATCGTTACATTTACCTACAAAATTGGGATCATCGGATTTGTTCTGACCCCTAACATTTTGAGCCCAATAAAGAAGTACATGTGTGTGTAGGATAAGCTTAGTAAGAAATAAGATACATGTATAAGGAAATATTTACTTTAGGCCAGCAAATAAAAATCTAGGTTTTTTCATTTTACAATTTCACTCCTGAAAAATTATGCAGAATTCAAATTAAAATATATTTGAATTGAAAAAAACCAGACAGTTATACAAATATAAAACAATAAAAGGAGAATTTTGGGTAAATTCCGCTGTATTGCAACCGTAGACACGTGTTGCTGACTCAATGGTCGTCATCAGTACGGCGTAGCCAAGGAATAAGGTGGGATAACCTTGGATATGTAAGCACACACGGAAGACCATCAGGTGACAGACCGCCACGAGGAAAATATTTAATTTAATTG
Source organism: Amphimallon solstitiale (assembly GCA_963170755.1). NCBI lineage: Eukaryota > Metazoa > Arthropoda > Insecta > Coleoptera > Scarabaeidae > Amphimallon > Amphimallon solstitiale. Next base: position 76,733,636 of record OY720680.1, on the reverse strand, counting down.
GATCCGACAATACCAGTCAAGTGATAAAAGTTAAGTATTGCAAATTGTAATGACCTTATTTTCTATAATAACTTGATATCTGAAATCTCGTAATATTAAGAAGTTAGTATTATAAGTTTTCTAAAGCAGATTTTAAGATCTAGTTGGTTTCTTACGTTTTCAAGCGAGTTCCTTATGATTTTATATTCATACCTTTGTCTACTATTTAGAACCGCGTAAGGTTAGGCGAAGAATATTTCGTTTATTGAAACAAAATATGTTTTCTGAGTAATTAGGTTATTTTAATAAAGTTGCTGTTTTTTGAAGAATGCCTGGAAATGTGATTGTTTTTGGCCGGACACGTAGAGCCAGCGTTGTTCTATGATTGTTATTGGCCAGACACGTAGAGCCAGTTTGTTCTATTGAGCGTAATAGTCAGCTATGAAATGTAATAGTGATTACTGCATTGGATGCTACGTATATCCATTGTCTCTACTAAGATTACGGGGATGTGTGGGGATTTCAATTAGTTCACGGATTTTTGTAGCAAAAACAAACAGATTCACCTGAAAAATGGAGTTTTATGGCCAAAATTAAGTTTGTGTTGATTCAGTAAATTCACAACCACTTTCTAAAATTATCTTATTATCTATATCTTTACTACTTGCTTGAATTTTTCAATATTACTGAGTTAGTAACATTTTTTTTTTTGATTTCATATGAGGATATAGTCATGAGATATAAAATATTTTATTTTTTGAGCAACATATATTATATTCACTTCAAAAATTACTTGTCTCAGATTGTCAACATCTTATTGTATATAATAATATTGATAGCTAAATTTTGTGATAATATTAAGTAATGATAGTATTATTGAAAATTATTTTGACAGTCACATTGACAGTCATCAATTAATGTGCTAGAACTGCTGAAAGCTAGTTTAAAGATCGAGTTTGAATAAATTCAAATACAGTTTACAATATAGTGCAAAAAACGTACATGATGGAAGTCTATTTTCGAACTGGAGTGGGAATTGATAGAATTTAGGCGTACAGCCAGCGTTCATGTTTGAGTTAGATGTAATTCCCAAAAAAAAAATATAATTGCCTTTCCAAATATGTTGGTGACACCGGTTCAGTGGGCCATAAATCTCGTACTGGTAGACCAGCTGTTCGTTCGGAACAAGTTATAAATTATTTTCGTATGTAAAATGAAACCACAAAACCTTTGAAACGTCTTTCTCAAGAGACTGGACCTCTTCTGGAAGATGTTAGAAAATTTTAAAGAAAAACTTACACATGCATCCATTTAAGATGCAATCACATAAGGCTATATTCCTAGCAGTGGTTTGCAAATAATTTAACGCGAGATAATGACCTGCCAAATTTGACATTTTTCTCTGATGAAGTGCGGTATCATCTTTCGGAGTAGGCCAATTCCTAAAATTCTTGGATGTGGAGTAGTAAAAATCCTCATAATTTTGTTGAATCGTTTCTCCATTCTGCGTAACTTGATGTTTGGCTAGCAGTTTCTCGCCGCAGAATTGTTGGAGCTGTTTTCTTTAATTTTACAATAATTAATGTTGTGAGGTATAGAAAAATTTTGAATGAATTTATTGAACAGTTGCACAAAGATGAATTACAGTACGGCTACTTCCAGCAAGATGGTGCAATGGACCACACGACATCAGAAAATATGCATTTTCTTCGTGAGTTTTTGGACGATCGGATTATAAGCTTGCACATGGAAATTGAATATCCATCACGATGACCTTGTTTGACAAGTATGGGCTCTTTCGTGTTTCCTCTCCTAAAGAATTGAATATTTTAAACTCCTCTTTCTAATTTGCAGGATCTGCAGCAAAGAATTATTGTAAAATGTGTATTAATAACGCCCACAATCCTGCAAAATGCCTTTATATACATATACAGGGCGTATAAACTTGTGAATTGAAAATAATGAACAATTTCAACACTTGCTTTAATTTCACTTTTTTTTATTAATAAAATCTTGAATACCAGCTGAACTTGTTTTATTATATCTTTAAACCAAATGATATATTTATAGATGTCACTGTCAAAATAATTTTCAAATGTTAAGGTTACGAGTATGATAATATGGTTTAAGTTCAAACATACGTTTTCTATTTCAAAGCATCTTCGTCCTAGAAACTTTATGATATACATATTTATTTGTGTGTGTGTGTGATGTATATCATATATCACACACTCACACGCGCGCACGCACACACACATATATTTTATGTTTGTTTTCTTTTGACATTGTTACCTACATTTTTAGTTTTTAATATGTTATATACTTACTTCACAAAACATGTAGAGACTAAGTAATACTTGTGCTCCGTTATAAAAAATTAAGATCTTTTGGAGTTTAAACGGTTTCCGATTTGCCATTATCCGGGGTCCTAACAGCAATACTACATATAAGTATACCAATATCATAACAATAGTCGGTATAGGACTGCTTATGAACATCCAATCCGTCGTTCTGGGATCTGCAAAATATAAAATATTTATAGTTAATAATGGTATATAAAAGTAATTTTTGAGATTTATTTAATATTTATGATATTATCATATTATATCATAACTGCCAGAATATAATTTCTGGACCATCCTAACTAAATTATAATGGTTGTTATATCGTTAAGGAAGAACATTTTGCTAAAAATAGGTTAGTTCAACACATGTTACGTTTTTCTGATTCATGTTTCACCTATAAAATTGTTGGTTTGAAATAAGTCCTTTTAATTTTATATCATTATTACTGGGAAGAACATAGCGCAAATATTTTAAAGTAATGAAAGTTATAATTTGGATCAACATGGTAAAAATTAGTGGATCTCGAAACAATGCTTGACAAAAAAGGTATTGACGTATTTTAGATTTGGATTGGTAGAAGGAACCTAATGTAAATGGCTTAGGGAATAGTTCAAGCGATCGAAATTTTTGGTATCGACTTAGTGTGGTAACTAACGGGTGTCTGTTTAAGCTCGGCCACCGACCATATCTCGGCAACCGTTTATCGTACATCCTTGAGGAAACAATCTTGATAATAAAACGAACCAGGAGAGTTACAATAAAAATATTTTTAAGCTTCCAAAATGATCGCAAGGGGGCGCAATTCTCCAAATCAATTAAAAATTTGATAATGTTTCATCAAATTTTAGATTAAGATAGATTAGAATTTTTAATGGCAATATTTTTAGGCGTTCTTATACAATTTTCATTCAAATTTTAGATTAAGATAGATTAAAATTTTTACTGGCAACATTTTTAGGCGTTCTTATACAATTTTCATTTTAAACTTTTTGATCTAACTCCCATACGAAGGGGTGGGTGGAGGGGATATGTCTGCGCACAAAAGCAGGTATAATTTCGGCTTGCCTCAACGGATTTTCATGTTTCTGGTCTCATTAGATCGATCGATCTTACAAAGAATTGAAGAATATGTAGTACGATATTACATTGTTGTCAGAAAAAGGAACAGGGTGTGCTGTTCTCAATGTATCAATATTACTTGTTTTTTCTTTAAAATTTTAAACGGAACGGTATATTTTTAATATCGTAATAATGAAGCACATAAAAAACTGAAGGGAGTTGTGAAAACAGGAAGTTGCTACCTTATTTCTTAGAATAATAATTTTTTTTTAAATATATATTTATGTATTTACTGGGAGTAATCATTTTATTTTAATTTTACGAGGGTCTCTAGACAGTGTATATAGTTCGTTTTCACTTGAATTTTCATTGTACTTTCCATAAATGTATTCATTTCAGTCTTTTATTTGATTTTTTAATTCATTGCATATATCACGTTAGATTCTCCTTTTAAATGTTTTCAAATTCTATAGCAATTATTTTTTAAATATTTTTTCTTGTCCTTTCCAACATTGAAATAAAATAATAATAATAATACTGAACAGTGTAGTTTGCTTTTTTTTTAAATTTCCATCATACAACATGGCATGCACAGTGATACTAAATTACATTATTCTGAGATTTCCAAGGTGGGTCATGAAAATCGAAATGCAAAATATTAGTGTCAGTTGTATTTAAGCTTTTGTACGTATTTAGCAAATTAAGCCTTTTTGGACACCTGAACATAATTATTAAGTTTGCAAACTGTCATATTCTAACGTAGAAGCTTATGACATGATCAGAATGTATTTTCAGTGATTTGAAGATGCATTCTTTCTTTGCGGTAATATTCCCTAAATTATCCCGAAAGAAGAAATTATCGAGTTTTTATTCGGCTTACCAGATGTTCTTGATTTTTATTTATGGGGCAGAATAAAAAACATAGTTTATCACACAAAGCCGATTACAACAATTGCTGCCTCCGAAATTGAAGTAATAAATAATGAAATTTATATTTAAATTTTTTTATAGTTCTGGTTTCTCTTCGTATGACTATATCTTCGTCAAGAAAAAAGATAGCAACTTCCGGTTTTCATTATTCTCTTCAATTTTTTATGTGCTTCAATATTACGATAATAAAAACATACCGTTCTATTTAAAATTTTAATGATAAAACATATAATATACATAAATTGAGAACAGCGCCACCTGTTATTTTTTTTGAAAACCACGTAATTTCGTACTAGATTTCATTCAATTCTTTGAAAAATTCTGTATCTAATGAGACCAGAAACATTAAAATCCGTTGAGGCAAACCGAAATTATACCTAGTTTTGTACGCAGATATACCCCCTCCTCCCTCCCCTTCGTATGGGACTTAGATCAAAAAGTTTCAAATGAAAATTTTAGAAAAATGTCTGAAAACGTTACTAGAAAAAATTGTATCTACCTTAATCTAGAATTTAATGAAGAATTATCGAATTTTTTATTGATCTTGAGAATTTCACCCCCTTGCGATTATTTTGGAAACGAAATATTCTTGTTGAAATTCCCGTGGTCCGTTTTATTATCAAGATTTTTTCCGCCAGGTTGTACGATGAACGGTTGCCGAGATATGGCCGGTGACCGAGATTACACAGACACCCGGTATATAACTCGTTTCAATAAATTCACGATAAAGGATTAAATGAAAAAATAATTAGGTACTAAATAAAGAGTACATTGGCCAGGATTTTAAAATTTATATAGAGTATGTAGGAATGGTATTATAATCTATTTTATTACTATTATTATTATTATTATGTTATCTTGCATTAGAAATTATTATAGGGACAAATGTCTCTATTTTAGAATTATAGTGAGCGTTGTCGAAATATGTCTAACACGTAGACTAGATATATTTTGTTAACCTATGTTGTATTCTTCCCTATGGCGCTACAGCCTCATATCGAAATTTGGCTTTCCCCTTATTTTTGCCTCTATTCGTCTATATTGCTGGCAGCTTTCCTAGACACCCCACCGACCTTCTTCAGAGAGCTGTTTTTAAATTTTTGCATAAACCTTGTCCATTGAAATGTCGTGATATTTGTCAATATATTAATTCTTGGCTTATTGAACATTTCTTTGTTTGTCACACATAACTCTTCATAGCCCATTGTCATTTATGGGCCCTAGGATTCTTTCTCTCGAAGATGTTTATCGAATATGTTTACGTGTTTTTTCTTATGGATGTCCACACCTCACATTCATAGCATAGAATTGGAAGGATATTCATTTTATACAAAACATTTTGGTATTTCTGTGTACATCTATTGACAGAGAAACAACCACTACGCCAAAATATGCTTTGTTAGCTAGGGTGATTCGTCTTCCGTATCTCTGCATTTTCGCTTGCTTTTATCAAGAGATCTGCTTCCAGGTATGTAAAGTTTGGGCTGATCTATAGGTCGTGGAGTCTCGTCATGGTGCTCCATGGCTGTTGTATTATCATTATTTTTATGAAAACATTGGTTCTATCAGCGGTCACCGAAAAGCTATACTTTACATGCTGTCTTTACGTTGTTTACTGACGGTTTGTGCATCCTTTTCTGTCCTCGCATTGTTATCATTGACACAGACTACTATTTGTATAGATTTATTTTGCGGGATGACTGATGCCCCTATTGTTGCTTCTCATGACATAATTGAGGGCTCTGTCGATCAGATTGTAGGTGACCTTGTCTACTTGCTTCAGTTCCTATCTGATTTTGAAGGGTCCAGTAAGTTTATCCTGTACTTTCAAGAGGGACAGACTGCCAGATAGAGTATGTCTGACTAACCAGTTTAGTGTGTGTACCTAATGACGATTTTTATTTAAACTCTCATAACCTTTCACGACCTACTATGATTTGATGTATGCTATGCTAAACTGCTATCCTTTCCCTAGCATTTATTTGACGGAAAAGAGTTGGTGGATTGTTGAGTTTCCCACTCTAAACTCGGACTTGTGTTCCCCTGCATAGAGTTTAACCCTATTGTTTAATACGATTCTCAAAGTCTTCTATGCAGTGTTGAGCAGCGAAATGCTCCGGTAGTTGTTGCATTTTAATAAATTGCCATATTTTTAAATTTTGATGAATTATAAACTTCTTCCAGTTTTCAGGCATCCTTTTGTTTGGTAATATATTAGTGATGAGGGTACGGATTGTCTTAGTTATACTCTTTCATCCAACCTTCAGCAGTTCCGCAGGTATTCTGTCAATCTCTGGAGCATTGTTTATTTTTCTGTAGTCAAATAGCTTGGGCAGCCCGAAGGGATTTTCAGCTATTGTAGATTCTGACATTGTTATTCAAATTTGCAACTTGGCAAAGTTTTATTATTTATGTAATGTATCTATGAGAAATGTATAAAATACTTGTAAACTATCATCTTCACGTAGAGACATCATTGATAAAATATAGTAAACTAATAACACTGTAATAAATAGGAAGGCCAGCTACCATATCTAACTTCTTTCAGCAGATCTTTAATTTATTGGGGAAAACAACCAACATGATCACATGTTAGACAATCTCAACGTATGCATTCAATAAACACACACTTTCCTAGCTATGCCATACTTACGATAACAAAATAATTTGAAACCCATGTTGCGGCAACTGCTCTACACATAAAAGTGTACATCTTAACTTTAATTTACACATTCCCGCATTATCATTTTATTACTCGTATATTTTTTGACGCACTGGTCACCATGTCAACAATGTGGCGAAGTTGGTTGTTTTGATATTAAATTCAGGAACTTCTCACAGAAGGTACAAATGGCAGCTTGCTCTCCTATTTGTTATATTCTTATTAGTTTACAATATTTTATCAACGGAGCCTTTACTGCAAAATGGTAATTTAAATTTTAGTATATGCATTTTCTTAATATATTGGCTGCGAATAATTTAATATTTAATAATAATAATAATATCAATAACCTTTATTTTCTCAGATCTTGCTTAATAGCCGTTGACATTCTCATATTATACATAGTCAAATTCTTTTACAATAACAGTCATTAACATATAACAATTGTGCAATCACAAATATTAGCTCCAGGGTCATTCATACTCATAAAGTCCTTTATGGAATAATAACTTTTAGCCAACATTATTTTTCCCTATTTAAATAAATGAATCAGCGAATGTTTAGTTCATGGGATAACTTAAAGGCCACAATTTTGAATTAAAAAATACTTTCTTTTCATAAACTCTATATAAACAATTTCTCTTGATCGTTATTCAAATTCCTGTTAACATAAATATTCGTCGGCTTAAAAGACTAACGATATTCGAGAAAGTTTCAGTCAAAATTTAGAATAATGGGTACGATATGGGTGTAAATATTGAGTAAAAATCAAAACTTACAGAAAATTGTTTGCTTCTACGCTGCACAGACCTTTCAAAACTGAAAACTCGATTTCTTGCTATGCATTGCTATATTTATTTTTACACAGTAAAAACAAAAACAATAAGCACGTTAAAAATGTATTTGATAACAAAATATTTTCCCATTTTAATTAAAAGAAAATATTAATGTTTGACGAAACGAATTTTAAGGTAGGTTTGCCTGTTGCCATACATAAAAAGAATTTTAATTATTGTTAGTATAAATCATGTTGTACCGTAGACTGATATCTTGTAATGTTTTTTACAGTTATATGTTTTATGACCTTTGAAAAAGATGTTAAATACATCGAAACGTTAGTAAAATGTGTTAGTTTTAATTAAAAGGAACACCACAAACCCAAGAAAGAAAATAAGTTTAAATAAAATAGTGGTAAAGAAAGAAATACATATATACAAATATTGTTCTCACTAAACATCAGGTATATCATTACCCTCAAAATGGAAGCTTGCAGATACTACTCACGCTGACTGTATTTGTTCGCCCTCCTGGGATAATAAAAATGATCACACGTGTATATTTTTAATATCCTGGTCAAGGAACTGTTGTTTTTAAAACGTGAACAACTATTGTGATCCCCCATAATTACGTAGCTTAGCTGAAATGACCAGACAAACATCTTCACAAAAAAAAAAACCAGAAAAACAGCTCCAGATGACGAAAATATAAAACACGAACATTGTATGTACGGAATTTATTCATGTACCTTTGAAGCAAAAAAAACTTCGAGTCATTTATCTACGTCAACAACAACAGCGCATATCAGCAAAACCTGTTGCATTAAACTGAAATAATTGTCACCAATATTAATATTAAAGAAAACGTAGAAGTAGTAAAAAACTAGTGAAAAGTACATCAATTATCTTGGTCGTATCTATTAGTTTAAGATGTCATTTTTTAGACAAATAAAATTTTAATTCATATAATTGTCTGTGTACTCAGAAAAACATTATAAAAAGTCAATTATACGATAATTTAGATCTACTTGGTATATCTAAGTAGTCGCAGTATATTTTCTGTCCACATATTTGAAAAGCAGTTAGGTATATTATACTTCACTAATATTTAATTCAAAATTTCAACTTAAATTACGAAAATTAGAAGTCGTCTGAAGAAGCAATAAATTATGGGCGAAATCGTAGAATATGAAATAGCAAAATTTATTTTTATATTACTTTATTTACCAATTTTCACTTGATTCATTGGTTGCTCCTAGTCCATATATTTCGTTAGATCTTGTTGAGTAATTTTTTACTGGTAGACAGTGACACTTAGCTTTTTTATACTGTGACGATCACATTTCTAAATAAAGCTGTTAAATTAAAATCAAAAGTGAAGAAGATTGCTAAGCCTTTTCAAATTTGCAAGATATGACAAAACAAAAAATGGACTACGTCATACATTATATTTACTGCTGATATCTGTCTAGAGCAAAAAAGAAATTGTATATTCCGATTTGACTATTGCTACTCCGTCAGTGCACTATTCAGAAACTCCTTCCTAGCTAACATACTCACTATGTTTAAAAGAAGTCCTATAAAACGGAAATTGAAAGATTATGCGCAAAACAAATGAGAATTTTTTTTTAGAAGTGTTACATTTGCCATTGTATTTTTTGTATTTATTATATATTTGATCATATGATTCGGGGCAATGCCTACATGTGACACAAAAATGTTGCTTGGGAGTTACTGAAGCCAAGTAATTGCATTGAAAATGATGGAGTTGTTGAAAGACCGAATGTCACACTCCACAATGCCTTCAAAACAATTCCGAGAAAGACAATTCATTATCTATACATAATGTCAAAAAGCATTATTTGTCAGTTATATGAATACTCATTGTGATAATTGATTTAACAAATGTAAATGGAGCACCCTATATATTATGGCATATTTTGATAGTATAGGCCAAATTAAGGTCACTTTTTTTTTAATTTGTCTACATTAACGACAAATAACTTTCTTATTTTAAATGGAAAAGCCTGCATTTATTACCATATTTCTATTGTAATTTTAATTGTTAGTAAAACTGTATTAGAGTTTCTATACCTATCCTTTATAGTTTTTTAGTAATTTAGGATTTTCAATTTCAAACACTAACATTTTGCAATTTATTTTTCAAACGGTAATATTTATTAAACTAACTGTTTTATTGGTTTTGTTTCACATACTTTATTATACAAATAACAAAGTTAAGTAGCAAACGTGCTCGAAATGATGTCCATCTGTTACAATGCATAAACGAATTCTCTCTTGAAAGGACTGTTAAAATAGACGCTATTCTTATTCTTTCTGTCATATCGTGGGGTGTGGCTGGTGGTGTATCATAAAAGATAATTTTGAAATATCCCCATAAAAAAATCGGGACTCGTTAGGTCTGGGAATCCTGCTGGCCAATTACGTGGAGCGCCCCAACCTATCCACCTATTGGGATATTGCCTAAAAAGTTCATTTCAGACGTTTACTTGAAAATGCGCTGACACCGTCTAGTATAATTTCCAAAATTGCAGGTAATTGTCTCTTAACAATCGATCAAACATGGCGCCGTTTATGTGACCCTCCAAAAAGAGTGGACCTACCTACTACTATCGTTCCAATTATTCCACTCCCCACACATTGACACAGAATATGTGTTTTCTATCAAAAAATGGGGATGTAGTAATAAAAAATTATGTGTATTAACCCTTTATTGTAAAGTAAATCAAAAAAGTACAAAATCGAAGAAATGTTCATCTAAACTTTTCTAAAACCCGTAAACAAAATACGCACCGTCGATCGTAATCTACTTCCAAAAGTATTTGGTGTGATTGAATACGAGCGCCTGCTTATTCACCCGTAAACAAAATACGAACCGTCGCGTCGATCGTAATCTACTTCCAAAAGTATTTGGTGTGATTGAATACGAGCGCCTGCTTATTCCAGTGATTTTACTTAGTTTTTGCTGACTTGTAGGCGCATTTTTTACGAGAGATTCGGTAGTTACAAAATCATTTTCTTCATTTCCCGTAATTGATTTTTCCCGTTCTGGTTTCTGATAACACACACTTCCTGTACTTCGCAAAACTTGCAACAAATTTTCTAATAACCGCCTGTCAAAATGACGCCTATTAGGATATTTTTGAGCATAAACTCTTGATGTTAGTAAGCAATTCTCGTCACACTCCTCGATTACTATAATCATATCCACTTTTTCGCTTTGAGTGTAGGGTCTCATTTTAAATAATTAAAGCTTTTTAAACGACGTCGAACAGTAATCATGTCTTAATTAATAATATAGTGTAAATAATAAATCCTCTTAGAACCTTATATGAAATTTTATTTACTCAAGTACATGTTTCGCCCTACGGGCATCCTCAGCTAGAATCTACAGTAATACTTAAGTATCTAAAATAAAAACACTAGTGAAATACTCACAGTCAGTATGTCCACAATATTTGACAATTATGTTCATCAAAAATGATGACTTAATTATGTTACATTACAACACTTTAAAATATTTAATATTTGTATAAAGTGTTGTAATGTAACATAATTAAGTCATCATTTTTGATGAACATAATTGTCAAATATTGTGGAGCGTACTAGAGTAAATAAAATTTCATATAAGATTCTAAGAGGATTTATTATTTACACTATATTATTAAATACCTTATATAATGGATTTTCTACATCTTAATTAATATGTACTATCAATGTCAAATAATGTATGTGATGAATTAATAATAACACTATCAGGCCTACTTCTGAAAAATAAATTGAAAGAAATTATTGTGTTTGAAGTTGAATATCCAAAATTAAGTACTAAAAAATATATAAGAGATAAATATACGAAACTTTAACACAGTTTTAAAACCAATTAAAATTACAATCTAAATATGGTAATAAATACAGCTTCTTTCATTTAAATAAGAACGTTATTTGTCTTTAATGTTAGTCTAAACAAAAATTTTGTTTTTAAACATCCTGTATAATTTGTAGATATCAATTTTAACTTATCTTAACGTCTAATGCATTGAGTAACCAATAAATACCACTACTTTGTATATACACGATAATATATGAAATTGTCATTGCGAAAAGCTTATGGTGTGCTGATGAGATTCAATGAAATCGAAACGCGTTCACGTCTCACTAATTAGCAATGTCAATTAATTAGTCGTTCGCCAAAGATTGATCTTGGTCTTCTAATTGACTCGGATGAATAGTATACAAAAGCTCGACTCGTAATTCTTAATTACATAGTTTGCGTCGATATTATTTGTGTTGTTGCATTATGTGTTTGTTTATTGTAGAGCTAAGTCTTTTAGAGGGACTGCATAAGTAATATCGACTGTCCTCTGCATATTTATTTACATATTCACTTATATGTATTTGATTTTACGTTTTTTTCTATATTGTCATTGTGATTTTTTTAGATGACAGCCAATTTGTTATTTTGTTATTATTTACTAAATATATTGCCGCTACTACCAAGAAAACCAACTCAGTATTTTCATATACATGTATATTTCGGCAAAGAATTTGAATATATCTTATTATATACAGGGCAAGTCATCTACACCCGCGAAGGCCGATTGTGACTTTATGAGGAAATATATTTCGAAGCGGCTTCCTTCCTAAGATAACCACTCATTAGGAACACCATTTAAATTTATTTTGTATATCGTCTAATTTTTAGTCAAAAGTAATAAGATACTATAGGCCTAAATTTAAAGTTTTCGACTTATTACCGTTTGTCTCAAAAATTAAGTGTTTTTATAAAATTATATTTCTCGAAAGCGATGTATTAGATAGACACCTTTCTGGTAATGTTCTTTATAATAAAAGGCCTAAAACGAGCATGTTTTATTTTGGTACAGCAAGCTGGATTAAATTTACATGACACATTTTTGTCTAAAAGTCATTTTTTAAAATGGTACACCTAGTATACCGGTTTATTTTTGAATTACTTACTAAATTCCGTAATAAAAATATGTAGGGCGTTATTACTTTAAAAGTGGCCATTGCTGAGCTATTACCATTTTTTGATATATCCAACTTTATATTTTTTATTTGAATACGGTATAGTGAGCCATGATATTTGGTGCGAAATTGACAGTCGTATGCATGACATTTAATAAGTTGCATGTCAGTTGACAAGCATAATTTTATAGTGAATTCTTTTAAAAATGAAATTAGAGATATGACTTTTGTATGTATTGGGGGAATGTCAAAAAATTATTTACTAGCTAGAGTTTGAATTGTTTATAAAATTGCATTACACGAACATATAATATATCATTTTACCTTTATTATTTTATTTTACGTAAAACGTCTCAGTAAGTGTCTCATGTCTATACCTACTTACAAAAATTTATGAATTTATTTAATTTACAAAACCGTCTATGCCAGCAATATATTTCATGAAATATGTAGAATGTGTTTAAATAAATATGCATTAAATTAAAATATTTCATGCAGGCCTTTTATCGGACCAACAAAAATGAATCCCAATACATTTATGCTCCACCTATGCTGATCTACTTACTAATGAAGTAAGGGTTTTCGTTTGAATAATAATGAAAATTTCTTCTAGTATGGAAAGTAGTTTAACCCGTAATTAACACAGTGTGAAAAGGAATTGCCTGCTTATTATCTTTAGTTATTACTAGGACGGGGGCATGGCCGGTTTAACCTACGACGAAGTTACAACGGAGCAAAGAAATAATGCAAACACACGCTTACTGAATAGCACTAATTCATATGGTGAACTGCACCATCTGTTTACGCCCGAGAAGTGCCCGAAATGAGAGCAAAAAATGCCCATAAAATCCTTTTTTCATCGGCGTAGATAGGAGCGTGAGGGGTTTTTAAAATTTATTATATTTACCTTATATTTCGCAAGATAAATAAAATTTTTATTCATACTTACGTTAGTTTCGGTTTTTCATTGTTTTGACTGTTAATTACGTACTTCCTAATTTTTGTAATAGTCTGTTTAATACCGGTTTATTGAATCGACTTCTCCCAATTATCTAGACGTAAGTGTGCACTGGATTTCGTTTAGTTTCAATAACATAGGCATACATTTTTAGTTATAGATCTAGAACATTGTTTATGTTACTTTTTCTGATATGAAAATAAATTGTCAGTGATTCCGAAATTTATTGCAAAGTCTGTACAATATCGTTACAGAATGCCAAAATATCGCACATTTATGACTTAGCTTCGCTAAAACATACACAGGAATAGTTTTTATGCAGAGAATTTCAATAGTTTACAAAATTTCGTTACATGTTTAAATGATGATGCTCGAAGTATTTGTGAGTGCAAGGAACGAACACAAATCCAAAATTTAAAAAATCAATTGTTATTCCTTCAGGAACACTTTGGAAATTTGCCTAAACTAATCACATATATATTTTGAAAATCGAAATCTCAAAATAAAAGATAGATTAACCACATTAGACGTGGACTATTAATAATTTCAAAAGTATTCCCAGTGACTTCGGATGTGGCCTTCGGCAAAAGTTAGACGCAGTTTTAAATAGAAATCCAGATTTAATAACATTGCGGCAATTGTGATGCTAAATACGCTGAAATAAATGAATGTTTCCAGTACGCACCTATAACCAGTTGCGATGTAGGAAGGACGTTTTCTATCTACAAGGATGTACTTAATTCAAAGAGAACAAGTCTTACAGAAGAGAAAATGAACAAATAATAAGGTATTTTGTATTTTATAGATCACCAGCCAATTATATAAATAAAATTAAAACCTCTTTAAAAATACAACATTTAAATAGTGCGCCCATGGGCGATGAGTCATCAACCGTATGTGTCCGCGCCCTAGTTATTACCCAATGACAGAGCTCTTCTAGTTTTAAAATCATGGGTGTGTAAATTAATATTTAAATGTTTTTAATGAGGATAATATTTATTTTATTTTAAGGTTCCTGCAACGCTGGTTTGGCTAATATCCGGCAAACGACATACTTCACTGATGAGAGGATTTTCTGTAGCTGCCATAAGAATTAGGAATTCATTTTATCATATATTTAGGTTTCGGTGGTTTTGAATTAGCAACATTAACAGTAGTAATAAAAGTGTCCATTACTCGTCAAGAAGCATATGTCTTGTAAATCTTCTTCCAGGGTAACGCTGCTGGGAAACTCACTCTCTGGGCTAATAAATAATTTCTTTGACCTTACTCGAGTACCAAAGTATCGTATGCAAATAAGACATAAAATTGGCAAAATTTTATAAAGAGATGACAATAGCTAGGCAATGGCCACTTTTAAAGTACTAACTTCTTATATGTTTTTATTGTAAAATGTAATTCAAAAATGAAGCGATATATAGCCAAAAAATGTTCATGTAATTTTAATCCAGTTTTCTGCGCAAGCTATTAGAAGTTGAAAAGAATGGAACATGCTTGCGTTAGGTTTCTTTATTATGAACAACATTACTAAAAATTGTGACCATCTGATGCGTCGTTTTCGAGATATATAATTTTTTCAAAACACTGAACTTTTCGGAAAAGTAAATCAAAAACTTAGATTTTAGACCTATACTATCTTACAACTTTTTGAATAAAAATTATACTGGGAATACGAAAATGTAATAACAGGCTATTCCATTTAAAAAAGTAATACTATTGTCAGCCACCAAGTTATGGAACACTCTGTATAATACAAAATAAATTTAAAAGTGCTCCTAATGAGTGACTATCTTAGGCAGAAAACTGCTTCGAAATATCTTTTCTCATAAAGTCGCAATCGGTCTTCTCCGCGGAGATTACTAACCCTATATTATACATATGTCTCTCTCTGTGTGTGTGTTTATGGCAAGAAAAAATCAAGGTTTTAATGATGTAAGTCTTATCGTTTATTATAGGAAAGTCTAAATTACATTAAAAAGATTATATTTGCACGTTACTTTTAATTGAATTCTAGTTGCAGATTCATATAATTTAATATATAAAAAAAGAGACTTAATTGACCTCAGCACCTTTAAAACCCTGAAATACTTAATATTTAATAGTTATCACACTAGTAAAAAATTACAAAATATGACTGCTTTAAGATAGATTAAATTATCTTGTATGCAATTTGCTTCAAGTTTATTTATTTATTATGGAATGTCAAAACTTAACCTTCAATATGAGTATTGGAGTAGTATGCAATTTTCATTCATACATGCCTGTCTATTATATTGATATATTCGTGATTTTATCAATAGTCAAGGTTAAAGCTCACTTAAGCGTCATTATTTGTTTACACCTTGATATTACAGCGGAAAAACAACTATTGTAATGTTAAGGTTTTCTGTGACGGTTAACATTGACATCAACAAAACGAAATGATCATATCTAATTGGAAAGATTTGACGAAGTAATAATTATACAAATAGGGAACTACAGAATTAATATAGTTAAGCAAAATATGCAAAGGATTTAAATTTATAGAATTATTCTAATATTTCCCTTGTTATAATCGATCTTTTAAATATCAGGTCATACAAGCAACGTAGCAGCAATCAAATAGGTATTGATTATCCTTCCTAGAAAATTGCAACTCTATCCAATGCACTTTAAAAACAGTTTCTGATGGATGTGAGACGGACTAAACTACCTCTTGGACACATATCGAACGGTTATCAAATGTACGGTAACTAACGTAATACGAAAATACTTTTGGCATTGAACAATGACAACAAATTATCAAATAGTTTTACAGTAGCAACTATCATGAGGATATTTCAGAATTTTTTATTTAGTTTTTTCAAATCTAATAGTGAGTGGGCAAGAACAAATAGAACAAAAAGCTGATACATTGTCTGAATATTTATCTAATGTCTTTAAGCTAAGAAAATTCGAAATCTAGAAATGACAATTAAGAAAAGACTTGACGCACCACAGCAGATAGCCTTACCTACAAAGAATATCACCCAACACGAAATTAAATAAGCTGTAAAGAACAAAATCAACCAGAGGAAAGCACCCTGTTTCGACCTAATTATAGGTAGGGTCTTACAAAAATTCCCAGAAAAGCTATTAAAGCGATCACTCAGATATTTATTTTAATTTTGAGAATCGGATACTTTCCAAGTCTACGGAAAGCTGCACAAATAATACTGATTCCCATATCTGGAAAACCGACGGAGCAAGTTACTTCTTATGTGTTTTGCTTGCCATGTATGTTTAAAGCAAGTGCGAAAAAAGATGGAGGAGATTAACCTTGAAGAAGCTATGACCAAACTATAGAATACGTCCACATTGTGATCAACCAACTAAACCAGGAGATGGATAGAAATAGATAATGCTCAGCTGCCTTTTCGCAGAGTCTCGCACAAGGCTTGCGTTACAAACTTAAAAATGTATTCCCGCACCAGATATATAATATTTTGAAATCTCACTTAGCCAGTAATTACTATATCGGTCAAAATCGTAATAAAATTTCAGAATTACATCTCATTCATCTGGGGGTACCCCAACGTAATGTCATAAGTCCAACTTTGTATCTAATATATGCAGCTGACATGCCTAAAACCAAAATGACAAATTTAACTGCTTTTGCCGATGATATAGCGGCATTCGCAACAACAAGAAATACTGTCCTGCAGTAATATAAATGGCCAAGAATTCAAACATGCTGTCTCCGTAGGTAGATGTTAGGTAGAAAATCACAGTAATCAATTAGCAAAAAACTTTTAGTGTACAAAATCATACTGAAGCCTATATAGCAAGCAAGCAATTCAAATATAGAAATACTCCAAGACTCTAATTATAATTTTCTGCATTCAGCACTTATTTAATTAGGTAAATTTTTATTTTAACAATTTTCCACGGTTGAGGTTCGAACCAAAAACCTCCCGATCTCTAGTCGGTTGCACTACCATTACGCTACCGCGGACATCTTAGTTCGAGTCTTTAAATCGTACTGAATTATATCAAGTAACAGATGGATAATGTAGTGTTGACAGACCGACGTATTACAAAATTTTAAATTACTTTAAAATTAGGTTCTTTTCTCATTATTGAAAATTCTAATTATAATAAAATACCTAATTAGATAACTATCAGTGCTAAAAGCAGAAAATTATAATTAGAATTTTTAACACTGAGAAAAAAAACTATTTTTAAAGTAATTTAAAATTTAATACTCCAATGCTATCAATACAAAGTGCTACTCTTAATAGTTAGTGTCCCAGACTTAGTTATTGAGCGAACTTTACAAGTCCTATCTATCATTAAAGAGTGTAATTTTAGAGCTGAGTCAAAAATAGTATGCGAGAACCAAAGTGCATCCCAACGCTCTAGTCAAATCAATTATGGAAGTGGCTGTACAACCAAGAATAAACATATTTCAATTTGTTCTAAAAGTAGTAGTCTGTAATCAAATAGCTATTTTATCAACATGATATTGAAAACATCAAAAACACTTCTTCCTGTATGCTCTTCCAAGTTATTGTCATTAACTGTGGAGTTAGATTACATTCTGATAAGGTACTCCGACTGGACAAACTTTATTATTGGCTCTACGAAAGCATTATAGATCTAAACCATGGTGTTTCTTGGTACAAAATTCCATATATTACAAAGCTGTAGGAAAGAGTTTCAGTTACGGTTTTGTCTTTAACATCACCAGTGTATTTGTTCTGCCCCAAATCTTCTGTACTGTCATCAGTATCATTACATAAGTTCTCTTGACACCGTTCTGATCATTATTATGAAGACAATCTTGATTTACTGTGACTCAGTCTAATGTCGAGACCGCTTTTCATGTGCAGCAAGACTGTAGGAATTACTTTTGTTTTGTTTATGTTTATCTTTTTCATCTCAATCTGTATATTCCCTAATACGTTGTCTTTCTTTATATTAACAATAAATTTATGCAAATATAATGTGTTAATGAAAAGCAAATTTTGACATTTGTATTTATTTTATAAATATTATAGCTTGTTCCTAGAATGTCACGTGTTTGCTTGCTTTTTACAAATGTAGAAACATTTGCTTACTTAGGTCAGATTACATTATAAAATATTCTTCTTATTTCATATATTTTCTTATTAAAAACATAGGGAGATGATGGAACAGTCTATTTGAATTTATAAAATAAATGGGGTGTTTTTTTTCGTCAAAAACTAGAACGAATAGTTTGGCTTAATGCTAATTATTATAGCGTTTGTTAAGTTAAGGCTTACAGCTCCAGAGATAAGTATTTAGCAAATGAATTATTTCCGTTTTACAATATTTGGATGGTTGTTATTTCAATTGTTGTTATTCATTATACATGTGCACGAGATTAATATTTTGCAATTTTACTTTTACATTTTATATAAAACGAATGTTTCAATCTAGTCTTTCTCATATGACATCATTAAATTTAATTCAAATTTCTTTGTTAAGGTATGTTTTGTATTATAATATATCGCTTCTCTTTCAATAAAATGTTAATTACCGGCAAAAATTCATACCTTGGGACATCCCCTGTGTGGTAATTTGTATTTAAATCACTAATTAATGTACTTGTGTTAAATTGACAATTAAAAAAAGTGTAAACAAACCAATTAAGTACATAAAATGCAATAATTCTTATTTACAAACAGATGCCGAACAGTGAATAAATACGTTTGAAACGGGTTTTCTTAAAAATATACTAATAAACAACTAAGTACGCAAAGTCAATTGTAAATAATTTAAATTATAATTTTCCACGAAGTAATGTACATTGCAAGAGGTAGTAACTGTACTTCACATGATTGGGTTTTGAATATTAATTTTTCTAGATGAATAACGAATATATGTTTTCATCCTAGAGATTTTAACAATAAACACTCTTTTGTAATTGTTTTTTTTTTGCATGTTTATATTTTTAAATTTAATATTAAAATACTATATTATGGTCGACCGTAAAGAAAGGCTTGTTCTTTTTAATGACTTCTTAATCGTGCCAGAACATATACAGGAATACGTTTTTAATATCAAAGACATCTATCAAAATGAAAACATATTAAATAATTATTTGACTTATAGACAAGAATAGAAACTAGGAAGAAAACAATTTGTCTAATCAAGCACTTCAGAATGAAATTTAAGATTTTTTTGGAATTAAAGAGGATATACGAGAAAAGTTCAATTGAAGCACAGCTATTGTCAATGAAATAAGTAATAAGAAATATATTTACGAAAATTACCACCGCAATTAGAGCACATGTCCCATTTCTTCATCTAGTTGCTGATTGATGAATTATTCCACAGCGTTTTGTACTTCTACGTTCGATTGAAAGTAGTTTACCTTTTAACATCTTTTCAGTGGCCCGAAGTTATGAAAAACGGAAAACGATAATATATGGGATACTCTACATTCTTTCAACTCTTTTAGTGTAGGTTTTCTTTTACTACTTTGGCTAAATGAGGCTGAACATTGTTGTGAAACAAAACAACACATCAATGTTTCCCATTGCGTGATGATTAATGCCAATTTCTACTATGAACAACAAGTTCTTAGTAGAGATTGCATTATCTACTATAGCCTCTTTAAGCTTTACCAGCAGGTTTCATGGTAAAAAAGAAAACATCAACTTATATGCAGAAGGTTACACTGTTTTGGTGGTGGTAAATTTGAATTTTTGTATTGCATCCATGACAATTTACTGGATGGTTCGAAATAAAGACAAAAAGTTTTGTCGCCAGCAATTTTTGATAAGAGAAAGTCATTACCATTTTGAGTTTACTCCATGAGGTGCTGCAAAGGGAGGCTTATCCTAAGCATTTTTATCCGTTTCTCAGATGACGAGAACGAGGAGCGCAATGCACACGCAATTTACTAAAACCACTTTGTGTACCAGTATGAGATATCTACATAGGATCCTCTAATTTTTAACACAGTTGCTGCTCTGATTGAAATAAAACGATTTCCTCTAAGCAAGCTCTCCACACAATCAATATTGTTGTCTGTTGATTCAGAGCAAAATCCACCTGGTCATATAGTTTATACATGGCATCTTTCGTATTCTTAAATTTTCTGCATCACTTTTCACATTTGAATACGCAGTACTTTATTTTGCATATACTGCTTGAATTTACATATGAATTTGTAATGTTTGCAAACCTTTAGGACATAAAAATTGTATGATCCTACGCTCATATCGATCGGATTGATTGTTGCCAAGAAACGCCTTCTCAAACTCTCATTACTGAAAATCGCTGTCAATCAGTTCATTAGTTGAGTGGCTATAATTGTTTCCGAAACTATCCTGACCAAATATATTTCTGGATATTAGAGAATAAAAATCTTAAAATGTTCCAAGGAAGAATTTTTGCAACATGTTTACTAAACAGTTTGTAAAGGGTGTCCAAACGGGAGGTTCGTTTTTGAAGTTGCAATTAAACACATTAGATTGTTGAAAATTGTCAATGTTTTTAATTCATGATAAAGTACAGACATGGACATTACACGTGGAACACAATATCTGATAAGTGGCCGCCGCGACTACGTTGACAGATGTCCATTCTGTTGACGAAATTTTGTATGACTGTTGCACACAATTGCGGCACCATCTCAGCAAACGCGTTTCGAATCGCGTATTTCAGCTCTTGAAGTGTTTGAGGATTGTTAGCATAAATCTTTCCTTTCAAAAATCCCCAAACAAAAAAGTCCATCGGCGTGATATCGCACGATCTTGGTGGCCAATTTTGATCGCCATGACGAGAAATTACACGGCCTGGAAACCTTGTGCGCAATAACTCAATTGTTTGGTTCGCTGTGTGGCTGGTGGCACCATCTTGCTGAAACCAGAAGTTATCCACATCCATACCATCCAACTCAGCCCACAAAAAATTGGCTATCATGTCACGATAACGATCACCAGTGACGGTTAGCGCGGCACCAGCAGCGTTTTCAAAAAAAAATGGTCCAATTACACCGCCGGCCCAAAATCCGCACCAAACAGTGACTCTTGGTGGGTGCATAGGTTGTTCTTCAATCACACGAGGATTCTCAGAGCCCCAAATTCTGCAATTTTGTTTGTTAACGTAACCATTAAGTTGAAAATGCGCTTCATCACTGAATATGATTTGTGCTGCAAAATCGGGATTATCCTGTTGCATCGATAACACCCAATTGCAGAACTCACGGCGCTGTCCATGGTCGGCTGGTTTCAATGTCTGCGTCAATTGGATCTTGTATGCGTGTAAGTGCAAATCCTTGGTCAAAATACGCTGCACAGTACTTCTGGAAAGGTCTAATTGCTGTGCATAACGACGAATCGAGGTGCGCGCATCATCGGCCACATTTTCTACCACTGCGACTATGTTTTCAGCCGAACGACCGCTACGAGGACGCATGGCTGTTTTTACGTCTGCCACAGAACCAGTGCGTTCAAACTTTTCAATTAATTTCGTAATCGCGGTCTTACTTGGGCGATTATGAATACCAAAATGATCACGTAAATTGCGAAACGTACCCACGATAGATTCTCCATTTTGGTAATAGGTTTTCACAATAAGTACACGTTTCTCGTTTGTATAGCGCTGCATTCTTGAAATGTCAAGACTTCACAATGCTAATTGTCAAATCTAAGCGCTGTAGTACCAACTTAACCATATTTCGCGCGAATTTCAAAAACAAATCTCCCGTTGAGACACCCTTTATGTAAATTTTATATTAGTGTTAACATTGACTGATATACTTACCACTTAATTCATCTACAACTGTGACGTATTTATCCAATGCCATTCGTACTAGTCCGGCCATTTCCTGGAATAAGAATGATGTATAAAACATATATATATATATATATATATTACAAATGAGGTGCGGGCACCATAGGACTTTCTCATACGTATGTAGGTTACAAATTATACAAAAACTGTTCTAAATTAAGCTTTAAATACTTTTATACTCATAATGCATCTGCCTAAAAAGCATGACATGTGAATTATTTATGAAAAATAACTTTCAATAAGAATAAAGGACCTACTTCAGGTGGGAATATGGAAAAAAAATTTTATAAAAAAAATTTCAAATTTAATTTTGGGTACTTTCGCGTTGCTTAAGATTATTATACTCTTAAATACAAGGTTTGATATTTATAGCGCAGTTTATCCCTTATCGTGGTCACACTGACACACACACACACGCACACATACACACACAAAGAGAGAGATTTTCAAGAATTACTTTTTGTGTATCAGGAACTTCGAAACGTGGATATCTGCAAAAATCATAATACTCTCTTACACATACACATATAATCTTTTAATTTCTTTTATTAAAGGTCTGATGAAGATCGTAAACACACAATCGAAACGTCACATTACACAAAACTGTGTATTAATTAATTATTGAAACAACCAATAATTCTGTCTTGAGTAGTCAAAAAATGTATGTATCTATAGTATAAAAGACTCAGAATTTTGTTCGAAAAAATTAAGATAGGTAACGAATTAAATAATGAAACCTTGGCTAAACCGTTATTTTATGATAGTCTACTGTTTTAATATAGCGTAACATATAATTGATTGAAGACGGAGATACGTGTTGAAACTCCATAATTTACAAGTAAAAATTGAAATAAATTCAAATTTAGTTCAAAACAGTTTTATTCAATTTATTACAATTGTTTCACCCTACTAGGGCTTCATCAGGTGATGAATATTATAATACAAAATATTTGTAGACGTTCTTATTTATGTCTTTTCCTAAATGAAGAGTTGGGAGTTTGTGACATTAGGTTAAGAGCGGGAGTAACTTATATATTTAATGTAATATTTAATATATATATACATAACAATATGATTAAGAATATTAAAATTTTTTTTGAAAACTGATTGTTTACTGTTATTATAAAATTAAACAATTTATAAATATATATTTATAACTATAAGAATTATTAAGTTGATCATTTAAAATAAGGTTTAATTTGTTTAATTTATTTACTTCTAGGTTTTCTAATAAATTTAATTTTTTACTCTTGTCTTGTATATGTAGTATGTCAAACTTATTATTGAATTTATGTTTTGGTTGCAAACCACTAGAATCTCCATCGCCAATAAACCGACGATATTCCAGCTCTGATTAAAGGCATGTACAAGCATGTCAGATTCCATTGCTGACGAAGTGCCATTCCAATTTTTAATGTTTTTTGATGTTTTTCAGACTTATTCATCTTTTTAAGGTATTGACATATAGTGCAGTATTTATTGCGGACATCTAAGTGGAAAAGCTTTTTAATTCTGAGACCAACCACATACGCTACTCCACTGACACTGTAGCGATGCCCATGACTACTACGGTGTGACCAACCTCCGTCGACTATAACTGTTATAAAAGGTGTCCCATCATCTAAAATATCTCCAAATCATGCTTTTTAAACAGATACGTTACGAGTATAAAAGTATTTAGAACTTCATTTTAAATACCCTTTGTATAAAAAAGAGTTCAAAAATTCGGACCGGAAGTAACACTTACTCTTATCGAATAGCGATTTTTTGCAAATATGTCGTAAATTATGCATTCTATATATATTTATCAAGAGTACAAAAGCATTAAGAACTGACTTTGGAATATCTTTTGTATAAGTGAATTTTCAAAATTCGGACCGGAAGTAACACTTTTACTCTTAGCGAGTAGCAATTTCTTTCGAATATCTCGCAGTGTGCATTCTATAAAGATTTGATAAGAGAATAGAAATACTTATAATAGTTTTATTTAGTTTATGAAATAAATCATATATATTTTTGTGAAACGAGTTTTTCTTTCTAATTAATTAGCTTATAATAGGATTTTGAATAATTTTTATATAAAAAAAATCTTAATATTTGACTTATTTTTCTAAGAAGGCTATTTAAAGCAATTTAGAACAATTTTATATAATATGGAACGCTCATACGTATAAGAAGAAGGTAACCGGCCACACCTCATTATTACGTTTAGCACTAAGTCGAAGATGGTTTCTTCCCTTAGTCGAGTATCTTTTATCCATGTTATTCCTGTCTGTTTTATAACAACAGAACTCAACTCACAAATGCGAAAACTTTAAATTGATAACTTGTACTGCATCAGATGTGTGACAGTTTTGAATTAAGACATGTGGTCACGACCGATCATCGTGATCTCGCGCGTTTGGGATGGGTAGCGGTGAGGGGTTGTAAGGGGACCGAAAAATTATGAAAATATGTGTTTCGGACGTTAATATTCTCGGTAGAAAAACAATAAAAACACTAAAGTACATGAAAATTAACTCTACAACGTCACCCTTTTTCGAATTTTCTTTTTATCTTTTTTTTTGGAAGTTATTAAATATATTTTTTTATAGACTAAAATATAACAAAAGTAAAACATTGTATCTTTTCTAAATACACTTAACTATACCGGTAAGTTTTCGGGTGAAGCAACGACAGAGGAGTGTCCAAGTCCCCACTATCACTCGCTACAGTTATCGTATTCCCCGACGCGAACGGCTGTAGTATACTACTACCACCGCTCTGGTTAACGGAGGGGAGTACATATACGTAGTCGTTCAGTTGTGGGGACTGATACATGCGCTATACAATCGTTGCGTTACCAGAAAACCTACCGGTATATACAATCAGTGAAATTCATAATATATTGTATAGTTTTTGAAAAACGCGGGAAATAAAATTAGCGCCATCTCTCGTTTCCGGAACACATTAAATGCATTTCACCTTTCGCCTTAAGTATGTCAACATATTGAATTTCTAATGAGTTTACTATTATCTTATTATTACAAAAGATCCTTCAAGCTTTGTATGAACTTTCACGGTCTTGTACTGTTCCGTTGTTGAATTGTTGGCGTTTTGTCGAATTTTCAAATAAACGCAAATATTTTAAAAAAGAATAGACGTAGCAAATATTACCATGTATCAACTTATATAAAAATGATCAAAATAATTCAAAATGAAATAATATACAGTTAAGAATTAAGTTTTGTTTCTAAACAAAATACTCTATATTAAATTATGTACCTATGCAGTGTTTTTCATTATATCTCTATAAGGAAATGTCAAAAGAAAAGATGACGAACTTCAATTGATGCTTGCTTTCTTTTTGTGCTTGTCTCTGTCATTGTGTTTTATATAGTTCATAATATGTGAATAACGAGCATAACGAGATAATAAACTCAGCTAGTTGTTGTTGTTATGGGCTCTAAATTATAAATTACGGGATTTAATTAAAGAAATATTCGAAAATTTACTTCGCATTCCTTACATATCTTTAATTCGTTTAATATAGATGATTTTTATTTAAATAACTTATACTTGCATAGTTATTTTGTCATAAACTGTGACTTCAAATAAGAGTACCTATAGATTCAAGGTTAGGCAAACGGGAACTCCCAAAAAACATGTATTTTTTTCATTGGCGTATAAAACATCAAAATGTACAATATAAAATTCCTAATTTTTCCACATGTTTCTGAGACGATAGTATGTATGTGGATTAAAGGCCACCATTATATGTGTAACTTCGACAAGCTTATTGTATTCAAGAGCTACGGGCAAACTTTTATTATGCTAATAATAATATGTTTTTCTGGAATAATTAACTTTTATTAAAGCCATGTGGTGTCGGTCGATATCTCTCTAACGTTTGAAGACACAAAAGAACTTTTCAAACAAATGTTGTTTAATTCTTAAAGGGGCATTGCCTAAAAATGCTTTAGTTTATACAGGTTGTCTCAGAATAGCATTACTGATCTAATATTATTTTTTCAAACGAAACACCTTACGTTTTATTCCATTTTTAGATTCTGCTATAAAATGGACATTCTTCACATATACCTAACCGTAACAGTTTTTGAAATATTTAACATTTTCTCTAATAAATGTCATGTGCAGGTACTATTTTGCTAAGTCATGTCTTACTTATGTTGATCCCAGAATTGAAATTTTTGGTAAGTAAGTAGATTATACTTGCGATAATTTTTACGAATTGTTAAAATTTTTTTTTTTTTTTTGATACAGAGTGTACAAAAAATGAAAAGCAATATCACAAGTTTCAGAAGGAAAAAATTAAATTTTTATAAACAGAATACATAGTGTTTTTTTATGTTATTTTACGTATAAAGTAAAGTTATCCATAGCCGTCTTAGTTTTGAAACCTTATTTCCATTCTTGTAATGCGATTTTAAAAATAAAAAAAATTCTAAATTTATTGCAGATAGGTATATGATATGCTTAAGTAAAAATAAAGTCCTTTACTTTAGGAGTAAAATAACATAAAAAAATTAGTTTTTTCCATCTGAAATTTGTGAAATTGCTATTCCTTACCTGAACACTCTGTATCAAAAAAAAATAATTTTAGCAATTCGTAAAAGTTATCGCGAGTATAAACTACTCACCTACCAAAAATTTCAATTGTGGATCAAACATAAGTAAGACATGATTTAGCAAAACAGTACCTGAACATGATATTTATTAGAGAAAATGTTAAATACAGTGTAATCCGGCTATAGTGAACTTCAGGGGACCGGTAAAATATGTTCAATATATCCGAAGTTCGCTTAATCCGAAGTTAACTAACATATTGGTAATACCTAAGTGTATTATATGAACCAGTGAAAATATTTTTACAAAAACTAAAAAGAAATAGTCCAGTTTAAATAATATAAATTTGTATTTATATTTTGTTATGTAGGAGGTATACATATGTTTATGTCGTGAAAAAGTCTGTAATTTTAGATTGTATGGTCTGACTATGTAAATACTCATTATTTAAAGTGTTTTGTATTTCTAATAATATTGAAAATGTATTTTCCGTGGCTCCGTTAACATGAAAGTAGTGTTGTATTTTTCTTATATATTCTAACGCTTCTGCAGTAGTAATGGGATTGTCTGGTTCTATAACAGTTTCCGGTTCTTCTTCTTCATCTTCGAAATCTGATGTTGTTATTTGGTTTACAATCTCCTGGTCAGTGAGAATTTCCGTAGCAATAACATTTTTATCAACATTTACATACTCTAAGAACTTGTCGACATCTGTATGAGCTGCGATATCTATCAATTGGTTTAACGGAATGTCATCGTCAGCATCAAAGTCTTCGCGTACCACCTGATTATCATTCTGGACGAATCCTGCGTGGCGAAAGCAATTCTGAATTGTTTCAGCTGATATATTTCTCCATGCACTGCTCAATAAATTTATCGCATCCAAAATTGAGATAATTTGAACATCGTTATTGTCCTGTCTTTGAATTATAGTGAGTAACAGTTGCTTTCGGAAATTCTGCTTTAAGGTGAAAATAATCCCCTGATCCATAGGTTGCAGTACGGACGTTGTATTAGGCGGAAGAAATATAAGTTTTATATTCTGCAGCTGAACCTGTGGATGTGCCGGGCAATTATCAACAAGTAAAATTATATTTTCGCAATTCTTTATCAACTCCGTATCCCACTTCCTTAAATAATTGCTAAAAGTAGAGGATGTCATCCATGCATTTTTGTTGGCAACGTAGTCAACTGGCAAAGTATGAACATTTTTAAAACACCGTGGTTTATTGTATTTACCTGTAAACAAAACGAATCGGGTACATATTTTATGATAAAAAATGTATAGTAGTAATACTCACCTATCACCAGCAATTTACGCTTTTGTGTACCGCTCCAATTTGCACAAACCAGAACTGTTATGCGTTCTTTTGATAACTTGCCGCCGCTACACGTCTCACCTTTGAATTTATGAGTTTGATTCGGAGGCATCCTATAGAAAACTCCCGTCTCATCAGCATTAAATATCTGATTTTCGGAATAACCCATTTTTATTGACGGCCAGGTATGTAGAAGCCAATCTTCTGTGACGCTTCTGTTTACCGAAGCAGCTTCTCCAGATATTCTTCCAAAAACAATGTTGTGTCGTTTCTTAAATCTATCAAGCCAACCACTGCTACATTTAAATTCATCGCCACAATTCCTTCCGAATTCTTCTGCCTTCAATTGTAACAAATGCCCACTAATTGGTACGTTATTGGCTCTTTTTTGTTGAAACCACTTCAGCAACATATGATCTACTTTATTGTGTGTGGATGTGCGCATTTTCTTCTTATTTGCGTTAAGCATGCCCTCGTTATAGTGTTTTTTTATTTTATGTTTATTCTTCCATATAGTACACACAGTGGATTTCGGTATTTTCATTTTTGAAGAAATTGTAGTTTGGGAGGAACCCGCTTCAATTTCATTGATTATGTTAAATTTATCTTGAATGGAAAGTGCACGTCTTTTACTTTTTTCAGCCATTACCTTTTTTAATTTTATTCGATCCATAAATAAACACCCACGAACTTCCACTGCAACTAATCGAATGCGAATACTGGCAAATACTATGTAGAATGAAAGATACATACGTTGTTAATTTGGGGAAATACCGAATGATGATTCGGCGATTCTCGACTGTGACAAAATATATATTTTAACTGAAAATCTGCCGGCTAGCGATTCGCTTATAGTGAACCGATCGTTGGATATTTAGTTCTCTATAACCGAAAGTTCATTATAAAGGAGTTCTTTATATGCGAGGTTGAATTGCATTAAATTAAATGGTGATTCAGCCGGGACTTTGCAAATTGTTCATTATAAGCGATATTTCATTATATGCGAGTTCATTATAGCCGGATTACACTGTATCTCAAAAACTATTTCGGTTAGGTATAGAGAATCTTATATGAGAAGTGTGTCGATTTTATAGCAAAATCTAAAAAGGAAATAAAATATAAAGTGTTTCGTTTGAATATATAATATTAGGTCCAGTACTGCTGATCTAAGATAACTTGTATAAAGTAATTTTAGGCAGAGCCCCTTTAAGAATTAAACACCATTTGTTTGAAACAAACTTAAATAAGACTTGATTGCGTCTGTTAATGTGCCGCTTTCTATTATAAAAGAACAGAAGTAGACAATATCAGAAAGCAAATTTTTGCTATTCAAAAAATAATTGAGATCGGAGAGGACTTGCTCAAACACTTAGCATAAACAAAGCCAGTCTTATCGATGACTGAAAATGTAAGATGAGGTTCCATAACAACCCGGTGGAAAGAGGAGGACAAAGATTACATAGGAGCATCATAACTTGATGGTCCATTATGTAAAAGAAAATACAACACTTACATTAAAGCACCTTCAAACTAAATTTGAAGAAAACCACCAACTTGTTATGCCTACCGAATTTTTAAAGAACATCTATATAATAGAAGATATTCGTAAGAACCAGCTAGAACCAACAGCAAATATAAAAGGCAAGGCGACGTTATTATGTACGCACTGCACCTCTTTAATTATTAGGGCGAACAAATATATGGATGAAACAATTCATTTATTTCATGAAGAGAGATGCCCTATAAAAAGAAAAACCGATGCGGGTCTATTTAATCAGGTAACCGTCGTAGGTAATATTGGATCAATTCAGTTCGAAATAAGAAGTGTACGGGTTCAGAAAATAATGCCCACAAATATGATTAGAATTGCCTGGGATGGCTTAGAATTTGTACTATAGTAGGATTACCGAACAGATGCAGTAGCAACATTGCATTGACGTAATAGCTTAAAAAGGAAAATTCACAACGCTTAACGCATAGCCTTAACCATAAATATTTTGACATTAGACATTATAAACAAATATGTAGTTCTAACCCCACATTTCGATGCAAGTATTCTACATTCTCCTATATAAATGTAATTATAATAGACGAAAATTAATGCAATATATGTACGTAATATAAGCTCTGTTTAAGCAACTATTTACTAATAATTTTGATTACTTTAGATTCTTTTACGTATAATCGAAAGGAAAATGAAAAGAAAATACAATACAAGAGCCGTCCTCTCTAGGTTTATACGAACAAGAAATGTGATATGATAATTTGTTTGACGTTTGGAGTAGTACATTATAATAAAGAACTTTGTTTAATATTCTGTATATAGTGGCATTTGTATAATAATTTATTAAAAGCAAGCTTAAGGTAGCTAATGTGGTGAAATCAAAGAATAATTTTCTTCTAAATAAATGCACATTTAATGAATATATAGTAATTTAATTTTAATTTTTTTCCATTTCGCTGTAAATGGGAGAAATGGGAAGAAATAAAGAAAACGACAGGTTCGGAAATTTTTAATGCAATATATACACTATTAGGAGAAAATATATTTTAAGTTTCTATGATTACTTACATGATACAAAGAAAATGTGTTTATTCATTCATCAATAGATGAATTTACATATGAAAAATAAAGTATAAGAAAGCAGTGATTTACAAAAAGAGCATATTAGATAAAACAGCATCAAATTAGTCTCACTAATAATTAGTCGTCACTTGAAGATGATGTAGTGGAATCATCACCTGTTATGATTAATGAGTCTTCTTGACAATGCATTAAATTATCAAGTTCCCATATTTTGTTTTCCACATTAACCACATGTTTAATTGCGTTGTTCCAATTTTCACATGAAATATTGAACACACCTTGTTGAAATAATTCCTATACGTCTTCTAGTTTGAATGATACATTGTGTCTACCAACACACCCCTTTACTTGTGCCCTTATCAACTCTATCGGATTTAATTCACAATGGTATGGAGGTAGCCGCAATACCTTTCTATTTGATGCTTCAATTATCTCATCTACAGCATATTTCGCAAGGCCGGTCACATTTTCCTTAACTAATGCTAATAATTCTGCCTTCACCATGTCATCTTCATATGATATGTTTTGATTGACAAGCCATTGTTGAATTTCAGTTTTGCGGTTGTTTGCTGTAGGTGGTTTATTTATTTTACGACTGTGATATGGTGCGTTATCCAAAACAGTCACTGCATTTTCTTTCAAATTGGGCAGAATATGTTGAAGCCATTCTTCAAATCTCTCCGCATTCACGTCTTCGTGGTAATCAATTGTCTTTTTAGATTCAGAAAGTAGCAAGCCATCTTCTTCAAATCCCTCTTCAGAACCTATGTGTAATATAATTAACCTTTTCCCTGTTCCGGCAGGATTTTTAAGGCCTGAGGACAAACAAAAAATAAATGCTTGTCTCGCAGTAAGCACTGATGTGTCTGCTCACACTTTCTTTACTGTGTGCCCAGCGTTCACCCATGTTTCGTCTAAGTAATAAATCGGTGTTCCATCTTCACGATATTTTCTTATTTTACGTAAGTATTGTCTCCTCCAAATAATAATATCATTTTCTTCTTTTAGAATACTATTACGATTCCTCTTGTGATAACTACAAATGCAAAACTG
Organism: Amphimallon solstitiale; assembly: GCA_963170755.1. NCBI lineage: Eukaryota > Metazoa > Arthropoda > Insecta > Coleoptera > Scarabaeidae > Amphimallon > Amphimallon solstitiale. The sequence goes on along the minus strand of OY720680.1, from coordinate 76,701,608 downwards.
TTTATAAAAAGAAACAAACATTTTCATTATACTTTACCGAAAGTTCAGTTCTCTTATTAATTTTCTGAGAGTTGAAATTTTAAAGTTTGGTAAATCGTCTCTTTCATTTATCACCATAAGAATTTTCTGTATAGTTGGAGGTTCGTTTTTAAAAAAAAAAGGAATGAATAATTCCTCGAATGCTATTCCGCATTACATCATCAACGTTGTCCAGTATGACCTTTTACCTATGGTATTTCTTTGGTGATTGAAATTTATGCTCAGCACTATATTCTTGCAAAACCTTGTAAACACTACGTTCTGATATTCCTGAATATAAATCGCCAAAATGAGACTTTATTTTTCAAAAAGTAACATTAATATTTACCTACTGCTGTTGCTGTAGTTGCAATGTTATCTATTTTCCAAGTACCTGGCTGTTCTTGTAAGGTTTTGTATATATTCAAAAACCTCTCCTTGTCCTCTACTGTAAAATGTTTGGAGAGCCTATTCTTAGGAGGTGAATTCTCCATAATGTTACGCAAAAGGGCAGACTGATACCACAGGTGATCAAACGGAGGATTGAGTTTATAGCCTATAAAGTAGATATTTCAAAATCATCTTCCGTGTTATATTTCATGCGCTTACATACGTTTGTCACAAAAACAATGTACAGAAGTATTCAGAAATACTTTTTGTTAGATATTAAGCAAAGAAACTGAGAAAGAATAAAATAATAATAATGCAAAATTGAAACTGTCAAAACACAATACTAAATTTATTCTATTGTGGACGTCCTTGCAAACGAACCAATAGTAAGCGTTATTTTACGTATGACGTTTAAGTGACGCATTTCTCGTGCGCTGTTGCTACTGCATCTGTTGGGTAATCCTACTATAGTTGCCCGTGAGTGGCAAACAGCCGAATGCAATACAGCAAGGACAGAATACACTAGAGCAGCGGACAAGAGACCGCGTGGCATTGGTTTTAATAATTACTAAACAACCAAGCTCGCCCCGTCCACCGAAGAAACAGGGACACGATTTTGTCACTTCTCGTTGATTGTAGTAGTAGTAGATTTAAAAGCAGTATTCAGAGAAAAAGGCTTAGTAGACCATCATTTTTGGAGATCAAGTTCGTGTAGTCCTATATTCAAGCTTATTGAACTTTCCTGGTCTAATAAACAATAAAGTAAATATTAATAATTGTGCACACATCCACAGATATGAACTTAATAGATATGATTTCGTAAATTATATTGTAAGTGTTACTACTATTGAACATCCGAACATCCGTCGTGGACAAAGTTGTTTTTCTTTTACCAAGGAGAAACAATTGTGAAATCGTACACAATGTGAATTTTGTCGAGTTTACAAATTCCTTCAAGTTTGCGATTTTGCACGTATAAAATTTGGTACAACAGGGTCAACTCTCCTTATGATGTTTATTCTCATTTTGGTATTGTTTGACATTTTGGGTCTAATCGCTTAGGCGAAAGAGGGTCTAAGAGCGTTTATCGAATTTTTTTGGTGATGGTGTTTATTTTGATAGGTGACTATATAAGAATAAGTTAATTAGAAAATAAGAAGTTTAATAATAAAAAAAAGGTTTTAGACGCTTATAAATACAATAATAATACATAAGCAAAGATTATTATGATATTCACTTTGTTTATTAAAACTAATTTCTTTATAAACCTCCTCATAACATTCCAGTCCAGTTATTTACTTGTTGTGTCTTCAGTAAGAAATATTAATACACATAATTCCTATCAGTGTAATTATACAAGATCAAACCGACGCTATAGTCAAGAGCAAAGTATATTAAGAAAGTTCTCTTTAATTGTTGGATAAAACTGACTTTATGTACTTCAATTTGTACCAAACCATTATTACATAATTATGTATATTTCTCTCTGGATCATTTGCATTGCTAATGACTTAATTTATTTACCACTGGTCGTTTTATATAAATGCAAAATGTATATATAAATAAATAAACAGCAAATATCGAGTGTTCGTCCAATTTATAAAACAAATTTTCAAACCGCGAGTTAAAGGTTTTATAAAGATATCATTAAAAGAAGTGTTGAAGTAATTTGCAATTATATAATCGCGTTAATTATTGCTTTCATACTTGGATAGCGTCATAATTAACGCGTTTACATCACGATCATTTAAAAATTAAATCTCCCCAAAAATCTAATAGGCATCTGTTTTATAATCGGTTTTGTTATAAATAGAAAGTGTGTTGTATTGTAATTTAATGTCGAATTAAAATTGTCGGGAGAAAAAATAATTTATCAATAGAGTTATTGCACAAGAGGTATTTAATCGCACTAGACAAAAATTAGGACGCTCTGTAATGGCAGTTTTAAAAAATTCTGAATGAAGCAATGTAAAATAATTATTTTAATAGTTAAGTAGTTCACGAAATTATATTTTAATAAGAAAGCCATTTTCACTATAGCTCGTAATATACTTTACAAAATGCGTCCAAATTTCGATGCTCACTATTGGTATATCGGTTATGAGAAGACATAAGAAATCTAGTGTTTACAGAACGTTGAGAAAAAACAAATACCACCCATACAATTCCAATTTAGCAGGTGGTATCTACAAAATTGTGAAGATGATACTGATTTTCCTAGGAAAATACTTTGGACAGAAGAAACACGGTTTACCAACTGCGGAGTCTTCAATAAGCATAACTATCACCACTCGTCTACTGAAAATCCACATTTGGTAAATCATAGAAGATTTCAGGTTCTATTTGGTTTTAATCTCTGGTGTGGTTTGATTGGTACCAATTTTTATTGACTTCTTATTTGTTTTTTTATTATATTATCAGTATCATCTTCGCATTTTTGTAGATATCACCTGCTAAATTGTAATCTTAGCTGATAGTCATTATCGCTTAAACCCTGCACAATTGATGGCTTGCATGGGTGGTATTTGTTTTTTCTCAACGTTCTGTAAACACTAGATTTCAAAATTCCAGTTTCTCGAGCCACTCGACGTACTGATGTACTAGGATTGTTCATAACATATTGTAAAATATTATTTTGAAGTATATTAGCACTGTTAACTTCATAGATCTTTTTTGTTCGAACCTTCCATAGTTCACTAAATTGCCGATTATTCTGCTAAAAATTGTCCGGTGTGGTTGTGGTCTTCTCGGAAAACGCTGAGCGTAACTTGTGCAAGCATTTTCAGAGATTCTATTTATTTTGAAATAAACTTCCAACATATCAACCTCTACTTCATTTGAAAATGCGTGTGCCCAATATCAATTCATATTAATCTCCATGTTTAACGGTAATTACTTACACAAAGTTCTAAATCTTCCACCAATTTCACTGCTCTTTTACATGTCAATAATGACAGAGCTTACTTATCGTCTGTTTTACACTACCATTTAATTTCATAACCAACTAATTTCGTATTAGAGTGAAATTTTATTTAAGTGTTCATATCTCTCGTATAAATAAAGATTTATTAGGCGTGTTGTACATTATTGAAAAGCTATTTTCAAGGACTATCTAACTAATTAAAAATTCAATATGGCCGCCATAGGAAAAACAGAAGATAGCGCTTAGAACTTGGAAACAAATGATAATCGGGGGTTACTGTTAACACCAAAAAAATTGTCTTAAAAAAGTGTCTGAACAATGTTAGAGCGATTGTATTAGGCGTTATCCAGTTATTGAGGAAAATTCAAATCGACCAATATTGGCTGTTTCAAAATATTTCAAATTTGTAAAAAGTCCGAATTAATTTCAAATGAGATGTGTTGCGAGCATTGAATTGCAAAAGATTCCCCATTTAACCGTTCCTCTATATCTTCTAATAACCGATATACCTATGGTGAGCATCGAAATCTGGACAGACTGTATAGAGAAATTTGCTTCTTCTTCTCAAATATTGTCATTATTTCTAATTGTGAGGTGATTTATTTATTATATAAGAGAATATTTATGTGGACATACATTCATATAAATATCACAGAAAAAAAAATGCTTGGTTTTCCCATATCTTAGAAAATGTATGGATTAGTTATATTATAATGTAAATCACAATTGAAAAGTGAATCATAGGAAAGTTCTGCAAATTAATAGAGACAATTATGTGTTGGACTTAAATTACACATCCGTATACATACAGATATATACTCTATTATGTAACTGAATGTGTTCACTTATTACGAAAACAATTAGAGCGAAAATTTTATATTTACATTATTCTATAAAAACAGTTTATTACCCGCTTTGTTAAAGTATACGAAATACGTTATTAGCAATCTCTTTTGAATAAATTTTTTACCGGGTGTCTGTTTAAGCTCGGTCACCGGCCATATCTCGGCAACCGTTTTCGTACAAGCTGGCGAAAAAAATTTTGATAGTAAAACAGACCACGGGAATTTCAACAAACATTTTTTAAGGTTCCAAAAGGGGGCGCAATTCTCGAGATGAATTAAAAATTCGATAATTTTTTATTAAATTCTAGATTAAGGTAGATTAAAATTGTTACTAGCATCATTTTCTGACGTTTTTATACAATTTTTATTTAAAGCTTTTTGATCTAAGTCCCATACGAAGGGGAAGGTGCCTCAAAGGATTTTAATTTTAAATTCTGGACTCATTTGATAGAGAATTTTACAAAGAATTGGTATGTAGTATGCAATTGCGTGGTTGTGAAAACAAATAACAGGGGGCGCTGTTCTCAATTTATGTATATTACTTGTTTTTTCTTTAAAATTTTAAATGGAACGATATACTTTTAATGTCTTACTATTGAAGCATATAATAAACTGAAGAGAATGATGAAAACTGGAAGTTGCTACCTTTTCTCTTGACGATATAGTCATACGAAGACAATCCAGAAAAATTAAATTTTTAAATATAAATTGCTTTATTTATTGCGAGTAATAATTTTATTTTAATATTAAGAGGTTAACTAGGCAGTTTATAGTTTGCTTTTATATAAATTTCTATCATCATACATAAATGTATTCATTTCAATGTTTTCATCAACTTTTTAATTCATTGCATAATTACGTTGAATTCCCCCTTTAAATGTTTTCAAATTTTCTATCTATTATTTTTAAAATATCATTTCTTGTCTTTTCCAACATTGGAATAAAATAATAATAATACTGAACAGTGTATAGTGTGCCTTTTTTTTTTTAAAAATTCCATCATGTAATATCCCATGTACGTGTTTAGCAAATTAAGCCTTTTTGGACACCTGCACATAATTATTAGGTTTGTAAAATGTCATATTCTAAGGTTGAAGTCTATGATATGATCAGAATGTCTTTTGAATGCTTTGAAAATGCAGTTCTTGCTTCCCGGCAATATTCCCTAAATTTTCCCCAAAGAAAACATTATTGAGTTTTCATTTGCCCTGCGAGATGTTCTTGATTTTTATTTATGGAGCAGAATAAAAAACGTAGTTTATCACAAAAAGCCGATTACAACAATTGCTGCCTCCGAAATTGATATAACTGTGCTCTCTACTAATCGACGAGTAGACATGTGTATTGAAAATAGTGGTGGACACTTTCAACATTTGTTAAGTTGAAGTTGCTTTAGAAATAAAAAACACAAACACTTGGTTCAGATTTACACTATATTTAATTAAAAAATACAACAGCTGTTTCGCTACACTGTAGCTTTTTCAAGTGGTAACAAATTCTAAATTATTACAATTCGAGAACAACTCTCTTATATATAGAAAAATATAATGACAACATTAACAGATAACTATAAAATATTTACAAAGAGTAATTTAGTTATATAGTTATCTGTTAATGTTTGCATTATATTTTTCTATATATAATAGAGTTGTTCTCGAATTGTAATAATTTAGAATTTGTTACCACTTGAAAAAGCTACAGTGTAGCGAAACAGCTGTTGTGTTTTTTAATTAAATATAGTGTAAATCTGAACCAAGTGTTTGTGTTTTTTATTTCTATTGGAATATGGATTTACATCAAGTAAAGGCCGAATCTTTGACTTTTTGAAGTTTCTTTGTTTTATTTTTTGTACTTTCTTATTGAAATATATTTGTTTGTTTCGTTCATATTACTTGGTCAATACATTTTCTTATTTATGTTTAGGTATAATAATAGGATTTTTTTTACTTACTTTTATGTTGTAGGCAGGGATGAATTAGATATCAATTTTTATATACGCTTTCGGTACTAATGAGTAAATGATTTGTTTATAACTAATGCTTTATATTATATTGTTTTTTTCTCGTTATTGAATACTTAGTTCATGAGTTATGGAAATTATTTTGCTCTTGTCCTATAATTAGATGTATATGTGTTGGGTAATAAGATATATTATTATTATGATTATTTTATTTTAATGTCGGAAAAGACAAGACATGAAATTTAAAAATAGCTAAAGAATTTGAAAACATTTAAAAGGAGAATCTAACGTAAGATATACAATGAATTAAAAAATCGGTGAGAAGATTGAAATGAATATATCTATGGAAGAGTATGATAGAAATTTAAATAAAAGCAAACTATACACTGTCTAGTTACGCTCGTAATATTAAAATAAAATTATTACTCGCAATAAATAAATAAATGTATATAGTTTTCTCGATTGTATTCGTATGACTGTATCTTCGTCAAGAAAAATGGCAGCAACTTCCTGTTTTCATCATCTCCTTCAGTTTTTTATGCGCTTCAATATCAAGATATTAAAAATATATCATTTTATTTAAAATTTTAAAGAAAAAAACAAGTAATATACTTAAAGTGAGAATAGCGCCCCCTGTTATTTTTTGATAACCACATATTTCGTACTACATATGAGATAATAAATAAATGTTATATAATATTTACTCTTAAATAAGTAACACAATTATTTGATGAATTTTTAAATATTAAGTGTTTATGCTACTACAGAAAAGAAAGAACCTCCACAATTTCTATCGCCATTTTCTGCATCTATTATAAACTTGCTTTCATAGGTTAGTCGGGCTGCATTCCGCAATTTCTACACTTTGTAATACACGGTAAGTTGAAAGCGTTGTTTTTAATGCCGATCTCTTGTGTTATATAACAGATTGACCTACTTATTCAGGGCTCTGTATTAGACGTCACAGATACGAGACTTGTTCTAAACACAACGATTTAACATCTTGTCTATTGCCTGTTTTACATGAAATCCAAATACTCTGTTAGTTTTCGGGCTAGTAAACAGAATAAGTCGAATTTAACCAGATGAAAACTTCAGTAAAGGATTCGTCTGAAGCTTGTTACAGATTATCAAATTTGCATATATTTAGTTTCTAGAAAGTGTAACTCAAAAAATTTGAATTTGTTTAAAATATCTCTCTGTATTAGAAAAATGGAATCAAGAATCCATTTTATTCAATGATATATTTATAAACTTTTGGCAATCGATATGCATAATGTATGGTAATCTTTTTAACAGAAAAGGAGAACTAGGTTAACTAGGTTATTTAGTAGAATATATTACACCAAAATTTCGTTAAAAATTGATTGATACAATATTGGTAGTTAGAATTCGAATTAATGTGTTTCGCTATGACATTGATCTTCGTTTGTTTAATTATCAATTACCTTTAAAAAGGGATTTTTAAAGGTACCACTACGCTATATTTTATTTGTAACTACCTTAAAGTGAGTAACAGATAACTGTTGCGTTTGAACTCAAATCATCAACTTGTGGGATGTCCTTCACTTACTTAATAAAATTTGACGAATCGAATATCGAGCAGGTGGGATATATGAGTCGTATAGATGCAAAACCCGCCAAGTCACTTTTAATTGGTTTTGAGAAAATCAAGAAAAACCTTCATAAAGCAAGGTATACTATTTATTGGGTACTTTGTATTTTTATAATGTGCTGGGGTAGTTTATTAGCAAAAATAAGTATTTTGATAAAATCTAAACATGTTAGATGTATTAATATCAAATTTTCAAAAAATGACTTGGCGGATTTTGCATTTGAACTTAAAGAAAATTGTTAAACATTTTTGGTATACTACGTTTATTTTACATGAAAAGGAAAAAATATTGGAAAATGTCTAACAAAAGAATAAAGAAACTTTAATTTGAAAAAAAGAACAAATTCGTAAACTAAATTCTAAATCCTTAAATCAATGTCTATTCCAAGACCATCGTTCTTTTGGCAGCAAACATCAGTGTCGCCATTATCTTCTATGGGCATTTGCATAGCATCTGGTTCTTGATCAATTACTTCCTTATAGAACTTTAAATTTGGCAACATTCTCCACTCATCTCCATAATGTTTACTTAACAAATTGGCGACAGATGCCGCTTTGTGAGGATCTACAGGTTTTCCTACCTGCATAATATCAGGATTTAACATAATTATTGTTTTGCCACGTTTCAGTATGCTTTTTGAAACTCCGATATCGCTTCCGTAATTTACTTCGCCTCGTACTTTAATATTGTTATCCATCTTTTCCAAAATAAATCTTTTGGCACAGTTAAACTGAAAATGCCAATTTGTTGGAGGTTTAAAAACCGTAGTAGTTACTTCCTTCCAGTTATAAGCATCCCAGTCTTTTCCTAAAATCTGGATACTGGAGAATTCGCTAATTATTTTATAATATTCTTCTGGATATGTAATTGCTGGTTTCTTTTTCACTTTTCGTTCAATGAGCCCAAACACTCGATCGGGCGGCATATAAGAATGTCCGACCACGGGAAAAATAAATTCAATTTTAGAAATATGATTTGGAGCAATTCTATAAAGCCACGCGGCGAGCATACCAATTACGATGGAGTTCTTATTTTGCCCAGCGCACCCATCAGCAAAAAGACGAACAGTGGTAATTTCTCCAGAAAAGTCAAATTTTGAGAGAACATGAAAGAGGGCTGAGGCTATGACACTAGAATTTTTTGGTAATTGCTGATCTGTCCACAAGTATGAAATTACGTTTTCAGGATTTAACTTGGTAGAGGATGGCCCCTTTACAACTGTAAAGTTATACAAATTGAATTGTTGTGAAAAATAAGCTGATTGGTCGGCTAGTTTGGGCAAAGCTAGATTTTTCTGACAATCGAATGAGAAACACTGAATATTATTGCATTCGGTTTTAAGGTACCAGTAAAAAGCCTGTGCCTTTAGCTTATGTACCCTATTAGCCAGCATAAGTTCTTTTCTTACGTTCTGATTTGTTTCAGTCTTTAGCTTTTCTTGCGTTTTTAGACAATCTGAGCACATATCTGTCAGAGGTGTTCCAAAGCCTATATTGTAATGACTGTTAACATAATTTCTAAAAAAACATTCTTTAACTCTTAATTGTCCATCCACTGACTCATTGTACATTTTGTACAATTTTCGAATATTCAGCTCACAAGGTAAGTATTTTCTAACTACTGTTTTACTGCGACAGTAATGTGTTTCAGAACAAGTCAGACTTTCTATGAATGTTGATATTGCGTTCTTCTTATGGTCATTTTCATGTTTTATTCTGTCTCCTCCGCGACCTTCTTTTGGAGGAGCCCCTGTTGCCAAAAATCGTCTCATTACTCCCTGAACTCTGTCCTTTTTTATATTCAAGATACTCAAAAAAAAATTTCGACAAACTTTCGCCTCTTTTCCATCATCTTTCCGAATGCTATATTTAATTGTAAGTGATTTTTTACTTCTGGTATTATCTCTAATCCTGGATTTCTTTGGTTTCTCAGCAGTGCAATACTTATATATTATTGAATCTTGGTATAGTTTGTCCTTTTTTTTGTAAAATAAGTTATGAAACGCCTTTACATCGCACATTTTTAAAGTTTTACATTCCAAATAATTACTGTGTTTGCATTCTGGAATTTCTGGAACGCTAGATGCTCCATATCTATAAAACAAGACAACGCACAATCATCATGTTTGCTAAAACTGTATAATGAAAATAAACTTACAATAAATTTTTTCGTGTTTGTCTCTTATGGGTTTCTGCCTGTTTTTGTTTCTTCCTGCTTTTATTTGGCGGTGTTTTTGTCAACTTTGTTTCAAATGACTCCATTCTGCACTTTACACGATTAAACAATTAATGACAATGTCATGCACCCTTATACAAACTTCTAAACTAAAAGTAAAACAGCCATGTGTGTCGCAGGTGGTGTTGGTGTCGCTCACCAAAATGCCACGTGATACTCTCCAATGCATCTATTGGTTAAAATTGACTTGGCGGAATATGTACTTGAATGACTGCTGCAGTTGGCGGGTTTTGAATTTAAACGTGAATGTCAAAGCAAAGTAATAATGCACTTGGCGGGTTTCGAGAGGAAATGATAATTCAAATACGTGTAAGACGTATTAAACTAGCAACTGCTGGTAACAACTCATTTTTTGTATTTTTTTGACTTGGCGGGTTTTGCATCTATACGACTCATATATTAAATTTAAGTTTCGCAGTTAAACGCTTGTGTGTGCAACACATAAACGCATGCGGAAGTTTGAATGGTAATCATCAACGCCGGTCTATAGATTTTCAATTTTATAAGAACAATAAATAGAGTTAAAGAGCGCTGTTCTATGACGGATGTTCATTCGAAGCAAATCCTTGGTCAGATTAGCCTTGGAGGCAATTGTAATCACTAGAAATCGGCAGTCAGACTTACATTGCAAGTCTGTATTTGAGTAAATAATGTAATTCGAAATTGGACAAGGTTATTGTAATGTCTAAGTCCTACAATGTAAACCTGATTGTCGATCCCTATCATAACTCGTAATAAGTGATGAATCATCCCTCGTACTAAGTGGCATCATCGTTCGATATTGGACACAGTAATAGCAATATCAGCACTACTACTGTGCGCAAATTTGGGAAATGTAACTCCATGTCTGCTATGTAAACCTAACTGCCGATTGCTAATAATCACTTAACTGACGTTTTGCATTATTATTAATGCTTGTAACTGTCACAGTGCTACGTTTTCTTTGTTTACATTTGATAGCTGTTTTGAGCATTGCGACTTTGCAATTGCATTTGCTGTGAGCAATCTGTCCAAGTGTAAAGCACATACGGTGATTTAATTTTAGTATGCTGTAGCAGTGAATGAACTATAAAACTTAATCAAGTAGTCCTCCTAACAGTGTTGAAGTAAAGTAATAAAAACAACCAAAACAAATCCAACATTTTTGACAAGCTTAAGTACTTAAACAAATTTGAATGCAAACCATAAGAACACGTGAAAGCAAGTGATAAAGTACTAAATGAATATTTAACTTTTGTGTGGCATTTCTAAGAAATAAAATTTCGTATTCCAATCTTCCTTTTCGTTTTTATGCAGTATTTTTATTTACTATCTATTTCAGAGATACATTAGGATATAAACCTGTCAAAATTGTTGCGAATATGGAAGGTCAAAGTTGAATGAATAGTAAATAAAAATATTACTATTCATTCAGCTTGGACCTTCCATATTCGCAAAAATTGTGACAGGTTTATATCCTAGTGCATCTTTGAAATACTAGTAAATATATGTTACTTTATTTTGGTCCATTTGATCACTTGAATTATGGAGAACAATAATGCAATAACTTTTTTTTTTATAAAAACTGAAATAGATTCATACAAGCTTATGTTTTCTAGCACAAAAGTACGTTATTATTATTGACACAAAATGGAGAATAAGCAGAAGTTTTAGTGCATTCTCCTTAAATTAATCTTTTAGTTAAAAGAAAGTCCAAAGCAAATCTGATATAGGTTTATTAAAATTTAATGCCTCTATAAAATTAGAAACGCACAAAATAAATCAGATTATTTCTCAAGTCAAGTTATCTAACTAATATAGTGTGTTTAATAGTAAATACTTTTATTTATACATATATAAGAACTAGGTTGCTTTTATTGTTAAATGGACAACTATTGATTGAATTTTTTCGTCAACTAAATCTAAAAAAAGCCAATTGTACTGCAAATGAAATGTGTAGTCATTAAACATAAAGAATATATACTATACGATTAACGAAATGCAAATATTATCTGACTTGACTTTTTTAATTAACGCCATATCAGTGTTATGTTACTTATATATGCACTAAGGGACATAATATACAACTTCATTTTATTATTAAAATTATGAATGACTATGTTACACGACAAAAGTATCTAATTTAATGTAAGTTCACTAAATACATTCGTATACCCTTGATTCAATTTTAATTAACATGTCATTTTAAAAATCTTCAAAAATTGTTAGAATATATTCTCAATCTGGATTGTACAAAAGTATGATGCTTAATTCTCAAGAAAAATGTGCTTAGAAGAAATATATGTCACAGCAATTTTCCTGAAAAGAATTAGTTTGAAAACAGTAAGTTGTAAATAGTATATTACATACCGAGCGGGGAAGTGCTCTATTACAGCCGAGCGAAGCACCGAGGTAAGCTACAGACTCGAGGCTGGAATGAGTTCTCCCGAGCTATGTATACGATTTTACTCACAATCTACTATTAGTAATTCTATATAAGTTTTATTTTAAATAATAATAATAATAATAATACATGAGTATCGGTATTAATTTTTATGATAATTTGATAAACTATTTTAAGGAAGATACTTGTAAAATCGTTGCTAGGCAATGTAATAAGTTTGTTGAATCTGACAGTTAGGTAATTATTTTGCCAGTTACAAAATATAGTGCGGCATTTTTAATAATAAAAAATCTTTATACGAGTATTCTTAGAAATATGTCCGACAGTGAACTTGAATGCACCCCACCAGAACTGCGAGTAGCTGCAGAAAAAGCTACAGAAGGCATGATTCCGGAAAAAAGCAGGGAGAGGTACGAGAAGATTTACGAAGCATATAGTAAATGGTGCGTGATTAAGGGTGTGCAGCATACCTCTGAAACGGTACTCCTTGCTTATTTTGCTGAATTACGTAAACAAAATAAAGTTTCCACATTATGGTCAAGGTATTCGATGTTGCGAGCAGTTCTTAATATTAGGCAAAATGTTGATATCAGTAATTATGCAAAATTGCGAGCATACCTAAAAAGGCAGAATGTGGGATACAAATCTAAAAAGTCAAACGTTCTGTCCAAAGCAGACATTGATAATTTTCTCAACAACGCTCCGATAGAATATCTTCCTCAAAAGGTAACATTCTAATTTCTTCAGTGCATATTAAATTTATGTTAAATTACATATTTCTTTTAGGTTGCTTTAATTATTGGCATCTCTGAAGCCTGTAGATGCGATGAACTTTTAAAAATGAAAATAAGTGATCTGGATATTTTAGAAAACCGAATTATAATAGTAATTCCTGTAACGAAAACTAACTCCTCCCGTACATTCGTAATCACAAAACCGGAATGGATGAAAGTAATAAAGCAATACTACGACCTTCACAACAACATTGAATCTGAAAGATTTTTTTTACAAATGAGGTATGGCAAAGTTACACGACTACCTTTTGGGCATAACTCTATCGGAAATTTTCCCAAAAAAATAGCAACTTACTTAAAACAGGACATTGTTTCAGGCGTACTTCAGCGACATTAGTGGCAAATACAGGTGGAGACATTCTACAGTTGAAAAGATTAGAGGGGGGGTGGAAATCCAGTACCGTTGCTGAAGGATATGTGGAGAACTCATTACATGGACAAGTAAAAATTGCTAATATGTTGTCAAATGTAGAACAATCAGGATCGTCGATTTCTAAGAACAGTATAATTTTAAGCAACAATATGGTCTTTCTTTAACAATTAACAGTAATGATAATTCTAATGTAACCATTAATATTTACAACTCTAAATAGGTTTATTATTGTTTCTTTACTAAATAAATACAGAGTTTGATTCCAATTTATTCTTAAAAACATGTTTTAATGCCAAAATGACAATGATATCATATTTGTGACTAATGAACTGACACTTGCTAGCTGGGAAAACACTTTTCCGGCTCTAGCTGGGAAAGTGAAGTAGGTAAGCAATAAGTCGCTTCCCGACTGTTTCGAAGGGTACAAATCTACAGATTACTAACCAATTGTGAGTAAAATTATTTTCGTAGCCTTTTAACTCATCAAACTTATGTTAAACCACAGAACGTAAGTATTTCGTATATTCGGTGACCTAAAAGGTGTTTTCAAAGCACGCTAATTTTTATAGTTCATAGTTTTAATCTCCATTTATATTGGGTGGCACACTTTGAAACCTATCGCAATATCCGACCCGTTATTTCTGTCAAACACAAAATTTACATTTTACAGAGTATTTGGTATAATTGGTCAAAGTCACGGATAATTGCTTTGTAAGCAACCAGTATATAATATTATTATTAATAATAATAATAATAACTTTATTAATTACCCAACAGAAAATTCCAAATGGGGCAATACAACTACAAGAATGTTCGATAATACAATGTAGATTAAGAAATAATTATGAAATGATGTATTACAAAAACAACAAGCATAATAAATAAATTGGAGAATTGACACTAAAATTGCAGAAATTACACATGTCGATTATTGAAATTTATAGCAGCGTGGTATAAGGGTGCTTTGCATAGGATATTCGTCCTGGGCGTCGGAACCATAATTGACCTGCTTGCTCTCGACTGAAGACGTGGCACCAGAATGTTCATTCTCGAAAGCAACTCCGGAGCATCCAATACACTGAACAAGTCGGTTATTCATGAAGGAGGCGCTGATGTCAGTTCTTCTTTCGGATAGTGCTCTATAATTATATCTCAAGAGCAATGCGCCGTAGTCGGTATTCTGAATCGGATAGAAGCCATCTAGTTTGAATGATAGGTATTTCAGGAATCATCTTTGCACCCGTTCAATTGCGTTCGAGTGCTCACGGTATATCGGGAGCCACACCTCGAATGCGTATTTTAGTTTACTTACAACGAGGGTATGAAAAAGGGAACATATCGTTTGTAAGTTAGTAAAACACTTACAGGTACGAGTAATGAAGCCAAGTATTTTATGCGCCATAAGATAACGGATGATATATGCTCAGCAAACGTTAGTGCCGAATCAAAAAGAACACCCAGGTCCTTGACGGATGATAAAGTAGATATTATATATCTTTATCGAATGGAATTTATCTTCCTAGTATAAGTGACACAGCAGCACTTGCTTATATTGAGATATAGCTTATTGTTCTTGCACCAGGTAAAAATAATATCCAAGTTCCACTGAAGCATATCGACATCCGAAGAAGTCACTATTCTATGATAAATTTTTATATCGTCAGCATAAGCCAAAACAGGACATTCAATCGCGATAATAAAATATTGATTGAATCGGCATATACTTGCAAGAAATCCATAATAATTAAAGTTGAAGTAAAACACAATTTATTCAAAAAATATGACATATTTCACTACGATGAAGCTTCTTCAGATATTACATTACTAGTAAATACAAATTCTACAAATTTTATGAGTTTTCACCCTTCCCACACACTTATTCATACCTAATTGTTATAATCTCCTAATGTACAATTAATAAATGTACTCTAACTATATTCTTAACAACTAGGTCTTTAACGGTACCAATTCAAAAGTAAGGAATTATTGAGGTCTATCTGGTTCACGTTTATTTATTTGTAAGGCTTCAAGTAAATTTAATTTTAAACCTTTCTGTTGTGAATGTAGAATTTCATATTTGCTCTTGAAATTATGATTATTTTCTAGCAAGTGAATTGCCTAATTTGAATCTGTCTTTTTATTATTAAAACTCTTAAAATATTCGTGTATTTTTTTGTCAAAGTTCCTCCCTGTTTGGCCTATATATGTTTTAGGGCAGTCCATACATGTTAATTTATAGATTCCTGATTTTTGACCCTTACTTATCTTTGATTTATTTATTTTTTTATATATTTCCCTAAAGAATTATTAGTTTTATACCTGATTTATGTAAAAAAAAATTTTCTATTTTTTCGAAATTATTTGTAAATTGTGTTTTACTTCAACCGGTATATAATTTACACTTTTATGCGGTAATTCAACAAAATGCAAATCTGTCTATTACAAAGAATTTTGTAAGTAATGGTTTGTACTATCGTAACGTAAGCAAAACTGAAACTATAAGTTTACAAGGATGATGGCCGTATGAGTAATATTTTGAAAATCTCTATGTATTTGATTGGTTCCGATAGACTAGTCACAACTTACTAAAATATATATGATTGGTTGTTTAGCTTTTTCTTCATTGGCTACCTAAGTTTTATCTATTCGTAGTGGTATACTGGTGCAATACAGTTCAGAATTTTAAACAGAAAACGAACTGTGTGTTGTGAATTTTAATTTACTGTATAAATAAAGCAAATTAAAATAAGATATAATATCGATACATGTGTTAGTCGTTGTTAGACAAATTCTATTCATAATTAATCCAATTTATCCTTATTTAATGAATATTCAGATATATTCCTAATGAGAAAAGGAACTCGTTTAGTTAATAATTTCTTCTTATTTAATATTTCTGCCAACTATTAGAAAACATTTTCTGTAATGTTATTATAAAGTGCTTATATTTAAAAATACATGTTTCGCATTGCATAAAGAAGTCAATAATAATAATAATAATAATTTATTCAGTCCAACAATAACAAACCAATTACAGGACAAAGAATTAAACGTACATTAATTAAATACAAATCAATTATATTCTTATTTGTAATATAAAAAATGTACAATAATATACATATATTTATTTATAGAGTTGCAGAATTATGTATTACTTGTTGAATTGAAAACAAAAAATCTGTCATCATAATGTAAGTTTGCAGCACGACACATGGTGACCAGTGGCGATCCCCGAAGAAGATTAGTCCTCGAAAAGGGCAACCAAAACGTGGAGGAGGAGCGAGAGGAAATTCTGGGAGTGTAGAAATTCAAACATGATAGGAGATGTGGGCAATCAATTGTGCCATTACACAGCTTCCATGTGAAGCGAGCACCATGAAGCTCTCGGCGATCCCGCAGTGATTGGAGGTCATGTGCCTGCAGCAAGAAATTGTAATCGATGCCACGTTCCGGATAAATTCCCATATCCTTGAAAGATAAGTATTTCAGGAATCGCCGCTGCACTCTCTCAATGGCTGAGGTGACTATACTTGTGATGCATATTCCAGCTTACTGACGACAAAACAAATACAAAGCCTTCAGAATCAGTGGATTTTTAAAAAACTTACAACTGCGCAAAACAAAGCCCAAAGCCTTTGAAGCCGAACTGCAAATGAAATATATATGACTGGAAAAGTTCAAATGTTTGTCAAAGAACACGCCAGGGTCCTTTATGCTGTCCACCCGCCTAAGCCGGTTGTCCTCAATAGAATAGGTAGATGGTATATTATTATTTTTGCGAGAGTAAGACATATAACAACATTTACTTACATTTAGTTTTAAATTGAAGTTGGAATACCAAGTCGATATACGATTCAAGTTTTCTTGAAGACGAAGTATATCGTTCCAAGTTCGTATAGAGCAGTAGATATTTATATCATCCGCATATGCGAGTACATTGCATGTTATTGATTTAAGCAAATCATTGGTATATAGAGTAAATAACAGAGGTCCCAAGTTAGAGCCCTGTGGCACACCGGATGAAGAAGTAAACTCACATGACCTAAATCCATTGTAAAAGACATAATTGCGCCTATTTGTCAAATGTGAATGCAGAAGTTTGAGCAGGGACGCGCTGAATAAAATTGCTGCGAGCTTTTCCAGAAGAATGCCATGATCTATCGTGTCAAACGCGCGGGCCATTAGCATCCAGTTCATGAGAAACAGCCTGAGTTATAGTGAGTAGGTTCGTAACTGTAGACCGTCCACGAATGAAACCATGTTGACATTCAGAAATCAAAGATTTTGTATTGAAAGCTATGCATGAATAAATGTTTAATTATTGATGCAGGAGGCATTATAAAATACTTTATATTGTATTTAAAGCTTTTCACACGAAGATCAAAAAGAATATTAACGTTAGGAGGGTATGGAAATATAGCCTAAAACAAGTTATTCTAACCACTTAGGAATAATATTGAATAGTGAAGTGATACAGGAAGATTAAATATAAAGTATAATTACAAACTCGTTCGGCGCAATACGTAGGAAGTGGGACGATAAAATAGAAATGACAAATGCCAAACAGCTTGCAGGATACAGAAAAGAATATGTCCCAATCTTAACGTGCGGTGCCGAAAACTGTGTGTTAAATGATGTACAAGAGAAACGAATTCGGGCGACTTAAACAAGGTGTCCGAGAAGGAATGATGAGATTGAATTTAAATAGGTATTATGCGTTCACAATTCGAAGAATGTTTCAAAATTGACATGTCAAACTTACGATACTTAGGTTATAACCTTCAAAATTTCAAACACACGACAGATGACAAGGCGGTATGTGTCAACAATGTACATTCTCACCAACATAAAAATACATTCGCACTGAAGTTGACATTATACTTCAATAGGTATTTTATTGTTTCTGTGTTGGCGTTTCTGAAGATTCTGTTGGTAACGTGCACGTATTCAAATCATGAACGCAGTGTAAGACATATTGCTTTAATAGCTAAAAGGAATATGATTGAATTGAGAAATCCAGAAAAAGGAAGCCTAGAACCACAAGTTATAATAGTGCTGAGGAGATTTAAAAGAAAAAAAACTAACGTACTTCAAACATTTCATTTGACAAATTGTTTTGTATAATTAGTGTGCACCCAGCCTAAAGGAGGTTCTTTTTGCAAACCAATTATGAATCCAAAATTAGAAAAGTGATAAGTGCAATTAAGTGTTTTACAATCAGAATTAATTGTACCTAGTCTATTCAATATTTATCTTTGTTTGCGCAACTAATATAAAATAGCACCGAAGATAATAATGATAATAAAATTTACCGTTGGAAATTCGTTTCAAATATAGTCAAATTAAATTATGGAAAACAATATTCAGAGTTAAAAAAGATAGTTTTATGGCAAGACATGGCATATTTGATAAAAAATGTTTCGTATTATATTACTCGTTGTATATTGTATCTTAAATCTTCTAACATTAAAGCTTCTTTTAATCTGACCAGGTTATACATTAAACAAGTTACAGCCAGAGCGATAATATTCGGCTGATAAAAGTAGTTTTGCCAAAATATTTAACATTAAATGTGCAAGCCCTTCTGCGTCTAGTTCATTGGTCAACAATTTACAGAAATTTGCGGAATTTACGCCTTAAAATTTGGCGTCACTGTAGGTATGTACTTTTAAGTCTTTAGACTTAAAAGTCAGTTAAGTTCGGTTTTACTCAAATTATATTTTGATTATATCTATGTTTTATTGTTATAATGGTAAAGTTATGCAGCATATGTCTAAGCTGTGGAATTCGGTATAGCATTTAATACACATGTATCAAATAAAAGAAAAATAGCACATAATATTTATTAGATTCACCGATCAAACAAATCTTTAACAAGTTGTTTTTGCGCGAATAATATCAGGCAAGATAATTATAATTTTTTTAAAATGAATTGTAAGTTTCCACTATCGCGTTTGTAAAACTTTTTCATTAGATTGTCCTCATTAAAGTGGTGAGAATAGCGAAGATAATCTTGCATTTGTATGTGGATTCAACATTAGATTAGAAGTTCGCGTGACTAAAGAACAGGCTTAAGTAGTTTTCTTTAACACTAGTGAACTGAGCGACCACATTATTTACAACAACACAACAGGTAAAGAACCTGTTATATGTATGGTCAAAATACTCAAATTGCAATTCACTACCTTTAATACTACATCAATTGACGTCATAACAAAATATATTTTTTTATCATGAATGGTTTATTATTGACACCAAGG
Organism: Amphimallon solstitiale; assembly: GCA_963170755.1. Taxonomy (NCBI): domain Eukaryota; kingdom Metazoa; phylum Arthropoda; class Insecta; order Coleoptera; family Scarabaeidae; genus Amphimallon; species Amphimallon solstitiale. Next base: position 76,681,811 of record OY720680.1, on the reverse strand, counting down.
ATAAATTAACTTTAATTTAAAACAATATATACACACAGAGCAATAGTTATGTTGATTTTTTGGGTTTTCTACTACAAATTATAATAAAATTAAAAAAACATTTGGATTTAATGGGACAAGATAATCTGCATCTGAGATGGATTCTCAATATGGTCGTACATGTCATATCCGGGAAATTTTTCTATATGTGTGCTTCTAAAGTACCACATTTTTATCTTAGATATATACTGAGTGACCTTACAAAATACTTCCTTTTTTCATATCTTTATTCATATCTATTAATGTAGGTAACTAAAATATATAATAAAAAAATTATAGATAATTATGAGCTGTACACTTCAAAACAATATGAGAGACTCAATTAACATGAATTTGTATTGGCTTAATTTTAAGTGTTTCTAAAATATGGTGATTTTTCGTCGAAACTTACTACCTTTGAAAAATTACTATGAAAGTAACGTTGACGACTCTTATGAGCTGAATGAATAATGATATTATTCCATAATAAGAGTTAACATTTGTTTTCGATGAATGTTCTTCAGAGTTACATACCATTCGCTAAAGTTAGAAATTCTAAATAAAATTAAATGGTAACTTATATTTTTAAATTGATCGGGTTTATTCAGATATAACATTTTATAACTTTTGCAATATCGCCACAGACGCAAGTATTTTGAAATAGTAAATTTTAGTATGCATACCATTCTCTTAACTTAAAAGTAATACAAATAACTATTTAAATAATAATAATCTTTATTTCATGTAGATTGACAAATCGTAAAGTAGAATAACAAATCATAGTTTATATTATCAACTCTTAAATGTCTGTAATAAAATGTATTAAAATTAGAGGTGGGTCGTTCGCGAACGAACCGGTTCAGTGAACCGAATTCCAGCTGGGAACTGAGGGAGCCGGTTCATTAAATTTCAATGAACCGCATCTCGGCTCACTTGGGTTGCGAACCGAGAGAGCCGGTTGATAATGAATCGGATCTCGGCTCAATTGAGCAGTAACTTTATCCGGTTCGGTCGCGAACGTATCAAAACCATAAAGGAACCTACTGTACGACTGGCTGCCGAGTATCGACTGAATAATTTGGAAGTTATACTTGGAATACGGTCGCAGGATGAATTGAAAAATAAAAATTGTTATTATATATAACAGGTAGGGTACGCACTACGCACTAAAATATTTATTTTAAAAATTATTAAATGTAAAAATAACTAAACAGCTTACGTATAAATCTAAATTCTACATTGATAATTTACAAATTATAATTTAAAAAAATTGTTTGTGATGTTTTCACGGTTTTAATTAATTACTAAAAATGCGCTCGCACGGAACAGATGTAGCCAAGACACATAAACGTTTTTTTACTATTTCGTAAATTCTGGGATAGATATCTTTTCTTTGATGCCACCATGTTAGTGGATCTTGATGTCTATTGATTATCGGTTCATTTAGGTATTTATCAAATTCTATTCTTTTGCCTGTTCTATGTAGGTCAAAGACGCATAACAGTACTTAGTAGTAATATAGTTCTCAAAAATATTCCTTTGGATAATAAAATAAAATATTTAATTTATTAGTTGTCTGTGAGTTACAAAATTCTTACAAATATTTTTATTACACCTGCATCATAATCATAATTGCCATTTAATAATGCTTTGAAAATTATGAAATGCACTAGTTCTAATTACTTTTTGTTCGAATGGCATTCTCTTCAATAATTATAAATACCAAATGAATGTATAATTTAGTTTTCCATATATTTATGTGTATTTGTGTACAACAATCTGATAATTTGTCAAATTTGTGTGCATTATAGCTTCAAATAAATTATTTGTCAAACATTTTGTATAATAGGTGTGCGCGCAGCCTAAATTATCATCCCGGTTCGTTTGCGCCGACGACGGCGCCGAGTATTACATGTCCTACACATTCCTGGAACGGCATGCTATTACGAATCCACACGGTTCAAATGAGCCGGTTCCGGGACCCGGCTCACAATGAGGAGCTGAACCGATTGAGCCGGGTCAATGAAATGAACCGTTTTGCCCACCACTAATTAAAATGCATAATGAATTATTTAAAAACACAAGGAAGCGTTTTAACGTCGCGGAATGGGGGGAGAACGATGAAATTTACCTGCAACCCTAATACATCTTTCAGATCTTTCAGTTAGCATGTGTAAGTCTATATAAAAAAATGTTTTATCTTTGCCTGAAAAATATGCCGACACTTCATCCTTTACTTCTTCATCGCTAGTAAATTTCTTCTCACGCAGCTCTTTTTACTTTCTTAACGTAGTACTGCGAGATCAAAAATTATATTGATAAAGGTTTGCCATGGAATGTTAAACGTCTGTCTTAAGTTTTATAATTAAATGTCATACTGTCATTAATTTTTGTCATTATATTAATGACACTTAATGATATAACCTAAAACAGACGTTTTACATTCCATGGCAAACCTTTATCAAAATAATTTTTGATCTCGCGGTATAAGGAAGTATTGTGGTGATGAAAATTTTCGACCTCGAGATTTTTGTAGATGTCTACGTTTTGAAGTCCCATGATACCGAAAAAGTGGTTTTTAAAAAATGTCTCTCTCTCTCTGTGTGTGTAAGGGTGTGTGAGTGTGACCACGATAGCGGTCAAACCGCTATAGCTATCAAATTCAAATTTTGTATTTACGAGTATAATCTCCCTCTTGAGATCTGATTAGATTTCAGTAAAATCGGTAGACCGGAAGTAATAGTTTACTTCAGTGAAAAAATGTAATTTTGCCAATATTTCATCAACTACTAAGTTTATACAAATTTATAAAGAATTCATGTGTACTCAAAATTAAATTTGAGAAGAATTTTATTAAAAAAGTTTTTCAAAATCCTACCGGAAGTTCTTTTACTGTTATCAAAAATCAGGTTTTTTAGTATTATTAAAAATCAGGTTTTTGCGAATATTTTGCAAGTCATGCTTTTTGGACAGGTACGTTATGAGTAGAGCGCGGACATCCCGGGTTTAAACTACGACGGAGTTACAACGGAGCAAAGAAATAATGTAAACAACACACAGTTACTGAATAGCATTATTCATATGGTGAACTGCAACAGCTGTTGTTTACTTAAAATGTTATTGAAAACGACAACAAAAAATGACCATCAAAAAAGGAATTTGTGAGTAAAATCCTTTCTTCATCGGCGTAGGTAGAAGGGCGAGGGGTTTCTAACATTTATTATACTTACTTTATCTTTCCCAAGAGAAATAAAGTTACATATATGTATATACCTATTCATAGTTACGTTAGTTTCGTTTTTTCATTGTTTTGACTGTTAATTACGTACTTCGTAATTTATGTAATAGTTCCTGCTTAATCCTATTTCATTGAATCGAGTTCTCCCAATTATCTAGACGTAGTGTGCACTGGATTTCGTTTACTTTCAATAACATACGCAGTTATCATTTATTTAGATCTAGAACATTGTTTATGTTACTATGATATGGAAGAACGTCGAGAAATACATCGTGAAACAATGGCGAGTTAGATTGAGGGTCATACTGATTGTATGTCCATTTTCAGTGATTCCGATATTTATTGCAAAGTATGTAAGATATCGTTACAAAATGCCCAAAAAGTGCACGTACAACGTCACTTAGCATCGCTAAAACATAGACAGACATTGGACCCGTTGCAGGCTGACAATTTTAACGAAGAACTCTGTGAAGCTTTAATGGCGGCTTGTATCCCATTTAAGAAACTTGACAATCCCACTTTCAAAACATTGCTTCAAAAATATACTGGTCGAAATATTCCTGATGAATCCACCTTATGCAAATATCATGTTTGTAAGTGCTTCACGAAAGCAGTAAAATGCATTAGAAGACATCTTTCAAATCAGTACCTATGAATAAGTGCCGACGAAACTGTCAATATATTAGGAAACTGTGTGGTAGATGTTGTAGCTGGTGTACTACATTCAACTATTCCATATAACAGTTGATGCGGAAACAGTTGCTAAAACCATTAACGAGAATTTGCACAGACGACATGTACAAGGAAAAAATAATTTTGTTAGTGACAGTGTTGCATATATGTTAAAAGTAGGCAGACTTTTAAAGGACACATATCCTTGTATGCTGCATATTACTTGTGTAGCACATACTCTGCACAGAATCTGTGAATATATCAGACACACCTATCCGGAAGTTGATAGACTTTTATCCGCTTTAAAAGAAGTTTTCATCCGCTTTAAAAGAAGTTTTCAGAAAAGCACCACTGAGAGTAGCTCTTTACAAGGAAACAAGTCGATCTTTTTCATTACCTCCCTCGCCAGTAATAACTAGATGGGGAACATGGTTGGAACCTACAAGTTTTTATGCAGAGAATTTCGTTACATGTTTAAATGACGATGCTCGAAGTATTTCTGAGTGCAAGGAACTAACACAAATCCCAAAATCAGATTTTATTCCTTCAGGAACACTTTGGAAATTTGCCTAAACTAATTACATACTTTGAAAATCGAAATCTCAAATTAAAAGACGGATTAACCACATTAGATGTGGCTAGTAATAATTTCAAAAGTATTCCAAGTGACTTCGGATGTGGCCCTCGGCAAAAGTTAGACGCAGTATTTAATAGAAATCCAGATTTAATAACATTGCCGCCATTGTGTATGGGGACAATGACACAAAATCTAACTGCTAAATACGCTGAAATAAAATAATATTTCCAGTACGCACCTATAACCACTTGCGATGTAGGAAGGACGTTTTCTATCTACAAGAATGTACTTAATTCAAAGGCAACAAGTCTTACAGAAGAGAAAATGAACAAATAATAGGGTAATTTGTATTTTAAAGATCACCAGCCACTTGTTATCCAATTATATAAACAAAATTAAAACCTCTTTAAAAATAAAACATTTTAATAGTGCGCCCATGGGTGATGAGTCATCAACAGTTCGTGTCCGCGCCCTAGTTACGAGTATAGAAGTATTTAGAACAATTTACTCTTAGCGAGTAGCACTTGCTGTCGAATATCTCGCATGAATTCTATAGAGATTTATGAAGACAATAGAAGTACTTACAATAACTTTTATATAAAAAAAAAATAACACTACTGAAGACAATTTAGAACAATTTTGTATATTTTGAAACGCTCATACGTATAAGAAAGTCGTGCTACACCTCATTTTTTCATATAGGGGAACAGATAAAAATCACTAGGAGCCAGGTCTGAACTATGGAGTGGGTGACTCTTTATGAGGGCAGCCATCACAACACGACTCTTGTAGATGGAAGCATTGTTGAGCAGGAGCAGTACATCTTTTGTCAGCTTTTCCCTTTTTTTAATATCTTTTAACTGCTCCAGGATTAAAGCATGGTATTCTCCAGGTATGGAAGCACATTTATCTTTGTAACCACTTAACAGGATTCTCAAAAGACCATAGCAATGAGTTTTCCGGCCGATTGTTAATTTTAAATTTCTTGGGTGATGTTGTGCCCTTGCTATGGTACTGCATGGGTTTTGTTTGGACTCATGTTCAGAATGATGTACCCAAGTTTTATCCAGTAACAATTCGACTCAATACCTTATTAATTACAGAGGTCGAAAAACGCATGGGATCAATCGTCATGCCAAGCTGATAATGAAGAATTTTTAAAATGATTGTATCAGATATTTGAGTCGTTCCTGCGAGTTGTGTCTTCTTTACTCGAGCATCTTTAATTATAAATTTTTATATATTTTTGACAAGTTCTAGAATAGTCACTTCGAGAGGCCACCCGACTGTGAGTCATCTTCTACTGAATCCTTGCTATGTCACTTGGGAACCATGTTTTTTCCCGGACAAGAATCCCCGTAAATCGATGACACTTCTTCAAGTATGTTATGAACAGACTTTATTTGTTTTGTAAGGAGCTTGATAACAGCGCGATACTGGGTTTTGCCCATATTTTACACTTTCTTCCCGATTATGTTCCTTGGTCGGCGATAGTTTAGAGACTACTCACGCGACTTGTTAAAACTAACCCTCTACCATCCAACCCATCCATTCCGCAAACATAAATTTGTGTTGGTTCTTCATTCTCAAGCACGCTGTAAAAATGAAAATATGTTTTATATTATTATTATTAGATGGCAATAATTAACTTCAGGGGCTACAAGGTATAGTATTCTGTAACACAATGCATAACTAAATACAGACTATACGAGTATATTGTTGACTTGTAGTAAGTAAGTAAATTTTGTTCATCTAAAACATGTAGCACTAATAAATCTTTGCACATTCTGGCAGAATCCATTCTATCAACTTGGACACACCACTGTGGTCTCCGAGATCTGACCCATCTTACAACGTCTTCAGTTGTGTTCTTCTTTGGTAGCGCTGCTTCTAATTTGATCAAGTAATGTTACACCTTTTCCTTTTATTGTTTAAAGAGTGTGCATTTTCCTGCTTCTCATTAAGATCTTGGTATTTGAAATTTCTGCGTGGGTTTTGGTTGCACATGTTCGGATCAGCTTTACGCAGGTTTTATAAATACTTTCGTTTACTCTGTGTTGACATATATTAATTATTTGTTCCACCACACCACTTCTTTTAGACAGCCAGAAATTTTCGAAACTGCTAGAATTTGCTCTTGTAAAATTTCTGGTTTTATATTTTCAGTTTTTCGGAAATAGTTCATAGTACTAAATCCTTCTATAAAACATTGATTGAGCTATACTTGTACATATTTGTCATTACTTATTGCAAGGATATTTATTATTAATATGTCCCTATATTTTTGATTTATACTTCAGGGTGATAATTTTCAATGCAGTTTTTCTAAGAATTGCATATATGTATATGCATATGGAAAGTACTTCAAGAAACATAAAAAGTTATATGTCGTAGAATATAAAATTAATGTTTAGTTACGAGTTAACGAGCGAAGCAATTGATTAGTAAAACGAGTGACTTAAGAGGTTTATAAAACGAGTTTCATACTATACATTCTTTACGACAAAAAATAATCAAAACAATACAAAATTACTTGTCTGTTGGGGTTATTTTGATAGATTGATGGCAAGTATCTACCAATTCGATTGAGTTTCAATTGATTTTTACAGTTAGAAAACTAAGTCAATTGCAGCCCGTGTGTTTAAAATATCACTTACGATGATGGAAATATATATGTAAGACAAATAACATTTTGAAGCTGAGAGTAGGAAAATAATATTTAGCCGTGATCTTTATATTGACCAAAAAACAAAGCCTTTATGTATATAGATAGTTATTAAAATGAAATAACTACAACTGGACATTGCAATATATGTGCCAAATATACTCATTCATATGTCGTTAACACTTCCATAACCTGAATTTAAGATGCATCCTCACTATTTAACTTGTATATTATTACTGACCATCTGTGGGAAGCAAGATGTGTATTACATCACTGTATCCTCTATTAATTAGTAACTCGTTTCAATAATTCAAAATGGCTTATATTTAAAAATAGATATCATAGTTAGTTTAATAATAGAGAACAACTTATTGAATTGAGATGCTAATACACCCATTCAAATTATTAATTCTAATCTTCACATTGTTTGATAAGTGATTAACAATAATTCTTTCAAATCATTCACTTAATTTAAATTACTTAGCACATCTATATGATCCTGTTACAAAGCATGAATAAAGTTTACGAAATCATTATTCATATAATTATTTTAAAGACGTTGTAGGTACTGAAGGAATAGAACGGAATTTACTTTGACCGAAAAGTTTATTATCCAAGGTTATCGTACTTCCAATAAGTTTTAAAATTTAACTAGCGTCGTACATTTGTCGTATTCAGTTTTTCTTTTAATAAGTCAAAATAGCAATCTAATGCAGTGTTCTTCAACATTTTCCGGTAACAGTAAAGATATATCTGAAACCAAACTTGTATTGGTTAGCATATTGTAAGCATAGTTGCCAAAATGAACCAAAAACATGTCTACAAAAAATATAAATTGTATATATTTACTACAGAAAAATACCTCTTTATCGATAATATTATACATATTACACAACTGAATTATACTCATTAATACAACATAATTATTCATCAGATTGCTGTAATAAATGGACTGAAAAGTAAAAAAAAAAAGTAAAAATTGCAAACTTCGAAAAAATCAGTCATTCTGTTTTCAATTAATGGAATTTAAACGAATTAGGCGGCTGCCATTGATCGTCTATTGTGTACATTAGAATTATAATTCAGTCTGTTTGTCTGTAGTTTTACTATTACTATCAGAATTATAGCATGATCTAGACCGTGAATTTGTTGCTTTAAATTATGACGTAATCGTCTTGCTTTTAAATATTACAAGTGAGAGAGAGCACCTGAACATCTCATGCTCAAATCTATTAATACAATTAACTTACCGTGTTACTACGATCATGAACAAGAACAGGCAAGATTGACAGAGAACGTAAAGAGTGACAGAAAGAAAAGGAAACAAGAGAAACCTATACTGTTACTTTATTATAATAGATAATACATATATAATAGATAATACAAGCTAAAAAGACAAAAAGTTTATCTAGTTTCAGCTGAACAAATTTGAAGAATGGCTACGTACGATAATTGAATAGGAAGAATATAATAAATTATAAGTAAAAGGGCTTTGGGATACTCCTATTAACATTGATCATCATGTGCGCCAAAGGGTTTTTATAACAGTATTAGTTCTTGCTCTTGAATAAGAAAAGGTATCAGGTGATAGGGTTACCCTTAAGAGGACGTGAATCTGAGAGAGTAATGCGGGGGAGTCTATTGTGTTGTGAAGTCAATTGACTCAGAACTCAGTACTCTGATCCCTTTTACTGCTTGAAGTGGCGATGGAGTGTCTGTTAAGGAGAGCTGCATAGTCAACACCCCTTTTGGGATAATAACCATCACTTTTAAATGACACATATTTCAAGAAGCGGCTCAGGATTCTTTCAAGAGGCAATTGAAGATACAGATATCTAGCAAGAAAATAATTATTTTCTTGCTAGATATCTTTCAGAAATTGATTTCTATTGTCAGTTCACCTTTAGCGACATTTTAACGCAGTCTAAAATGTCTTGCAAATTATATCTTAGAGAAAGTGTATAAACAGCTTTTGGCATTCATCCAAAATGCCCAACACTGAAATAGTTCAGCTCGAAAATCTAAATATCTCATGTAGGACATTTTATCATAGCAATAGCTGCCCCCCGTTTCCGAACATACGATACGATATTCGAATTCGGAAGGCGAGCGTGGTTGAGATGGGCAAGACAAACTGTCTAGCCACATTGAAAAGTACTCACCTAACTTGCCCATCTTTACTACGCTCGCGTTTCGAATTCGAATATCGTATCGTACGTTCGGAATCCGGGGGCTGATGTGAGCAAGGTATACCTTCCAAAACATCTAGAATGTTGACTCAACCAACTGAATCAAGTAATCGCATATGCTCAAAATAGGGTAGTAGTGTCAGTCTAGAAATTATCACGTAGGTACAATCTATGCAAAGAATTACCTAAAAATGATGTAAAGTACCCTAAAAAGAATAAAAATTTTCGGATACAGATGACGAAAAGTACATCACTCTAGTCAAGTCAGAACTTAAAGGAAGCGATAGTTCTTACACTAATAATATTGAAGCAAAATTTACCTACAAAGTTTTAATTTGGTGTGCGATTTCTATTTCCGTGTCTTTAATGATGTACAGCTATATATTATATTCAAAGTGTAATATGATAATTTTATTACGGATATCATGCTTAAGATGATATAATATTCTGGCGGACTTGTTCTTGTTCTTCGTCGTCGTTTTCCTTTGGTTCTTCTTCTTTTTCTTTTTCAGCTGGCCAAAAACAAGACCAGACTTATTATAAAAAAAATTAGATAAGTTAATATTACCTTTACGTTTAAAAATGTAATAAATAAATTTTTGCAAAATTTGTTGAAATATCAAACATTACCGTTTAGTAGGTACATACAGTTTAGTACAAAAATTGAAGGAACACTAATGATCCGGACAAAGTTGCATTTAAACGTCGGATAGGTCGGATGCGGTAGGTCATATGCACAAACTTTCTATTTTAAAATACCCCACAAGAAAAAGTCAGTAGGTGTAAGACCAGGTGATTTAGTCGGCGAACTTATTGGTCTAAATATTTCCATTCGTCTTTCTTCGAACAGAACTGTTAACCACTGCCGTTCCAAAAGCTTTGAATGAGCAGGGCAGCGCATCCATCTTGTTGCCAATAGACACAGCCATGTTGATTCAAATTCTTTTCAATAAAATAAGGTTTAATGATTCCTTCTTATTAAAATCCGCACCAAACATTCACTTCTTTATAACGCTGTCTTTGTTTCTGAATGACGTTATTACATTTTGGAGTCCAATAGCGAAGATTTTGTAATGGAACGTGACGAATGGTGCTGAACGTTGTTTCGTCAGTAAAAAAGATCATGTTGTGAAAACTTCTATCTTCGAGGAAATTCTCGTCAATGCGTAAGTAAAAGACCAATAGCTACTCTACATCTTCAATTTAAAGTGGAAAACAGAGACTTCGTTTAAAAGGCCAAACTTTGTTTTCTTTGTAAATTCTTTGCAAATGAGTTTTAGTAATATTTAGTCTTTGTGATCGTTTCCGTAGAAATAATGTTGGCGTTCTACATTATTGACAGAAGTGTAGCCGTATCGCCTTCGTTGTATTTTTTCTTGGCTTTCATATTAGTCACCACGGGTCCAGTAATCGCAATTTATGTACAAGTTTTCGCAGTACTTCGCGCGCTGCCGCAGTTTTCGGGAACTATACATGAAACATGTCTATAGCATATCGAAAATATGCGTTTCCAATGCCATTACATTTAACCAAATAAATAATTTTTTCAATGGTTAACATTTTGTAAATCCAACGGAAAATAACAGTATTTAAAAATGTACAGTTTATGACAATTGACTGTTCAATATTATGGACAGCACAGTAGTCAGTATTAGCCCAAGATTAATTTAATAATTTTCTACATTAAATTATTTATATTAAAGCATAATTAAACATAAAACAAATTTTAGGTTTTAATTGAACCGTTTCTATTAACAGTAAACTAAATTTCAAGGTAATGGTACTTCTCTTGAAACATTTTCGTTTTCTTGATTTCTTAGGACGCTGTATATCTAATAAAATTAATTTTAATAGCAAACTAGATAATTCGACAAGAAGAATTTTTTAAAGAATAACTTTATCATAAAATCGAAAGTTTCTTGCCCTGCATAAACACACACAATGTCAATAGTACCAACAAATTATCACAATAATGAAACTAGAAAAAATATACACTTTCGGAGAACAACGTATTTATAAATAGCTATGTAGATATTGTCTGTGTAATATAAACAATGACAAACTAAGAACCAAATCTCTATAAATTTATTTTCAAACCTTGACATTATCGAATATTTTTTACCGAATATTTTCTTACAAACCATAAAAAGTAGCACACATCCCAGCAGCCGTTTAATAATAGATTTAGAGTTTATAGCCATTGCATGTATTGAGAAATATGTATAATTGTCTACATATCAATGAGTCAATGCCTTTGGATGGAATTTACACGTAAATAAGGAAATTATTCATTTGTAAATTATATTTAGCTAAATTTGGGTCTAAATAATACCCTTATTCATCTTTATAAAATTTTAAATAAGTATTTTGATTTACAAATATGTCAAGGGAATATAATTTAATATAATTAAACCACGGCGAAAATAATCAAAGGTTTCAACTAATTACATAAATCAATTTGAATGAAATTTTATAGGCAAAGATATCTATTAACAGAATAATAGATATTTAACTTTGATTGTGACATGTGTCAGAGATGCATTGGCAGAATTTATATAATTATAATAAATAGTTATAATGATCTACAACATGTAAATTGGACCCTGACTGCCGGTCCCTAGTTGCAACCTCTGGGTTATAACCATTTTGTAAAGCGTCATTTAAACTTTAAGCTGCATAAAGAGATGGAATAAAGTAAATTTGCGTAATATCTATTTCTTTGTAACAAACAGTTATATTCGGCGCAAAGTCAGTAATTATGATTGAGCGTATTATTTAATGATTAGAGAAATATCTTTCTAAATAATTTTCAGTGACTACACATTTCGAATCTTTTGTAACTAAATATTGTAAATATTTCGTCGTATTATTTATATTTTCAAAAGGATGAATTGTTAACTGTTTTCCTCATCATTTTAACTCCATCAATCTATAGCAAGTATGTAAATTTTGAATTTTATAGTTATTATGTCTTGCATTTGGTAGTGACAATATAATAGCTTTTGAGTTATAGTTTGTCGACAAAACATCTGTATTGGTTGACGTTGAATTTAGTAATATATTTCACTTCTAAAAATAGTGCTCTTCACAAAATTTAATGGTAAAGCGGTTTTTTTATTAACAAATTCGTTATGTAATCGACTGATGAACATACTTCATTTGAAGATAAGCCTAGCTTATTCGAGCTTCAATGTATATAAATTTTAAAATTTGATTGTTTAGACTTGACGAATAACTATTGGTTATACCTAATTGAATTGGCATATATACGACAACTGCTTTTTCCGCAGTTTTAAGTTGAAAATATCGTTTTACTCTCTTCATTTGCAAAATACAAATTTTTCAAAAAAAAAAAAATAATTGTTAAACCATCTGAAATAATATTATAAATTGTCAGATATGATAAAGCAAAAAGTTACCTTTTAATCGAATTACTTAATTCTTTTTTGTACTCAGTTAAATGAACACTTGAATAATTGTTGACAGTAAGTCGACTGGTTTTATTCATTATAAAGACATATTTTTCAGAATTGACATATGGATATAGAATAATAATAAAACTATTTATTGTTTATTGGAGACAACTCAATTAGCATTTCAATTAGTACTGACCGTAGACCTACTACAACGCTAAATACTGGTTTTATCCGTTGTCAAATTGTTTGATGAATTTAAGTGCTAGATATGAGTCTGTATGACACTTCTCAATAAATCTAAATTTACCTTTAAAGTATAAACCTTACACAATATGCTATATCAACATTATCCTACCGATTACATTTTCAGTATAAAGAAGAACGAATTTATTATTTGTCAATAATATTTTCAGGAAGTTTCGTTAAGTTTGTAAAACATTTTATTACGTCAATTACATCAATTATTTAATGGAAAAGAATGATGAATACGTATATATGAGCATTAATTAAGCACATTTTAATTTACATATTTCCCGATCTGACCGTGACCGCATAACCTAATTTTTCATTTCACTACTTCCTCGAGTAATTGGTAAGAAACGCATTAGAAACCACTCTTTCTGCTATAAAAAGCGAAAGTGAAATAATATATGTATTTTTGTATACTGGTTGCACACAAAGTTTGTACTCTATTTTTTATCTAAAAACAGACACAGAAATGGCTTTCATTGAATAACTTGTGTTCCGTTTTGTTCTACTATTTCTTTTCCTATTACTATAATTCATAGCAGGGGACTTTTCAAAATTCTATTAATCTTTTCAGACGAACGACTATGGTGATGGCTGTAATGTTCTTAGAATTTGAAATTATTTTTACTAAGAAAATTCTGCCAAAATCTGTTTAAAGGGAAATTTCGATATACTATGGTTACTTATTATGGCGGATGAATCACAATTCCCAGCATTGCATGTTATCTTAAGAAAATATTATATCTTTTCTTTTAATTCCTTGTGAATCCTTTTTGTCCAGTACAGAAGTATGTAGGTCTAGCTGAATTTTTAGAATTATTCATCTGATTTTCAGGCGGAATTTATAGTGGATAACTGCCTTTCAAATCCCACCATTTACAGAGTATTGTTTTGGTGTTAATAGTATTTTTTGCTTCATATTTTTATAGATTATTCACTCTTCGTGAGCGGTTTTTTTTGTTAATAATCTATTCCTATCAATAATTCAAAAATATTGAATATTGCGGTTTTTTTTTTCAGTTGTATGTATGATTTGATAGAACTAAGTATAACAGGAATAAGGAAGTCAAATGATGATTCACATTCGATTTTTATATATGTATTGGATTAGAACTTACAATAATTTGCAAGTCTTGTTGGATAATCTACCTATCTGTAATTTACTGCAAAATATTATTGGTATTACTATTAATAAACCTTATACCTATTATTGTTGTAGCCTTAGACCATTTAAACATATAGACACGCCGTAACTATCAAGCAGTGAAGCAAATATTATTCTATGCGGGTGACGTCACGGGTGGGCACGATGCAACTACATACCTAGACTTTGTACTACATAAGTAAAGAAAATCCTTCATTTTAATTTATTAAAAACACCAATCTTCTTATTTGAAGGATATTTGTTTAAAAACATTATAATCTTGATATTTTAAGAACATTTGTCAAACAAAATCTGAATATATAACCCACAAATTTCGTTTATTGTACCCTATCGTACCTCAAATAAATATAAATTTTTGTAAAGACCAGCCAATTCCATTTACTTTTGGTTATTCAAAAATAAAACTCAAAGAAATTTGTGGTATACATTTATTATTAAGAAAAAATTATGCAAAATCGTTTTAAATTAAGTTTTAAATACTGAAGTTAACTACTACTTCCGGTCTACCGATTTTGCTGAAAAACCAATCAGATCTCAAGAGGGAGATTTTATACACGTAAATACAAAATTTGGAATTTATATCTACCGCGGTTTGACCGTTATCGTGGTCACACACAGAGAGACAGACACACACAGACATTTTTTAAATCACACTTTTTTGGAATCAGGGGACCTCAAAACGTGGATATCTGCAAAAATCTAGAGGTGGAAAATTTTCGTCATCACAATACTTCCTTATACTACGTATAAGAAAGTAAAAGAAATTGATTTATTTAATACTTATAAAAATGAGTTTGTATTTTGAATTACTGTCCAGAAAACAAAATTGTTTTCTTTAATTTATTCTTAATTTATTAGTATATCTGTTCACCTTGATGATATAGCCTAATTTTACAATAATTAAAACTAATAACTTTAATTAAATTTACAATATGATTATTGTTGACATCGTTGTCATACATGTATTCTTTGTAATTGTTGAAAATTGTGCCATGAACACTGCTCGGAACTTTTATACATAATTTAGCGATTAAATTTTTGGATTGTTGCATAATTAAAATTAGAACGATTTAATCAATATTAACACAGTATCTATAACGTTAAAACGGACGTTAGACATACAACAACAGCAGAAACAAGCCCACCCGTGACGTCACATGCCTGCCTTATGTTTGCTTCAGTTCGTATTCAAGGCGGGACGGAAAACGGCGTGTCTATATGTATAAACGGTCTAAGGTTGTTGCTAAGATACTGGATTTATTGATGGAACAACACTTTTAGATATAAAGAGCAAATTATCAAATATATTATGCGTATTTTAACCTCAACAGATTATGTCCACGTAATGTTTTGAATTCATCTTTGATCAGTTTACTTACTGCTTAATTAAATTCAAAAGATAACAATTTTTATATTTGTTTTCTTTACGGTATAAGAAAACTTGAACATAAGTATATAAATTTTTTATTTTTGCTGTTAATTTTATGTTAAGTTTATTTTTATTTTTCCTCATATTTCCTGTTCCAATATATTGGAGACTATTTATTCTTCTTCACCAATTACCATTTTGTCAAAAACACAGTTTTTGACAAAACACTTTATGTCTGTGGTCAATCTTAAGATATAAAATTTCATTTCAGAAATTTTGTGTTTTTAAATATTACAACATTCAAGAATATGATGATAATCAGCTGTATGTTTTGTTTGGTAGTAATAAGTATGAAACAGGAATAATAACTAAATGATTCCTGAAGAATTTTATAACGATTTTGATTCTATTATGATATCTGCCTGGGATTCCAAATTGCATTCGATTCTGATAAGTCGCCAGTCTTCTTGTGGGTAATTCAACTGTTTGTAATTCACTGCAAAATTTTTTGCCGTTATTGTTAATAAATCTGATATAACTATTGCTGGCGCAGTTAAGCACCTGGGATGGATGATGGACAACATTTTAAATATAAAAAACAAGTCCTCAAACATATTAATGCTGGGTATTCTTGTCTCAAAAGGTTGTGTTAACATAGAGTTCATTTGTGAAGGCAATGATTTCTGAAGCCTTTTTTCTGCCTCAGTTAGTTTGCTATGAATAAATGTATCATGCAATAGTGGCTAAATTTTCATTGAATTAAATTAATAAGATTGAATGATATAAGAAAATTTAAACATGTCCACCGTATAGGTATAAGAAAATACGTTTCTTCTCGAACGTTCAATCACCACAATTTAAAACGGCAGAGAGCAGAAGTGAATTTCATTTTGCATATATTGACCTAAAAATTGATAGACTGTTCCACTTAAAAAGAATTAAATTACACACGAACGAAAATGTCAAAATTTCATGGGCCTCTATTCCGTAATATTTTAATCTAATGAGATCAAATTGCAGCAATAAAATATTATATTATTATGTGTGTATCTCAAACACATGCATATATACATATACGTTTTACATATAAAGGTATATATGTAAGTCACAATAATAAAATATTATTATTTACGTTTAATTCAATGCTGAAAACAGACGCTTTTTATCTTGCGTACTTCTTGATATATTGCAAAACTTTGAAAGTGCAGAAATCAGTTTTTTTCTTTGGAAAAAAATTAAATTCGAAACGGTGCCACCCAGATAATTAGTTATCGGCCTTAAATGTTGTGAGAAATTAAAGAATGCAAGTAATATACATAGTAAAACATTATAATTTTAATAAATGTAAAAAATCGCAACCTTTTACATTCCTTGCTTTAATATAAGTACACTTATAAGCGTTAATTGCCGAAATTCATGTTTGTATGGTGCTTAGGAGTTATATCGCAATTTGTTACGTACAGTATTGGAGATGAAAAATATATTCCGATCTTTTTTAGGTTAGCTATGACAGAACTATGGATATATTGTAAACTCTGTCTTTAATGAAATATTTATTTAGAACAGTCAATCAGTTTAGTATAAAGCTGCTGGCAAATATTTTGATATTTATTATTTTAAAGTAAATTAATTAAATTTTGAATATTCAAACAAGATATTTATTATAATAAGTGACAAATAAATTAATTCGTTATTGTGACCTAGCTAACGGTACTATCAAGTAAAAAAGGAAGGAGGTTTAAAATTTTAGCATTGTGGAACACCAAAAACAGAAACAAATTTAGAAAGTTATTGTGTGGACATAATTGATGATGTCAAAAGCACGGACAAGATTAGTATATATGATATCCATTTCGTTACAAGCTTACTTAAGGTTACAAGGAATGATAAAACTCAGTAGTTATTGAGCGGTCATCATAAATTTATATTTATATTTTTTCTCGTGTAGACAAAATTGTTTTTTATACAGAATTTGTCCAAAATCAGAAAAATTAAAAAAAAACGGCATTCAACCTGTAGTTTCTCAAATTATTCCGGTCACAACATTCCGGTCACTACAAACAATGGAATTTAAAGTTACATATAAAAACTGTAGACATTCTATATCAACTGAAAATCACACATATAGTTTAATTACCGTTTAGAATCTTTCACAAAATGTTTAAAGAAACATAAAATTATATCCATAACAAATTCGAACCATACTCGAATTCACTCCCATTAATTATAATAAATAATAATAATTTTCTTTTATTTTCTTGTGGGATCTTTAAGCAAAACAAAATATAAGAATATTGTCGATAAATGCTGAAATATACTATATTAAAATTACCCAACAGATGCAGTAGCAACAGCGCACGAGAAATGCGTCACTTGAACGTCATACATAAAATAACGCTTACTATTGGTTCGTTTGCCAGGACGCCCACAATAGAATAAATTTAGTATTGTGTTTTGACAGTTTCAATTTTGCATTATTATTATTTTCTTCTTTCTCAGTTTCTTTGCTTAATATCTAACAAAAAGTATTTCTGAATACTACTGTACATTGTTTTTGTGACAAACGTAAGTAAGGGCATGAAATATAACATTAGAAGATGACTTTTGAAATATCTACTTTATAGGTTATAAACTCAATCCTACGTTTAATCACCTGTGGTATCAGTCTGCCCCTTTGCGTAACATTATGTAGAATTCACGTCCTCAGAAGAGGCTCTCCAATCATTTTACAGTAGAGGACAAGGAGAGGTTTTTGAATATATACAAAATAAAACCTTACTAGAAGAGCCAGGTACTTCGAAAGTAGATAACATTGTAACTACAGCAACAGCAGCAGGTAAATATTAATGTTATTTTTTTGAATAATAAAGTCTCATTTTGATGATTTATATTCAGGAATATCAGAACGTAGTGCTTACAAGGTTTTGCAAGAATATAGTGCTGAGCATAAATTTCAATCACCCAAGAAATACCATAGGAAAAAGGCCAAAATGGACCCCGTTGATGATGTAATGCGGAATAGCATTCGAGGAATTATTTATTCCTTTTTTTTTAAATTCATTTGGAAAAACGCAATTAAACATGCAGTTAATGTGGAAAACAAAATGTGGGAACTTGATAATTTAATGGATTGTCAAGAAGATTCATTAATTATAACAGGTGATGATTCCACTACATCATATTCTAGTGATGACTAATTAATAGTGAGACTGATTTGATGCTGTTTTATTTAATATGCTCTTTTTGTAAATCACAGCTCCTTATACTTTATTTTTCATATGTAAATTCATCTATTGATGAATGAATAAACTTTCTTTGTATCATGTAAGTAATCATAGAAACTTAAAATATATTTTCTCCTAATAGTGTCGTTTTCTTTATTTCTTCCCATTTCCCCAATTTACAAGCGAATTGGACAAAATTAAAAATTAAATTACTACTTTATATTCATTAAATGGGCATTTATTTAGAAGAAAATTATTCTTTGATTTCACCACTTTAGCTACCTACCTTAAGCTTGCTTTTAATAAATTGTTATACAAATCCACTATATACAGAATATTAAACAAAGTTCTTTATTATAATGTACCTACTATTCCAAACGTCAAACAAACTATCATATCACAACATTTCTTGTTCACATAAACCTGAAGAGAGGACGGCTCTTGTATTTTATTTTCATTTCATATTCATTCCGATTATACGTAAAATAATCTAAAGTAATGAAAATTATTAGTAACCAGTTACTTAAACAGAGCTTATATTAGGTACATTGCATTAATTTTACATATTTGTTTATAACGTCTAATGTCAAAACATTTATGGTTAAGGCTATGCTTTAAGCGTTGTGAATTTGCCATTTTAAGCTATTACTTCAATGCAATGTTGCTACTGCATCTGTTCGGTAATTCAACTATAGGTACTAGAACCTTATATTAATCAGACACAAGACGTTGAACTTATAGGACGATTTTTTCAATACAATGCTTCAGCACTTACGCCTCAATAAACACGAGCAAACATTTTGGAAACACTTTTTTCATAATCGATAGGAGAATTTCGCAGCAAAGTCTTCAAGTCACACAGTTATAGATCTCTCCGGCTTTCTGTCCATGATAGAGATGATTTTTAGAACCATACCCCACTCAATAGCTTTTATGAACCCAACCCATCAATACTGGAGAAGCATTTTGAAAGCACAACATCTACTTTAGAATACAATGTTCTTGCATTAAAGGTTATTCAAAACTGAAAGCTGTTATTGATTTTACATAAGATACGAAGCAACTGTATTGCAGCAGACCGTTTATCTTAAAAGTTTGTGTCAAAATTATCAATGCGACAAGGAATAATTTCATTCAAATACTTGACGGTTAAGTCATATTAAATACAGGGTATTCCACGAGAGCCGTTCGTTAGAAGTTTTCGTGGTTAGAAAAAACTAAGAATTCTGAAATTTTGGGTTCCAGGGTTATTCAAGATTCTTTTTCATTTTCAAGATCATACTACATCCGGTTATACCGGAAGTCGCCATTAACTTCCTTATTTTAAATGGAACACCCGGTATACTATTTCATTTTTGGATTCCTGAGAAAATTTCATAGTGGGTTTTCATGAGGTTTCCCTATACTTATTTTCAATTTTTTCTTAGATATCTTGATTTTTTTGAAAATTTTGACAGATGTAGCCCTGTTTTGAGCATTGCGCCCTTTAACCAATTTCGATTGGTGGAAAGCGCTTCTGGGGTAGACGGAAGCACAGGAATGATACTTTCGAATGCCATATTGACAACTGATTTATCGCATACAGGGTATCCAAAATTTAATGACCAATTACATCATTTTAAAAGTTGAAAAAGATCGTTTTTTCAAATGGGACACTCTGTATTTTATTGGATGGTCGGATGCAGAATTTGATTCTGCATCGATTTGCTATAACATTCCCTATACCTATTTCCAGTGGTTTTCTTGTTAATCCATATTTTTATCAAAGGTGATCAAACTCCAAAAGTTCTACCTAGTAAGCCTTGATTTTGACAGGAATTGAAACAATGTTGATTTAATGTCAAAGCAGTATCATCGTACAGATTCGTGAGGTATCTACTTACAGTTCTAGGGATTTTGTTAACTTGCTTAAGTACAGTTTATAATGGAGAATGTTGAAGAATATTCTAATAATGATTTATTAAATTTGTTTTGCACGCACGGTGAATGTGGACGAATTGTTCGACGAATATGCAGACTATTTAATGAACGATATCCGGACCTACCAACAATGACTCCCGGAAAATTCGCAAGAATCGAAACTCCCTTTATAGCAACTGGAAACGTAAGGGCAACTCAAAATAACTTAAAGCCAGTAACTGATAATGAAGATAACGTGGTGAATGTGTTGGCGTTTTTTCAAGCTTATCCGCGGAGTTCAATTTCGACAGCAGCGCTGGATTTGGGTATTTCAAAAACATCAATCCACAGAATATTAAAAAAACATGGAATGCATCCTTTTTGTGAGACAACTGTTCACGGATTACGTCTTGGTGATGAGGCAAGACGTGTCAACTTTTGCGAATTTATGATTTTGAAAATGACCGAAGATCCGAGATTTCTTCATCAGATTATGTGGACTGATGAATCGAAATTCAGCAGGCAAGGAATTACAAATCGCCGAAATACCTACTCACTACTGGGCATAAGATAATCCACATGTTATTAGGGAACATAATCACCAAGACCGCTTTAGTCAATGTTTTTTGTTTAATTATGGACAACAGAGTGGCTTATCAAGTGTACGATGAAAATTTAAATGCGGCTAGATATCTGGAGATACTGAGAGGGTTTGTTAGTGATTTTCTAAATGCCCTACCTCCACGTGATAGAGCAAACAGTTGGTTTCAGCTTGATGGTGCTCCAGCACATTCAACTATAGCCGTACACCGGCAATTGTCAATGATGTTCGAGAATCCTCAGATCACCCGATTTGACCCCCTTGGATTTTTACCTCTGGGGTCGTATAAAAGAACTAGTGTACTTTAGGCCGGTACAAACTAGAGAGGAATTATTGAACCGTGTTCACCATGCGTTTACTGATATAAGTCCAGACGAACTTCGGAGATCTGTTTCGCGAGGAGTATATGACAGAGTTATTCAGTATTTCAACCAAAATGGAGGTCATATAGAACAATTATTGTAATTTTACATTCTCTTATTATTTTTTGTCATTATGTTCCAATTTTTTGTTTTTATTTTATATTTCATTCTAAATGTTATGTACTAATGTCATGTTCTAATTAAAGTAAATTTTTTACCGTTTCATTGATTTTTATTTGGCTTCGAAAGGCAAGCTATGTTTCGGTTTCTGCCAAAAAACCACATTAAAATAAAAAATTTGGATTAACAAGTAAACCACTGGAAATAGGTATAGCAAATCGATGCAGAATCAAATTCTGCATCCGACAATCCAATAAAATACAGGGTGCCCCATTTGAAAAAAACGAGTTTTTTCAACTTTTAAAATGATGTAATTGGTCATTAAATTTTGGATACCCTGTATGCGATAAATCAGTTGTCAATATGGCATTCGAAAGTATCGTTCCTGTGCTTCCGCCTACCCCAGAAGCGCTCTCTACCAATCGAAAGCAGAGCTACATCTGTCAAAATTTTCAAAAAAAATCAAGATATCTAAGAAAAAATTGAAAATAGGTATAGGGAAACCTCATGAAAACCCACTATGACATTTTCTCAGGAATCCAAAAATGAAATAATATACCGGGTGTTCTATTTAAAATGAGGAAGTTAATGGCGACTTCCGGTATAACTGGAAGTAGCATGATCTTGAAAATATTTTAAAATGAAAGAGAATCTTGAATAACCCTGGAAACCATAATTTCAGAATTCTAAGTTTTTTCTAACCACGAAAACTTCTAACGAACGGCTCTCGTGGAATACCCTGTATTGTAATACACATTTCAAATGAAATTAAAAGAAATATATTTTATGTAATAATAGGCACAATTTGTTAAATATCTTATAATTTACGTTTTATTTTCACCTTTAAATTCATTGTACGAGTTAATTAAAATATTCGTTTTTAAATTAGAATAAATATGATGTGATATGCACAGTGACTCTCTTTTAAAATTAACGGCCAAAGTTTAAAAGCAGCACTTTAAATGTCTTGAGAATACCATATCCTCAATTGCGTAAGGAATATATATAAATATTACACATACATATACACATTCATATCTAAACTAGATTGTGCCAGTAACAAATATATAATACTATTGATCACATTTGTCCTCTCATATTAAAAAGTACAAAATAAGCGGTAAAGATTAAGGTGGTTATCCCTTGGTCTAGTATTTCCTTTTGATAATCAATTTTTCCTGTTGAGCTTGACCAATATCAATCGGTGTTCAAAAAGCAAGATAACTGTGCGTTATATGTATGAACTTGACAATAGGAATTTGTTAAAGGCTAGGCAATCGTACAGTAATTTTTTATCGTATTGCATTTGTTACTGGCTTGTCAATGTTTCTAATTTTTCGACTACAGACACTGATTTTTTTTACTGTTGAAGCACATCTCTTAAGAAATGAAATTAGAAACTTTTCTAATAATTAGATGTGGCGATTTACACCCACATGGTGTATAAGAATATCGCATTCAACATTAATTGTTGTTCAACGTTTGGATTGAAAATGTGAGTGACTATTTGGACCACAGTTTCAATCAGAAAGTTTTACACGTGAAATGTATCAATTTTTTTTTTTTACAAGAATTACAACCTGGGTTACTTGAGGATTTGCAACTGATAACCACAAATGTAATGTGATTTATGCAGGATGAAGCACCATCACATTTTAGTGTGGTTACGCGCAAATATTTATAACAACATATAAGGATTGCTAAATACATCGACAGGGACCAGCTATCCTCAGGTTTAAATCCACTGAACTTTTCGTATGGGACTGTTAGAAGACGGTGTACCCTCTAGTGGAAAATAAAGAATCCTGGTGTTTTTGAATGATTTTAACAGAAACAAAGAAAATTTACAATAAGTGAAACAAAAACATCTAAGAACAAAAAATCTGAAAGTAGTCGAGGGTATAATCTGAATTTTTAGATCATAATATTTCTCATTTCATCTTCTTACATTCATAAACATATTTTTTAACGCAAAATAATATTTTCATTTCCTTATTTAAAATATTACATCATATCTAATTTATCACAAGTCATGTTAAACTTTTAGTAAGCAATATCTAATAATAATAAGGTTTTCTGAAATTATTGTTTATGTAAAATGATCTGTGTAGAGAGGTAGTGCCCGATGTCGTGTAAATTTGATCCCGCTTAATCAACTTCTTCTCACCTATAGAGCTTATGATATTACAATGGCGAAAACATTGTGCCGCTTATGTAATCCAATTACAACAAAATCTCTTAAAAATTTTGATTATTTAACTTACTGTCACTTACCCATTTGAACAAAAAAAAAAATACACGTGACATGGAAATTTGAATATTTTAAACAATATAACAAAAACAAAACAACACTACTACTACAACATACTAGCTTTTTTGACATATTTCACATTGAACATTGAAACAAATTGCATGTGATTTTCTGGTTTATCACGTGTAGATTTGATTGATAGGTGACTATCCGTTTGTTCTGCCATTCACAATGTCAAATTTTCAGCATAATCTGGTTATTAGGATGGTTATGAACATACGTATAGAAACAGTTTCTAACATTTAAATCCAATATTTCTTTGATAAAAATATCTTGATGCAAGACTGTTATTTTAGCTCAAGTCAACTAAAAATATTAGCTTAGGTAAATTATTTTTAGTAGTAGAACATTTTACTTTTTTTTATTTAATTAGACAAAAGATTTCAACCATTTTTAGCAGTTTGGATTTGCTTGAAAGCAGTTATTTGATTTGTGTTAAATAAGTTTGAAAATGCGTTTTATTTTAAGCAAATATTAACTGCCTGCTAGAAAATACTTGCGCTCCCCAAGATAAGTATGTGTAAAAGACTGTTCTGTGTTCTATTGCATTGTGATTATAACTTAAATTTTAAGTTTTCTGGTCATGTCAAATTTTCAGCATAATCTCGTTATTAGGATGGTTGTGAACATACTGACAGAAACAGTTTCTAACATTTAAAGCCAATATTTATTTGATAAAAATATCTTGATGCTGGACTATTATTTTAGCTCAAGTCAACTAAAAATATTAGCTTAGGTAAATTACTTTTTGTAGTAGAACATTTTACTTTTTTTTCTTTAATTAGACAAAAGAGTTCAACCATTTTTAGGAGTTTGGATTTGCTTGAAAGCAGTTGTTGTTTGATTTGTGTTAAATAAGTTTGAAAATGCGTTTTATTTTAAGCAAATATTAACTGCCTGCTAGAAAATATTTGCGCTCCCCAAAATAAGTATGTGTAAAAGATTGTTCCGTGTTCTATTGCATTGTGATTATAACTTAAATTTGAAATTTTCTGGTCATGTCAAATTTTCAGCATAATCTCGTTATTAGGATGGTTATGAACATACTGATAGAAACAGTTTCTAACATTTAAAGCCAATATTTCTTTGATAAAAATATCTTGATGCAAGACTATTATTTTAGCTCAAGTCAACTAAAAATATTAGCTTAGGAAAATTATTTTTTGGAGTAGAACTTTTTACTTTATTTCCTTTAATTAGATAAAAGATTTCAACCATTTTTAGGAGTTTGGATTTGCTTGAAAGCAGTTGTTGTTTAATTTGTGTTGAGTAAGTTTGAAAATGCGTTTTATTTTAAGCAAATATTAACTGCCTGCTAGAAAATATTTGCGCTCCCCAAGATAAGTATGTGTAAAAGACTGTTCTGTGTTCTATTGCATTGTGATTATAACCTAAATTTTACATTTTTCTGCAATAGCACATAATTATGAATTCTTAAATGGATAACCAGTACCTATATTATACTAATTACACAACACACGACTTTAACCAAATTCAATTATTTCAAAAATAAATGCGTTGTATGAACACTCATTATGTCTTACTTGTAATATTTTGCTAACTATTACAAGTACAAATTACAAGTAGAAGTAACTCTGTAATGAATTAGTGACTTAAAATATTTTCTTATTATATTTACATTATTTGGCATAGATGAGTATAGCTGGAAATGCAATAATATACTTTTTCGTTGATATCTGACTTTACATACGTCGTATTTTTGATACTATTATCATTCTAAACATAAAGTATACATATATGTTTTCAATTTTAGAATATCCATATATATTCTAACATTCTAATACTACTAGATGCACTCACCGTGTTGTTCACGTACATACGTCCCATTTTTGTGTTTATTTTTTCCTTCCGTGCTCTATTAAACTACAAAATTATATTAAAAACACCCAGCCCCGTTGTTGTATTTTTACGAACCATCCGATAAAAAAATCATCATTTATTCGTTTTTTTATTATTTTAATGATTCTTTTCAGCGTTTAATATTTTTACTCCTCACTTAAAAATTCAAATGGTATGATATAAAATATGCACCGAACATATACTATTACGGCTAATGTATGCTAATATTACATAAATATAAGTAATAGTTCACTGGAGTGTGCACACAGCGTACTTATTTTGAAACACTTTTACTTGCTGGCGAAACTGACCGGTCTACAATCATAGGTATAACAAACTAATGTTGTCGTTTTGCTTTTTTTGTCGTTTTTCATGGGATTCTAGGGGACTGAATTGAAGCCGGGGCCCCACTTTTATTAATACAAGAAAATTATAGCAATTCTCTTTGAACGACGTGCTTTCAATTGCGAAATCACAACTTCGCATCCTAGCGTAGAGTGGGATCCATAGCATGTCTGGTACAAATTGAATCGTCTTTGACATTTAAACTGCGTGTCTACTTGTAAATAATTAAAATTACGGTGACGAAACGAATATGAGATGCACTATTTAGGTAAACTCTGAATAAAATATGCATAAGTGCTTTCTATGCATTGAATTTTTCTTCAGTACATTCTACCCTTTATTTAGAAGTTAATATTTCTGTGGAGTAAATTAACTTATTTATAAGACAACGTTTAAAGTATGGAATATTAATATACACAGAATGGACAACAAACTCCTCCATTATAATATATTTTCAAATATTGTTGTTACTATATACCGTATGTGTCAATTTTCATTAGGTATATGGATTCGATGTTTACATGCGATTTATACGTATACAAATAATATGTGGCAACGTGTGTCACCCCTACTATCCGTCACCAATCCCGACAACAATCCACATCACAACGACTTTCTCCGATCTTCCCAGTTCTACATTAAATGTTTAGCTGCGAACACCACAGAACACGTTGCGATCTAGCCTGCAATAAAAGCCGTCATCATCAAATGGCCGTCGCGATCTAGTAGTTTATTATTATTTTCAGAATCCTTTTTTATTTACCTTATTTTTAATTTTATTAGAATTACGCTTTTGTTTGTGACATGCAGAGTGAACGCAGCTTAATAATTATCTGCATTTACTGAAAGGAAAAAGAAAAATCCTTGAAATGCGTACATATTATTTCTGAGCGCAGTACAAACACCCTAGTCAATAGTCCAACAGCTACTGCTAACTTGAGCTTGCATCGATCGCGCTCGCATTGAAGAGGAAAGGTGGGGTGCCATGTTGTCACGTATTGCATGAATTAATCGCCTATGGCTAATGAAAATTGACACGTGCTGTATATGTATACAACGGAAAATAATTAACGCACATACGTTTAATTATGAAGGAGTAAAGATACTTGAGAAGATTAGTAAGTATCATAAGAGACTATTTTTGGAGATGGTGGATATCAATGCGGATGATAAGGCAATTAATTTTAGATCTGACGTTAACTCTTTAAGTTCCATTTACTGCAATATCTTAAAGTCCTTGTAAAAGAAAATAATTTGTATTCGAAAAAGAAAATGTATTTTTAATTAATAGTTTTTTGTTTTTATCAATGCTATTGTCTTTCTTTACTTGTAGGTGTGCGTACACTCTGTACTGAGTACATTTTAATTTGCAACAAATGTTGGATTTTCACTATTTAATATTCGAAGTAATATTTCACAATTGTGATACATAGACTCATAAGTATACCACTTTCCAAAGTTAATTTTGAAAAAGAGCTAAATATAATTAAACAAATTGCAATAAACAATAATTATAAACGGGAAATAATAGATAAAATTCTGCATAATAAATTATTTAAGAAAGCTATTTCACAAGTCTATCCGATAATAAAAGATACAAATAATAGATATAAAACCATTACATATGTCGGTCCACCTAGTGAAATTGTTGCTAAGTTTTTAAATAACAATAATATAAAAGTAGATTTTAGAACAAACAACAAATTATCTAAATATATTAAGAACAATAAAGATAAAACACCTAAAAACCAACAGTCAGGAGTCTATAAGTTAAAATGTAGTGATTGCCCTAAGTTTTACATAGGCCAAACAGGAAGAACGTTTGAGAAAAGGATGTCAGAACATTTTAGATCCTTCAAAATGAAGAAAACTGATTCTTCATACGCAAACCACCTCATAGAAGAAAGCCATAGTTTTAGTCATCATTTCGATATCCTACATATAGAAAATAAAGGTGTTAAATTAAACCTACTAGAATTCCTTGAAATTAATAAAAATAGACCCTCTAATAATTTACTTAATGATCAGTTAGAAACTAATAACTCCCCCTTATTAAGTTTATTTTCATAATGTACACTGTTCAATAGATCACCCCCTCTACATAAATTGTGCTATATTGTTAGATATATAAGTGTTTGTGTAATATTTTTATTTATTTCTGAAGAAGCCACTTTGTTGGCGAAACAATTGTCAAATATTACTTCGAATATTAAATAGTGAAAATCCAACATTTGTTGTTTATTTAGTAATTAATACGATGGATCTTCATCAAGTAAAGACCGAATCAATTCAATATTTTAATTTGCTTTTTAACATTTGTGTATTATTTTATATTTTATGTTTTTACTATTTTTGTAAAAGACAAGAATGTGTTTTGTTGTTTTCAAATTGTTTTTATTTTGTATAATTCTGTGTATAAATAGCAGTATGTTTGAGGAATGGCACATGTAAACACAACAGATTTTATTTCAAGTTATAGACACGCTGTTTAACATCATTACATCTATTTGTTTTATTTAATAACGATTTAGTTGTAAGTTTAGTTGTTACTTAGATGTTTTGTTTGTTCTCTACTTAATTCATTTTTTAGTATTCTCCTGAAGACGCAATAAAAATAGATTGCGAAATATTTTCCATACAGACCGCTAACCCGATATTATTATCACTGCTTTATATGTAGTATATATATATATATATATATATATATATATATATATATATACACAGGGTTAGTTTTAAATAGCGACATTAAAAAAATGAGGTGAAAGAAAAATATGAGTAACGCTCGTACAAAAAAATTCGCGGTCCACTGTGTACGCAGTGACGAGAAATTGATTTTTCTTTTCTCGAGTCCGAACCTGTTGTAGTTAATATACAAACATTATAATTTTCAGATAGAGGAATTTAAGTTTCAAAATAATATACTTCAATTGAATGAAAAAAAAACATGGTAATGCACTGAGGTTGTACCTTTTCCGCATAAAGGCGTGCTATTCACACAAAAAAAAACATCACCATAATTTTGTTCAATTGTCATTCATTCTCAAAGGTTGTAACTATTTGCATTTTATCGTTTTTTTTGGAAGAACTGGAATTACTCCTGGTATTTACATAAATGCTTATAGGATAAACAAAGTTATGGACTTTAACTACATTTTGGCCCAAAAAATTTAGAAATTTTTGATGAGTTACAAATAAATTCCTTTTTTGATTTTCAGTTAGACATTTATACGTATCCTTCAGATTCGTATAGCCTGGTACCTATTTAGCGGTAACCCTGTGTATATATATTATACATTAAAATATTAGGTATAAATATGTTGAAGGGAGCTTTTAGGTTCTTTCTTAGACTAACGTTTTTGCTGTCACCACCTTATTGACTTTCCGAATATATGACTATGCTTTTAAGTAGTAGGTTTTAATAGGTATCGCTGATAATTGTGTTGGTTTCTGGAGAGTGAGTCAATTTGAAGAAGTGTGAGCGACAGTCAACAATCGCGACGTTCATCGTGCAGGTATTTTCTTTGATCTGATGTTCTATAAGAAGGTTATTTAGGCTCATTCCTGTTCTGAAACTGTATCAATTGCATGCATTTGTTTCAATTTACACAAACCCATTCAGTGTTGTGTATCAAACATTTTGATTACAACTTTCATTTACTTTCAATTCTCAAAATAACACCGAAATCGGTCAGATATGAAGTTTAAATTTTACTTATACAATAGTGGGATTAACATGTTTTATTCTTCTCCGACAAAACAAACATATTTTATCATTGTTCGGATTTCGTCTCTTTCTATTTATATAGCACATGGGGTGGCAGCCTTTTTGTAAAATTTGGTCTATGAGAAGAGGTTCCAAATAATTAGCTTAGAAACGGAATAGAATACTTCGAAGAAAACTGGAATACCTACTATAGCAGACAAGAAATAGAAATTTTTTTGGAGATTTTAATGCTTGAGCAGAAGCAAAACTCTGCCCTACTGAATAAAATACTTTTACGGAAATCTATTTGCGGAACACGATTTTGTATAAGATAGAATTATAGAATTCATAATGAATACACAACATACATAAACTCACCACTCTGAAGAATTCAATTCGATATATTCGATGTATTTAACGTAACGTTTTATGTTGAAAATATTAAAGAAATAATGTTAATGCAAGAGTAAAGACTGTGAAACTAATGAGTTAGACAGAGTGGCAAGGACAGAAAAACCCATCAGAAAATAGTCAAAGAAAACTAGGTAATAGTTTTGTTTAATTCCGTACTTCTGTACACAGGCGTCCCAACGAAGTGACAAAGTCTATCATTGTTATCTAATATGGTAGATCGGGCCAATAATTTAATACAAAAATTGTAGATCAACAACATGTTTGAGAACGACAAACTATTACAGGGTTTTCTAATGGCGCTCAATATACTTCGTTATATTTTAGTTTTCTTCTAGATTTTAAAAATTCCTAATAACAATTAACGTAATGTAATCGAACCCCTTTAAAATTAATAAATAACCTGATGTCATGGTCCCACTATTGGTAGCCATATTGTAATAGAACCCTTATAATTCACTTTATCTTTAATAATTTTTTAAGTAAAATAAAAGTAATTGAATCATTTACCTGACTAGCTGAATTAAATTTTCTCAGGATAAGAGATGTTAACGATAGCGTCGATAACGTCTTAGGGCATTATTTGGCACACTTCAATAGAACACTATTGTATAAATTAAAATAATATTTGTATTAGAAACTAAGAATTCATTCATATTTTAATACAAACACAAAAGAAAACATTTACAAAATAACATCATAGTGTCTTCAAAACTGAAATATTCAATGACAAATTTATTGGAGAAGAAAATATTAATTAGAAAAAGAAGAATTTAATAGTAAAAGAATTGGATCTTCATAAATTGGAAACCATATAAGGTAAATACGTTATCCAGAAAGAAGAAATTACAAAGGTGTTTGTGTTTATGGATATTTTCCAACCCTGATCGATGAAAAGAACGGGACATTATACTAATTATTACAACTGATATTACCTAAAATAAATTGAAATTGGACTGTAAGCTGAAAAACAATAAAGGAATACATTATCTAGAAGAGAAGACTGCAGTACGAGACTACAAGTTTGACGTATCCTGACGGATGAATGCTGTCATTGCTGTACCTACTTGAGGATTCCGGGAAAAGGACCGTACCTGTTTTTAATCAAATAAGAAAACGTAAAGTACAAAATATAACATTTTATGTGCAAGTTTTATTAGTTAAAAGTTTAAATCAGACATTTATTTTCAATTTAAGGGTTAGAAATTGTCACAATATAATTGACTTTGTTTTATTAGATTATTCTGTTTTGTATGTTTTAAATTTTGAAATCTAACATTTCTTAACGTAAAAGTATAGTTCACAATTCAAGAATAATTTAAATTGAACTTTTGTATGTAAATAAAATGATTACGTCGATACAAATTCCTTATTATGTTAGTTTTGACATATGATTGATTAATTATTTTTGACACTAGAATTATTTAACTTTCATTGATTTTGAGAATTGAATTTGGTGTATGTTTTAAAGATTTATGATACACAATTCGAAATAATTACGTATTTATCTATATTTTCCAGTAGTAATTGGATATTATTTTGATTATTATTAACGATTAAATAAAATACATATAAACCTATATGACTTTATTTATTTTTCAAATATATCAAGTAAAAGAACGTTTCACAAGAATTAATTTTTATTTTAAAGAAAGATTGAAGTAACTTTCACATTTAAGAACTCTAAAATTCCTGAGATTAAAAGTTTTTATATTCATGCTTGCTAATTTTAAAATATCTTAGAAACCGACTGAGAGTTCAATTGATTATTAAATTAAAAGCCGGAGATTTAAATGTTTTGTTGAGATTTTAAGAAGATACATATTTAAAGCCTCAGTATCTTGTTGGATAAGTTTTATTTAGCAATTCTAGCTGAGGATAACAGCATAATATATATATATATATATATATATATATATATATATATATATATATATATATTTGAAACAGTAATTTTTATTTTCTCTATATATATATATATATATATATATATATATATATATATATATTTTTAGAATTTGCGCCTCAAGCAGCCATAAATCTTCCACTAATTGTTTTGTCTTTTATTTAAAACACAAAAGAGCAATCGAATAAGCGGCTAGTAATTACTCACCCTGTATATTGATACGACTCTATATGTTTTACGTAGTATGAAAGATGAGTGACACTCAGAAGTGGAAAAAAGATATAGAATAAGAAAATACAGGGCCGGTGGAGAATGCATTAGAAATTGATTTCGAATCGGAAATGAAAGAATGAGAAGGCGAAATGCTAAAGTTAAAAAATAAAGTAATTTCAGCTTGCTTTAAGTTAAGCTTTAAAATCTATAAATGATGTTGCTCAATGGGCTTAGAAAATTGGAGATGAAGTAGTATGTTGCACTTTTCTCGTGGTACATGATTTGAAACAACAGTTAGTACTACAAATACTACTATAATACTACAATAAGCGCAAACAATCAAAAATTATTTATTTTTTGCCACAGATAACCCTGCTTATGTAGATATCTGCTCGTATTACACAATACACATATTCATATGTAATATATATAATAATAATAATAATAATAATAATAATAATAATAATAATAATATATTTGCCCAACAGATTTACAATCTAATTATAGGACAAAAACATCAATTACAACGTATATATATTTGCAGACTAAAATTAAAGTAAATAAAACTACGCAGTTATAATCTATAAATGATGTAAGTTGGCAGTGCATCTGTGAATGAGTGTGTTGATTGGCGAATAATTCAAGTCGGTGGATGAATCCAATAACGCATTGTAACTATTGCATAAACGGTATATAGGTGATGAAAATTTAATGTTGGTATTGAATCTTTCACAATAGCACGCACACAACGATCTAGACGATGCTCGAGGGACGACGAAATTGATATCGCTAAGTAATTCCGGTGCATCAAGTTTATTGTGTAATAGATTGTAAAGAAACTTCAGGTCAGAGCAATTGCGTCTAACATCTAGTGGATCGAAGTCGAACACATCCAAAAGTGCTCTGTGGCTGAAACCTTGTATGGCGTATTCACCTTGTTTTTTGAAGTAAAGATATTTTAGGAATCGTCTCTGAACATGTTCGAGGGCCTTAATGTGATATTTGGAATTAGGAGTCCAAATTACAGATGCATATGTACCTATTATAGTATATTACATATTGCATCATTTTCTTGATCTACCTAAAATAAAACTTGTTTCTCTAAATATCTATACGAGCTACACAAGAACCCGAAAAAGCGAACACTGCTAAAGAGCGAAATGGCGTAACCGAAATTAGTACACCATCATAAGCACTGTTATTTAAATCCCTTGGTCGTTTCAGTGCCAGCGGATTTAATTAGCATGACGAATATAAAAACATGTTAATAATGGAATCGCACCGATTCTTTAGATTTGTTTCCAAAGATCTTCGTTATATTCAGGAGTATATTTCTTACAGAAACCACCTTCACCTTATGATAACATAGCTCCACAGAATATAATACATACAAATATATACTTTTTGTTTGTTTAGATTTAAGACTAAATTTCAAAAGAACTATAATTTATGTATGTTCATGATAAATAGACATGTTTGCATATATTCAATTTTTCATTGCTCATATATTAAAGGTGGAAAACGTATATTAGCAAACCATGAAAAATGTAAATGTGACCTCATAATTTTATAAGAAAATTGTTTGGAAATACATGTATATATTGCCTTACCATCATCAACTCTGCGCAAAATATGTTGTAATGCGAGATTGCTGTAATTTTTAATGGCATTAGTCCTTCACAGACTAATGTAAAGATTTACTGTGCTTAAGAAAGACTTTTTAAATAGAAAGCTAATATTTAAATAATATATTAGAAGTAATATGTGGTACTACAACAAAGTCATTTTTGCAACGTATTCTACACATTATAGACTAATTCTAAATTATTTCGCACTATGCTAATAATTACGAATCGTTTCTTAATATATTTATGGCAACCTACATATTACATTATGTACATTAAGAAATAATCATATACATCAAGTATATTAAGAAATATATTTTAATATACTTGACACCCATTTAACATTAGAGGGGATAGAGGGGATGTCTACCTATATGTTTCTCAGAAAATACTGGGCCGATTTACTTGATTTTTTTATAAATGACCGCTGTGGCGAGTCTAGGATGTACGTCAAATTAGGGTTCACTAAACCAATGCGGGGTTTAAGTGACAAAAACTGCCAAAATTGCAGAAAAGGAAGGTGGCCCTTTTGAGCAAATCATCAATTTTCAAGGTAGAAGGTTGGAATTTTGCATAGTTATATTACAAATTACGATTTTTCTGTTTTGAAGAATCATCATTAGAAGCGATGTTATTCAAAATTTTCGGAACGTCAGTAGTGTAAAATCGCCTTTGTCGCATTAACGCATCGTCGCTTTTTGAAATAGAATGTTGAAGTCATGACACTAAATTATTTTACGACTCCCATCAGGAAAATTCTTCCGTCCTTAAAAATGTTGTTTAGGTCAGATCTTATTTAAACTTTAAGGTTTAGAAAGTTTTCCAAAATTCGAGGTTTTTCAAATCTCATGAACTTTATGGCAGGTGGTTCAAATCCCACTGGCGCAATTTATTTTGTTTTAATTTAACAGTCAGTTTCTGTGTTGTAAATCACAGGTGTCGAAGGAACAACCTATGGACATTTTGGAATTTATTATATTAATTTACTGCATTTAAATTATTTATTTCAATTCTACGACATTATTTGCATTATGTTGATGTCATTTGAATTAAGGCTTTAATTGCCTATGAAAAAGAAGTGTACAAGCACTAATAGCTGTGTAAAAGTGTTATTTTTATCAGCACATTGAGAAGATGATTTAACTGCTATGGTCTCATAACTTGGAAAAAATATTTTCACTAAACAATGTATTATTCAAAATTTTCGGAACGTCAGTAGTGTAAAATCGCCTTTGTCGCATTAACGCATTGTCACTTTTTGAAATAGAATGTTGAAGTCATGACACTAAATTATTTTACGACTCCATCATTAAAATTCTTCCGTCCTTAAAAATGTTGTTTAGGTCAGATCTTATTTAAACTTTAAGGTTTAGAAAGTTTTCCAAAATTCGAGGTTTTTCAAATCTCATGAACTTTATGGCAGGTGGTTCAAATCCCACTGGCGCAATTTATTTTGTTTTAATTTAACAGTCAGTTTCTGTGTTGTAAATCACAGGTGTCGAACGAACAACCTCTGGACATTTTGGAATTTATTATATTAATTTACTGCATTTAAATTATTTATTTCAATTCTACGACATTATTTGCATTATGTTGATGTCATTTAAACTAAGGCTTTAATTGCCTATGAAAAAGAAGTGTACAAGCACTAATAGCTGTGTAAAAGTGTTATTTTTATCAGCACATTGAGAAGATGATTTAACTGCTATGGTCTCATAACTTGGAAAAAATATTTTCACTAAACAATGTATTATTCAAAATTTTCGGAACGTCAGTAGTGTAAAATCGCCTTTCTCGCATTAACGCATCGTCACTTTTTGAAATAGAATGTTGAAGTCATGACACTAAATTATTTTACGACTCCATCAGGAAAATTCTTCCGTCCTTAAAAATGTTGTTTAGGTCAGATCTTATTTAAACTTTAAGGTTTAGAAAGTTTTCCAAAATTCGAGGTTTTTCAAATCTCATGAACTTTATGGCAGGTGGTTCAAATCCCACTGGCGCAATTTATTTTGTTTTAATTTAACAGTCAGTTTCTGTGTTGTAAATCACAGGTGTCGAACGAACAACCTATGGACATTTTGGAATTTATTATATTAATTTACTGCATTTAAATTATTTATTTCAATTCTACGACATTATTTGCATTATGTTGATGTCATTTAAACTAAGGCTTTAATTGCCTATGAAAAAGAAGTGTACAAGCACTAATAGCTATGTAAAAGTGTTATTTTTATCAGCACATTGAGAAGATGATTTAACTGCTATGGTCTCATAACTTGGAAAAAATATTTTCACTAAACAATGTATATTCCACAGTCGGGCACGTTAAGAGGAAAATGTTGAAGCTGGATTTACTTTAGTCATGCTTTAGTTGCTTATTAGTCAGCTATGGGACACCAAGAATGCAAAATAAAGCTCTGCCAACAGGTAACTACACTACGAGCCATTCTGAAAATTTTGTATGTACATCATAGCATTTACTTTTTAATGTAAGCTATCGAAATGTCTATTGCCTTACTGAAGCTGATTAGAATGCCATTAAGACCATTGTGTTACCAGTTTGCCGAGATATTAAGTTTGCAGGCCATTATTCTGAATGTAAACAACAACAAGAACATCTAATTAAGTAATACTCATTCCTCATCCACTTTGGCAGTGCATGCATATCGTGCCTCTGTTCTTCCTAGTTAACCCTTAGTTAGTCGCGTCATAAAAAATTACGTATCTGGTCACGTGGGGTCATTATGACCTAATGCCCAGAATGATGTTTTCTTCACTAATAAATAAACTTTATTTTAAGAAAATCATACATTGCAGGTCGAAACATAACCACTGAAGTTGTCAGATATATTTCGCTGCAGGCGAATACGTGTTCGCAAATTTCTCAGAATAAAATTGGAAGACCTGCGCGATACTGGGCGTCTTTTCACTAATTCCTGTGACAATGATTTTAAAAATATTCTTCTTTGCATGTTGGCGATATTAAACAAATGCCTAATTTTCAATCTCTTCTTTTATAGAATCGTTTCTCTCGTTCAACTTCTTTTCGGTTGTTGAATGTTAAAGGGCATTGTTATTACACCTTTTTTCAAGAAATACACATTTACTATGAATTCATTCAAGACTCTGCTAAACAGCAATTATTCTGCCGTTTTACCATTATATGTTTTTCATATATATATAGCACCTTCAAACAATCAAAGATACGCTCACAACCGACTGAATGCTCCCCATATTTGACTTCTCTCCTCTAGCAATCGTTGAGCGCGAAGTCCTAACAACACAGTTAACCATCATTTTATATACTTATTACAGCAAAATTTTATTTATTTATCATTTTAAGACGTATGCATTACTTAAAGCAAATCATTTGTGTCAATATTCAATTTTAGTTTTCCTAAATTTTTGGCCAAATTGTCGATGAAAGCTTTTATGCTTTAGTCATAAATCGACAAGATATAGACGAGAAGAATGTCGATTGAAAATGTTAAATCAGATAACCTTAGGAAATTCCAAATTTTCATAATTAATCCCATACCCAGTCAGAATTGGAAACTTTTGGAAAGTGATTCATTTTATAAGTTTACATCAACACTTTTAAAAGGTTAAATTTATATGACAAGCAGCTAGATTTCGAATAATACAACCTTGACACACCTGATGATTATTGTTAACATAAGAGTAATGCAACATATACCAATAGACATCTGTATTACTATTGCTATTAGTTAATATTGCATTAAGTAAATGAACAAACCAACAAGAGCTACCTACATTTACCTACCAACATTCCAAATTCAAATGAATAACGAAACAATTTTCAGCGTTCTTGTTAACAAACGTATATAGGCAAGTATTCTCGTAAAAATTCCGCACATTCCTTTCAAAATATTGCAGGTGACACTTCGTGTGCTTATAATGCAAGAACTAATTTTATAATATCAATATTGCTTACATAGAAATACGCAAATGTGTTTAGGAATACGCCACTAAAAATAGTATTCGGCAAAATAAAACAATAGTGTACATGCTATACAGTGTCCTGCAAAACATTAATCATGCCAAACATGGCGCATCGGATTAGAGGATGAATTGCTAATCTTATCTTTTGTTTCGCTTGAATTACGCTTGAGTGGTGTCTTTTAAATTTGTGCAGTGTCCTGCAAAACATTAATCATGCCAAACATGGCGCATCGGATTAGAGGATGAATTGCTAATCTTATCTTTTGTTTCGCTTGAATTACGCTTGAGTGGTGTCTTTTAAATTTGATTTTCCTCTATTGTTAATGCCTTATTTTTTTTATTCCTAGCCAATCCTGTACTGCTATAAGATGTCTGCTCTACTTACACGATATTAACTGTTATTTTGTAACATCACATTTCTTCTTTGTTTCTGTAGATATAGAAACAATCTGTAGGAAATGTAAGGAACTGATTTACTAACAAATCATAT
Source organism: Amphimallon solstitiale (assembly GCA_963170755.1). Lineage (NCBI taxonomy): Eukaryota > Metazoa > Arthropoda > Insecta > Coleoptera > Scarabaeidae > Amphimallon > Amphimallon solstitiale. The sequence continues at coordinate 76,643,214 of OY720680.1, read as the reverse complement.
CCTTTATTGAATGCCCGTTCCGTTTGACTTATTTAAGATTAAAGTAATTGGATATGGTCTTAGAAGCGAATTACTACTGTCATAAAGGAGGTAAAAAGCTAACCCAACTCCTTGTTTATAATACAACACTAAAATGCTGCGTCAACCCAGCACAAGGACTGACGAACATTGCAAAAATTGAGAAAACGTATTTGATTTTACATTTTAGCTTACTCGCATTTTCGTCCACCACCAACGGACGAGTGGCGGAGGCAATCCAGGCCATTGCTTCTATGACTCAATAACGCAAAACAGTGATTATGATTATCAGAGATTACGACAATAGAGATTAAAACTGTAGGATCTGGTATTTATTGTTTCTTACTTAACATTTTTTAGTTATCATTACTGAATCGGATAACACTCGGGGCTGCAATTCACATGCTGCATTGTTTAATTTTAATAGTAACAATTTGCTCGTAGCTTGTACCTTGTGTTAATATATACTTCTGATGAAAAGATATTTACAATCATACGGCGTAATTACGTACATCAGCATCTAATATGTGTTCAGCAAGTTGTCTTTACTTTTGTCGTTACTATGTTTTCAGCTTGCGATTGAAATGATTCAAATACGATTTAGGTCGTAGGCTTTCGCGGTTGTCGTTGATATCTTCTTCATTTTTGGGTTGAAAAACTGCTGTCGTCTCTACTGTCGAAGTTTTGTTTACTATAGTAAGGGATTTCTTCAGGACGGTTGATTCTACTGAGATTACGTGAAAAAGACTCTAGTTTGCTGTCAGCAGAAGTAGTGGACGTAATATTAACAGAAAACCCAAGACGATACGTAACTACGACTTTCAAAATGTTTTTCAGTAAAATTCGTCATTACAGCGTAGGTATATCTTCAACGATTAACTTTTGGAGAGGCATTCGGTTAAGTAACTATATGACAGCGATCCAAATCTACCACGTTTATTTGGAAAATACTGTACAATACTTCTCCCTAGACTTTGTCGCTCTTCTTTCAACTGCCGTAGATAAATCCGTGCGTTTGATAATGCTTCTAGGGTGTATTGTGGCATTTAAATGCAAATTTAGTAGGTGAGTCATTTTTATTTAAAGCAATGTTTTTCGGCAATATTCGGTAATCTTTAAATCTCTACTAATAAAGGTATTTTATATATGAAGAGTGGAAATTCAAAAGGGTCTAAGTGCCACTTCCAGCAAATTTTAGGTAACATGTGTTTAGGGGTGTATGTGCCAACGCCAATAGCATTCAAAACGGTCTATGTGCCTAACGCTGTATCAAGTTGTTTTGTGTGGCGTCAAAACCTGCGCGCGGTCTATGTGTAAATGTCCGTTTTACGTTAAAAGGGTCCAAGTGCCTAATTATTAACATTGTAGTATACGACATGAATACCTCTAATGACGTACAACTCGGCAATATTGCCGTAAAAAGGCGCCATAAAGATGCCGAGAGTGTTAGAAAAGAAAGAAAAAGGTGCAGAAATAGTGGTTTGCAACATACAAATTATAAAAATGTCGTTGTGCCGGCTAAAAATCAACCTGAACTTGTGGTAAACAATTCTAACCTCTAAATATACGCCAATTTATATTACGCTCGTGTTACAGGTAACGTGTTCTTGTAAATATGGCTGCAAATCTTTAACATTTGAGCAAAGAAGCTCACTATTTCGCCAGTACTATGAAGCTAGTAATTATGATAAGCAGAGTACTTTTCTTTCGGGGCTGATTCAAGTTATACCTACACGTCGCAGGAGACATGGCACGTATAATACTCCAGAACAAAGTCGTCGCCAATGTACGAATACTTATACTGTTCCCGATGGTTGTGGAGAGCATGTACAAGCTTGCCGAAAGACTTTTTCTAATATATTTGCGCTAAGCCATAAGAAAGTGCAAGTACTCGTCGAAAAAAAGAAAAGAGGGCAAACTACGTACACAGATCAGCGTGGTAAAGGAACGAAAATAAAAAAATATTTGCCAGAACTGCGTCAGCAGGTCAGGGATCACATCCATAGTTTTCCTCGCGAGGAAAATCACTATAGCCGAAATAAATCAATAAAAGAATTTCTGAGTCCAGATTTAAATCAAAATCGCATGTTTTTGGTATACAAGCGAAAATATCCAAACTCAACTGTTACTTATAAGTACTACTCTCTAGTATTGCAAAAGGACTTTCCAAATCTCAGATTCGGGCGGCCTAGGTCAGATACATGTTCGAAGTGTGATCTTTATCAAAATAAGATCAAGTCAATTCCATCAACCAACCCACAGAGAAGACAAGAAACACAGAAACTAGAATTACATCATCGCAAGGCGGAAAAGGCAAGAACAGCAATGAATTCGGATATTACAAAATCACAAACTATAGATAGTCAAGACAATATTATTTCGATTGATTTAGTACAAGTGCTTTTTATTCCCACTCTAAGCCATTCTGACATGTTCTAGAGTAGACAACTGTCCCGTTTTAACTTCGGAGTTCATCTCTCTGATACAGATGATGCGTTTATGTGCATATGGGATGAATCTGTTACAGGGAGAGGTGGAAACGAAATCGCCTCTTGTCTGCTAAAAGTCATTGCGCATCCAAATTTTCGGAAACGAAGTAATCTAGTAATATGGAGTGATAATTGCATCGGGCAAAACAAAAATAAGATCATTCTAATGTTGCTCATTTACTTAGTTTCTAAGGGTATCTACGAAAAGGTCGAGCAAAAGTTTCTGGTAAGTGGCCATTCTTACTTCACTTGCGATAGGGATTTTGCCCAAATCGAAAAAAGAAAACGCGTCCTAAAAAATTACACTCCTGAACACATAGGGAAGATGATAGCAGAAGCACGCCATCAGAGACCTTTTAATGTACTCCACATGCAAAGAAACGATTTTAAAGATTTTCAAAGCATGGCTGACGAATATCTAAATACGACAAAACTTCAAATTTCCCAAGTAGTCTGGATTAAAGTTGAACAAGGACAAGAAACTTTAGTAAAAACCAAGAAAACGTTCTCTGATATAGAACAATGGACTACTTGTAATGTCCTGAAGAAAGGAAAAAGGGCTGCTGGCATTCCCCTAGCAGTGCTTCGCGACCTCGACTGCAAAAACCGTATTTCAGCCGAGAAGTTACAAAATCTAAAAGATATGATGGATTATATCCCTTTACAATATTGCCCCTTTTATGAAGATCTCATAGAAAGAACACAATCACAGTAAAAGGTTTCTTTGGACATAGACCCCTTTTGAGTTTTGTTATACTGGGCACTTAGGACCTTCTAATGGTTGTGATGTTTAGATTAGTTTTTTCATGACAGTTTTTTTTAACTGTGTAACAATGTAACCAGTTTGTTTAACCGTGTTTTCTTTATTTAATAAAACGATTTCAACAAAGATTTTCAACTTATTTTATTTTTTAGACATATTTTGTTTAATATCTTAGTTTCATTTTTTTGGCGCTTAGACCCTTTTGAATTTCTACTCTTCATATAACGAATTTTATATAAATTATTTTATTGGGTGAAAGCTTTGCAATTAATTAAATTAGCGCAATAGAAATATCGTATATCATTAAGTAAGACAAAGTTTTACAGAGGCAATTATTGTAAAAGGGTAATGCAATTATTTATTTTCTTAGATAAGTTAATTTTATTTGCTCCTGAATTTTAGTTTAATTTTTATTTAATATCTGATCACCCACTATAATATAACAAGCTAGTTTCATTACTACGGTTTAATTTTATGCCATTATAATATATGTGTACCTCTTACTTATAACACTGACATTCTTTATTGCAATTAATTCATGTAAACAATGTCATTAGCATAATTACTGAAAGCAAACTTCGGAGTTTATTTACTTAAACTCGCAACATTATTCATTAGGATTTACGATTTGTTCCTATAATATCACAGTTGACTTTTTGTTTCAAAGAAATCCATTTGGAACCGTTTGTTTAGTTTCTCTTTAACATCAATACCCATTGAGTCGAATGATTAAAATATAATGTTTGGTAAGCACAGATAATAGTGGTTTCTAATCTTGCTCTAATCGAACGGAGAACCTTATGCCTTTCTGTGGTACTACGAGTATGCTGGTATGTTTGATGTTTAATTGTCTACATATAAATATATTTTTAAACTATTATCAATTTCTTAAAAACACAATTCAGAAATATCGCCTATAGATTTTTCTTTGTGAAGAAAGGAATTGAAGAAAATGACCTGAAGAGAAATTTATGATCACTCTCTGAGTGTGAGTGAAAGAGTTTCACTAGTACACGCTAACGACCTTGACTTACATTTAGCGGAACAGTGCTACGAACTGGATAATAGAAATATGGTTATTAGTTATGACTTGAACTATTACGAGTTTCTATTATATAACCGGTAGAATTTTGTACGGTTTACTTTAAAGCGCTTTACTATTTCCACGCGTTTTGTTCGCGTTTCTGTCAGTTCACATACCTACCTACTGGAGAAATTGATTCCATACCGTGAATGGAAATTTTCTATATAACGAGAAAGAGTATTTTGCAATTCTATTTTATAATAGTTATGTTCAATTTTATATTACGTTAATGTAACGCTATTAGTAAATAGGAGAAATTGCTTATTAGCTAAGTTAAAACAACTGAACTTGTATTATACGAAACGAAAATGAAAAATTATGAGCGTATTGTTACTACTTTTTCGAGATGTAAATAAATCACGATGAATACTCTAGAAACTGAGATAACGAGCTAGAGGTGCCTAGACAAAGATTATCTACTTTATCGAAGAAGCCCACAGTTCTAAGCAATAAATACATTCAACTAAATCTCTAAAAATATTAAAAATCTACTCTTATCGAAACGGTAATTAGAGATAAAAGAAGAATGAGTGTGCTTAAAACCACACAGCAGAAGTGTAAACTTCATCAATGCGAGGTTAATAATACGAAATAGACGCGTATAATAGTTAGTAACGTATTATACGACCGAGGCGTCATGCTCTCCCATGTAACGGTCGCCGAACGAGTATAGCAGTGACGTATGTATATGTATACATAGACGATATGAGTAATCGATTACGTGTCCCGCGTTGGTTTGATGCAACGTGCCGGCGTCATACATTGGTCATACCCGTTCGGCTCGGGTTCGAATCTGCTCGGGACATGAATTTATTTATTCATTTAAATTTCAATTTAATTGAAATTAAATACGTCTATATGATATATCTTGTTCCCTTAGCCGACTTTACCCGAACGAGCGTTACACATATCCGAGCGTTACATATCCGAGCGTTGCAGGTCAGTCTTGTTCATTGCCTACAATCAGCGCAACGCGCCTAAAAAAGTTTACACTTCAAAAAGGTTATTAATTATTAAATGATATTCTTCCATTTGCAACTTCCAAAGTGAAGGCGTATTTTAACTTTGTACGTCTATGTAGTTTGTTTACAATTATTATATAACTTGTTTAATTGAGAATGCTTCTCAAATATCAATTTTTCTGTTAGAATATGATACCGCATTATACTACTTCAAAGCTACTTAAGAATTCAATATTACAACGTCCAATATCCGGATGGTACAGTACACTGCCTGTGCCATCCGGTAGCACAATACTAACATAAAAGACAATCAAACATAATGATGGTCACTAATTTCAGACAACATATGCTCAGGCAACTAATGTTACAATGAAAGATTGTATCTACATTTTATTGTTCTTTACGCAACAATTTGAAAGAACAACATTATGTATATATTTTGCTACATATGGCAAGCGATTTCTGCCATGTGTTAATTTTAATACCATAAATTAGGCAATAGAATGATGACCACCAACGGCCAAAAACTATAAACTCTACTAAAATGTATAGACAAAAATAATCAACATACGTTGCTTGCTGGCAGGCCCACCCACTGGGGTAACGATAAAAACCCCAATGCTGTATATTTCTGTATAAATAAAGGTGTACCCACTAGCAAAACTCTGGTGGAACACGAACATCATCAATGTGCTATAACCAGCAGTTTTTACTAGTAACGATAAAAACCCCGACGCTGTATATTTATGTGTAAATAAAGGTATTCCCTTTAGCAAAACTCTGGTGGAACATGAACATCATCAATGTGCTATAACCAGCAGTTTTTACTAATACAAAAAAAACTGTTCTTTGATAAAACAACTGCTTGATAAAACACGCACAGGAAATGTGCTAAAATCTCCACAAAATATAGACGGGAATACAAAAGTTAGGTATTTTGTAGAGAGCAATACAACAATCTGCTTAAGAATGAACCCTGAAATGAATGCCCACAGAAAGATGACTCAGTAACAAAAATAATGAAGCAATTCAAAAATATGATGAAGGTTTTACTGTCACTGAGGCAAGTGATAACTATTTGCGTAAAGCAATAGCAAACATGAATAAAATACCGCCAAAAGGAAATAGGAAGGAACACATGCAAGGACAGATGAGCAATACAACTAGCTAGCATATTTTAGTCACTCCCAATGAAGGCCTGACAACAAGAAGAAGTACCTAATACCTTGAAATACCGCCCAATATGACACTTCCAAATAAGATCTTAAAAATTGATGAAATTAGGAAAACGATTCGGAAAAGCCCCAGGCCAAGGAAAACTCCAGGAGTTGACTTTATAATTGAGCAAATCACAAAAAAGAATATCAGAAAAACATTATTTGTTCACACACAAATTTATAATACAATACTCTGAGTTTGTCATTATCCGTTACAGTTGAAAGTGGAACTAACCATTTTGATTCCGAAATCTGCCGAACTTTCCGAGAAAGTCCATCATATAGAGCAATATTACTTCAGCCTTTCTTGTAAAAGCTCTTTGAGACGCCATTATTTGACGAATTAATTATGGTACCATAGCACCAGTTCGGATTTTGTGGAAACCACGGAACAACTGAACAAATGCACAAAGTAGTAGACATTATCAAAAACAGCTTTGAAGATACACATTTCTGCTCGACTGCATTGTTAAAGTTAATACATGTCTTCTTTTACTTTACAAACCTAATTCAAAGTTTCCCATACCATACCATACCATCAGGTATTGCTATCATACTTGACGAACAGATAATTCTCTCTCAAATGTAATATATATGCCCTTTGTATGGTCAAAGAAACTTTTATATATATATAAATTGATTTTTCTGCTTCTCGCTGAGTAAATTAATTAGGAAATTTTACCACAAAAATTTGCCTACGATGAGATATGAATTCATGCCTTCTTATAGCCGGTAAGATTAAAATTGAAATTTACGCATTCATTTCCGAACTGCGGAGAAAAATGAATCAACTGTTACTTGAAGATATCAAGACGTTTAAGTAGATATGGACTGAGGCCTACGTGGCGCAGATGGGAGCACGTCTTACCGGCTATAAGAAGGCATGAGTTCAAACCTCAACGTAGGCAAATTTTTGTGATAAGATTTCCTAATTAATTTACTCAGCGCAAAGCAGGAAAATCAATTTAGGTATTTCTACGCTGAGGAAAAACAGAATTTTAAAAATAATTAAAATTCAAATTTAGTAGTTTTTATCTGTCACTTACTTAATTTTGTATATATTTGCATTTCAATAAATGATCTTTATATTAATATTATCGCCTTATGTCACGCCATTTATATGGTCAAAGAAACTATTAAATATTAAAACTATTATAAGATTCATACGTGTAATAAAATATTGTATAACATTGAATAAATTCTCGGCGTTTAAACAAGTAGTATTTCGATTCTAGGTAACACGTAAATCTCTTCATACAAATGAAACTAATTTAAAACTTATCCTCAAAAGTACAATCAATGATAAGGAATACATGTTATGTTGTGAAGTTGACTCTGATTTATATATTTGAAACTATTCAAACAATCTTGTAAAGAATTTATAGAATATCCTGTTATTCTTATGAATAATTATGAGAACAGATGTTCGCGTAAAAAGTTATTGACAATTAATTATAATATCAAACAACTATTACAAATTATGTATTAATGGGCAGTAATAACTAAATTTATCAATACTAAAATGAATAATTAACTATTTTCTATTTATATAATATTTCCGTGGCAACTTTTGTAAATGTAAAACTTTGTATCTAAGAAGGTTAGATCCTGGTATTTGATTGTTCAAATTTTCTTTCTGATTTATACAGCAGTGAAGTCATCAGCGAGTTTTATGAGATATAGTTATCAATCATAAAACATACTGGTGGACCATTTATATGATTCTATTTGAAACACAAAAAAGATAATACAAAGCCGTTAAAGGTTGTTTAAATTAGTAAATTGTACGTTTTAAAATTGCTTTCGATTTAGCGTCTCTCGAAATCACTCAAATCTTTACAATGAGCGGGAAAAATGTTATTTAGAAACAGGCGAACATCAACTCTATAATGTGGTGGAGCGCCTTCTTGCTGAAACCAAACACTGCGGTTTGGCATTCCTTGTCGATCTTCATCTCGAAATAAATTTACAATGTCAGGTACAATGTGATCACGCAATAGGTTTAATCTGCTGTTAAATTTCCATCTATAAAGTATGGCCCTATTATGTGGTAGCCAATAGTACCAGTCCATACATTGAGTTTTTGTGGATGTGTATGGTGTTCCATCATCCAATGACGATTTTCACTGGACTAGTAGCGACAGTTTTACCTGTTTACAAACCTATTTAGACAAAAAATGGCTTCATCAGAAAATAAAATGTTGTTTATATAATCAGGATTAGTATTGGTCATTTCCATCAATATTGCACAAAACTGGATTCTTCTGTCAGGGTCGTCTTCGTTTAGCTCATGAGGAATATATATAGTATCTTGTAGGGTTTATGTTTGTTCTTTTTTAATATTCGAACAACCGACGAAAGACAAATATTATTATCCAAAGCCAGTTGCGTGGTTGATGTAATTGGATTATCCATCACATTAAGTACAACATTCAGACCTCGATCTTCATTTGTGGCTGATTTTGGACGTCCAGACCTTGGAATATCTCATATTTTTAGTTTCTCTAAATCTTCTGACCAATTTAGACACTGTGAATTGTACAATAGGATTTCTCTCCGGATGAACGTTATTGAACAAATGACAAATATCTTCTTGTGAACGTTGCCAATTTAAAAAATTCTGATTTTACACAGAAATGTTCTTATTCAAGTGTATGAAAGAAATATCAAGTTATTTCAAGAAAAAGAAGAGGAATAAAAATCAGCAAAAAACTGCTAGCTTGCCATTTAAAAAAAACACGGTACCATGGAAATGCGTTTACATACAGGAATGGAGAATAATTAGTGAAAAAACTTATGTTACAGACAATTTGTTATAAAGTTTATATTTACGGAAATAAACCGCCGATTCCATACTTTTGACTAACCCTGTATATCATGAACACATATTGAAATATGTGTAAGGTGAATAGATCATTCAGGTCTAAATATACTCTTAAATTTCAAAATTGTTTACATATGAAAAAGTTTGTTCGCTGATTGTAGTTTTTCCTACAGCTGATTAAAATAAATGGAAATTTTGTAGTCCGCGGGAAGCTAATTTTTTTCGACAAAATTCCACAAATTTCATAAAAATTTGTAGGTGATAAAGTCGTGAGTGTTAATTACAAATTAGCTTGTCAATTTATTTTATGTATACTCTATGCAACTTGTATCCTGTTCAAGAGGCATTCTCTAGAAGACAATCACACTGCTAAGCTTCTTGCTTTGAACGCAACAAAATAGAGAGTAATTATTCACCTGCAATGTAATTTTAAAAATTTACCCACGGGTGAAATTGGAACCCACGTTATCTCAATCTGAAGTCAGGTGAGGTGGGTGTCTATGTGTTCGAGTCTTTCAGTCGTACTGAATCATATCAAGTAACATATGGATATTATATTGTCGACAGTTCGACGTGTTTATTATATTTTAAATGATTTTAAAATTAGTTTTTCTCAGTGTTGAAAATTCTTATAATAATTTCCAACTATAACACTGATAATTATTTATTAAAATTGACTAAACTTTTAATTTTAAAAATTCACCTCCGGGTGAGATGCGAACCCACGACCTCCCTATCTCTAGTCGGGTGCGCTTACTTTTGCGCCACCGCGGGTGTGTATGAGTTCGAATCATTTAATCGTACTGAATCATATCAAGTAACAGATAGATTTCGTATTGCCGGCAGTCCGATTAAAAGACTCAAATTCATACACACTCGCGGTGGCGCATAAGTAAGCGCACTTGACTAGATATCAGGAGGTCTAGTGTTCGAATCTCATCCGGGTGTAAATTTTTTAAAATAAAAATTTACTTTATTTAAATAAATAATTATCAGTGCTAAAGTAGAAAATTATACTAAGAGAAGTCAATTTGATAAGATGACTTGCTCAAAGAAATCTTTTCTATGTTTGCCTTTCAAGTACATATTGTTATGGGCAATTACGTAAATAATTATTATAAATGATATAATCCCAGACTAGCTCGTATTTTTAATAATGTTATATCAATCTGATAAATCATCAATATATATATATACATCTCTAGATGGTGAGTTCATATATAAATTTATTATACTTACGATAAGTACTTACAAGTCAATAAATTTAAATACTTTGTTATATCATGATTCCATTTATAATGAAAACAAATAATTTCTATTTATTTTAAAAAAATGAAACGTCTTTAAAAATATCTATATATATATATTGACAATCTGATATCGTTGTTTATATACAAATGATCACGTCATATATTGTATATATGAATAATACTTTCAAAAATTATATAAATGACTATCTTTTAATATCAACTGAATTTCTAAATTTGCAATTTCCCAAAACACATCAATAATACTGAAAAAACATATAATTATTCTGATCTCTCAGTAGACAAACATCTAATATTTAAATGTAATAAAATCATCAATATTAATATTGTAAAATAACTAATTATGTTTGATTTGATTAATAATATTGAAATTTATACCTCTATCTTTGTAAGAAATGTTATTTTACATAAATCTTGACAGTTTCTAGATGTCAAAAAATCAATTTATTTAGGGATCTATCACATTGACTTTTAATATAATGTAATAAGGTTTAAGTTAAAAAATTACTAATTCTCATCAACAAATGGACACCTTCTTCTGCTGATAAATAGTCCTCTAATTGTATTACTTTTACCAACTCGATGAATCTCTTGTTAATAACCTTATTCTTAAAATAGTTCAAGTGCACATTTATTTTCAAACAAAATCTTCCTGATCTTCAATGTTTCCTCTTGTAACTCCTCAACAGCTAATACACTTTATCCGTTTGTTTTGGATTTTGGTACTTGCTGTCTTACTAGATACGTATACGTCGACTAACAACTTAATTTCAATTAATTCTGCCTAATTCTTTTCTTATTACTTCCTTGGTAGATATTTCTTTAATATGGCATCTTAATACATAAACTTAAGCCAAAATATTAGTTCCTCAATGTATTCCATGTTTCTTAACTAATACTGGATGAGTCAGGAGCAGCTCCTATTTCAAAACAAATAAAACTAGATATGACAGCTACAACACCTCGTTTTCTCCATGGACTAATACTTATTATATAAAAATAGAATAAGTACCGTAAACGACCCAGTCGCTGATGTTTTAAGAGTCCCTTTCGTGTTTGAAGTACTCTAATAACTGTATAACGTTACATTTTGACAAGATTTTTTTTTTTAATTTTTGTTTAACGATTATCAAACTCAAATGAACTGAATTACCTAGTCGTTTTATATCAGCTGATTATTTTTTAATTAATATTTATCTAGAAAATATACACATGTACCATTAGCTGACGTTGCAGTAACTAATAACTGACATCCCAGTACCTGACAACTTTTGAAAATAGCTTTATATTGGTACCTAGGTAGGTAGGTAATTGAATAAGTTAAACATTCAGGTAAATGCACACTAATTTATTGATTATATTTTTTTATTACAACGGTCAAACAGAAAATAAAATAGAAACAAGAACGATTATTTATTAGTGAATTGCATTTATTTCTGGTACCTTGTACAATCCTCTTTCTCCAGAAAATAAAGGAGGACTTATAACTTGAAGAACCTGCTCCTCAACATTATACCACAGTCTGTCAGATGGATTGGGCCATTTCCATTATTTGCCACTGCGGCACATGGCACTGATGTAGACATTATCTCCTTTTATTTCTTCAACGATGCCCGGATAATTCTTATTGTCATATTCAACTATAACATAGGCGTATAACGTAACTTCGTCGTTACTTATTTTGGCATTACTCTGTGGTGCTGGCGAATTATTATCTACTTCGTTATCAGAATCGATAGCACTCAAATCGTCTTCTGTTTCAGCTGATTTATTTTTTTCTAGCTTCTTGGCTTCTCTTTTACGTTTTCTTTCATGTTTCTCAAAATACGGCTACCGTCTTTAACAATATCCATATAATTATTGGATTCAAGATACTGGTCAACTTTATCAAACCAGTTACGGATATTTGCTTCAGAAACATTTCCACATATATTTGATGCAGTTCTTTCTGCTAATTCTGGGTGACGCTTACAACAACTCTCATACCAATGCCTTCCTGGTCGATTGTGAACAAATGAATTCGGTTTTTTGGTTTCGTTTAAAATCATTTGAATGCTGTCTAACAGTTGCTCCTTTGTTACGGGAAAACCAGCGCTCAGCAACTTTGAAAATCCACCTTACAAGAGCCTCTTCCTCTGTTTTCGACAAAACCTTTTCAGGGCCCATTTTTCGTTTCACAGGATATTTCCCAGTATGTTTGTACAATAAAGTTGTTCGTGGAACGTGAAAAGATCTAGCAGCTGTTGAAATAGGCATTCTGGTTTTAACTGCTTCAAGAGCTCTTAACATCGAGTCTACTGAGTACTGGAAGATTTTACCCCTATTCATTTTTTCGATTAAACATAAAAATGATGCACCAATACCTGAAATGCACAAGTTCCTGATTAGCCAGTATCAGACATGTACTTAACCCTGATGTCCCCAAAGTTGATACAATTTTCATAAAATTATAGAAGACGTATTTAACAACTTTCGCTAATCAGCTACTGGTCCAGAGAACACCGAGGAAACCATTGCGTCGTTTATAATACTTTCTTTTGTTATTGGTATTTATAAAAATATTATTTCAAAAAAACTTATTTATTTGAGTGTCCTAATGCCTGACAACTGACCATCAGCTACAGAAAAGTATGTTCCTGACATGTACCAGTAGCTGATACTCGTTTTTCTATTTTAAATAAACAATTCTGAAATCGATAAAGCCGAAAATAGTAAGATTACACCTTAGTAAGAGTAATAATTTGAAAGATTTTGTTAAAAAACAGAAAAAAACAACACAAAAGTGGTATGAAGGAAGACAGCTTCTTAACTCACCCAATTAGTTGAGTTGTGGATACAAACTGACACTGCACTAAGTTCACTTCTCCATTTTGTATTTATTATGTAAGTAAAAATCTGCTTTATCTGCAGACGGAGGTTAAACTAAATACAATAAAGGAAGTATAGACACAAACACTAGATGTCTCCTCATTATTGGTTTCATAATTTACGAAAGAAACTGATACAAATGTCAGGTAATGGGACAGTGTCAGCGACTTACTTAATATCTTCTTTATTTTTAATACTAATAGAAGATTTTACAAATGTATATCGATATTTAACACTTTTGTATTATATTATAAACTTTTTAAGGCACGATGAAATCTCTTGTCAATCAGTCTTCTTTTTTTTATATATCCATCAACAATCCCCTCTTGCCTCCAAGGTCTAAAAATCATGTCATTCATATTAATTTATAGTAATTCAAAACATACCAAATCTCTATTTTCTGAATAAATTTCTATAGTAACATTTTAATTCCATTATATCATATTTATAAATTTCAAAGAGATAGACTTTTATACTTTACAATGTACTCGTAACAGTAATTCTTGGAGAGTAAGCGCTCTCACACTATTAAATCACGCAAGTATACATATACGCTTAGGGTAGATGTGCATTCATACATTTATTCATATACGTAAAAATTTTTTTCGTATATGTATACTTGCGTGATTTAATAGTGTGAAAGCGCTTGCTCTCCAAGAATTACTGTTGCGAGTACATTGTATTGTAATAGGTACGCCACCTATGACGTGTTCATTGAATGCACGTATATTTACAGTTGCCTGATTAATAGTTGTACTACGGTGGGCAACATTACCTTGCGATGTCGCACTTGGGTAACAGATGCCGTTGAGAATCTCTCATGGCGTTTGGTACGTAAGTTGACAATATCAGGTTTTCTAAGCTTTCGAGAGATTGTGATCAAACACGTTCGTGCACTGATGAGACCAATGTAAGGTCGAAACAGCTGTCTGCACGTTGTTTGTTCGCAATGCCGGCTTAGGGTAGATGTGCATTCATGCATTTATTCATATACGGAAAATTTTTTTTCGTATATATACTTGCGTGATTTTATACTTTAAATTAGCTAAAGCTATTTTGTCAGCATTTCATATCTAATTTGAACGTAATTACAAATTATAAAAATTTCTTTTTTTTAGTAACATTTCTTTCAAAAATTCAATCTTTCAATGCATACTCTACTAATTACTCAACTGTCATCTATTGTGAATGTCATTAACATTTTTTAATTGTCATTTCAAAATATTTAGACAATCATAAGCCCTTATTATTATTATTATGAACTTTCGAAACAAAGAATACTCACATAAATTAAACCATTACAATATGAACAACATTATAACAAGCAATATTAACAAATATTCGTTACAGTGTTGTGTAATTTTATGAAACCTATGAACAGTTCTTCAGAATAATTGATACGAGTTTATTTATATAATTATAACTTATATCACACGAAATTAATGTATACATATGAGCCAGTCAGAATTTCAGTTTATATTATATTACATAATCTTTGTAAATCTTTATTCTATTTAGAAATTAGAGTTGCATGATCATTTTTTGACTGAGATTTATATTTGTTTTTTTCATATATCCTGTTCGAAATCAGTGAAAATTGAATAATTAGTTTAATGATAGTGAATGTAATATTTATAAGTGCCTATGTTGCCTCGAATTGAGACCGTTAGTCGTTACCTCCTCGCATCATAAATATCACAATCATTATGACGCTACCTGTTGGATTTTCAACTTCGTTCCTTTTACAAGTGTAGTTATTTAATTACAGACTGACACGTCTTTTTACCGCAAAAACAGTGAAATACATACAATAGAATTCTCGTGTTTTTTCTTTAGAGCGTATTTTTATGTGTTCGAACTCTAATAAAACACAAGTCATTCTTACGGAAAGTTATAATTTATAATTAACGCATATGACTTATCTACCACAACGCACCATCGCTTACATAGAGCACACCATGTTCTTACGTAAGCTCCTTTTAAACACAATCGCGCTGTACATATTTCGAAATGTCAAGTCGTTTTTAACAACAACTAGTATGAGGCGCATTTTTTTTTGCGCAAATAGAAATATATTTTATTGAAAATTATTCAACTTTCCACTTTGTATTAGAATTATGTATAAAATACTTTATATTTTATTGCATAAGGACAAGGGAACACATTTAATATACATACACTGTCGTCAACAAGTAATAAACGGGCGTTCAAAATACACAAAATCATATTATATAAATTCAATTTCAAAAGGCTGTGGCTAAACTGAAACAAAATACAAATAGAAGATGCCTAACCACCATAAGTTTAAACAAAATAGACATATTCTCATTAAGTTGTCTGCTTTAATGACATATTCTTAAAATGGAAAACAGTGTTGAAGGTAGAGCTTTTCATTAACAACAAAATACCTTAAATTCCTTAAATTCGTACTGCTTGTAATATAACCAGTTAAATAACACTATATGTTCTGCGCTTTCAGACTTGCGAAGCCCTGTTTTGGGCTTCGTAAAAATAATAATAATAATAATCATAATAATAATATATATTTGCCCAACAGATTTACAATCTAATTACAGGACAAAACATCAATTACAACGTATATATATTTGCAGACTAAAATTAAAGTAAATAAAACTACGCAGTTATAATCTATAAATAATGTAAGTTGGCAGTGCATCTGTGAATGAGTGTGTTGATTGGCGAATAATTCAAGTCGGTGGATAAATCCGATAACGCATTGTAACTATTGCATAAACGGTATATAGGTGATGAAAATTTAATGTTGGTATTAAATCTTTCACAATAGAACGCACACGACGATATAGACGATGCTCGAGGGACGACGAAATTGATTTCGCTAAGTAATTTCGGTGCATCTAGTTTATTATGTAATAGATTGTAAAGAAACTTCAGGTCAGAGCAATTGCGTCTAACATCTAGTGGATCGAAGTCGAACATATCCAAAAGTGCTCTATGGCTGAAACCTTGTATGGGGTATTCACCTTGTTTTTTGAAGTAAAGATATTTTAGGAATCGTCTCTGAACATGTTCGAGGGCCTTAATGTGATATTTGAAATTAGGAGTCCAAATTACAGATGTATATTCTAACTTTGAGCGCACAAAGGAAAAGTATAGGGTAATAATAGGATCAGTCACTGTAAATTGGTGTGTAATTCTAATAATAAAGCCTAGCATTTGTAAAGCCGAAGTACATATATTGTTGATGTGATCAGAAAACGTGAGACGAGAATCGAATGTCACCCCCAGATCCAGAATTGATTGAGCACGATCAAGAAATGAGCTATCAAGATGGTAATCATACGTAATAATGTTCATTTTTCGAGAAAAACTCATCACCGTGCGCACAGTTTCTATAGTGCCGATATGGTGAATGAGCTAGGTGGCATTTTAAGCAATTTTAGAGAATAGCCCTGTCACTAATTTTAGTGTTGTTCTTTCTTTATGAGAATAGCACCTGACCGCTACTTTAGTACAGTCAGGTATTTAAAGTGGTTGAAGCATTTTGCCATTTTAAGTAGCTTTTCTTCTTTAAAACACATTTTAATTCTGGCTTTGAAAAGCACCCAGTTTTAAAAAATATCGTTTTATATGTTTGAAAAGAAACACCAACTAAATAGATAAAATAATATATGAAAGATTTAATTTAATTTTAATAAACCTAAAAATACGCCCTTTTATAACCAGGTAATATATGATTTCACTTGTCAATTAAAAAACGTGTTTTTTTAAAATTCATAATTTTTTTTTTGAAGTGGAAACTTCTATGGGCGCGTTGATTGTGGGCACTGAACGAGATTGAGCCGTCACGCTCGGCTATGTAACGCTCAAGTCGCCATGGTTACCAAACGAACCGTAAGTTCGACAAAAATCGGCAAAACTGTGCAAAGAACTCGTCTCTGGATACGCGAAATTGAGAGCTGCCCTTTGGTATTGGTGTACGGGCGACATTGAATTTCCGGTCGACGGAGAGATTTTCTTCCTAAGTGAAGCGGTTGTAAAGATATGGGCTTTTAAAGAAGAGCGTGCACTCGATATTTTAACAGCAAAATGGTTTACGTCATGACGATTCACGTGACAAGATTCTCATGTGCACTAGCGATCAATGTATTACGGTCCGGCGAATTGCATCTCCACACAATACATAACGGTCTCCCACATTACTTGATATTTTTATCTATACAGGGGTCGATCAATATTTGAATAATGATTTGAATTAAAACATGATAATTCCAGAACGTGTGTATTTCCTTAAAGGGGAAAAGGAGGATTGCTTTCGACATTTATGTGCCCCTACTACGAAATAATTTTATGTAAACGATTACGCAAACGTGCACAGTGGGCGGAGCCGGCTGAAATCAATTTCTCTCTCTTCTGATTAAAATTAGGCACTTGGGAGTTTTTACGGTCGCCCATCACTAATTCAAATGTCGAAATAGAACAAAATGGCCGAAGATTTTTTTGAAAATTGACGTATGAATGTGGAATTTTAGATACGGGGGTTTTGGAGGTCGCCGTTCACGATTCCAAAGTCAAAATGTCAAAAAGAACAAAATAGCGGAAGATTTTTTTGAAAATTGACGTATGAATGTGAAATTTTAGATACGGGGGTTTTGGGGGTCGCCGATCACGATTCCAAAGTCAAAATGTCAAAAAAAACAAAATGGCTGAAGATTTTTTTTGAAAATTGACGTATGAATGTGAAATTTTAGATACGGGGGTGTGTTAGGTCGCCGATCACGAATCTAAAGTGAAAATGTCAGAAAAAACAAAATAGCGGACGAATTTTTTGAAAATTGACGTATGAATGTGAAATTTTAGATACGGGGGTGTCTTAGATCGCCGATCACGAATCCAAAGTCAAAATTTCAAAAAAAATAAAATGGCGGAAGAATTTTTTGAAAATTAACGTAAGAATGTGAAATTTTAGATACGGGTGTGGTTGAGGTCGCCGATCACGAATCCAAAGTTAAAATGACAAAAAAAAAACAAAATTGCGGAAGTGTTTTCTGAAAATTGATGAATGTTTGTAAAATTTTGGATACGGGGGTGTTTGTGGTCGCTTATTACGTCTTCAATTTGGCGATTCTTTCGGCGATCGTTACATGATAGAGCCTTGATGAAGTTTTCACTTCTGCCGTGTGGTTTTAAGCACACTCATTTTTCTTGTTTTATTTGTAGCACTGTAGTGGTTTCGTGTTGAGAGATATTGACCGGGAACAACTGTGTTCTTTTTCATTTTAAATTTTTGGCCCTGATGTGAAAACGTATGATTCATCTTTCTTACTTATTTGCATTCATAAACACAACAATTTATATCTCTTTGTCTGAAAAGCTTGGTATGCCTCATTTGAAGATTAATTTGTATATATTCATTGTTAATGTTAATACAAACACTTAAAACTAATCTTCCATTTGATATCAAACAGGCAAATTAAAAGTGTGTTAATTTCTTTACTAAAATCACCCAAAACCAATCAAATTGGTACGACCCTGGAGCACGGGACATTTATCTATCCATGAGCTATTCTGACTGGAACGTCAAGCACTCAGTTCAAAATTTTTACGCTAGAAGCCCATGTTAAGCTTGAATTACGAATACCTAAAAAACGCGTATTGGTTGACAGTAACAAACTGATAGGGGACGCTGGTACACTTTGTATCGGGTGTTCAGAAAAATTCGAAGTCAAGGAGCTGTTGAACATAAATTCGTATGTCTTAAGTCTATGATTTGTATTAAATATTAAATATCAATTGTTGTCTGTCAATAAATGACATGATAATCACTCTGTCTTATACATGACTTATCAAGGATTATTTTGATTCTTAATTGTCATGAACACCCGTTATATATTATATGTGTACTGAATATATTTTGCTGATTTTAGGGGCCGTAGAGATAAATTACATATTAGTTGAAAACCGCCAATGTAGCAGCAAGGTAAATGACCATTTATTGTATGAACGCTTTTAAGTTTCAAATTTTTATAAGTACATCAACAACTCTATTATCCAAAAGAGTGACATTAAGTAAGGCAGTTATATACTGCAACTGTTTTTAAAAGAAGTTTTGATATTATAAGACCTGATAATATAAATGTAAACAGTGTTACTCCAATTGATTTATATGGTTAATCACTGAAAGCATGAAAGACAACAAATTATGACAACCTTTCGAACAAAGGCAGAGATATGGACCCATTTTTAATTACTCTAAAAACAGTGAATTCTGTCTGCCATATATCTTTCGATGTTATTAAGCTTGATATGTTTCAGTGCATTGTATCTACCACTAAAGAAATTAGTGTATATAATATTGCTCATAAGTTGTTTTAGAAAAAAGAAATATAGAAAAGGTTGAATGCTCTAAAAAGAAGAAACAAAGCTCTGAAACAAAAGATTTAAGAAAACTAATAGAAAGATATTATTGCAACAAATTTTCTAGCATACTAGATAGTTTGTTATCCATGGTTTTCTTTCAAGTTTTTGAATGCCATAGAATTAAAACACTCGACAGAAAACAAACTATTCTGGTTTTCGGGATTCTTTCAAGTGGTTCAATAAAAAACTGGAAAGAAAACCAACAATGTTGCCCTCAGCTAATGATATCAAGTTACAAACTAGAAGGCAAAGTTGACATCAAAAGAAATTATAATAATTAACAGAGGTGTTGTAAAGGTACAAAACGTGTCCCAATATTGTTCTCTGAACAAGAGATCTAAATTTATCGTAAACTGCATCTAATCTCACCACAAAAACAATATTGTGATGTATGTCAATAATGCAAGAGTGGTAAGACAAAGAAAAATTATAGAGCAGAATTGTGTAAATCAAAACTAATTTAATTAATTTCGCATTTGCATCTTTCTATGTTTGTCATTAAATACATAGGTCGACATTGATGCTTTATAATGTTGTTGGATTTCTTTTTTGAAAAATCAAAGATTTTCCAATAATTCTATTTAAATAGAGTGTTATTCATTTTATGACATTGTGTGACTAAATTTTTAGAGTTTAAATTATGTTTGAACTGAATAAGTGAAAAGATGATGACTATGATTGACTACAATTCTTGTATTAACAATATGCCGCTTCGCTGGGGCAGCCGATATATAGACGTTGTGTGGCGTTCACACCTCATTTTACTTTCTTATACGTAGTGTAAGTCCATATCTCTCTCTCGATCTCTTTCTTTGTCAGTGTGTGTGTGTGAGACACCGATAGCGACCAAACGATATGCGATATCAATAGCAAACTTTGAAATTACTAAATCTTCCATGGGAGATCTGACAAACTTTTAAATAATACAAAAGTACTAAAAAGTAAATTTCAAACATTTTTTATACAAAAAGTTCTTCGAAACTCCTACTGGAAGTAGGTCTTTTACCTCAAAACAGGTTTTTGCCAATACCTGTCATGCGTTCTAGATAGGTATATTAAGAGTATCAAATTATTTAAAGCTTAATTTTAAATAATTTTTGTATAAAGACATCATAATTCGAACCTGAAGTAACAATATTACTTCCGAGTTTATTAAAAGGATAAAAGTATTTAAAAATCAATTTAGAACAACATTTGTATAACAAATTCCGAACACATATACGTATAAGAAAGTCACCTCATTTTTTGTAATTGCTAAATGGGAGGGCTTTGAAGAAATTCACTCATCTGGTATGTCTTGCATAGCAAATTTTGAGAGTCTAAGACTAGAAGTACCAATTTTGTTTTATTGTCGGTGTAATATTCTTTTGTGTTACTCAACAATTTGTTCTCTAAAAACATTAAGAGAAAGTGATACAATCATTTTGGATTTAATCGATATTGTTGCTACTAAATGTAACGGATGTGTAGAAATAAAATGTATTGATATAAAATTGTTTTATTTCGAATTGGAAACCGAAATGCTAAATACTGATTGCTTATTTGGATATATGTAACTGGAGATATTTTCTGATACCATTACCGTCTCCGGGCATTTGAAAAGTTGTCTGAGGTATTTGATTTTATTAAAAATTTTCTTTCATCTCAAATTATTCTAATCGACATTGTTTCTGCTTCAATATTTATAGATTGACGAATTCATACTTATTTATTATTATTACTCTTATAAAATTTTCCAACTAACGGCCATACAGAATAGTTCCATTGTTTGACAAAAATTGCTTTTGCGATAGGGTTCTGCGTGTTCCTAATGCTTAGTTAGTGCTAAAGTCAAATTTGTGTCGACAAATTTAAACAGCTTAATTTATTTAACACCGACATTTAATTAAATATTAAAGTATACAAAAACGTACGAATTTTCAGATCTATTTAATGATTATATATTTATTATTATTTTCAATTTACATAAGCAAAAGGGAAAAATAATGGCAGGTATATAAATGACTATAAATGTTGGACATAGAAGCAACTAAAATGTGTATGCATAATCAAAAGTTATTAGTGCGTACCTATGTTGAAAAAAATTAATGTAGAAGTTTGCGAAAGTTCTTTTATAGGTCTAATGTAATTTTAAGTATTTTAAGTATGTGTAATGGCACGCCTTGTAAGATGTTTCATAAATTACTACAAACAAGTATTATAATATTAAAATACTTCATATAAATTACATAATTAATGTGTTTGCAGGCGACACACAAAAATTATTTCTATTATGTTTAGATTTTTACATCTCTTATCCCTCCAACAGCTTTATTAAAATTAATTTGGGAGTTTTAGATATATGTGTACTTCAGAATCAAAATGCTACTTTCTTTTACTTTGGCCTTGCAAGATTTATGGTTTCTAACAATGTGGGAGAAAATTCAATTAAAACTATCTTACACACCCCCATAATCAAATATTTACGAATTTCCATAACATTATGTATTTATTGTGAAAAAGAGTTATATCAACACAAATGTGACTCCACCAATCGAGCCGAAATAGGGAGAAAATATAAAGTTGCCTCTGTTTATTTTGATAAATCACCAAATTTTTAAAATAATCTACTGAAAATAACAATAATGTTAAACTAAAAAGAATCCAGAATTGGACTCATTATGCGAACTAAGTTGTTGAAGTGAAGACGGACATGTTAACTGTCTACAAAAGAAGCTGTTCACAAATAACATTTTATTTAATGTTCTAGAGTAGAACGTACTAAAGGGACGAAATATGTTGAGGACAGGCAGCGAAAGAAGAATCTATTAGAAACATTGACAAAACACTATTAAGTTTAAAGATTCAGTATATTCTTATGTTAACATGAATCAAAATCGTAGGCTTCCATTGTTCTCGTTGATACCTTCTTGGTTGAAACCGCGTCGTCGTCGTCTCTGCTTTTACTACCGACGTATCATCCACTAGCTTAAGGCACATCTTCCGGGCTTCTACTGCTGTAATTACCTGAAACAGACTGGCGTGTGTTTGTAGGGGATGGTTTATGTTGTGTTTAGTGTTGCGGTTCCGTGGAAATTGTGTGTTATGGTATTTCTTCAGGCTGTCAGAATG
This sequence comes from Amphimallon solstitiale, assembly GCA_963170755.1. NCBI lineage: Eukaryota > Metazoa > Arthropoda > Insecta > Coleoptera > Scarabaeidae > Amphimallon > Amphimallon solstitiale. Next base: position 76,620,211 of record OY720680.1, on the reverse strand, counting down.
TATCTGGATTTTGATGGATTCACAGATTTTGCGGTTGTAATAATAATATACCATCAATAAAAAACGGTCATATCAAATGATCACACAAAATACCTACCCAAACTTTTTTTTGAGGATATTGGGTGCGGTTTGCAAAATGCCGGTGTTCATTTTCCGTAGCCCAATATTGAAGAAGAGGGGGAATGTGCTTTCCGTGCAATGCAAAAGTTGACTCATCGGTGAAGCAAATAACCATAACGGATTAACAAAACTCCATTCTTTGAAAATGATCCTCCGGAAATATTTCTTGGGTTTTCGAATACTTAAAACATTTCAAACCATAACTTTCCAAATACGTGAAACATTTTTGTTACTTATACCCAAATTCTCGGCAGCACTTCTAGTTGATATCGTGTTATCTGTTTCCACAATACTACAAACATCCCGCTGTTCACTTTCCTCAATTTTTTGTGGAGATATCTCTCTTGGTTTGCATTTCGTGCAGTTATTCAGACAGAAACATTTTCCAAATGTATAAATAATATTATAAATTGTTCGTTTGCAAGGTACAGGACGGTCTGCAAAAGTCAGAGCAAACATATTTATGCACGTTGCCGCAGAGTTATTACCATAGAACCATTTTACTATCTGAAGCTTTTCAGCGGGTGTATAGAGACTCATTATAAATTAATTTTACTGAATGCTCTTATCGCACACAGCAACGTGTTCGCAGTTAAACATTGAATTAAAATCTGGGTGGGGAGTAGTGGGAAGAATGGGGATCGGAGAAAATCGTTGTGGTGACGGATAGTAGGGGCACCACGTTGCCACGTATTACAGGCATACGTATAGGTCGCACGTAAACATTGAATCTCTAAGCCTAATGGTATTTGACACATACTGTAGAGTGCTAGTACGTGTGGTTTTTGCTTTGGGATTTAAGTGTTGATTAATGTTTCTGAGCCTGACGCACTACCCCAGGAACTGTCACACATAACAAAAGCGTTACGCGAAAACAACTAGTCCAAAAAAGACAGGCAGAACCATTCATCGACACTTAAGACCCAAAGCCAAAACCACACCTATTAACACTGACCGCCCTACACACGCTCACCTACCTTACATACATGGTTTAACCGATCACATCAGCAAAATCCTCAACAAACACTACATCAAAACTATCTTCAAACCCCATTCCAAACTATCTGATTTCCTTTCGTCTGTTAAAGACAAAAAACTTCTTGAATCCTTCGGTATATACCATGTCCATGTGGCAGTGTATAGATCGGCGAGACCAAACGATCGATCTGAACTTGTGTCTGTGAGCATGAGCGCTGTCCCCGATTGTTGCGCGCGGCCGGGTCTGGACTGGCTGAACATTAGATTGTAAACTGCGGAACAAATTCAATTCAACTCCACTAAAATTCTCTCCAAAGATTTCCATTATTACAGTCGCAAAATCCGTGAATTCATAGAAATCCAGAAACATCCTAACAACTTGTACCGAGACAAAGGTTACTACCTCCATCATACTTGAACATCCATCATACAAACTTAACTCAACCATAATACACACGCTCCACTGAAACTTAACACTAAACACTATGTAACCCACCCCCTGCCAATACATGCCAGTCCCTTTCTGGTAATCACAGACCTGAAAATGTCCCATAAGATAGTGGATGAAACTTCGGCAGTAGAAGCAGAGACGACGACGCGGTTTCAACCCAGAAGTCAAGGAGGTATTATGTTAACATATTCAAATTTATGAATCTATTTTATAATGAAATGCAGTCCGCAGAATGTCAATCATTGTATGAAGATTGAATACTGAAAAATAAAATTTGATAAAAATCGATTTATATAACACTAAAAAAATAATAATCACAAACAAAATCAACTATAATGAAACCTTTAACTAAGTTAGGGACAAATTCAATTATTAAATAAAAATAGTGAAAACGATAGCCAGAACTCATTAAATACTAAATCAGAATAAAAAGAATTGTGATATTTTTCCTGAAATTGATGTAATGACAGAATTCATTAATGCAGCAATTAACCAAGAATTTACGCTTAATTAAATTTCTCCTCAACATAGAGAACAGGTATATAGCCTAAAAACATATTTGTATTGACTTTTAACCCAAATGGAATTTCCGACTGTTATGTTTTTGAGTTAATGTTTTATAAATGAGAAAATAACGTTATTGATTATTTATTACACACATAGGTGTAAATGCTACATTTTGTTCGTATAAATATATGGGCAGATTAAGGCGGGTCTGTTACCCGAAGCAAGAACATTTCACTCTAATGGCCGGTTCTCGATTAAATTCCGCGTTTAACTAATCATTGGTTAATCCTAAGCATTGATTATCGCTAAGCGGCGTTTTTCAGTGGAAAGATATACGCATGTTATGTAAATAGTGTATAAGGATTTGTTGTACAAAGTTGGCAACAGATTTCTTGTTTCTGATCTAAATTAGTACATTTCTTTCTAATAATATTGGTGCCATTTTCTAGATTTAAATTTGTTCTTTGTAATTTTTGCCGTTATTTTATATTTTTAAAGATTATATTCTGTATAAGTAGAAATTTCATTAAAGTAAATAAATTGTGAGCGTTTATTTTGTAAATATAGCATCCGAATATTTCTAACGTAGTATATATTTAAAATTTCTCTTATGAAATAAATATCAGCAGAGTGCGACAAGCTAGAGTAATATTGAAACAAATTTATTGACAAATACAAAGGTATTGTGAAAATGAAAAAACTAATACAATATACATGCATATATTTATATGAAATTAACAATTACTTAAAAATACGTAAAACATATAACATCTAACAAAATCGTGAAAGTAGCAATATACCGTGTGCTTGCCGTCAAGCTGCGGATACAGTTTACTGTAAGATAAAACGACGACACCGAGAGTTTGTATGAGTTAGTACGAGAAAGCAATATACAAACTGCAGTATAGCTGCTATTTATCCTTGTTGCCCTAATTAAACGAAAGTCAGTCTAGCCCGTCTTGCCTCAGCGTAAATGTACTCGAATCCCCTCTTTTCCTAGTGCAAAAGCAGTTTGTATATTGCTTTCTCGCACTAACTCATACAAACTCTCGGTGTCGTCGTTTTATCTTACAGTAAACTGTATCCGCAGCTTGACGGCAAGCACATGGTATACTTCGTTAAAAAAGCAAAGTATGTATCTGCGGTCTCAAGCTGGACTATCAGTCATATTCTATATTACACTTTCCATTGTCATATCTGAGAAAATTTAGCTTACACCAAATGTCTATAGGATGAATAAAGCCAGATACTATGACTGAAAAAGTACACATAAACTGTATATTAAAAAAAAATAATAAAGTTGCTATGCATTTTTGATCTGCTCATAATTCTGCATACTCTAAAATTTCGAGCATTTTAATGAATTGAATTCGTGATACAAAGTGTATCACAAGCTGTGTTTAAAGGTACTTTTGTGCAATGCTGCTCAAAATTCTTTGGAGCTGTGTAAAGGCCGTTTTTTCGCTGCTTTGAATAAAAATATAATAAAATTTATTTTAATTTTTTTAAATTTAAGCAGTGTGACTGAACACATGCCAATTTAGCTATGGTTTTGGTTTTATTAATGAAAGCAGAAATTGATCATTAAATCTACAGATGAATTAAATGCAATAGGGGTATAACTGACTTTACTTTATTAGATCTTTTTTATATTGATTTTAATTTCAGCAATAAACTAAATCTATCTTATATTTACTCTCTCTCATTAAAAAGTTCAAGCACAGCACAGTTTTGCATACAGCAGATGAAGTGATTCATTCAGCTAGCAACAAATTTATATCTGAATATAAAATTAAGGATGCAAATTCAATATAGTATAAAATATAATAGTTAAAAATTACATGTATATCTACAGTAAAGATTATTATTGTAAGGCAAAAAATCTACTTCAGAAATGGATACTGTATTATAAGACAGTATCCATTCCTGAAGTAGATTTTACATATTATATATGTATAATCACACATTTCGCAATTTATCTACTTTTTCTTTTTACGTATTCGGCGTTAATATTTTTTAGTGTAATTAAAATTACCGACTATGACTTATTGCTTATGCATAAAGAGTTATTGCGCATAAGTGTGCAAACAACTGTAATAAACACCTTAACTGCTATTAGTTACATTAAGATACATCTGCTGCGATGGGTTGGTAAATATTGTTATTGAAGAAAACACACACATACAAATCTTTCACACATTATAATTGAAAATACTTCTACAATAAAATGAATACTTGTCCATGGCAGAATTAATAATAACCTTGAATATTACCAGAAAACTACATTAATTTAATGCTACTAATGCCGCTCTATAATAATTGTATATATGTATATATATTCATAGGCGTATATATTTATATTTGTTGGTTTAGAAAGTGTTTATTTGAAAGCAATTTTCATTATGTAAGCGAAGGCTCATAGTTTAACATGATGATCTATGTACTACAGACGTATGTACATAGGTCATGATGTGTATATTTGAATATGTGATATTTTGTTAAAATTGCAGATGTATTCTTAATAAATATACAGTGAAATAATTAATATTTAAAAACCAATAGATATAACTTAGTTTATTTTATATTTTAAGTATTGATGTCTCAATAGAATTTGTGTTTTACACCATTTACTTTTTAAGGTTAGGTTTTCTTTATTTAACTTAAAAATGTCAGTTGCAATTAGTTGAATTACAAACAAAAAAAGTCTGATATTTATCTGTCAATAGGTTAGTAGCAATGTAAAGATTATTTTAACCCATTACTTGCCAAAGGTGCGTAAACGCAACCTTTTAAAAACATTTTTTTTTGGCATCAAAAATATTTTTTTATACATTATGTCGCAAGGGTTACTTTTTTAACAGGCTAAAATCATATGTTAAATTATGATCCAATAAAAAGTTAAATTTTTTTATTTTTTTTTTAATTAAAAAAATCTGTATTTTTGGTTTTTGTGCACACCTTCAATAATTATTTTTTTGGGTACTAATTATTTTTTTGTTATATATGTCTTCTCGCAGTGTATATCTAAATATGTCTTTTTGATATATACACATCTTTATATCTATAGTTTGAAAACGACAGCTAGAATGACAGGATGCGTACACGCACCTTCGGCTAATACATAGGTAAATGCACGCGCCCGGTGCCAAACTGCTTGACCACACTGGTTACTGCAGCATGGCATTTTTGAAGGACGTGAGCGGTTTCATGCAGGTTGAGACACGATTCGCATGTTGACGGAAAATTATTTGACTCGTTGATACATCTCTCAGTTGGTTGCCAAGATTTGGATTCAAGTTGTGGTGTCTTTGCTCCGATAATGGTTACCTATTCAAATTTATTCCATATGGTGGAAAGGCGGAGAAAACTGAAAACATGGGTCCATTAGGATCAAAAGTTGTATTAGAGCTTCTTTCTGTTGTAGAAAAGCCGCAACAGCATAAAATATTTTTTGATAATTTTTTCACATCATATTCTCTTTTTGAAAACTTAGATGAAAAAGGGTTCTTCGCGACTGGAACGGTAAGAGACAACCGTACTGGAAATGTCCACTTGAAGATACCAAAATCATGTCAAAAAAGGTAAGAGGCTCTTTCACTTTCGCTTTTGATTCGAACTTGAAAGTTCTGGTTACTGGAATGACAACTCTGTAGTTACTGTTATGACGAAATTTTGTAGTGTCTTACCAGTCACTCAAGCCAACCGTTACAACTGCAAATAGCGTAAAGAAATGCTTATCAATCAACCAAAAGTGATTCATGAGTGCAACCAACACATGGGTGGGGTAGACCTTCACGATAATGGTATTGCCAATTATCGCATTGGTATTAGAGGTAAAAAGTAGTAGTGGCCATTATTCACCAATGTTGTTGATACTATGGTTGTAAACAGTTGGAAAATATTCAATATCACAAATCTCTGCTGAAATACGAAGGACAAAAAGAAGACACCCACAATGAGGCTTCCACTTCAGCAAAATCCAACTCGTCTTATGCCTTCTAAATCAGCTTTACCAGGTGACATAAGATTTGACAATATCGGGCACATTATAATTCGAAATGCTAAGAGTGCAAGAAAAAAGTGTCGACTTTGCAAAAGTAATACAATTTACTTGTGTAAGAAATGTAATGTGCATTTGCATCCTGATTGCTTTGATATTTTTCATACAAGAGACCAGTATTTTATTTTATAATAACCTGCTTTTCGCCAAAGGTGCGTACATGCACCTATATATTTTTTTGTTAAAAATAATACCTATTTTTCTTGTACCAAATTTGTATCTTAATTACTGTGTTCTGAGTTTATTTTAATAAAAAAAAAATTTTAAATGTTTTTTTCTTGTCTTGGCCAGTAATGGGTTAACTCGGAATAATTGCTTTATACTGCAAGTCACATTAAATTCGTTAAGGCCACTGGAGGAAGTTCTCCTTCAATGCTGTTATTGGAGGAGAATTGCAGTATTTAACCTTTTCAGATGTTTTCTATATTCTTAGATTAGATACTCGCTTCCTTAATGTTGATTGACTGATAATTTCGTTTCATGTTCTGTACTCAGTGTTATTTCCATGCAGTATCTCTCTCTCGAAATATTTCTTTAATTTGCTATGCTAAAATACTCATGACGCCTATGCCTTCATTTACAATGATCATATACGACAGATTAATGGGTTTGGTCGTAATTCTTGAGCTACAGACTCACGGTCTAGTTCGTAATAATCTTCCCAATTTCTTAAATTTTATATTTATGGATGGGGTGATTGCTCGTTTTCAAAGTAATCTGTAAACCAATTAGAATGCGAATGGTATGAAAATCTACAGAACATGCGTTGAAATGTGTACAAACATTAAAATCTTGTACTGAAAGGATATATCTATTAATTAAACGATCAACAAATCCTTTTATCTTTAAGGCGGTTTACGCAGAGGTGCCGACTAACTGCCGTGAGGTATTCTCAAATGATAAACAAGTTATAATACATTTTATTATGTCAGCGGCTGAAAAATTTCAATCCACAGAGGTCACTCCGAAACACAAGTCAACTAAAGAGATCATAATACCGGCATAGAAAGTGCCATCATAAAACTTCCAGTTATTACTGCAAACCCTATTAGACACGAAACTTCAGCAATAGACCTTTACATTTTTCATGGGAGAGAAACATCAATAAATTCGGAAATAATTGATTCCTACTTTTACTTATCCCCCAGACCAGATCAGGATGTGGGTCTGTAATAGAAAATATTTAAATTTCGCGGCTGGCATCACCATCACCTACGAGGAATAAAAATTCAGTTTTTTTTTCAAAAGTAACACATCCACTTCGTTGATATTACAAGGTTAGTAAATGCTGACAAACTCAACGCAATAATCATACATGACAGCAATGCCTATCAGGAAAAAATAAACACTCTACTCCAAGAAGATTTATATCGCCTCTTGAAGCAGAACCACACGCCTGGATAGAACGTTCTCTAAGAAATATCATCAAATCATCATCTGTCCCGAGGACACAAATATCTCTCATTCCCAGACACTCTTAGCCATTCAAATTATACGGATTACCCAAAATTCACAAATCTAGCTTTCCTCTTCTCCCCATTAGCAGCGCTATTAACAGTCCTACTCACAAACTAGTAAAATATCTCCACAGGTAATAGTATCTCTTTTTTTTTTTCTTTTCTAAAATTATGATCCTTTTTTTTTACTCGGTTACATGAATTCTCTCTAGACAGATGTGATTTACTAGTTAGTTTTGACGTAGAATCTCTTTTCACAAAGGTTTCGATTCCGGACACAGTGTCAATAATCTCAGATAGTTTAACCGCCCAAGACAAACCGAATGATATAGCTGAACTTGTAAATGTGTGCCTTACATCTACTTACTTCCAATTTCGTTACAAGCTCTATAAGCAAGTGTCGAGAGCTGCCATAGGCCCCCCCTTATCCCTGGTTGTCACTAACATTTTATGGAAGCGTTCGAACAACAAGTCTAAAGTTCCTTTCACTTACAACCGAAATGTTGGTTTAGATGTGTGGACGATACATTCGTGATTTGGTCGCATGTGCGGTATTCGTTAGATGAACTTTTATCTTGATTATTTATCCTGAACCCATCATCGTGAAATTGGCTTCACCATGGAGATGGAATCAGACGGAAGTCTTCCTCAGCAAATTGTTCTACCGAACAATTAAAGTGTCTCAAAAAAGAAAAAGAATTTGATACAAGTGAAAATTCAAGATTATAAGAACAAACTCCATCTAAAGATAATTTTGTAAAAGATATTAAACTTCTATTATTTACCAATCTAATAACGTTTAAGTAACTGTTTTTATTCCTAAAAGTAGTTATACCACCTTAATCCGACAAAGTACATAGTATTTACGGCAGGCCCTGCTTTTTAGTCGTACACTGTTCCCGATTTATTGAGGGTGTAAAGAAGTCAATATTAAATTATACTAAATTGAAGTGTCGGAAAGTAAGCAGAAGGAGCTAGTTGGATGCATTATACTTAAATGAAAGATTAATGTGGTGTGGCCACCACACGACTTTTTTATACGTATGTGCGTTTCAAATTAGGTATACAAAAGTAGTTCTAAATTGTTTAAAAAAAAATTATCTTCCTAAAAAAATAAGCGTGTGAGTAAGTGTGTTACTTCAAGTCCAAATGTTAAGAAGTTTTTTATACAAAAATTATTCAACATCTTATTCTAAGTGGGTACTTCTACGTTTTTAATAAATATCTATAGAATGCATACTTTGCAAGATATTACAAAAAAAGTGCTACTCGCTAAGAGTAAAAGTGTTACTTCCTGTCCGAATTTTAAAATTTTAATTATACAAAAAATATTTCAACTCCAGCTCTAAATATTTTTGTATTCTTGATAAATATATATAGAATGCATAATTTACGACATATTTGCAAAAAATCGCTATTCGATAGAACAAGTGTTACTTCCGGTCCGAATTTTATTTTTTTTTTATACAAAAGATATTGAAAACTAAGTTTTAAATACATTTATACTCGTAATATACATGCCTACAAATCTTGATTTGCGACATATTTGCAAAAAACAGATTTTCGATAAGAGTAGAAAACCAACTTCAAGCAGGAATTTCGGAAAGCCCTTTGCATAAAATTCTTCTCAAATTAATTTTGAGAATATTTGAATTCTTTATAAATTTGTTTAAACTTAGTAGTTGACGAAATATTGTTAAATTCGATTTTTTCACTGAATTAAACTACTACTTGCGGTTTACGGATTTTACTGAAAATTTAACCAGATGTCATGAGGTAGATAATCCTCGTAAATACAAAATTTGGAATGGACAGCTGTAGCCGTTTGACCGCTATCGTGGTCACACACACACACACACACACACACACACTTTATTATACGTAGTATAAGGAACTATTGTGATTATGAAAATTTAGGTCCTCGACATTTTTGCAGATATCCACGTTCTCTGATACCGAAAAGTGGTTTTTAAATAATGTCTGTCTGTCTGCGTGTGTAACCAGGATAGCGGTGAAACGACTGAAGCCATCAATTCCCAAGTTTGTATTTGCGAGTATAATCTCCCTCTTGACATCTGATTAGATTTTCAGTAAAATCGGTATATCGAACGTAGTACTTTACTTCAGTGAAAAACTCTGATTTTATAAATAATTCAAATGTATTCAAAAGTGAATTTGAGAAAAATGTTATTAACAAGGTTTTTCTAAATTCCTACCGGAAGTAGATTTTTTACTCTTATCGAAAATCATTTTTTGTCGAATATTAAGTCGTGTTCTCATGAGCATAAAAGCATTTAGAATTGATTTTCAATATTTTTTATAACTAAAAAATTTTCAAAATTCCGACCGGAAGTAACACTTTTACTCTCATCGAATAGCGATTTATTGCAAATATTTTGTAAATTATGCATTGCATAGATTTATCAAAAGTACAAAAGTATTTAGAGCTAGATTTGAAAAAATTTTTTGAAAAGTATTCTCAAAACTCGGACCGGAAATAACACTTTTACTCTTATCTCTCAAACTATGCGTTCTATAGACATTTATTAAGAGAAAAGAAGTACTTAGAATAGAATTTTGAATAATTTTTGTATAAAGAAATTCTCAAAATTCGGACATGAGTTAACACATTTATAAGTTTATTTTTTAAGAAGATATAAGTAGGTACTTAAAACTTAAAACTACTTTTGTATAATTCGAAACGCACATACATAAAGAAAGTCGTATGGTGACCACACCTCCTGTTTTTCATTTACTGTTACTATAAGAAACTTTGAAAATTAATTCGATGAATTTCAGTATTTGATTCATATAAAAATTGCAAACAAAGAATAAACATTCATACCAACCGTATTCACTACAATGTAAATTCAAACTATACAAAAAAGTGTGTATGATCCATACTTACTTAAGTAATATTAAGTTCCCCCAATTTCAATTACATTAAGTAATAAAAGAAATATTATAATCTGGGTAAAGAATTTCCGTGTAATTGTTTATATTATTCAATTTATATTGGAAAGGTAAGTGTTTATGGGAACATAGCAGAAATGTCTTAAGGTACTAAGTTTCTTTTGGACGGTACTTTATACATATATATATATATATATATATATATATATATATATATATGTATATATAATTTATTAATTATATGTAGTTGACATACTGTCAGTGTCTATTTTAAGTTTCTATTTTACTAGTTATTTTTATGTTTTAATCTATATTTCTTTAATTTAATTTGGTTTTGGTCGATGGTAACCATCTTTACGATGGTCCAAAATGGAGAATATATGTAATGTTGTCCATAATAACCATCACTTGGAAGACCGTACAAGATCCTAAGATCCTCACGGTCATATGGCAGGTATCATTTTTCAAGTTTAAATTGATATTGTGTTTCTTTTAGGAATTAGGATTTGTCAACTTAATATCAAAGGTATATCAAAAGACAAATTAAATTCATGCAGCATCAGTAACTTGTCTGCTTTCAAGAGGAGAATAGTATGTTTCTCAATTGGAATATGATCGCGGGTCCAGCTTGTGATTGCGGAGCTGAGATTGAAACAGTTATACATATTGTTGAAGAATGTCCTCTAGCTAAGTTTGAATTTGGATACACGGACTTACATAATTTAACTCAGAGGCTGTTGCTTGGATCTTAACAACTAAAGACCTTTAGTTTTGTGGCACTGTGATGTAGGTTTTTTATTCTGCAGGTTTTTTTTCTACATCCTAGACCAATATATAATATATTAATTACGACAAAAATAAATTATTAATACTTATAATTTTGGGGTTTTTTTTTTTGGCGGCTTATAGGTTTATTGTTTTTTAGAATTTTAATAACACTGATGAAGGCAAAAATCCGAAACATGCATGCAATTAATAAGAAAAAGGAACAATAAATGTTAATGTTTACCGACCTATAAACCGCCAAAGAAAAAAAACCCAAAATTATAAATATTAAGGTCACTAAATAAATAATAATAATTAGTATTTACATATATACATAAAGAATGAGTTCATTTCTTTGTCATTTGATTAAAAGAGTTTCTATTCGTGGTTTAGCTGTAAAACTCAAAACAAAAAAAAATTAAAAGTTTTGATAATATAGATATTATCTTTGTCAACTATTTAACATGAACTAACTAATTAAAACATTAAAACATTAACAAATATTAATAAAACTGTAACATACATTTGCCAGATATATGTTACAGTTTATATTAAATAATTGACAAAGATAATATCCATATTATTGAAACGCTTTAATTTCTTATTTTGTTTTGAGTTCATTTTACAGCCGCTAAACCATGAATGAAAAAAATATATATACCTATATGGCGTGTTGTCCTTCAAATTATGTCGAAGAAGAATACGAATATATTTCTTAAAAGAGAAAGTATACAGGTACAATAGACCAAAATAAAGAGAAAAAGTATTTCGTGGCTTAAATCTTACTCTCCAACTTTTTATATTAAAATCGTTTGCTTTCCCACTATTAAGCACCTACATAAATGAGAAGGAGATGGCACAGATCGACGAAGTAATTCTATCGGAATAAGAGACTAATACCTTGAACGTGTTTTATCACATTACCTACATTTACTATATGCATAGAAACGTCTGAATTCTCTGTAATTAGAGCATTTATATAAGTAATAAAAAATAGTACTATTATATATAAAACTTTCTAATAGAATTTCCATTACGGCGTTACAAAATTTCTAAATGACTAACGTGCTAAACATTCAATATTTAGCAAGGTGTTAATGTTTCACTTAATGTTATTTTGTGTAATTCGTCCTCATATGAGCCATGGGATCGTTATATAATCACATCAAGGGAAAATATTTCTTAAATAACCTGTTACATTAATGTTTAGTATAGTACTAACAAGAAGTCATAATTTCTTTCCAGATTCACGACATTAGAAATTTGTGAATGTTACCAACGGCGAATTTCTACGGTTAGTTAAACTTGTGCCATCGTTGAAGATAAATCGGTGACAGTATACACACTACACAATTCCGGAATTGTATTCACACACATTTTTTAGGAGACTTACTGTAAAATAATGTAAGTTGTTTTCTTTTCATTTTAGTTTTATATTACCGGACACTATTACGATATTATATTTCTTGCTTATTCTGAAATAATTCTTGCTGAGTTATTCCCTTTCATAACATCTGAAAACCAACATATTTTAATGCAAAGTATTCGCGTATATCTCGGTTTACATTATACATACAAGGCTGCTTAATTGAATGCAAATTTATGTTTTGTTGTAATAGAGCAATGTTGTGCTTTGCAATTTTGTATACACAGTTGAATGATTTGTTTGTTTGTTTAAATATACTGAAATGTCTTTTTTATTTTTGAAAAAACTTTTCATGAACATGTTTTTAAGGTAAGTTATTCTCATACTATGTTGATCATAAAATAGGAGTACAAATTACAAAAAAATGTATTCATACTGAAAAGCCGCGTATTTTAACAAGTGTTTGCATAAAAATCAACAAAATTTCATGGCTTCATATTAACTGTAAAACGATGTTTAAATTAAATTTCATGTAATTGCATTATCCACAAATGTGGAAGTGATTAGATACTTTAATTTCTTAGGACCTCGTTCGGGATTGATATATTAAAAGCTCTGTTTACGTTTCGACAAGGGAGTTATTTAGTGAAATGTTATAGGATAAGAAAAATTATGTTCCAAATAGCATTGGTAAATATAATGTAAGATATTTTTCAATCAAGCTACAATTTATACTTCAAAAATATAGTGCAAAAAATTAGCGAACTGGTTCTATATCTAAAAAAATAAGATATGTGGGTGCCTAACATTATTTCACTTAAATGAATTTTCTTTTTATTATATTCTCCTGGTATATCCAGGAAGACAAATTATTATTCCGAATTTATGTAATATCATTTTTTGTGCAGAGTTGCATTATATAAAATACATTTGGTTTAAAATTCGATATAGGTTGTAGAAAAGTTTTCTGACATGTAATTTTGTTTTGGTATGAAGTCAACCTTGCTATAATTTGGATGATATTGTCTTGATATTACACGTATTGCGTTAAATATTGTTCTGAATAAAATCATCCAAATTCATCAATTAATTAAAATAATGAAAGGTGTAGAAAAATAAAGAGGTGGTGTGAGATTTTGGTAAACAAACCTATCAGCCTCTGTTTCTTCGTTAATAAAATGAGTCATTTTAACTGTATTCGAGAAAAGCCTATTTTACAATTAGTGGATAATGTTAATTTAAGACAAAATTATTTTCAAGGGGATGGATACCGCCCATTATAGTTTTGTTCTTGAAATGCGTATCTTACGTTTTAAAAATTGTCAGCTCGTCTAGCGGTTTTTGGAATATGTAGAACAGAAAGTATGTTAAAATAATAATTCTAACAAAAATGTATCACTTTTAACAGAAAAATATGGACGATAATAGAAACATAGAAATTGGAACGTTAGTCTTTAGTTAGTGTGAGGGAAAGATGTGTGGTTGGGTAACATTGTATAATGTTTCTGTACTAACAGCAATAAACAATTTTGTACGTGTAATGAATTTTTATTGTTGATTTTATTATTAAAAGACATATAAGAGATATGTATCAAAGAAAAATATATCTAAACCTCATGTCTTTAGGCTATTGCAGAAAATTAGTGAATATATGTGTCTTGGATTTAATTTACGTGGATTGTTTAGAATTACACTGATTTACGATGGTACCAATAATTCCTTACATATCATTGCCTATTAAAATTTCTAATAAAATTGTAGCACTTTGCATTAGAATAAATGTCTATTCCAAATGCTTTAAGGAGCATATAAAAATAAGGAAAAGACAAGCTAAAAGTGCTAAGGTTTCTTTGAATTGTGGTATGTAGCAATAGACTCTTAACTTTCAGTATTGAAATAAGTAAACCTTTGCTCATTTATTGTAGTTTTAAGGTACGTTAGAGCAGACAGACCAGAAAAATAATTTTTTCAAGCAATCTTAACCACTAATTTTTGGATATATACAAACAATACACTCCACATGTTAATTATATGCGTAAGATAGAATTGCTATTTGGTGTTTATGAACATCAATATAAAATAATATTCATGGTCTTTGGGCCTGTTTGTATGGATTAATATTACAGGGTTTTAACTGAATTAATCATTGATAGATTATGTACTAGAGTTTATTTAAATAACGGCCACACCTCATTTTTTCCTTGTTGAGTGTACATCCCAAACATTATGAATACTAGGTTACCAATGACCCCATATAACTTGAAGCAAGACTTATAGTCGCTTCCCAATCAATAATTCCAGATTCACAAGCTATACCCGATTTAAAAAAAATTTTTTTAAATATTTTTAAATTCTAATTGCTAGAAAAGTGTTGATATTAAGTATAGGGAATTCTTATTTTATTTAAAATGTACTTTATACCATAAAATGAAATTAATGTATGTCAAATACAGTATTCTGGCTTGTCATTATCTCTTCCATGGTCTGTTAACGGGTGGGAAGGGATTGTAGGAGTGCGTTTGGTAGGGCTTATTTTCTTACCTTCTTAACGGAAATCTTGAAAGGCAAAACATCGGTCAATTCATGATCTATCGTTTTGTTTCCTTGTTGGGTGTACATCGCGAACATTATGAATACTACGTCACCAATAACCCCATATAACTTGAAGCAAGACTTATAGTCACTTCCCAATCAATAATTCCAGATTTACAAGCTACCCGATTTAAAAAAAAATCTTTAAATATATTTAAATTCTAATTGCTAGAAAAGTGTGAATTCTTATTTACTTATAAAGACAAATAAATTTTATATTTGCCCTTATATACGAGTTGCGTTCTATTTAAAATATGAAAATTAACTATCTAAGAACAGTGACAAATTTAATTATTTTTTAATGCTCGATATAGTTTTATAACTAAAATTCAGCCATTTAATAGCGCACGACGTATTTTTTTATTTTACCCCATAATTTTTAGGTACAGGATATTTAACATAAAATTACTATGACAAACTTTTGGGTTGCGTATCTGCTACAATGAAAAAAATTTTTAAAACTTATCATCTTCAATATACAGACCACGTAGGTTGAGGTGTATTACCCTTTATGCACATTACTTCTCAGCTCTATTGTTGTATTTTATAAAGACCATTATAAACATTAGAAATAACATTAAACTATTCCAAAGGCTTTACATAAGAAATCCTTCAGTTGACGTGTTTACGCATTAAAACAGAAAGTGAAAGAATAAATTTGAATGATATTTAAATTATATGTACAAAAGTGTCTTGAGAAAGTGCAATTTAATATAAAAAAATATTAGCATATAAATGCTATTAAAGACGAAAGAGATTTGCTGTTATTCTTTTTCGCTTCTTTTCTTTATTATTTCTTTTCTATGTTACATATGAATATTTAAAGTAGTAATTCCAAGAATATTGAGCTGTTCAATATTCTTGGACCTACAACTTTAAATTTGCAAATGTAATACATATATAGAATATTTTAATATTTTCAGATTTTCAATACACTTGAAGTGAATATGATGTTTTTATTCATGCTGTCGTTTTAGATTTATTTAGACATCTTAATTTTATTGTCAGAAACAAAAATTCGCATAATTTATTTAAAATTAATAATAATAATAATAATAATAAATTTATTATCCAACAGTATTAGCTAATTATGACAGTATAATACAATGTAATTAAAAAGAGTGCACAATAGTAAAATAATTATACACAGTTATACACAAGTCTATGTAAATAAATACATAATAGGAACGTAAGTAAATGTTAATGTTAAATTAAAGAGCAAGGAAAGAGTTCACTGCAAATTACACCTCAAGAAATTACTCAGCCCTACACGCGATATATATATATATATATATATATATATATATATATATATATACAAGAAAGAGAATAATAACGGGTAAATTCCGCTGTAGAGCAACCGCAGACACGTGTTTCTGACTATTGGTCGTCATCAGTACGGTGTAGCTAAGGAATAAGGTGGAATAACCTTGGAGGTGTAAAAGAAGGAACTAGTTATTTAAGCTACGTGATGTTTCGCACACCGTTTATTAAATTTTATGTTTAATAAACTGTAAAATAGTAGTCCTTCTTCAGACCTATTTTAAATTATATCAGACATGAGAGACTTTTTTGATAGAATACCGTGCCTTCAAAATCTTAGCTCATTAGGCTGTTTCTTAAGCAATTAAGTAATCAGTGTTGTTCCACAAGCTAAGTTTTTGAAAACTTTAAATTTTGTGAGTTGGCATACTTAAATTCCAATTATAGACGCTTATTATTATTTACATGGCATAACGATCAAAATGCGTTTTTGTCTGATTACGTGCACTGTCACCAACCATTAGAAAGAACAATGACCGACTCTAACGAGGAAAGTACTTAAAGGTACGAAAAAAACGGCAAATGAGTTTCTTTGTTTATAAGTGAGGAAAAAACAGACCATTCAAAAATCAATAAAATGAATAGAAAAACATAAGTAAAACTTTATGCAATCTACACACATGCCATGAAGGTAGCAAACTATACAAACAACATCACGTAATAATATACACTGTGTCCAGAAATCCACGGATAAACTTCAGGTAGAACGATTCTAAAATTCATTCTGAGTCAACAATCTTAATACAAATAAATTGTAAGGTCCGTTGTTAAGCCACACGGATTATCTTAAAGATGTATTGTAGTAACATCGTACTATAGAATTATCATTCCGTTATACAAATAAGCAGTAACGTAACAATTCTTGTAGCTACTCCTACTAAAATGATGTTATTAAATTGTTGTTTTAAAATTTGTTTATTGTGTCATATTCTACATATTTTTTAAATTATATTGCTGGTATAGAGTGTATTGCAAGTAAGATATATGTATTTTGTCATTACCCCTATACATACAAAAATCATATCTTTTAAGCTCATTTTCAGAAAAATTCATTAAAAAATCATGTTTGTCAACAGAGAAGCAACTTATTTAATGTTATCCATTTAAATAGAAATAAAAAACACAAACAGTTGGTTCAGATTTGCACTATATTTAATTAAAAAACACAACAGCTGT
The DNA here is from genome assembly GCA_963170755.1 of Amphimallon solstitiale. Taxonomy (NCBI): domain Eukaryota; kingdom Metazoa; phylum Arthropoda; class Insecta; order Coleoptera; family Scarabaeidae; genus Amphimallon; species Amphimallon solstitiale. The sequence goes on along the minus strand of OY720680.1, from coordinate 76,602,503 downwards.
TTCGCTACACTGTAGCTTTTTCAAGTGGTAACAAATTCTAAAAAAAACAAATTCTAAAAAAATTTATTTTATTTATTTTATTTAAATTTTTTTTAGAATTTGTTACCACTTGAAAAAGCTACAGTGTAGCGAAACAGCTGTTGTGTTTTTTAATTAAATATAGTGTAAATCTGAACCAAGTGTTTGTGTTTTTTATTTCTATTGGAATATGGATTTACATCAAGTAAAGGCCGAATCTATTGAATTATCCATTTAATTGTCAATTTCGTGGAAATTATCATAGCTCACTATACCCTATTCAAATAAAGAACATAAAGTTGGTCAAATTATATTAAAATACGACAATAAGTCAGTAATGACCACTTTTAAAGTAATAACGTCTTACTTGCTGTTGGTGCGAAATTTAGTAAGCAATTTAAAAATTAACCGACATACAGTGTCCCATTTGAAGAAAAATGCTTTTCGACAGAAATCATAAAAGGAAATATCGCGAATAGATAACAAAAATAGGAGAAAGAATATCGGTTTATTCCGCTGTAGTGCAACCACATGTTTCAGCTTTGTTGCTCATCGTCAGTAAGGTGTAGCCAAGGAAAAAGGTGAGATGTCCTTAAAAAGAAACGGAAGACCATCGGGAAGACAGACAACCAAATACAGCTTAAGTGTCAGAAGATTCTCAGATCTGAGTGACAACAAATGACACCACCGATAACCAGATATTGTCAAACCGCGTGTGATAAACCAATAAAGGAATAGTAATAAAAATATTCCGATATTCTTTCTCCTGTTTATATATGTTATTATTATTATTATTAATCCAAGGTTTGTCTTCTTTCTCTTGGATATTGCGGCCTGCTATTTATAAACTTGAGCATGTGTAAAATGTATCTACAATTAATATTTTGGTCACATTAGCTAATGGGTCAATTCTGTGCACATCTGTAAGATCTGTAACATAATCTGTAACGCCTGTAAGGGTTTACAGATGAAGTTGCAATTCTGTGTTCATATTTTGTTTACAGAATATCCGTAACTCTTACAGATTTCCGTAAACTTTACGCTAAGCGAGCGCATGCCCGTAAGATTATAACAGAATCTGTAACGTAAACGCTGTATGCAAACTTGTTTCTATATGGTTTGTATGATGGAACAAATTAGTATTTGTAGCGGTTATAGAACAAATAAAAATCATGAATAATATAAAAATAGGAAATATGTTCATAGGGGTTTTGTTGGAAGAAGACATGAAAGGGATGGGTATATAAGACAGAATATTGTGTAGCAAGGACCCCCGGCAATGAAAGTCGTTTTGTTTTTTATGTATACAAATTTATTTATTTTTTTGGAGTTTGAATTTTTTGGTTTTTCCTGTATTGTTTGATAAATATATATGAATTTTTATTGCATAGCTGTTGGTGCAGATGTAAGTTAAGTGCAACGAAACAGTTATATGTCAGAGTAACTTATAAAATAACATATATTATGCACTGAGATAGGTAAAAACGGTACTCTTCAATAAAAGAAATTCACAAAGCATATACTAACAATATTAAAATAAATGAATAATTTATAACTTAAAACAAAAAGTATTCTCATAAAAAAACATTTTTAAAACAAAATAAAATAAATAGACATTTTCGTAAAACACTATATAAACATTGTCATAAAACTAAGTAAGCTTTTTTATAATACAAAAATAAATAAACTTTCTTTTAATACAAAAATAAACAAATAGACTGCATATATTGTAAATAAAGATCTAATTGTTCCTTGGTGGTATTTTTTATCCGTTTACGTTTTTGGCTGCTGTAATAAATAGAAAATAGAAAATAGATAGATTGCTTGACATAATTAGTATCTTCCCTCATTATTTTAGATAATAAAATTATAACAGTTATATTTCCATAAATGTTTTAATAATATCACTGAACTTCTATGTATACTACACTTACCTAACAGATTTTGCAACTGACATACACGCTTACGGAGTCACGCTACATAATAATAACATGAAGATAGTCGCTGGTCTTGTTTTTACAGAAATGTATACAGAATTGCCCCAATCGTAAATCTGTAAGTATAACATTTACAGACTTTTGTAACGCTACAGATCTGTAAAGTTACAGATCTGTAAGGAATTGCACAGAATTGGCCTATAAATCAGTAAATGCAAAACAGGGTATTAAACAAGAAGAAGGATAACTTTTTTTAATCATTGGAATGTTGTTGATATATATTATTGTGGAGTTGAGTTTATGAACACTGTAATATTAAGGTTTATATGTTGTCTTTTTTAGTGTCGAAAATGTTAATATGGCTACATTTTATAAAATTTTGGATAAAAACATCTATTAAAGAGTCGAAACGTTAAAATGTTGTTTATTATTTAATTAATTTAAATACAAATTATAAATAGCAGGCCTTCAACTTAAATTCAATAAATTGTTCGTGGTTTGCTGGTTTTGTAAAACAAAAATCGAAATGCAATCATAAATGGGTGTATTTATCGACAAGGAATTTACAAACTAGAAATGCACTGAATAGGCCAACCTGGGACTAAAAGAAACACAATTTATTTAAGGAGGTTTAAGGAAGACAGATCCATATTTAACAGTAGCGTATTGTGTACATACATATAGTATAACTTGCCTCACAATTATTTTACTAAGGACGTACTTTTAGTATTAACTAGAACCTGCATTCTTCTCAATACTCCTTGTTTCACTTACATATTTTATACATATTAAACAATTGATTCCATGACAAAGGCAAGCCGTACTATGTTTATAAATTCATCAAATGTTATGTGTAATAATTATTATGTATGCAGTGAAAAGTAAGTAGTTGGAAGAAGAATGTAGTAGCATATTTAAATCTACCGTCGATATCGTGCCTAAGTGTTGGACACTGATAAAAAAATTAAATTTGAAACACAACCAAATATATGGTACACAGTATCGTCACCCAAAAGAAAACATTCTTGTCGATTGGTTTTCAAATTTATCGAACTCAAAACTTTGTGGACTTCATCGATACTTTGTCGGTTGCTTGGTATGAAGCTAAGACGATTTCGGTTGATGTGCATAATTATTAATGGTTGACTTTCGTCTTATATGTAGAAAAAGCAACTTACAATTGATAATTTTCGCTGGTCTTTCCGCATATAACAAAATGTAAGGCAAAATTATTATAAGTTAGTTGAAGAAAATCTATTGCTACCACACAGAAAATACATGATAATGATGTAATTATACTTATTAATAAGTTTTGTAATATGTTTCCAAAACCCAAAATTTTCTCCGAATTAAGCATAAACATTTCAGTATTATTAACGTTCATCTTAATTTGCTCAGAACAATAGTATTTTTTTAGAATTGATTTTTAGTGCATTGTACGCAGTACAAATTTTAATTGGTATTCCACACAAGTATCTGCATAACGTGGTTTTTGAACTTTGCATAGAGTTGCCATTCTACAAAATTACTTAATTTATATCATTTGCTTGTAGCATATGCTTGGCAATGCTACCTAAGTTGCCAGGGCATTTATCGATACAAATTAAGAATAACATGGTACACCTATATGCGCATCAGTTTTCCTGGAAAAATTTCTATCAATGCTTAATGCACTTTCCTGATATGATTCGAGTGATTTTCAACAAACTTTATTTACACCGAACTAGCTTACTTAAACTGAATTTTAGTCGATTAACGAGTAAACACTGCTTATTGGTGTTGAACACATTTGTGTAAATAACCAAAATAAATTGAAGGAGTCAGAGGGTCTGTGGAATACCCCTAGTCAAGGCCAGTGCCGATGATATATCAGCGTACAGCTTCACACTCTGGTATGTTTCGGAAAGGTACAAATCTGTGGCTTGGTTCTATAAGGGCCAAAGTCACTATTTTCTTAAAATGAGTTAGACATACTGCTGAACTACATTTCTTCAGATCTCCATTATATAAAAAGGCTAATGTCAACGCATGCAGAATGCGTGTAACAAGGGCCAATGTATGTTTTCACTAGACATTTATTTCAATCTGCTAAAAAGGCCAATGTTCCCTTATGACGCTGTCTCATTATACATTTACTTCCTAAAAGGGCCAATGTACACTTTGGCCATTTTATCTTGGTCTCTGGTAGGATCATTGTTGTGATTGCTGGTGACTATGGCCGTTCTATACGGAACGTTTTCCATGATTGTGTGTGTTTAGAAATAAATTTAAAGAATGTCACGTGCACAAAGAATCCTCGACATGTGTTTACAATCCGCCATCATCAATGCAGGTAAGTTCGACACAAATTTATATAACAAAATAGAAAATGTTAGGTTATGTTGCACATAGGCTCTTCCACATTTACTTCTAAGCCTCTGCTGATTAATTTATAGATTTTGTTACGGTTTTTTTTTTTAAATACTATTCATTAATTTCTAACAAGCAATTGATTAATATTTCATAAGTAATTTAAACTCTTTCTTTCAGAAGAAAATGCGGAATTACAAATGGCAAATAATTCTGTACAGTTGAACCCAACTGAGGAATGTAGTTACAAAGACTTGAATCCCGATTTTGAAAAAAATGTACGCCTGGATACCGAATCTGACTTTGAAGCAAATACTAACTTTCAAGAACCAGATCAATCATCCATTCTAGAAGATAGTATTTATGAAGATAGTTCAGATGACTTTCTACCCAATACTGATTCCTCTTCTGATTCAAGTTCGGATAGTGACGTCCAGCAAAGAAAGAAAAAAGTGACAAAGAAAATCACCAGTCACGTAACAGCGGAAGAAAGCGTTGAAGATCAAGAAATAATAGAACATGGTGAAACTAATTTGGATGTGAATGAAACAGTAAAGAAAACAAGAGGCAGGAAAAAAAATAAAGCAGGGGAAGAAACAAGGAAAAGGAAAAGGGATTCATACCATTGGGAAAAAAATATTAAAAAAAAGTTGAAGACCCAAGGCAAAGAATACTACACAGTGAAGGGAAAAAAGAAGCCTGCAAAAAGTGTTAAAGAACCATGTAACTGCCGACGAAAATGCTTTGAAAAGTTTTTGCCACCTGAAAGACAGGAAATATTCAAAGACTTTTACAACCTATCATTGGAAGCACAAAATCAGTGTATAGCTAATTTGGTAGAAGAGCAAAATAAAAAAGTTGAAAAGATGAGAAAAGACGGAAAAGAAAGCAGAAGAAAATATTCTAGAAAATACCACCTGTTTAAAAATGCTGCGATGACTGAAGTTTGCCAAAAAATGTTCTTAAATACTCTGGATCTAACACTTAAAAAGGTCAGGGTAATAATCGAGAAGGAGAGGTCTTCAGAATCAGGTATTTTTCCAGAAGATAGAAGGGGAAAACATAGTAATCACCCTAAGGTGCCACACGAAGATAAAGAGGAGATTCGAAAACATATTAAAATGTTTCCAAGTTATGCAAGTCATTATTCCAGGTCTCACACAAAAAAGCAGTACCTGTCGCCTGATCTCTCAATTTCAAAAATGTACAGATTGTATGTAACTCACTGTTTAGAGAAAAACATGGTCCCCAGGAACGAAGCTCTTTACCGACAGATTTTCGTAGAAGAATTTAACTTAGCTTTTCACAAACCGGCGAATGATACTTGTGGAACTTGTGACAAGTATAATCTTCTACTTAAGTCTGCTTCGAGTGATGAAGAAAAAGAGCAGCTTACACTAAAAAGAAATGAACATCTGCAGTTGGCTAACTCGGCGTATGAAGAAAAACGCAGTGACAAAATTCGCTGTAAATCAAACCCAAAAATGGTTGTGGTAAGTTTTGATCTTCAAAAGTGCCTTCCCACTCCATACCTCACTAGTGGAATCTCTTTTTATAAACGAAAATTGTGGACACTAAACCTCACCTTGTATGAAACAAGAGGCAATAAAAATTCCGCTATCTGCTATTTGTGGAATGAGACTATTGCGAAAAGGGGAGGACAAGAAATAGCATCCTGTTTGTTTGCTTATCTAAAATCTCTTCCTCGCGATGTGAATGAAGTTATTTTTTATAGTGAATGCTGTCCTGGACAAACAAGGAACATTTACTTGCCTCTGATGTTTATGAGAGTTTTAGAACAGTTTAGTAATTTAGGCAGAGAAGTTATCATTCGTCACAAATTTTTAGTACCAGGACATACACATATGGAAGCTGACACTATACACGCTTCTATAGAAAAAGCCAAAAAAACAACTACTGTTAGAGTTGATATTCCCAGAGACTGGGCAAATCTTATACGCATGATTCCTCGAACTCCCCCGATTGTTGTTACTGAAATGGGCTTACAGGATTTTTTTGATTTTAAGTCACTTTTGCGTAGTCGTTTTCAGCACAGGAAATTAAATACTAGTGGCCAACCAGTGATATGGAACAAAATTAGGCATATACAATACTGCCACGATAAAATAGGTACAATGCTTTACAAATTTTCGTTTAATAATGAAGAAGAATTTAGCGGATTAGATTTATTAAGGAAAAAAACTCGACGTTCACAGATCTTGCAACTAACACTAATTTCGAAAGAACTATTAGGAATACCTGAAAACAAATTACAGCACCTAAGAGACCTGCAGCCTTACATTGACGCAAATAGCAGAATGTATTATAGCCAGTTTCTTAACACACTGACTGTCTCCTCTACAGCTGTCGATGCATTAACTGAAGATGAAGAGGATTTTTCTGATGAAAATTAAGTTAATTTTGATTACTTGAATTTTTTTCTTTATTATATAAAAATAAATCAAGTTTCAACTGACCTGTCCAACACTATTTATTCCTACTTCTTTAAGTTACAAAAGGGCCAATGTGGCTAATTTTAAATTTTTTCCTTAAATTAACAACGGCCAATGTCACATTTTTTTGGCTAATTTTAATTACTGATTTTCAAAAAGTATACAGTTAACTTCACTCATATACGCCAAACAAGTATGTGAGGGTGTGATAGTAAAAGCGAATCAGTCTCAATCATTTTTAGCACCTGTAATTTTGATGAAAAGTTTGAACCGTATTTTCTCAGATTAGTGTTTTCTGACTTTGGCCCTTATAGAACCAAGCCACAGAAATATACTATAAATTTTGGTTAATTAAATTCTCTGAATTTACGTCATACGTTTTGTGTGTGAAGATAAAGTTAACTGAATATAAAAAACAAATGTATTTTCTATTTTGTTAAGTGTATCTCCTTGCAAACAAAACCTGTTCAGACAAGTTGATATTTATATACCAGTATTTAGAAAAGGTTATTTAATCTAATTATGTATTACATTATTTTTGAATGAATGTCTATTACGTCTGTTGACTTTTTAAAAAATGTTAGAACACTTTTATTTCTATTACCATATACATATATACGTACGTTTACTCCAGCCTTAATTTGAATATCATTATTCATTCAGATTCCCATGACTATATAAAGTCTAATGTTTTCAACTTAGATACTCGAACATTCCTACTAATTTTATCAAAGATCCTTATCTACAATACTCTCATATTATATAACAATATTACGGGAAATCCTAATTGCATATTCATATCTTCAGGAGAATGAATTATAATCTTGATAAGATACAAAAAGTTACAAAGAAATGGCGTCATTCTCGATGTTTTTTTTTATATATAATCTAATATTGTCTTTGTTAATGCGTGTTAATTTTAGCAAACTTGTTTCCCTCTTGAAAAATATGTATTATTTGCATCTGCGTTCCACATTTTTAACCTTAAAAAAACGAAATTTTTCGAAACAGATAAGAATTAATTCATCTTACAGAAGAGAGATAAAAAATATCTACCAATTTCCAATTATAACTTTGATGAGATATTTACCCAGGTTAAACACAAAATATATATTAATAACATGATTATTTTAACGGTCAACTGTTATCAACCTATGCTATTTGACTCACTACAATACGAGGCTTTAGACAATCATTTTCAATTGAATTTTACCAAAGATGTTAAGTTTGAACACATCTTTGGTATATACAAAAATTAATAAAAATAAACTATAAAGGCACATATACCATTTTTTCACAAACCCATATGTACTATGAACATATATATATATATATATATATATATATATATATATATATATACATATATATATATGAATGCACATCTACCCTATGCCGGCATTGCGAAAAACAACGTGCAGACAGCTGTTTCGACCTTACATTGGTCTCATCAGTGCACGAACGTGCGAGGAAAAAAATTTTTTTCCTCGCACATTATTAAAGCAATTGCAATAGATAATACTAACTTGAGATTTCTAAACTGAAACGTAATAGCGTTTATTTTTTGGACATATACGATAGTAGCATATAACAATGCAGTAATCAATATAAATAGTTTTTAGAGTTTCGCTCGTTTTGTTTTTTTCTGTATTTCTGTGTTAGTCTTAAAATTGTGATTTTTTAAAATGTATCTGTAAAGCAGTCCCTATCACACAATGTGTGGTATTAGCAAAACCTGCACAACGTTAGCGAGAGTCTGAAGAAGGCTGAAAAGAGCAGCCGAAACGTCACAAAGCTAAGAAGAGTTGTTTTTTTATTACAAGTTTTTTACAAACCCTTATTCCATTTCCCTAGGAATGGTAAACTAATTTATTTATAGTACATATATATTATGTCTGGTGACTCGAGAATATCGAAATCGCTAGGTGATAAATTTGGGCGGTATGGAAACATCTTTATTTTCTTTTATAAAGAGGGCGTCATGAGGCCAACCATATTCGTGAAGCACAATTACACCATGTTGAAGATTCCTAAGACTTTTTCATCGTATTGCTTGATGAAGCTTGTTCAAAGTTTTATTGTGTGAATTTGCATTGATTTTCACTCTAGCTAGAAGTTCTTCATGGTAAAAAAAGATTTTAACATATTTTTTAGGTTGTGGTAAGTTTGAATGTGTCCATTGCTCGATGACAACTTATTGGATTGTTCAACATGACACAATTACACCATGTTGAAGATTCCTAGGACTTTTTCATCGTATTGCCTGATGAAGCTTGTTCAAAGTTTTATTGTGTGAATTTGCATTGATTTTCACTCTAGCTAGAAGTTCTTCATGGTGAAAAAGATTTTAACATATTTTTAGATTGTGGTAAGTTTGAATGTCTCCATTGCTCGATGACAACTTATTGGATTGTTCAACATGACACTAAGTTTTGTCGCCGGCAATTACTAAGAGAAACTCATTACAATTTTGAATGTACTATGCAAGGTGCAGCAAAGACAAGTATCTTCGCAAGCATTTTTTATTCTAAGACGAAGGACAAGGAACCCCATTTTTCATAAACTTCGCTGTAAACCAGTTAGTGTATCATAATGTGGGGCAGAGTCTTTACATTCACTCATATTTTCTAAAATTGCTGGTTGAAATTTGACGATTTTCGCGCATCAGCCCTTTCACACATGCAATATTGTTGTCTGTTAATTTAGTTGCATGCGCTACCTGGTGGTAGCTTATCACTTGTTGCTTCTTTTTATTTTTAAATTTTTGGCGTCATTTCTACACACTTGGTTAAGCACTATATTCGCATATGAATTTGCAATAGGGACAAACTTTCAGCACACAAAAATTGTATAAACGTGCGTACATTTGGATAAATTGTTGACATCATATGCTTAAAATTGGTATCAAGTATAAACGCTGGTTACAAGGAGTTCTTTCGTGTCGTAACGTGTCAATGACTCATTATTAGTAGAAATTTTAAGCTTCACACAATCGCGTCAGTAGTCTTTAAACTATCGTCGAAGAAGCAACTTGTGTGAAATATGTAGAAATTCGAGTATCGCGCCGTTTTCAAGCTCCAAAATAAGGAAATTTTGTTTATACCATACTGGAGGAGCTGCCGTCGAATTACGAGGATCCTTGATATGGAAAAATTATCGTTTTTAAGTGGCACAGCCGCTTTAGACAAGGTGGAGAATCAGTTAAAGGCGACCCACGTCATGGGTGGCCTATTGAAGTGACCATTCCAGAACTTGTTAAAACAGGCAAAAAATTAATAAAGGAATATGAAGACATAACTCTCAGGAATGACTGGAGTATCTGATACACCCAATTTTATATTTTTTTATAATGATCTTGGCACGACCAATGTCAGCGCCAGTTAGATTACGAAAATACTCGCCCAGCAGCAAAAAGCAACATTGTGTGGAAAGTTTCCTTGTGTTTTTGGACTTCTGTAATGAAGGCAGCGAATATGTGATGAGTAGAATTTTAGTGGGGATGAAGCTTGGTTTGATCTTTATAAATCTGAGTACAAGCGAGGCTCCATGCAGTGGTATATTAAAGGCACACCACCACCACCAAGAAATTTAAATTGTCACAGTCGGCCAAAAAACTCGTGCTTTCTGTTTTTTTTTTGAATCCAGATGGAATCCTCTTAATTGATAAAAACTACACTTCAATCTTGGAGCAGTTAAAAGAAACTTCCTGTAGTCGAGATCTGACGATTTTTACCTGTTTCCAAAAATAAAAATAGAGCTACGTGGATATAATTTTACGAGTGATGAAGAAGTAAAGCACGCAATTTTGGAATATTTTCACACAAAAACAAAATACTTTTGACGAACGCATTCGCTAATTGCAAGATCTGAATAATGTTTTCAGAGTTGCAGGTGAACATATTGAAAAAGAAAAATAATTTTGTATTTTTATTTCTTCTCCTTTTCCTACATTCGGTAAATTTAAAACACTCCCTCATTAGCTATTACATAACTATTTCTAACTACAATAGGACTCCGATTATCCGGGCTCGTCGGGACCGAACGTATATATGCCGGAAAATCGAAAAGCACGGTTAATCCGCACTAAATATTTCCGGTGCAAATAAATTTCTACTGACATTTTGTGCTTGGATATTAAGTCAAAAAGAATTATAAATACATACTACAACAATATTGTAAATAAAGTACATTGTTATAAATACGTACACAAAAAAAACAGAAAACAGAACAGATTTCAAAACAAAAACCTAAAATATGTAGTACATATGATGTATGTACATACTTATATGTACATACATAAAAAAATATAATTTTCTTATAAAAAAGAACGTGTTACAACATTTTTCAATATGTACATAATTGCTAGTTAATTTTTAGAAAAATAATCAGTTACTTTCCTCCGTGTTTTTGTTTTAAGAAAATACATTTTCATTTCTTCTTTCATTTTTCGCAAATTTAGAACCGTGCTGATGTCTGTTTCTCTTTGATGCTCAAAATAAGCCACCAGCTTATCTGCCGCAACAATTGCTCCAGTATGTGTTACTACCAGATCTGGACCATTTTCGCTCTCATTTTCTTCTGTTGAAGTTTCATTTTCTGCAGATGTAGAAGGATTTTCTGCAGATGCAGCAGATGTAGAAGGATTTTCTGCAGATGTAGAAGGGTTTTCTGCCACACCACACATCTGTTCTTCTGTCATTATTTGATAACCGGCAAGCCCTTTGTCACATTCTAATCAACTATGAATATCTGCTTTTCCTAAATTTTGCAATTCATCTACCTGATTGACGATATTGTTGATTACCTCCGCTGAAATTTCTTGTAGCATTACAAATTCCTCTGCTTCAGATTCATTTAGAGTCATTATTTTCGAAAATGCTCGCGCAATTTGTTTGGCTTTTATGCTGTTCCAAGCATTTGCAAGATAATAAACAGCGTCTTTAAGATTCAAAGATTTGCAAAAGGTCAATAGATCACAATCTCCCAATAAATTCATCATTAAATTTTTCCGGTAAAATCTTTTCATGGATTCGATGACACCTTGGTCCATGGCTTGTGCAACTGCAGTGACAATCGGTGGGAAAAAATAAGCGAAAATGTTTCCGTCATTTGATTTCAAAACGTCCATGCTCGGATGATAGGTGACATTGTCAAGAAGAAGTACAGCTTTTGTTGGTAATTTGTTTTTTTCACAAAATATGCGAACTTCAGGAACAAAATGTTTATGAAACCAGTGTTTAAATATTTCTTGATTCATCCATGCGGAATGTTGGTTGTAGTAAATAACTAGTGGTGTCTTGAAATCTTTGAAAGCTCTTGGATTTTTAGATTTTCCTATTACTGCAAGTTTAAGCTTATGTTTACCGGAGGAATTAGCGCAACACAGTACCGTATTCGGTCATTTTTTGTTTTAAATCCTGGCGCCGATTTTTCATTATCTGCTGCTAATGTTTTTCTTGGCATTGCTTTCCATAACAGCCCTGTCTCATCGGCATTATAAATTTGATGACCGCTTAAATTATGAGACATTATCAAATTTTCCAATTCATAATAAAAATCAACCATCGCCACTTCATCAGAACTTAATGTCCCTCCTTGTATTGATAGTTGTCTAATCCCATGACGTTTTTTGAAACGATTTAACCACTCACTAGATGCATTAAAGTTTCCATCAATTTTGAGTCTTTTGTGGAAAAGCTGAGCATGCTGCGCACACATTGGCCCAGATATTGGCACTCTTTCAGCCCGTTTCTGCAGAAACCAGTTCGCCATCGCTGTGTCAAGCATTTTATATGTGGATTCTTTAAGTGTTTTGCGATTATTTGCATTACTGAAACTATCTGCTTTTGAAACAAAATCTTGTAGTTTTTGTTTATTTTTAACTAAATCACGAACTGTTTGTGATCCCACGTTGTAAGCGCGTGCTAGGTTTCCAATACTTACGCCATTCTCCTTCTTCTGTATGTATTATTTCAAGCTTTTGTTTGATGGAAAGAACTGATCGTTTACGTTTGACACATGTCTTCAATGATTTTGCCTGTACATTCATTGTGTTTAATTGTTTATTGTGCACGATTTTATATGTCACATGCAACTCTAACCACAAATAAATGCTAATATGTATGTATAAAACATTAGTCCAGGCAATGAAGACATGAAAATGGGCTTACATGACAAAAGCTCGGGCAGTGTTCATTTTTGATAGATTTTTACAGTTTGGTGTCCTAATCAAAATTCTGAGTTTTCGACCTTGAACGACCGCCGCTCGCGCCGCCATATTGGAAAAACGGTACCAAAATCCAGTTTTTCGAGAATATCTCCTCTCCAGCGCCACTTAGGTTTAAAATAGTTATTACAAAAATGATAGGGCATAAAGTTTTCTGCAATTTATGTATTAAACATTGTCCATTCAGATGAATATTTTACGAGTTACAGCGGAATCAATAACAGCAAATTTTTGCGATTCGCACTATCGCTACATTTTTTCGCGAAATTTCAGTAAATACTGATTACTTAATACGTACTACCGATTTTTTCACTCATTTACGCACCACCGTGAGGTAGAGTGAGAGGCGCGCTTTTTTTCACGTGATATTCCCAGTAGGCCTAATCCACGATTCGTGGACGTTATTTGTTGATGTTCGAAATTTCGGGTTCGTTATTTACTGATGTCTTTTCTTCCGCTTCGATTGCGTAGGCCTAGATGGTCCAGGTTCACTGACATCAATATCTTCTCGCAAACAACAACTGAGCAGCACGTAGACATGAGGAGCTCGCGCATCATCCGTGATGAGAAAGATTTAAAGAAACTCATTGATTGGTTCTCATCACGCTCTCCTTTCCAAAGAATTGACGAATTGATATCTATAAGCACTGTCATCGTCGGAGATGAAAGAATCAATTGTCACAATTCTCGTGAAATCGGTATTCTGGCGATTTCGAAAATAATTGGTAACAACTTCGACACCGTGAAGTTCAAACGTTCGGATAAAGTGGTTATCAACAGCAATATAAAAATTAAAGACGTTGTCATTCCCATGGATCTGCTATTGTTGTATCAAAGAATGTGTGTTGCTAAGCAATCAGACGAGGAGCTGCAGGAATATCTTCAATTCGAACTGGCCCCAATTCCATTAGCTCTGTTTAGCGAAGAGGGAATGCGCAAGGGGACAAAATCTTCACTCTACAAAGCTTTTACGCCTGTGCCAGACGATACTGAATTCGGGAATAGCATTCATGTCATAGATGGTGGATATCTGCTACATAGAGTAATATGGCATCGCAAAGAATCGTTTGCATCGATCTGCGCAAACTACGTACAGTACGTGCGGAAGAATTATGGTTTTAACACAGTCGTTATTTTCGACGGGTATCCACTTGACGCAGCTACCAAAAGTACAAAGAGTGCAGAAAGACTTCGTCGTTCAAATAAACAAACTTCCGCCGATGTACATCTCGACGAGTCGATGGTTCCAACTGTTTCGCAGGAAAGATTCTTATTAAACGAAACCAATAAAATTCGCTTGATTTCAGTGCTGAAAGAGAAATTTGAGAATTCTAATTTCCCAGTAGAACAGGCTACAGAAGATGCTGACACACTGATCGTTAACACGGCGATCAGTATGTCCGAATCGTTTGATTCTGTGTTTATAGTAGGAGAAGATATAGATGTTCTCGTCCTCTTAACAGCACTAGCGAGATCTCATCCGAACGTTTACCTTCGCAAACCAGGCAGAGGAAAAATTTTTGAAAAAATTTACTCTCCTCGAAGTCTACAGTATGGAGAAATAGTGGCGGATAATATATTGTTCATGCATGCGTAGGTAAAATTAGGTTCATAAAAACACTCGAAAAGAACAAATATTTAAGCCGAAATATTCAAGTTTTCAAAGAGCGAAACGCAGATCCCGAAGCAATTGCTGTTGCGGGGGAAAGCTTTTTCGTCGCCGTTTATGGCGTTCCCGAAGACAACACAATCACTTTGGGCTCCCTACGTTATCAAAATTTTGCAAGATCCGTCACGAAGAGTAAATTCGATCTTGCTACATTACCCCCTACTAGAGAAGCTGCGCGGCAACATTCCCTTCGGACCTACCACCAAGTTCAAGCTTGGTATGGTATACACGAGAGTCCAGAGCGATGGGGTTGGGAACTAAGCAAGATTGGACTCACTCCTGTAAGAACAACAAAAGATCCGGCACCCGAAGCACTCCAGAAATTCATTTCGTGCAAGTGCAAGAAGGGGTGCGGTCGAGCCTGTGGTTGTAGGAATACAGGCTTGAAGTGTTCAGTCATCTGTACATGATGTCACGGAGACGCGCGTGAGAACAGAGCAGAGATTTTTGCGGGCTCTGAAGAAGAAGAAGAAGAAGGACAAAACAACTACGACGAGGAAGGAGACCTTGCCGTTTACAAAATTATTGGCACTCGAGGTCGAAGAAGAAGAAGAAATCGATGAAAATGAACATTCGGAAGAAAAGGGAAGAAATTTGCGAGAAGATATTGATGTCAGTGAACCTAGACCATCTAGGCCTACGGAATCGGCGGAAGAAAAGACATCAGTAAATAATGAAGCCAAAATTTCGAACATCAATAAATAACGTCCACGAATCGTGGATTAGGCCTACTGGGGATACCACGTGAAAAAAAAGCGCGCCTCTCACTCTACCTCACGGTGATGCGGAAATGAGTGAAGAAAACGGTAGTACGTATTAAGTAATCAGTATTTACTGAAATTTCGCGAAAAAATGTAGCGATAGTGCGAATCGCAAGAATTTGCTGTTATTGATTCCGCTGTAACTCGTCAACTATTCATCTGAATGGAAAATGTTTAATACCTAAATTGCAGAAAATTTTATGCTCTATCATTTTTGTAACAACTATTTTAAACCTAGGTGGCGCTGGTGGGAAGATATTCCCGAAAAACTGGATTTTGGTACCGTTTTTCCAATATGGCGGCGCGAGCGGCGGTCGTTCAAGGTCAAAACTCAGAATTTTGATTAGGACACCAAACTGTAGAAATCTACCAAAAATGAACACTCCCCGACCTTTTGCTGCTCTGAAAGTACTCATTGCCTGGACTACATTAGGTGCGCGTGCGTTCGAAACAAGGCAGCAGCACGGTTAATCCGCACCACAGTTGAACCGCACACGGATAATCGGGGTTTTGAACTTTATAAAATCTCGGTTAGGTATATGCATTGTACTAGACTTTTTCATTTGTTAAATTCCATTTTGTTAAATATTTTTCTATCCAGTCTACAATTTTTGCTAACAATTAACTTTGTTTATCGCAGTGTTAATAATTGTTGTTTAATGATTAGTTATATGAACATGTAATTTGTTAGATGTTGATTGAAATTACTAGTAAATTTACGAAATCCGGCTATAATCTTTTAAAATAAGGATAATGAATGAATATAGTTGGATAATCCAACTTGGATTATGCTTATCTTGATCGGTTAGTTTTTCAACTTTGGTATGAGTCGCCATAGGGGTGTGCAATAAACTAATTGCATTCCTCCGTTTAGCAATATACTTTTATGGATACAAATAAACCAAATGGCAATAATGATGATATCGGTAAATATAAGGCACCCTATTTAAGATTTTGAAATTTTTCAATCCAACGACAAATGGTAGAACCCATTCTTTGAAAGAAACTAACCTAAAACAGTAGCTTCGAAATTTAGAGTTATGAAATAAATTCTGTTTATTAAGTAATTTCTGTTTTCCTTAATTAGAGACTTTGTTTTAATGATAAAATAATTAAAACAAATGTCTCTAATTAAGAAAAAACATTTTGACAATTATAATGTGAGTAAAACTATGATGTAGGGAACTATATTAAATATAAAATAATTTTATTTTTTAGGCAAAGAGAAAACTGTCGTAATAATAATAAGCAAGTTTTGAGTATTGCCTATTTATTATATACACGCTGACACAAATGTCAACATACCGAATTATCTTAAAAATAAACAACAATTTGTATAAAACCATATTTTATTTTATAAATATAAAAAATAATACTAACCACAACTCTCAAAGTTATAACGGTCACATTCGATAAAAGCTTTACGCCTGTCTTAAAAATATCTACAAATGTATTGGATAATAACTAAACTCAACTAGAATTAAAAACACACACATTTGAAATATCTTCTATCGATAGCTGGCAACGTTATCATGGCCTGTTGTGGTTTCCATGAAATGATATCAGAACGCTAAATGAAATTCTAAATTTAAAAGCTCTAATGTATAAGACAAGTTTTTCATATTTGAATATACAGAATTTTGATGTAATTATATGGAAATATTGAATTTACATCACACTGTACAACATGCCAAGGGTTGGACTATTTAGTAACCTCCAATAGGAATCTAATACAATAACATTTGACAAATTTGCTTGTTATTATACGTATGCACAAGCAATATTTATAGTTATCATTGACAAGGAAAATTACTAAATTGTCAAATTAAATATTTAATTAACCCAATCTTCAATTATCAGTAATATTATTAGTATGAAAAACATAATTTCATGTCTCGCAAAACAATTACTTGATGCACTAATAGTTGCTATCGATGTCAACAGGTTCTATTATAAGAAAAATAATTAACGTAAAACCTAGAACAAACTTTATACCTATTAAATCGATCAAATATAATGTTTTTCCGTTGATAATAAAAACAACTGAAAAAAATAGTTTTATGATGAAAACTAATACTTGATTACGCAAACACAACTCTGCTTCGTACTTAATTGAAATTAGTACTATTAATAGGTCATAAATCAATAAATATGCTGTAGTGACTTTAATTGTTAATCATTAGAAGGCGAAGTAATTTTTTAAGCAATTTTTCATGTTCAACATAATACCTTTTCGAAAACGTTGCTAATATATAAATTTGTGTTTTGCATTTGTAAACGTATGTAATTGAATAATTACATACTTTCTATGCTGTGCGCCCGTATAGTATGCAATAAATTCAGTAAAAGCAAAACAAAACTTTGTTGGAAAAAATCTTTATAGAGGTACATTAAATTAAATGT
The DNA here is from genome assembly GCA_963170755.1 of Amphimallon solstitiale. Lineage (NCBI taxonomy): Eukaryota > Metazoa > Arthropoda > Insecta > Coleoptera > Scarabaeidae > Amphimallon > Amphimallon solstitiale. The sequence goes on along the minus strand of OY720680.1, from coordinate 76,584,687 downwards.
TCTAACTACCATCTATCGACTTTAAAGCAAAACAACTGTTCAGTTTTTAGTTAATTCTGTGCATTTTATTTCTATGTGGTAAACTTTATTGTGTTGACGTACACCATGAACTTTAAGTAGTCCTGAAATAATAATGAGGAGATGTATGATCCGGGGATCTCGCAGACCATTCTATCGGTCACCTGTCGTTTGGAAAAATTACTGCAGGCGCTGGAACAAGGTTATTTTGCAAAGAAAGAAGAACCCTGCTATTCTGTTATCAAGTATTGCAGCCCACATATTTAATTTTACGGGTATCGAACAATCATTCAATTAGGATTTACTTGTAATTTTAATGATACATTGTGGCATTGGATCAAACTAGTCTTCTCCGAAAAAGTAATTACCAGTGCAAACATCAATTGGCTTGTTACAAATTCATCACAGTTTCAGAAAACTGTTCTCTTCCGTACTAAACAAGAGGTTCAGTTTCTGATCTTCTAGATCTTTGGCAAGTCTAGGTTTTCGTATGTCATTATCATCATTATAATAGAAGTACAATATAAAAAATAACTTTAACATAATCCTGACAACAAGACAGCATTATATTAGCACGTACAAAATTAAGAGCTAAATATTTAAGCAGTACACAGTAGAACATAACATTACAAAGTCTAAATATCAAACACTCTAGGTACTCAATTCAGATAAATATTATATAATTTTAAACAAATGGAATAAATGAAAGTCATTCTGCAAATAAGCAGTAGAAATATATGTGAAAAGAATCAGAGTAAAATATTGCAATAAGATTTTTGCAGTGCAAATACGTTAAGTATGATATTAATAATAATAATAAGTCGGTATAAAACTAACAGTTAGTAATGATTTATACCTAGGTGATTTCAAATTCAATTAACATTAGATCAATTTCTTTTTATATAATATGGTAACATTTTATACTGACTTTATTCAATTTCGTAGTTCCGAACAGTATAAAGATTTTAATATCATGATGGATATCTTTATTTATTACCTAATAGTTATATTCAGGATTAATTTCAATTACTTTTGAGCTTCATAAAGTCAAAAGATTGCATCAGTTTGCTTGATATAGTTGACTCATAATTGTATAACAGTACATAATTTCATACATTATGTATTTAGAAAATTCGGATTTCGGTGTTACATAATTTTTTTTATTATGATAATTATCACGCTTAATGGAATCTATAACATACCACAACGTAAACTACTGTTATTATATAGTCTGTTATCTCAATCGTAGCCAAATTGTTACATTCTATACTATCGTTTTTATTGAGCAATTGTACAAAATATAGATAGTATTTTATTAGAGCATATGCTTCTGCTACAAGAACGAGTGCTGAACAACTTACTATTTGTAAATATAAAATAAATTCGATAAATAGAAGAAATTAAAAGACATTTAATTTGAACGCCACACATTCTATTAAAGATTCGGTTGCTGGCACTTATATATTTATATGGTATTCATATTAATTAATATTTTTCTTTTTGAGTAATATAGAATCGTCAAGTTTTGGTTAAGAATATTTAAAAATTGTTAGGAGCTAATATGAGCTAATATCCCTTAACATACCTATTTAAAATTTTATATTTTCGGGTTTTCCCATCTTATGTAGACGATCTTGTCAATTTAATTGATAAAATATTGTTAATTTAATGGCACAAAGTACGTATGAAATTATGAATATCCGAATAATTTCCGTAATTAACGTAAATTTTTCCACTGATAAAGTCGGTATTGATTTATGGAAAGTACTTCTGTGTTGTGTTTACTCAAAAAATACGCATATGGTCTTCAAACCAAAAACTTCGTCAATAAGATACATTTTTTATACGGAAGTTTGTATATAATTATATATAAATTTAATACTTAGAATTAGTCGTATATTACTAGAAATCGTGTTATTCAAAGTTTACTGTTAACTAAATACAATGTTGTTTTGATTTTATTAAATGCAGATTTTGTCCAAGCTCTAAAGTATTACTGTTACATATATGGACACTTTTAAGTATATCTTACAACTGAAATAGATTTAATTTTTACTTTCTTGTATGTAGTATAACGAAGTATGTATTGTTATAAAGAAAATGTTCGACTTTGATATTCTTACAGATGTCCACGTTTTGATGTTCCCTGATATCAAAAAAGTGTTTTTTAGAAAATGTCTGCCTCTCTCTGTGTGACCACGATAGCGCCCATACCGTAGAAGGTATCAATACCAAAATTATGTGTAGCATAATAATCTTCCTCGAAAGATCTGATTAGATTTCTAGTGAAATCAGTAAACCGGAAATAGTAATTTGCTCGAGCCAAAAAATCAATTTATTATTATCAACATCTCGTCAACTGCTTAGTTTAGACAAATTTCTATAAAATGCAGATGTACCTACTCAAAAGTAAATTTGAGAGAATTTTATAAGGAAAGTTTTAGAAATTTATACCGGAAGTGGGTCTGTCAGTCTTTTCGACAGTTCCTTGAGAATATTTCGCAAGTTATGTTTTCTAGACTGATATATTGAGAATGAAAAATGAAGAGATATTTAAAGCTTAATCTTTAATAATTTTTCTGTAAAAGGAATTCTAAATTTGGATCGGAAGTCTCTTTTACAATTATATAATAGCAGTTTTTGAAAAGTATCTCTCTAATAATTTCGTAAACGTATTTAGAACTGAATTTGGAACAATGTTTATCATAAAAAAATAAAATTCGTACTGGAAGTAATACTTCACGTCATAGGTTTATTTCATAAGAAGATAATAGTGAATTATTTATCAAGTTTTATAAACCTCACTTCGGTCACGAGTTTTATTAATCACGAGTGAATCGTAGAAAACGAGTGAGTGACAAGCTTATAAATCGAGTTTTATACTATGCTTTTTATACGACAAAGTAATCAAAATAATAAACAATTACTTGTCTGTTGTCGCGTCACGTCGGGTTATTTTGACGGATTGATGCAACCAACCTGATTGAGTTTCAATTGATTTTTGCAATTAAAAAGCTTGAGCTAACTTCAACCTGTGATTAAAGAACGCGTTCCTAAGTTCACCCCTTGACTAAAGCTCACGAAGTAACATCTTACCAAAGTATATTTAAAAGATCACTTAGAGGCATGGAAACATATACGATAAATGGTGTTTTAAGATGGTAATATAAAAAAGTATTGACCATTTAATTTGGAACAACTTTTGTATAAAAAAATCGGTACGCGTACACTATGAGAATGTGTGGTGATCGTCCAAAATTGAAAAAAAAATGAAAATTCATAGAAAATTATTTACTGGAAATAGCAAACGAATTTCTGACAAAAGAGTAACCATTCCCTAAAAAAAAATTCCTTGATGATAACTCCTAAGAGATTAATTGGACAAATAATTGGAGGAATAGACAGGAAGCTAGTTAATTTGTTAGAATATTTTGAATAATATTGACTGATTAGTAGTTCATTTGATATTGCGGAATTTAAACTAAATCAATATATTATTGAAGGACGTCACCTTTAATGAGTGACAAGATTTCTTCTGCAATTTTCGATTAGTAGAAAGTTCTCGATTCAAATAAAGTTTTTTGTTAGGGCCTAGACTTTACTTAATACCACCCATCACTATTACATATAGTATGAACCAGTAAAAAATATAACACTAGTAGTCTTAACAATAAAAATATTAACAGTTTATTAGAAATTTATTGTAACTGCATTTATGACCATTTTAGGTAGTGTTAGATTATATCTATTATAAATTAAAATGTTATAACATCGCAAGTATTAACGTAACAATAGTAATACTCATTATTTATTTATTACCGAGACACATGTATTTATACATGTAATAGGCCACAAAAGTATCAAAGCTATGTAATAACAATACGGATAGTAAACAAATTAGAAATGATAACAACATACATAATACAAATTACAACAAAATTATAATCATCCATAAGATGATTAATTTACCTATATGAAAAAGATGTGCCCGTCATATCTTAGAATAAAATTTGGTCCAAACAATTTCGAAGTGGTAGGAAATCAGTTGGAGATGATCCAACCTGGGGAAGGCCAGTTGGATCAACAATGAAAGAAAATATTATATTTTTCAGCTAAAATATGTAAATATGTTTTATCAAATATAACGTCTCTATATCTATACGAAAACATCAAACTTTCAGATACAATACGTACAACGATCAAAATTCTAATTCTGATCCAAATAAGTCATTTAATTTAAAATTTAATTTATGTGTTTCATAAATTCTTTAGACATCAATAACATATTGCACTTTAATAAAAGTAGAATTTTGGTCTGGATAAGTAATTCAAACACAATTGTGGGCAAAATAACGTTTCGGAATATATTTACTCCTTCATAAGATCTATAACATAATTTAATTAGGGGCAACTGTTAAGTAAACTATTAATTAACTTACAATTGCCACACTAGAACATAAGATAAAATGTTATCGGTTTGACAAACATTAATGTTTGTCAAACCCATAACATTTTATCTTATAATAATAGCTGATTGTCAGTAATGATATCTTTGATATAACAATATATAAATATATATATATATAATACATAATAATTTTAAAAAAACTTACCGAATATGTAATATTGTCATTGATGTTACTGACATTGAGGATATCGTTTATCACACAAATATTATAAAAGCACTGGCGTGAATTCATTTTTCTTATTATTTTATTGATATAATACTGCTATCACAAGTATATCTGTGCGTATACCGTCGATGGTTCTCACTTTCGTTTTTGTACATAAACAAACTCTTTTCAAATACATACAAGCAACTGACCAGATTCGCCAAACACCACTTATAAAATGGCACCATACCTTCTACGTCAATGATATCAAGAACTCGCTACAAATTATGCACACACATCGACCAAATCCACTCAAAAGTTCATCATTCTAATTCGTACACAACGTCTACTCCTTCAACGTATTAGCACCATCATGTTTACACAATGTATGTAATTGCTCTAATTTATTCGACCAGGTTTATCATTAATTAAAAATAATTATATAATGATGATATTTAGATGGTTTTTAGAATTCCGGATAGATGTTTCGAATAATAAAAACAAAAAATAACGAATGACGTGAACTGCGCTTTTTGCTGTCTTCTTGTTTGTTGATTTTTTTTGATTCACGGAGTAATTTGGCGTCTGACACCTAACTTGATCTGTATCAAATGAAGGACACCTGAAAATATTAATTGCTGTTTGTTTTCAATTGTAAATTACAAATAATCAAGTTTTATTAAATTTAAGCATACGCTTCTAATGAGTAATTAATGATAAGTTATGGCAACAAAACGACGGAAAATACTGTATGAAATGAATTATTCAGTCTGCACTATAAACGCGTCTCTGGTAAATCGCATTATGTTCCGTGGATTGTATGGGCCCTAAATTCTTTACGGACTTTTTGAGAACAGTCTGATATAATCAATAATGTGACAACTTCCCCTTATAAAAGTACTTATTTATTGTAAAATGAACTGTATGTAGAAACTAAATATAAAAATATTAATATTTATAATAGGTGAAAGTGACAAAAATTTTAGGGGTGTTGTCTTGTTGACTTCTCGTATGTTACGCATCTATAGTTGTTAGGGGGTACCGTAAAATGGGATGACATTGATTTCTGGAGGCGACTTTGATATTTGCTTCAGCGCGAATTTGTTTTGATGCCACTAGGGCGAAAGGGGAAGTGTTTGGCAATTTTGTGCGTGGAACACTTACTAGAGTGCATAAGATTGTTGTGTGTGTACATCACGCTCTGGTAGCTTAAAGAATTTTTACTTTTAAGGCGATTTCCTCCACAAGTTAGATAACTTCGAGTACACAAAAGTAAGTGTGATATGTGAGGTACTTTTAAGTATTGAGCCATACAAGTACATGTGTTGTCAATCCATAACCTCAAATATTTGCTTTAAAACTGTATCATTTTTTCGTAATTAAATGTCCTTTGCCCAGGGGTGACTTTGATACACACGCCGGGGCGAATTTGATTTACTACCATCCGATCAATCTCGCCTCGCTAGTGATACCACTAACCCCATCACTATTAACAATATTAATTAATTCATCATTAGGTATATCTAATAATCATCTTTTATAATCAATCAGATGGAAAATATGTGAAACCACTTGGATCTCGAAATTATAAAAATTAATGAAATGAAGCAATTGAAAAGGTGGCTGATGGAGAACTTACAATGAAAGCTGCAGCTGCAAGATATAAAATACCGTATGGGACAATTAATAATAAATATCACGGTCGACACGGTAGAAAAGGTTGGTGGTCAATGCATCTTTTCGCAACAAGAAGAAAAAGATTTTTTAGCGGCTGTACTGGGGTTTTCCTCCTGATTTGATATGATTGTTAGCAAAAAAATATTTAGATAGAAAAGGACGGGTATTACAAAAATTTTCAAATAATCTTCCTGGTAAAGATTGAGCTTTTTAAGTCTTCTACTACGACACAAAACTAACGTTTCACAACGTGTCTCCCTTAACATTCATAAAGCTAGAGCAAGTGTGTCCAGACTATCCATAGAGGAGTACTTAACTTAGAGAATACATTGGAGGGAATACCTTCCTCTAATATTTTCAATTATGACGAAACAAACGTTGGCGACGATCCTGGAGCAAAGCGACTAATTTATCGTAGAGGGGTCAAATATCCAAAAAATATTGTAAGTCATTCAAAGTCGTTTACCGCAATTATGGTATGTGGATCAGCCGATGGAACGCTTCTTCCACCATACGTCATATACAAAAGTGAACATTTGTATAACACCTGGAAGGAAGGGGGCATTCATGGTAAACCCTGTTGTCAAAAATCATGCTGTTCGTTAGGGTGTCGATTTAATCGTACTTTTCATGGTTGAATGGATAGCCTTACGTTTGAATACCGGTTTCAGACTTTGTTTTTGCCTCATTCCAGACAACTAGAAGGTAGAAAGGTGTTAATAGGAGAGAACTTAGTGTCACATTTTAACGACGATGTTTTAAGAACTGTGAAGAAAATGACATATCTTTTGTTTGTCTTGTTCCACATTCGACACACCTTTTACAGCCTTTAGATGTCGCTTTCTTTAAGCCCTTTAAAGTAGCTTGGCGTACAGTGTTGTTAAATTTGAAATTGAAACTTACATCAACTTCTGGAATACCCAAAGATCAATTCCCGTCATTGCTAAAACTTGCTTTGGAAACAATGGATAATGTAACTACCCAAAGTAAAAACAAACCAGGCGATAATGAAGAGTCTGGTTTCAAGCGAAATTTAATAAATGTATTTTTTTCTACTGGCATTTATCCAGGAAATCGAAACAAAGTATTAGACAAACTACCAGAAATACAACATGATCCGACCCAAGAAATTAACGACAGAACGAGAACTACTTAATTTAAAATTTACTTGAAGCATCCACAAATTCCTAAGACGGCTGGCCTTCGCCTAATAGAAGGTCAGATCGGATACTCATTTATATTAATAAAGCTATATAAAAGGTATTTCAAGAAATTCAGCTCTTGTAAAAACCGTTTTACATTATTTTAATCATATTGACTTGCGAAATTCATAGAACACCGTTTGTTTTGTGAATATCTCAACGTTTAATACCTTAACAACTAAAATTAATCAAAAGATAGTAGTATTAGGACACTTATTAAGGTCTTTTTGACACGAACGGCTTTCGTAAATATTCAAATACTACGAGATTTTCATTAAACATTATTTATAATAGTTTTCAATTAGAGATTGAATAACTTAATTATTTGTAGCAATTAAGTTTTTATTTCAGTTTTATTGCTAGGGGTTCTTTAGGTTAGTCGTGTAAAATTTAAGTCATTTAAGAAAACAAAGATATTTTTTTAGAGAAACGTGTGAATAACTACACCATTTCTCAATGATCTATTATGTTTTTGCGTCCTGTAAAGATATGAAAACATACCAAAGTGCAATTTATAATACATTACGAATATCTTGCATTTAGGAATGATGTTTTTAATTCTTCAAACAACTTAATTTAAGCATACGCAGATTGAGGACATTTGTGTTTTCACCAAATCATAGGCATTTATTAGAAGCCTTTTAATGACTCTGATGATTATTCCACGTTTTAACTGAGCTAAACATTATTAATTACTTTAAGTAAGATAAGATAGATCTCGAAAAAAATATTATACACAAACACACACACACATACAATTTGTTGTTTAAAGACTAAAGAACTAATTGAAACTTCAAGCAACTTAAGGTTCTTCTCAGAACCAGTTCTACATGCGTAATATTACCCGAAAGAAGCATTATTATTATTAATAATAATATCGGTAAATAATGCAGGACTGTCAATTAAACCACGATGAAGTTTTTACATGAAGAGCACCATATTTTATGTTGTAAATGCAGAGATTGCAGGCTATCGCTTTCCATGTGACATAAACCTGAGAATTAAACATTGGATTTTCTCAATTCATTATTTAAAAATAAGTCATCGAAACGGGTTGATTTGTTGCCCGAAAGAAGTAGACTAGAATTTATTGACCTAGAGAAGCAGTAAGTATTCGGAACACCTAAGAACTATGGTGTATAAGTTTTGTTGTGTATTGAGTATATTGTTTTCTGTGGCAATAGAAAAGTATATTTTGAGAGCATAAGCAATAAATTCTTTATAAAAAAATGGAATAAAATTTCTTTATATTTCACCCATGTAATATTCTAGATGTGCATAAAATGTAGAAGCCGTGGCTTGTCTAATTGTTTATGACTGTATTCAGTTCTATTAACAGTAAACGTCCAGAGCATAAAAACATATTGAAATTGAGTATAGTATAAAACTTCCATAGGTTTTATAATACAGATATTTGTATATATTTTTGTGATATGGATGTTTTATTTATATTTTGATAGATATATGTAAATTTAAATATTGCTAACGCTCTAGGTAAAATTTATCTGTCGTCTTTAGCAATGAAGTTTATAAAATGAACTTCATTGCTAAAGACGATATGGTATTTTCATTGCTTATATAATAGTAATGATAGGTCAACACTTTATGCAACTCTTTTACAAGTTAGTCGAGAAACAAGAAAGGTACGTAGTGCGATTAAATTGTAAGACGGGCTTATCAGATATTCATTAGAAAAAATAAAAAGAAACAACTAGATGAAATGCAATAAAATTATAATAATTTGACTTTAATGGCCAAGGACATATTTAATATTGTGATGCTATTTTGCGATAATTACATTTCTCGGAAAGTCATGTGAAATAGATAAACTGTTTACATATCGATAAAAAAAAATACGTCAAAAGCTCCATCTTCTCGTTTTTTATAATAAAAAAGTGACAATTAAAGTGATTAAACGTTTTCTCAAAATGTGCAATGAAAATGTTATTACAATTTAATTTCTTAGTTTGAGATTAAACAAAAAATGTCCTTTATTTGAATTTGTTAAAAGCATAAATTTCTATCAGTTGTGAACTAATATCTGATATGAATCTGTATTCTAAAATAATGGGAATATTTTCTACTTATGTAAATATTACATAGGAAGGACAACAAAATATAATACGCAGATGTATAATTTTCATTGCGTATATACATATTAATTAAGAACTTATTTTTCACTATAACTCGGAAATATTTGATTAAAAACACTATTTATTTACCTCGCAGATACGATATATTTATGTGTAAATGCCAGTTTACGAACACTTGAAGGAGCAATTTCTCATATTATAAGGAATATCTGAAAGAGGATATCTGACAGCGTCGAGCTGACATAACTAAGTCACACGTACTTCATGACTTCCAGTATTGATATGCTTAAAAAAGCTTCTAGACTACACCAGTTTTGTTTATTTTAAACGTTTTTCAAAGACTATTTTTTTCAAGTTTTTTTACTGTAGCAGATTGCAGATTAGCAATCTACTGCTAATCTGCAATCTGGTGTTGCGAACTCTGTATGATATAAATATTATTATCTAAATCATCTGAATAAAAGCTCATACTGCAGTGAATTTAATGAAAGTGCAAATTATATATATTTTGCAAGTACTAATTTTACTTATAAAATTAATCTTAATTTGATAATTGCATCCGTTTATAATATTTTATATATTGCTGTGTAAGGTTAGAACGCTCAGTAGGGTAAACTACCCAGTGATTGGCCTTTTCCTATTTAGCGTCCAGTTATTGGCCGTTCCACTAAAACATAAATTAAGTAGAAATATGTCATATTAACCTTGTATCTGTAAAGATCCGCACAATCCGGCAACACTACTTAAATCTGGTGCCAAACGGTTTAGGAATTCTTCCGCCATTTTCACAAATACTTAATGTTGTAGGAGGTAGTGACCCGAACAAGCTGTGTTTACTGGAAACATAGTGTGTTTCGACAAGAGTGTGCTGCCACTTGTAAGTTATTTTTCTAAATATTTATAAGTTTATTATTAAGGAAATGAATTTGCTGACTTTCTAATAATATATTTGATGCAATTCTGATATGATGGTGCATTATAATCTAAAATCCTCTATAAAATCTGGAGGCCAACCACTGAACATTATGTTGCACGTTTTATTTAGTGATTGGACGCATGGCCAATGACTGAATTTTTTTACTGATCGCACTAAATTAATGTTACGGTTTGCGTTCTATTGCCTAATGTAGGATAATGCTATTATTAGAAAATCTAGTTAATAATTGCATCACATTTAGTTACTGGCCGGGGCCAATAACTAAATTTCATTACAGGACAATCACTAAAACTTACATATTTTTAGTTGAAGACAATGCCAAAAATTGTTCCGGATGAAAAATATTATAAGTAATACACAGAAAACGATGTACAAAAAGCTCTTGAAGAAATTAAAAATGGAAAACCCTTAAGAGTGGTTTCAAGACAATACAAAATTTCGAGAGCTACTTTGCAGTTTAGAAAAAGTCATAATTATGTAAAACCATCTTTTGGCTCTAACCCAATCCTCTCCAATGAAGAAGAGCAAGTTTTGGTCACCTGGATCTTTGAAAATCACACGTGGATTTCCCCGCCGTAAAGAAGATGTCCTAGAATCGGTGAGAGAATTTCTAGAGCAAAGTTCAAGAAAAAAACCATTGGTTAACTATTGAACTATCGAGCTTTTTTTAGAAGGAATCCAGAAGTTTCGGAGCGTACATCAGAAGCTGTGAGAGCAGCAAGTGCAAACATATCAGAGTCAAATATTAAAAAATGGTTTTTGGAAATAGAAGATTACTTGATGTCAAAAGGATTTAGAGAAATATTGGACGATCCAAACAGAATAATGAACGCCTATGAAACGTGCTTCCACCTATGCCCTAAGAACAATAAAGTACTCGCTCCAAAAGAAGCACGAAATGTTTATGAGGTGAAGCATGCTTCTTCTATGAGTGACTACATAGAAAACATTTTATATCCTTATTTAAAGAATATAGACACGAGTTTCCCCGTAATTCTCTTCCTAGTCGGTCACTCATACAAGCCTAGTTCTTTATGTGTTAAACTTCAAATAATTTTAGTGTGTCTGTACCCAAATGTTACACGAATCATGCAGCCCGCCGATGTTGCAGCATTCAAGCCGATAAAAAATGGGTGTAAGAAAGCGGTTGTTTAGTGGAGAAGAACCCATCCGTTGGAAACTCTGACCAAGGAGCATTTCGCTCCTGTTCTAAAAGTCGTTCAGAAGTCAAATCTGCTTTTACTTTCACAAACCAGAAATTATTCAGCGGGTTGTGTTACTCTTGCACTAAAAATTGGGGATATCATAACCATGGAGTAAAATGTAATTCATGCAGACGTGTTTACCATGACTTGTGCATTGAACGGTTAAACGAAAATTTTATTAAGTTGCGTTTTATTTGGAAATCCTAATATATTATATAGAAGCTACCTATTTATGTTATTTTTGTATTGTAGCAAAATAAAGTTTATTCTAAACTAAAAAAGAGACCACTTTATTTTTTCTTGCTTGCTTGCATTCAGTGGCCAATAATTGGACAATTGGGGGGCCAATCGTTGAGTAAGTGCGGCCAATGGCTAGCATTTGGTTTCCACAGACCAGAGTAATTAATTCTGAAAAATTTACTAACACATAAGTAAAAGTAACATGTTTTTGAAAAATGTGGATCTATTACCTATCAAAAACGTTAGGTGCATTTCTCATTATGTAGGTTGGTGAAATATAATCAGCCTTTAAATCTAATTATTAGAATGGGAGGCCAATCACTGGGTGGTTTACCCTATATGCTTCTTATTCATTTAATCACAACAATATGTTGTGTAATGCAGTTGTTCGAGATAACGTGTATGAACAGGTCAATTCACAACCAGACTACCAGACTGTGTTTTAATGGATTTTAGTATACTATATGTAATACTGCAATTATGACAGAAACCCACAAACGCAACAGCAGAGGCAGGTTGCAGGTGATGCTCCTCGATGGGAGCATAATTAGAGTCACTTGTTGCTGCACGTATGCAAGGCTTGGGGATGATTAGACCTACTACTAGATCTGCTGAAGAGTAATTTTCTTGTGAAGTGTAAACAGTTTATGTTATTTTCATTTCTTTAGAAAAATCTAACACGTTTGTTTACATCTGCAGTTTTTTTTTTGTTAATTGTGTGCAATTCCAGATATTTCGTTTCGTTTCTTCCTATAAGAACATCAGACAGACGTTAAAGAATAAAATGCTTTAGTGCAATTAAGTTTATTTATAGAAATGGAAGAACTATTAATAGAAAAGTCTAACATTTGAAAATATATTGGTATTAATTTATTAGTTCCGATATGTATTTTGTTGTATATAATTATTAATAATAATTTTATTTACTTGCAGCATTTGATGATTTCATTCAGTTTTCTGTTAGTATTTAAAAACTGTAATCAAACGTATTTTATTTGTAAAATTCTAACCTGTCAGCCATGTTATTATTGTATTGCAATGTCATATCTGGGCATTTATTACTTAGAGATTGGTATCACAAATTATAAGATTCGCATACATCTTCCGGCTAGAAAGAGCACTCCAATAATAAAAATTAAAAGTAGGGTCTGACGTATCAAATATTAGGATACGGGAACTACCCAACAAGTTGCAATTTTAGCAAATTTGTAAATAAGTGTAATTTAGTTTATAATTATTGTATGTATAATACGGATACAGGAAGGTTCAGTAAAATGTATGAATATACAAGGTAATTATATCTTTAAAATCCATAATTTGGGACAATTATCAGGATTGTTTAATGATTTAATTTTTCAAACTTTTATTAATATTCTCTTTTAAGTTACACATTATTTTTTTGGGTAAGCACTCGTCCAGTAAATCGATTCATAATATATGGAATAAATAATTGTGCAACCAATAAGTGTGTTATGTGTTTTAGTGATATCATTAACCAAGATAAAAAAAAGCCATGGTTATGAAATCAATACCACGACAAACAAATAGTTCCGCGTTGTTAATTTAGCTTTGGCAAGTAACTGTGTGAATTAGATTCGTGCTAACTGAATTCACAAAATAGTCCTGGGAGAGGCGTCTAAATCACCAGCGACCCTATAGTGGCAATGAGACAGTTCCCCATGTCGTTTGAATGACTTGGGTAACTGCAGTACAACCTTGGCCAATGCTCTACTATTTTGTTAATTATCTAAAATAAACATTTGATACTTTTATTTCATGTTTTTCAATATATCAAATTTTAAATTTACTTTGTAACAAGAAGTATGCTACCTTGTATGTATATATGAGTTGTTCTCATCGACTTGCATCTGTCTGATATTTATCAGTATGTAAATAAATTTATAAACTTTTAAATTTCTGTTTTATTTTACCTTTTCTCTTCATAACAAAGAATATTTAATATAGAGGGTAAAGAAATATATTAAACTACTGTAGAATTCATAACATGTAGGAATATCTATGCAACCTGGTGCATTATGTTTCATGTATAAGTAAAAAGGGTTAATACGCAATATAATGCTGATTTACCAAATAATAAATGAAAACTCTATTAAATATCAATTCTGTTAGAAGACTGAATTTAGTAATTATGAATGACCTATTTTATTATTGGAAAAACTGGAAGAATAAGTTTATATTTTTCTTATTTCAGAACTCTCTTCGTCATCAAAGTCAGTAGATGAATTTCTTATTGACTTTTTAATTAATAAAATTGATTTTTAATAAAAATACGTGTCTATTAATTATAATAACAAATCTGAATATGAAGTCTTGTTCCTAAGATATAACAATGTCAAACTTGATTATAATAAATCAACTTTTAGTTACATAATGCTTAATTCACAAACATGATTTGACGAAGGTAATATAATTGTCAAGTATGAAAATATATTTATCCATTTTCTTAGAATGCTAAATAGTAATTATAGACTTTGTTTGCTTTATTTGATTGTAGTTACCTTAAATTCTAATCTCCTTCAATTTTGTGATGTATAAGTGGTTCTCGATTCCGATGAAATTCCACGCCTTCTTGAAAATACATATAAAGCACTAGTGCTAGAAGTAGTTAACAGATTCTCTACCCATCAACATTAGCTGTATTGGATGGATAAAATTTGCCTTCTTGCTGTGATCAATATACGTATTATTTCTTATTGCCTTCTGAATTAGCTAATTCCTCTTCTTTACCACCTTCCTTTTTAATTGTACCTTAAATGCTTATTAACGCGTTTAGGTTGGTTTCATATATTTAAATAACCATCTAGTACGTTAATAATTAAATATTGTGTAGATACCAAAACAAATGTTTCTGCTATATTTTAAATTCTCTATCAGTCTTCCTGTTGTTTACATTCTTATGGAATGCTCAATACATTATAGATATCCTAATTTGATTTTCATGTAGTAATGATAGTCGAGTTACATGATTCTTTTAACCTTTCTTTTATGTGTCTATATATTTATAAGCATAGTCTTAGTGCTGTTAAATATCGAGATATGTGTATATGTATAATCAGTCATCATTATTTTTTTATATTATATTATATTATTATTATTATTATTAATGCAATTTGTGTAGGTCATGTAGATAATGTTTCTATCAAGTACCATAAATTCCGAATACAAACGTGTGACTTCTACAAGAGTTTCAATTGTGTTGATTTAAAAGATGGGGTTTTTTCACTCTTTTTTCTTGTATATAGTTTCTGTTTTACTAATTAATTCATGTGCATTTTGAATTATGTCTGTAAAGAGAACGAACGTACAATTTATTGAATATTACAGCATCATTCTACTTGGAAACTTATGGAGTTATGCAAATCCAAAATTTAGACTTCAAATTTCACAAACGATAAAATGATCAGCTTTAAATAAAAAAAGAAACAAGACAGAGACAATAAACTAATAAAGTAATTTTTTTATAACTTCAGCTGCACTTCTAAGATAGAACAAAAATAATGAAATTTTTTAAGAACTAGTAATAACGTGGACATATGGTACATTGTCGTATATTTGCTTCATTATATATAACATAAAAAACATATATTACTAAACCTAACACATACTTAACCATCCTCGAGATTGTTGCAAATATTCACTTGTTTTCAGGATTATGAAATGGTGGTTCATGGTTTTTGGAGATAATATCTATCTTTTGTTTATGTTTCTTTCAGTGGCAAAATATCGCTTAAACGGCATATTGTGACCATATACGGAGCTGGTGTGTTTTTAGTCAAATCGTTAAATCGAAAGCAGTATTTTGCTTCAATAAGAAAATATTATTTTATAAATGTATTTATCTGTTAAAATTAGTAATATTCAGTTCGAGACAACTTTAGTATATATTGCTTTCAAAATTCGGACTTTTACTCAAAAATAGTCATATATCTACTGAAATTATTCAATCTAAATACATATCAGAAAATATGTTTCTTAGTTAGTTTTAACCTTCGTAAACGATATTTTAAAAAAGCAACACAAGATGAAGATTTGCCATTGTTCGAGCACATAGACAGTTTTAAATCTGTCTATAGTTTGAATGAATAGCAGTCAAGGTCAATTTTGGTTCTTCGATTACTTCGGGTTCTATTCCCAAAGCCTCTTTATGTGTACATGCTTTCATGTACACATGAAGAACATAACATGTTGGTTATTAATTATTTTGTACACTAGGCATGATATATTTCTTCTTCTCTTTTTTTTTCAAAAGTCCATAACGTTTGTTTTTGTTCCAGAAAAATTTTCGGATAAACCCGATTTTCAAGAGATAAATAATGTCATGGAATTTCCTTATGCTGGCAATTCAAGGATCATGGATATATTTAAAGGACACATACCACTATCTTATGGTGGACTTAGCAGGTATGTCTAAAACTCAAACACAAGTAAACTAGTGTTCAGTATATCGATATTATTGTTCCAAAAGTGGCTAAGTAGAAAATCATAGTTTTCGAGAAAATGAAATTCTAACTTAAATCACTTCTATTAAATCAGGGTTTTAACTTGAAATATTTGTTTTTTAGCAAGGTATCGGTTATAATCCACTTTAATGTTTATAATATGTAACTGACAAATATTGCTGTAAATTATTCTTTTAATGTAATTTTTTAGTAAAAAAACGCATATAGTCACATTTGGAACTTAACTTTATTTCTGAATTAGCAAACCATTACAAGCTATCTATGCCATGGTAACTATAAAATACTGTAACCTTCTTGTAGTACCATACCAGTGTCTTAAAACAAATTCTGATCTTCTTGATCATTTATACCTGGCAATACTGTCTCGTCCTCAACATTTGCATCACCAGTTAAGTCCCTATAAAAGGGCATGCAGTCATCGGGAAAATTTTTGGCATTGCTGATTTCTGTTAGGTTTTTAAGTTTTACAGCCGATATCGGCCTTTTCTGTTCATGTAAGGGCTTCTAACATTTTTCCAAGGTAGCCAACGTAACTCGCCGACCCCTACGTGGTACAATCACTATTTTGTGGAAGACATCATCGAAATCTGTTTTAACGCTCATAACAAAAGGATTAGCTTTTTCATATCTTATCCACTTAATGTCATGCCAGTTAATTATGATCCCATCTTCGTCTTTGTTCCAGTTAACCATCAGAAGTTTTGCAAAGGGTTTCCAATCGATAAAACTAATATCACGTTTTTCAAAAACTTTGTATTTTGACTATGCTTAATATTTTTGGTTATGGTTACTCACTCATGAGGCAAGTACACAGGGATGTTTTTTGCTGAAGTTTCTATTCTGGCATGCATTGAATCGCATTCCATCTGACTGTGACCAGAAATAAGAAACTTTTGGTCAATGACTTCACTAGGTAGATTCTGAACAGCATAGATAAACATGGCAGCAACAAACTGGTTTTTGTTTTGACCGCCGCATGTATCACTGAATAGTCGAACACTTTAAGTTGTCAGAGGAAGGCTTTTAAGGTGGTGAAATAAACAGGAGGCTATTTCAGACGGCCCACGTCCACCCTCTATTTCGGTCCACATAAAACACTTACCAGTGTTGTTCCCAGTATTGAAAATCGTAAAATTGTACGTAGACAGCCTCGTTTTGTAAAACAAAACTGGATTTGTCGGATCTGTTGGAACGTATTGGACCTGCTGAAGGTCAAAATCACAGGCATGTATTGTGGAGGCGTTTGACTGAGCATCTTTTTTATCGGAATTTTTTTCTTCTCTTGCTCTCTCTTTTAAATGTAGGTGCCGATCGTAGGTCGCTTGTAATGTGAGCCTGGTTTGAGGACCAGATTTTGCATAAGCAGTACATGTAATACACTGGTCTTTCTTTGGTGTATGAAAGGACAAACTGAAACGAGTATTAAATACGTATCGGTAAAAGCTTTCTTTTAGGCAGGCTTTATTATTTTCTACGCACTCTGCTTGGTACAGCTTGTACATAATAGAAAGATTTAATTTCGAATCTAAGTAGTGTCGTTTTGAGTCTTTTCGGCAATAATGAGATGCCATATTGTAGGGAACTTTTTGATGTGACTCTTCAAAAAAGTTAGTGATTCTTCTGATATTTTAGAGGTCCCGTAGCCTCCCCTTCTATCACGTTCTGTAGTAGTAGTATTGGGTATACGTTTTTTAATTGCAAAATTTAATACTTCTTTTTTGATTCCTTGAGTATTTAGAAACATGGTCTTAGATACTCTTTTGCGAGAATTCTCAATATTGAAATGAAACTTCAGTGTCTTTGATCGCCTTGAATTTTCTGCCGTTACGATTCTTCCTTTACAGTCGCCTACTTCCTCTAAACTGTTGATAAAATCGCGTTGCCTGTCTATGTTTACAAGTTTCCAGTAAGATGTAAAAATATAAAGTTTTTTTTCTTCACTTAGCTGTGCATTGCATTTGAGTCTAAAAAATTCGAGCAGGTTTCAGGAATAAAAGTTAAAAAAAATGTACAAAAATTACCTGCAGCTCGCATTGCAAGGTTTACCTATTGCCTTTCCCGCTCACTGGAAAGATTGGTCTCAATCGCTTCAGTTTCAGGAGCAACTTTGGTTGACATTTTCAATACTATTATTTATTTGTCCATCGTCTTGGTATCCGTCACTTTCTAGAAGGTAAGTATACCCTTTGTCGTTTTACATTAATCAACCTGGCAATGTTATTAATTTTTTTTACCTGAAGAAGGGTTCTCTAGGTCCTCAGGGTCGGGAAAGTACTCCTTATCAACAACAGAATCGTCCGAATCATCAAATACCAGTTTAACGGGCTGTTCTAGAACCAAGGATCGAAACAAAAATGTAATGAAAGCAATAGTATTGTTTTTATGGTAGCAGATTACCTTCAACATGCTCTGGAAATATCAGTATTCTGTAATGCTTGATTCGATGTATCAGCTTCATTAGGTAGATTCGAGTTTAACGCTAAATTTAGTATTTTTTTCCCTCTGGAAACCATTTTACACCTACAGGCTTCTGTTTGTTATGCACATTCAAAACACTAAAAAGGCACTGCTGAACAATGATTTTGAATATGGTTTTACAGGTTATGCTTCACGTAAACCGCCGGGTTGATTAGAATATAAGTAGCTAATTACATAGAGCGGGAAAACTTATCCAATAAGGTGGCATTTCCAAAAGTGGCTATGTGCTTTTGAACGCATATGGAACCAACGAATATGCTTATTCTGTAGATAGATACTGTTGTTCTTTTACTTTATGGCGGCAATTTTAAAATTCCTGTAAATAGCCCTATGTGGAACTATACTTAAAATTATTTTATGATTTACTGTGTAAATAGCCCAAAATTGAGAAAATTGTAGTTAGCCACTTTTGGAACAAGACCATCGATATATATATATCAAAACAAAATATATAGTTCAGAAAACCCAGAAGAAACAACTTGGTTTGTCAAAATGAATACTTGATTGCTCCAACTGTGAATTAAAAGAAAGCAAAGTAATTTCTAACTGTATCCCTAGCTCAGCATTTTAATGGATACTGCTTAGGTGACCAATTAAACATCTCAAAGCAGTTATCTAACAATACTTGTTCTACGCTTTAAAGAATGCCTAAATGTCTTTTTAGTTAAAAGTATAATAATTTAAGAATTACTTCACTTACATCAAGCTAAGCTTTTCTTTTGAACCAACACGTTTTTGAACGTATGTGAATAGGAAGCGTAAAACTTACCTTCTGAGTCCCTCTATAAAGACCTTGTTTTTCTAATCTTTTTCACGTTGCTAATGCATTTGCTCACTGCTTTCAGTGTCTTTTATAAAGCACTCAAACTTCTTATTTTGCATGGATCCTGATAATAGCTATGGTATTTTCAATGTTATTATTTTCTTTGCGGATGAGGTTTACTACTCTCTTCTGCCTGTCATTGTAAACATCTAACTTTTTAGAAATGTGAAAATAATTGAAAAATTACCCGTTGTTGAAAACAAATAAAACGGGATTGCATTGTCTGATCTCGATTCTTTCGAATTTGGAAAAGCTTTTGAAAAGTTCATCTAGAAATCGCTTTATATTTACGTGAGAAGTGCTTTCTTTCTGTTACACAACTTATTGCGTGTGGCATTGACAATGCGCTCAGATTGACTTGTTGTACACCGACTTCTTTACGGCTTTTGACCAGTTAAATGATGGCATACTGTTAGTAATATAAAATTGGCATCTCACAGGCTCTTTTTTTATCTTTCGGATCTTATTCTGTACAGCCTCAATAATTACTTTTGTGTGACAACATCAGGAATATCAGAGGGATCCTTTATTGGGCCTTCACTTTTTTACACTTTAATTAATGAAGTCACTAAATCCTTTTATGTAAGCTGTCTATTGTATGTTGATGATCTCTTAATTATACAGTCTGGCTCAAAATTACAGTCTAGCCTTGATAAAGCATTGAATGGTGTGCATCAAATGATCTGCTTCTAAATATAGATAAATGTTAGCGGTTGTTTCCTCAAAGGGCTTGAAATTCTCTATGATTTCGGGGTTTTCTCTAACTGTATTCGTCACATAGCATCTGAACATTTGTCACACTAAAGAGTTTAGTATTTGTTTCACTATAATCAATTTATACTGACTTTGTTCGCTTGAATACTCGTAGATAAGGCCTATCAACCACAAAATAAAAATGCGCCTGCAACTGGAGTTTAATGTAAATACATATAGTATTACTCAAAACGAATGACATAATAATAAAGTGAACTACTTACCTCTCTTCGCATTGCTGAAACGTCATTAGACACAAACAGGACGGGGAGAGTCTATTAGTGAAAATTATTGATTAGGAAATTCTCTATAAAAAAGTTCAAGAGATCTTTTTTTGTAGGAATCAAGAGGTATTTCATCTCAATATTTTACATAATCCCATTGTTTTTATCATTTTTTTATAACATTTTAATTTTTAATCCTACCCTAAAAAATAACTAATAAAGGTAATTAGTTACAAAATTTTTGTTGGCCTTACGGTTAAGGGGATAATTATAAAAGACCATTATACCCGTATTTTAAGGATGGCAGCCGAATGACTTCACACCCAGTCCCGGAAAATGAGTTTTACATTTATAGCCGACCCGCCTATAAAATCCGCAGAAAAATTCTTTGCCTACCCAAAATTTATGGTTGAAGCACTATTTGACTGGAGCATATAAGGACATCTTAATGCAAATACGCACATTTCACAAATTTATTGTACCAGTGTGACATTTAATATAAATATTTTTTTATTTTATGCTGTTCAAGTGAAAAGTGAGAAGCCAAATTACAACGAACAATGAGAATGTTTTAATCTCCTATTCGTCTCAAAAAAATTATATCAAACCACCTAGAGAAACCTACATTTGTTATGAATTATTCCAGGTTCCTATCGCCTAACTCTCATAAATGTTTATTGGTTTATATACGACCACAATATGTAACACATTTCCTTAGCAGTGTAACGACACATTATAATGATTGATAGGATCGAATCTTCTTGATCAATTTGGACGCATTCGTCGCCTTACGGGACGCGAAATTTCTTACTTGCACGGTCTTGTCTAGTATTGATCTTGTAGTAGTTATAAATTTGGCACAAACTTTAACTAGTTTTACATTTTCCAAAAATTCGATAAATTTAACCCTTTAAACAAATCAGATCATCAGATTTGTTTAAAGGGTTTGTTTTCGTTTTGCAATTAAAAATAATATTAGCGACCTTTGTGTGACGTTTGAATGCTACATTAATATCATATTTAGAAATAATTTCATCACTAGCATTGCCAAAATAGGTTAAGAAGATATATTGAGGTGGTTCTAATTTATTATGAGGGCATACTGAGTTCAAGGCAAGTTTAGTCGTTACATTAAATAAAAAAACTAACTAAACTATCGCTAAAATCGCTAAAATTCTTCTAAATATGATACTAAAGTAGTATTCAAACCTCACACAAAGGTCACTAATATTCTTTTTAATTGCAAAACGAAAACAAACCCTTTAAACAATTCTGGTGTTTATAAGCTTGAATGTTCGGATTGTAAAGGATTATATATTGGTCATAGTCTTAACATTAGGGTTAAGGAACATTTTAAGGAATTTGACAATGAATGCGGTCGCGGGCCATTTAAAAAAGAATAATCATACAACAATTAATGATTTTGTAAAAATCTTACACTTCGCCGAAAAGGGTGAGAAATTAAACCTCCTTGAGGTCCTCGAAGTATTCAAAGCCTCCTGCAAGGTAGTCTTTTAGTCTAATCGCCTTGGTTGAAATAGCTTAACCGAACCGTCAAAATCGACTCGAATTGGTTACACGATAGGAAGAACTGCTCTCTGGATAAGCGGAATTAAAAGCTGTCGTTTGGCGTGGGCGTACGGGCGACTTTAAACCGCTCAACGACGGAGAGATTTACCCTTTTAATGCATCGTGTGCAAAGATACGGGCCGCTAAAGAGGAGCGTGCAAAAATCGCACCCGGGCGTTATCAAAAAATTCGGACAAACGGCGTTCGTGATGAAAAATTCAAGCGAAACACGTTAAAAATCGTAAACATGTAAGGTATGACAGGCGTACGGAAAAATTGCAAAAGTTTCACTTTGACGAACAAATTTCACGCCGTCGAGGTTTACAGTGCCAAAAAAGGGTTACCAGCCAAATGAATGTACTTTTCCGCGACGATTGAGTGAACTGTAGACGTGGCAAGTCTTTTTCTTTCGAAGGTACGACTCATTTAAAGCCTTTCTGCAGGGAAATGCGGTTAAAAAATCTCGCGATGACGAGTTGGCGAGAACGTGTCATTAATTCAAACAGACGTATGATTTTGACAGCTGCACGGAGAAGTTTCATTTTTGTGATCGATCGAGATTTTCTAATGATGAACGGTGTTAATTTATTAAAAATGCGTGATATTATCACAGGAATCCCGATTCATAATTATCAGGACGATGGGGATGAACGAAAAGAACTGACATTTAGAGACAGACAGACGGGCAACACGAGCCCTTTCTTAAAGTAAAGTGGAAGGTATTAACGTCACAAGGTGAATATATATTTGGTATATCATTTAAAAATTACAGTCTTAAACATTTGTAGGTTTCGTTCATTAGAAACTGGAAATATCAAAGACAGGCAAGTATATAGATCGAGAAAGTCAAATACGAAAGCACTGAAAGGCATTAATTTCATCGAACACGAATTTATAAATGACAATTGCAGGTTATAAACTACCGATCGAAACCGTCAATCAATTTTAGTTCGCGATGACATTTGCATCAGAACTAGACAAAATAGTGTCAGTCATGCGGAGTGCTATATTTTTCCTCAAGCAAAGGTCAAATTTCGGCATGCGATAAGTTTAAAGTAATCACATTTATAAGAAAGACCGATTCCACGAGCCCTGTCGTAAATTAAGGTGGAAAGAATTGAAGCCACAAGGTCAGTAACTATACATGATCGTACGTATAAGATTCAGAAATTAGAGTTTCAAACTTTGCAGGTCTAATTTTGGCATGCGATAAGTTTGAAGTAATAACATGTAGAAGAAAGACCGCTTCCACTAGCTCTACCGTAAATTAAGATGAAAAGAATTGAAACCACAAGATCAGTAACTGTACAAAATTCAGAAATTACAGTCTCAAACGTTTGCAGGTTTTGTTCGTTAAATACTGGAAACATCCAAGTAGATTAACAGAATCAAATGCGAAATGTAGTTAAACTGAAGTGTAAAAATTTCCACTAAAGTAACAGCAAACATTAACATTGACGGAAAAAGTCCATCTGACGTTTGATTTGCGATGAAAATTCAATTTCACTTATGAACCGTCAATTAAATTAAGTAACACCGTAACTGGCTCATAAAATATAGCAGCGCAGCCTTTCACGAAAAACAAAAAAGCAAGTAGTTGATTATGACCAGATGTAATGTTTGCTTTAATTTTCGTAAAGCTCTGCAGTACTTCATTCGACGAGAACGGTTGAATAGTTAATTAACTTCAGTTGAAGTAGCACTGGTAGATGAGAAACAGCAGACATCAGTAAAAGCATGGGAAAACGCATTTGTAAGTATAATAATAACAATAACGAGATTTTTGTATTATAAAGATGGTCCTTAATACAAAAAAAAAATAGCACACAATTGCTACATTTACTTATGTTAAGGATGACATTTAATTTGACAATTAGGTGTCTCAATAGATTTTTGAAATTTATAGGAACGAATAAACGTCAACTAACTTTTGACGCAATGACAGTTTGTGCAAAAGCTAAAATTATACGTACATACAGAGCGTGTCAAAAATTTAGAAAAACGGACATTATAAAAAGCATCATACCAATGCTCATTCAATACTATGCTCGTTAATGGCCATGTTGTGTTGGTCGATACCGCGGTCACACCATTTGTTTAAATATAGTGTTACAACAAAGTATATGTATTTTATTATTTTAATATGGATTATCACAAAGTAACGGCTTACAGCATTAATTACTTTTCTATAATTGTTGCCAACAAGTCAATGACAGCAGTTCATTGTGAATAGTTTCACTATGTTTGTTTACATTTTTGACAATACTCCAAGTATCAGTTGCTGTCAAAGAAACCTCTCGATCTGCAACAATACTCGCATTAAGTGTGTCTCGTATACGCTGATTGTTCTTCATGCTTGTGCAGGGAGATATTAAGAATTGTCTGTCTACAAGATACTTTCAGCAGCTGCTTCGTGTAACGTTCGTCCTCTTCTAAATTTATCTACAGCATTTGCAAGGTAGCAATTATTGTATTTTGGTTGTTTCGCCTGCCGTTGTTCCAATTGCATATTTGAACTATTTTGTACCTATAGGATTCTAATATTTATTAATAAACACGTAAAACAAAGAAAAAAATAGAACCGTCCAATTCCGAAGTAATATTATAAACAATGTCCAAAAACTCTTCTTTTACAATGGCGCCAAAATGTGTAATAAAAAATAACTCACAATGTCAAAATAGTCAAAATAGTCCCCGTTGACGATACCTTACGAAATGCTTGAAAACACCTTTTTTTCAAAAGAAATAAAACAGAATGATACTTTATTTATTAAACAGCACACGTATACACTCCCGGTCAAACCGGAAATAATTGTTTTGGTGTGTACAAATTGCACATAATTTCATTACTGAATGGTGAAAGAATTGTATAGATAATTTTATTACTTACAGGGAGAGATTATATTGTTATACATCCCGTGAATGAGCATACATATAAAATGTTTAACATACTTTTTATTCTAAATTTAAAGAATGACTTTGAATCTTAGTAATGTATGTCCCAAAAGTTTTCAGAAAAAATTGCAATAAAATTAATTTATAGTAATCATGATCCGATCCAGTTGCCCTTGGAATAAAAATGTAGTAGCCTGATTGATACTTAATATGACTAATCATTTTTGTAAATAAAATCAACAATAATGTCGTCCAAGCTTGATATTTGTAGAAGTATTTATCAGTTGGTTATACGAGCACACAATATTGTTAGGATCTACAGAGAACAAGATATTTCTGTTTCGACAACTTATCAGATTATAAAAGATTGTCAGCCCAATGTCAGAGCGTAAGTTATCTCGAAAAAACCATATTTCACGCTCGACTGTGAGTCGAACATTAGCCAGAAATAATCTAAATTATCATAAAAGAAGAAAGATTCCAAGATACACCACCTCTAAGTTGGAAAGAATTCCCGGGTGTTGCCGTTCTTTAAGACGCATTCATTTTCAGGAAAAAGATATCCTTATGAACGATTGAAAAATATTTTCCGTTGTCCAACTCGTACATCAAAGGTAATGACGGATTCCATGCGGACAATGTACAAGACGCTCCTGACAATGTTAAATTCAAAGGCGAGGTCAAATTTGAGAACAAAATTTTGTTGTGGTGTGCCATATCACAGGCAGGTGTTTCACGGCCGCATGTTGAACGTGTTCGAGGTGAAGCCATCAATGCAGACATTTACATACGAAAATGCCTCACAAAATTTTATAAATACATACCATCTCAACGACCAAATAATGTTCTGGCCTGATTTAGCCTAATGCCATTACACCAGAAGAACAAGAGACTGGTTAGCTACAAACGCCATCAATTTTGTTCCGAAGATAGATATCCCTCCAATAGTTCCTCAGGCGAGGCGCATTGAGGAAATTTGGTCTAATTTAAGCAGAAAGCTATATGATGTGGTGTTGGAAAGCCCAAAATGAGGAGCATAATCTTTCAGAAAATTCGGGAAGTCGACGTTGCTACCATCCAAAGACTGATGGACCATAAAAGAAAGAAATGGAATGACATAGAAGAATTTTTTTTTATTCGTCACGTAAATATTATGATTAGTTGAATTGACTGTATAAGAATAATATTATTGTTAAAATGTAAAAGAATAAAAAATAAAATAAAAAAAATTGACATTTATTTTTCCGAAAACTTTTGAGACGTAACGTTAAAACCTAACTTAATATATGTCTTTTATGTTGATAATCTCATTTCAGATTCTCGAACAAACGATTGGTTCCTGATTAAGCACCCACTAATATTCCCAATGGTAGCTCTATACCTATATGTGGTTCTCAAGCTTGGACCAAAACTTATGGAAAAACGAGAACCATTTCAGTTGAGAACAATCTTAATTCTGTATAACTTCTTACAAGTTTGCGTGAGTGTGTATATTGTCCTAGAGGTATGTATTTTAGCATTTTGATTTACTCGTATTTATTAGAACTCTATTTATATTTTTTAGGGAATAAATTGTGGATGGTTAACGGATTACAATTTTAAATGTGAACCTGTTGATTTTTCACACTCGCCAAGAGCTATTCGGGTATGTACAACTTGTACGTGTATTTTTTAAAAACTTTCAGTTACACATATATAATACAATTAGTTATTGTTCTCTTTCAAAGTTTTTGAAATAGTATTGACAGACAATTGGATAGGTACCTTGAATCCAACTTTTATCTTATCAATAGGAGTTTCGTAGCATACTAATCGCAAACTTATTTGACTGCGTAAACCACAATATGTTTATTGGCAAACGAAGCGTATGGTTTAATAATGTGGGTATAATTCGGTCCCACTTTACTGGCCTTTATAAATAGTAAATTATTGTGACGGTTAAATCGCAAAGACCAGTGTAGCAGCATATAATTGCGGCATTAATTAAACTAAGGAAACCAAATGTTACGAAAGCTTTTAGCTAACTCACCTGTGACTTTGTCTATGACTCATACGCTACCGACTCAGTTGGAGATGACTGTGGTGCCGAAACAGGTGGAATATAATTGGTGCCACTTTTACGTTAAGATCTACCAAGGTCATGCGTGTATGAGACGGGTGGTTGATCTAAGAGGTAGGTAAGTAGGGTCAGTAGCTCAAAAGGTGATGGTAACAAAACACTAATAAAACCAACAGAAGATCGGGAAGGAAAAGCTTAAAAGTTTAAAAAACAACTTCAGTTTATTTAGATAGCAACAAAGATGAACAATAATTTGAAAAGACATTTTCAATATTAATGAATTTAAATAACATGTTTATATGAAAAAGAAAAGTAGTACCAAGTTGCAAAAAATTATAAAATAATGATAAAAAATCTGTTTAAATCAAGTTGTTTTCAAAAAACTAGTACAAGGAACCTGGGCCACCGAAGCTATTATACAAATTATTTGCAGAAAGTTAAATGATTCACTAATGCGACTACAAAAATAATTACAGATAAATAAATTTAATTATGCAACTTAAACGACCACTGAGGCAAAAACAAATGACAATAAAAGTTTTGCAAAACAAAATAAAAGAGATTGATTGGTATGAATATTACACTAAAAAATTAGGTGTGGCCACCACACGACTTTCTTATACGTATGAGCGTTTCAAATTATAGAGTTTTAAGAATTTTTTTTTCAAAAATGATTCAAAATCCTATTCTAAGTACTTCTATTCTCTTAATAAATCTCTATAGAATGCATACTTTGCAAGATATTATCAAAAAAGTGCTCCTCGCTAAGAGTAAAAGTGATACTTCCGGTCCGAATTTTGAAATTTCATATATACAAAAAATATTGCAAGTCCAGTTCTAAATACTTTTGTACTCTTGATAAATATATATAGAATGCATAACTTACGACATATTTGCAAAAAATCGCTTTTCGATAAGAGTGAAAGTGGTACTTCCGGCTTGAATTTTGAAAATTTTTTTATACAAAAGATATTGAAAATTATGTTTTAAATACTTTTATACCCATAACGTACTTGTCTAAAAAGCATGACTTGCCAAATATTCGCAAAAAACTGATTTTCGATAAGAGTAAAAGACCTACTTCCGGTAGGAATTTCGAAAAACTTTTTCAATAAAATTATTCTCAATTTTAATTTTAAGTATATATGTATTCTTTATAAATTTGTTTATACTTAGTAGTTGACGAGATATTGGCAAAATTCGATTTTTTCGCTGAAGTAAACTGCTACTTCCGGTCTACCGATTTTACTGAAAAACTAATCAGATCTCAAGAGGGAGATTATACACGCAAATACAAAATTTGGAATTGATATCTACAGCGGTTTGACCGCTATCGTGGTCACACACACACACACAGACACACAGACACACACACACACACACACACACAGAGACAGACACACAGACATTTTTTAAAAACCACTTTTTCGGTATCAGGGGACTTCAAAACGTGGACATCTGCAAAAATCTCGAGGTCGAAAATTTTCATCATCACAATACTTCCTTATACTACGTATAAGAAAGTAAAAGGAAACATACCCTGCGCCCTTGCCGCAGCAGATTTGTATAAGATTGTGTGACTCAGGTAGGCCCTATTAAACATAAAGCCAGAGATTACATAGCTCGACAAAAGGTAACCTCTTACATGGCACACCTGCTATAACAAATCGCAGACAGATATGATGAACTTAGAATGATGACATTTTTCAAGAGTGTTCCAGCGGCAACTAAATATTAAGAAAAATTAGCACAAAAAATCCTTTGATATGGTATCAACGCAAAATCGCATTGGTTTGAATGTTCAATGTGGTTCAATCGATCCGCAAATTATGTTTTTGATCACAGCAATTGACTAAGGAACTCTATATTTAATTATTGGCGTCAATTCTTGACGATTTTGTAGAAAACACACCTTTAGTTGATTGCTTGCTCCTTGATTTCCAACAGGATGGGGCTCCTCCTAATAATTAATTTGAAACTAAAAATGTGCTGACAGCCTGTTAATAGGTAATAAATGGAATAAATTTATTCGTTGGCCTGCACGGTCTGCTGACTTAAACCCGTTAGATTTTGTTGTATGGGGTTTTGTGAAAGAAATTGTTTATAGGCAACGGTATCAAAATAATATGGAGGTGCAGATCAAAACTTCAAGCTTTTAAATATCATTTGTAACAGAACTAGAGAGTCTTAAGGACAATGGCAGTACTTTTGAACATCTAACACTATAAATAAATGAAGAGAATTTATTATTTTTTCTTCTTTTGACAGTTCAAAATAATTAGAAGTTGATAAATTATATTTCTCACGTTTTCGTGTGTAATGCACTTTAAATTTCTTACTTTTGATATTTATTATTACTTCCTTCATTGTGTATTTGCTGTAAAAAAATTAAACAGCTCCAGCGCATTTTATTTGTTTATTTGTAATTTTACAGTAAAAGTATATTAATAATTCTTTGCCTATAATACTTTCTCATAATATGTAAATATATACAGTGTTTCATTTATAAAAAAATTATTTTCGTAAATATATTTGTAATGAAACGTTCAATAGTTTTTTGTACTCACCGCCTGTAAAGTCACATTTGGCGCATGTGTAGCTCGACTGGGAAATACGTTTTCCCTGTTGAGGCGACTGTAAAAATTGAAAAAAACACTGGCACTTTGGGACATTTATAAAAAAATCTAACTTGGTAGTAATAAAATTTAGTCTATAAAATACTACTTCCCTCTACTATTCTTCAGTAAAAGTTGGGGAAATAGGAGTAATAATTAAAAATTCTTCCAAAAAAATTGTGGCCCATTTATTTGACGATATTTTAAGCGACATCTTAAGCAAGATTCAAGCGGCATCTATTTGAACCACATCGACATTCATATTGGCAGTTCGGAATTGTTTGTATTTAAACCGAAAAACGCAATAAATGTACTATAAATTTATAAATATAAGAATAAATACCTCATATTTGCCATGTGTAAGAATATAATAACTTAATTTTAGGGAAAGGTGAGTAATAGTTACGTACATGAAATGCTTAAATTAATTAGGTAATCTATCTTAGGTTAGGTATGATACCAATGACATTAATCAATAATATTTTTTTAATTTAATGTTCGTACAAAAAATATTGTACAAACCACTTGCGGGAAGACATCTTCCACGCATTCGCGCAATTAAAAGCACTCGCTTCCTGCGGTCGCTCGTACTTACAATGTGCGCTCATGCGGGAAAATAGTCTTCCCGCACTTGGTTCGTAAATAACTATTTCCGTTTTGACTATATTAATCAAAACAAAACACGCTAACATCTTAATAATTTAACAATCTTTAAAGCTCCAATAACACGAAAGTTAGCAATTGTGAACACTTAACTTTGGACAGCTCTATAATACTGGGAACTGTTTCCGTGCTTAAGCGATGACATGACAACAACGTTATCTGGACAAATCTTTGTCTGTACTTTAGAATTCAAACTGAATATCATGGGAATATTAAGAAAACGATTCTGGATATTACAAATATTTACATTAATTACGTCTCGTATTTGATATTCCTAATATATTTTATAGTAAAGTAAATAGTAATTTATTTCAAAATTTTATATTAATATAAAATTATCAAAGCGACTAAAAAACGTCTTCCAGAATATCATGTAGTTTGTCTTTGTGGAAGTCGTCATAATTTATTTCAAAAATCCATCTATATCTGTTCTCTCAGATCTAATAATCCAATGCTTAAAGCCGGAAGATCATAGTAATAGAAAATGCATTAAAGTTTTCTTTAATTATCAAAATACCTCATAAAGTCTCGATTTATTTAACTGCCGATGGTAGCAAATGAAGCCTTATTAATGGGGTAAGAACTATGTTAAAAAAATAAGCTATAACATAACTGATGCTCCTTCTCCTTACAAAGACGCCATTTATGTAATCACGGACGGTTCGTGCAAAATGAGGCGGTGCCCCATCTTGCTGAAATATTACGGTGTCAATAGTGCCATCCTCGATTAATTGCGGCCCCAAAAACTGTTGCAACATATCGAGGTAATTGTTGTCACAAACCGTCTGTTCGGAAAACATAAAACGTCCATATGTTTTATTGTGTGTGATGCCTAACCAGACATTCACCTTTTGCGAATCTCTCTGTCATTCATATGCGGCCTTTGTGGTTCGTCTGCCCCATAAATATGATCCTACTATATTGCGTGTGTTGTATATTGATAATGTGTAATTTTTCGTCCCAACTAAGAGAGATAAAATCGGAGTATTGCCTGTTCTGCGCATGCGTCGACTCAAAATGTCCATTTTGAAATTTACGAAATGACAGATAAACAGAAAACATAATTATAACCTCTGATTTAAATTGACATCTATAACTATGATATTACTGAAAGCATACGCAAAGTTGTTTTTTATTGAATTCAGTTTTGTGCAAGTTTATTTCATCGGTGAATTTGTAGAATTACCCAGAAAATACGCGGTAGAATAAATAAACGATATGAAGGCTGATTCCAGTGATTTATTAAAAGAAAAACTTGTGAAGTTATAACTTCTGCGTTGATTTTTATGTGCTTACTGGAATATGTGAAATTATATTATTAAATGTAAATTACCGGTCCTTCCATTTCGACTAACAGAAAATATTTTGAACAGAAAAACTTGTGAACCTATAACTAATACATTGATTTGTACATGTTTATTGGTATTTGTGAAATTATATTATTAAATGTAAATACCGATCGTTTCATTTCGTCTTATTGAAAAGATTTTGAACAGAAAATCTTGTGTACATTATGAGTGTGTGCTTATTGATGTGTGGGCAATTATTGAATATAAATACTGCTTGTTTCATTTTGACTTACAGAAAACACATAAATTAATGTTTTATATACACAATCGAATATATTCAGGTTGGTTTTATATGTCAGATTGTATTATATTTCAACATATACGTTTGCTTGTATTTTTAAGCTTAAGAATGCAAATAAAATTACTAAAATTACTGTATTTAATATTTTGGCTATACGTAAGAATAAAACAATATCTATTTTATATTTGTCTACGTACATTATTCAATATAATGTCGCATAATCAACAATGTACAAAACTAATTAAATTCCTGTATTTAATTCTGTGTCGAGATATACACTGAAACATGAATGTTTTAGCAAAAGTCGTGGAATTAATCACCATTACATTTTTGTGATTGAATATAATTTTTATTATTGTTAACTTTTTTTTAAAATCTAGAATGATTAAGCCATTCATGAAAATAAAAACGTGATAGTGTTATTTACGCCCATATGGTAGCAAAGAATATAAACAAACAATTACCAACTCTGACACACTTGAATTTCTTTAGTGTCTGTAGTAGCATATTCGTAATCAATACATTTTTCTTTATGTCTATGTCTCATAAACTGAGATGAGTAGAAATGAGACTTGCAAATAATTTATATTATTGCTTGTAAAAAAAGTATGTTGATGTAGTATTTTATTCAATAATTACATCAATGAGCAAAGTTCAATTTTATTTTATTTATGTTCGGAAATCTGTTTTGTATATACTTTCTTGGAATTAAAACAAAACAAAAATTATTATGAAATATAAATATTTGTATAAATTAATGGATACATACAAATTTATAAAATGATAAAAAAGATTTAGAGAATGTAACAATATCATAAAAACAGGAATACTGTTTGATGCCGTGCCTATCTTGCTGTTCATAACACTGCACTATTTACTTCAAAAATCCAAAATGAATATTATCTTTATACTGTACCATCTACAAGTTGTTTTAAACTAAAACATATTTTATTGGAAATTTAAATATAAAATACATTCTATGTGCTTGATTACAATTTAGTGATAGATATTACGATACATATTTAGCAAAGCACAAATTAGAAAAAAACACCTCACTATCTTATAAATAATGTGTTCATCCTTCAAGTTATTTTCACAATCAGTGATGCATCATAGCATAAATTCCAATAACCGGCCAAATCTCTTCTCAAAATACCCAATCTCGGCATATTATTATCTCATATCATATGGGATCTGTGGATTCCGTGGTGAACATGTCAAAATTCTTCAACTTTCTATGAACACATGTATGTTCTATTAGATATATATCAAAAAAATTAGAAGGTTGTGGCAAAAAGATTGGTATGTGTCTCTTCTAAGAGGTTTAATAGAAGCCTTTTTATTATGAGCAATTCAAATATTTTAATATGTAACATAATAATATAATTACCTAATTCATGTAAAATTACTGTGTTCTTTCTCTACATTGCTCCGATATAGATGAGAGTAATTCTAGAATACAAGAATACCACAATATCTAATTCATTATTATTCTTGTATGATGAGTTGAATAATTTAGGTGTTGTTATTATATCACAAATTTTTGTACGACCTATAGAGGTGTTTTTCTTTCTGTTCACGATATCCCATTATAATATATTCAAAGAAACACAGTTGCAATGCAATTGATCTGATTGCGGGTTTTACTTAATTAATTTACAATATTTACGATAACATAACCACAATTTCGTATCTTTTGACAAATATACTTCTTCAATATGATCGTTTGTTTGCCTGTGATTTGCACATGATGCCAGGACGATATTTCTTCATTCATTAAGGGAAATTAAATTATTTTTCCACTTTTAAAAAGGCACAATTATTAATTATAAAGAGGTTTGTCGATTTTTAAACTATTTATACTTTTTTGACGATGTACAATCAATAATTAAATATTTATAGTAATGAATCTATGTGATAAACAAACAGACCTAAATTTGAAAAATTATTTGTAACGCATGCGCAATTTGGACAATGCTCCAATAACACGGCATAGCACCATAAGTTTTATTTCACAATGTTGGAGCGAAGTTTTTCTTGTCTACTCGCGATATAGTAGTATTATATACATGGTCTGCCCATATCCAACAGATTTGTTTATTTATTTTGCCGCAAATGTGAAACGTC
Source organism: Amphimallon solstitiale (assembly GCA_963170755.1). Lineage (NCBI taxonomy): Eukaryota > Metazoa > Arthropoda > Insecta > Coleoptera > Scarabaeidae > Amphimallon > Amphimallon solstitiale. Next base: position 76,550,425 of record OY720680.1, on the reverse strand, counting down.
GGCGTCGCTTCATCGCTTAATAAAATGTGCTACATGCTCTGATTGCTACCTCCAACAAATCAGAACACATTATTCGACGAGCTGCATAGTCGTCGACGTCAACACGTATCTTTAACGTGAAACGTAAAATTTTCCAAACTGTGGATTTTGGAACATCCAACTAAACTGTCGAGTTGATGACAACGGTGTTTGTTCAATGGCGTCCATTTGCAGAAACGGATGGTCTTCTCGAACGTGTCTCATCATTAACGATTCCTGTACCTACGTCAAAACTTATTGACAAGTCGTCAAATATTGGCTCGTGCGGGGGTTTTTTAAATTTGCTTGTTAACTCTTCTTATCATGCTTTATAAATTAACCCTCGCAATCGGGTACACACCACGGCTATTCTCTCTTGTAAAGTTTACATTTCAAATACCTGCAACAGAAAAGATATATCACTACAATTTCCATTAAATGGATCGATACTTTACGGGCACACTGTATAGATATTCCTATTTATGGAAAATCAACCTTGCAACCTTTTCGGTTACAATTTATAATTATTATATTTATCAGTAGCACAAACAAACTCATGTTAATAAGACCCTGTAGCGTACTGTTAATTTTGACTTCCCACCACCGAAGACTCTGTTCATAGTGTCAGCAAAATATCGGTAAAGTTTCCAGTATTATATTAGTAGGTTACTTGTTATTATTTATGTAGCGACATAAATATATCCATATTTGCAAACATCGACAAATGATGTACGAGGGATGTTCTCTTTCCGCTGAGCCTATCTAGTTAGCCATGATATTTTGCGACAGAGTTTGTTTGACAATTTCAATCAGTTCTTTATAAGTTTAGTTATAGTGACAGTTGTCAAATATACTTGATTATTTGTAAGTTACATTAGTTTAAAGTACTCCTTTCGCAAGTAAATCATGAAAATGAACAAGGAACATTATCGAGCGGTGATTTATTTACAATTTCAAGCTTGACTTAATCCGTAAAAAATATTTTGAGGAAATCAGTCGAGTGTTTGGCGACAAATCGTATTGCTTCGCTACTGTAAAACGGTGGTACAATGAATTTTAACGCGGTCGATTTTCCTTAAATGAAAACCTTGTGGGCTGGTGCAGATTTACCCTTAGTCGCTTTAACCGTGGATCGTCTCATTTGGTGCACAACATCATCACATGTGATGAAACATGGGTATACTGCTATGTCCTCGAAAAAAAAAAGAACCGACAGGTTGTGCCTTTGAGAATGAATCAGCTTCAACAAATGTTGTTAGTCAAAAAAGTCGAAACAAGAAGATGGTTGCCACATGTTTTGGCATTACTGGGCAAGTTTTCACTGTAGCACCGGAGGATAGACGTACTGTTAATTCAGAATGGTACACTGCAGTTGTTTGCCTCAGGTTCTCCAAAATGATCGCGAAAAACGTCCAGGAGGAAGGATCATCTTGCATCAAGATAAAGCTTGGGCCCACACTACCACTCCAACAACAGAGTATTTGAATGCCCAAATCATAGAAATAATGGGTCATTCACCGTATAGTCCAGACATAGCACCTAATGACTTCATATTTCCACAGGTAAAGGATAAATTTAGTGATTTACGTTTTACATCGGCCTAAGAAGCGGTGGACGCCTTTAAAAATGAAATAAACACACTACGGCTAGAAGATTGTAGAAAATGTTTTCAAGATTGGTTTTCACGGATTAAAAAATGCATTAACTGTGGAGGAAAATACTTTGAAAATTATAAATAATTGTTTTTGTAAATGCATTTTTACTTTTTTTTTACTTTACCAGGTTCAGCGGAAAGAGAACAGCCCTCGTACATACAAATAGAGCACTCCATATCAAAACTTGGACAAATATGAACAAATTTATAGTAGTAATTGCTAAAAAATATTTCGTTACTTGCGCATTATTGTCTAATATATAGGTACATAATCCTTTTATCATTAAACCCTCTGAGAAATATATGTAATCCATAATTTAATGGAAAAGGTCACGTGGTATGATACTGGAAGTAAAAGTTCGAGTGACCAACTAGCAGACTGAATAAAAATCTGTTCAGTACTTCTCATGCTACCACTGCTATGGACTTAACAGCTCTTACTCTTTAATGATTTCGAGGTCAATTAACAATGTCAGAATAGTTTACACAAACAATAATGACATTATATTTCTTTAATGAGATGGTATATCTACATGGCATGCATGTCCGGCCTTGTACTATGAAAAACGCAATTAACTCAATATACCGGGTGTCTGTTTAAGCTCGGCCACCGGCCATATCTCGGCAACCGTTTATCGTACAACCTCGCGGAAAAAATCTTGTTAGTAAAATGGATAACGAGAATTACAACAAAAATATTTGTAAGTTTCCTTAATGATCGCAAGGGGGCGCAATTCTCAAGATGAATTAAAAATTCGATAATTTTTCATTAAATTCTAGATTAAGTTAGATTAAAAAATGTACTAGCAAAATTTTTAGACGTTTTTATACAACTTTCATTTAAAACTTTTTGATCTAACTCTCATATGAAGGGGAGAGTGGAGGGGGGTATGTCTGCATACAAAAATAGGTATACCTTTGGTTTGCCCCAACGGATTTTAATGTTTCTGGGCTCATTAGATAGAGAATTTTACATGAAGGATATGTAGCACGAAATAACGTGGTTGTCAAAGACAATAACAGGGGGCGCTGTCCTCAATGTATGTATATTTCTTGTTTTTCTTCAAAATTTCAAATGGAACGGTATATTTTTAATATCGTAATATTGAAGCACATCAAAAACTGAAGAGAATGATGAAAACCGGAAGTTGCTACCTTTTTACTTGACGAAGATATAGTCAGACGAACACAATCCAAAAAAAATAAACAATTTTTAATATAAATTTATTTATTTATTGTGAGTAATAACTTTATTTTAATTTTAGGTGTCACTAGACAGTGTATAGTTCGCTTTCACTTGAATTTTCATCATAGTCTTCCATAAATGTATTTATTTCCATCTTCTCACCGATTTTTTAATTCTTACATATGTTACATTAGATTCTCTTCTTAAATGTTTTCAAATTCTCTAGCTATTTTGCCTTTTTAGACATTGAAATAAAATAATAATAATAATTATAATAATAATACTATATCTTTATCACCCAACTCATATGGTAGATCTAATTATAGGAAAACAGCAAAAATTATTTCCATAACTCATGAACTAAGTAGACAATAACGAGAAAAAAAACAATATAATATAATGCATTAGTTATAATCAAATCATTTACTCATTAGTAACGAAAGGGTACTCAAATTGATATCTAAATCATCCCCGCCTGAAAAGAAAGTAAATAAAAGAACCTATTATATACCAAAACATAAATAAGAAAATATATTGACCAAGTAATGTAAAGGAAAAGAAAATATATTTAAATCAGAAAGTACAAAAAAAAAACAAGAAAAAACTTCAACTTAACAAATGTTCAAAGTGTTCACCTTCATCATTCAATACACGTTTACTTGTCGATTAGTAGAGAGCAGAGTTACTTCCATTTCGGTGGCAGCAACTGTTGTACTCGGCTTTTTGTGATAAACTATGTATGTCTTTTATTCTGACCCATAAATAAACATCAAGAACATCTGGCAAGGTGAATAAAAACTCAATAATGTCTTCTTTCGGGATAATTTAGGGAATATTTCCCCGAAGCAAGAATGCATTTTCAAAGCATTGAAAATATATTCTGATCATGTCATAAGCTTCAACGTTAGAATACAACATTTTACAAACTTAATAATTATGTGAAGGTGTTCAAAAAGGCTTAATTTTCTAAATACGTACAAAAAGTTTAACTACAAGTGACACTAATATCTTTGCATTTCGATTTTCATGGCCTACCTTGGAAATCTCATCATAATGTAATTTAGTATCACTGTGCATGCCATGTTGTATGATGAAAAATTAAAAAAAAAAAAACTACACTGTTCACTATTATTATTATATTTCAATGTTGGAAAAATAAGAAATGATATTTAAAAAATAATAGCTAGAGTATTTAAAAACATTTAAAAGGATTATCTAACGTAACATATGCAATGAATTAAAAAAACGATAAAAAGATTGAAATAAATACATTTAGCGAAGAGTATGATTAAATTTCAAGTGAAAACGTACTATACACTGTCTAGAGACCCTTTTAATATTAAAATAAAATTATTACTCCCAATACATAAATAAATTTATATTTAAAGAGTTTTATTTTTCTGGATTGTCTTCGTATGACTATATCTTCGTCAACAAAAAAGGTAGGAACTTCCCGTTTCCAACATTCTCTTCAGCAACGGTATATTTTTAATATCGTAATATTGAAGCACATAAATATTACGATATTAAAAATATACCGTTCCATTTGAAATTTTAAAGAAAAAACAAGAAATATACAAACATTGAGAATAGCGCCCCCTGTTATTTTTTTTTGACAACCACGTAAATTCGTGATTTCCTTGTAAAATTCTCTGTCTAATGAGCCCAGAAACATTAAAATCCGTTGGGGCAAACCAAAGTTATACCTACTTTTGTACGCAGATATACCCCCTCCACTCTCCCCTCCGTATGGGAGTTAGATCAAAAAGTTTCAAATGAAAGTTGTATAAAAACGTCTAAAAATTTTGCTAGTACATTTTTTAATCTATCTTAATCTAGAATTTAATGAAAAATTATCGAATTTTTAATTCATCTTGAGAATTGCGCCCCCTTGCGATCATTTTGGAAACTTAAAAATATTTTTGTTGTAATTTACGTCATCCATTTTACTATCAAGATTTTTTCCGCGAGGTTGTACGATAAACGGTTGCCGAGATATGGCGGTGGCCGAGCTTAAACAGACACCCTGTATATAACATGAACCTTTTCATAAATATAGTGTTTCCATACTAAGTTATATATGGATAACCATATGTAAACTTAACATATTTCGTTTAGATAATTACCAATAATACAAACTAGGTTGATGTGCCTCTTCGTATTCGCCAAGGGTTGTGAAAATTACACATTCTGTAGAAGCAATCAAAAAACGTAAATTAATTATAATTGTTTTTATTGCCGAGAAATAACCATTTCTATTCAAAAATGAAACTTAACCTGGATTATTTGGACTAATCGAATATGTAACCTAAGTAAGTGTAATAATTGCGCATGATGTTATTAGAGGCAAACTGATCAGAAATTAAACAAAAGAATATTTTCACATTAAACTGATATGCAAGATATTTAATCCTTACTGGTTTATTAATTCTAGTCAAAACATCGAATCCGTTAGCGATATGCAAGGATTGGATGTTTTTAGACCTCTCAATTTTTCTATGAATTAACACAAATTCACATATAGCCAAGAAATGATATGTGTGTGTAACTTACCGTCAAATTAAAACAATTACTATCTGTTTCAGATTGCAAGTGCATGTCATGCTTATTACATCGCCAAGATTTCCGAACTTTTGGACACATTATTTTTTGTGTTACGTAAGAAACAAAGACAAGTCAACTTTCTACATCTCTATCACCACTCAGTAATGCCAATGATAAGTTGGGGAACGACGAAATATTATCCTGGAGGACATGGAACATTTATTGGGATGATCAATTCAATGGTTCATATTATCATGTATTTCTATTATATGATGTCTGCGATAGGGCCACAATATCAGAAATATCTCTGGTGGAAGAAATATATTACTACATTACAATTGGTAAGAACGAAATACGTATTGCAATAAAACCAATTTTAATTGTATCCATGTTTTTTCTTCTAAATTACAGTTGCAATTTTGTGTGGCCTTCCTGCATTCGATGCAATTGCTTTTCTACGATTGCGGTTTTCCAAGATGGAGTACAGTTTTTACTATGCCTAACGCAATATTCTTTTATTACCTTTTCAACGATTTTTATAAGAAAGCTTATACGCCTCCCAAAAATGATAAGAATGACAATGAAATATTTTATGGAAAGAAAATATCACATACCAACGGTCACTCTAATGGTTGTACCAATGGATATGCCAATGGTTATGCCGTAACACCTACAGGCAATTTCAAAGATCTACATGAAACTAGTTACCAGCACAAGGATAAAACAATTTAGTCTACTCAAGTTAGATTGTAATAAATCAGTTAGCAGTATTTATTATTTATACTTTCTACCATTCAAAATGTGTTCATACGTGACTTAATATTTCGTCGTAACATTTTGTCGAAACCTTTTAATAAACGATATCGTAAATCGAAATGTATATCTTTCAAGTATAATGAATATTATTTGTATGCTAGTTATATTTTTATGTAAATATTTTAGTGTACTTGTTATTGCATTTGTGTATGGATATTAGATACTTAAGTTAAATTACTGTAAGCACAGGAACGCTGAAAAGGATTATGCAATTTATTTCTGAATTTATATATTAAAATACAAAGCTATTGCGATTAATTTAGTTTTATTTGAAACAAATGACAGTTGCCACTGTTATCATCAATAAACTAATCCGAGTTTACTAGATTTCTGTGAAGATAATTCGATGATATTAATTTATGGTAATTAAATTATAAACATTTTGCCACACCAGTATGATATGAACATTTTCCTAGAGTCTACCAAGTGAATTTCAGAGGCGAAATTAAGGCCCGGTTATGGTCGGTAAAAATTTCAATAGGTATGAAATTAGCTAGAGTTCGAAATCTAATGCAATATAGATGTCGCTAAATGTACGGATTACACTAAAATTAAAATTTAGTTCGTTGTCATAGGGATGCAGACGAAAGTTGAAAGTAAAGCAAAGGATTTATTTACTGAATTGTATAACGAACTGAATCGCGCAGGTAACGTTATGAGTTACGAATGAATATCGGTCTGCTAAAGTAAGAGGGAGAATACGTTGCAAGTCGTATACCTCTCCGTCGTACACATTATTGTAAGTGGATATAAAGCACACGTATGTGCTAAAGGGGTAATATAAGTGTGTAAATATTATTTCTTCGGTCAGAAGAGGGATTTAAAATAAATGGAAAACACAATCGAATAATGTAAATTTCTTTAAGACTCTAATATATGTATTTAAAAAATGTTTTTTTTCTGATAGGCACATATATTTCTATTTTCAACTACAAATAGGTATGTTCTCTACATTGCTTATTATAAGTTTCCCTATTTGTTGAGTTATATTGCCCATGATAAAATTTTATTATTTACCATGTACTTATATATTTTTTAGTTTATAGGTAGAATTTTCTTGCTGTATTTCCTTCATCTAAAAAAATTAATTGTCCTACTTTTCAAATAAAGAATTAAAAAATATATATACGAATGAGCATTTCGAATTATACAAAATTGTTTGAAATAGTGTTATTTCAAAGAAAAATTAGCCAAATTTTAAGAATATTTTTTATAAAAATTATTCAAAATCCTATTATAAGTACTTCTATTCTCTTAATAAATGTCTATATAATGCATATTTTGCCAGATATTCGAAAGAAAATGCAACTCGCTAAGAGTAAAAGTGATACTTCCGGTCCGAATTTTGAAATTTTATTTATACAAAAAATATTCCAAATCCAGCTCTAAATACTTTTGTACTCTTGATAAATATATATAGAATGCATAATTTACGACATATTTGCAAAAAGTTGCTATTCGATAAGAGTAAAAGTTTTACTTCCGGTCCAAATTTTGAAATTTTTTTGATACAAAAGGTATTGAAAATTAAGTTCTAAATACTTTCATACTCGTAACGCACCTGTCTAAAAAGCATGACTTGCGAAATATTGGCAAAAAACTGATTTTCGATAAGAAGAAGACCTACTTCCGGCAGGAATTCAAAAAACTTTCATAATAAAATTCTTTTCAAATTTAATTCAGAATACATATGAATTCTATATAAATTTGTTCAAACTTCGCTTTAGTTTTACTTCCGGTCCAAATTTGGAAATTTTTTTGATACAAAAGGTATTGAAAATTAAGTTCTAAATACTTTCATACTCGTAACGCACCTGTCTAAAAAGCATGACTTGCGAAATATTGGCAAAAAACTGATTTTCGATAAGAAAAAGATCTACTTCCTGTGGGAATTTCAAAAAACTTTCATAATAAAATTCTTCTCAAATTTAATTCTGAATACATATGAATTCTTTATAAATTTGTTTGAACTTAGTAGTTGACGAAATATTGGCAAAATTCGATTTTTCCACTAAGTAAACTACTACTTCCGGTATGCCGATTTTACTGTAAATCTAATCAGATCTCAAGAGGGAGATTATACTCGTAATATTTGGAATTGATAGTTATAGCGGTTTGATCGCTATCGTGGTCACACGCACACACACAGAAAGAGAGAGACATTTTTTAAAAAGCATTTTACTTTCTTATACGTGGTAAAAGGGTGTATTGTGATGACGAAAATATTCGACCTCGAAATTTTTGCAGATGACCACGTTTTGAAGTCGCCTGGCACCAAAAAAGTGGTTTTTGAAAGATGTCTGTCTGTCTGTGTGTGTGCGTGCGCGTGACGTGTACAATCTCCCTCTTGAGATCTGATTAGGTTTTCATAGACCGGAAGTAGTAATTTACTTCAGTGAAAAAAATCGAATTTTGCCAATATTTTGTCAACTACTAAGTTTAAACAAATTTATAAAGAATTCATATGTACTTAAAATTAAAATTGAGAACAACTTTATTTAAAAAGTTTTTGGAAATTGATACCGGAAGTAGGTCTTTTACTCTTATCAAAAATCAATTTTTTGCAAATATGCCGCAAGTCATGCTTTTTAGACAAGTACGCAACGAATACAAAAGTATTTAGAACTTAATTTTCAATATCTTTTGTATAAAAAAATTTTCAAAATTCGGACCGGAAGTATCACTTTTACTCTTATCGAATAGCGATTTTTTGCCAATATGTCGTAAATTATGCGTTCTATAAATATTTGTCAAGAGTACAAAAGTATTTAGAGTTGGTTTTGAAATATTTTTTGTATAAATGAAATTTCAAAATTCGGACCGGAAGTAACACTTTTACTCTTAGCGAGCAGCACTTTCTTTCGAATATCTCGCAAAGTATGCATTCTATAGAGATTTATTAAGAGAACAGAAGTACTTATAATAGGATGCTAGATAATTTTTATATAAAAAAAATTTAAAACTCTATAATTCTTAAAATTCTATAATTTGAAACTCTTACGTATAAGAAAGTCGTGTGGTGGCCACACCTCATTATTTGGTATCAGAGGATTTCAAAACGTGGACATCTGTAAAAATCTCGAGGTCGAAAATTTTCATCAAAATACATCCTTATATACTACGTATAAGAAAGTAATAAAATATACCTATCTATTCTTTAGTTGGATGCGGCTCAAAAAATAAAATATTCCTACACAAACTAATAAATTGTGCTACCCCTCAAGTTTAGTATAAAAGTATCAAATGTATTTGTAATATTTTAATAAGGAAAGGGTATATAGCTTTCTTTCTCCTTCCCACGTCATTTTCTATTTCAAGGCCAACTGTATCTGCTACACCACAATTGGCCTTGACTATTTTATCTTGTGGTGCTATCTATGAAATAATGTACAAACTATTAGGAAGCAGCGTTTTACAGAACGCCTATGTTTTTTATCATATGTATTTCATGCTTTTTAGGAAAATAGATGCATATTTTTTATTTCTATTTGTACTATCTTTTCGCATAACACGCGTACTTTATCCTAATGGCATTCTTATGCCCTTGGTTATAATTTTTTAATTTTAGAATTACTTAATTACGATTTATAACAATTAATTGCTTTAGACTAATCACTACTTAATTATAAATCATTCCACTTTTTAAATTTTATTTTTCATATTCTTATTTTCACAAAAAGCATGAAATAAGATTTTGGTACAAAATGGACTCGGTCGGTAACACTATAACCGGGCCTTAATACCACGCGATCATTTAAATTCTAAATTATAGCAGGCGGGATTTTTTTTATTAGGTTGTCCAGAATGTCAATTATTGATTAATTGAAATTTGCGGTTATGTTATACTTTGTGACATTTGTGAATCTTATGGTAATCGATTTAAATTTAATGGAAATGAAAGCATTACAAGATAAATTAGTTTTATTGTGAATTACAAAAGGTGTTCAAAGTGTTCTCCCCCTGTTGCAATGCAACTGCTAACCCTCCGTTTCATATTTTCAAAAGCATTTGCCAACATCTGAACGGTTATAGCCTTCTATGCATTAGAAATTGCCTCTTGTAGTTCTTCAAGATTTTGTGGATTATTTTTGTAAACTGTGTTTTTCAGATACGGATAAATGAAATAATCAAGAATCGTTAAGTCCGGACTGCGAGGCGGAAATTCAATGACTCGATTATCATAAAACTCGCGAATTCGAGCCATACTTTCCCATGTTTTGTGAGCTGTTGCATTGTCCTGTTGGAAATACCCATGTAAAAGTTCGTCATCATGAAGATTTTGTAAAAACGGTTCAAGTAAATTATTTCGATATCTCTCAGCATTTATCGTTCCTTCAAAAAACACAGGTCCAAATATACGCCTTCTAGAAACCGCTAGCCAAACACCAATTTTCTGCGGATAGAGAGGCGATTGAATAAACTAATGAGGATTCTCCGAAGACCAAATACGCATATTTTGTTTGTTTATATAACCGGATAGGTGAAACCATGCTTCGTCAGAAAAAAATGTTAAGTCCAAAGTGTTGTTGTTATTTAAATTATTCAAAAACCACTGACAGTATTCTATTCGTACAGGAAAATCTCGAGGGAATAGCTCTTGAACGACGTTAATCTTATAGGGATAAAGATTTAAATTTTCTTTTAAAATTTTTTGACAAGTTCCATATGAAAGGTTTATTTCTTGGGCTAATCTGCGATGAGATTTTTTGGGAGACTGTTCCATTCTTTCTGCAACATCTGCCACAATCTCAGGAGTCCTTTTTTTGGGCGCGCCACTACCAGCTTTCCTACCTACAGTTCCAACATTACGAAATTTCGCCACACGTGTAAATTTCTTGGACTAATTTTTGATAATCCGCAGGAAAATTAGGGAAGGAATTTTGAAAATCATTGATGCAGTACGGTACTGAATATGTCCATTCACCATTCTCTTGTCGTTCGGCGTTTTTAAAATAACTTTCAGTAAGAAAAATCTTATGTTCTAAATCAAACATTTTGAAACGTCACTTTGACAATTCAAATTGTAAATTAGTACTTATATACCAACTTAATTTAAATTTCACAAACTGCTCTAATTTAGAATTTAAATGATCGCGCGGTATAATGTTATGTATTTTAGTTGTAATGCGAATCCAGATTATGCAACACACAACACACTGGAATAACTGACATAATTTACTGCTTAGACATTAAAAGAAATTGAGTAAAGGATTCTTTATTTTTGATATACTTTTTTAAATGATTATTTAATACTAATAATTTATATTAAACTAAATAATTAAATAAAAAAGAAGTAATAATAATTAATAATACCCGTATTACTCAAATTAGAATCAAGATTATGCAACACAAAACACAATAGAATTTACTTCTTATTATAGACATTAAAAGAAATTGAATAAAGGATTCCTTATTTTTGATATACCTTTTTTAAATGCTTAATTAATACTAATAAATTATATTAACCTAAATAATTAGATAGAAATAAAAAATTAAAGAAAGTGACTGAGACAGTATGGTTGCGTGGTTATCAACTACAAAAGATAAATATGTATAATATTGGAGGTTCACCGAGTTCTAAAATCATTTCCGAACAACTTGTATTAGACAATCACATAAGCATTTTATGAAAGCTGCAAATTTCAATTAATGTAAACATGTGTAACTGCCAAATACTTAAAAAGAGAGAAAAAGAAATACAATTCATGCTAAAAATTTTATCCTCGCTCTTTTCTCTGAATATTTTGAAAATCACTGTTTTCTTGCCGATTCCTATTCAGTTGTACTTACCTAGCCATATAGCTTAAAAAATACAATGCTGTTGTACTTTTACACGCCAGTATGATATGAACATTTTCCTTCAGTTCACCTAGAGTGTACCAAGTGAACTTCAGGGGCGAAATTAATATAATGTTGTGTATTTTAGCTATAATGCGAATCAAGATTATGCAACACAAAACACGTTGGAATACCTGACACAATTTACTGCTTAGACATTAAAAGAAATTGAATAAAGGAGTCCTTATTTATGATATACTTTTTTTAAATGCTTGATTAATACTAATAAATTATATTAACCTAAATAATTATAGAAAAGTAAAAGTAATAATAATTAATAATGCCCGTATTACTCAAATTAGAAATTGAAGACAGTGACTGAGGAAGTATGGTTGCATATTTATCAACTACAAAAGATAAATATGTATAATATTAGAGGTTTACCGTGTTCTAAAATCATTTCCGAACAACTTGTACTAGACAATCATGTAACCATTTTATGAAAGCTGCAAATATCAATTAATGTAGACATGTGTAATTGCCAAATACTTTAAAAGAGAGGAAAAGAAATACTATTCCGGCCAAAAACTTTTCCTGACCCTCTTCTCTGAATATTTTGAAAATTTCTGTTTTATTGCCGATCCATATTCAATTAATTTAATTGAGAATAATACACTTGGCTATATTTCACACAGTTTTAAAACTGTGTGTCTGTGTGTCTCTCTCTCTGTGTGTGTGTGACCACGATAGCGGTCAAACCGCTGTAGTAATCAATTCCAAATTTTGTATTTACGTGTGTAATCTCCCTCTTGAGATCTGATTAGATTTTCAGTAAATTCGGCAGACCGGAAGTAGAAGTTTACTTCAGTGAAGAAATCGAATTTCGAATATGGCACACTGCGTTATCCTAATTATTTCCTGGTCGTCATGGCACTCTTAAATTATAGCCCATTAAAAAAACATCTGTAAATGTCACTTTCTGACTTTAATCACAAATAACTAGAAAAATACTACCTTCAGCTATTAATTCCTTTTATTAAAAAATATTTCTATTTTAACGGGGAATCCAATTTAGAACTTATATAACTTCAATTTAAAAAAATATATTTTTTGTGCCACGGCACTGGTTTAAAGATCACTTTAAACACTTTGAGCATATCAGTTTAATCAGCCCTTCAAGGACAATCATAAAATGTAAAAGAATGTATATCATTCCGTTTGAAAAGACATACGTTTGTGTTGGTTCGTCTTTGTCGAACACTATACACACGCTCTGTATAAATGAAAATATTTTTAAATTGTAGAGCTTATGATTATCTACAATTTTTGTATTAAAAGTTATTTGCTATCTGCATTATTAGATACCAATAATGGACTTTACCGCTCCGCTGGTACATCCGGTATACCGGGTGTCAACGAGATCATGTATCAGCCCGCCATTTATTTATTAGTTAAAATAAAACTTTGAAATTCGGACCGTATATATGAGTGATTCGTGGGCTTCTTCAGGTACACTCAGTTTTTCTATAGCACTTCCGGTCAAACCGGAAGTTACGTTAATTTTGAATTTTTAAATACAACATTTATTATTTCTGTTCATATTCTGTTTCTTCTGAAAATTTGACATCTAGTGCAGGTTAAATTTTGACATTTCTGTCAAAGATAGCGATATCTGTTAAAATTATCCATTAAAGTGAAACTGATTCGCAACAATTGTCGAAATGCAAAACCATCAAAGTTAGCTTCGAAAACAATTAAGAAATGTATTTTTCACAATTACACGCATTGGCGAAGGAAACATGTATTTCACATTGAAATTACTAAAGAAATTAATTTTAATAATTGCTCTGTTGCTTTGGAATTAGACTACTTTTAAAACATTTTATATTTTGTACTACCTGTCTACCACTAAACCACAGCATATCACTTGAAAGCTAAAAATTATGCCAATATGGCACTGTAATAAAAAATAGGTGTTACTATTTAAAAAAAAAACGAGTACCTGTCATTTGAAAATGAAAAAAAAAATCTTATTTTCTTTAGTAATTTCAACGTGAAATACATGTTTCCTTCGCCAATGCCTGTAAATGTGAAAAATACGTTCCTTAATTGTTTTCAAAGCTAACTTTGATGGTTGTTACATTTACAAATTTACTTTGTCAGGTCATTGAATCAGCTGGTACATAAATGCTTCACGGTATATTTTCACCAACTATACAATGTTCTTTTTTTGTTTTTTTTAAATGTATGTATACAGTTTGAAAATCAAAAAAATAATTCTTATAAAGTAAATATAAAATTCCTTCGACTAGTAAGTGTCGGTATTCATAACAAAAGAATATAATTCTAAAAGAAAAATTGATATTTGCCTCTGCTTGGGTTTGTTTACATTCATTTCATGTGGGCTTGATTGCGCCTTATGAATGCAACCTTATTGCCGCCAAACATTTCAGTCTCAGAATTGTATCGTCCAGTACCATAATTCGTAATCTATTCTTGGTGTTGGAACCGCCTCCTTTTAAAGAAATTTATCCTGTAAAGGAATACGGATTGCATAAAAACCAGGCATTTTCTCTATATCAGGAAATCTTCAGGAGCATTTAGCCTGAAAATAAATATTTTATGAATATATCGGCCAGTGTAAACGTGGCACCAAATATGTTTACATATGGTCTTGCATGCCCTGTAAATAAGATTGGTTAATTTTACAGGTGAAACGGACATCGTCTTACCTAATTAAGTATAAATAAAGGTTTTTACCATGTGACATTAAATAATTCCTTTATCCCCAGTCATGAGTTTTGTTGTATACAGTGAAGTTATTAACTCTTATAATATAGAAAAATCCTTAACTTACAGCAATTACGATCTCGTTCCTTGACAGAGACAGCGGAAAACATTTGTTAGTGGTTAATATGTACACATTTTTAAAACGGAAGTTGAAAAGTCGCGAAGTTTTTTTGGTTTTGTACAAAGGAATCATTAAATTGTGCCGCAAAAATGTTGGTGCTTAGTGAACAGAAGCCACCTAGAACGTAATCATAAACAGAATGAGAGTAAATTAAACCAAAAAGTGATTTCATGTGCGCTCAAGCGTATACAATATAATAATATTTCCGAAAGACTAGCAAAATTATACAACCAAAGCTGGCCTAGGAATTGTCACTTATATCGGAAGTAATTTGTACAACGCAAAAAGAAAATTTATTTCTCGACCATTGCCACAAAATAAGACAGCAGTTCATAATATAATGAAATCTGCTATTGTTCAAATAGGCAACGATGACAGTTTCGTTTCTTAAACTGCTCAGTGAGCATTCTTATACTATTTTCTTGTGAAACTAATGTTTCATATACCCTTAGCCTGTGCATTTTCAGCTAGTGCCCCAATTACCAGCAGGATTAAAATTGCAGGTTGGTTAGTATACCCAATTTACATCCGCTCGATACTTCTGGTATGTACTCAGAACGAGTTATAATAAAACCATATCATAAATATACGGGTATACTTATTTATTACTTGGGATAAATTAGCATAAGTTGAGCTACAGGTTTAAATATATTTAAGAGTAAATATAAAATTATATATTATTAAATTGCCTTTTCCTTTACCATTGATACCTCTTAAGTTCATGTACATGTATTATTAAAATATTAATATGTTTAATATACTATACAGGGTGTAACAAAATAAGTGTAAAACATTTCAGGCGGTGATTCCTTAGCGAAAAAGAGATAGGGTCTTTCATATAAAAAAACTTCAATGGAGCATCCCTTGTTAAGATACAGCCCCATAAAGGGGGTACATAAAATTTGTTTTACAATTTTTCTCACAAACACTAAAAATGTAATTTATTTCCAATGTAACTTTTGTCTGATTATTTGTTTACCATTTAAAAATCTATTTCCAATACCTCGTTTCATTCGAAACAAAAAATGTCTCTTGAATTTTTTGCCCAAAAGTAATCAGTTCGCAGCAAAAAATTATTTTACGAACAACTACAGAGATACATCGTCATAAATGCGAACTGGATTAGTATTGTTATTTTGTAGTTACTGCCTGCATCAAAATACATATGATTAAAGATGAATAAACAAAACTAATTTATTAATAACAAAACATAAAACATGTAGAAATCATAGTAAATGTTCAATATGTCCACCTTCAGTCATTACACATGCGTCTAGACGTCGGCGCATTGAGCCACGTATTCACTCAAATATTCCTGGATTCTCTCTAATTAACCTGCACGCATCGATGATGCGGTTTCTTAAGTCCTCTACATCGCAAACAGGAGTAGGATAAACCAAAGTCTGTAAATGGCCCCAAGTAGAGAAATCGAGAGGATTGAGATCCGGGGATCGAGCGGGCCAATTCTGTGGTCCTCCTCGACCTATCCAATGATTTGGATATGTTTGGGTTAAATGCTGACGTGCTGCTTGACTAAAATGGGTGGGAGCCCCATCATGCATAAAAAACATATCCCTTCTGACGCCCAAAGGAACTTCCTCCAGCAGTACTGGATGCACTTCTCTTAAAAATTGAGTGTATGCCTCACCATTTAATCGAGGAGGTAGAAAATGAGGGCCAATTAAATAATCCCCAATAACTCCGAGCCACACGTTAAGAGAAAAGTGTTCTTGATGGTTAGCGTGTACAATAGCGTGAGGGTTTTCATCAGCCCGTATGTGGTTATTATGAAAATTAATTATCTTGTCCCAAGAAAAAGTACATTCGTCTGTGAATTCGATCGTCTTCAGAAAGTCAGGATTTCTTCTAATCATTTCCAGCATCCAATTGGAAAATTCAAGACGGTTCGGAAAATCTCGCTGTAACAGTGCCTGTACTCGTTGCAGAATCTAAGGGTATAAAGGTATGGTTTCCTCCACGCCGTCGACGGTTGCCGTTAACGGCCGGCTGTTGGACGCAACTACTGCTGTTGTAGAGTTGTTCCTTTAAAATTCGAAATACCGTCATATGATCAACATTTAACTCGAAAGCAATCTTTCTAGTACTGCTAGTAGGTTGTTCTTCAACCAAATTAAGTACTGCTTCTTCAAGATGTGTTGTTCTAACTTCTCGATGGCGACCACAATCCTGCGTTCTTTTGTCGAATGAACCATATTCTCGTAATAGTTGATGAAGTCGGGCAAATATTCTATGCGAAGGAAGCTGCCGTTGAGGATACATTTCAGCATATCTTCTAGAAGCTTCTAACCCATTCCCCTGCGACAGACCGTAAACGTAATGCATATCAGCCATTTCCTCATTTGTGTATGCCACTTTAATAACAAGTTAATTATTAAACTAACAAATTACGAACAAAACAACGACACACAATTAAGTATTAATTCAATTTCAAACATTTACAAACTGACAGCGTGATACCACTACTAGCGACCTACTAAATAAATTAGTTTTACATTTTCGTTTTATGACGATGTATCTCTGTAGTTGTTCGTAAAATAATTTTTTGCTGCGAACTGATTACTTTTGGGCAAAAGATTCAAGAGACATTTTTTGTTTCGAATGAAACAAGCTATTGGGAATAAATTTTTAAATGGTAAACAAATAATCAGACAAAAAGTTACATTGGAAATAAATTACATTTTTAGTGTTTGTGAGAAAAATTGTAAAACAAATTTTATGTACCCCCTTTATGGGGCTGTATCTTAACAAGGGATGCTCCATTGAAGTTTTTTTATATGAAAGACCCTTTCTCTTTTTCGCTAAGGAATCACCCCCTCAAATGTTTTACACTTATTTTGTTACACCCTGTATATTCACATTTAAGATAATAATCCATATTTCTATACGATCTATCGATTCTGATAACAAAAATTAATCGTTTAGAAAGAAACAATTAATTATTATTAATATTTCTTTCAGTATTAAATTGAATTATATCTAAAGTTAAACAAATATAGTTTAGTTCAATTTACTATTCTGTTACATATTTGGCAATACTAATAATAATTTACTTATTTAACAATTTCATGAAATAATGATACCAAATCTGATTTACAATCATTATTATTAATCTTGCAATGCTCCATCAGCGAATGATTTTGTTTATTTATTTTTGGTACCTTATAAAAGTAATTATTGAAACTCTGCTAAGACTAAATCCTGTAATTTTGTTTTCGTCAGCTTTTGCGACAACGGGCATTCCGGATTGGTAACCTTCAGTTGATTCCTTACCCAGTCGAAATTGTCAGGTTCCAAATTTTAAGAAAATTTTGACAGCACATCTTTCCCATACGGATTAATAATCCCCTGGTGAATATTCTTGGGTCGATCGCCTTGCCTAACAATTAAATGTTCTAGCTAACTTTTGTTCATTTGTTGAATTTATACAGCACAACTCTTTGAATGTAAACCAAATTTGGAAATAAAGCTTCAAAATGTCAAAATAACCTGGCAGCAAAAAAAGTACGATTGTTCGTTGCCTTTGCTCATGGTTAAGTAAGTAATATAAAAATCCCCCCCTCATATTTCCTACATACAGGGTGAGTCATTAGTAGCCGCTTCTTCGATTGCTCTTTTGTGTTTTAAATAAAAGAAAAAATCAGGTGTGGCCACCACACGACTTTCTTATACGTATGAGCGTTTCAAATTATAGAGTTTTAAGAATTTTTTTTTCAAAAATTATTCAAAATCCTATTCTAAGTACTTCTATTCTCTTAATAAAGGACTTCATCGTTTCTAAAACGTATACATTGAGTGTGTCAATGTATACGTTTTAGAAACGATGAAGTCCTGCTTAATAAATAGTATTAACGAAATGATTGTTGAAGAAAATATTATTAAATACTAATAATAACAACCGTCATGTTTTAGAGATGCTGCAATTTCTATATATATATATATATACACTGTTTCTGATGAAGACAATAAAGTGTCGAAACGTTAACTTTTCAAGTATTACTTACCACCAATAATAATATAAAAAAAGCCGCATTCCAAGAATAAAATGAGAAAATATACAAAATAACGGCTAAGAAAAATACAAATTGTACTTCTACATAATATAATATATATATATATATATATATATATATATATATATATATATATATATCCTATATATCCTAGGAATATTTGATGGTTTACTAATATTCCTGCCTTAAAATTGGCATTTACACAGTACATTACTAATTACTATTGCTATATACTATGAACGTGTATGGGGATTATTTGAAATTGAGATTCCTATGGTAATACATTATACTACACATATTATATAATTATAACATACTTTTTCGTTTCTGAAGATACAGATAATATGGTCCCCAACATGGGGCTCTGCATTAACAGCATCTAGCATTGATTGCTTGCATATTATTCATCGCATTCAGTAACTTAGTTTTTTTTTTTAATATTTAATAATAATACATAAATATATTTTATCGCCAACCGTCAGTAAAGTGATGCGTTACCATAGCGTTTTACGGAGGTAAAGAAACACTTTATCGTACTGTACAATAAAGTACTTTACCTGCCGCTAATATCTGTCAGCGTAGCCATGACTGATGACTTTAAAAATAAATCGTTTGTCACTGTCATAAACTGTCATAAGTTATTATATCTTTATATCTTAAATTAACAATTTTCACGGTTGGCGATAAAATTTTGCATGCACCACGTCAGTAAAGTACCTTTACCGAACTCGTCTGTTACTCGCCGCGCTCGCTTCACTCGCTTGGCTCGTAAATCAGACTCGTTCGATAAAGTATCACTTTACTGACTTGTTACATAAATAACTATTACACAAAAATAATGTTAAAATTCGATTTATTTCATTTTAATAATCTAGATTTATTGGTAATAAATAACATCACATACCAGTTTCTTAAAATTACTGTAAAAAATACCATTTTTTGGTTATAGCACTACAGAGTAAAATCTAACAGAATTTTAATAAAACGTTATACATACTAACAATAACAATGTGTATATGTACATCAGACTAACTATATTCCAAATATATATATAATCTTTTTGCACTAAAAGGTTTTACTATGCCTTGGCACTTGCAGAATATACATTTCACTTTTATTGAACTTTCAGATTTTTTATTTCAGGTTGGCTCGATGAACCAAAAATGCTTTTTTTTTGATTT
This sequence comes from Amphimallon solstitiale, assembly GCA_963170755.1. Lineage (NCBI taxonomy): Eukaryota > Metazoa > Arthropoda > Insecta > Coleoptera > Scarabaeidae > Amphimallon > Amphimallon solstitiale. Next base: position 76,530,306 of record OY720680.1, on the reverse strand, counting down.
TTGTAGGCTTTTCTATAAAAATTACTGAAGAGATACAAGAAAACCACAACGTTTGCAACGAAGAAAAATGTCAACGCTTTCGGCAGCTTACAGTCCATGGCAATTAATAGTACCAAATATGCCAGCATAATGCAGAATTGGGTCTGTAAAAAATAAAATAAATTAATTATAGTGTGGACAAATAAATGATAAAATTTCATTTTGCACTGTATCATCATTAAAAAAAAATGAACTCAATGTAAACATCAAAAACTTAGCAGATGTTATTAATAAAATGTAATAAATAATGGAGACTAAGAATAAAGAGAAAGAGAAAGTTTTCAAGAACTTTCTAAGGTAGATCTTAGAACACAAAGAAATGCCAGTTATAGATATCCACCATCAGCACTTGGAGCTAATAGTTTCTTTTGGTCTTTTCCAATTACTTGCACATATCTCGATCGCACTCTTTTACACCATACCTAATGTATACATCTATACGTATGTATATATATTTATATAGACAATAACTACTATCCTCGTTGATGTATTCATTGTTGTGATGATTTTGAATTTGGATAAGCTCTCTCTTCATTTGTTTTATGTTTACGAAGGTATTTCAGAAAATTGGAAACTATTTGTTAAATAGTACACATATTTCAATTTATTTTAAAGTAAGTTTTCAATAATATGAGTAGTGCTTTTTTTAATCTTATAATAAAAATGGTGCGTTATTTAAAACTTCTCATTTATTGTACATAATTATATCGCCATACAATAGGCACTGATTCATTCATCTAGCTTCTTGATCATTATGCTCCTGGTACTGTCACCAATAAATTTCTGACTTCCAATCAAACAATTTTGAATTTTCTACTAAGGCAGTTACGTTATTCAAGGAAAATTGAGAACTCTCGTAGTATCCTTGTCGATGTGCTTTAGCATAAGCCCTTTCAATGCCTAACAAGTGAACATTAAATGCTGACAGGCCTTTTTCTGCAGATGAGTTTGCTAACCATGTACATTGGAATGATATTCATCTTAATTTCTCCTTGTGCTACTTATAATAAGTTCAGCTAATAAGCTAGCATTCAGCTCTCGGAATGTTCCATTAGCTTGGTTACGAACCTACCAACAACTTAACATTCACACTTTCAAGCCAACAGCTTGCTTCTAGTGGTACCCCTACCACCCTTGATGTTTCCCCATACTTACTCTGGCTCTATGAACTTTCCTGTGCAACCTTTCTTAAGGCATATTATCGGATTATCACCCCCATGGTCTGTCGCACAAATCATTCATAAAGCATTGTCTTGTGTTAGTTGATTGAGAAATTTGTCTGTAGACTTCATAAGGACTCGGCATGGTTTTCATGGTGCTTCTAAACAGGTATCATATTTGATGTACCATGGAAAAACTGAATGTGCTTTTTTCTATAGGATTTTTGTATGAAAAACAAATTCGGGATAATTACAAAGGAAAGTCGGAAAATTCGGACAAGATACAAAAATCGTAGGTTTTTTATGCACTCTCGATCATAACTGACGATAGGAACGACATATTTGGTTGATTCTTTGATTGGTTTGTTCGTTATGCCCCCGGGATAAATAACTCAATTGAATGTTTTGAATTGAAAAAATCTGAAAAATCTGAAGAAAAATCAGAAAAAACGCATTTCAGCCTAAATTGGTGCGTCTGTTAGTGATAGTGTAACTTCTGAACGCCTTTACATATTGAGATCATATTCACACAATATACTTGTTTTGTCGAGACAATGGTTTACAGCAATGCTACTCATATTCATAATAAAAAGAAAATCACAAAATCTGGACCTGATAGTGCTGGTAGTGCTGTGCTCGAGTTATTAATAAATTTTATATTTATAAACCGACATGATTTCAATGTATACAATATGTTCACGCGGTCAGTAATTTTCGTTTTGGTATATGCTGCGGTCCGATAGATGGCGCTATTTTTTTTTTTAGTATAATACTAATCTCTCCACCTACCGGCAAGGCTAGAACGACGTCTGTAGGGCCAGCTAGTGTACAATAATTTTGTATTCGAAAGCATAGATCACTTTTAATGCAATAGCAGCCAATCTTCTCATTCCTTAAATTACGCAAATATTATAGTTTACAGGAAAATTTCTTATTCATTTTAATGGAAGCAACATATTTATATTTAACGAGTCATATCTTGTCATTGCTTCTGATATAAATTCTTTGCAAACATAAAATTTGAAATATACATATCGCTGCCGAAAATTTTCCATGCCATAATTGTAATATAAGTTATATAATAAATTAAAAAAAATATAGGTAGAAAATCCTATTTACAAGGAAGTACTCGTACATTTTCACTTCATCGGATAAAATTGACAACACTAATTAAAATTGTTGTTTATACGAGAAGCGGTCCATCATTGCATTTAAATAATACCCATTAATAAACTACTTCCTTGTGGAATATATTACATTTATTCATATATGCGATCAATTTGGAAAGTCAATGAAATATGTATACCGATTTGTTTGAAATGATATTTAACAGAAAATGCAATACGCTGAAGAAATCAAATACGCCATAGGGTACACTTTTAGAATTGAACGTATTTTTTTTGAATACTAAATACTCATTCTTAGATGAATATGTATTTCAAAATCACTCTTGAAATGCTATACAATTTTTATCTTCTTTAGTTAAGTTCCGGAAACTATCATAATTTCGGCAGATTTATACAACAACCAAGTGCCATTAGAATCAATCATTTCGGGAATATTGTTGGAGGTTTGAACTATTATGATCGACCAAAGTTATACGTAATTTTAAATAAAGAAATTATAGAATTTGCACTTAAAAGGTCTATTAAAACGAGAAGTTTTATGTCAGTGCGGTAACAAATTGAAACAATCTACTAGTTTTGTCGTAAAATTCATGTTAAATAATCTCATACTTACTAATTGAATCCAAGTCATGTATTTCTTCCACCACAGATACTTTTGGTATTTGGGCCCCAGGGCTGACAACAGGTAGTATGTGTACATTATCACGTGAACAAACGAATTCAGAAATCCAATTAACATTCCCTGTTCACCTGAAATAAATATTTAATGTGTAAGTCATCCTTTATCTAAACTAACACAGAAAAATTTGATAATTGAAGGATTTAAAGTACCTGGCAAAAATTTAAGGTAACCCCATGTAAACAACACCATAATGGAATGGTGATAAACGTGTAGAAAGGTAACTTGAGATTGCTTTTTCCTTAGAACGAAGAAAACAGTATCCAATAATTCCACAACCTTCGAAAATAAATACCACCAAGCACAGCTGGCTAACTGAAAAATAAAATATAGGATAAGGTATTTTTGTCCCTGGTATTTACATAGATTCAAATAATGTACGTGGTGGCAACAATATTTGGACAGAAAAATGAATACAAATGTTCACATAGATTTTATGAACAAAGTCAAGAAAACCAATAATTTTTGTAAGAGTTTGAACGAATAACTAAAACTCGGTTAGGAATTGAGAGGGTTGATGCAATCACCGGCGAAAGGCCAATTTGATTAAAAATGTTATGTATAACCAAATAAAAAAGTAGGTCTATCGATTGGTGCAAGAGTAAACCGGCTATGTATGTTTAGGTGTTAAAAAAATGTTTGGTGATATAACCGGCCACGTGAAGCCCATAGCTTGTTATTGCACCAAAGAAACAATGCCACAAAACAGCGTTTTAATAAATTTAGGGTAATAACATGTCATGTAAATTAAGTATTGCATTAACTTTACTTATCACGTGGCTAACTTTTACGAGCAAATTGTTTTTCATACGCGTTTCCTTGCTTATTATTATCACGTTCTAAAAATAATGTCGTTTTTTTTTTATTAAAAATTGAAATTTATTTAGGATTCTGATTATAGCATCGCCGATCCAGATTCGTTGTAAGTCCAGAAGAAGAATCCGAGAACGAAGTAAATAAAGGTGAGATTAAAACAGCAAGTTGTATGTAAAATTCAATAATTTTACCATTACAATGAATGCAATATTTGTCTTTTTCTAACGTGTTATACAAAAAGGTGTATATTAAAAATGCTATTTTCGTTTAATATCTTTAGGTGTTATCCACAGAACTTAAATTCGGTTAAGAGGTGATAATTTGTATAAAGTAAGTGTCAAGCAGTTACTATAATACTACTCACAGACTTTTACACTTTTTTTTTTAAATTCTGCTTCTGAATTTCAGATAAAAATTACTATTCTTGGCCTTTACACTCTTTTTCTGAAACATTTTGTGTATCTAATTAAAGAAAAAATAATATATTGCATATTAATATAAAATATCTCTGTTATCGATTATAACCAAATCAATAATTGTTTATTCAATGAATCTTGTCTTTTACGTGTAAAAAATATTACGTCAACCCTTCCAGTCGCAAAGAAATAATCAAAACCGTGGTAGAAACAATGGCACATCGTATATAGAAACGCTAAAGAAAAAGATGTACAAGGCAAGCAGTTGGAATTACCATGCATCTGCCGAAGATATTGTCTTCAAAAGTATACTGAAGCAGAGAGAATTACATTTTCTCGGATTTTTACTTAATGTCTGATAAAAATATTCAGGAAGCATATTTAAATTCTCTTTTAGATATATATGAAATAAAGCGAAGACGATTGGAGCAAATAGGAGAGCAAGAAAATTACATATTTAAACCAATCAGAACTACTACGTTTAAAGACAAGATTGTTTCAGAGAATGCTATGTTCTATCGTATGGTGTTTTGCAACTTACACGAAATACATAAATTATGATTTGAACGAATTATAAAACTTAAATCAGATGGCAATATGTCTTGGAAAAGATACGAACTATTCGGACAAAATAAACCCAGTAATCCAAGAATGACGATGATTTTTATTATAGATATTTTATAAGCAACTTGGATCATTTGGATAACCTTGCAGCAACACCTGTTCAACTTGCAGTCATCCAAATTAAATTACTAGCAGCAGAAAAAGAAAAAGCTGCGCTTTTAAGACAAAAAGAGTTGCACCTTCGCAAATGTGAGGTATTTCACGACGATTTAAACGTAAAACGCAAAGTAGCACGAATAAATGAAACCGTCGTAACGCTGTATTTTTATTATCAACAAAACATTTTTGTTCCTACAAATTATATATTTTTTGCTAGGCAAATATGGATTTGTAACAGCTGTAGGACTTCAAAATCTATTTTCTCTATGATTATATAAAGAACTTACCGGATCTTATAAAAACCCTTTGCATATTGTAGATAATTGTGGAGCTCAAAATAAACATGTGATATCGTTTTTAGCTTGCGTCCTTAAAACTAAAGTTTTGACAAAATATTTCATGATTTACTAGAATGCGACTATTTTGCACAAATCGAAAAAATGAAAAGAACGCAAGAAGTGGTTTATCAACCTATCTCGGTATTCTATAATTGAAATTTGCAGTAAAGAGTTTAAAAACTTATTCCCAACTATTTTGTATGCCTGTTAAGATACTCTGAACTTTGACTTGATAATTAACATGCTAAGTTACAATTTAGGATGCAACGTGTGTTAGTTGGTCAATAATTAAAAAAAAATAATGAAATATTACAGCATTTGAAGAACTGGGGGAACGGGTATATAAGGAATGAAAGAATATGTAAAAAAATTAAAACACTTGGGACCATGAATTACAAACGAAGTTAGATAAATCACTCCTGAAATAATAGAAATTTTTTCAAATAAACTTTATTATCGTTTAAGACATATCAAGACTTTATCCGAGATCATTTTCAGCTTTATTTGTAAGTTTTATTTGTTTCCCAAAATTAAAGTTTTCTTTGCTTTCTAATAATAAATTGTTTTCTTTCCAACCATTTTGTTTGCAAATTTAATTTTTTGCCGTCATTCAAAAACTTAAAACTTGTCTTAAACAGTAGTCAAAAAACAAGTTTGCCCTTTAAAAAAATGTTTGATGACATCACAATTTTTGCAAGGTTATCAAGAAAATTGAAATAGTATATTAAAGGACAAGTTTCATTTTGACGTTTCAAAGTACGAATTCAGAGTTTAAGAAACGAGTGACGTAGCCACGAGTTTCTTAACTGAATGAGTGCTTTAATGTCAAATGAAACGTGTCTTTTATGCTATTTTTTGCAATTAGTTTTAAAATTTCTCTTTTTGTAAAAGCAAAACCAGAAAAATTTGATAATCAAGGGAAATTTTGTGGCGGTTGTCACCTTGGTTTGGCACAAGATTTAAATTGACAAGTTAATTTAAAATTGACACATTTTTGATAATTTTCAACAGAATGTTTCTACTGCACACGGTATCACTATCACTTCGAAAGATAATTCAAACGTTAATATAAATGTTTATAATAGTTGTACTATTTCAAAGATTAATTAAAAATATCAAATCTTACAATGAATTTCAATATAAAAACCTCAAACTTGCTTACAAAATGTCATATTGACATCTCCATTTCTGTTGCAATGAGACCAACTTAAAATAAATCTGTTTAAATGTTCCATTTCTATTACGCAACTAGAGCTGTAATAGACCCTATTACAGCACTAGTGAAATAAATGGTATGATTACGGTACTAATTGCAAAAAATAGTATATTAAAATACAAGTTTCATAAGACACGATTTTTGCGCATGCGTTCAACAAGTGCGCAAAATGTCTTATGAAACGTGTATTTTATACTATTTTTTCTATTTCGGTTATTAAAAGTTCAAAAAAGCTTAAAATAAGAGACATGTTTTGTTCGAATATTTTAGAAATTTTGCTTTTTTGAAGTTGATTACTCTGATTTTTAAGTAGAACGTTTTAAATATTTGAATATAGGTGGTGTTATATGTAATTGTGTTTAAAATTCAGACTGATTTATACAATAAATTATTTCAAATTATCAACAAAAAGAACGAAATAAATAACTGTACACCCCCAGAGATTCGCAAAATAGCAGAAGACAATTTACAAAATCTTTCGTCCACAAACTCTACATATTTATCAAAACAAACTTTTATAACAGTTGTACTATTCAACATAGTAAGTAAATGTCAATAGTAGCATCCGAAAACTTATCATCCAACTCTGCTTAACAATTTATATTGCTAATTAGTAAGTGAAATGTTAGCATGTGTGCTTTTTATTCTTTGTACAATTTTATTGCACATTTTTGTTACTTTAAAGGCTTATATTTTGACATTTAAATACGATTTGGTTCCATTTTCTTTTGTTACCAACTTCAAAAAAATAAAATTAGCGTGCGATAAAGTAATACTTTATGCAACCAAAACGGGTGTCGTAAAGTGAACTTTATAGCACCGGAATAGAAAAATACTATTAACCCATTAATGGCCAATGTTGCGTAAACGCAACTTTTTTTTTTTTTTTTTTGTTAACATTTACTGATAATTTATTATTTACTGCAAATGGCAACAGCTCTAACAGGTTTTGAAGGATTCTAAATCATTTTGGCCTTACTGAAATTTCTATTACAAATTTTGCTAAAATTTATTAAATTTAACAATTTTTGGTGGGTTTCGCGGCACTGTTTTATAATATTTATTTTTCGCGAATAATTTTAAAAAATTCAATTTTGATTTATGGTTTATAAATTTTGAACCTTGAGCTGTATGTCGGTGTAATTTTTTTTATTAGAAAGCAATTATTTCTAAGAGAAAAATCTAGGTAATTTTAATGTTGCATACCGCATGTGTCAAATATCATTAGGCATAGGGATTCAATGATTACGTGCGATCTATACGTATGAATATAATACGTGGCAACGTGTTACCCCTACTGTCCGTCACCAATGCCGACAACAACCGACATCACAACGATATTCTCCGATCCCGACCCAGATTTTGCATTCAATGTTTAAGTGGGGATACGTTGTGGTCCCTGGCCGTCTTATTACTGGAACGGGTAACATCAAATGGCCTCCGCGATCTACTGATCTCTCTCCAAATGATTTTTTTTTGTGGGGATATTTAAAAAATATTGTTTATACCCATGAAGCTGGTAGAACAGAAAACATAGTTGCCTTGAGAGAAAAAATAATTGAGGCTGCTAATTCAGTAACTGCTCACAACGTAGCTTAATAATTCTCTGCATTTACTGAAAGGAAAAAGGAAAAACAAATCCTTGCAACTCGTAAATATTATTTCTGAACGCAGTAGAAACACACGGGTCGGTGGTCCAATGGTTACTGCTACGTGCTAACTTGTATTTGCGAGCATGTGTCGGTTGTCGCGTCGCTGGCATTGAAAAGGAAAGTAGGGATACCACGTTGCCACATATTGCATGGTTTGATCGCCTATGGCTAATGAAAATTGACACATACGGTATACGCAACGTTGGCGGTAAAGAGGTTGACTCTCCAGCATATTCCTGTTCAAACCTCTTTCGTCTTACGGGTCCAATTAGCGTCCAGCACGTGCGAATCTGAATAGTTTGTTACTGGAATTGGCTGGTGTCACAGTGATTTATATTTTGTAAGTGTAAAATGAGTCAAAATAAGTGGGAAAATGATCCCTTTACGCGGATTGGAAGAGGAATTATAAAATATAACTGATAGTGAAATAGACGTCGCTATAATACCGCCAACAGGAGATGATATAACTAACGAAGAGTATTTTGAAGACAACGACCTTACAGGTAAGTTTTTCAGTTATTCAGTATTATCAGAATTCAACGGTTCATTCGATAAAAACAATTAGAAAATGTATACACATAAATCAGTGACTACCCATAAAATGTTGGATGTGCGAACTGCTCTTATTATAGACGAATATTTACGATAAGGTGGATTTTTACTGTAATTCCTTTTTTTAGGCAATGGAAACGATTTGGCTCAGATGTTGCTGGTACCTATGAAATAATATCGACCGAAGAGGATTGTAACGAGGAAGGAGCAAGCATATTTGAGGCTACAACCAGTAGCGCTCCGGACATAAGACCAGCAAAGAGATCTAAATATAATACCAAAGAGAATCCAAAGTGGGAACACAAAAAACATCCAATATAGTCTTTATCGCCTGAGTCTAATGAAAACAATGATATGACTCTATTGAGAGAAGCTGTGGAAGTCCGCTCGAAGTATTTGAAATGTATTTTGACAATGAAGTTCGAGACTCATTGTAGATTATTCTATAAAATATGCTCATGACAACAACAGACACGAGTTCATGTTTTCGATCAGAAATTTGAAACATTTTCTCGATATTATGATTCTCACCGGTTGCCACACGCTTCCACAAATGGATATGTATTGGAGCACAGACGAAGATAAGAGTGTTCCATTAGTGAAAAACTGCATGAGTAGGAACAGATTTCGAGACATAAAAAGAAATTTACTGCTGACGTTATTATTAGTCTTCAAAGTGTTGCAAAATCACCCTCTCAGCACAGCATATTTTTCGATAATTTTTTTTCATCTTACAAATTATTTACTGTTTTGAAAGAAAGAGGATAGTTTGCCACAGGAACTATTCGCTAGAACCGAATAGAGAAATTTCCTCTCGAGACTGTAAAATCTCTTGGCAAGAAAGAAAGAGGTTCATTCGATTTTTATTTTGATTCGACTGCTGAAGTATCCGTTGCCCAATGGAATGACAATTCTGTGGTCACTGTTATTTCAAACAATTGCTTCATAGATCTAGTTGTACAGACTAATAGATACAACCGAAAAGAAAAAGAGGAGATATACATTCCTCAACCTAATGTTATACAACAGTATAATAAACACATGGGAGGGGTTGATTTACACGACAATGGTATCGCCAACTACAGAATTAGAGAACGAGGAAAAAAGTGGTGGTGGCCCCTTTATATAAACGTTGTTGACAGTACAATAGTAAATGCATGGAGAGCATATCGGCTGGGAAATGACAGCAAAATGACTCAGATAGAATTCAGATCTTATCTGACATTAGCACTAATAAAATCCGAGAAGAGACAAGCCTCTTCCGAACAGACAAAAGACGATAATTTGAACGACCATCAAAAAGCAGCCTTCCAGACGAAATTAGAACCGACAGTATTGGCCATATTATAAGAAAAAATTCTGAAAGTACTCGTCGCCGATGCAGAAATTGTAAAAATCAGACTTTTTGCATCCCGACTGTTTTGCTGACTTTCATCAAACCAAAAACAAATAATATAATATAAATTAATAAAATATTATTTTTATTTTATATCGGTTTCGACCAACGTTGCTTAAATGCAACATTTTGTTTTATAAACACCGTATATAATTTTTCAGTTTTTTTAGAGGATATGTGTTGCCTTATGTGCTTTTAAATAAAAACGATGAAAACAATCATTCTAGATTATTTTTTTAATGCTTGTCCATTAATGGGTTAAGAAGAAATTTTTTGAAAATAATAATTGACCAGTTTTATTTTCTTTTTTACGATCATCCATTATATCTTTATTTGGGTGTTTCCAGACATTTTAGAGATTTATATTCTAAATAACATATTCAAAATAAATGTATGTAAATGTCGTAAAAATAGCACTTTCTTGCGTAAAGAAAAAACACTTACCGTGACTTTGTACTTATCACTCGCAGGATTAATGCAACTGCTTCTCATCACGTAATTCCACACATCCTCAACCGTAAATGCCTGAGCGCACAACCATAGACTGAAAATTACTTGATACGCGTTGTACGTTATTAATATTTTGCTCAACTCAAATGGTGGACGATTCTTCATCAATTTTGGGCCCAAATTCAATACAAAGTATAGATATGCTATTACTAGTGTGACAAGTGGAAGTGGAGAATGCATAAAAGTCCAAGAATCTACCAATGGATCTAAAATCAAATGAAAGAAATTGTTTCAAATAAAGTAAAATTAGTTAATTTTAAAATTCATTTTCTATTGCTGTTAGTATAATTTGTAATCTTTCAATTTTCCCTTTAATTCGACATATTTTTGCAGCTATACGCCATTGCTCCTCATCCCATCCAAATACTATGAGATCTTTTTCTTTTAAAAGATGTTGTTATTAATTGTTTTCAAATTATTGGGTACAATTATTATTATTATTTCGAAAGAATAGACGCATGCTTCCTTGTCGGATTATAAAGTCTCTCTCCTAACTTTAAACTTTGGTAACAAAATGTAGTTAGAAGAGACCAAATTTGGTGAATACGCGCATTTCCAAATTTTAACTACTGCGTTCACCAAAGTTATTACAAGAGGTTCTGTCTTCTAACATCCCTGCTGATAATCAATTCATGCTTTCAGATTGTCAAGTAAATGTTGCGCATTTATGTTATGCGTTTTTGGTTTTCCTGAGGTAATTCGGTTTTTGTGTGATGTTATATAAAAGGTTATATACGCAATTATAAATTGACGCAAGAAATCTGATTACATTTCTAAAATGTTTAAATAAACACTTACATAGATTGATTCAAGCATAAGTCGAGTAACAACTAACGTCAAAAATGTTTGGAGATGTCATAATTTTCTTACAAAATATATGCATCGTCAGATAACAACTAAATATATTAAAAATGATGCTGATATACAGGGTTGCGATTATGTATGGATACAGCTAAATATTTTGAAAACGGTTTATTGAAAGTGGCTTAAATTTGGCACACTATAGTATTTAGACTACATTATTTGAGATGTTCTCCAGTTTTACATCGTTGTTTGTTTCCGAGGTAGAAGGCTAACTTGATATTTTTTTAAATAACACGGGGGGTCAAATGTAACGTTTTTAAAAAGAGTGTTCTTTTCTCTATTCAGCGATTTAACATATACCTGTCTTAATTTTCACAAAAGTGTAAAAGTAAGTTAGCTTTTGAATTTATGTTCTTAATCTGTCGTCAACTGTTAACAACCTCACTTCGACCAAAAATAATAAAAATAACGCATTTTATTAAAATTGAACTCATACATTTTAAGAATAATGAAAAAAATGTTTAAATTGTATAAATATTTTATATTATAAAATATGCTCAAAATGTTGTCCTTTAACTTCTCATTGTTCCCCTCCGTCCTATCCATCTATCAGGAAACGTTGTTTTAAATACTGATGTACTACACGACCAAAATGGGGCGGTGCTCCGTCTTGTTGAAACTATATGGTGTCTGTGGGTATATTTCTGTTATTGTAATTTGGGAAGATTTCTCTGAGCCGGGGAACAATGTTTTGTTGTAAAAGTTGTAAGTATCTTTGAGAAGTTAAATTACCATTAATTAAAAAAGGACCAATAATATTCCGACCAATAATTGCACATCAAACATTAATTTTTGTTGATTCATCAGTGAAGAGAATGTGATCGATAAAGTTACCATCTTGATTTATTTTGTTCATCATTGTTTCGCAAAATTCGATTCTGCGGTCAAAATCATCTTCACTCAGTTTCTGTAACAGGTGGATTTTGTAGGTGTGATATTTTTCGCGTTTCATTATATTGTGCATAGACCTTCTACTCATATTATGATTTAGAGCCAACTGGTGTAAAGAAGTTTTTGGATTTTCTTCCACATCTAATATAACATTCAACGAATCTTCATCGTTTGTAAGAACTTTCGGTCGTCCGCGTTTTACACGATTTTTTGTGCTTCCAGTTTCATTGAATCTTCTTAAAGTTTTTGAAACCATTGTTCTAGAGATCGACCGTCAATTGGGATGTATTTCATTAAAAAGAGTTACGATCTCAGCACAACTTCGTCTTCTATCGCCATATCCAACCATCATCAGGATTTCTATACGCTCCCTTTCACTTAAATGCACCATTTTTAAACTAATTATATGATATAAGCATATTTTTTGAATATAATGCAAATGACAGAAGGCTAATGGCAGCATTTTCAAAGCTAACTTCCTTTTACTGTTCTTCAAATTCAAATTCGTAAAAACAAAAGAAAAGCGGTTTTTATGCAAATTACGGCAGGCATCTATTACATCGCTGAATAGAGATAAGAGCACTCTTTTCAAAAATGTTACATTTAACCCCCGTGCTATTTAAAAAACATCAAGGTAGCATTGTACCTCGGAAACAAACGACAATGTAAAACTGGAGCACATCTCAAATAATGTAGTCTAAATCCTGTATATTTCTTACTGCGTGTCACTACTAACAAAATTAATAGCCATGTCGTCGAAAGTATTATTTGAACACTTTTTCTAAATTCACGTTCTGCAATTTAAGCTACCGATGCCAGTGGGTGGTCCAGTCTCAAACATATTGAATTACATCAAGAAACAAACTTGCCTATTGTCTACACTCAGGTATATATACAGCACGTGTCAATTTTCATTAGCCATAGGCGATTAATTCATGCAATACGTGACAACATGGCACCCCCTACTTTTCTCTTCAATGCGAGCGCGACCGCTGCAAGCTCAAGTTAGCAGTAGCTGTTGGACTATTGACTTGGATGTTTGTACTGCGCTTAGAAATAATATTTACGCCTTGCAAGGATTTTTCTTTTTCCTTTCAGTAAATGCAGAGAATTATTAAGCATGACACAAACAAAAGCGTAATTCTAATAAAATTAAAAATAAGGTAAATAAAAAAGGATTCTGAAAATAATAATAAACAACTAGATCGCGCCGGCCATTTGATGATGACGGATTTTATTGCAGACTATATCTCGGAACGTGTTCGCAGCTGAACATTTAATGTAGAAGTGGAAAGATCGGTGAAAGTCGCTGTGATGTCGATTGTTGCCGGGAGACACACGTTGCCACGTATTATTTGTATACGTATAAATCGCATGTAAAGATTGAATCCCTATAGCTAATGAAAATAGACACATACGGTATAGGTAGTTCCCATGCATGGATTTTCGAGAAACATTTAAGCAGCATTAAGGCAGTATCACAATAATTTACAATTTCTTCAGTCGAAATTATTTTATGTACATTTGAATTAGCACGGAACCTTTCTACCAACGTCATTTTCCTAACCTACAATTTTTTTATTATAGCAATATTTGTCAATAAAATTCGTGCTATAGAGTATGATTCAACATTGCTAACACGTTTGAACATTCCGTTACTGCGAGACAATATAAATTCCAATTCCAGTTATGAGGATTTTCCAAATAAAGAAATTTTTCTGAAGGAGATCTAGATCATCTAACGAATCCTTGGATTCTGATTTAGAATTTAATATTCCTCTAATTAGTTTGAAAACTTGGTACAGGTGAAACACATGGAAAGAAACTGCTAAATTTAGTGGAATACAATTTGATACACCAGCTTCTACATATACCATAAGACCGCGTGCGTCTGCATTATCGGGATATCTGTAGGGTGAGCGAAACAGATAGAGATGTCTGTGTATTAGAACGGTAAACAAGTGGACGCAGTGTTATACTGGATTACAACAGAGCTAGTATTTCGCATATGCCTATGGTGCACTCGTATTTGTCCAAAAAATCCACATTTATACAGTGTAGTCGGGCAGTCGCATTCGCCGTCGCTTCCACATATGGGCGTCAGTTCGAGTTTTATTATTGCTTAAGCATAACATTTTTTTAGCTAATTACAGGTTAATTGCAATGTTGAATTACAATTCTGTTTTAAGAAGTAAATATTTCATGTATCAGTATTTTATTATAGTTGAGTTTTTAGATTATATTATTTGTTGAAAAATATTATTTTAGTTAAGAAGTTTTTTTTTATTTTAAAGTCTAGGAGTTATTTATTATTTATTTTTGCTCTTTTATGTTGTTTATGAAGCTGTGATGAGTTACTTCACTGACATATTATCAGTGATTATCTGATGCTTCAAACAACTACAAATAATTACTTACAACGGGAACGCAATACATATTACATTGCTTTTCACTTGATTTGCCTACGAATACATTTATACGTATAACTTATACGCCCGCTGTCGGTGTGGCAATTCAAGTTGGCACGCCCATTTATAGTCGACCAGTAGTTACTAATACATGCATCGCGCTATTAACGGCGGCCACACGGTATATGATTGGAGCGAACGGACAGGAAAATCTACATCGCAATATATTTTAAAAATCCTAATGGAAAAATTGTTTGTGCGTGATCCAATTTTTTTGATTACGATAAAGCCATTTGTCGATGAAAGAAGTCAAAAAATGTATTGGAATTTTTATTTTGATGTCATGGCTTAAGTTTTTTCACATTAAAATATGTTGTACCTCCACAACGCATATTGTTAAAACTTATCGTAGATAATGACGTACTGGAGTAGATAAAAAAGAAAAATTGCTGAAAATCATACCACTTGGGAAAAAAATTGAAAATGTTACAGTAACCTTAGATCGCCGCCCGATAGAAGCTGTTAATAAGCAGTCGATTCTTTTTACAGACAATGTCAATCTGTTCATAATGGGTAAGCCAAACCCCAACAAATTAGTCCGGCGACTCAATATTTCCTTGTCTCCCAATACATCTGTTTGGAAGAAAATATCCAGGTAATGAGTAATATTTCAACCATAATTTGGTGCAGCGCCATCTTGCTAGACTCAGTTACTGTTACTGGTAAGGTTTTCTGTTTTCATGTAATAGAACTAAGCATGAGCACGTGTATATCTTTGTTTTGCAATAACTGCAAATACAAGTTGCCATAGATGGTAAAGAAACCGATTATATAAACCCCTTAGAATGCCAACCAAAACATTAAGCCCTTGGGTATACTGCTTAAGGCTCACAAAACAAAACGGAAGATTCTAATAATCAGTATCTGCAGTTATGTTCATTTACATCACCGGTAAGGCAAAAGTACCTTTGTTAGTTATTATTAAGTTTATACTTTTCAATTCTAAAAATTGAAAGGCTTGATGACTGTGAAATATTGATATTAATCACTAATTGATTGATTGATAATTGGGCATCTCAGATGCAGCCAATAAACTCCTACTTTTTTGATACAGCCAATAGAGTATCTACTTTTTTTATTATTACTCTACTAGTGGGTTCAAAATGCTTTAAAGATTTGCCAACAATGGTTTTTGGAATTGTATTGGAAATAACAAAATTGTAGACTTATGCATCTATCTCAAAAAGTCAACAACATTTCAATTCGTTTAAGGCAACTTAAACTCGTCGTTGCTAAAATTAAATAAATAAATTGCATACAATTGTATTTGACGTAAGAAAAAAACCAATGATAAAATTTTGACAAATAACTTTATTGCAAATAATTTTGTTTTCCTAGATGTATCTACCATTTAAAAAAATACTTATGAAATACCTGGCGTTTTTCTTTTTCTTTGTATAAAACAGTATTAAAACAAATAATACTATCGTAAATAAACAAAATGCTCTAGGATGCTGTAGCGTAAAGATAACACATTCAAGTTAAAGAAAAAAATATATAGTATTTTCAAAAGTACCTAAAAATAAAAATAAAAACTTCTATATTGACCATTATTTCCTTAAATGAATATTAACCACAATCAATCGCCGTCTCAATACTCTTAAATAACTGTATATAGGTATCTCGTCCGAATACATTTTTAACAAAAACAATTAAAGTGCCCCTTGTCAATGAGCAAACTCTAGACCTGAATCATTAATAAACAAATGATCAAATAAAGGTGAAATGTTAATTTAAACCTATTAATTAACCTACTTCAAAATATAATTACATAAAGTAAAGTGATAATAGAATACGTATCTAGGAATATGTATCTGTTTCAAAGCATGCATTGTAAGTTGCTAGTGTAGGATAAGCTTTTGTATTCAAATGCAAAATTTAAATTTCATTATTTATTATTTATTTTTTGTATTTAATGAAAATTTATTCGTTGATTAATGAAATTAGTGCTTCTTAAAGGGAGCATATTACTCTCTACGTTAAATTTAATATTACGTAACTGTATTAATTATTAACACAATGGCGATTCTTCTAAATTATTGTTGTGTTGAAATCACGTTTTTGATATATTGCATTTTGAAAATTCAAATAATAACAAACGTAACATTATTTGATTAAGTAAAGTTGTGTCGCTTTTCTATCTATTTTTTTTAATATAGGTAGAAATAAAAATATTTTTAAATCGTACAATACAGTAATTGGTACAATTTTTCTTTTATGAAATAGCAATTAATGATAAAAGAATTGTTACACTACTAGACTTTACCATTTATTTCGCCATTTCAAAGCACATTCTTCGAATTTTCTTTTGATTTTCTGAACCCCAAAGTCCTAAAAAAATATATTTACACCTATGATGATAATTTTAGCGCTGAAAAAGCAACTCGTTTTTACAAGTATCTAAATTTGCTTTATTGAAAAATAGGTATTCCGAAAAATATGAAAATAATAACCAAACAATATTTACAGTATGAACTAATAAATAAAAAAAAGATGAATGACAAATAATATTCGAATAGTTACTTCATACACATAATTTATTTAAAATGCCTAAAACATAAAAATAAATGTATTTAGCGTAATTTATGATAGTCAGAACTTTATAATGAATTATCAAAACCTTTATCTTCTTCTTTTGTACACATTTGAAGTCCAGTTTAAGTCACATAAATATTAACTAAAGTTTCTTGATATATATTAGAAACTCTATTTGTTATTTGTGCCAATAAATAATTACAATAACTTTTTTGCCAAATATAAACTACATTTTTAATTCTAATATTGACAATTCATTTTTTCCGCAAAAGATATAAATTATAGTGTGACGTATTATTAAATTTGGTAAATTTTCAAGTCGGTTGCTTAATGTATTTTGAAGTTTGCTAATTTTACACAGGCACAAGGAAGTAGGTATTTTTGAATAGTAAAACAGTACATTTTAAGTATTTTTTACTGTCGTCTAAATATTTGGAATTTTTATGTTCAGCGAATGGTATGTAGTTCTAATGAACATGCTTTGAAGTGTGGAAACTAGCTGTCAATTTAAGTAGGAGATTGATATTTTTTCTAATTGAGCCTATATATGGGCTTTCGTCGTTAATCTTGTTATTTTATCGAAAGTTTTCAAATTTTTACTAATTTCGACTAAATATAATCATGCCCTGCTCAAGATATTCAATCAATCAATTCTGAGGTACTTTGAATATTCTACCTATGAATGTAATAAAATGTATAGCGTTGTATTTAAAATATATATAAACTTGTGCAGTTTGTCGTTTTCGAACATTCTGTATTATTAAAAATATTTTTGAATTCGATGTTCGATGGTATTTACAATTTTTATACTATTTTGCTATCTATGTGATCTATCAATAATGGACTTTACTTGAGCAATAAAATTAATGTTCAAACTCTAACTTTCAGATATAACATAGTAATAAATTAATCAAAATCCCATGTTTGCGATTTTATGACTTTCAGAAAGAAAGTTGTTCTTAAGGTTAGTAATTTTTAAGACTCGGCTAAGAAAATCCCACTTGTCACCGTTATTAGTAAATAATGAAGAAGCATTAGCATTATCTCATTAATGTGAGAAAAGAAAACGAAACTTGTTAACAATTTGGTAGTATATAAATGACTTACATATATTATCATTATCAGATAAGTAATAATGAATGTTTATGCAGTTTCACTTATCTCACTCAGGTCTAAATAAAAAATATATATGTTTGCTTCTCAATGGAAAATATAGGAGATAATACATCAAAATTGTAATAATTCCTTTCCTATTTTATTATTTTTGTTATATTACAAAATAACTTTTTAATATGCATATGTTTTAAATACAGGGGCGTCTGGAAAAGTAATACAGAAATATTGTGGATTTACAAAAGATTTCCAAGAAAGTAAATTTTATAGATGTTACTAACAGGCAAACAATATTAATCCCCCAAACAGTCTTGGAAATAGCATTACTTTCAACACATTTTTAGTCTTTCTGAAATAACTTTTTATAATTTTAGATCAATAATTCAAACCTTGAAGAAATTTCCTAGTAATCATGGCATTAAAATGTCAAAGTTATGTCAGTTATGTCCTAAAAGCAGGAGGAAAACCAGTAACATATGTCTATGCAAACAATAAATCAAGATTTATAGAA
Organism: Amphimallon solstitiale; assembly: GCA_963170755.1. Classification (NCBI taxonomy): domain Eukaryota; kingdom Metazoa; phylum Arthropoda; class Insecta; order Coleoptera; family Scarabaeidae; genus Amphimallon; species Amphimallon solstitiale. The sequence goes on along the minus strand of OY720680.1, from coordinate 76,511,300 downwards.
TAAATTGTATCAAAAGATCTGTGTATACGACTTCTACATAATAATAATAATAATAATAATAAATCTTTATTAACCAAGAGGCAAAGCCCAATAACAGGTATATACATTCGATTAGTACTAATAATTAATAAGCAGCATAATCAGTATTAGCTGTAGTAACACTTGTATGTACACATCCCCATACACACACATATATAAATGTAAACAAATACACGCATTTATTGCAACATATCTAGGCAAATAGATTAAAAATAGAGATACCACAGCAGTCAAAACAACAAACCAGCAGTCCCAGTTTGATCTACCTGTACTATCTCAGTGTTATCCAAAACACTGTTTAGCTACACTGACTATCTGCGATAGGAAACTGAAAATAATGTCACAGTGAGAACTAATGACATTGAAGTTTCGACACATAAAAGAAATTGGTGAGTTAATCGCGATGTTAGTGCTTGCTAACGGAATGTAGAAGGAGAAACTTTGCCGCGAGGAGGCACCTGGAACCAAAAACTGTAACCTGGAAAGCAAATCAGAACTGTCCACCTCGTTATGCAGCAACTTATGAAGAAACTTCACACTAGCCAACATACGCCTGGTTTCAAGTGAGTCCATATCAAATCTTTTCAGTAATAAATTGTAATCCGTACCTCTTGGAGGGAATATACCGTCCTCTTGAAAACATAGATACTTTAAAAGTTTACGTTGCACCTTTTCAATGGACAATTTATGAGTTTGATAGAAAGGACTCCAAATTAAGCTGGCATACTCAAGTTTAGAGCGTACATATGTATCGTACAACCGTATGATGGTGCTGGACCGGAAAGATTCCGAGTTCCTCATTATAAAGCCCAGCGACTTCAGAGCAGAAGACGAAGTACGGTTTCGATGGTCAGCAAACGTAAACCTATCATCAAAACACACTCCCAAATCCTTAACTGCCGAAGAGCGACACAACGCCGAGTTGTTAATTGTGTAGTTACGAATTATTGGATTCATTTTCCTTGTGTAGCTAACCACTTGACACTTTGACACATTCAAATTCAAATTATTTAACTCACACTATGTGGTAACCCCATCAAGGCATAACTGAAGGAAGTGACAGTCTTCGGCAGAATTAACCATTGAAAATATATTCAAATCATCAGCAAAAATACATTTATGACATATAAGTATATCCAGCAGGTTGTTAATAAACATTATGAAAAACAGGGGACCAAGATTGGACCCATGTGGAACTCCCGACGTGGTAATACATTTCTGGGACTTGTATCCGTTGTAGTAGGCATATTGTGACCTATCCTGCAAGTATAACGTAAAAAACGAAGTGAGCGTGGCACTGAATCCGAACATGTTCAACTTCTTGAGAAGGACTCCATGGTCAATGCGGTCAAATGCCTTTGCAATGTTAGTATAAACCACATCAATTTGGCTGTGCGCATCAAGTGCATCCGAAAGATACTGAACATGCCAGGTTCGTAACGGTCGATCTTTTCTCCATAAAACCATGTTGGTACGGGGAAATGGAACCTTTAATGCTGGGATAAACATACGAATAAATCACCATCTCCAACACCTTGGCAAGGTTGCTCAGTATGGAGACTGGTCTGTAGTTACAGACATCCGAGGGGAGCCACTCTTCAAGATTGGACAAATTTTCGAAATTTTCCAAATATCTGGAAATGTATTTGTACTTAAAGCCAAGTTAAAAATAATTAGCAGTGGCTCAACAAATGCTAGTCTGCAGTCTCGCACCAAAAAGCTTGGAATTCCATCCGGTCCGGACGTCATCTTGTTACCTAATATTTTTATGGCTTTCTCAATATCTAATCCAGTCACAGCTGATACATCTACACATTTATTCCCCATGTCACAGTATTCCAAGCCATTGCCCTGATTAGGGTTGTAAACGCTGGCGAAGTAATTTGCGAAGCCATTCACTACATCCTGCGGATTCTTGAGACCCCTCGCTTAGATCAAATAAATGACCAGAACTTCTGAGGATCATCAACAATGCTTGAAAACGTTGCAATAAATTTGCCATGTAATCCATGTTATGTAGAAGGTAATGAGGAAACATTACTATAAATTAGTAGATATGTTAAAAAAAAATTGCGTTTTTGTGAGTTTGGTCTTAAACTGATGGGCCGACATTACTTTATTTGTCTTTTATGCAGCAGAATAAGATAAAGTATCTATTATAAAATTCAAAATAGTGGTTATGGGATATTTTAAAACACCAGTATTCTAGAAGAGGATCTCTTAATTCCAACAAATGGTCGAAATTTGGAAGGATTAATTAAAATATTGTTCTCAATGTCCGATGAAATGTTAGACAATATTCTATTTTGAACAGTTTTCTAAATTGATTGAATTCATAATCCATATTTTTTGGCAATTATTTGACGATAGCAGTTTACCAGAGGAGTGCAGACTTTCTGGAACTCATTACTTTTATATTTTAGATATATGATCAGCCTGAAATGCATTCATACACATATTGATATGTTTCAAGGAAGGACTAATAGACTGAAGCAAAACCATGTACTTCGGCTCTTTAAAAGTTATACATAGTAGAAGCTATTATGCGTATGAATTTGTATATTCTCGGCATCAGCACACAAATGATATACGAAGGCTCAGATCTTTAACAGCAGTCGCCATTGCATCTCGTACGATATTACAATATGCTGCAATATTATAGAATACCAAGTCAAACAATGTGCAATCTGAGTTGACGATAGTATTAGATCGAGTGATGTTCAACAGACTCATAAACTGAGATAAAATTGTTATATTGTCTTGACTAATCAAAAAAGCAGGGCAAATAACGTTAAAACAGATCTGGATGTTTTTTTTTCCAAATAGATATAAACATAAAACTTATAAAGTAATTTAATTATGTTTATAAAAAATTGTTCGACCTACGTGTCAATGCAGGATCAGCGACCACGGCATGCCGGATACACAAAGATTTCGGAAAATGAAAAGTAGATTGGAATGATATACTATCATGCTATTAATAGATAAATATTGCTTCCATATCATATGAGCCAGGTATATTTATCTGAATATTTTCATAAGATATCAATTAAGATGAATACTATGTTTTATTTACTTTTTATTAAGAACATTTTGGAACACTAATCGAAATGCTTTCTAAGATTCCAATAACCTGCAATAAATCGATTTTCAAACTAATTCAGCTAATGTGTGCTGTCTCAAGTCATAAGAAGGTATATTCACCAGTAACGAATGCAGACTCGCCCATTCTCAGTATAGAATTAAGCATAAATGTAATTGTAAGATATTTGTTTTTTATTAGTACCTATTAAGGGTCCTATATAGTGGATCTGTCAATAATGAAAAAATAGCAGATTTTGGATGCAAGATATTTTTGTTGATTTTAAATTTGGAGAAAACCTTTCAACGTCAACTTATGAAGAATTTAGTAATCTACTCCGCTGAAGAATCAAATTTAGATTAAAGAAAATTAATTAATATGTCAAAATATTAAAAACAAGTTTTCTCAAAAATCCTTCGAAGGAGATTTGTTTGCTTGGGTTCACGTTATAAATTGAATAAAAAGCTACCCCGCTCTGAACTTATTTTTCGTTCAACTATTCTTTACTTTGTTTTAAATGAATATAAAATAAATTAAAATTAGGCAGCCCACATTACAATGAATTGTTATTCTAGTAAAAATCTTTTTCGCGGTTACAAATGTGTAAATATTTGGTCATAAATTAATTTTTATTCGCTTAGATAATGAGTTATTATTTGAAATATTTATTATATATTCCCTATGTGTAATAAGTACTCGGACATCCTTGGCTTATTAAATTATGTGCTATGCAACCAATATTACATTTTCGATCCACTATATAGGGCCCTGGACAATCTCAGAAATTTTAGCAAGATTTTCGTCGTCATGCTATTTCAAGCTTCATGATTATGAGTTATTTCTCCTTCGGAAAAATACACATGTGAAGTGTGCTTCACGTCTGTATCTTCCCAGAATGTTCATAGTTTTTTATTGGGAATAAAATACATCTTTATTGTATGTCAGTAAAATGTACCCACGTTTAATGTGTGTTCATTTATCTATGGGGATTAGTATAGTATACATTCCGACATCTGTAAAATATTAAAAAGTGCGCCATGTTTATTTTACTAAAAGATTTAAACTTGTAATTTAAAATATCATGTGGAAAGGAAAATCATTATTTGTATAGAGGACTTACCTTTTTTACTTTCTAATATTTCATTGTAGTTTTCAACCATTAAATGCATGAACGATGACATACTGACCTGTAATAGACATATGAGCATTAATAATACTAATAAACTTTATTTACACATGCGTATTTAAAAGCTTTAACTAACAGAGTCCTGTGTTTCTTAATTAAGAGCCAAACACATTATTACAATGATATAAATTTCATTGCTATCAAAAAAAAATTAATAAAGATATAAGACGTTTGCAATTTTTTTTAACAGTTTGTCTTATACACATAAAGGTTTCAAAATTTATTCTAAGTTAATTTTAAGTACATATATTTTGCAGTACAAGAAACAAGGATTTCAAATATCAGTGCTTCTATATTTATCTAAAACATTCCACTAGTTTGTTTACCTTTGAGCTATTCTATTCTTTTGTTACGTTAAATTCTTTTAATTTATTTATGACTGTTCCTATATTATGTTGTTACACTTAGTTTTCTCAAATTATTAAATTACATTAACATTTTATGAGGTCTAATGTCGATATTTTTTTTATAAAATATTTTGTAATATATTACTGACACAACAAATACTTACTTTTTTGATATCATGACTTTGCATCAGTTTTTATTTTACTTTTATTTTTAGTAATCGTTGACAGTGCATAGATTTAGTGCCTGTATGTGAGTTCACTCTAGATTTAGGTAGACGGTATAGTCAGGTGACCGAAAATATAACGTATATTACTGAAGTTTTTATACAAGAGTGCAAAAGCAATTAACGTTAAAATATTTGGTTGGCTGTAGACACAACAGTTCTATATTATTTGACTTTTTATTAATAGTTCAATTTTAGCTATTGGCTTCGGATTTAATTCAACTTCGAATAAACCAACTATAATAGGAAATGTCAGACTTAGAGTAGGAGTGTTAGTCAGAACATTGTCATGGAGGTGCGGATTTCTAAAATACCATATCTGAGGAAATCATCTAAATTACAGTAAAAGCAATAAATATTCAAAATGCACTGCCAATCAATTAATTGACATTTAAGTATACCTTGGTCCCATATTTAAGGGAACAATACTCTAGACGCCGAACATTTTCTACCGGACCAGCGATTCAACAGTTATATTGGGTCGATTCCAGCAACTCTCTTATATGTCCACGAGCCCATTGCGGGAGAGACATATACAGCATGTGTAAAAAAACATATGTATACTATGCATACCGGAAACAACGCCCAGGGCTTGGCCGTAGTTAAATACGATTATATTTCAGTCGCATACAGTCAGCCGATGGATGTACATGTATTTATCTAAGCATCACACGCTTAGTAAATACATATTTACCAAATAAGAATCCAAAATACTTCTGCGAGTTTTATTAAATTGCGTATACAACGCAATTATGGATGATTATAAAACTGTTTTGGAACGGTATTATGAAAACCAAAACAAATACTTCGTAATTTATAATTCAAATAATCATTTACATTCGAATTAGATTTTTATAAAAAATGAATTTGAATCATTGCATATTCTTTATTTACTTAGTAAATTTATAGAATAATTTACTAAGAATTAATGTTTAATTAGAATTGTACTTATATTTTCCTACTGTGTTGTATAAGCAGTATAAGAAAACTCGCAGAAGTATTATGAATTCTTATTTGGTAAATATGTATTACGAAGCGTGTGATGCGTAGGTAAACACATTTATCTCCATCGGCTGACTGTATCCGACTGAAATGCTATATGCTATAATCGTACTTCATTACCGGCATAACTGGGCGTTGTTGCCGGTATGCCTAGTATACATATATCCTATCTCCAATATGTTTTTACACATGCTGTATATGTAAGCGTGCAATTAGGTTTTTATTATTATTAATTATGAGTTAAATAATGCGTAACTATAAAAATAAATAGATAAGCAATAAAATGTGTGCAGGCTTTAGAAACAATTAATCTAATAATTACTAATTACGTTTATAATAACATTTAATACTAAGTTAATTAGCCATTACCTATTAATTTAAAATAAATTGACGGATAAGTCTAGCCAACTAGAAACTTTCATAAAATGAGGCGTAATTTATCGATATCTTGATAAGGTATATAGTGCGATAAATATATACTACTCGTCACAAAATTAATCGATTTAAATTAAACTTAAACTTGCTACTTAATATAGACACAGAGTTCAACAATTGATTTCCGGATGTCTTTAAGGATATAAATAAAAATTCCCTAATCTTTACTGTTTCCAGAAATGCAGCAAAAATTATGGGATTGGTCGGTTGTTTACTTTTATTTATTATATTTCGGGAATTGGCAACACTAATGTCAATAGCTAAAATCTGACAATACCATAATAAAGTTTGACATTATTTAGCATAAAAGTACTCACAACGTTTTGATGTACAAGTGCTATTTGTTTTGTTTACAGTGAGTTCAGAAAATCAATTTGACAAAATAATGGAAATTTCAAGAGAAGGTTTCCGTTGGATTATTTTTCACAACTTTCGACGTGGATTATCTCAACAAGAATGTGTCGATGAACTCGGTTCTTTGTATGGCGATAAAGCACCATCAAAAAACCACAGTATATCTCTGGTATAGTGAATTCAATCGTGGTCGTAGTTCCGTCGCCGACGAATTCCGTGAAGGTCGTCCAAAATCGGTTGTTGTGCCACAAATCATCGATGCAGTGCGTGAACTGATAATGCAAGATCGTCATGGGGCATATTGTGAGATAGAGGCATCCTTGCACATTAGTTCCACTTCAATACATTCGATTTTGCATGAACACTTAGTTGTAAAAAAATAATTTGTTCTCGTTGGATACCCCATAATTTATCAATCGCTCAAAAAAAGGCACGCGTCAAGTGGTCTAAGGAAATGATGGAAAAATTCAACCGTGGTGCTTCAAAAGACGTATATAAAATCGTGACAGGTGACGAATCATGGATATATGCTTATGAGCAGGAAACAAAACAGCAATCGACCGTGTGGTTATTCCAAGACGAGCTAAATCCAACAAAAGTTGTTCGTTGAAGTAGCACAGCGAAGCAAATGGCCGCCTGTTTCTTCGGCCGAATGGGTCATGTGGGCACTGTTCCGCTTGAGCAACGTAGAACTGTCAATTCCGAGTGGTACACGACCATTTGTTTGCCGAAAGTCTTCGGAGAAATTCGTAAAACTAACCCCCGAAGACGAATCATTCTACATCATGACAATGGGATCTCACACATCTCGTCAAACAAGTGAATTTTTGAGCAGTCAAAATATCGAATTGATGACTCATCCTCCGTACAGTCCTGACTTGGCACCCAATGACTTCTTTTTGTTACCGAATATCAAAGGTAAACTGCGTGGTCAACGATTTACGAGCGCCGAAGAAGCAGTTGAAGCGTTCAAAAACCATGTTTTAAAGGTGTCTCAAGAGGAATGGAAAAACTGCTATGACAAATGGTTTTAGCGAATGCAAAAGTGTAATGATCATCAAGGGGAATATTTCGAAAAACAATAAAGCCATTTTCATTTAAAAATGTTTGTTATTATTTGCTATTCCCGAAATAAAATAGTAGCCCTCGTACCTTTAAATTTATTAATGAAACACGGATCTCGGTAATAAAAGAAAACGTTATGAGATATTAACGAAAGGTTAATTTCTGGTCACAGTTTCACAATTTTTCAAACATTAGAAATGCCCTCTATAACCTCCTATGTGTTCTGTTTAAAAATCGTTTGGAATTTTTTTTCTTTTATTGAAAATGTAATGATTCTAAATCGTAGACTTCTACGGCTGTCGTTGTTAGCTTTTTGGTTCCTAAACCGCAATCCCTGTTTCTGCTGCCGAAGTTTCGTCCATTATTCTAAGGGTTACCTGTACTATTGCAATAACCTGTAGCAGTCTGTTTCAGGTGAATATAATGTCAGCAGCATAAGCAGATATGACGAAGCAGTTTCAATTCAGAAACCAAGAAGGAAACATATAATGATATTTGTAACTAATGAGAAAATTGGAGAAAACTGTTCTGGAAATATATGAGCGTCTATATTGAAAAAATTGTACTCAAACCTTTCACATTAATAATCAAATGGATAAGTAATCAAAAAATACAAAATTAAATGTACTGTTAGTTTAAAATTTAAATTTTTGAGGATATTCGCCCTTTATTCAGATTAGTGCTCGTAGATGTGGTGCATTGACCCCAAGTTCGTCCTTTGGTTAAGTGTTATATTCATTCGCCCAAACCTCTAATTAAGAGTTGGTGAGAACTTTTAATGATTAATTACAATAAAATCATAATAACTAGTTCTAAAATATTTCAGTAAAAGTCAAATAAGAAAAAAAATTGTTGGTAAAAAAATATGAAAATATAAATGAAATTAAAGTGACAAAAAACTACAATAATACTCAAAAAACTAATAATTAAGTACAGTCTTCGTCTTCTTCATCGGTCTCCAGGATCCTATCTTCACCGTTTGGTTTAAATGACATAAGATAGAGATGCAGTTTGTCATTTTATTCTTTGTTCCATTAGGTATCCTGTCCAATTGCGAAAAAAAAGAGTCTTGTAAATGAAAGATAAAATACGCGACTGGTTCTATAATCTGATAGTTTGTTTCACTACTATTCAAGAGAAAAGATGTACTTGTACAAATGTCAGTTACATCGGATTTCTCAATCCTACTGCCGGAATGTGACCCATAAATAACGTCCAAATTCTCTAATGCCATATAACATTTAGCCGGCAATGGTACATCAGTTGAAACACTACTTGTTGGCTTATTAATATTACGAGCCAATTTTGGTATTCGCTCTGTCCGACTAGACATAATTAATAAATTTTTCGACCGTATCGCGTACGCACCATACAATCAACAGACAACACTATTTTTAGGTTATGCTGCCTATATTAAAGCAATGCACGTTCGCCCTTTAGACGTTTTAGCTTTGTTACATTCCTCCTTTGGACGGATTGTTCTGAACACATTCGCCCAAAGGAAAATTATATTTTTGATTACCAACACCTAAGGTCGTTTTACATCCGTCAATTTATTGAACTTAAAATTGAACTAGAAATCGAACTTAAAATTGAAGGTTATCAAAATGACGTAAGTATAGCGTTTTACACGCGTCAGTTATAATAAAAACTTTTAATTGAACTAGAAATTGACAGATGTAATACCCAACTTGCCATCAATTTTGACCAAGTTCTAGATATTGAACTTAAAACTGATAGGTGTAAAACGAGCATAATATTCCACCAAATACGTTCATCCTTTTGCCAACATCATCTTACAGTACCTAAGTACTTATTTTTTGGTACATAAAGCTCTAAATCGTAAAATTGGCGCGTTCGCCCTTTTGTCAAAATACCATCGAAATATTTCTAGCAAAATGCAAGGAATATCAATGCTGTTAATAGTATGAGTACAATAGTCTTTAATCTGTTATAATTTATATTATTTTTTATAGCGTTATCAAGGCCAAGGGTGATGCTATTGATATTTTTTAATAGTAAGTACACTTTTCATTGCATCCTCTATTACCAAACAGTTACTTACTTTATCATTTAAAGTTATCACATCAATAGACACTGAAGGAGTATGACAATCCAATGTTTTCCGATTTAAAGACGGAATCATAATTTATGAGTAATTTTTGTACTTCTTGTACAAAATTTTATTAAACTCGGTATTTGATTTTTTAAATTTTTAGGTAATTAATGTACAACAACACAAACTGCCATTTAGTAAAGGTCAAAACGTAACATTTGTTTTATAAATTGGTATAGAGGAAGAGAATATAGGCACACACGATTATAAAAAAAAATTAAAGGAGGATTGAGTCAAAATTAAAAACTGCCATGTTCAGTAGTATAAAAGTGACCGTTATATATGAACTCCAATAATAGTACTGATTAATTCAAAATATTCTGTTGGCCATAATATAGGGGAAAATTTGAAAATTTTTTTTTGCTTAGCTTCTTAAGAATTCCTATGTAAAAATCTTCAGAAGAAAAAAATAGTATTTAGATATGATAAAAATAAAGTGTAAACATTTACACACTGAATAAATATGAAATGTTTATTACATAATTAAACAGACATTAATCCTAAAATAAATATTCCCGAAATATGTTTACCTATGTATAATATTAGATACAAATAGTGGGGAAGTAGAGGAGAATACAGAAAAACTGATGCTCATTGTAATTTTATGATGTATTTTGAAATGGAAAACCGGTACATCTTGTGAAAATTTTAATTTTTTAACTACATTATAAAAAATAATCAATATTTATAACAGGTTCCTAAATGATGTATAAATATATCGAATATACTCATGAAGAACGGCGCTGTTCCATGATATCACTGAATTTCTCTTTTTTTCGCTATATATGTTTTAAACAGTTGTTTCCTATTGGCTTTGAAGAAGAGAGTATGGAAAGTAGGTGTATATTGAAAAATTGATATTCAATTTGCTACTCAACAGCATATTTTCAACTAGCAGAAATATTAGTACTCTTCATAAGATATAAACAGATCTTGTAAATTTGATTCCTTATAAGTATATGTTAAAATACTTCAAATTAAGAATATTCCTTCAAACATGGATATAAGTAATACATTTATAATAAGATGGAAAACATTTTGTGTAATAAGTATTTTACTTACCAAATTTATAAATTAAAAAAATAAAAACAAAAAACAAAACCCTTTCAAATGCTTATACACACTCTCCACAACTATCCACATAGAGCTGTTACCACCAACTAATGTCGTGGATATAAATTAAAAGAATTCTACTCAATATAGGAAATTCTTTTTCCTTTCACTACCGCGAAAGTGGGGAGGCATCTGAAGAAAAGTGCTTACAATAGTGTAAACTAGGAAGCGAAGTCGCATGCAGTCTTATCTCGCTAAGTAAGAACCGCATAGGTAGTTTAGAATTTCGCTTAAACATAGTATATGAATATACATATATGTAATATTAAATACCTACTTCGATCGTAATTTTTCTTTAATGTGAAATAAATCTACATAATGAATACGTACTGCAAAATATTAAAACTGAAAATACAATTTTATTTGCCATTTGTTCAGAATAATCTTCCTTATATATATAGGAGGAATGCTCGAATTAATTTCAATATAATCATTTTTGACTTAAAACAGGGACTATTTAAATATAAAAGACAATAATTTTACAATAAGACGTAAATGTTAATTAGTATTAGAAATTTTCATAACAAATAAGAATTGCATTTGGGTTACATATGAAATCACTTTTTCTACGATCGACGCAAATTATTTAATGTTATTCTAACGTCTAGAGTTCCGCAAGACTCGAACTCCAACCGTTACAACTCTTGTTAAACATGACCAATGTGCAACTTTGCTTATGTGCGCTGCCTTGACATAAGTAGATGAGTAAAAAGATTTATTTGTACCCATACTAATTCTTGGGATAATATAATTTGTAAGATAATATAAATATTATAGACAACTGATGCTAAGTGTTACTGCTGAAATATTAGCTATAACCTTAAGTCGATATATATCTGCTTACGTACATGTCTATATATGGTTTTAGAAATACCACCTATATAATATAACCAGACAGCTCTATTACAACGTCATGTTCACGCCAGCAATAAAATAACAATTTGAAATTGCCTTCCTGTTTTAATCTATTATAAGACAATACATGGTTTGTTACTGCAGTGTGATAAGAAGAGTTATTTACAATTTTGGGTTCCTGCTTATATAGGAATGGTAGACAAATGTATACTCATAATTATAAAGGTATAAATGAAGTGGTTGCATCCTATTCATATAGACAAGATTTGAAAGTTAGTAGGCGGTGATATAAAATAAATTAACTAAAATCTTAATCATATTCGACTTTGCCTTTGTAGTATTTATAGCCGTATATATAGGAATATTGTAATTTCTATGTAAATACTGATCATATTGACAAAATTTCTGTATGCTTTGATTTATCGAAGAATATAAAAAATTACACATTTTCCACCTTTTTGCTTTATAAAAAGGGCACACATAAAGATCGTCAGGGTGGCCATTGCCTCCTAGTTTATTGATACTTTGTCATTTTTTTAACTGGAGCAGAAGCGATATAGCCATGTTTTTAAATGATGCCAGTGATTGTGGTTGGTGACTTTAATGTAAATCAAAATATAATTTTAAAACTTTTGTCGAGCTATAGATAATATTAACCCCAGAGCTGTGCTTAACCGTATAAATGAAGCACAAATATTCTGTAAAGACTCTTAGGCGTTATGCACCTACAGTATTTCACCGATCCAAAAGATTAGGATTTTGCCGGATGAATTGGGTTCAAGAATGAAGCATTGTAGTGTTCATTGATGAGACTTAATTCGGTATTTCCAGTTATGTATAAGCGGTCCTTTTATGTGTGGAGACCAGGAAATTAGCGAATAATCTATCGTTCTGTGCAGGAAGTGCCACGTTCGGTGGTGGCTCGATAGATGGGGTAGCATTTTTATAGGACGTCATACGAAACTGTATCCGTTTGAATGGACTGTGGTAACAGTAAAATTTATGCCCAATAGCAATATGGTGAATAATTATTGCTGAAATCTGAGCCAAACTTTCGTGTTCTAGACGATAATGCTGCTCCTCATCGATCCAGAATTGTGTTGGATTAACTGGGTCTGGACGAGATTGAGCAGTCCCTCTTTCCGCAAAGTAGTCTAATCTCAAGTGCACAGAGCATGCATTGGACATGCTTGCAAAAGCAGTAATCAACCATCAACTTTCATCTACCAACATACGCGTCCTAAGAAGAATTCCCCCCAGATTTGTGGGACAATTTTGATCAAGAGCTGTTAGATAATTTAATTTTGGGCATACCAGGAAGAATAACGTCTTTCTCGATCAACTTTTGTTCTTTCCGACAAAGAACCTATTAGAGTATTTGAGAGCTTGGGGTCCTTATTTTCAACATTATCCCTTCATTCATCATCCAATCCGCATTGCCAGAATGGAAGATTACGGCTAATATAACTTTAAGCGTGGCAAGTTACAAGCGCATTGGGAAGGTCAATGTCCAGCAGTGAAATATTAGGACTGACGAGGAAGAAGATATAATAATTGCACGTTTATGTAAGGTAGTAAAGCAATTCTATTCGTATTACCAAATAAACAAAAAGCTCAATAAACACATCTAATCAAATCAGTTGGAGAAAATGGTGCCAATATGATATAGTAAATTGCAGCTGCAATATTTAATTTAGATCGAATACACTAGCATATGTGTTGCTAACTATTTGCAATAATCCTTAAACACTGATTAAATATTTCTTTGTATGGAAAAGCGCCTGTTAGAGGTAACCAATAATTAGCTTTAATCAACGATTAGTCGGTAATAGGAAATGGGAAAACCTGCTCTAAACCTTTGATACATGGCATATCACGCAAATAATTTGATAGTTTGGCTTCCTAATATAGGTGGTGTAAGTTTTAATTTGTTAATCTCTAGCCATAATAACCAGATCTGGTGGTTGTTATCGTTTTATTTGTAATGATATCTCAAATCCACAATATTATCTAGATTTCGTCCTTTATTTCATAGTGAGAATGCTGTTTTCTTGATGCTACAAGGGAAAAAGTTCTCATTTTGCAGTATTATGCCACACTGTCATAACTAGTGCATTTATCTACTTATCTTGTGACAATTAATATACCCATAATATTTGACCTAATATTTGTCTCTTAGAGTTATTATATTTGGGATGATTTGGATTCCAATATATCCTGTAGGTTTCGTTATCTATTGCAGCACTGTCATGATATTTAGAGTATTTGTTTACTTCTAATTGTGTGACAATTGCCTGATATATTAAATTAAGAACTCTTTTCGTTTAATTTTTCTTTCTAACTATTATCTTATCGACCATATCTAAATATTTTTTTATACAAAACTCTTTAGAAATTGAATTTAAAATACTTTCAGCCTCTAATAGGAACGTAAATTCCGGTCCAAATTTTTAAATTATTTTGATACAAAAAACTTCAAAGTCGATTTATTATTTGAAACACTTTTCAAATAATAAATCTACATAGAATGCATAATTTGCGAGATTTTTGCCAAAGCTGCTATTTGATAAAACAACAAGTATAACTTATGGTTCGCATTTCAAAATTTCTTTTTTACAAAAATTGCTGCAACTGGAGTTCTAAATACTTTTATACTCTAGATAAATTTGCATAAAATGTATAATTTGTGAGATTTTTGCAAGAAACTGTTTTTCCACAAGACAAAAATACCTACTTACGGTAAGATTGCGAAAAACTTTTTTATAAAGTCATTCTAAAATTAACTTTTTAGTGCTTTTGTATTCTTTAGAAATTTGTCTATACTTAGTAGTTGATGAGATATTGGTTAATTTTGATTCTTTCCCTGAAGTAAACTACTACATCTGGTCTACGAATTTCACTAAAATCTAATCAATTCGCAAGAGGAAAATTATACTCGTAAATACAAGGTTTGGGATTGATAGCTTTAGCCGCTTCGTCGCTATCATGGCTACACACAGGCAGACTGACACACAGAGAGAGATACATTTTTCAAAAACTACTATTTTTAGTATTTGATAATTTCAAGACGTGGATACTGCAAAGATCTCACCAGTACAAGCTTTATTATAATAATTAACACTATTGCTACATTTCAAAATGTGGTTCATGCTATTCTGTCTTAATAACAATATTTTTACAAGAAACTGATATTGATTTACTTCTGTTATTATAGATAACAACATAAATATGTATTTAGAAGTTGTTGTCTCTATTCTAGAATTACCTGCCTATTATACATCAGATTTCCAAGTTGATGACTTGAAGAGTACCACCTTAACGGTCGCTGTCATATATACAGGATGTAAGAAGATCTGAGGCACGTCGAGACCGAACAACAATAAAAACAAACAAACAAGGATATAACATTTTTCTATTTCAGTATTGACACTGTAACTATCGCTACTACGACAGTAAAGAATTTTGCAGTACAGTGCACACTCTTATACACCAATAGATTTTTTTACATTTCGAAATAATAATAATAATAAAATAATAATAATAATAAGTTTATTTGCGTCATATATTGGTACATATAAAGAAATAATTAAATAATTTCATAGCGAAGCATACAAATAAACAAACATTGAAGTAAGTACAAGAACGAAAAACACATATGGTACAAAGAGTGAGAATGTGCGCTTCATCCTGTCACAAATTCGCATCTAAATATTCCTGGACGGAATAAAATTCACCCTCCATCAGCATTTTGCGCAGAACCATTATTACTTTTGAGGATTGGAACCATCGATTATGTGGTGCACTTTATTATATATTTTAATGGCTGCGTTGTTCGTGCTCTCCTGTGTCCACTTTACTCGATGATGTGGTACTGACAAATTGTTTTTGTTTCTAGTCGTATGTGTGATAATCACTATGTTCACTATACTAAACAGATCTTCCTGTGCATGCTTTACAAAGGTAAGTATATATAGCTTGGAAGTGTAAGTATTCCACAATGTATAAAAAGTCCCCAGCAACTTTTTTGCTAATAGCCAATATTACACAATATTCTAATGGCCCTCTTCGTCTCAGGAGTACCATATTGGCGTTGGAGGAATTACTCCAAAGTAAAATTCCATAGGTTGTCACTCTGTGGAAATAAGTGAAATAGGTGACACGTGCTGCTTAGTAGATAGCCACTTGACCTAATTCTTCTAAATGCAAATAGGACAGATGACAACTTTTCACATACCATATAGACATGGTGGCTCCACCTTGAGCCTCCTTCAATTTTAAAGCCAAGCGGAGTTGCAGTTTGGTGTTGATCTCTTGTTGAAAATAACATCCCTTTGCCACTTTTCTTCATTTAATTTGAGTCTCATGCTGTTAAACCAGTTCTTTCCGCAATCCACCGAGTTATTTGATTTCGTTTTTAAAGTTGATTTGCATGTATCCCTTCATTCAACAACGATGTGTCATCCGCAAATAAGGTTACACCGTCCGACATTATATTTACTGGAAGGTCATTGACGTATATAACAAACAAAATTGTCTCCATTACTGATCCCTGAGGTACTCCAGATTTCGCCGTGTACTCCCCTGAGTAGTCGCCATTCCAATACATATCTAAAAGAATTTGATGATCAACTGTATCGAAGCTTTACTTAAATCCAGCATTGTTGTTTCAGCGTATTCCTCTTCATTAAAAGACGCTCTCGACAAAGTCAACAATTGCTGTTTTTGTAGATTTCTTTTGTCGATATCCGTGTTGGTTGACGTTAAAAAAATTGTTGTTTTAAAGTATTTCACTAAGCGCTGTTTTAGGGCAGTTTCTAATATTATTGACGAGCCTGTTATCCACGAGTCATGGTAATAAATTATAGAATTTAATAATAGTTGATCAAAGTGTTTTCTGTGTCATACAAACAAATCAAATAACTATTTGGGTGCCCCAAAAAAAGAAGGCGCAGTGTGAAATTCAAGGATGAAGCTCAACATAGTATAATAATAAGGAGTATCTCTATGGCAAAACCATTTTAAATCCCTTATTAAATAACATGCAGAATTATGACTTTTGACCAAAGCCTAACAGCGATTTCTACAATTTTTCTTTCTTTCAACTGAATTGTTTTGCCGATTGCTGATTTCATAGATGTCATAATATTAAATATATAGACTTGTTTTTGTTGTGTGGCATATCAAACAAAAAATATTTCTTTTGCTGGTGGTTAACACCAAACTATTACTACACCCAAAGTTTAATAAAAAGACATTTTTGTGTTATTGTCGAATATCAACCATCACATGTTGTTTGAGTATTGACTTATTTCTTTTTTAAATACCAATCGACTGTTTCTTGAATTTTCAAGTGACAGTATAAAAATGTAACTACTTTACATCAGAATTTTTTTCTGTTCCTATTTAAAACTCCCTGTCGTAGTACTTGACTTTGGTTTGATTAGTTCAATTAACCGTTGTTGAGATTATTATTTGTAAGGCTCTCTTAGAAATGTCTTTATTGCGTCGGACCTATGAAAACCATCGGCGGTGTCTCTCGAGCCAATCCGATAGTTGCTTAATTACCACAATAGACGTTGTATCCTGGGACCTTGAAATAAATATATATCCTTAGGGCTAACATAAAAACAAGTTATCTGGCATAATTTAGTAGTTAGGGTTAATTGATTGGAAAGTAATGCCCTTGAGCACACGCGTGTACAGCACACTTTTATATCCTACTCATAAATACATGACTGAATGCATCATATGAAATTTCTATAGTAATTAAAACTATATAGAATCACTTACAATAAACCTAACACATATAACTAAAGTGTGGTAAATGTAAAAACTAGTAAAGGAAATTTTATTAAAAAATTGTATGCTTATTGCAGTGCTCTTCTTCTGAACTTGATTAACATTTAATATTTCTGGCTGTAGTTTAAGTGACACTATCGTGAAGAATTACACTATGCCAATAAAGCTAAAACAGCAAACTAATATTTCCTGTAGGTAATTGCTTTTCTTGAAATTAGAATATTGAAATGAATACAATGCTAAACCAAATAAGAATAGGATATTTGTTCAGGTATATTTGTGAAGTAAACATAAAAAATCACAGAACGTACATGTGCATGTATGGACGATAATTAACGAAAACTATGTATATTCACATTTTAATTGCTGTCGCTATATAAATATTAACATGAAAATGTTATTGGAAGATTACATTTTATTTTAACACATCAGAAAATATTAAGTAGATGGAACGAAATTATCAAAGTTCTAAATTTTAATTTAATATGTACAGGATGAGTCATCTCCGCGGGTAAGGACGATTACGCCTTCATGAGTAAAGATATTTCGAAGCGGTTTATTGCCTGTGATAGATGCTCATTGGAAGCACATTTTAAAAATATTTTATATTATACTGAGTGTTCCATAACTTGGTGACTAACCATAATTATAGTTTTTTAAATTTATACAGCATGTCAACGAGGAACTGGACCAGGGAAAGTATGTTGGGTTGTTCTTCGATCTTTCAAGGGCCTCTGACACCGTAAGTGCGGGATTTGTGAGTGACAAGATTTGTGCATTGGGTATTCGTGGGAATATAAATAGATTGATTACCTCATTTATGGGGGGCAGGTGTATGTACGTAGATGTAAACGGTGGGAACTCTGTGAGAAAGAGCCTGAGCCTTGGAGTGCCACAGGGATCATCGTTGGGTCCTCTAATATTTCTATTATATATGAACGATCTGCATAACTTCATAACGACTGGTTATACAGTTAGTTTCGCTGACGACACTTCGATCTTGGTGTCTTCTGTGACGGAGGATGGCATGCAGATGATGATAGATGAAGCTGTAGGCGAAATGGGGAAATGGTGTGATCTCAACAACCTTATGCTAAATATGAATAAGACAACAGTTATACATTTCCATACCCGGAAAAAAATAGAGGATGACGGGGTTACTACCCGGTTTCTAGGAGTATATCTGCAGCCTGATCTGTCATGGGAAAAGCATGTGGAACACGTGGTCGGTAAACTCAATAGAGCGTATTACGCCATTTTGAAACTTAAAAATACTATGGATTCTCAGCAATTATTAGAGATATATTATGCCATCGCGTATTCGCATCTGAGTTACAATGTCATATTGTGGGTCAGTTCGTCGCGAGCTGATGTGAATCGCATATTTCTTGCTCAGAAAAGACTTGTGCGGCTGATTTTTGGTTTGGGACCCATGGATTCGTGTCGTCCGCTATTTACCTTGCACAGAATATTGACATTTCCATCTGTGTTTGTGTATAAGTGCTCTATCTTTGCTTTCACACATAAAGACAAATTTAATAAGTTTAGTGTTCCGATACATAAATCGGCGGCTTTTCGGAGATCCCCATGTATTGCTGTCTGTCTGTCTATAATGGTCTTCCACAACAAATCAGGGAGAGTAGTAATATTAAAATATTTTTAAAAAAGATGAAAAATCTATTGGTTGAGAGTTGTTTGTATGACTATGGTCAATTTTTGTAATGTTTGTTTTATTTGCTTCGTTTATTTGGTGTTTTTGAATAGAATGTACTGGCTGTGTGTGATATACCTTTATATATGACGTAGCCGATATCACTATGTGATCTATGGTTAAATAAATTTATTATTATTATTATTAAATGGAACATCCTATATATTGTTACATTTTTGTATTCCCCGTATAATTTTTAGTCAAAAAGTGATAAGATAGTATGGGTCTAAAATCTATAATTTTTAACTTATTCCCATTTTTTGAAAAATTCAATGATTTTATAAAATTATATTTCTCGAAAATGACGTATTAGATGAATACAATTTTTGGAGATTTGTTCATAATAAAAGGGCCTTGCGGTATTATAGCTGTAACGTCTATACATTTCGATGAATATGGATTCACAATAATTTAAATTTTCCATATGAGTTATAGAAATATATTGTTTTCGACTACTCAAATATATGTAATGCTGTCGCATTACAATATTCTAATTTTCTTAAAAGTAAGTCATGATGAACTAAAGCAAAAGCTTTCTTCAAATTACAATTAACACCACTGATTGTTTAAGAAAAAACTCATAATCTACTGGAAAGTTGTTTTTAATTTTTATCTATTGAAATTAACTAGTTGTCTATAAAATATCTAAATTATGAAAAGTCGCGATCAATGTATGGAAAATAGTAACAATGTTAAGTTTTTGGTTTATTGTGGCAGATACAGGAACATTATGTGCTCAGGGTATAATTAGTTTTAATTTTAGAGAGTGTTTGAGAAGAGAGGTATATGTCAAAGATTTGTTTTGTGTTGACAGAACACTATCTTTAATGTCATATTTTAATATTACTAACAAAATTAGAGCAATTTTACATGAGATACTCTACAGGAAATTCTATCGTTTTTAATATTAAAATTTTCATGTAGGAGACTTAAATGCTCGACGGAAGATCAAAATTCAGTTTGTTCTGCTTTGATTCGAATTTTTTGGTTTTCACTATACGAATACATGGATACATTGGACTTTTCTTTGTTTGTCGTTGTAATTTTTTTTTTGTATTTCTAATTTTAATTTTAACATATGCGTTTTTTATTACAGGCGCGTAAGTACTATTTAATGTAACAATATACTATCTTTCTGTTGTCATTTTACATGGTGCTATTTCTTGTTAACACATATCTACATCCTATACATATGACTATATACGTAGAATTACTTGTGTAAACTTGTGTGTATTTTCGTTGAATTTTATATTCACACTTGCAAGAAATATGATGGGACTTAGTCAATATTTTATTTATATCATGCGATTGAATGTAAGTACTTCAAGTACGGCGTAATCCTTATATTTAATTATATCAATTTCTTTTGCAATTTTTACATAAAATATAAACATATCATCAGTTTAGTATCAGGTATAGCAAGTTTCATTTCGTATAGAACGGGCTCACCGTCTGTTTTCTCCATTACGGTTGAGTGAAATATTTCATTTTTCTACTGCTAACGTTCGAAATAAATGTAACTTTCACCATCGCAAAACAAGTTATAATATTAATGAAATCTGATGTTCATCGTTTCTGACCCAAATTTGCACATTCCTATGCGTGTATATCTATTTTCGTTTTAATACCATTGTAATAACATTAATAACTAATCACATATGCATACATACAGGGTACATATGAATAGTTATAAATAAAATCTCACTCTTACTTACCTCATAACTCAAAAAAATAAATCAGTTTTGCAATAGAAACAATAGACAATGAAATGCCAATAAAAATACACGTGCACCATTAGAATTGAATATACATTAATAACTAATCTACATAATAATAATAATGAATTATACAAGGTTTGGAGAAAACACATGTTCAATTAAGGGTTAACATTTATTTCAACTTTTTCAATAAACTTATTTCTTTAAAAAAAGTCGTTTTATACGAGGGCGACCTGAACTATTTCCGGAATCGGCAAGAGATGGCGCACGAAAGTTAAAGTGGATTCATTGGTCAGCAAGGGCAACTTTTTTTTACAGCAACTGTCAAAATTTCAGACGTCTACTGTCAATAGTGGTTATTTAAGAGTGTGCTTTGTGTAGCAAGTCAGGCGGTTTCGCAAAAATGGATAAAATCGGATTTCGTGCAGTGATAAAACATTTCTGGATGGCTGGGAAAACGGCCACGGAAATTCGAAATATTTTGCTGGAGGTTCAGGGCGGATCTACACCGTCATTTTCGACCATCAGCTTCTGGGTGAGCGAGTTCAAATGTGGCCGCACAAGCACAAGTGATGAACCATGCAGTGGACGCCCAAAAACCGCTACCAACGATGAAATGGTCGACCAGATTCATAATGTCGTGTTAGCCGAACGCCGATTGAAGCTGAAAGAGATAGCAGAGACAACAGGCATATCAGAAAAACGCGTTGTTCATATGCTACACGAAATTTTGGGATTGAAAAAGCTTTCTGCGCGATGGGTACCGCTTTGCTCACACCAGAGCAAAAACGAAATCGTGTGACCATTTCGGAGGAGTGTCTGGCCAGGATTCAACGCAATCCAAGAGATTTCTTCATGCGTTTCGTAACCGTGGATGAGACTTGGATCCACCACTACATACCGGAGACCAAGGAACAATCGAAGCAGTGGACTTTTCCGGGCGAATCAGTTCCGAAGAAAGCAAAGACCGTTCCATCGGCCGGAAAGGTTATGGCGACCATTTTTTGGGATTCCCAAGGTGTGATCCTCATCGACTATCTGCAGAAGGGTAAGACGATCACGGGGCAATACTACAGCGATCTATTGACCTGATTCGATGCAGTATTGAAGGAGAAACGGCCTTGTTTGCAGCGGAAAAAGTGCTTTTTCACCACAACAATGCACCGGCTCATTCATCCCGCATCGTCTTGTCCAAATTGAATGGGTTGCGCTACGAATTAGTTTCGCATCCTCCATATTCACCGGACCTAGCCCCAGCGACTTTTTCCTATTCCCAAACCCGAAGAAATCGCTGGCAGGAAAGAGATTTGCCCCAAATGAGGAGGTCATTGCCGCTACAGATGACTATTTTGCAGACCTCGAAACATCCTACTTTTCCGACGGCTTGAAGAGACTGGAGCACCGTTTGAAAAAGTGTGTGTATTAGAAACAATCTTACGAAAAATTGTGTCCATTTAATTACGTCGTTTTCAAGAAATATAATGTTATAAAAATATTGAATATTAAATTTTATTCCTATACTATCTTATACCTTTTAGATTAAGAATTATATGGGGAATACAAAAGTGTAATAATGTACATGGTGTTCCATTTAAAAAGCTATAACTATGATCAGCCACCAAGTTATAGAACACTCTGTATAATACAAAATAATTTTAAAAGGTGTTCCTGATAAGTGTCTTTCATAGGAAAAACCATTCCAAATATCTTTTCTGATAGTCAGAATTTCCCTTCCCCGCGGAGATAACTCACCCTGTATATATAATATTTTTTCTGATATACGGAAGTTTTACATGTATTTCCTACTATTCTTTAAGCCTTTAATAATCTCCTCCAATAAATAAAATGTTGCGTGACATTTTTATTGTTCTATCCATTATATTTATGTATTTATTAATTAATTACACTAATCAACAGACAAGTGTCCACAAATTAGAGATCATATAATGCCCAGTAATGGATTTAGTAAAAAACAAATAATTGACGAAATTAAAACATATCATTATTCTTTAACCCTTTCATAATCTTCTCCAATAAATAAAAAATTGCATACAATTTTTATAGTTGTATCCAGTTGCAACCAGTATGTATTTATTAATTAAATAAACTAATCAAGAGACAAGTGTCTACCGATTAGGGAAAATATAATGCTCAGTAATGGATTTAAATCAAATAATTACCAAATTTAAACGATATTATCTGCTGTATCATGAAATATTTCATAAAAATTTTTTTGTTGATCCACTTTATTTATGTATTTATTATATTATTATTATAATAGTTTGACATCTTGTCAGTGTCAATTTTAAATTTATATTTTCCTAGTTATTTTTATGTTATAATCTGTATTTCTTTAATTTGATTTGATTTTGGTTGTTTACGATGGTCCAAAATGGAGAATATAATGCTGTCCATAATAACCATCACTTGGAAGACCGTACAAGATCACCAAGATCCTCACGGTCATATGACAAGTATATTTTTCAAGTTTGAATTCATATTGTGTTTCGTTTAGGAATATTGATCCAGTTGTTAAAATTTTTCAACTTAATACCGAAGGTATATCCAAAGACAAATGTAACTACTTAGCGAGATTGGCGAAGGAAATGGAACTACTACACTACACAATTTCCTAAAAATTTAAATAATTTTTTTATTTTAGTTTCAATCATTTTCATGCGCCAGGTTTTAAGCAGAATTTTCTCTTCCCTGGTCATTATGTTGATTATACAAGTTTATTAGCATACCATGGTTTTCAATCTCTGTCGTGTCGCCGTGACTGTTACAGTGCGAAATTTCTTTTAAACTTGTTAACAAATAGAATTCATTCCCCTTCCCTACTTCCTCAAATCAACTTTAACGTGCCGGGTCGAGATACTCGCCATTTCACTTTCATTGCTACTCCAAGAGCTAGGACCAACATACTAATTAAGTCTCCTGTTTCTCAAATGTCAGCTAATTATAACAAATTATATAGAGATATGTTTTAAATGTTTAGTATTTAACTATTTTATAATTCCTCATATTTTTTATGTCCTATAAATGGTTTGTACTGTTGGACAATAAAGATTATTATTATTATTATTATTATTGAAATTACTTTTGGACCTGATAACAAAAATTATAAACTCTATAAGAGGTGCTCCATTACAGCACAGTCTTTTTTAAAAGCTATCGGAAGATGATGATGCTGAGTTCTCAGATTTAATAACTTGCACAGAAGTGAGGTGGCTTAGCAAAAGAAAATTATTAGACCGGTTTCTTAATTTGATTAGTGAAATAAAAGAATTTCTAGAGCAAAAAAAGGACATTTATAGCGAACTTGAAGATCCTAATTAGCTAGGTGAGTGATATTTGTCAGAAATTAAATCAGTTAAATCTTGAACTACAAAGTAAAAATAAAAATTAGTAGATATGGTAAGTGCTATTAAAGCATTTAAACGTAAATTGGCCTTTTGGAGTTCACACTTTCAAAAAAATTCTTTGACGCATTTTCCACACATGTCGAAAATATTTCAAGAAAATGATTTAGATTCTCAAACGTATGTTAATTATCTATCAAATTAAATAATGAACTTAATGAAAGATTTACTCAATTTGACGACTTGTAATCGATTTTATTTTTACATTACTACTAAATGCAGAAATAAATGAATTTTATGCAAAAAATTTAGAACATTTAGAACTGGATATTGAAGAATTACAAAATGACGTCCCTTTAAAAGTAATTAACATGGACAAATAATTTTGGAAATTAGTTGAAGCACATAAATATTCAATATAAAAAAAATGTGCACTGAAGCTAATATCTTTTTCTTTGGATCGTCTTACTTAAGTGAAGCCACACTTTCTTCTATGCAATTTATGAAAAATAAGTTTAGATCACGTCTTACGGATGAAAATTTGAATGACAGTTTAAGAGTAGCAGTATCAAAAAACTGTCCTGATTCTGAAAAATTATGTCAAGAAATACAGTCTCAATCTTCTCATTAACGAATAATAATTTTTATGTATTATGTAATAAATGTCATACAATAAAATTGTTATTACAAGTTTTTATTATTATTTTAACCCAGTGGTTCCCAAACTTTTCCGAGTCACGGCGCCCTTTTTCAAATATTTTTTTTCCATGGCGCCCTATCCTAAGTGAAAGTATGATTGATCGTAAGTAAAAAATAAAAATAAATAAAATTCGTGCAACCTCATTGTTTTTTGTTTTTTTTTTTGAATATTTAACTAATAATTAATGTGATGGATGCTCCTCCAAATCACTGTACATTTTCGCAAATCTTGGAACTAAACTGGACACGGCCACTCTCATGTCCTTTTCCATGTTGATTTTTGCTCTATACTTGATTTTTATCACAGTGATAGCCGAAAACCAGCCTCGCACAAATACGACGTAGAAAATGGAATTAAAATCAGCAGAGTCTTATCACTTAGAAGGGGATATTCATCTTTAAGTGAAATCCAAAATTCTGTCAATTACATACTGCCAAATTTTGCTTTCAAACTGATGTCGCAAGATAACTCGATAAAATTATCTTCTTCCGCAGAAGTAAATTCAGACGGAGCCACTAGTGTTCAATGGATCTTGAATCCATGCAAACCTATCGAAATTTTCATTTTGAAAGTATTTCTCAAACTAGATTATTAGCTGTGATAAGTGCCCTTCAAACGTATTTTTTATATCTTGAGAAAGGTCAAATTCATTTGATCGTCAAAAATTGCTGCAATATTAAAAAACAATCTTTCCCTGCATCTTCATTCAATTTTCTTCTCCATAGTTTGAGTTTTTTTTATAAAAGCTGATATTTTTTCCGGTGACTTCAAAAGATGCATCCTTTTTGCCTGCAGAGAGAGATAAAGGGAATTCAGCTTTTCAAAAATGTCGCATAAATATTCCAGTTTTATTAAAAAAATCGGCATCAGCAAAATCTTCTGTATCTCTGTATCCTTCCTCCATAAGAAAAATAAATATTTCTTGCCGCAATTCAAAGGTGTTCGTCTACCATAACCTCACACAGCTTTTTAAAGGACCTTGCTTTCAACACCTGATTCAGTGCAGGACTCAGGTTCTTTGACGCAAGCGCTTCTCTATGAATAATGCAGAGGGTTCACAGTGCATTTGATGATTTGCTTCAAAGACGTGCCTGTAATCCTCCCTAGCAGCCAGACATGGAGCGAGCTCCATCAGTACTTACACCAACGCACTTAGGCCAATTCAAATTATTTTTAGATATGAATGTATCCAGAATCTCGAACAGGTTCTGAGCATTCGCTCCTGCAGTGATATTTTTACAAAACAGAAGGTATTCTTTAATGTTATTACCATCTATAAACCGTACATAGCATATCAAATGAGCATCCTTATTATTACCCGTAGCTTCACCTAGCTGCAATCAAAATTTCCCTCCTTTAATTTTTTCAATCAATTAATTGTTGATATCTTGCGCCTTATGATGTATTCTCTGACCAATTGATATATTGGACAGACACTTTTAAAAGCATCTACCCAGCAGGCTCACCAACCATGCTGTTCACCATATCTACAGCAGCCGGAAGAATTAGTTCTTCTGCGATGGTATGAGCCTTCTTGCATTTCGCGATTCTGTAAGCCACCTTGTAAAATGCTAGTAAAGCGTTTTTTTTGTATAGATTAAAGTGACCAGACGTCCCGCTTTTTTTTTAAAAAAGTCCCGATTTTTGGAAAGAATGCACGGTAAGCTGGTGTTGAGACTTTGAAAGCCATTTTATATGTGAAATATAATTTAACAAATTTCATGACCTTTTAAACAACGACAGTAACTACTAAAAAAATTCCCTCTAATGAGAAATATGCCAAAGAATATAATAATACTATACATAATTTTTTTAATGTATTATATTTGTAAATTTTGCTTAAGTGAAATTAAAAAAATATATTTGAATCTTCCAAATGTATTTTGTTGTTGTTTCTGTTCTTTTAACTTCTTGGCCAAAAAATCACGAGGTTTGCTAATCTATATATTTTTAGTTTCTTATTTTGTTTTTTGTTTAGTTAGGCCAAATGTCTTGGTTCAAATAATTATGAAGCTTCTACAATATTTCGCGGCGCCCCTGTGAGAGGCCACTGCGCCTCGGGGCGTCGCGGCGCACAGTTTGGGAACCACTGTTTTAACCTATAAAATAAATGACAAAAATTAAATAAAAAAAATCTTTAAAAAACAATTAATAATTAAAAAAAATTAAAAATGACATTAACAATAAATTTGTATTATATGATGTCATTACATAGAAACGTTTTGCATTTTGAGTTTTCCTTTTTGCTTTTTTCTTTACCCACAACAAATACATCCATTTGGAAGTTACAAGACATTATTTATTGTAAAACAGATAATACTTTGAGCATGAATTTTCCACAAATTGATGCATTTATTAAATATGAAAATGCAGGAGAGGAAATAATCGAGTTTTATCTCTTCTGTGAGGTTACAATCATTTCTATCAAAAAGTAAATAAAATAGTTCCAACTTATATTGTGTTAGACTAGTTTACTCAGAACTCACTCATGTTTTCAATTATTTTACAAATTATAATTACCATATTTAGTTTACAACAAACTATATAATTAAAAAGAAAAGTGTAATGTGTATGCTTCTATTGAGCCACTTATCTATTTCAATGTCTTTTGAATTACAATTAACCAAACCTCACTTCTATACTTCCACCTAAAATGGTATAACTCCGTTAACTCGATCTTGTAACCAATCTTGAATCTTTTCTTTCTTTCTTGATTAATCTACAATTCCGTATTAATCTTTTCCTTAAATGGTGTATAATAATAACGACAGAAGCTCTACAATTACCTACGTAGACATTGTACCTTTAATCTAAATAAAATGCGTTTACTTTTACATATCCACATCTCGGCTGCCACAATTTAAAACACAGTATCCAACAATGTTGTTAAAAATGCATTCTTTAGTCCATGTAGATACTGTGTTTATTGCGCGTCTTTTTCGCTATCTAGAATAGCTGTATTTATTATAGTTACGGAGATAATTTTTGCCGAAACACAGTATCTACAGCACTAATTTTGGTTGCCTACATCAAAACACAGCAAAAGGCCTTTTTCAGTAATATAATATGAGCAAAACACAGTATGTGGTACTTACTGTAAATTGTAACCAACATCCACGTTGAATTTTTGACAAAAATTTACTCGTAGCACAGCATGTGAGAGTTAATGTGTATTGACTAGTTAATTTGGTAAATTATTTTAACTACATGCTCCAGTATTCACTCATATACTGCGATTTTGATCTGGAAATCTAGCCTAAAAATAATTCTGTTTTAAATTATTGTTGTGCCTGCTAGGTTTATTTTGTTCGGCGAGATTAATTTTAATATTCCTGGCTGTAGTGCACGCACAAAAGCTATGTTAAATATGTTAAAGTCTAGTGAGAGAATTTGTGAAAAATTAGTAAGCATAGGTAAATTTGTATATTTGTTTTATATAGGAAATAATTTCTTTTTGGATTTACATCGTATGACCATATTTTAAAAATGTGAATTGTTTGACCTTTACTTTGTGACCATTATTCACTACCAAATTATCCAGTAAGTGATATAATTATTTTATGCTCATTTTATGCAATAATTCTGTTTTAAACAAAAACATATCGCCACCGCCACCCGACGAATCTAAGGAAAACGTTGATGCCATTATTGTCGAAAACACTCAAGATGTAGCTGAAAGCTTAAGGTAAGTTGTTTGTTAGATATCGGCTTCAAAACAATTTATTTATATATGTATTGCTTTTTTTTAGTATTCTTTTGCCAAACGAAGTAGTTGTTGAAGAAATTAATATTGCTGCTGAAGAAACTGATTCAATTGATGCAGTAACAATGCCACTTAGGGCCGGTTTTTCCAACTCCGATTATAACGCCGGTTAGCGTAATCATTGATTAAAACACCGGTTAGGACAAATTTGCGTTTTTCCAACGCCGGTTAACTCTAATCGTTGATTAAGAACGTCGTTAATCGACCAAATTTTAACCGGCGAAAGAAATACCTGATAAAATATTAAACAGTGATTAGGCCTATATACACATGCGCATAACCTAGAAGATTTGAATTTCTGTCATTATTATTTCTGTTATTATTGACAGCTGTTGTTTTCATATGCATTTGTTTTACTGTATAAAAGTATTTTTTGGAATTAATTAATAATTATTTACATCAGTGATTTAGTAATTGTATTATTTCTTCTATAAATGTAATGAACAGTATACAAATAGCATAATATTAAATATGTGTAACTTTTAGCTTGCTACAGAAATTTAATTAATTAATAACTACGAATACATTCTTTTCTCTGATGAGGATGATACAGCTTTGGAAGTTTTTCTATTCTACTACAATTCTGGGACTTTACCTTCATTCGTGTGGATTCTAAGATCCTGTGGCAATTTATGCTTGCATTTGCTCATTCCCTTTTTGTAATTGCATTTAATAGCACTTTAGGTATGTCATTAACATATTAAACTATACTGAAAATTACAAATGAAATTGAAAATATGGAAGAAATTCTAGAGAAGCTGGTAGGTTTACGTTTAGATTATATGCAGATACTTTAAATTCTTTTAGCTGAACTGGTTTTGGATGAATAATGTACATGCCTGTAAAGTTGACGTGCAGTTAATTTCTGTACTAATAATTATTACAGGCACTGTCAAGTTCACACCGATTCCTCCAGAACATAACATTTATTATGTTGAAATCATGTAAACCAATTTGGAAACAAGATTTTCTCAATAAACCTTTGATTAATGGACATAAAATTAGTTAGAATGCATTGTTCTTAATAAACAGCTGATGTATGATCTTTCAGTAAAAATATCTGGCTTTATTCACCCCACAGGAATTTGGTGAAAGTTAAATCATCTCAGATATGGCAATGCAAAGTACAATATTTTATATCATTATAGTGTGACTGATAATCCAGCTTAAGACCCTCGATGTAGACTTTTCTTTTTCAGCAAACTTCCTATTTTTATGATTTTGTTACATATCATATATTTTACATAATTTTGGTAACTGTTAATTTCATATATGTACGTATATTGTATTAGTTTTTTCTTTTTTACAAAATTTTTGTATTTTTCAATAGCAATAAGTAATCAATAAATTTATTTCGTTTCAAGTTTGTGGCATTTGTTTTTTATTGAATAATAGAAATTTTAAATATGTGCTATGTACAGAGAAATTCTCATGCAATATTCACAAAATAAGTACTTAAACCTTATTTACTAAAATGAAATTTCTAATTACATATAAAGAATATAATCTTTAAAAAGAATAAAGGCAAAAAGCACAAAGAACAAATTCAAATATAGGAAATAGCGCCAATATTATTATAACAAATATGCTAATTTAGATCAAATGTACGAGCATTTTTGTTACCAACCTTCTAAAATAAACTCTTAATCACTGATCAGATAACCGACGTATTTCTTGGCGTTGAAAAACGCCGGTTAGAGATAATCAACGATTAAGCGTAATCAATGATTAGTTAACCGGATACTTTAACCGGTGTTGGAAAAACCGGCCCTTAGTGACGAAAGTGTTGACGACAGTATTGCTGATCCAAACTTTGTGTCAGTGATACAGAAACGTGTGATGATCAGCAAACGGCTCAGCAAAGTGAGACCAATCTTGAAGGTATTTCCACTGAAGAGGATAAACAAACCACCACTGAAGAATCTCCAAAAACGAGCAGAAATCTGACCGTAATAAAAGACAACATCCCATGAGACCCCCATGTTTCGAAAAATGTTGAAATAGCTGCCAAGAATTTACAGAAGAAGAACGTCAAGTCATTGGGGTGAATTATTGGAACTTCGATTACACAAGTTGCAGAAAGTGGCTTGCCAAGAATGTCCGTCCATTTAACTAACATTAAAAGAAGAACTGTTGTGCTCGAAGACCCTAACAAAGCAAGAAAGAAATATGGACGCTCGTATTTTTTCCCAAACAAAGGAAAAGTCTAAGAGTATATCGTTTATTCCTTTTAAACACACTTGGATACACAAACGACTCCGTTATTACAGAATTGTGCCTTGCGATGACTACGAATCCTGTGTGTAGCAATGTTAAAGAAAACCGAGGTGGCAGCAGCAAAAAATGTGATCTAGAACTTATAAAACGTCATATAGAGAGTTACAATCCATGTGTACGTCATTATCGACGCAACAATGCATCTAATATTAGATACCTACCTAGAGATCTTACACTTAAAATGTTGTACTAGGATTTCAACGAAAAACATCCAAATGTTTGTAAATTTGAGATTTACCGACAAACTCTTATATCCGAGCACCCTATATATTTCACGTCTTAACATTAAGATTATTTCCATTTCATTCATGTCTACTGAAATGAACATTCGTATTCACATAACACACACATAATACCCCCAAATAAATAAATAATATATGTAATCATTAACGTTACTACCACGCGATCATTTTAATTCTAAATTATAGCAGGCGGGATTTTTTTTATTAGGTTGTCCAGAATGTCAATTATTGATTAATTAACATTTAGAAACGTCACTTTGACAATTCAAATTGTAAATTAGTACTTATATACCAACTTAATTTAAATTTCACAGCCTGCTCTAATTTAGAATTTAAATGATCGCGCGGTACATGTCAACATACGAATATTAATTTTAGATATATATTGAATTTCTTTTATTAATAAGTAGTCAAAATTCTATTTTACTACAACCCGTCTATATTTAAATGGTTGTTATCATAGCTAAAATGTTAACTTTAAGTTTTCAAAATAAAGTTGTTTCAGTAACATTTAGATTCGTACTATGTTACTCCTTCCAACCATAAATATTGCATTATCTGTAACAACCATTTTCACATACTGATAACATCGTTATCTCACATATCTAAACATGCATTGCTTCAACTCTCTAAACCTTATAATAAGGATAATAAAGGAACCTTAAAATCTAATATTATTATTGACCTTCAACAGGTCCCTACATATTAAAACATCTTCCTGGAAGATATGAAGAATTAATTATTATACAGGATTTAGATTCTATGACAGATCATATCTACATTTAAGTATTTGGGGTTCATTCTCCCTATATCTACAGACAAACGTTTCCATTTCAGGTTAGGTCATTCAAAATAGTATTTTTTCTCACGAATTAGATTATTTATGGTAATTTAAATATAAACTGTTGTATTAAATACTTAGATACATTTTTTCGAAGGAATTTTAAAATGTTATTAATATGTTACAAGCATTATTATTTTTTTATTTCCTTTGCAGTTTGTTTACAAGTGTGACATTATTTGCTGCATTTGTTTTTGTGAATACATTAAGAAATATTTATGGCATATGGCTATTTTAAGAAATTGCATTTCAACTTGTCATACCCACCTTTGTATATGTACAGCAAGAGCGCGCGAGGTATGATCACCCGATGGTATACGTAAACTCGCATCTAAACGTGGTCCGATAATACATATTAGAGTTACGGCACAACATACTAGCATTGCCTGCTCATATTCGAACTCATAGTGATCTGATTATTTTTTCGCAGATTGACAAAAAAAACAAATTAAATTTTCTCTTTAAGTGATGATGATTGCTTAGATAACTAAGTCGATAATAACGCGAAGATTGTAATACTTATAACGTAATTATGATTATCCTTATGAAATTAAATAATAATGTAGTTGTGTAAAAAGTTATAGCAGTACAACTGGGTTTTAGAATGAAATAAAAACAACCCGCCTGAAACATCTGCAGAATAAATTAAGATGTCTAGAGAAAAATAAATAAATAGAAATTTCATGGTAAAAAAAAAATTTTAAATAAGTATAACAGAAATACCATAAAATAACATAAAAACGACCCTTGAAATAGAAATTAAAATTAGAGATTCTCTCCAGTAAATATAACAAAATAACAACTCTGGAAAAATAAGTTGAATACATTTATAGCAGAATTATGCATTCAAAAATAAAATAATTACTGCGTTTGAAAAGAAAGCATGTTTTGTCGAATAGATTGACCACGATGATAACATTTTACAACAAACTTTCGTTCTTCGATGGATAAAATGTCAATACTTAAATTTATAAAATGAGCAACCACTAAGAAAAATAATATTATATCTATATCTGGCGAACACAGCTGGCGGAGATCATTTTTTCGAATATACGTCCGAACAATATCGACTTGCATCGGGTGATCATACCCCGCGCGCTCAAGCGTATATGAATCCAGTTACAAGGGAAGAATTTACCTTCACCTATTGTTGTTATTTGTGATTTAAATAATAATAAGTTAGAATTATGATATGTACCTATAATTTTACAATGTTCCTTTTTTACAAATATCTAATATTTCATAATTTTATACAATGTTCAAATTAATATACTTCCAGTTAGGATGTTAGAGTGTGTTTTTTGTGTAGGTATCGTCTTTTCAAAATATATTTCTTCTTCTCCTTCTTCTTCTTCTTTTTCCCCCATTGTTTCTTTATATTTCCAATATATTATGTGCAATATAATATTTAACACAAATATAAATTTTCCTTTTTTAAACATTAACATTGAACGTTTTCTTTAATTCGATGTGTTTTGCACTGACATATTCATTGACTTATTTTATTATTCTATATTTCTATTCTGACAACCCTTCAAAACGTCCGTCTTTATGGTTATAGTAGTTCATTGCCAACTTGAACTACTTCAAATTTTCATGTATTCGATTTTTCTGAAGTCTACGTCTTTGCATTTTTTCTCTTTTTCAGTGGATTGCATTGGTAATATATTATGTATTTGTGTAGTGTTCTTTCTTACATAAAATATAAACCACATAAAGAATTTAATTTTTCTGTATTGGTATATCAAGACAAAAAAATGAGGTGTGGCCACCACACGACTTTCTTATACGTATGAGCATTTCAAACTATACAATTTTTAGAATATTTTATACAAAAATTATTCAAAATCCTATTCTAAGTACTTTCATTCTCTTAATAAATCGCTATAGAATGCATCCTTTGCAAGATATTCGAAAAAAAGTGCTACTCGCTAAGAGTAAAAGTGCTACTTCCGGTCCGAATTTTGAAATTTAATGTATACAAAAAATATTGCAAATTCAACTCTAAATACTTTTGTACTCTTAATAAATATATATAGAATGCATAATTTACGACATATTTGCAAAAAACCGCTATTCGGTAAGAGTAAAAGTGGTACTTCCGGTCCGAATTTTGAAATTTTTTTTATACAAAAGATATTTAAAATTTTCATGTAAATACTTTTATACTCGTAATGTACCTGCCTAGAAAGCATGACTTGCGAGATATTCGCAAAAAACCGATTTTCGATAAGAGTAAAAGACCTACTTCCGGTAGGAATTTCGAAAAACTTTTTAAATAAAATTGTTCTCAATTTTAATTTTAAGTACATATGAATTCTTTATAAATTTGTATAAACTTAGTATTTGACGAAATATTGGCAAAATTCGATTTTTATACTGAAGTAAACTGCTACTTCCGGTCTACCGATTTTACTGAAAACTAATCAGATCTCAAGAGGGAGATTATACACGTAAATACTAAATTTGGAATTGATATCTCCAGCGGTTTGACCGCTATCGTGGTCACAGACAGACAGACACACATACACACACACAGAGAGAGAGAGAGACATTTTTTAAAAACCATTTTTTGGTATCAGGGGACCTCAAAACGTGGACATCTGCAAAAATCTCGAGGTCGAAAATTTTCATCATCACAATACTTCCTTATACTACGTATAAGAAAGTAAAAACACTAAAGTGAAACATACTGACATTAGCTAATATAGAATACACTAGCAGTCCATCAATCTCTTCGAGCTTGAATCGCCTTTCGCGTCCGCTTACAGTTTTATTACAGTTCGCTGTAAAACGCCAAAAAAAATCATTTTTGATTTTCTAAACTTTTGGCACACCTTGTATAGACGTATATTTTTGTCCACGAAGTACTGTCACGGTGACAGGTGGAACGACAATTTAAAGCATCTTAACGTCAGTCTGACTTTTCGTTGTTGGACTTTGAAATTTAGATGCTATTTAGCGTAATACTAAGACTTGACACTAAAAGATTCATAGTTTTATTAGTTTTACACAATGAAAGGACTAAATCATTATTGAAAATGTAATATCAGATTTATTTTAATTTTGCATAATTTAACCTGCCAATTATCATGGCCCGCAAACATACTTTTGACATAACTTTTGTTATAATGCAAATTTGTGAACAATGCATGCCCATTACACAGAAGAATCAAGTTTTAAATAAAATGTTGGTATAGAATAAGTATGACTTATTACTTTTATTTATAATAGTGAATTTATAACTGGCTTCCATATTAATAATTAGTTTCATTTGTCTGCTCTGAAATTGTTCCTGTCAAAGTGAGTTTGCAGTGGCATTGAGTCGTCGCCTGTAGATCGTGCTCTGGCTATGTCGGTTGCCGAGACGATCCTATTATAATTTAAATATTTAGTAGTGACGCTGGTAGTTGAACTAAAAACAATAACCAAAAATAATACTGACCGACGTTGGAATATCTGTGTAAACATTTTGCTTACACACACTGTAAAAAGAATATAATTTGTAATTGTTGGATCATTTTGTGATTTTTATTAAGTATTTAAGGAAAAATAACACAAAAAGGTAGTTCATGATTACAACCAACCCATCGAAATAAGAGCCACCAGCCTGGGACACGATCATCATCAACCATCATCAGAATGTTTGATTAACAATTTGATTTAATGGTGTATTTTCAAACATATCGCATTAAATGATTGAACGCTGCCCATACTTCAAACTTTCTACTGACAATCAAACTATTTAGTAGAAGTAATTGTTGAATTAGACTGGAATATTTACTTTAGTAAATTGAATAGTTACAAAACAATTGTCATTACATTGGAATTTGATTCGTCTGTCACCTAGTAATAATAATATAAATCATATTTTAAGGTAATTGTCTAATACCGTGCCGTCAAATACTTTCCGCATTAGAGTAGGCTGTTTCTGAAGTTTTTAAGTAATCAATGTTGGTGTACATGCTAATTTTTTGAAAACTTCAAATTCTGGCAGTTGTCATACTTAAATTCAAATTATAGACGCCTATTATTATTTA
Source organism: Amphimallon solstitiale (assembly GCA_963170755.1). Taxonomy (NCBI): domain Eukaryota; kingdom Metazoa; phylum Arthropoda; class Insecta; order Coleoptera; family Scarabaeidae; genus Amphimallon; species Amphimallon solstitiale. Next base: position 76,475,029 of record OY720680.1, on the reverse strand, counting down.
TATGACATAACCAAACTATTAAAATTATGCACTGTCACCTACCATTAAAAAAAAAGCATGGCCGTCTCTAATGCGGAAAGTATTTGAAGGCACGGTATATAGGCAAAACTAAAATGGATCTGATAGCACTTTTCTCATTAATATTTTAGTCATTTCGCTGTATAAAATTTGTAATTTCATATCTTTTTGTGTCAAGGTCTACAATAAATATCGATGAAGCTTAAAAACATGAACCATGAAATATCAGACAGATGTCAGGGTGTTTAACCTTTTTTTTTTGAAATAATTCAAATGAATAATGAAAGCAGTTCAGATTTCATCACGAACTGAAATCGATTGATCGTTTTGACGTTTTATAACCTGCAATTAAATTTTTGTGAAATTGCCAATATTAATCAAAAGTCAGATGGACTTTTTCTGACAATTCTGACGTTTCCTGTAACATTTAAGCCACCTAACGTGAATGTTGAGTTGACCAACATTTCGCGTATGCTCTAGTTAAATATATCGGTGTTAAAATAATAATAGATGAGTAAAGATGGCTACACCCTTTAACTGTTACTTCATTTTAGTTTAATAATGTTCACCAATTTGGATCAGCGTTTCTTTGAATTACAATTAACTTAGGGCTTCCGGGACAATAGTCAATAGAAATAAATTTATATGACGTTCGTTGCAAATAATCAAGCTCATCAGTGCTCCATAATGTTTGTCATAAAATGTCGATATAAGTCATCAAGTGCTGATTATTCAATTTACTCTTTCCACCTTTTTTTTTTTTTTTTATTTAGGACACATTAATTTAATAGAATACTTGCTCTTTTTGTTATTCCATGAAACTCTTCGAGTTTGAATTGCTTCTTTGGAACGTGACTACTGCCAGTCGCAGAGGCATTTTAACGGTTATAAATTTTCTTTTAATTAGTTTATGAATGAAGATGCAAATTAAATGAAATATCTCTAGAAATTAATTATACATTATTGTGGCATCTATAATTATAGACAAATGCACTGATAGAAATATTGTCTTGATCTAAGAAAGTATATTTTCTTGCGTATATACAAAGCTTTAATTTACTTGATTTGAAACGGTCCGTTTTATTATAAGTAAATATTTCCAAACCGTTTTAAATCAAGTAAATTAAGGCTTTGTATATACGGAAGAAAATATATTTTCTTAGATCAAGACAATATTTCTAACAGTGTGGATTTATTAACTAAATAATTTCCCATAAAATGTTTAACATTTCTATAGAATTTACTGAAAGCTGATTACTTGGAACATTTCGTTGACATTCAAGTTTGATATAATGCGTGTGCACCTAGTCTAAGTTGAATGTAAGTAGGCCGAACAGGTAAACCTAAGATGGTTGTATGATCAAGATTTGTTGTATCATATATAAATTTCTTTGTTTTTTAAATTTGGTAGTACTCTAACTTTATTTGTCTCACGTTTTATGATAAACGTTGCCCATACGTTAAATTTTCTTGCAAACTGTCATGGTGGTGACAGTTCGATCTATTGCGAGAATGAATTGTCAAATTGAATGTCACTGTAGACATACCGTGCCTTCAATTAATTTTTTTTGGAATAACCTACGATTTCAATATTAATTTGAAAACACTGTGGAACTTTTCAATAAATTGACTTAACTATGACAGTAGTCAAAATGAAAAACATTACTATAGCACAGTATTCCCAAATTAATATTGATATCATAAGCAACTCTAAATTTAAATTAAAGACGCAGTATGTATATTTGTATGTAGAAAGATGACAGAGATGTGTCCAAGACATTAAAGATACGATAAATGACCGATACAATAGTAATAATAATAATAATTGATGATAATTGATGAGCAAGTGCTCTTTTAAGATTTTGATTTGAGTGGTTTTCCATCTGGTTATAGAAACTGAGCGCTCTTTCCTTGATGTAGTCAATAATGGTTGGGGTATTTGTTTCATTCATTATTTGATTATTTCGCATATACCATGGAGCATTTAGTATCATTCTAAGACTGGTGTTTTTTGATGTTGGTCTTGCACATATGCACCCATGCATATGTGAATATTGGACCTAATACTTGTTTGTAAAGTAGAATTTTGTTGTTCGTGTTCAGCTGGCTTTTTCTGCCTATAAGAGGCCATAGTTGACATCTTGTTTGTTTGGTTTTGGTTATCGTTATGTGTGTGTTATAATTGAGCTTTATATCCAGGTATATTCCCAGGTATTTAATTTCTCTACTCCATGGTATAGTGTTGTTGTTGATGGTTATTTCGTTGCCTGTTGTTTTCAGATTCCTTTGAAAGATTATTGCTTGGGATTTGTCTTCGTTTATTGTTGTCCTCCATTGTTTGAACCATTTTATCGTGTTGTCTAGGTGCGTTTGGAGTTCCTGTACCGCGTTCGTCGGACATCTTGATGTTGAGAGCAGTGCCGAATCATCTGCAAAGGTGGCCGTATTTAAGTATCTTGTAGGATTTGATACTGGTATGTCTGCTGTAAATATTGTATATAGGTGAGGTGACAGGCATGAGCCCTGGGGGACTCCCGCTGTTGGATGTTTTATTGAGGAAAGTGTGTTCTGGATGCTAACTTGAAAGCAGCGTCCTTGGAGAAAACTGTTCGTGATTTTTATGACGTGTGTTGGATAATTGTGTATTATCATTTTATATATGAGTCCCTGCCTCCAGACTTTATCAAATGCCTTTGCTATGTCGAGAAATACAGCTGCTGTCACTTGATTTTTGTTGAATCCGTCTTGGATAATCTCAGTGACTCTTGAAAGTTGTGTTATCGTTGAATGTTCTTCTCTAAAAACCCATGTTGATCTTCTGGTATTATGTCTTGATTGTCAGAGTGGTACTTTATCTTCTGTAGGATTATTTTTTCTATCACTTTGCTAATGGATGGTAACAGGCTTATGGGCCTGTAGCTGCTTGGTATTGTTTTTGGTTTTCCTGGTTTAGGTATAACTATTACTTTGGCATGTTTCCATATCTTTGGGAATGTTTGGAGTCTGATAACGGAGTTTGCTATTGCTAGAATTGACATTATTGCTTTTGGGGGGAGGTTTTGTAGTGATCTGTTGGTGATGTTGTCTATACCAGGAGCTTTTTTGGGATTTCATGCTTTAAGGATTGCTTTTAGGTTCTCGGCTGTGACTGGGTCGTTGCTAGGGGAGTGGGGTTCACGTATTTCTCTGCTTACTACTTTGTGAATCTGCATTACGTGTTGCATGTCTACTTCATCCAAGTTCGGAGTGAATTGCTCTTCTAGTGATTCCGCTAGAGCTTCTGCTTTTTCTTCTGCTGTGACTTGTGTGGAGTTATTGAATTGAAGTGGTGGGATTTGTATTTGTTCTCTTTTGATTGCCTTGATTATTTTCCATGTCTTAGAGGGCTCTGCACCTATTTCTTCGAGTGTTCTTTGCCATTCTACATTTTTCGGTTCCAGTAATTCCTTATGTACTTGATGTTGAAGGTTGTTTAGTATAGTTTTGTCTTCTCCTAGCTCTGTTCTTTTCCTTTATTAGTTCTTTAATATGATGTGGTAGACTACCTGATTTATATATCCTTTCTATTTTGATGGTGTTATTTTCAACAGCGTTTGTTATTTTATCTTGTAGTGATTTTATGTTCTGTTCTAATTCTGCAGTGTTTTGTATTTTAGGAACTGCAGTGATGGTTTGTTCTAGTTCTGTTTTGTAGCCGGCCCAGTCTGTCTTGAAGGTGTGATATGTTCTTTCGGTTATGTCTTCGTTCCAAGTTATTATAATTGGAATGTGATCAGAGCTCATGACACTTTCAGTTTCTATCTTTATGGTTTTGTTAATGTTTTTACTGATTGCTAAGTCTAATTGTCTAATTGTGTGCATCTAGCCCAAGGTGAACGTCGACAGACCAAAAAAAAAAAAAAAACCAAGACGGTTCGGCAATGAAATGTTGTTTCATGTTATTCGTTCTATAAAATTTGTAGTACCATGCCTTGTGTCATGTTTACGATAAAAATAGTGTATACTTCAAATTTTTTGACAGACTGTCATCGTGACTTATACGACAATAAAAAGTTGATGTTTAACCAAATTGTCGTTCCACCTGTCATCGTGACAATACTTCGTTGTTGTGTATTCGTTCACACATAAACTTGTGAGAACGAAATGTCAGACTGAGAGTGCTTAACAACATTGTCTTTCCAATTGTCAAATGAAATTAACAACATAACATGATGAACTTTAACAAAACATGTTTTAAACTTACAGGTCATTGAGAGAATTAATTAATTTTCATATTACGCTTTAATAGTATATATATATATGTACTTTGTAAAACCCAATCAAAAATCTTGCTGGCTCCTAATACCATTTAACCGAAAATGTACTTCTGATTAGTTTGTGCCAACCCGCATGGTCGCATACTTTAAATGCTTGCTTTTATAACTGAATTGATAAACGAAATTACATAAATGCTTATGGGAATTTTACATATTTGATGTATTTATGTTATTTCGAAGTGTTTCGGACACATCTGACAAATAAAGAAAACTCAGATGATTCTTTATTTAGGCTTGCTTCGGTACTTCTTTCGCGAGAAGTGACGACATTTCGATGACATATATAATTTGTATTTAATATATCTTAATAAAATATAGAAAGATCGTTATATTTGTCACTGTACTTACGTGCGATTATACACTTTAAGTTTATTTTATCATATCCGTCGGCATTGTTCATATATTCATAAATAGAAAAGAAATAGTAACAATTGATAATAATAACACTAATACGTATCTGAAAGGTACCACATTTCCTTCATAATCCCTTTATTTGTCGGCCTTCTGACATTTAAACTTGACAACCGATCGATAAACGTGAATAGATAGTCATTATATGTGTGTATTGCACGACTGGTGCTTTCCGCCAATTTTGACGTTTCCCGGCAAATGCCATATCGCGAACTCAAACTGATTTGACGGTTTTGATAATTTATAACCTGAAATTGAATTTTTCGTGCGTTTAACTTAACCTTATCCGAAGTTTGATGTGTCACGGTCATCTGTATCGATCCACCGCCATTTTAAAATCGAACCTAGTCCATATTTTTTATTTTACACGTAGGCCTTATGGCAAAATACTATGATTCATACTCTTTTTCTGCACGTTCTAAAATTTTCAAAAACTCCTTTCGGGCCCTCGTTCTCTCTTCGGAGACGTGAAAAATGGCCTAAGGCACGTGGGACCGTGGTCCCCGTCGCGTGACACTTTCGTTCCCACCGTAGATGCGCCAGGTTCTCAGAAAACTGTCTCCCCAATTCGTCAATTTTGGGGTATAGCTTTGCCGTTTTAATCGTTCGTGTTAAAAAGAGCGAGACAATTGGCTTTTAGTATATATAACTAGATAAACTACTTATTTCAAATAAAACCGTATTCACTACGTAGATAAATATTCCTGACTCGTAAAGAACTTTGAAAGAACAGAAAAAACATATTATATTCGCACATGCAAAACACTTCCATAGATGTACAGTTCTCCTGACAATATGTCTAATATTTGTAGGTCCAGCTATAACTTTATTATGAATGAAATAGTCAATCTTTTCAGCCCCTGAGGTTCGACGTAAAATATATGTACGTTTTATTTGGGATGTTTTTGCAATTTTATGTGGGCTTTTTACTCGCATTGTAAGTATATCTGAAATATCCATGATTTTAAAGTTTGCTTTAAGATCAACACACTAATATGGACACAATAATAAAGAATGATTTTATCATAAACCAAAATATATTTAACGTTTTACTTTCTTATACGTAGGATAAGGAAGTATTGTGATGATGAAAATTTGCGACCTCGAGATTTTTGCAGATGTCCACGTTTTGAGGTCCCCTGATACCAAAAAAGTGGTTTTTAAAAAATGTCTGTGTGTGTGTGTGTGTCTGCCTATGTGTCTGTCTGTCTGTCTGTCTGTCTGTGACCACGATAGCGGTCAAACCGCTGGAGATATCAATTCCAAATTTTGTATTTACGTGTATAATCTCCCTCTTGAGATCTGATTAGTTTTTCAGTAAAATTGGTAGACCGGAAGTAGCAGTTTACTTCAGTATAAAAATCGAATTTTGCCAATATTTCGTCAAATACTAAGTTTATACAAATTTATAAAGAATTCATATGTACTTAGAATTAAAACTGAGAAAAATTTTATTTAAGAAGTTTTTCGAAATTCCTACCGGAAGTAGGTCTTTTACTCTTATCGAAAATCGGTTTTTTGCGAATATTTCGCAAATCATGCTCTTTAGACAGGTACGTTACGGGTATAAAAGTATTTAAAACATAATTTTCAATATCTTTTGTATAAAAAAAATTTCAAAATTCGGACCGGAAGTACCACTTTTACTCTTATCGAATAGCGATTTTTTGCAAATATGTCGTAAGTTATGCATTCTATATATATTTATGAAGAGTACAAAAGTATTTAGAGTTGGATTTGGAATATTTTTTGTATAAATGAAATTTCAAAATTCGGACCGGAAGTAACACTTTCATACGTATAAGAATGTCGTGTGGTGGCCACAGCTCATTTTTATACATATATACACTCTAAAAGTGCACGCACACTGAGGCGAGGCGAAGCGAAGCGCATTTATTACGCCTTTAGAAATGTACGTAAGCTTCGCTTCGGCACGCGACGCCCCAGTGTGCGGGCAACCATTTGATTACGTGCATTTTTATCAGGCGTAATAAATGCGCTTCTCTTCGCTTCGCTTCGCCTCGCCTCACTGTGCGGGCACCTTAAGGCATAATGTATTAATATCAATAAGATAAATTATTTTTGTTCTGTATAAAAACTCTTATTTGCTTTACGAGAAGCCGGAGCGCAGAGGTAATTTTTTAAATTATAGGTGTAAAATTGTATTGAATGTACAGGTGCAAATTTTCTATCTCCCCCATAAAAACTTTCTTGATATTGAAGATACAGAATCCGTTAAATTAGCAAAGTTGTTAAGGGGTTTGAGGAGCATTTGATAGGGTTTTCAAATTCAGATTTAACATTTGATGTCAACTTTTGAAGACATTTAAAAAAAAATTAAAATTGCCGAAATTTTCAATTATACATATCTTCGTAACCGTTAGAAATAGAACAAAACTAAAAATCCATCTTGCAGTATTTTCTACGTAGAATTTAATAATCTTAATTAAAAATTCATGGCCAACTTAATTATCAAGATATAACAAAATAAATTTTTGAAAAAGATTATCATACCAAACGTTATATCCATGAAATCAGAAAAAAATAATAATTTTTATAAAGTCATGGCCAACTATGATTGCTATTTAAAAAAAAACGTAGTTTATATTTTGATAATTCAGTTGGCCACGAATTTTTGATTTGGATTTTTAAATGTCTACATAAAATTACTACAAGTTACCCATTTTTGGTTTTGTTCTTTTTAATGGTTACGAAGAAATTGTGTGATTGAAAATGATTGAAAATAATTAAACGAAAATGTCAGATTATTATATCGATATGCCGTTTGATGGTTAGACAGTTAGTAAAATGGCCGTACGTGTCTATCGTTACTACGACAACGTTGGTAACGTTATGTTCTTATTGGCGGAATGTAGGGAATAATGGTAACGTTATCTCTCGTTATTCGCCGGTCGCCTATTGAGTCCTATTATTAACCAATAACGATTAATACGTATAATACCTACTGTATTGTTTAGTCATCGATAAAATTATTAAAATCCTTTTTCTTATATAAGACACCTATATATATTTTTGATATGTTTTAGTTGTCACTCATAAGCCCATCTTAGTGTCATTATATTCGGAAGATCTGTATTCAAAACACATATGAGGTTTAATTTAACTCATTTTTATTAAGGTTTTTAACAGAAAGAGAATACTAATTTGTAATCTTATTGTAAAATAAAAGGAAATATTATTCCAACCGAACGCAAAGCATATTAATCGCTATCATTGTCTTCTTGTTCTTCATCTTCTTCTTCGTCACCATCGAGGTTCTTTTAACAATTTCAGGACAGCTTCATATAAGGGTTCTCTTTTGGAAAGTGCACCTACAAATTGCTATAAAGATTAAATATAGGGATCGGACGATAATAAGGGCCCACAAAACACATCTCTGATTGTTTTCTCTCTTGAAAACTCTCTATCATAAAATTCCTTATATCTTCTGAAATCTTTGTTACAGGATTCAAGAGCCTCATCTGAAAACATTCCAATGGAAAGAGAAACAGATTTATCGATTTCCGGTCAATGAATTAGGATTCTATGAAGGCTTGAATGTAATACTATGGATAAAACTCCACAAGCATTTTCGGTGTTCATGTACAATACTGCGTAGCCTCTGCATGCACTTCATACCTAGAGCACATTGTTGCCTGGATTACGTAAAGCCGCTTTAGGAACAGTCGTAGATAAAAATGCTTTTTCAGTTCTTGGCACTTCATATATTAAACTGAGTTAACAACAAAACATATTATTTAAACAAATATGCGTAACACTGAAATATGCATACTCTTAAAATTGCTTTCTTGCTGCACATTCACTGGTTAGAAAAATCTTTATAGAACCACCACACTGAAACTAATCAAACTACTGATGGAATTGGTGTCATTCCATCAGTAGTGCATTTGTATGGTTCATTGTGGTTGGTTAACTTATAAATCGCTTAAATTAAATGTGTTATACTTTTTTTATTGTCATAGCGACGGGCGATAAAGTATAACAATTCTTGCACAAAAAAACGAACTGTCTCATTGAAAACGAAGTCATTGGAAATATTATTTTCACCATAAATTCTGTAATTTTTTCCACCCAGAATTTAAAAAATTGCTTCTGTGTGGCACCGCCGGCTTTGAGTCGTACTTCTACCGGGATATCAACAATTAAATTGGTCAATGGTGGTCATGGATTTTAAAATTATTGTCGTAGCGTGCATCGTACATTTAAGTATGTCATAATTTTTTGAATGTCAAAATCTGTCAAGTTATTGTGTTGAAGTTTTCTAATCCTGCACGGTAATTGAATCAGGGTTCTCACCACAGAGCACGAAATTTACATGATTGAAGCCTATTTTCGAACGGGTGTGCTAGTTAATGGAACTTGAGAATACAGTCTACGTTTGTGTTTGGACAATTTGCGAGAGCACTTCCCAGCCGTAGCAGTATTACCGGACAATTTTTATGGATGCCTTACAAATTGTGTTTCGCGAAACTGGTTCTGTGACGCATAAAAAAGGTGCTGGTAGACCAAGAGTTCGTACAGAAGAAGTTATTAATGACGTTCTTCAAAGTATGGAAGAAGAGCCTACAAACGCAAAACGCTTTTCACAGCAAAACTAAACTTGTAAACTTGTGCATTGAACAAAACAGGGGACATTTCCAACAATTATTGTAATTTAGTTTTTCTGGTTAATAAAAGTTATTTTTCTACTCCCATACTTTAATTGTATTATTAGATATGCCGAACCTGTACTATAATGATGTTCATTACGATACAGATTTTCATTATGTTACAAGTTTATATCCAATAGGAATACAGATATTTCATTACGATACAAGTTTATATCCAATAGGAATGCGACATTTCAATATTCAAACAATATTCAATATGGCGACTGCATATCTGACAGATATACAAATTAAATAAATGTGACAGTTCCCTGCAATTTACAAGTAAGTACTTAAAATTTGTGCTTTTTTGAAAATATAAACGGTAAAAATGAGGGATAATGACAGTGAAATGTAATAATTGACTCCACCAGAAATTATGGAACAGGCCTTAGTAGCCACGAATAATTTATTACCAGCCAAATTCACAAAAACGTACGGAAAATTTTAACCTCAATTTATGAAATGGATTGTTCAAAAAATATGTTTTATTATGGGGTCGTAGAAAAAATAGTGTATGCAACTCGCATTTGATGGCTATTAAGACACTCGTATTCATTACAATACTCGGCTTCGCCTCGTATTGTAATTCTCTTACTCGTGTCTTAATAGCTATCATTAAATGCTCATTGCATAATATACTATTTTCTACTCCCATACTTTAATTGTATTATTAGATATGCCGAACCTGTACTATAATGATGTTCATTACGATATAGATTTTCATTATGTTACAAGTTTATATCCAATAGGAACACAGATCTTTCATTACGATACAAGTTTATATCCAATAGGAATGCGACATTTCAATATTCAAACAATATTCAATATGACGACTGCATATCTGACAGATATACAAATTAAATAAATGTGACAGTTCTCTGCAATTTACAAGTAAGTACTTAAAATTTGTGCTTTTTTGAAAATATAAACGGTAAAAATGAGGGATAATGACAGTGAAATGTAATAATTGACTCCACCAGAAGTTATGGAACAAGCCTTAGTAGCCACGAACAATTTATTACCAGCCGAATTCACAAAAACGTACGGAAAATTTTAACCTCAATTTATGAAATGGATTATTCAAAAAATATGTTTTATTATGGGGTCGTAGAAAAAATAGTGTATGCAACTCGCATTTAATGGCTATTAAGACACTCATTATAATACTCGGTTTCGCCTCGTATTGTAATTTTCTTACTCGTGTCTTAATAGCTATCATTAAATGCTCATTGCATAATAAACTATTCATAACTTGTAGTTCATTATTATTTTACAGCTGAACTAAGTAGGTAACACATTTGTAGGTTATTGATAATGTCAGTGTAGCTTGACAATGATTGAATTATTTCAAAAGGATTTAAACTAAGACAAGCGTTTTATATTCCATGGCCAACATTGACCAATTTAATTTTTGATATCATAGTAGAAGCCTCTCGAAACTATTAGGAATAGTAAACACGAGAATAATCTCCAATTTGCAAGATCATTGAAACCCATATATTTAAGCACTCCCGGCATATGAGGAGACAGAGTAGACAGTCCGACTAGTGCGGTCGGATATTATTATTATTAAAATAAAATGTATTTTTATTAAATGCCAGCGTACAATACTTATACCCAATTTGATTTATTGCTTATTCTGTGAAAAATAATTCATATTAATATAAACCTTTGTGGCAAATAAATATGTTGGAACACAATAAATTCATTGCTCTGCAGATACGTTCATGTAAAGTAATTCATCGCTTTATTTCTTATACCTTATCACTAGGGAGCGGAATCGAGCGAGCTAAACTACCACGGAGCCACAACCGTGAAAAGAAATAATGTAAACAACTGCGTGTTGTTTACATTATATCTGAATAGCACTAATTCATAGGGCGAACTGTAACATCTGTTTACTTCAGAGAATCAGAGAAAAAACTGCCATAAAATAAGGAATTTTATGAATAAAATCCTTTCTTCATCGGCGTAGGTACAAGGGTGACAAGTTTTTAAAATTTATTATATTTACCTTATATTTCGCAATATAATATGTATGTTTCAATAACATACGCGTACATTTTTAGTTATCATTTATTTAGATCTAGAACGTTGTTTATGTTACTTTTTCTGAGATAAAAATTAATTGTCAGTGATTCCGAAATTTATTGCAAAGTCTGTAAAATATCGTCACTTAGCTTTGCTAAAACATACACAGAAATAGTTCTCATGCAGAGAATTTCGATAGTTTACAAAATTTCGTTACATGTTTAAATGACGATGCTCGAAGTATTTCTGAGTGCAAGGAACTAACACAAATCCCAAATTTAAAAAATCAGTTGTTATTCCTTCAGGAACACTTTGGAAATTTGCCTAAACTAATGACATATTTTGAAAATCGAATCTCAAATTAAAAAATGAGGTGTGGCCACCACACGACTTTCTTATACGTATGAGCGTTTCACACTATACTATATTTTTTTTACACAAAAATTATTCAAAATCCTATTCTAAGTACTTCTGTTCTCTTAATAAATCGCTATAGAATGCATACTTAGCAAGATATTCGAAAAAAGGACTACTCCCTAAGAGTAAAAGTGTTACTTCCGGTCCGAATTTTGAAATTTCATATATTCAAAAAATATTGCAAATCTAGCACTAAATACTTTTGTATTCTTGATAAATACATATAGAATGCATAATTTACGACATATTCGCAAAAAATCGCTATTCGATAAGAGTAAAAGTGGTAATTCCGTTCTGAATTTTGAAATTGTTTTTATGCAAAAGATATTGAAAATTACGTTTTAAATACTTTTATACCCGTAACGTACCTGTCTAAAAAGGACATGCGAAATATTCGCAAAAAACTGATTTTCGATAGGAGTAAAAGACCTACTTCCGGTAGCAGCTTCGAAAAACTTTTTAAATAAAATTGTTCTCAATTTTAATTTCAAGTACATATGAATTCTTTATAAATTTGTTTAAATTTAGTAGTAGACGAAATATTGGCAAAATTTAATTTTTTCACTGAAGTAAACTGCTACTTCCGGTCTACCGAATTTACTGAAAAACTACTCAGATCTCAAGAGGGAGATTAGACACGTAAATACAAAATTTGGAATTGATATCTACAGCGGTTATCGTGGTCACATAGAGACACACAGACATTTTTTAAAAACATCTTTTTCGGTATCAGGGGACTTCAAAACGTGGACATCTGCAAAAATCTCGAAGTCGAAAATTTCACATTACCTCCTTATACTACGTATAAGAAAGTAAAAATGGATTAACCACATTAGATGTGGCTATTAATAATTCCAAGTGACACACAAATCCCAAATTTAAAAAATCTGTTATTATTCCTTCAGGAACTCTTTGGAAATTTGCCTAAACTAATCACATATTCTGAAAATTGAAATCTCAAATTAAAAGATGGATTAACCACATTACACGTGGGCTATTAATAATTTCAAAACTATTCCAAGTGACTTCGGATGTGGCCTTCGGCAAAAGTTAGACGCAGTTTTTAATAGAAATCCAGGTTTAATAACATTGCGGCAATTGTGTATGCTAATGTAGAAGGAACGTTTTCTATCTACAAGGATGTACTTAATTCAAAGAGAACAAGTCTTACATAAGAGAAAATGAACAAATAGTAGGGTATTTTGTATTTTATAATCACCAGCCACTTGTTATTCAATTATATAAATAAAATTATAACCTCTTTAAAAAGACAACATTTCAATAGCGCGCCCATGGGCGATGAGTCATGACTCGCTCGATTCCGCTCCCTACTTATCACCGTTCCTTTACACATTTCTTCTAAATCGAACGAAATAACAAAAAAAAATTCTATAAAATATCTAGCAAGCCATGCACTTTTTCCATCAAACACAACTCTAATTAAATAGAGCTATTAAAACTGCAATTCTTTTATCATTCTACCGAATCTCTATCTGTCGTAGTTTCCGAAATTCTGGTACTAAACATCGGAAAAAAGCGGACCCTGTATACATATATAAAAAATGAGGTGTGGCCACCACACGACTCTCTTATACGTATGAGCGTTTCAAACTATACAATTTTAAGAATTTTTTTACACAAAAATTATTCAAAATACTATTCTAAGTACTTTTATTCTCTTAATATATCGCTATAGAATACATACTTTGCAAGATATTCGAAAAAAGTGCTACTCCCTAAGAGTAAAAGTGTTACTTCCGGTCCGAATTTTAAAATTTCATATATACAAAAAATATTGCAAATCTAGAATTAACTACTTTTGTACTCTTGATAAATATATATAGAATGCATAACTTACGACATATTTGCAAAAAATCGCTATTCGATAAGAGTAAAAGTGGCACTTCCGGTCAGAATTTTGAAATTTTCTTTATACAAAAGATATTGAAAATTATGTTTTAAATACTTTTATACTCGTAACGTACTTGTCTAAAAAGCATGACTTGCGAAATATTCGCAAGAAGCTGATTTTCGATAAGAGTAAAAGACCTACTTCCGGTAGGAATTTCGAAAAACTTTTTCAATAAAATTATTCTCAATTTTAATTATAAGTACATATGAATTCTTTATAAATTTGTTTAAACTTAGTAGTTGACGAAATATTGGCAAAATTCGTTTTTTTCGCTGAAGTAAACTGCTACTTCCGGTCTACCGATTTTACTGAAAAACTAATCAGATCTCAAGAGGGAGATTATACACGTAAATACAAAATTTGGAATTGATATCTACAGCGGTTTGACCGCTATCGTGGTCACACACACACACACAGACACACACACAGCCACACAGACATTTTTTAAAAACCACTTTTTCGGTATCAGGGCACTTCAAAACGTGGACATCTGCAAAAATCTCGAGGTCGAAAATTTTCATCATCACAATACTTCCTTATACTATGTATAAGAAAGTAAAATGAATACTGGAAGCCGTTACTTTGTGATATTCCCTGTTAGAAATAAATAAAACGTCTTTTATACTTTTTTATACCACTATAATTCGGTAAATGGGTGTTTTACTCCAACTCAGCATTTCAAGACGAATTAAAATAATATATACACTCAAAATTGTATATCGTAATTTTTTGTATACATTTCATACTTGGTATTGGAGCACAGAGATTGTTTGTTCTTTATGTATTTGATGTAGTTTAACAAGCGGGTTATTGTGTGCGTTTCTAACGTGCCTTACATGTATCTTTCGTAATATCGTTGGAGTTATCAATTTATGAATGAATATGATGCCTATGCGTTCAAGTTAAAGTGCGTCCTAATTGCGCTCGGCTCGTGTAGATTGGCAACCTTTTTGTTGAGAGAAGTGTACATAACACTATTCATTTAACCTTTTTTATACGGCATAATGTTTTTTCTTTTATTTTTTACCCATATATGTACTTTTGTATGCGTAACTAAATATAAAGAAAAAGTGTTGGTATTACTATTATAGGAATATATAACAGCAAAGATAATAAAAATTAAATATAAATATATACAAAGTAAAGCCAAAAACAAATATAACCGATGACATACAAATACTGTTATTCATTGATGTCAGACATAGTATATGTGCCTAACCATACTGAAAATGAAAACGCAACAGAATGGCTTGATGTGCGTCTCTCCAATTAAATGAGCTTTACCATTAAGTACAATGCGGAACCTATGCGGTAAGAACTGTTGCGTTTTCATTTTTAGTTTTGGTAATTGTAATTATTTGGTGTTTATACTTTTCTAGTGTATCATGTTGTCTTTTAAAAAATTGCATGTATTTTTCTATGTGATCAGCATGTTTCGTTCCGAAGTACCTACGAAGTTTAGCTGGTACCAAAGAACTGTTTGCGAGTGTTTTATGATATAACACACACATTGCCTGTCTAGAGCCTCTGAATTGACAATAGACGTGAATCCAAACTTTAAATAACTTTCATTGTACTTCCGCTTTGATCCGTTCATATGTAACATTTGTTTTTCAATATTACTTTTTGAAGACACCACCTCTTCCGTTTGTTATAGTTCCTGTCTTTAACATGAAATCCATGGATAATTTTTGAATAATATTTAAATTCTGTAAAATGAAATACAATTTTGTTCAAATGTATCTTTTACGCAAATTAAAGCAATTTATAAAAACCTAATGCCATGTGGATAATTTTCGAATAGTTTCGATTCGAATACAGTTAAATTTTAATTATTAAAGCAACATAGGTTTCTAAACCATTCCATGTCTTCAAGAAACACCTACTAACTCTCTGCGGAATATACTCTAGGAAACCCTGTTGTAGTGAATATAATTAAATTGTGCAATGCTGATTTGCAGTGCTTCGTGATCCATCTGTCCCATAATTGTTACATCAGCAGGTGCTTTTGGAAATGCTAATTTCTTTATTTGTCTTTATTCACCTGTAAAATATTACGGAATATATAAATAAGTTTCTTTTTTATGTTTTTGACCGTTCTCATTTCCGCTTTATGGTATATACTTTGTAGATTTATTATTATTATTTATATATTATCTTACTTATAGTTAGAGTATCCTTATTTTTATTGAGTTTAATAATGTTACTCGAAGAAGAAATGAATACAAAAATATAATTAATTTATATAAGAAAATACAAATACATATATATTTATTAGTATATTGTCTATTATACTAAGCCTTACTATTTCTTCACTTGAATATTTTTTCTTTTTGGCAATATATAGGCCTTCACATAAAAATCTCCAAACAGTAAGAACATGAAGAAGTTTTGAGGAATAAGCACTAAAGAGATCCATTTCGGGAAAGCACAATCACTGTTGATCAATATCCATGCAAATAGAAGAAAAATAAGTCCAAACTGCAACTAAAAGTATGATTTATTTTATAGAATTTTCTACATATTCCATCACTATATACTTACAATTTGAAGATGAGTTATTTGTTTTTTAATCAGTATGTTGTTACGATACGACTTGTCCAATACACTTAGAAAATAATAACCGTACATTAATATGTGGACCAAGCAATTTAAATAGCCCACATAAATAGCACTTCCTCCTGCTACAAATATGCAGCCAATCCACGCCGCCACAACCATTCCTGCGTGATGGTACACATGTAAAAAGGATATCTGGTGATAGTTTCTTCTTAGAACAAAGAAAATCTATAACAAAACAACAATATAACTAACTAAATTTCACAAATTAGTCAAAACAAAGAATATTGCTAAATATGAGCAAGTATTTTAATATGGGTTTCGATTAGACCTGTCAAAATAGCAGTACTTGTAAAGTAAGTAAACATATAAACCAAGAATATGAACAGTTAGTTCAGACTGAAATAACAACTACTACGTCTCTAGTAATAAACGTGCAACTATGTTGAATATTGTAAATTCATTGAAGAGGTCAACATTTAGCGGACTTATTCATAGAAGATAAATGTTTTTAATTTAAATAAAATTTTGAAAGTTATGGCACAACTACTTCAGGAATCGCCACTTAACCCTGAATCTGCAATGCAAAATTCTCATTCTGTTTCATCAACTTTTTTCAATACTATGTCCAAGTTGAAATTTGGTGAAATCGAAGTTTGTAACTTCTTTAACTATCTTAAACCAAACAGTTCGGTGAGCATCTGTAACTTAGCAAGCGCGCTACTTAAAAACTTTAGGGGCTATTTCGTGAAGCCAATTAACGCATCAAAATCTCCTTCAAGCTGGAAGCTGTTCCGGATGCACTAAAAATAGCTATTATTAAATATTACATAAAAAAGGGAACAGAATAGACATTCCAATACATGTAAACTACTGGAATATTCTATGTTCTATAGATTACTCAGCTTTTTCAAGCAAATTATATCAAATAACCAGCGTGGGTGCCATGGGTTTTACTTTATTTCGGAAACGTATTGGGGGAAGAGAGTATCCACAGCTAGGGAAATTATGCGATTCCATATAAAACAATAGAAAAAAATATATAAAAAATCCATTTGACTATTTGGACAACAAAATTTTGCTTTCGAAGCCGTATGACTATGGTATACTAGAAGTAGTAGCCAATTGGTTACAGTTTTAAATAAAACACCCTCAGTAGTGCGCCGCAGTAACGTTGATTATTAACAACTGCAGAGCCAATTTATAGATCAGCATTAACTAAAACTGAGATAGGGTACCACGAACCTCGATCGTGTGCCCAGTATTATTTATATGTTATCAATCTTCCAAATCAGCTGAATAAAGGCGCCATCACTAAGTGTTCTGATGAAATGCTCAATCTGATCACAAATGAAGGAAATTTAGAATTAGCAGAAAACAAAATGTTAAAAAAATTTCATAATTGGTTTTTTGGTAACGTTATTTCTGATTCTAAACAAATTAAAAATTTTCTTAGATTCCATCCTAAATAAGCACTAATGAATCAACATTGTTACATTTCAATTAATTACACACAAATACAATACTTACTATGGTCATATATGCTTGTACATGGCGGGCGAATTTCTTAATTCGAAGCAGACCTGCAATAACCATGCCACGAAATATACTGGGTTTCGAAATTTAGAAAGACAAGTTATCTTTTCCATTGTTAAACACAGTAGTTATTTATAAACCAAGTGCGGGAAGACTATTTTCCCGGGGCATTGATAGCGTGAACCACGATAAATTGTATACGAAATTGAAAAACATGGAAATACAAGGAGTGTCCTTGGATCTGATGCGCACTTATCTTACTAACAGAAAGCAACGAGTGGTGTCGCTTGATGGAAGATCTGGCAAGACACTCCATCCGATTGGAAGGATGTACGGAGGGGAGTTCAGCAGTGTTCCGTTTTGGGACTTCTTCTGTTCTTATTATATGCCAATGGAATACCGAATATCGTCAGCTACTTGACTACGCCCTATGCTGATGACACATCAGTTATAATAAAAGCAGATAAAAACCTCCTAAACCAAGAAATAATCACAACATAAATTTGACACGTGGTTGTTGCACAATGATCTGAAGCTAAATATTAAAAAAACGCAAATTCTTCATTTTGGCTATTTTAAAAAGACTAAACTGACATTAGATTATAATGGAGAAGAACTTCCAACTAATAATGAATTAAAATTTCTGGGTTTATATTTAGATAGCCAGTTGAACTGGAAGCGACACATAGAGTATCTATCTGGAAGCATATCTGGATTTGGTTATGCTCTTCGCACTATTGCAGGTTTTGTGAACAAAGACGCTGCATTAAGTGCGTACTACTCATATGTCCACTCGAGATTGCGTTATGGTGTTATTTTCTGAGGGGCATCTGTGGGGGTGTCGCGATTATTTGTGCTTCAAAAGAAGTGCTTAAAAGATGTCTTCAATATTAAACAAAGAGATTCATGCAATTGTTAATAAAATACTAACGCTTCCATCCTTGTATGTATTGGAATATACACTTTTTGTAAAAACTAACTACAATCTCTTCAGAGAACAAGAATTGAGACATGGATATGATACGAGAGGTGGTGCTGATGCATATCTTGAACCTCTACAAACAACAAAAAGTGATAAAGGTACCATTTATCAATAAATTTAAAACAAAGACCACTGACTGAATTTAAGAGAAAGCTGTTCCACCTGCTTTCCGTCAAAGCTTTTTACACAATACAAGACTTTTTAAATTATTAATTTTAATGTGTTTACTATATCACTTTTAATGTAATTGTTTTCAATATTTTTATTAAGGTTTCACTATATGTTATTGACATGTTCCACGGTTTGTGTATTATGGAATAATATTATCTAGGATGCACTAATATAGCTACCTATTTTAAGATTAAATTATTTTTGTTATGATATTTTAATTAAGTAGGTTAGTGTTTTTCTTCTTGCTTCTATCACCTTTATTCTTGCATGTCTTGCATTGCTATGTGCAGGCAATATGAGATATTTAAAAAAAAATCTCATATTCACTTTTGCGTACTGTTGCATTTACTTAGATATATGCTTAAACCTAGTAGTTGACTAGATATAAAATTTGATTTCATTACTGAAGTACACTACAAATTCGAGTCTACAGATTTCAGTGACAATCGAATCAGATCTCAAAATAATGCTAGTATTTGGTCGCTATCACGGTCATAGACACACGGAGGGATAGAGAGAGAGAGGGGGGGGAGGGAGAGAGAGAGAGAGAGAGAGAGAGAGACGCATAAAGCAAGAAAGACCTCAAAAACCACTTTTTCATTGTCAGGGTATTTCAAAACGTGGATATCTGCAAAAATTTTAATATCAAAAATAAAAAAATTAGGTTTGAGCACCACAAGACTTTCTTGTACTTATGTGCGTTCCGACTTTTTTACGTAAATTAAGTTTTAATCACTTTTATCTTCTGTGACTAAAAGTGCTACTTTCGGTACGAATTTTTAATTTCTTTGTATACAAAAATTGTTCTAAATCAAGCTTTAAGTACTTTTGTACTCGTAATACCTGTGAGTGTGTTTCGAAAGTGTGACTTACGTTTATTTAGAATTTTGAAATGTTTCTTATTCAAAAATAATTGAAAATTAACCTTTCAATACTTGGTACTCTTAACATGCCTGTTTAAAAAGGATAATTTGGGAGATATTAGCAAAAAAACTATTTTTTGATAAAAGTACTACGACTTCCGCTCGGAATTTCCAAAACATACAAAAATTTCGTGGTCAACAATCTACATTATCACTATACTAAGAAAGTAAAAATTTTATATATGTTAGTACTAAATCATATTTCCACGTCTGTAAAGATTTTCGAAGTTTCTTTCTCTCTCTTTCTCGCCCCCCCCCCTCTCTCTCTCTCCCTTTCTCTCTCTCTCTCTCTCACTCCCTCTCTCGCACCACAACAGTGGGTAAACGGCTAAAGCTCTCAATTCCACACTTTATATTTACGAGTATAATCTTAATCAAATGCTACTAAGTTTAGACAAATATCTTAGAAATACAAATCACTCAAAAAAAAAATTCAGAAAAAAAATAAAAAAGATTTTTAGCCGAAGTACACCTCTCTCTCTTATCGAAAACTAGTTTTGTTTTACAAATGTCTCGTAAGGGATGCTTGATAGACAGATATATTGAGGAAGAAAATATTTAATTCTTGTTCTGAATAAATTTTGTGAAAAAAATTTCTAAAGTCGGATCTAAAGTAACACTTGTACTCTTATCAAATAGCACTTCTTTGCAAATATTTAGGAAATTATTTATATAGATAGTATAAAAGTACTTAGAATTGGTTTTGGAATAATTCTAGTACAAAAAAAAATTTCAAAATTCGAACAGAACTTAATACTTTTACTGACAGGTTTGTTTTATTATGAAGATACCGAATTTAAAACTAAATTTGGACAACTTTTGTATACAAAATTCGGGACACTTATACATATAAAGCAGTGTGGTGGCCCGCACCTCATCTTTTGCATGCAGAATTATACACTCGTGCTGGCTACTTTATACGAAAATGTTAAAATTTAATTATTTTTTATTGTGGCTTATACAGAGCCATTATATGCACAACCTATTTTTTGTTGTTTTTGTGGTAGATACTATAATTATTTTGAACTATAGAGACTGTAAATGTCAAAGATATGTGCTTTTAAAGGAACACTAACCTATCTGATACTATATTTCAATTCGACAGAGTGGTATAGAACAAATTTTGTGTAAAGTACTCTATACCGAACATCTACCATGATAAAATATTTTCATTTTGTCATAATTAAATGTCAAAATATAAAATTAAAGCATTCACTTAATAACATTGAAAATGCACAAAGTTATTGTACACAACAAAAGGGAGATGGACTATTAAACGATTAATTCAAAAGCAATAATTGATTTTAATGATTAAACTACACCAAATATCAGAAACTTACATTAGAACTTGGCAATAGTCTGTGTTCAATAGAATACCTGTATATAATGAATTTATGGAATGTAAGGTTTGGTTGTTTTTATAATTGTATTATGTTTCCTTACACCTAACTTGAAGCGTTTACGTTTTAATTTTTGTTTACCCATTAAGTTTAGATTTAATTACCAAAGATAAAACCTGGATGTTTAAAAGGATATCAATATAGCTGTAATCCAAAGACTTTCAATACAAAAGAATACAACAAATATAACTATTCTATATCTACCACTACATTCAATGTAAAGTTTCAAAATGATAAATAATAGGACTTCTTAAAAAGTGTGAATGTGAACTTAACCCTGTTAACAATAACGCCAAAAATAAACAGTTTACACATTTATCCCTATCAATCAAAGTAAATACTCAAAATCTTGTTCATATCTACACAATGGAAATCTGGTTTTAGATGAGTCTCTAACACTAAATAGAATCTCTGAAATTATTGTTTACTAGGCTGCTCAAAGTTTTATTTCTATCCCAATGGTGTTGTCGGTTGGATAGTTCATTCAATGTGATTCAAGTATTCGCCATAAGGCAAAAGTATCCCAGAACAAGTACGGAATTTCGTTTAAAAAATTTAGTATGAAATGCTCTCGTACATTTACATGAACCTGCATAGGAGCATCAACTAAGTGCCATAAAATGTTTCTTCTGGCAACTAAAGACATTTAGGTACATTTTCCAATATTTCTTGGAGTTAGTAGAGCATGAATTGTCAATTGTGTTGCCTTACAAGATTGCCTATAAGAAAGCACCTAAGAGTCAGACGTAACCAACAATGTCTTTATATACGTAAACGG
The DNA here is from genome assembly GCA_963170755.1 of Amphimallon solstitiale. NCBI lineage: Eukaryota > Metazoa > Arthropoda > Insecta > Coleoptera > Scarabaeidae > Amphimallon > Amphimallon solstitiale. Next base: position 76,452,905 of record OY720680.1, on the reverse strand, counting down.
ACCACGGAAAAGGTACCTATAGTGCAACCAATTCAATGTGGCCGGTCAAGCAACACGATCGTTTTGAAAGGCACACTCGGAGAAAAAGTATTATGGCGCATAATTCAAAAGTTTGACATTTATATTTATAATGTAGACAATGGTGAATGCGAGGTTATAACTTGGTTTTTAAGTTATAAAATAAAGGCTTTTTATTTAGTTGTTAATATTTGGTTTTATATATATATTATATATCTTAAAATAATAGGTTGACATACATATGTTGTCTACATCAACAAAATTATTATGAAGATTAAAATAAAAATATTATACTCTCTTTACACATTTATTGATTACATTACAATATAAAATATATGTGTGCATTTCAAGTATTAAACTAATCATATATCAAAGAAAAACATAATTTTTTTAAACATTGTTTTAATCAGAATCACTGATGAATGAGGTATCACTCTCCTATTCACCTACATGAATAATAAACCTCTCTTCTTCATTGTCGAACAGCTGATCTTTTGTCATATTATTATATTGTTTTCTAATTTTGTCGATGTGGTTACATTCTGCTCTCCACAATTCCGGAGTTATTTCATTTACTGCCTCGTGAATGAGATTGTCCATATTTGTTGTTCCAATATTGTGTGAGGCTATTTTTCTCTTCACCATACTCCAAATTAGCTCTATTGGATTCAAATCACAGTGATACGGAGGAAGGCGTAATACAGAATGACCCTTGGATTTCGCATATTCATCAATTTCATATTGTGGCATTGGTTTGTACCTCTTAACGATTTCTAGCAGTTCGTATTTTAACATATGTGGCTGGTATGATATGTTCATCGATAGTAGCCAAGAAATTATGACATCTTTCTTTGATCATGTAGTAGGAGACCTATTTATTTGTACTGAATGGTAGGGTGCATTATCCATAACGATTATTGCATTGTTTGGTAAATTTGGTACCACTTGCGTTTTAAACCATTTTCAAAAGTTCTCAAAATTCATTTCGTCATGATAATCACCACTTTTTGTTTTAGATTTAAATAAAAGCAAACCATTTTGGATAAAACCCATACTACCTCCACAATGACCAATTATCCATCTTTGGCCTGCCCCATCTTTTTTCAAAACGCCATGTTCATCAGGGCCTTGCCAACACTTCGAAACAGTATAATTTTTATGTACGTAGCTTTAGTCTCTTATGTTCACCAAGTTCATCATTGGCTTTTAGGGAACGTAAATAACGAGCTCTCCATGCGACAATATCATATCGCTCCATCAGATATGTTCTATTAGACTCGCTCTTTTTATATTTAAATCCCATATCAGTTAAAAGTTTCCGTAATGATTCTTTCGAACCTTTGAATTGGGCTTCATTTACCATGACCGCATGTAGAACACTTAGAGTTGGCACTCTCTTATCAACTGCATATAAGGAATGAATTTTATTGTGAAGTAAACATCTACAACATAAAAACAATGATGTAGTTATTACTCACACAAAAAGCTAATATTTTTCTACCTGTTCGCATCATCTAACAAAATATGTGGAGATCTTTTGACAGAGCTGGTACTAACAATATCCATCGATGAACATTGTGATTCAGCCTGAGGTGCTTCATTTTCCTTGTTATAAATCGTTTGTTTAATTCGCCGAATTCTTTTCTCGGATTTTCCTGTCATTGCTGATACACGATTTATAAACTGGTCAACAGAAAATGTATATCTTTTTGCCGCCTTTTCATTCTCGCAAAATGTGATAATGTTCTGTAGCATTGCCAGCGCTTCGCTCTTGTCAGATTTTGTCTAAGGCATGTTTGTAATACCTGTATCTGTAAAAATACATTACTTATATAACTGATACAAATGACAGCATCATTAAAATTAATATTGCTAACCTGGAAATCTATAGTTCTGAAAAGAACAGTTAATAGTGAATATCAAACGAAACAGGATGAAAATAGAAACAGAAAATGAAAAACAAACTCGATAAACTAACAAATTACAAGATAACCAAACTAGCTAATTCCAACAACGATGTCAATGTCAGAAATAGATATGATGTTTTATCTCAGAGTGTACAACAGCCGAATATATAGGTCAAGGAGGTGAGGGGCAAGAAGTTTTCGATAATAGTTCGCCTATTGACCGCCGGCCAAATTGGTTTGGTCGTACTATAGTTTAAAAAATGATCATGGAGATTTCCGGATTTGTTCTGTATTGTCGTTTTTATTGTGAAATACATATAAACTCGTTTATACGCCCCAACCAACAACACCATGACAGGAATCAAAATTGAGAGTCGCTTACCAAATAATAGTTCCAGAGATTCTACTGGATATGCAACTTGAGAGATCAATTCTGCATTGAAAAAACCTAACAGCTTTTGAAAAATTGCTTTAGCTGAGTTGGTAAACTGATTTGTAAAATGTTTCTTGGATTAGTTATTTTTTGAATTATACTTGCACTCTAATTTTTTGCTAATACATCTTAATATACATTATCTTGGTACCTATAATATAGTAATAGCTTATGAATTACAGTTATATTCAAAATCTTTTAAAAGCATAGATGTTGTTTTTGGTAATAATTGCTACGAAATCGATAAACAAAAATTAGTGAAACATTAAACATCATAAGTGCCGTGTCTAATAAAACTACTTGTCTTTGAACAATATTTACTAGAAAACAATTGTCGCTAGGTATAAAGCAACTGAATACAATTAAAAAGGAAATTAAATTTTACATCCGATGAAGATCTCATATGCAGGGCTATTCTATTTAAAGTAAGAAAGTCAATTATCTGAGCACATTTCGAAATTTGAATATTATACAGGGTATATCACGATGAGATTTCGTTAGAACAATATAGAAAACTATAGTATGAGTTGAGTTTTAAAATTTCGCAAATATTAGTTTAGCGTTTCGCTCTTTCGATTTAAAATACTTTCGAATTTTTTCTCCTTATTTTAAATGAAATAAACCATTTTCTTTATGATTGATTTGTATTTCTGACTTAATTTTAAGACTAGGTTTGTCTAACAAACTTTGTCTCTGAAATTAGCCACTTCGGAAGTATTTCAGTTTTTGTACACCTAATTTTAAACGTGGAATCCAATGTAGTTGAAAAAAATGTAGGTTGCTATTTAAAAATAACAAGATATTAATATTTTCTGGATGAAAAAATTGTGTTCTGATCACCCTGTAGTATTCTTTCCAAAATAATTACCTAGAATTTTACATCTGTACATGCATTAAATTATTAGGAATATTGTTATAAGTAATATAGCCTGCAGCTATCAATTTTCTTAAAAAAATTGATATATTTCGAAAGTGGCTAACATCAGAGGCAAAGTTGATTAGACAAACTAGCCTTAAAATAAGTATAGCTTAATGATTAAGATTTTATGTCCAACCATTTTTTTATGCTTTAAATGCAATTGAGTGTTTGATAAATTGTACATATTAGGTAACTTACATGTTAGAGCTCTAATTTGATTTGCGAAATAGAAGTAGTAATTAAATACAAGGTTTGGCATTTCAAATAACATATATTTTATGAATTACTTTATACCTCCCTCTCAAACACTTATATATTTAAAAATAATTTTAGGTAGTGCATATAATGGCACTATATCTGCCACAAGAAAAAATGTTCAAAACATACTGTTTTCTATATATACAAAATGCGCTGTATGTAGTGCATCACACTGTACATGCAGGTAAAGTTTGTTTAGATATTATTATCTTCCAGAAGATTAACTTTATCGTTGGTGGTAAAAAAGCAAACACGTTCATTTTCAAAAAGATAAGCCTAGAAGCATAACCACTATGGTTTTTTTGTTAGTTATTTATTTCACTACGTTTATTAAGTGTGTTAAAGGGCCCCTGCAGTTTTGGTCTTGTTAAATATATTTTTACTTTTGTTATATTATTTATATGTTTCTTTTTACTTTCTTAATACGTAGTATAAGGAAGTATTGTGATGAAAATTTTCGACCTCGAGATTTTTGCAGATGTCTACGTTTTGATACCGAAAAACTGGTTTTTAAAAAATGTGTGTGTGTGTGTGCGTGTGTCTATCTGTCTGTGTGTGACCACGATAGCGGCCAAACCGGTATAAGAATCAATTCCAAATTTTATATTTACGAAGATTATATTCGTAAATATAAAATTTGCTGTAGATATCTATTCCAAATTTTGTATTTACGTGTATAATCTCCCTCTTGAGATATGATTAGATTTTCACTAAAATCGGCAGACCGGAAGTAGTAGTTTACTTCAGTGAAAAAATCGAATTTTGCCAATTATTCGTCAACTACTAAGTTTAAACAAATTTGTAAAGAATTCATATATACACAAAATTAAATTTGAGAAGAATTTTATTAAAAAAGTTTTTCGAAATTCCTACCGGAAGTAGCTCTTTTACTCTTATCGAAAATCAGTTTTTTGCGAATATTTCGCAAGTCATGCTTTTTAGACAGGTACGTTTCAAGTATAAAGTATTTAGAAATTAATTTTGAATACCTTTTGTATAAAAAAATTTCAAAATTCGGACCGGAAGTACCACTTTTACTCTTACCGAAAGGCGATTTTTTGCAAATATTTCGCAAATTATGCATTCTATATATATTTATTAAGAGTACAAAAGTATTTAGAGTTGGATTTGCAATATTTTTTGTAAACATGAAATTTCAGAATTCGGACCGGAAGTAGCACTTTTACTCTTAGCAAGTACCACTTTTTTTCGAATATCTTGCAAAGTATGCATTCTATAGCGATTTATTAAGAGAATGAAAGTACTTAGAATAGGATTTTGAATAAGTTTTGTATAAAAAGATTCTTAAAATTCTAAAGTTTGAAACGCTCATACGTATAAGAAAGTCGTGTGGTGGCCACACCTCATTTTTTTCTTGAAGTCATGTACACTATCTGTCTTTTAAAATGTTTCTACCAAATTTCGTAAGGCATTAACGCACACGTGAACATTAATAAATTTTTGTTGAAATTTTTGAATTGCAAAGTTATAAGAAACCTCACCATTTCCATAACATTGAACGAGGTAAACTCTTTGTTCTAAAGTTAGCATTGCTATTAAGTAAACCTCATTTAAGATTCACAAATACGTAATGAAAATAACAGATGGCAAGTAACTTGACTTACATATTAAGTTGTCACGGAAGATAACAAGATATGATTAAACAAAAACATAAAAAAAATAAAACTTTATTGCTTAAATTTTAGTGTTATTGTAATTTTCTCAGCTGCTAAAATAATATTTAGATAATGTCTCAGAATTGGTGATTTTGAGACCAGCAAAAATTTTGTAGAGAATGACACTTTTGAGTAAAGGCTGTAACGGTAGGCCCTGTATATAATGAATAAAATACAAATATAATATAACATCCCAAATATTTATATTAAGGTAATGTGTATTATGATATTATGGTAGATAATAAATCAACACAGATCAGGAAACATGTATTATTCATTTATTTGTATTAAATTATTATATTCCTGTTTAAAATGTTTCTATATAAATTCTGTATATGTAAAAGAGAAATAGTGCGTAGGTGTATCGGTGTGAAAGGAAGAAAAACACAAGTGGCGTCAATATTATTGCAATGATGTCGGAGTAAGCCAGGAAGTTATGCGACATAGATAAGAAACCGTTTGTGTGCAACCGACACGTGGAACCTTGAATGTGATGAAGAAATGTGAAGTACATAGGTGGCCCGGGGAAACCCCGAGCAAGAATAGGGTGTGACATGCCTTAAGCAAGGAGCAGGCAAGCAGACGTTCCCTAGCCGGCGCATAAATAGGTTCGCAGGTGGTGTTAAGAAAAACAACACTGGACCAAGAAAAGGGAACGATCTCTCACAGGCTAACAGTGCGAATGCAAGTAATTCTACGCACTAGTAAAAAGTAAGAGAAAAAGCCTAGTGAGAAAACTGTTATAAGTTTTAATAAAACAAATAGTGGTTCAAGTGAAGTAAAAGTGCTATTAATAATCAAGTGTGTGCCGTATCCTGGACAAAGGAGAGGACGATTTCAATCTACCCTGGGAAAGCTGCCCCAGAAAACACCGTATCCTGGTCACCGCATCTTATATAAAGGTACCCAACGTTGTTTGAATTAAAGGCCTATATCATGCATGTTTTTTTTTATAAAACAATTCAATTAGCATCTAATTAAATCCATGGTATACTGTATAGGTAAAGCGTCATTGCATTGTTGTTTATTATATTTGCCCATGTTGTAATTAATGCGTAATTTGTATTGTGTTGTACCATTTGAATTGTATTTTCTTTCTATAACCTTTGTTTGTAACTTGATCTGTGTTGATGGTGTTCATAATCAATATATTAATAATGTTTAAATATCCTTTTGCGTATTATTTGTCTACCTTACTATAAGAAATTTGGAATACAAAATAGAAGTAATAGTACGTGCAGAACAATAATCTTAGTGTCTAAATACCTGAACCGTCTTGAAATTAAGAGTCTTATGCTAAACCGAACTATTTAACTGAGCTAAAGTACGCGGAGCATTCAATAAGTCATTTTATTTATTTGAGTCATTTTAATTATATTATTTAACTTTGTATTATTACATCTGAACACCCCACTTTGGGGCATTTTATTCATTTTTATTTAATTTTAAAGGACCGTACTATTACATATGGTGCCCAACTAAGGGCCGTACTATTACAAGGCCCAAATAAAAAAAATTCCTATTGTTCAGTCCATCCGGGGACAACTGTATATATGGACAGACTAGATACACACTATTTACGTATATATAATTAGATCTCAAACTAGTGCAAAGACAAATTCTAAGCTACTTGAAATATAAAATACAATTAAAACTTTTCTAAATAAAATACCAAAATCCTAATTATTTTCAGGTTCATGGAAAAGCGCTATCGACAGCTCCTACATTTTCATGTACTGTTTTCCATGTAACTTTAGATTATATCCCGGCCATCGTCTTTTTAATTTCTTTGCGAAACTTATGATACTCCATATGTTTTATTTTTGAAAGTTTATTGTTCTTCTTTATTGTAATTTGATTATTGATAGGCCCCTGTACTACATTAATTGCATCCGTTACAGTTCTTTTTGTACATATCCTCTCTGGTTTGGTATGACCGTATTTCTTTCTATTATAGTCCCTATATCGATTTTGATTGGTGCCTGCCGATTTTGTGTTTTAGCATTATTTTTATTTCTTGGTTATTTCATCAATGATAATCACCTTGGTCAACTGTAGAAGTTATTTTATTATACTGTGTATTATTTTTAGGATTCTTTTATTATTCTCATGTTATGTGGTATTATAATTTTAATTTTATACATTCTATACATTCTAGCTATTGCTTTGGAGTTCTTATTATTAGAATTTGTAAACGTGCATCTCATTTTAAAATGTATTGTGTTGCGAAAAGTGTTATTATATTGGTAGCTCTATAAAAGAAGGCTCTTAACATGAAAATCCTAGGGGTAACGATTAAAAAATTAAGTTAAAAACAAAAAAAGTTCTCACAAGCTGAGAAATCATAATATCAAAGCGTTTTTTCAATCCTCTACAGTTTCTTAGGCTGACTTTTCATAGTGATACTTTCAAAGACCCAAATGTCTTTAATAATGGTTTGCAAGGCCGCCATGTTAATATATAACAACCACTGACAAAATTAATGTATTTATGATAAGCTTTGACTTTTGGAAAACTTCAATCGAAAAAAATCTTGATTTATTGCACTACTTTCAAGAAATCATAGACCATGTTGCTAAGTACAATATTATGAAGTCTTAACGAGTTTTTTGAAAGATGGATGTGAACTTACGCAATTTAAAACGACAGTTTTTTAATAATCTCCTAATTAAATTCAAACCATTTGCGATAACTACAGATGGATTCTTAATCCCTGGTTGAACGACATTCCTTGACATGTTAGTATTCCAACATAAACGGAAGAAAAGTTTTCTGTTAGCCTTCCTTGTTTAAAACCGGCGCTTTGTATATTATGTCGTTATATTCAATTTAGGATGCAAAAGATAGATATAAACTTCCAAATAAATTCTTTCTGTTTCATTTGGCAATATTTCCGTTGCACCCCACCCTAGGGGCTCACGACTCACAAAATCACTGTGTGAGCCATTGAGTTCTTGATTCTTCTTTTATAATATGTTCTACATTTAGTTTCTAATCAGCACAATAATTTTGGAAGGCTTATTGTGAGAGAAATTCTTTAACCTCTCTCAATTTCTATGTTTTATTATTTTGTTCCAGATTAATGTGTTATTTGAGATCATGCTTTGGACATCAGTTTACAGTGGTAAGGTTGTAACTATAACACACATTTATTATAACTACAGTGGTAAGGCTGTAACTATAAAGAGGCCCACACACTGCGTTTTTGTTCGGCAGAGAACAAAAACGCCGAACGTGAGTTGCCCAAAGACTACAGTTTTGTTCAACAGTTTTGTTCGGCAGTTTTGTTCAGCAAAACGTTGGTTATGAACTATATAGAACTACACCACTGCAAAAAATCGTCGTCTTTTAAAACTGTTTACCCCACACACTTCAGATTTGTTCGACGGTTTTGTTCGACAAACATGTTCGACGGACATAAACAGGCCAAACCAGATTATTTTCAGCAGATTTGTACGCCAACATCAACGACGATTTTCGACCCACACACTTCGGTTTTGCGACGCTTTTGTTCGAACAGACTTGTTCGTCGAACAAATCTGTCGAACAAAAACGCAGTGTGTGGGCCCCTTAACACACATTTATTATAACTCTTCTCCAACTCATCTGTTATATGTCAATTATATCGCGTTTTATTAAGGCGAATCGAATGAAGCAATTCGGTTTCGACCGTATTTGGATTATAATTAATATTTTTGGAAGTTTTTTGATGTTTTGGTGCGGACTTTAACACCATTGTCTGGTAATACTACTAAAATTAAGGTTAGTAGTTACGGTTTCTTTACTTTCAAAAAGTAACTTATCATTATCTACAAACCCAGTTTTATATCTGATGTGTAAAATTAATTATTCTCTTTCTACAAACTCTGTAGTTCTTTCTTCATGATTTGTCATTGATTCGCGCTACTACTATCTATGCAAACTTTTTGCATGGTAGCTCGCGGTTAACTATGTTTCATGAAACCATTTTGGCATCTGTAGCCTCGTGTTAACATTAAATACCTTCTCTTCATCTAACTATATTATCATGTTCTATGTAAGAACACTTCTTATAACTCTCTGCATATATCTGCGAACACTCATTATATTGCGCCATTCATAAATGCAAATGCAGAGCACGAACCAGTAAAACATTTTGTAATAATTAAAGTGTACTGCCTGAAATGAACTTTCTATAATTTTTAACAACTCATCTGTGGCAAATTATCACATTATATTATATCATTAATCATTTTATGTGTAGGAAGTTTATTTTATAAAAAAGAAAGACTATGTATTATTTGTCAGGATGTTATCCTTAATTTTGTTTTGAGGGGAAAAAAAGGCTTTTTCTTCTGTCATCGAATGTAAGATAAATTGTTGATTTTGTAACTGCTGAAATTTGTGTAGAGCATTACATACACATAGGTATTAAATATTTATTCTTTCCTAACCTATCACTCCTGCTATTTCTTCTACGACGGCAAAGATCATGTTTGTTGCACCACACTATCCAAGTCGCACAAAAAATGTATTTTATTTTTCAACGGCCAGAACCAATATTTTACTTGGATCCCCGCTATGAGGGCTGTACTTGTTGCAATGCCACTTGCGGGGATGATATTGATATTCATTTATCTCCATTGTCCCACCTACTTAGTGGGTGCAACTGTTGACAGTTGCAATGTTGTTATGCAATACTTATACATTGCATTAACTTGTTTTGTATTTTCTCTCTTTCGTTTTCCATTCATAATATTAAGTTATATGCTTATATATTTTTTTTTATATTATATTGTTGAGTTATTGATTCATTACATATTTTTTGCCCTGTAATTAGATGTATGTCTGTTGGGCAATAAAGATATATTATTATTATTAAATATTCATTTGACGTTTATTGTTTCCAAGTTTCTTATACACCGAGTGCTTCAAATACCTGGCGCAGTAATACAATAAAAGAATTGCGCACTGTAGAGAGAGGGAGAGGGAGGGAGGGGGTAGGCGAAAAATGCAAAATATCTACACAAGCTGTGTCAAGCGATAGTTGTAGCCAGAAATAGGTTATGTTTCAAGCATTTGTTGTTTTCAGTTGCATTGTATAGACAATCCGTTTGATGTATTTCCTATAAAAATTATTCATTTGTTAGAAAACTATAAATATTCTCGAACACGGGCTTGAAACTACCTAGGAACACTGTCTGCCTGCAACAACAGACTTCTTCTGACATCTAAGTGTACTAAGTGTACGGGGCTGACGCTCATGCGCAGTAAATAAAGTAAAGGCGCTAATTGAAATGCCTAAAATCTTTGGAAAGTATGTAACAGAACATGAACTTTAAATTTAAAATCTGCATCTGAGGATATTGACATATTTATTTATTAAGGGAAATTTAAAAATATTCTCAAAAAAACAATACATTCCTTTTGAAATATTTATTGGTTATGAAATAGTATTAAATCGGAGGGCTTTTTTCTTAGAAGTTCTCCACGTTCTACTTCTGTTTGTTTCTTTGCAATGCTATAGCGGAGGATTTTCGTATAACATCGCACAACATGTTTAATTAAAAGAGAAGCGTGACTTTCATGTAAAATAGATGAATGAAACATATGTATATCTAAGGATACAAAGTACTTATTTTCTACTAACAAGGTAATAGAAATTGAACGTACAAATAGCTCAAAAAATTCTGCCTCTGCAGGAAATTTATTGTTGTTTTGTACAAGAATATGGCGTACTTGGATTTCAACTATTTTACATATTTTGGTGACATCTTGTGAAGGACGTATTATACCACCATGATTTTTTCTGTTCAACAGATAAAAACTAGCATTATCGACAGATGTTTGTGAGATTTCTTCTAGTACGGACACACATTTAGCACACTTAACAATACGCTTAATTGTTTGACAACAAAACGAGAAATAACATTTTGGGATAACAATGTCAGTGATGGTATGTAGGGAATTGTATAATTTGATGTTTTTCAATGTCTTCCGCATTTTCCGTAATAAAAATACTCCAAAAATATAAACAAAAGGCTAGTTTATTGAAATCGGTGTTCGAAACTTTAGAGATTTCATATTCGAATGTCAAAAGACTAGGGACTGCGCATACTCGAAAGCCCCGAGTTAAGTATTCAATTTGGCATAAAAATTTTACGCGCATCCTATCGGATTGCTCATCCATTTATATTATACAGGTCAGTGCTTGGGAGTCGCTAACTGACATGCTGAGCATTTGATTTAGTTTGTAGGAACAGATTTTTCAAGTGTTTATATTTAGCTTTGTTGTTTTCTGACTTATGTTACATTTTGTTTATGTATCATAAATTTATTATTTTAATAATCTATATTAGGGCTCTTACTTTTGCGCGGATATCCGAGTCGTCAATATCCGGATACTCGAATCTTAGATTTAAGTATCCGGATACTTGAATCTAAGTTAAACAAGTATCCGGGTATCCGGATATACGGATACTTGTTTAACTTAGATTCAAGTATCCAAGTATCCATACCCGGATATCCGGATACTTGTTTAACTTAGGTACGTGTATCCGTATACATGTTTGATCTAGATTGGTATATCCGAATACCTTCTCAATTTGCACTTGAATATGTATCATGGATATTTTCACACATATCTGCATATCCAGAATTAATTTAATCAAACCTGTGTTTCACACGTACATGTATGCGGTGGACTTAATCCAACAAGATATCGAGGGTGTGGCTTGCGCTGCTCACACAATACAATTAAGGGTCATGAAAGGACTTCGTATAATAGAAATTGAAGAAGCTTGTATCAAATGCAGTAAAATAGTTAGTCACTTTCGACATTCTGCTTTGGTTACAAGTGCACTAGAAAAAAAAAATCAATTAGACCTTCCTTTTGAAGCCTATAGAGATTGCTACGGTGATACTTTGCTCAGAGGATAATATGACGATATCGATAGTCCATGCAATTATTAATAGTCTCATTGGCAAACATCTAATAATAGACAGCACTTGGAGTTGATTCAGCCTCACGACTTTGATTGCAATCGAATTTTGAGGTGTCTAAAATTAGTGCTCTTTACATGGCTTCGTTCTTAGATCCCCATTACAAAGATCTCGACTTTGAACCAGAACCACTTAAGCAAGAAATTAGAGAAACAGTAAAAAAAAATTACATAATATGGTGGATGAAGATATGCCCCAAAGCATAGGAATAGGGAAGACAAAAGAAACTGTTTTAAATTTCATATACGCAAAAAATAATCAGGAAGAACATTATGTTACCGAATTTGAGGCTTATTTAGCGGAATCCCACATAGGACACCACCTCGATCACATAAGTTGGTGGAAATTAAGAGAAACTAATTTTCCTAAACTCTCCACTTTAGCCAAAAAATAAAAAGACGTATTCCTACAACATCAGCAAGTGCGGAGAGTGTCTTTTCGGCAGCGGGTAATATTATAACAGCCAAAAGATCGTGTTTGTTACCAGAAAATGTAAACAAACTTGTTTTTTTTTGTATCAGAATAGAAAGATATTATGCTAGAGTATATTACAAATGTATAGATAAATGAAGTATGAATAAAGTGTATAGATTAGAGTATAAGTAAAGTGTTAAGTATAAATAAAGTAATAAAATACATTTTGCATTCCTTGTTTTAAGGAGTGAGTTTTTTTTCAAAAAGTCGATTTTTCAATGTATGAAATCGCATAAAACTTTTATAATTGATTTGTAAAGGTTCTTATATTAAATATTTAATTTTGTTTCGAAAAAGACACCCGAAGAGCCATGACACGAATTTTTCATAACTTTTATTGTTCGCAAAATAGAAATAATCATAATGGTAATTATTGAACGAAAAATTGTTTAAAACATCCAAATAGAAATGGGTTCGGCTATGTGTCCATATAATTTCTTTTTCTTGAAGTAACCTAAAGACTAAGATCCTTGAGTGCCGAAAAAACTTTATAAAACATCGTACATATCAGAAATAAAATCGCGTTCATAAATTTTCTGAAAATTCCGTTGGCCCACCATAATAAGGTAACCCTCTAATCACTATACTTAAGCTTGTTTTGTTTAACCCTCGAGTCTATAAATAAAAGTTTCCCAGATTTGCATAACCGTGGTACCCGGGTACTTACATATGGATAGGGTTGGAGGGGAACACCATAAGGAAACTTATTCTTTTAAAAATTTTTTTCTCGTACCTTACCATTTCAAGAACATATAAAAACAAATTCGAAGTTAAAATCTCGAAAATAGACAAAGTATGTTGCATTTAAAAAGACCATTTCCATCCACCCCTGTATATTACATATTAAATATATTCAAATTATATTTTCAGCTATAATGGAATTTAAATTCAAATTATGTTTGAAGTAAAAAATTGCCTTCCAAAATTATAATTAGGGCGCGGAGATGACCGGTTTAAACTACGACGAAGTTACAACGGAGCAAAGAAATAATGTAAACAACACACGCTTAATGAATAGCACTTATTCACAAGGTGAACTGCAACATCTGTTTATGCCCGAGAAGTGCCCGAGAATGAGAGCAAAAAATGCCCATAAACTAAGGAATTTATGAGTAAAATCCTTTTTTCATCGGCGCAGATAGGAGCGTGAGGAGTTTTTAAAATTTATTATATTTATCTTTTATTTCGCAAGGAAAATAAAATTTTCATTCATACTTACGTTAGTTTCGTTTTTTCATTGTTTTAACTGTTAATTACCTCCTTCGTAATTTTTGTAATAGTCTGTTGAAGTCGATTCAATAAACCGGTATTATTGAATCGACTTCTCCCAATTATCTAGACGTAAGTGTGCTCTGGATTTCGTTTACTTTCAATAACATACACGTACATTTTTAGTTATCATTTGTTTAGATCTAGAACGTTGTTTATGTTACTTTTTCTGATATGAAAATTAATTGTCAGTGATTCCGAAATTTATTACAAAGTCTGTAAAATATCGTTACAGAATGCCAAAATATCGCACGTTCGTTACTTAGCTTTGCTAAAACATACACAGAAATCGAAATCTCAAATTAAAAGATGGATTAACCACATTAGACGTGGGCTATTAATAATTTCAAAAGTATTCCAAGTGACTTCGGATGTGGCCTTCGGCAAAAGTTAGACGCAGTTTTTAATAGAAATCCAGGTTTAATAACATTGCGGCAATTGTGTCTGCTAAATACGCTGAAATAAAAGAATATTTCCAGTACGCACCTATAACCAGTTGCGATGTAGAAACGTCGTTTTCTATACCGGGCTCTTTTTTTATCATTACACATAGCATTTTCCCTATGTGTAATGATAAAAAAAAATTGTCAATGCATTAGCGATATAGTCACTGTATAGTAGACAACCAGTTATACACTCGTATTTTGACAAGCAGGAGCTGTCATAAGATTTTTATCAGTCAATTTTCGTTAAACTTTTTATTAAAATTTTAAAATAAAAATTGAGTTTGTAGCAGAAACACTGTACGATACACGTGTTAAAATGTTATTTTATTTTGCTTATTTTAAATTGCTCCAGTTCCTAATCACCCTCGTGTCGCAAATCTTAATCGCAAAATAAAATAGGTAGCACTTTTAACAATTATATCGTAAATAACTAATTTTGTACAATTTTTTTTACATTTTTAAAATTCGAAATAATATCACATCGTCAACATCATAATTGCTACATTAAGGATTTCTCGCCATTTCCCACTGGCCCCGTAACGTCGATACAAATAAAATAATATTCTGGAGATCCGTTTCTCTTACTTCTACCATAAATTATTTGTAAGGAAAAATTAAACTTTGCAGCGTACATAAAACCTTTTACATTTATTACGAAACTGTTAAAATTTCGCGCGAAAGTATTTGATTCGGCAATAATACTTGTACTGATAACACTGGGCGATACAGAGCAAAATAAAGCTTAGAAGAATTAGGTTATGTTTTTAATAAAGAAAATGCAGTTTATTATAACAATTAAACGAACTTAAATGTGAAGTCTAACATCATAACAAGTTCTCGAAATGTCCACCTTGTCTTTCAAGGCAATAAGCAAGGCGATCTTGAAAGCAACGAAGTGTATTTCTAATAAATTCTGGCCTTATTCCATTACATGCAGTACGTATACGCTCTTTTAGTTCATTCAAGTTGCGTATTTGTACATTGTTGTAAATTTTACTTTTTAGGTAACCCCAAAGAAAATAGTCATTTGGAGATAAATCAGCTGATATTGGAGGCCATAGTATGGGACCAAATCTACCAATGAAATAAGTTATTTAAAAAATTCCTGATAGCGTTAGTAGAATGTGGCGGGGCCCCATCCATTTGGAACCAGGGTTAATCAACATTCATCATCTCAATTGATGGAATGATATGGTCTCTTAACAAATTCAAATATTTCACTGCAGTGAGGTTACCGTCAATAAAAAAATGGGCCAATAAGTCTATCGCTTATTATTCCAATCCAGACATTAACTTTTTGAGGGTACTGTGTTCGGGTCAGGTTTTGAGCGTGAGGATTTGTACGGGACCAGTACCTAATGGATTAATGGATAGGAAATTTAATAATTTTTCATGGATAAATGTAGGGTACAAACCAAAAGTTCTGAGAGTTGACTTCACCGTTTACGGTAAATGTAGCCTCATCAGTAAAAATTATTTTATTTAAAATTTCTTGGTTTTCATTTAACATGTTAAACATTATTTCACAAAACTCAGTTCGTTTTATCTTATCCTCTTCGAAAGGCTCTTGATGATTTGATATTTTGTATGGCCTATATTTAAATTCTTTCAGAGTTTTGTATACCGAACTGTACGATACTCCAAAATGTTTAGCTACATCTAAAAGAGATCCTACAGACCGTTCCTCTACGTAACACAGGATACCTATTTAATTTCATGTCTTCTGTTCGAACATGATTGGTTCTATTTCTTTTTTTGTGAGAATTTAGAACACAATTTAACCATCTTCTTGAAATTTTTTAAAAAAGTTCAGAATTGTTTTTGCACAAGGTATAGGCCTGTCTGGATAATTGACGGGAAACATGTCTCTAACTTGCCTTAAACTATTATTTTTCTGGTACCACATTACTATTGCCACCTTTTCATTTCTGTTGTATTTATCCATGATTTATAAATAAATTATCTATTTTTTAATAAAATGTATTTAATTTATGACTTATGTTTGAATAAAAATTCAGAAATATGACATAAAAAATGTTTTTCCTGTCATGGCAACCTGATTTAAAAATTAAGGTATGCTATACGTAAATTCTTCATTGGTGTATAACTGGTTGTCTACTATACAGTGACTATGTCGCTAATGCATTGACAATTTTTTTTATCATTACACATAGGGAAAATGCTATGTGTAATGATAAAAAAAGAGCCCGGTATATCTACAAGGATGTACTTGTACTTGTACAAGTCTTACAGAAGAGAAAATGAACAAATAATAAAGTATTTTGTATTTTATAGCTCACCAGCCACTTGTTAAACAATTATATAAATAAAATTAAAACCTCTTTAAAAATACAACATTTTATGTGGGCCCATGGGCGATGAGTCATCAACCGTACGTGTCCGCGCCCTAATTATCATAATTCATATTGAAATTAAAATCTGCCTGGCATATATTTACTTTAAATATTTAATTCAACAATAACTCTTTATTTATTCACGTCTAAACACTTCGTTTTTTTGTTAATCTCAAATATTGCCATTGCAATGTATTTAATACATTATTTTGCACATCTAAATTCTCTTGGAACTGTGTATCTGCCTGTCTCGCATAGATTTTTGTTTGTTTGGAATACTGCATTTTAAAGTTTTTCTTAGTTATTTCTTTGTATGTTGTTTGTTTGAGTGCGACGCGATGGCAATGGGTGGCATAATCACCGATTAATTAAGCGTTTTTGATAGTTGACGGCTGACAATTTTAAAAGTAACAAGCAAGCCTGACAATTTTAAAAGTAACAAGAAATCATTTTTTAAGTGTCACTAGCGCCAGTTACTGAAAAACGGCTGTTTTGATAGACAAATTCAAATTATGCATCGTCCAATTTCTGATAAACATTCTGTAACGACGACTAAATGCTACACACGATCACACCTGTATAAAAAAATGTGTAGTACGTATCTAATAGTATGTTTCCAAATTATTTCCATTTTACTTGAGATTTGCCCGAATGTATCATGCACAAAATACAATATAAGTACCCGGGTACCACGGTTATGCAACAACCTCTAAAAAACTTTTACATTGATAATAATATGAACAAAGTGTTAGAAACGTAAGTATTTGTATTATTTTGCACTATTTTGATAAGGCTGTCGATGGCATAAACGTGCATCCTCAAAAGAAGGGCTTTAGATAAAATCGAAAAATACCCGGGTACCTTGATCATACACACAAGGGTTAATCAGAATACAAATAAGGACAGCTTTATATTTGAGGCGTTATAATAAAAGATCCGAAACCGGATATCCGGATACTCGGATCCGGATCTTGATCCGGATTTCCAGTTAAAATGAGTAACTCGGATACTCGAATATGCGGATATTAAGAGTTCTAATCTATATTAAAGGTAGTAATAAATTTAGAATAGTTGCTAACTAAATTTAAACTAACTTTATAAAAAAAATATACATATTTAGAGTATCACAAGTGCCGTGTCCAAAGCTAATTAATTTTAAACAATTTGTTTAAAATGCAGTTATATGACAAATAAAATATTAATACTAAAAAACCGATGCCCGTAGCTAAAGGGGATCTTATGACAATTATGTCGACATAGGATAAAGCCATCATATACAGGTTCTTCTATTTAAAATAAGAAATCCAATTAACTGAGAATATTGCCAGGTTTTTTAACATTCGGTCGTGTTTTATAATTGAAAACCGATGTTACTTAATAGTCCAATGCTTTTGCTGGATGCAAAATACATTTGATCTGTATTTGAAATGTCATTAAATATAGGATATTTAATTTAAAAAAACATTTTGATGTATCAGCCTGTATATTGTTCGCGAAGGTTTGAGGAGGATATAAAACTTTAAATAAACAAATTTTATTTATGTTAAATGAAACAGCCATTATTTTTAACTGAATCATATTAAGTAAAAAATGATATGGGAAACATATTAGTTAATGTTGAAAGATGTTCAAGGAAACATGTTGAAAGTTAACCTGTTTGCGCAAGGGTTATCTTATTTTGTTATCGACTTCTGTCAATATTACCCATTACTATTGTCCCTGTTATTACGCCTATGTTGCTTTTTGTTATATTTTAATCGAAACAACATATATTAATAGTTTAGAAAATATTTTATCAATTTTTAAAACAACGTACAATATAAAGCAATGAAGAACGTCCCTTGGTTTCTCTAGTTTGTAATTGTATTACAAAACCGAATTCGATTTTCGAAATGTACAGTTCGAATTTTCCATGCAATTCCCTTATTTAAAATTACCTGGCCTGATCAAATCTTTGCAACCTCCCAGAATATAATGAAACAATTTCCACATATATGTATCACTTAGCACACCTTGTGTTCTGTCATGGTATTCTTGAATCATAGGCAATTAAAAAGACATCTGTAGATGTCAATTTGGCTTTAACCATAAATAACTCAAAAACTACTAAATTTAGCCTTTAACTACCTTACTAAAAAATATTTCTCATTGGACGTAAGTGAAATTTCTGTATACCAGTGATTTATGCATCGTCTTGTATGATATGTATATACTTTTCATTTATAAGGCAATAACAATCATATATTCCACAGTGGGCCAATTCTTTATTATGTTAAGCAGTAAACACTGAATTTACTCAAATCGCTGAATTACCCGGTACCATTATTTAAAATACTTTGCTTCACTAACCCCTGAGTCTAAATAGTTTCGTTTTTATATCGGGGATATTTGCTTTCCATATTGACAGGAACGTAGTTAGTTCTAACAAGAACTTAAAACTCTCTTGTATAAAAATTAATTAGAGAAAGTACAAGTTTCGATCAGCTGATCTCGATTTAACAATTGTAATTGTACCCGAGAAAGAATTATTAACGAGACTACTTTTTAGGGGAAGATTTTTATAATACTTCGAATTGAAAGGGTATGGCGTTGTAAGGCTAAATATTGGGTTAATAGTTCTCAGTAATCCCAGCGCAAGTTACTTTTGTTTTGATTAGCAATGAAATATTTTCTTGTATCTATTCTACATTCTATACTACTGTCCGCATTGCAAATTCTGCTAAATTTCGTAACGGAAGAATTTTTAATATTAATAAGTAGAAAAATAATATATTACTTACTGTGTCTAGCAAATCAATAATTTTTAGAACAAAATACCACCAGGTCAATTTGGCAGCCAGAATACCTCGAAAACTGTTTGAATAATCACAAGGTTCACATAATACATTATAATAGGGTATTATGTATATGCTTGCCTAAAAAAATTTCTAATTGTAAATGTTTTCCATATTATTAAGTAGATGTAAGTTTCATTTACCAGAATAACCAATACAGTGCAGTATAGTACTTGTATGACATTGTAGACTATTAGTATTTTGTCTAATTTAAAAGGCTGCCTATTTTCCATTAATTTTGGACCTACGTTTAGAACAAAATACAAGTAGCAACCAACAATTGTGAAGGTCGGCCATATAGATTTCATTAAGAACCAATCTTCAACTCGTGGATCTGAAACATTCAAAACTGAATATAATATTGATTACTAAAAAAGTAATTTGCAGAATAACAGAATCTTAGTTATGCTAGAGAACAACGATCAACGAGAAGTGACTAAGACGCTTAAAGTGTGCCTCTGTTTCTTTGATGAGCGGGGTGAGCTTGGTTGTTTAGTCGTCATTGCCACCAATGTCAAGCTGTCCCTGGTCTGCCTTGGTGCTTCCTGTCTTTGGTTGTAGTGTAGTTAGTTGTTTATCACTCACATTCAGCAACGCATTAGTAGCGCTCGCAACTACAAGGCATCCGATAATTTTGTTGCTTCTCGTTGATCGTTATCCCTTTATAACTTTTACTTATTTATACGCAGAATATTGAAGTATTGTATTGATGATTAAGACTCGGTTTTAAGTTTTGGGGAATATTTCGTTAAAATTTTATTCATCTGTTGAAATAAAAATTTGGATCAGCTCTCAGTTAAATTGAATTCCAGATAAGTCGTTATTTTATGATGTCTCGCGCTCTCTATGTATGGTGAGGCATGGATTTGCACCTATACGGCTAATATGCCATTGTGTAGTCTCACTTGCAACATCTCAGTAGATTTTGAGCTGTACTAATAAAAAGTAATAGTAGAATGATAACATTTAGAGAGTATCACATACGTCAAAATGCTCTCTGAACGTACTAGAGTTGGGCGAGTTTATTATATCCCATCTGATCTAGTTTAGAGGTGTTTGTATAACAGTAGCGTGGCGCTTAGGATTATGTTATATTGGTTCTTATATTTTTAATTCTTTATCAAGACACTATAAAATTTTCTAAATTATTTCGTCTTCTATATCTTTATTGAAGCTTGGAATAAACCAATATCTATTTCAAATTATAATAATATTCTGATATGATAAATGTAAAATAAACTTTAACTGCGATGCTACAAGTAAGTTTATGAAGCGAAAAATTTATTGCATTAATTTGACTTATTCAAATTATACTAGCAGCAATATTCATATCAAAATAGAATTAAAGGATCACATTAATACTTCTATAAGTAATAATTTGTTTCCCTAATATCTATTTAATTCATTAGAAATATTGTAGTTTTAAGTAAAAACATAATTTTTAATTACTTGTTTTCGCCAATAATAATATTTTCACCGTCAGTATATTTTGCATTTTCTCTAGTAATTATAATTTTGCGATGATGAAATTAGCTTTGCAGAAGTACAGTCAAGGTAGTTTTCCTAATGTTCTAAATTATAATATTAGCAATTCAGTAATATATTTAATTCATTCCTCTGATTTCAAAACGTTAATGAGGTACCTGTGCTTTACACAAAATTGTTGACGACCTCAGAATTGTTTGTTTAGGGTGGTGCTCTGTTCTCACAATGGACTGAACATGTGATATGCACTTGAGAATAAGTGATTTAATTAGACAGGTACAATATCCTGACATATTAATCTTTGAACCACTATCATCAGAATACCAATTTATATACGGCTTTGGAATATTGTTGTGTTATCGCAAATCGTCTACGAGGTGTGCTGGTGAACATTATTGTAGTAATTAATTCAAATATATTCCATTTTACATTCGCTGACGACGTGTGCATCCAGATCCATCGACACCAGATTTGTTGGCGCAAGATTTCAATAATTCCTGGACCGACTGGACCATTGGTACCGAAATTGGAGAATCGGAATCCGCCTCAGACAAAGCACAGCCCTGTTTTTCACCATAAGTGGAAAGAGAATACTGAAGCATGGAAAGCTAGAAGAACTATGTAGGTGTGATACTGGACGTCCGACTGACATTTAGTATGCATGTGTGGTTTGCTACAAGTCACGCTCGGCAGATATAGGGCTCTTTCTATGCTATAATGAACAGACGCAGAAAGCTTGATTCTGCTTGCAAGAGCAAACACTACAAGACTATCATTAGACCATCGATGCTCTATGCATCAGCTGTTTCGGCAACTGCTGCAAATTGCCACATGAAAAGATTTCAGGTGAATCAAAACCAGCTGCTTCGGATAGCCCTAGATGGCCCCTCGTTCGTCAAAAATAACATGGTGCACAGAGACACCACGATGGAGACTGTCGAAGAACACATCAAAAGGACCGCGAGGAAGATCTGCGATAGAGCATTGGACCACAGCAACCCTCTTGTCCACGAATATGTCACATGTGCTAATCGCCCGTTATAATCTTGAACTGAACCTCGACTTTCACCCAGGAGATCGTAATCAGTGCGATGAGGGTGAATTTTAACACAGGGATGACCAAAGAGTTCGCCCGAGTTGCAGGTGGATCGAGTAGCTCGAAACTCGGGCAAACATTTACTGAAATATAGGCGAATAGTCCAAGAACTCCGCAAAATAAAGACACAAGCATTAACTACAAAAAGGTAGAAACTTCTGCAACCCAATAACATACCTGTCAACTGTATGTAATTAGTCGTATTAGTTATAATTTTGTAAATCGGTTACCGTAGCTTCCGACAAATTATTAGTTTATTTTTCATTGTATCTTTCTGGTAAGCTCAAATTCTAGATAATCGACCTTATTCAAATAAATTTACTGCTTCATGATAAAAGTATAAAAATGACAAATGTCACTTGTTCAGTATAAAATGGTTCGGAGTTCCTATATTTTATTGTTATTATTACAGCAACATAAAATTTCAAAAATATTTAAGCTAAGTAATCTATAGTCATTCACTGTATTTATAAAAGCGTTATGAATAGGTAATAGCACTGCGTTTAAAGCATTTTCGAATGTGAGCAAATATGGAAATTAATCTATTAGAAAGCCTAGAAATCAATAATCACGGCAGAGTTAGATATATTGTTAAACGATCATATAGAAGTAAGTAACTCCACGTCATTAAATCTTGCTTTAAAGAATGGCCAATTCTTTCCCCTGTCACAAATTTGTCACATATCTTTTTCCTGAAAAACCGCTGTGTGATGAAGCAATTTCAATAGTTTAAAGTAAATCAAGAACACAACAATTTATTTCTTATTCTATATTCTATATTTGAAGTTTTACCATAAATCTCGCGATTAAATTAAATTTCTAAATTAGCAAATCATTCTAATTCACAGAGCGAGAGATAATGACATAACTGTCAAATTAAAACGAAAGTACTGTACCATATAAATTAATATATTTAAAATAGGCAAACATTTCTAAATTTAAAATCCCATGTATTTCGATTGCATATTTGTATCGCTGAATGCGCTTTTTATATAAAATCGTGGTTACAATAATTTTATTTTTTTTAGTTCGTATTAGAATTCACATCAGAGGAATCATAGAAAATAAATAAAACTAGACCAAAACTTAGAAAAAATTAAAATATAAAGCCATTATAATTTATATTAAACCAAAAATATGTGTGAAAAGCACACATATTGCACTTCCTTTGAATTGGTCAACTTTACATCTGAGATCCTCCATTATGTGTCCACAGATGAGCACATAGTAGAAGACAGTTGCAAGGGTGCTATATATACTGGGATCTACTTATACTTACTTAACGCATTGTAAAAAGGAATGAAGTAGCAATTCAAATATGTATTCCGTATATTACCGCTAAAGAAAATTCTTATGTAAAAGTCAAGTTTAAGTTATACACTCTATAACATTTATAAACTTTGCAGTATCTTGTTTTATAATCTTCTGCCTTAATAAATGCAACCTTTATTAAATTTTTATTATTTCTATACTATACACAATTCGCTTACCTTTCCATTGTTCTAATGCCTGATCATGAAAATTCAAAATCTTCTGCAGTATTAGTGCCATGCTGTTCCCTCTATATGGTTGACGAATACTGATTTGTATTTTCTTCGATCTACTCTACACACAATAGGGTTCGCGCTATAATCAATTCAAAAATTTATGTTGTTATTTATTATTCAGAATAAACAATCTAGAAGTACGTATATAGTTGCGGTCAATTATATAGACATAAGTACATAGTAGTCTATTTACATAACATGCAATTATGATTTCTTATTTTGGCATTATTTGGAATATATATATTTTGATAACAGGATTGTTGCAAAAGTAAAATTGTTTTTGATTTAATATACGAAATGATATAACGAACTAGCATATATACTCGTATATAAGGAATATACTTATATTAAATATACCGGGTGTCTGTTTAAGCTCGGCCACCGGCCATATCTCGACAACCGTTTATCGTAGAACCTCGCGGAAAAAATATTGATAGTAAAATGGACGACGGAAATTACAACAAAATATTTCTAAGATTCCAAAATTATCGCAAGGGGGCGCAATTCTCAAGATGAATTAAAGATTCGATAATTTTTCATTAAACTCTAGATTAAGATAGATTAAAAAATTTACCAGTAAAATTTTTAGACGTTTTTATACAACTTTCATTTGAAACTTTTTGATCTAATTCCCATGCGAAAGGGAGAGTGGAGGGGGTATGTCCGCGCACAAAAGTAGGTATAATTTTGGTTTGCCCCAACGTATTTTAATGTTTCTGGGCTCATTAAATAGAGAATTTTGCAAAGAATTGAAGGATATGTAGCACGAAATTACGTGGTTGTCAAAGAAAATAACAGGGGGTGCTGTTGTCAATGTATGTATATTTCTTGTTTTTTCTTTAAAATTTCAAATAGAACGGTATATTTTTAATATCGTAATATTGAAGCACATAAAAAACTGAAGAGACTGATGAATACCGGAAGTTGCTACCTTTTTTGTTGACGAAGATATAGTCATACGAAGACAATCCAGAAAAATAAAACTCTTTAAATATAAATTTATTTATTTATTGGGAGTAATAATTTTATTTTAATTTTAATAGGGTCTCTAGACAGTGTATGGTACGTTTTCACTTGAAATTTCATCATACTCTTCGCTAAATGTATTTATTTCAATCCTTTTATCGATTTTTTAATTCATTGCATATGTTACGTTAGATTCTCCTTTTAAATGTTTTTAAATACTCTAGCTATTATTTTTTAAATATCATTTTTTATCCTTTCCAACATTGAAATAAAATAATAATAGTGAACAGTGTAGTTTGCTTTTTTTTTAAATTTTCATCATACAACATGGCATGCATAGTGATACTAAATTACATTATGATGAGATTTCCAAGGTAGGCCATGAAAATCGAAATGCAAAGATATTAGTGCCACTTGTAGTTAAAATTTTTGTACGTATTTAGAAAATTAAGCCTTTTTGGACACCTGCACATAATTATTAAGTTTGTAAAATGTCGTATTCGAACGTTGAAGCTTATGACATGATCAGAATGTATTTTCAATGCTTTGAAAATGCATTCTTGCTTCGGGAAAATATTCCCTAAATTATCCAGAAAGAAGACATTATTGAGTTTTTATTCACCTTGCCAGATGTTCTTGATGTTTATTTATGGGGCAAAATAAAAGACATAGTTTATCACAAAAAACCGAGTACAACAATTGCTGCCTCCGAAATGGAAGTAAGGCTGGAAATAGACGGATCGCAATATGCGGTCACTGTCGACAGCACTTTGTAGTCGCATCTTGGCAATCAACAGTTGTTTATAGAGCAAAATAGACGAGCGTCAACGAGCAGTCAAGATTGGCAGCTGCAGTCAACTTGCTGCCCAACCCGCCACGCGTCCAAGTGCAGTCGAAAAGAGAACGTACATACACGAACTGCAAATTGCAGTCGCCACTCATTGAGCGGTTTTGTCAGATTTCAGTCAGTTCACTCTTGATTCTTGAATATTGTGTGTGTAAATTAAATTAAATGGAAGGCGATTTTGACACTAATGCTTTTATTGATGATATAAAAAATAAGGAATGTCTTTGGAACTATAAAGTTGAGACATATAGTGACAAAATTGAAAAGAATAAGGCCTGGGCTGATATCTGTGAAATCTTCGACTTCTTCCACGTATTTTTTTACGTAGTAAAAGAACAAGCAATAGTGCTTCCTCTTCAAGGTCCATCACTACATTACACCATTTCGTTTCGAACATGCAGTCCCATACGGCAGCACAATGCAGTCCGTATCGACTGCAGATGGAGTCGATACGGACTATTGAAAATGATGGTGAACACTTTGAACATTTGTTAAGTTGAAGTTTTTTCTTGTTTTTTTTTGTACTTTCTGATTTAAATATATTTTCTTTTCCTTTATATTACTTGGTCAATATATTTTCTTATTTATGTTTAGGTTCTTTTATTTACTTTCATTTTAGGCGGGGATGATTTAGATATCAATTTGTGTACCCTTTCGTTACTAATGAGTAAATGATTTGATTATAACTAATGCATTATATTATACTGTTTTTTTTTCTCGTTATTGTCTACTTAGTTCATGAGTTATGGAAATTATTTTTGCTGTGTTCCTATAATTAGATCTATCTATATCAGTTGGGTGATAAAGATATATTATTACCATTATTATTATTATTTTATTTCAATGTCTAAAAAGGCAAGACATGAAATTTAAAAATAGCTAGAGAATTTGAAAACATTTAAGAGGAGAATGTAATGTAACATATGCAAGGATTAAAAAATCGGTGAGAAGATTGAAATAAATACATTTATGGAAGACTATGATGAAAATTCAAGTGAAAGCGAACTATACACTGTCTAGTGTCACTTAAAATTAAAATAAAGTTATTACTCACAATAAATAAATAAATTTATATTAAAAATTATTTATTTTTTTTTGGATTGTCTTCGTATGACTATATCTTCGTCAAGAAAAAAGGTAGCAACTTCCGGTTTTAATCATTCTCTTCAATTTTTTATGTGCTTCAATATTACTATATTATAAATATGCCGTTCCATTTAAAATTTTAAAGAAAATACAAGTAATATACATATATTGAGAACAGCGCCCCCTGTTATTTTCTTTGACAACCACGTAATTTCGTGCTACATGTCCTTCAATTCTTTGTAAGATTCTCTATCTAATGAGCCCAGAAACATTAAAATCCGTTTGTGCAAACCAAAATTATACCGACTTTTGTACGCAGACATACCCCCTTCCCCTCTTACCCTTCGTATGGGAGTTAGATCAAAAAGTTTCAAATGAAAGTTGTATAAAAACGTCTAAAAATTTTGCTAGAAAATTTTTCAATCTATCTTAATCTAGAATTTAATGAAAAATTATCGAATTTTTAATTTATTTTGAGAATTGTGAAAAACTTCAACAAGTTGTTAATGGAATACCTATGGAAGAAAAAACAATACTAATGGGAGACTGGAATGCGAGAATTGAGAATAAACCTATAGCAGGAATCAAACAAAGATTTAACGAGGAAACACTAAATGAGAGTGGAGAAGAATTAATAGAATTCTGCTGTATTAAACAATTAAGAATAAACAACACCTTTTACGATCACCGAATTCAACAAAAGTTTACCTGAAGTAACACTACTAGAGGGCAAGCATCAATGATTGACTTTGTTTTGACGAACAGAGAATTTCATCCAAAACAAATTCTGGACGTGAGAACATTGACGTCTGCCAATGTTGGTTCTGATCATGGACTGCTGCTATGTAAATTGAAACTAGACATGATAATCAAGAAAACCAGGCAAGTGAAATATGAAAAAATCTGCATCGAAAAGATAGAAGATCCCACCACCAGACAGTTATATACCACGAGGCTAGCACAGAGTCTCAGAAATATAAAAGGCAATCAAAATACCTCAGTTGACGACGAGTGGAACGAAATTAAAAATATAATTTTAAAAACAGCTGAAGAGGCATTGGGGAAAGAACAATCACCTCCGGCACTGGGAATAACAGAACTCCTTGGTTTGACGAAAGAATAAAAACACTGGCTCACGAAAAGAAACACGCATTCCTACAATATAAAAAGAATCCAACAGCGCAAAAATATGAAGAATACAAATTGATAAGAAACGTCAACAACCAAGCTATCCGAAAAATAAAAGAAAGTTATTGGGAAAAATACACTAAAGACTTAGAGCATGACTTATATGGAACCCAAAGAAATATTTGGAAAACGTTGCGAAACCAGAAAAAGGAAGTAGCAGAACATATACAAATACCAGCTATTAAAACTGACCAATGGCATGAATATTTCAGTCAGCTATATAAAATTCAAGAGGATAGCTTGGAAAATATTGAACAAAGACATCATAACAAGACCCCGGTATATCTTACTAGAGAAACGCCAAACGGTATGGTGGCAGAGCAACACTTCCGAATGGCAAAATGTGAACTGTGGAGTGCCTCAGGGCTCCATACTTGGACCCATACTATTTATTATTTATATAAATGATTTACCTTCTAAATTAACCTGCGATGCCTACTTGTATGCTGATGATACATCTCTATTCATTAAGGGAAATACCAACAACTTAAGTGACATAAGAGAAACTGAAATGGAAAAAGTGAAAACATGGTTTGCCAGTAACAAATTAAAATTAAATAACGAAAAGACTAACATACTTGCTTTCCCAATGCGTCAATATCAGACTGGGGACGGAGCAACCTTTTTGGGGATACACATAAGCGATGTGCTGAAATGGACTGATCATATAAATATACTGTGTAGCAGATTGAGCACAGCAATATATACAATAAGAAAAATGAGGAACGTTGTTTCCATTCAAGCTGCAAAATTGGCCTATTTTTCAAATTTCCACAGTCCTGCATCCTATGGTATAGTCGTGTGGGGGAGTAGCTCGTGTATCCAGACTGTTTTACTACTGCAGAAGAGAGCTCTTAGAGTGTTGTGCGACCTACAGTATGGAGACAGTTGTAGAAAATATTTTAAACACCAGCGAATACTTACCATCATAAGGGTATACATACTCGAGTGTGTGAAATTTGTGCATAAGAACCTGCACCGTTTTGAAAAAAACTCCATGTACCATGAACACGACACCAGACACAAAGACGAATTAGCGATTCCACACCATCGTCTTGCTACAACCCAACAAGGGATCGGCTATTGGGGACCGAAGCTGTACAATCATCTACCTGGGGAGATAAAGACTTTGGGCGTCACTGGATTTTCCAGAAAGGTCAAACAGTTGCTGCTTTTGTATTCGTTCTATACTGTTGATGAATATCTGGAGCAGGTTTTTTGATTTTGATTTTAACTCTGATTTTGTGTTAGTAAGTTGATTATGTTCTGTGTCATTTTGTTAGGAGTTGACTTGTTCATACTATTGTATTGAATTTTATCTTATTTATGTACATGTGTGCACTTTCATGTATATGTAATGACGTGTCATGTGATTTACATTATTATGACTAATAAAGACTGATTACTGATTACTGATTACTGAAATAATACAAGAATCCATAAAAATGCTAAAATCACGAAAATCTCCGAATCCGGATGGTATATATAATGAATTACTTAAGTACGGTGGCAATTGCTTGGAAGAGGCTCTGCACGAGCTGCTGTCGAACGTGCTGGCCACTAAAAAGGTACCGGAGGACTGGAAAAACAGTTACACGATTCCGTTACACAAAAAAGGGGAGAAGAAGACACAGGACAATTACCGCGGAATTACTCTGTTGAATACAATCCTTAAATTGTTTACATCCATAATTAGAAATCTATTGCAAGAAACAATACAAATATCAGAGGAGCAAGAGGGGTTCAGAAAGAATCGTAGTACAACAGATGCCATTTTCATCATACGCCAATTGGTAGAAGAATCAATCGAATATAACAACCCGCTATTTATGTGCTTCGTGGATTTAAGCAAGGCTTTCGACCGTGTGAGAAGAAACGACATCTTGAAAATTTTACATGAATATGACGTACCACAAACCCTTGTGGAATTGGTCAATAATATCAACACTAACACGTCGACTAGAATCAAAACATCTGATGGAATTACGAAACCAATCAAGATAAACATTGGCATACGACAAGGGGATTCGTTGAGCCCCTTCTTATTCAATTTAATAATGGACCGTATTATAGAATCAATAAGAGGAAAAGATGGTTACCCTATGGGAAGACACAACGTGAACATAGTATGTTACGCCGATGATGCAGTGCTCCTAGCAGACAGCGAAGATAACTTACAAAGACTTTTGCATCAATTCAACATTACCAGCAAAAAATATAATGAACATCTCCAAAGACAAAACTAAGTGCATGGTAATATGTAAGCAGCCACTTCGTTTTAAACTAGAAATAGACGGATCCGTTGTTCAACAGGTAATGAGCTTCAGGTATCTTGGTGTCGAGGTAACGAGTCAAAGAGATCTTCGGGCGGAGGTTCAACAACAGGCAAAGAAGGCGACACAAGTAACCGGGTATCTAAACACAATGGTCTGGCGGAACAAATACCTTACTAAGGAAAGTAAAGTACGAGTATACAAAGCTATGGTTCGCCCAGTACTAACATATTCCACGGAGACAAGAGCAGATACCAAGAAAACTAAACAAAAAATTAGAACAGTAGAAATGAAGATTCTCAGAAAAATAGCGAATGTCACGTTACGAGATAGACAGACGAGTAGTTCCATAAGAGAAGGATGCGGAGTGCAGGATGTGGTGAAGTGGAGTAAGCGAAGAAGGAAGGAATGGAATGACCATGTCGAGAGAATGCAAACCAACAGACTAGCATATATATGCAAACATGAGAGACCCAAAGGAAAGAGACAACAAGGACGACCTCCCAAGAGATGGGGACAAAGTTGGTTTTCCTCATCCGCTGAATAGAAACAGGCCAGGCAAACAGGGGATGACCCTAGATAAAAGAAGAAGAAGAAGAAGAGAATTGCGCCCCCTTGCGATCATTTTGGTAACTTGAAAATATTTTAGTTGTAATTTCCGTTGTCCATTTTACTATCAATATTTTTTCCGCGAGGTTCTATGATAAACGGTTGTCGAGATATGGCCGGTGGCCGAGCTTGGTATATTGAAGTACTGAGTTATTTAAATATCATCGTTCGTGTAAAATATCTACTTACTACAACGTAAATATACTGTACTGTATGTCTATTGTGCTTTGATAATTTCCATGACTTAAGGCCCAGTTATAGTGTTACCGACCGAGTCTATTTTGTACCAAAATTTTATTTTATGCTTTTTGTGAAAATAAGAATATGAATAATAAAATTTAAAAAGTGGAATGATATTTATAATTAAGTAGTGATTAGTCTAAAACAATTAATTGTTATAAATCGTAATTAAGTAAT
Source organism: Amphimallon solstitiale (assembly GCA_963170755.1). Lineage (NCBI taxonomy): Eukaryota > Metazoa > Arthropoda > Insecta > Coleoptera > Scarabaeidae > Amphimallon > Amphimallon solstitiale. The sequence continues at coordinate 76,421,822 of OY720680.1, read as the reverse complement.
TCTAAAAACAAAGAAATATAAACCAAGAGCATTAGGATAGTGTAGGCATGTTATGCGAAAAGTTAGTAGAAATAGAAATAACAAAATATGCTTTTATTTGCCTAAAAAGCAAAAAATACTTATGATAAAAAGATATAGGCGTTCTGTAAAATGCTGCTCGCTGAAAGTTTGTACATTATTTCATAGATAGCACCACAAGATAAAATAGACAAGGCCAACTGTATCTGCTATCGCGTAGAAAATAATGTGGGGTGTAGAAAGAAAGCTATAAATGACACTTTCCTTATTAAAATATTATAATTATATTTGATACTTTTATACTAAACTTGAGGCACAGTCCATTAGTTTGTGTACAAATAATTTATTTTTTGAGCCGCATCTAACTGATAATAAAAATGGCCATAAATACAAATGTTGCCTATAAATCTTCAAATTGCAAGTGTTTAGCGAATCGTTAGTCAGCAAATATAAAATGTAAATTAGGATATATAACTATTTGTTGCATCATGAATAATTTGCCACATTATTTGGTATATATATTGCTTAAAATTTTGTAATAAATTATGTTGAATATCTTAAGCGCCAACAACAGTAAGGGATTTTGTCAATTCTGTTAACTTCTATCGTCAATTTCAGTAGGCAGTAAAAAAATATCGAGAAGAAATAGTGACTAGTGCCCTTGTTTATTAATACTGTAGTTACACAACCTACAGAAAACTATAAACAGGAGGGCGAAAGGATGTGGTCATACAATGGTATACTCTATACTCTGATGAAAGCCGATTGTATTCGCTGTCTTCGTAGTAACTTTAACTTTTACTACAATATATTAGCGGGAAAAATTAATGAATGGGCATATCCTACTGCCGAACCCCTCTGGTGGCTACTGTCCCGATCTAACCTTCACTTGTATACCTGTAGTATACATAATCAAAGTTAGTGCTTTGGAGTCAGTTAGATAAACATAGTATAATATCATGGTGCAATCGTTATGACGGCACCCAAAAATATGTTTATGAGGTAAAGAATAGATAGGTATATTTTTGATTTTTCCTAATTTCACTAAACCATACAACAATTTCAAATTTTTTAATTCTTTATTTCAAAAGTAGCACAATTGATTTTTTTAGATGAAGGAAATACAGCAAGAAAATAAACTAAAAAAAATATAAGTACATTACCCGGGATGCAATATAATAATATACAAAGATGTACTCGATGATATTTCACTACAAATGTAGTGAATAGATATGTAATTTTATCAATAAATGCTTCTAAATCTATTTTTTAACCAATCTTCTGCTTGGGTACACGGTGTCTAGTAATCTCGTAATAAATGTGAATTTCCCTACCTGTATTCTACCCGATTGTTTACACAGTTATATTACACCTTTACTGAATACTTGTGCTTTATATCCATTTACAATAATGTGTAAGACGGAAAGAGAAATACGCGATTTCCAGCATACTCCCTATATTACTTTAGAAGACCGATATTCATATCGTTACGTGCGCGTTGCAGTGCGTTCTACAATTCAGTGAATAAAACCGAGTCTGCAACTACTCCACACCACATCCAAATTTTTTACTTTGCTTTACCTTCGACTCTGCTACGTCTGCAACCCCATTGCAACGGACTAAAATTTTCATTTTAATGAAATCCTTTCATTTAGCGACATCTATATAGCATTAGATTTCGCACTCTAGGTAATTTCATATCTATTGAAATTTTTACCGACCATAACCAAGCCTTAAACAATGCTTTTCTTTACATTATTATCAGATATACAGTTAAATTTCTAGAATATAATATCTATGTAAACAAACATTACTTGCACATATAAAAATTAATAAACTAGTCGATCCTATAGACATATAACATTGTCCTCTGATTTAATACTTTTATTTACTTGATATACATTTATGTGTGACATATACACACCTTCCTTTCTTTTGTACCTGTACCTATAGCCTCTCTTAGCTATCAAAATCAAAGTTGACAGATTTTAAATAGACCACTCGATAGTATTTTAAATCTAAAATTGTGTCCTGCTTGCTCTTTTATAATACAATAATTCTGTATTCTAACTCTCATTTCATCGAATATACATTTTTAGTTTAAACACACCTGAACAACAACTAAATTTAAACTGCTTGTAAATGGGATGCAGAAGAATGTCTAGTAACAACTAAACTGCAGTGTTATACATTCAGCTAAAATGAATTATATAATTAAGTAGATGGGCCGATAAACGCTGATCTACCTTCTCCGGTAGTTGCTGCGATGAGTTTGGTTTGGTCTTTATTCACGAGTAAAAAATTGGGAAATTTATAAATAAGTTCTTTTTGATGGTTTTGACCGTTTTTATTTTCGCTTTATGATATAATATACATAAATAATTATGAACTAAGGTTTGTTATTAATATCATTAGTATCATTATTTCTATTGAGTTTAAAAATGTTACTCAATGAAGAAATAAACACTAAAAAAATACAAACATTTATTTTTCAAAAATAAATGTTCGTCTATTATATACTAAGCTCTACTATTTCTTCACTTGCATATTTTTCCTTTTTGGCAATAAATAGGCCTTAACATAAAAATCTCCAAACATTAAGAACATGAAGAAGTTCTGAGGAAGAAGTATTAGAGAGATCGGTTTCGGGAGAGTACAATCACTGTTGATCAGTATCATCGCATTTAGAAGAAAAATAAGTCCAAACTGCAACTAAAAGTATGACTTATTTGATAGAATTCTCCACTTATTCCATCATTATATACTTACAAGTTGAAGATGAGTTATTTGTTTTTTAAACAGTATGTTGTTACGATATGACTTGTCCACCACACTTAGTAAATAATAACTGTACATTAGTATGTGGACCAAGCAATTAAAATAGCCCACATAAATAGTACTTCCTCCTGCTATAAATCTGCAGCCAACCCACGCTGCAACAATTATTCCTGCGTGATGGTACACATGTAAAAACGATATCTGGTGATAATTTTTTCTTAGAACGAAGAAAATCTAAAACAAGAATATAACTACATAACTAAATTTCATAAATTAGTGAAAACAAAGAATATTACTAAATATAAGTAAGTATGGCAATATGGGTTTCTAAAAGACCTGTCAAAGTAGCAGTACTTGTAAAGCAAGTAAACATAAGAAGCAGGAATATGAACAGTTAGTTCGGACTGAAATAACAACTACTAGTCAGATATTAATAAAACTGCAGCTCTGTTGAATATTGTAAATTCATTGAAGTGGTCAACATTTAGAGGCATTACTCGTAGAAGATAAATGTTGTAAAATTATGAAAGTTATGGCACAGTCCTTCAACAACTACTTGAGGAATCTCCCTTTAAACTTGAATGTTGCAATCATTCGGTTTCATCAAGTTTCTTCAATACTGTGTTCAAGTTGGAACTTGGTGAGAGCGAAGTTTGTAACTTCTTTAACTATCTTAAACCAAACAATTCGGTGGTCATCTGCATCTAAGCAAGCGCTTTACATAAAAACTTTAGGGGCTATATAGTAAAGCCAATTAATTACTTATCGCATCAATTTCTCCTTCAAGCTGGAATCTTTTTCGGATGCACTAAAATAGCTATTATTAAATGCTACGTAAAAAATGCAATAGAAGCGACATGCTTAATTACAGACCTATTGTTTTACTTTCCAATACATATAAATTACTGGAATATTCTATGTTTAACAGATTACTCAGCTTTCTGAGGCAATACGAGATTATACCAAACAATCAGCATGATTTCTATTTTTACTTTATTTCTTAAGCAAATTGGGAAAAGATAGTAAATCCACGGCTAGGGCAATTATGCAGTTCCACATCACATAAAACAACAGACAAAAAATGTATCCAATAAGAATATTTTGCATTCTGAGTCATCCTTTTGACTATTTGGACAACAACATCTTGTTTTTGAAACCTTATGACTATGGTATATGAGACGTAGTTGCCAATTGCTTACAGTTTTAAAGAAACTATTATCAGCAGTGCGCTGCAGTAACGTTGATTATTTATAACTGCATAGACAATTATAGATCAGCTGAGATAGGATACTACAAGGCTCGATCGCGGGCCCAGTATTATTTATATGTTATCTTCCAAATCACCTGGATAAAGGCGCCATCACTAAGTGTTCTGATGACATGTTCATACTGATCGCAAATGAAGGGGATTTAAAATTAGCAGAAAACAACATGTTAAAGAAGTTGAATAATTGGTCTTTTGGTAACGTTATTTATAATTCTAAACAAATTAATAATTTTCTTAGATTTCATTCCAAATAAGCACTAATGAATCAACATCGTTACATTTCAATTAATGACACTGAAATACAATACCTTGCTATGGTCATATATGGTTGTATATGCCGAATTTCTTAAATGAAGCCTGCAATAATAGAGCCATGCCATGAAATATTCTGGATTTCGAAATTTACAAAGACAAGAAATCTTTTCCATTGTTAAACACAAATATATTTAACTAAATTAAAATAGAAATATAGGTTTGTAAATTTTGCAGAAGCTTTGTACGAGTGTATATAATCGTTGGTGCGCCTCTACGTTATTCAGTAACTTCTTAATTGCTCAACCAATCTTCTTGATGTTCTCAGACCACATTTATATCGTCAATGCGCATAAAATATCCTATCAAAACACTCGATAGGCTGCGCTGAGGCTATTAACAAATTCTATATTTGTGGACCAACATGACTCATATTCACAATATATGGTGGTTTAGTGATAAAAAAAACGCAAAATCTGGACACGATAGGTGGCGCTTTGGTCGAGATATTAATAAATTTCATATTTATCAACAGAAATTTTGGCTATCCTACAATCGCAGTAACGACTTCTTCTGTCCAGAGTTTTTTATACAGGGACTTTAACTAAATAAAACTCATCGCATCATCTAAAGGAAAGGGCAGAATAACGTCTGCGGCCAGCTAGTATCAATAAAACAAATGAATATATTATTTTAGTAATTAGTTAGTAATTAAAGAAAAAAATGTGGTGTGGGTGCCCGAAACCACATTTTTAATTATACAATAATCGTTTTCGTCGTTTGAGTGCTTACTTACTCACAGGTTTACTTTATTAAGAAGATGAAGGTATATGAAACTTAATTTTGGAAGAACTTTAGCATAAAAGAGGCAGAACGCGCATGTGTATAAAAAGTGGTGTGCTTCGTATTTTAAAATTTTTTGCATAGAAGAAATGTCCCAACTGCAGCTCTGAATACCTAGATACTCTTTATAAATCCGTATAGAATGTATCATTTGCAAGATATTGGCAAAAAAACTGCAGTTAGATAAGACGTAAAAGTGTTGCGTCAGACCCAAATTGTGAATTTTTGCTTACACAAAAACTATTCAAAACCGTGCTTTAAATACTTTAATGTATAATTTCCGAGATATTTGCAAAGAACTACTATTAGAATTACCTCCAGTTAAAATTTTGAATTATTTTTTATTCAAAAATTATTCAAAATCAATCTTTCAATAATCCTCACTCTTAATATTCCTGTTTAGAAAGCACAGTTTAGGAGATATTAGCAAAAAACTATTTTTCGATAAAAGTACTACTACTTCACCTAAGAATTTCCAAAAACTTCAAAAATTTCATGGTCAACAATCTACATTATCGTAATACTATGAAAGTAAAAATTATATATGTTATTACTAAATCATATTTGCACGTCTGTAAATATTTTCGAAGTTTCTTTTCTCTCTTTATCTTTATATCCCTCTCTCTCCCCAATTTTAATTGCATTAAATATGCAATTAAAAATTTTTTCCGATGAAGCCTTCATATGCGGAGTATTCTATTTAAAATAAGAAATGAGCACATTTTGTTACGCGTTCATACAATTGAGTGTTTTGTAAATTGTACGTATTAGGTAACTTACATGTAAATGCTCTAACTTGATCTGTGGAATTGTAGTATGTAATTCTCTCAAACATTCATTCACTTAAAAATAATTTTAGGCTGTGCATATAATGGCACTACATCTGCCAAAAGAAGTTTTCAAAACTTACTGTTCATACACAAAATGCGCTGTTTGTAATGAATGACACTGTACATGCAAGTAAAGTTTGTTTAGATACTATTATCTTCAAGCAAATTAAGTTCATCGCTGGTGGTAAAAATGCAAACACATGGATTCTGTAAGTCTGAAATTTGGATTTTTTCACTTATTTTACGACAGTCGCCACTGGAGTAGATATATTACTACTTAATTATGGTGATGTTTTCTGAGGGGCATCTGTGGGGGTGTCGCGATTATTTGTGTTTCAAAAGATGTGCTTAAGAGGTGCCTTCAATATTAAACAAAGATATTCATGAAATTGTTAATAAAATACTAACGCTTCCATCCTTGTATGTATTGGAATATGCACTTTTTGTAAAAACTAACTACAATTTTTTCAGAGAACAAGAATTGAAACATGGATATGATACGATAGGTGCTGCTGATGCATATCTTGAACCTCTACAAACAACAAAAAGTTAAAAAGTGATAAAGGTACCATTTATCAATAAATTTAAAACAAGGACCACTGGCTGAATTTAAGAGAGAGCTGTTCCACCTGCTTTCCGTCAATGCTTTTTACACAATACAAGACTTTTTAAATAATTAATTTTAATATGTTTAATATTTCACTTTTAATGTAATTGTGTTTTTAATATTTTTATAAAGGGTATGTTATTGACATGTTCTTCGCTTTGTGTATTATGGAATAAACTTATTATTATTATTATTATTATTATTATTATTATTATTATTATTATTATTATCTATGATGCACTAATATAGCTACTATTTTAAGATTAAATTATTTTTGTTATGATATTTTAATTAATTAGGTTAGTGTTTTTTCTTTTTGCTTCTATCACCTTTATTCTTGCACGTCTTGCGCTGCCATGTGCAGGCAATATGAGATATTTTTAGAAAAAAATCTCATATTCATTTTTGCGTACTGTTGTTATTTAGAAATATGCTTAGATCTAGTAGTTGACTAGATATAATATTTGATTTCATTACTGAAGTACACTACAAATGCGAGTCTACTGAATTCAGTGACAATCTAATCAGATTTCAAAATAATGCTAGTATTTGGTATTTATAGCTTTAGCGTTTAGTCGCTATCACGGTCATAGACACACGGAGTGATAAAGAAAGAGAGAGAGAGAGAGAGAGATGCATAAAGCAAAACTTATGAATTAAAACAAAAAGAAAAACAAGTAATACGTAGTTCTAATTGAGTCTTATATCTGTTTAAAATTTCAGTATTCTAGCTCAGACCGTCTTAGCATAACGAACCCGGTTCCATACATAATCGCAATCCTGTATATGTTTAACCTTAAGTTCAGAATTTTACAACAAGACAATATTATTATACAGCATTATATATTTATATTTATACAAGCTAATTTAAAAGTAAGAAACCGAATATCTGTGATATACGGAATGTTAATTTGTCATTCTGAATTATTTTAGAGATAATTACATTATTCTATTGAAAAAGGGTGCTGTCACCCGAAACATGTATAGATAATAAGTATGGAAACCTAACATAGAATTTATTATTTAGACCTTTACATCGCCTACTAAACAGGCTGCCTGATATATAACATATCAAATGCTTGAAAAAATACTTCACAGATTTGAGTATTCATAGAATCTTCATTTCACATTCTTGTATCTCTCTAACCGAACTTTCACGGAAATGTTTATTTTGATGCATCTTATATAAAGAGAAATATTTAGCAATAATTGTATTCGTACCGTAATTTTTACGCATGCACTCTAAAATGAAGCATTTCAATTGAATTGTATTGTAAAAAGTACTGGAACATTATATTAATATACAGTGTGGATATAAAGTAACGGATAGAGGCATTAACTTCGTTAATATTCATTTTTTCAAAAAAGATCTCGAAGGGGTATAGCGATTTTAACTAAAGGGAATATTTTCATCGCATTTTCAATTTTTTACTTCATTCGTTTTTCATGTTATGACGTCATTGATTTCTTTTAAATGACAACCTATAATTTTTTTAGTTGATTTCGATAGCACTTTCAATTCTCTATCCAACGGTATAAAATTTTTAAAATATTATATTTGAAAAAAAAATGAGAAAAGGAGTCTTGAAGTTCAAATACTAAAAACTCATTATATTGGCAAAATAAATGTAATTACCGGTGCCTTAAACAAAAAACAATTAGTTGCGGCTGTCAGAATAAAACAATTTGCCAGTGACACATTAAAGTAAGTGTTATTTCTCTTTTCTAACTTAGACTAACTAAATTTTGGGCCAGAATTCGACACGAAATTGGATTAATATCAGCTCAATCTATTCAGAATGTGATAAATGAGTTTTATAATCATGTTGGGTATTGTCGGATGGTACAGGGTCGTCATTTTGAACACTTAATGGAAATTTAATTTAAAAAGTGTTATTTCTGTGCTTATTTTTGTGTGATGTTATCGTTAGATTTGTTTTCCTGGTTAATGAATTTAGTTTTAATGTGAATATTAACTTTGAATGGAGTAAATAGTATATTTACAATTCGGTTTTTCAATATTTTTATATTATATACAATAAAAGCCATTTTTATAATAAAAACCAATTTGCCGTCAACTTTTTCATCAAATTTATGTGACTAAATTCGTTTAATGAATTTTTAATATTTGAACTTTAAGACTCTTTTTCTCAATTTTTTTCAAATATAACATTTAAAAAATTTTATACCATTAGATAAGGAATTGAAAGTACTATCGAAATCAATTAAAAAAAATAGAGGTTGTTATTTGTAAAAAAAGTCGGTGACGTTATAACATGAAAAACAAATGAAGTAAGAAGCTAAAAATGCGATGAAAATATTCCCTTTAGTTAATATCGCTATACCCATTCGAGATCTTTTTTGAAAAAATGAATATTAACGAAGTTAATGCCTCTATCCTTTACTTTACTTCCACACTCTATAAAGTATTTAGGGTCATGTAATAAATTTTGTAAATAAAGAAAGAATCATCGACAAATAGTTTTCTTATTTAATAAAATATTTATTAATTCTATGTAAAGACTCATTCAATTGACAGCACCAGTTTTCTAGGTTGATCGGATTCTTGCTATATCCATAATTCTTCTATTTTCTTCCTCCATTATGCTTCTTCTTCGGGAGTTTGTACGATCTCAGATAAAAGTCACCAAACATGTAAAGCATAAAGATGTTTTGAGGAACAATTATTAGCGAGGGCCATTTAGGGTGAGAACACTCATTATTTATCAATATCATTGTATGCATTACAACGTTAATTCCAAATTGTAACTAAAAATTAATCATTCATTTGAAATGTTCTTCTCAATGGCTTTTATACAACTATACTTACAAGTTGAAAATGGGTTATCTGTTTTTTAATCCATACATTCTTGCGGTATGACTTGTCCATTACACTTAGTAAATAATAACTGTACATTGCTATGTGTACACAGTTGTTCATATGTCCTAAGTAAATAACACTTCCACCTGGAATAAATTTAACAGCAATCCATACCACAACTACCACCACTGCATGATGATACGTATGTAAGAATGATATTTGATGATAGTTTTTCCTTAGGACGAAGAAAACCTAAAAAATCATCAATATAATCGTAAAAACAATAAAGTGCAAAAAGTACTGCTAATGTATAACAACATCACTAAGTAATCTCAGGTATTCAATAGGGGAAAACCTTAAAGGCTCGTTCAGAACCTCCGTGGCGGGCTTCGGCACGGAAAGTGTGCGTGTTAGAAAATTACGAGCACACTTTGTAATGTTCACAACCTGCGATAGTATGGCGAATCGAATAATCGAATATGCAGCGTGACAAATTGTTATTAGCCATTTTATGTGCTTCTGCCGCTACAATTGCCATATATAAACTCAAGTTTAATAAGAAACGAAATAAAAGAAGATGGTGGGTGAGGCCAATTTATGAAAATAGAAGAAGACAAGGGCATGGATATCACCTCCTTCAAGAATTACGAAATGCCGACGAAATGTTTTTCAATTATACACGGATGTCAGTGGAAACTTTTGATTATTTACTCTACTTGGTAGGACCAAGACTGAAGAAGTATAGTTACAGAACCCCAATACCTGAAATGCAACGTCTTGCTCTGACTCTACGGTAATTATAAGTCGTTATACGTACTATTTATTAAAATAAATTTTATAATTTCAGTTATTTAGCGACAGGGGACAGCTTACAAAATTGTGCTTTTAATTATCGTATTGGTAAAAGTACCGCGTGCACAATTATAAAAGAAACTTGTGATGAACTCTGGAAGTCATTGGATACATTTGTGTTAATACCAAATGAAAGAAAGTGGAGAGAGATTGCAGAAGATTTTGAACACTATTGGCAGCTACCAAATTGTGTAGGAAGCATTGATGGAAAACATATTGTCATCAAAGCCCCTCCTAATACTGGATCTTTATTTTTCAATTATAAAAAGGGTTATAGTGTAGTTCTGTTTGCTGTTGCCAGTGCTGATTATACATTTTCATGTGTAGAAATAGGAGCTCTTGGTTCAAAATCTGATGGAGGTATATTACGACAGTCTAACTTTGGAAAACGCTTTTTTGCCAATAAGTTAAATATACCTTCTGATAGACCTCTGCCTAACACGGAAATACCTGTACCCTTTTATTTAGTAGGAGATGAAGCTTTTCCTTTACAGTCCAACTTAATGAGACCTTACAGTGGCAGAAATTTAGATCATGAGAAGAGTGTGTTTAACTATCGCTTATCCAGGGCACGCCGTTGTGTCGAAAATGCGTTTGGTATAATGGCTTCACGTTTTCAAATATTTTATCGAAGAATATCAGCCTTACCTGAAACTGTTGATTCAATAGTAAAAGCAGCAGTGGCGTTGCACAATTTTATCATTACTACAGAAGCAAAACAAGCAGGGCCCAACAAAAAATATTGTCATGCAGGTTATGCAGATACTGAAATGGAAAATGGAGAGTATATTCCTGGGCAATGGCGACATGTGGGAGAATCACAGTTGCAACCATTGACCACTCTTGGTCAAAGACTTGGTGCCAGAAATACGTCACAAATTTCTGTAGCATACAGAGACTACTTAAAACAATATGTTAATTATGTTCTTCCACTTCCATGGCAAAATAATATTGTTAACAGATGTGACTAAGACATATTGAACTTACCTTGTTATACAGACGTAGAATAAAAAGTTTTACAATTTATATTTTTATTCATTTATCTATAAAACAACAAAAATAAATAATCTTCTAATCAAAACAGTAACTAGCACAAACTTAAAAAAAAATATTTTAATCAAAACAACAACTAGTGGAAAATTTATCAATCAAAAATAGGTATCACGTTCTGTTTGGTGTTGTCTTATTTTTTTTTTTTTACAGTTGAAAATCGCCAACACAAAATCGTCCATTAGACGTTGAGCATCTTCATTTGGCAGGGCTTTTCATTCTTCTGCTACATAAGTTGTAAAAGCAGTAAAGTTATTTTCTGGAGTCTGACTAATTGCTTCAACTGCTGTTCCAATCTTTTGGAGAACTTCTGTAACTTCAATTGTCTCGCTTTTGCGTTTCTTTCCAGGCTTTCTACTTGCTTGTGTGTCAACATGATGTGCATGCACCTCATCAGTGCAATATGTGTGATCACTCTGATCGGAATTTATTTCCATAACAGCCTCCTCTACCAAGAGATCTTCATTAGTAGATGGTGCTGTTTCTACTAATACTGCAGCACTATTACTCTCATACGATGATGTAGAAGTCCGAGAGGCATTATCAGTTTCGTATATTCCTTGTGTCTCATCTGTTATGGGAATTTCCAAACTTACTTCCTGTGATAACAAATTGGAGCATGTGCTGAAGAACAAACATTATTAAACACATCTAAGAAATTTAAATATAATAATGTTTATACCTTCGACTAGTAGGTTTATCTTTTAAAAAACCCATGTGATGGTATAAACTCCATGGCTTGCGTATAATTTGTCCTGTTCCACTGTGATCCATTGTTTTGGCTTCTCTTCGGTATTTTTCTCTTAATGCCTTCCATTTATTTTTGCAAGCTTCCACTAGATTACAGGTACATAATGTGTAATGATATAAAATTCACTTCACAACTTAACTTACCAGATGCAAATCCACATTTTATTGCTACTAGTTTCCAGCTATTTTCTTTTCTTAACTTATCAAGATAACATTTGTCAGATAAGTCCCACAGAGCAGGGTATGATCTTATTGTATTTATGAGAATCTCGTCGTTTTGCATTGTAAACCAAACAAACTTTATAAACTATACACATAACCAAAATACGCGCGAACGACTAACGAGCATGGTGCGAGGACTAGCGGCTACATTCGTATTCGTACACACAGCACGAGTACGCAGCACGCACAAAGCTTGGCAGCGTCAATCTCGGGCACACTTTCGTGCCGACCATAACGTGCTGGGCACAATCAAATATAAACATTCCCGCAAGAAAGCATTGCGCAAGCTAGCAATTTGTGAAGTGCCACGTGGCCACGGTAGGTTCTGAACGAGCCTTAATGATAACTTTTGTTTTACTTAGAAATTTCGTTCTTTTTACAATTATATAATTACATTTTACCCAAATTAATAAATCCAAATTAAAATAAAATAATTAAATCATTTAAGATTAAATGAGAAATTCATCAGGCCAGGGTAGATACAAGGTAGGGGCCATAAATTCTTGGCCTGACAGGCTTATACAGGTTCAAACGTGTTCAAACTCTGTCACGTCATGCATGTACATACGCGAGGTGTACACTATAAATATGCCAACGTGGCTAGCGCACGAAAATTGAGTACGGCGCGGTCATTAAATTTTTAACAAAAAGAAGGGCATACACCTTATCACATTAAACAACGTTTTGACGGCGTTTACGATGATTCATCTCCTTCGTATTCAACTGTAAAAAAAGTGTGCAAAATGTTTCCGTTTGGAACAAGAATCCCTGGAAGATGCTGATCGGTCGGGTCGACCAATTGAAGTGATAACGCCTCAACAAATTTCAATAATTGAACATTTAGTGCTAGAAGATCGCCGTTTGAAAGTGAAAGAATTAGCAATGATAACAACCATTTCCGAAACAGGTGTTCGCCAAATTCTCCATGACCATTTGGGTATGAATAAAATTAGTGCTAGATGGCTACTGCGACTTCTTTCTGCTCTCCAACGTGAACGTCGCGCGTCGAGTCGAATATGCACAGTCGTTTTCAAACATGTGTGGAGACGACCCAAAGCCGATTTTGGAGTCCATTGTCATAGGGGATGAAACAATGATTCTGTTTTACGATCCTCTATCGGAAAGGAAGTCCATGGAATGGCGGCAACCTGATGAACCTCGTCCCAGAAAGGCGAAAGTTGTTCAATCAACGAAAAAGGTGATAGCCACAATATTCTGGGATAGTGAGGGCATTTTACTAATTGACTTTATAAAGAGCGCAATACAGGTGTGAACGGCACATATTATGCGCCTTTATTGCATAAATTAAGGGACAATATTCGTGCAAAACGTCGCGGAAAACTGACAAAAGTGTGCGATTATTACACGACAATGCTGCCGTCCATACTGCCGCTATTTCACAAGCTGCCATCCGCGAATGCGGCTTTCAAGAATTGGAACATCCATCGTATAGTCCGGATATGGCTCCTTGTGATTTTTTTTGTTTTCTAATTTGAAAAAAGACCTTAGGTGACGTAATTTTAAGGAAGACAGTGAGTTGCAAGCAGCTGTTATAGAACATTTTGACGGAAAAACTTCAGATTAGTTTTACAAGGGTATCAAATTATTAATTAATCGCTGTAATAAATGTATAGAAGTTTGAGGAGATTACATTGAAAAATGTAAAAAAAAGTTTCTTTTTTGTATATCAGACCGAGAATTTATGTCGCCTACCTCGTAGATGTCATTGTGATAAAAAGTTGTTTAACGATACCTGTTATTTTTAATAAACCGAACTTTAGTAAGCGAGATTAACTATAAATTGAATTAGAGTTGCCCTTGATTAATGGAAACTGTAACTACCCTAACATTAATTCAGACAACCTTAGTAGTCACTTGGATATCATATGCATTTCATATTTCTATAAATATGATACTTAACTTTGTGACTATCATGTACAATGTACATAATTGCGGTTGATTCTGATCCACAAGGGCATACGCTCACCCATCACTACACATACTGGAGGGAAAGATATATCTGCAAATATACTTATTGCAAATAAAATTATACTGATTGTCGCTAAAAAAATTAATCACGAAATTTGTATATACACGGTTATCACAATTTCATATTTTTTTAGGAGTTTTAATATTGACTTCAACTAACTACTAAAAAACATTTATTGAAATTACTACCTAGATCTCTACAGGTACACCATTTTTATATATTACCAACATCTGTGGAAGACAAGTTTATATTCGGTTTCTATTTTACTCGGTAATAAGTAAAAACCGGTTCCCAACGTCGTATAAGGGTGTTTAATTCTTGATTAAAATACTACTTAGTACAAATTTGTATTTTTTCAACAATTATATTGATTGTGTTTTCATATTATGCATTTCTTTGCTGTTGGAAATTACTTTTTAGAGTCATATATCAGTGAGTTAGTAACTGCACTGGTTTTTTATAAATAAAATTAATTGTGTTACTAAATATAAATATATTTAATTTATCTGCATAAAAGAAGGTAGCTTACTACAGAAGTATAATTAATTGGGGGATACGAAGACATTATTCTTTCTGACAAGAGTAAAAATGTTTTGGATGTTTTTTGATCCCAATATAATGGAAATTTATATCTGCTTTTCTTATAATTGCTTTTAAAAGCTGGTTTTTTTCTCTCAACATATTAGTGTTAGGAAATCAAATTAAGTGGACTCAAATATGTTATATAAATATCTAATATATGTTCCTTTAGTGGAAGTACCTTCTCCAAATTTCACCAAATTTCTATAGAATGTACCAGTCTACAGAAATTTAGTGTACGATAAATCGTTTTAGATAGTGCAATAGAAAGAGCAATAATATGTTGTTCTGTTAAAATGTGTTTAAGTTTAAGGGTCTTTCAGTTCATATTAGGATTTTTAGCTATTCGCTGTATACAAAGAAAGTCCTACTCACTTTATTCCCAAAATAAATTCTTCCATATTACTAATTATTTCTGCGAAAGATCGATTTTACACAAAACAAAGAATATAGGCTTCGCAGTGCATTGTATATAATATAACCATTCATTCGATATAAATTACTGTAAACTTTAACATAATGTAAGTAAGAGTAAAAAAAAAATAGAAATTAAGAGGGCCATAAACAAGGCCATAAACAAAAAGAAAATTTTAACTAACACATACACAGATATAAATACACCCATAATAGACGCATACATTAAGCTTATTTCTTGCACGTTTATGAGCCGGCATAACCAGATTCACTTTTAATATATCTTGTCTCTTTGATGACGCTAAGTTATCCTATCGTAATGTGAATTTATATTCACATTAAGATAAGATAACTTACCCCACCGCCCTCCGTCCATCTGTGCGGGTATACTAGGAAAATGAAAGCAAAATTACGTCTCCACTAAAGTATGTACAATACACAGAACGAGACGTGGCCGGTTGGGAAAAATCGTCGCTGCGCGAGGAATGTGTCAGTGTCAGACAGAGAAAGTATTCGGAAAAAAGAAATAATAACATCTGTTCATCAACGTATACATTAGCCGGACAAAGGAGTAAATGCAGATAAGAAATTGTAATATACTGAAAAGATATACATATTTATAGAAAACATACTGCACTTCAATGTGTAACGCTTGACAATCTTTTCGAGAGTGCTCGTGTTATCGCAATATTATAAGGATCAACAGCGCACCTTGAGGGAGGAGCATCGCACCGGCCACGTCTCGCTCTGTGAGTTGTAGTTACCTTTGGATACAGTGCGTTCATAATAACATTAAGGGCCGGTTTTTCCAGCACCGATTAAAATGCTGGGTTAACTATTCAATGATTAAGCTTAATCACTGATTATCTCTAACCGGCGTTTTACAATGCAGAGAAATACTCCGGTTATCTAAACAGTGTTTAAGGATTTATTCTACATAGTTGGCGACATGTTTGCTAGTGCATTTCAGCTAAATAGTATATTTTGCTCTAATAATATTGGCAGCATTTTTACATTTGAATTTGTTTTTTGTGCTTTTTGTCTTTATTTTATTTTTAAAAAATTATATTCGAGATAATTAGAAATTTTATTCTAATAAATAAACTGTAGGCATTTATTTTGTGAATATTACATATGGGAATTTCTATCTACAGATATTTATAATAACCATTATAAAATAAATAAAGTGCAATATACTTATATATTCCTATGAAATTAACAGTTACCAATACATCTAGGGTCTCAAGCTGGATTGACAATCACATTCTAATGGAATAAGATATTGCACTTTCCATTGCCAAATATGAGACGATTTAGGATATATGTAGGATAAATAAAGCGCAATACTTTTACTGAAAGTTCATATATCAGTTGTTTATTAAAAACAATACATTCTAAGTAATTTTATGTCCCTTAAACAAAGAACGTTGATTGAGAAAACCTTTCCATTTCCAAATTGGTTTAAACGATTTCACTTAAAAAAAATTTGTAAAGGATTCGGAGTGAATTATTGCTGGGACTGTCGACGTGCCAGTAATAATTATTAGTGTAGAATTTGACTGCACGTCAACTTTACAAGCATGCACATTATTCATCCAAACCCAGTTTAGCCAGAACATACTTAACGTATCTGCATTAGCTCTTAACGTGAACCTGTCAGCTTAATAAGTTGATGTTAAGTGCAATGACAAAGAAGAAAAGAGCAGAAGGTGGTTATCAATTAATTTTATTTCTGTAGTGAGCTAAAAGTTACAGATATGCAATATTATATTATTTTTATATTTAATTATATTGTTAATTTCTTTTATAGAAAAAGCAATACAATTACTAAATGACAAAAATAATATTTAACTAATTCCAAAAAATACTTTCATACAGCAAACAAATGCATAAGCGCTGTCAATAATAATAAAAATTCAAATTTCTTATTATGTGCATGTGTAAGTAACCCTAATCATTGTTTAATATTTTATCAGGTACTCTAAACACCGGTTAACGACGTTCTTAATCAACGCTAACCGGTGCTGGACAAACGCAAATTTATACTAACCCGTGTTTTAATCAATTATTAAGCTAAACGGCGTTATAATCGGAGTTGGAAAAGGCGGCCCTAAATCGGATATATTGGTTATTTATTACATCTTTGTTACCTTAATAATATACTTTATTGTCCAACGGTTTCCCATTCACAGGACAAAAAAATACACACAAATTTTAATAAAAAAATGAGGTGTGGCCACCACACGACTTTCTTATACGTATGAGCGTTTCAACTATACAATTTTAAGAATTTTTTTATACAAAACTTATTCAAAATCTTATTCTAAGTACTTTCATTCCCTTAATAAATCGCTATAGAATGCATACTTTGCAAGATATTCGAAGAAAAGTGCTACTCGCTAAGAATAAAAGTGCTACTTCCGGTCCGAATTTTGAAATTTCATGTATACAAAAAATATTGCAAATCCAATTCTAAATACTTTTGTACTCTTAATAAATATATATAGAATGCATAATTTACGACATATTTGCAAAAAATCGTTATTCGGTAAGAGTAAAAGTGATACTTCCGGTTCGAATTTTGAATTTTTTTTTGTACAAAAGATATTGAAAATTAAGTTCTAAATACTTTTATGTTCGTAGCGTACCTGCCTAAAAGACATGACTTGCAAAATATTGGCAAAAAACTGATTTTCGATAAGAGTAAAAGACCTACTTCCGGTAGTAATTTCGAAAAACTTTTTAAATAAAATGGTTCTTAATTTTAATTTTAAGTACATATGAATTCTTTATAAATTTGTTTAGACTTAGTAGTTGACGAAATATTTGCAAAATTCGATTTTTTCATTGAAGTAAAGTGTTCCAGTCTACCGATTTTACTGAAAAACTAATCAGATCTCAAGAGGCAGATTGTACACGTAAATACAAAATTTGGAATTGATATCTACAGCGGTTTGACCGCTATCGTGGTCACACACACATACACACACACACACACACACAGAGAGAGAGAGAGAGAGAGAGAGAGAGAGAGAGAGAGAGAGAGAGAGAGAGAGAGAGAGAGAGAGAGAGAGAGAGAGAGAGAGAGAGAGAGAGAGAGAGAGAGAGAGATTTTTTTAAAACCACTTTTTTGGTATCAGGGGACTTCAAAACGTGGACATCTGCAAATATCTCAAGGTCGAAAATTTTCATCATCACAATACTTCCTTATACTACGTATAAGAAAGTAAAACCATACAAAAAATTAAATTACCAATTAATATAAATGAACAAAAAGCAGTATTTGAAAACATAAAAATAAATTACATTATTTATAAAAAATGTCACTGAAGTGAAGATCTGCGGCTCTACACATAACTGTGAGGGGAGAGTGCATAAGAAAATTTGTTCTCGGGAAAGGTAAGGAAAATGTTGTAGTCGGCTGGTCTGGGAACACGGAACGTCAAACCAGAAAGGAGACCCGCACAATTTATCGAACCACGAAGAAGCTTCAACACAAAACGGGCATCATGCTCTTCACGACGACCACTCAAGGACTGGACACCATGCCTCTCCAAAAGCGCACCATAGTCGATGTTTTGCTCAGGATACACTCCATCAATTTTAAAGGACAGGAACTTTAAAAATCGGCGCTGCATCCTTTCAATACTCAGCCTCAAGTAAATATAATGAGGAGACCGCACATTAGAGGCATACTCCAGCTTACTAGCTACAAAACTGAAGTAGAGAACTTTCAAAAGTGTTATATTTGAGAAATATTTCGAGATACGCATTAAAAATTCAAAGGTTCTCGAGGCGGTGAGACAAGTGGTCGTGATGTGAGGTATGAAACTCAAAGTGGAGTCAAAGACAACCCCAAGATCAGTAATACGTTCAACTTTGCTCAGTGGTCGATCACTTATACCATAAGTAGAAGGTAACGGATGGACTCTCCTCGTGTAGGACACAAAGAGACATTTATTAACATTGAGTCCGAGTTTATAATATGAAAACTAATTAGTTAACATATTCAAATTTCGCTGTAGGTGTTCTATGTCATTGAGAGTGTTAATACTTCCGTATATTTTCAGGTGGTCCGCATATGCAAGAGCTGGACAATTCAATGACTCAATTGAATCATTAATAAATAATACAAAAAGTACTGGGCCCAGCTTAGATCCCTGAGGAACACCAGATGTTGGATAAAATGTAATGGATTTAAAGCCATTGTAAAACACATAATTACACCTGTTATACAAGTAGAATGCAGTAAATTTAATAAGGAAGGACTGAGGCCAAACGACGAGAGTTTTTGGATCAATAATCCATGGTCAATGGCATCGAATGCACTACTGAAATCCGTGTACACAACATCAACTTGACCACGCACGTCAAGCTCCCTGCTAATATATTCTGTAATGGTCACAAGATTTGTGACAGTAGATCTGTCATGAACAAATCCATGTTGGTACTCAGAAATATAAGATTTTGTATTGCAATATAGGCATGAATAATTGACATTTTCATATACCTTGCCAAATTTGATAAAATGGATATGGGTCTGTAGTTCCTAATATTTGATTTATCCCCCTTCTTGAGGACCAGACTAATTCTCGCACATTTCCAGAAATCAGGAAAAGTAGAGGTTCTAATAGAGATAGTTTATAAGAGATGTTAATGGCACAGCCAAAGCACAACGTGCATTCTTTTAAATAAAATTAGGAATTTGATCATCACCAGCAATATTATTACAAGGAAAAGTAGCCATGATAGAGACTACCTCGTCTTTGTTCACAGGGAATAAAGTAAACGGCACATTGTCAACTGAAGAAATGTCAAAACTAAAACTGGAGCTATTTTGAAATGCTGAAGAATTTTTAGATATATTGTTGATTGGAAATGATATGTCAAACCAATAAAATTATTATTATTAAACGAGGTCAAGAAGCACACAGTATAAATTTAAAAAAAAAAAGTCCTGCCAAATTAGTAGAACAAATAGCAGCTGCAAAATGTAATTTAGATCAAATAAAATATATATGTTGCATGTTCTTTTACAGTAAATCTTCAAACACTGTTTGGTTAATATTGAAAGTACCGGTTGAGTTAAGGTAACGATTAGTTATCTATTTTGTTATAGTAATTGTAGGCGTGTTACTTCATATTAGGAGTGCGAAAAATGAGGAAGAAATGAAATAATAACCGCTACACAAAATTACAAATTAAGTATAGAACATTATTTGCAACTACGACATCAAATCAATTTTCAATGTGTTTTTCATCATTAAAGCATATAAAACCATTTTGACAAGCAATCTGTCAGAGGTAATTTTTCACATTAACAATTTTACCAGTATTCCGTATTGTAACAATAAAGTGATTGAAGTGTTTTGCAATTTGAAAAATAGGATAGCCTATTTTCTGTACGAAGGAAAAAGATTACCTTTTCTAAATTTATTATTGTCATTTGTCATCTCACTTAAATAATGAACTTGCTACCAATATCTATTGTCGTACTTCTATGTTTAATTATTTCTCATGTTACATTATGAAAAACATGTAACGGTAGGCCCTGTATATAATGAATAAAATATAAATATAATATAACATCCAAAATATTGATATTATGGTAGATAATAAGTCAACACAGATCAGGAAACATGTATTATTCATTTATTTGTATTAAATTATTATATTCCTATTTAAAATGTTCCTATATAAATTCTGTATATGTAAAAGAGAAATAGTGCGTAGGTATATCGGTGTAAAAACATAAGTGGCGACAATGATATCGGCGCTAGCCAGGAAGTTATGCGACATCAATAAGAAACCGTTTGTGTGCAACCGACACGTGGAACCTTGAATGTGGTGAAGAAATGTAAAGTACATAGGTGGCCCGGGGAAACCCCGAGCAAGAATACGGCGTGGCGTGCCTTAAGCAAGGAATAGGCAGGCAGACGTTCCCTAGTCGGCTCATGAAGAGGTTCGCAGGTCGTGTAGATAACACTAGACCGCACC
This sequence comes from Amphimallon solstitiale, assembly GCA_963170755.1. NCBI lineage: Eukaryota > Metazoa > Arthropoda > Insecta > Coleoptera > Scarabaeidae > Amphimallon > Amphimallon solstitiale. The sequence continues at coordinate 76,400,552 of OY720680.1, read as the reverse complement.
CAACGAAAGAGAACGATTTCACGGGCTAATAATGCGTATAAGAATATAGAAATTCTGCGCATTAGTAATAAGTAAAAGAAAAAGCCTAGTGAAAAAACAGTTATAAGTTTTAATAAAACCAATAGTGTACTACCTGAGGTAGAAGTTTTGTTAAAAACAAGTGTGTGCTCTAGTACGAAACAAAGAAGACGACGATCTGAATCTACCCTAGGAAAAGCTGCCCGGTGAAGACCCTGTGCCAGCGCCACAACATTGTATCAGGTACCCAACGTTGTTTGAATTAAAGGCCTATATCATGCATGTTCTTTTTTAAAACAATTAAATTAGCATTTAATTAAATCCATGGTATACTGTATAGGTAAAGCGTCATTGTAATGTGTAATTAATTGTATTTGCTCATGTTGTACCATTTGAATTGTGTTGTGTTTCTATAACCTTTGTTTGTAACCTGATCTGTGTTGATAGTGTTTTTTTTTCAATATATTAATAATATTTAAATATCCTTTTGCGTGTTATTTGTCTACCTCACTCTAAGAAATTTGGAATATAAAATAGAAGTAATAGTACGTGCAGAATAATAATCTTAGTGTCTAAATACCTGAACCGTCTTGAAATTAAGAATCTTATGCTAAACCGAACTATTTAACTGAGCTAATTACGCGGAACATCCAATAAGTCATTTTATTTATTTGAATCATTTTAATTATATTCTTTAAATTTATATTATTATCTCTGAACACCCTACTCTGGGACATTTTATTAATTTTAATTATATTTTAAATCCGTACTATTACAAACAACTCACCCATTATAACAAGAAAAGAGTTTATCTTCCACTCATGAAAAATATCTATCAAGTCTGAATTCATTTTTAACCACTGTTTTAGCAGATGAAATATGGAATATGAATTTTATCGTAATGACTATTGCAAAAATAATTTCCAACTTGCTCGTAAAGAAATTCGAAGTTTTCTAAACAAAACATTCAAAAATTAAAGGAATGTCTTTTGAGGAAGTTCACAGATCGTATACCTGAGATTTCATTAACAATGTCAATGATGGTTTGTAGGGAATTGTATAATTTGATCCTTTTCAATGTCTTCCGCATTTTCCTTAATAAAAATACTCCAAAAATATAAACAAAAAGCTAGTCCCTAGTTGCAAAATCACTATATGCACACTTGTTCTACATTAGCAAATATATATTTCCATCCTCCTCTAAAATTGTAATTTTGTTGCTTGGGGTCTATTGAAATCGGCGTTCGGAACTTTAGTGATTTCATATTCGAATGTCAAAAGACTAGGGACTGCGCATACTCGAAAGCCCCGAGTTAAGTATTCAATTTGGCATAAAAATTTTACGCGCATCCTATCGCATTGCTCATCCATTTATATTATACAGGTCAGTGCTTGGGAGTCGCTAACTGACATGCTGAGCATTTGATTTAGTTGGTAGGAACAAATTTTTCAAGTGTTTATATTTAGCTTTGTTGTTTTCTGACTTAAGTTACATTTTGTTTATGTATCATAAATTTATTATTTTAATAATCTATATTAAAGGTAGTAATAAATTTAGAATACCTTTATAAAAAAAAATTATTCAAATTTAGAGTATCACAAGTGCATATAAATGCAGTTATACGAAAAATAAAACGTTAATTCTAAAAAACCGATGCCCATAGGTAAAGGGGATCTTATGACAATTATGTAGGCAATTAAAATCGACATACCATAAAGCCAGCATATACAGGTTCTTCTATTTAAAATAAGAAATCCAATTAACTGAGAATATTGCCAGGTTTTTTTAACATTCGGTCAAGTTTTATAATTGAAAACTGATGTCACTTAATAGTCCAACACTTTTGCTGGATGCTAAATACATTTGATCTGTATTTGAAATATGTCATTAAATACAGGATATTTAATTTAAAAAAAAAACATTTTGATATAGACATTCTTTCTTGAATACTCTCTATATTCGAAAATAATTTAAGTTGTGTTGTGACTCTCATTATTCCAAAACAAAAAAAATGTGATACCTATGACTCTCAATATGCCACAACAAAATGAATTTTAATAACATTTACGATTTTCCTTAGATAGACGGCTATGTCTATGATGTATCAGCCTGTATAATGTTCGCGAAGGTTTGAAGAAGATATAAAACTTTAAATAAATAAATGTTATTTATGTGAAAATGTTATTTAATGTTAAATGGAAGAGCCATTATTTTTAGCAGAATCATATTCAGTAAAAAATGGTATGGAAACATATTAGTGAAAGGTGTTCAAGGAAACATGTTGAAAATCTGTTAACCTGTTCGCCAAGGGTTATCTTATTTTGTTATCGATATCTGTCAATATTACCCATTACTATTGTCCCTGTTATTACGCCTATGTTACTTTTTGTTATATTCTAATCGAAACAACATATATTAATAGTTTAGAAAATATTTTATCAAATTTTAAAACAACGTACAATATAAAGCAATGAAGAACGTCCCTTGGTTTCTCTAGTTTGTAATTGTATTACAAAACCGAATTCGATTTTCGAAATGTGCAGTTGGAATTTTTCATCCAATTTCATTATTTAAAATTACCTGGCCTGGCCAAACCTTTGCAATCGCCCAGTATATAATGGAACATTTTCCAAATATATGTATCACTAAACACACCTTGTGTTCTGTGATAGTATTCTTGAATCATAGGCAATTAAAAAGACATATGTAAATGTCAATTTCGGGCATTAACCATACATAAATCCAAAACTACTAAATTTAGACATTAACTACCTTACTAAAGAATATTTATCATTGAATGTAAGTGAAATTCGAATTGGACTTACATATTAAATATTTAATTTTATCTTTTCTGTATGCCAGTGATTTATGCATTATCTTGTATGATATGTATATATTTCTTATTTATAAGGCAATAATAATCATATATACCACAATAAGTCAATTTATCAAATCGTTGAATTACCCGGTACCAATATTAAAATACTTTGCTTCACTAACCCCTGAGTCTAAATAGTTTCGTTTTTATATCGGGGATATTTGCTTTCCATATTGACAGGAACGTAGTTAGTTCTAACAAGAACTTAGAACTCTCTTGTATAAAAATTAAGGAGAGAATGTACAAGTTTCGATCAGCTGATCACGATCTAACAAATGTTATTGTACCCGAGAAAGAATTATTAACGGCACTACTTTCTGGGGTAAGATTTTTATAATACGCTGAAAGGCTAAGTATTGGGCTAATAGTTCTCAGTAATCCTAGCGCAAGTTACTTTTCTTTTGATTAGCAATGAAATATTTTCTTATCTATTCTACGTTTTATACTACTATGCCGCATTGCAAAAAATTTTGGTAAATTTCGTAATGGTAGAATTTTTAATGTTAATAAGTAGAAAAATAATGTATTACTTACTGTGTCTAGCAAATCAATAATTTTTAGAATAAAATACCACCAGGTCAATTTCGCAGCCAGAATACCTCGAAAACTGTTTGAATAATCACAAGGTTCACATAATACATTATAATAGGGTATTATGTATATGCTTGCCTACAAAATATTCTAATTGTAAACGTTTTCCATATTATTAAGTAGATATAAGTTTCATTTACCAGAATAACCATTACTGTGCAGTATAGTACTTGTATGACATTGTAGACTATTAGTATTTTGTCTAATTTAAAAGGCTGCCTATTTTCCATTAATTTTGGACCTAAGTTTAGAACAAAATACAAGTAGCAACCAATAATTATGAAGGTCGGCCATATAGATTTCATTAAGAACCAATCGTCGACTCGTGGATCTGAAACATTCAAAACTGAATATAATATTGATTACTAAAAAAGTAATTAGCAGAATAACAGAATATTAGTTATGCTAGAGAACAACGATCAACGAGAAATGACTAAGACGCTAAAAGTATGCCTCTGTTTCATTGATGAGCGGGGTGAGCTTGGTTGTTTAGTCGTCATTGTCACCAATGTCAAGCTGTCCCTGGTCTGCCTTGGCGCCTCCTGTCTTTGGTTGTAGTGTAGTTGGTTGTTTATCACTAGAGGCTGGATTTTATGCAAAATGCATATTTGTTGTTTTCTGGTATAGCCCTTCTATATTCTGTACTTATCCATTTTCCACCCTCAGAATACGTTTTTTTACCATTCTTTTAGTGCATATAATGCATATTTGGACACTTTACCATAACTGCACATGCACGTGCATATTTCATAATTATTTTGCATATTTATGCATATATTCGCCATTTTCATAAGAACCATAATAAAATCTGATATTTAAAGATATTTAATTTGTTTGTGTAAACGTGCAGGGATTGCATTCCTTCAACTTTGCATTAATGACTCATTAAAAGTCATAATCGGTTTACAGGGCAATTAGAACTTACTTAAGAAATCCTTTTCAGAAATGTAGGTATTAATGCAGGTATATTATACCATACGACTAATATCAATATAAGAAAGAGAAATAATTTCCTTCATAGTTTGTTCATTCGTAAACGTGTTAAGGTCTGTGCTATTTGGTGAAACAAAAGTGAATTAAAAAGTTTTGAAAATGCCGAAGATAGCTAAAGCAAAGTCATCTCTAATAAAAAATTGGATAAGTGATTGCAGTGCACTAAAAATTATTGACGAAGAAAGTGTTTTGTGCACACACTGCGACAAAAGGGTAAGTTGAATTTTGAAATATTTTGTCAATAACAAGTTCTACAATTATGAGAATTTTTTTTTGTGTTCATAAATATAATGAAACAATTTCATAATAAATTATTATTAGATATGTTTAATTTTATGTTCTTTAAAGCTAATAAATCTTTGTAATATTTCTTTGTCATAAACACCAAAATAACCAAAATCAATCAAATTTAAACAACTGGAGAACTTTACAAAACCAGACAATTTATTTTTCTAGTTTTTGTAGTAATATAGTAATTAATAATAATTATTATAACTGAATGTTAAAAATATATATTTGTTACACAGATTACCTGCCAGAAGAAATTTCAAGTAGTGCAACATTTGAACACAACATTTCATCAGAACAGGGTTTCTGAAAATTTGAATAAACCGCGGCAGCAACTTTTGGAGGAAAGTTTTCTCAATAATTCGAAGAATCCACAAGAAGCATTTTCCAAAGATTTGTGTAATCTTTTTATGGGTTGTAATATTCCTTTACATAAATTGGACAATCCGATATTTCAAGAATTCCTGAAAATTTATTGCAAAGTCGATGATGAACCCATTCATGTACCCAGTTCCTCAGCTCTACGCAAGAAATACATCAACGAAATTTATGAAGATGTTACCGATGGTATTAGAAAGAAGTTGAAAAACATGTAATAAATAAATATATAATTTGTAAATACGACAATTTATTGTAATAAATAAATATACAATTTGTAAATACGACAAATGAATTTTAATTTCCTAAAACATAATAAATAAATGCACATCATAAGTGCATATTGCATATTGTAAGTGCATATTTAGGGACTTTTTAAGTGCATATTGCATGCATATTTGCCAAACTTTTTAGTGCATATTTTCCAGTCTCTATTTATCACTCATATTCAGAAACGCATAAGTAGCGCTCGCAACTACAAGCCATCCGATAATTCGGTTGCTTCTCGTTGATCGCTATCCCTTTATAACTTTTACCTATTTATACGCAGAATGTTGAAGTATTGTATTGATGATTAAGACTCGATTTTAAGTTTTGGGGATATTTCGCTAAAATTTTATTCATCTGTTGAAATCAAAATTTGGATCAGCTCTCAGTCAAATTGAATTCCAGATATGTCGTTATTTTATGATACCTCGCGCTCTCTATGTATGGTGGGGCATGGATTTGCACCTATACGGCTAATATGCCGTTGTGTAGTCTCACTTGCAACACCTCAGTAGATGTTGAGCTGTACTAATAAAAAGTAATAGTAGAATGCAAACATTTAGAGAATATCACATACGTTAAAATGCGCTCTGAACGTACTAGAGTTGGGCGAGTTTATTATATACCATCTGATCCAGTTTAGGGGTGTTTGTATAACAGTAGCGTCGCCCTTAGGATTACGTTATGTTGATGTTTATGTTTTTAATTCTTTCTTTTTTTATTATTTCTTTCTTTTCTTTATTGAAGCTTGGAATAAACCAATATCTATTTCAAATTATAATAATTAATCTGATATGATAAATGTAAAATAAACTTTAACTGCGATGCTGAGTTCGAAATAATTCTCTAAAATAAGAAAGTTTATGAAGAGCAAAACTTATTGCATTAATTTGACTTAGTCTTATTCAAATTATACTGGCAGCAATATTCATATCGAAATAGAATTAAAGAATCACATTAATACTTCTGTAAGTAATAATTTGCTTCCCTAATATCTATTTAATTCATTACAAATATTGCAGTTTTAAGTAAAAACATAATTTTCAATTACTTGTTTTCGCCAAAAATAATATTTTCACCGTCATTATATTTTGCATTTTCTCTAGTAATTATAATTTATTATATTATTTTAATGTTCTAAATTATAATATTAGCATTTCAGTAATATATTTAATTCATTTCTTTGATTTCAAAACGTTATTGAGGTACCGGTGCTTTACATAAAATTGTTGACGATCTCGGAATTGTTTCTTTAGGGTGCTCTGTTCTCACAATGGACTGAACATGTGATATGCACCTGAGAATAAGTGATTTAATTAGACAGGTACAATATCCTGACATATTAGTCTTTGAACCAGTATCATCAGAATACCAAGTTATATACGGCTGCGGAATATTGTTGTGTTATCGGCAGAGGTGTGCTGGTGAACATTATTGTAGTAATTAATTCAAATATATTCCATTTTACAGTCGCTGACGACGTGTGCATCCACATCCATCGACGCCAGATTTGTTGGCGCAAGATTTCAAGAATCCCTGGACCGACTGCACCAATGGTGCCGAAGCTGGAGAATCAAAATCGGCCCCAGACGAAGCACAGCCCTGCTTTTCACCATAAGTGGAAAGAGAATACGGAGGCATGGAGAGCCAGAAGAACTCCGAATTCAGGGAGGTGTGGCACCCTAGCGCCACAAAGTTAGGTATCTAGGTGTGATACTGGACGTCCGACTGACATTTGGTATGCATGTGTGGTTTGTTACCAGTCACGCTCGGCAGATAAGGGCTCTTTCTATGCGATAATGAACAGACCCAGAAAGCTTGATCCTGCTTGCAAGAGCAAACTCTACAAGACTATCTTCAGACCATCGATGCTCTATGCATCAGCTGTTTCGGCGACTGCTGCAAATTGCCACATGAAAATATTTCAGGTGATTCAAAACCAGGTGCTTCGGATAGCCCTAGATGGCCCCTGGTTCGTCAAGAATAACATGCTGCACCGAGACACCACGATGAAGACTGTAGAAGAACACATCAAAAGGACAGCGAGGAAGATCGGCGATAGAGTATTGGACCACAGCAACACTCTTGTGGACGAATCTGTCACATATGATAATCGCCCAGGATAATCTTGAACTGAACCTCGACTTTCACCCAGGAGAGCGTACTCAGTACGATGAGGGAGAATTTTAACACAAGGATGACCAAAGAGTTCACCCGAGTAGCTGGAAACTCGGGCAAACATTCACTAAAATAGAGGCGAATAGTCCAGGAACTCCGCAAAAGAAAGACACAAGCATTAACTACAAAAAGGTAGAAACTTCTACAACCCAAAAACATACCTGTCAACTGTATGTAATTAGTCGTATTAGTCATAATTTTATAAATCAGTTACCGTTGCTTCCGACAAATTATTAGTTTATTTTTCATTGTATCTTTCTGGTAAGCTTAAATTCTAGATAATCTACCTTATTCAAATAAATTTACTGCTTCATGATAAAATCTATATATACACCGTGTTTCATGTAACTAGCACATTAGAATTTTTTGTGCTTACAACGCGAATTTTTTCCAGAAGTATTGCCTTCTCACATAATTGACCGCAATCTTTCAAGTTAAAATATTTTTAAACTCGTGCAACTTCCGGTTACACCGGAGTAGGCGCCATCTTTGTTATTTTAAATGTGACACCCTGTATTTTATTCGAGATTTGAATTGCTTATTTAAATAGCAGAACAGAGATACCGGGTTGGATTATGTCAAAGCCAACCGTTTCGGAGTTATTCAACTGTTTTCCATTTTTAGGGCACTTGAACGTAAATTTTAAAAGTTCTTTATCTGAGACATGAAAAATGATAAACAATTGAAATTTGTTCCTGAGATAGTCAAAGTATTGTCCTATTCGAATATCACCAGGTTTTGCAATAATATTACACAGGGTGTTCTCTAATTAATTTACAATTATACACATTTCAAATGCAAGAAACTCAATTTTTTCAAATGAAACACCCTATATATTTTCGCCCTTTCTGAAGCAGAAAAAAATTGTCTTTCGATCCACTATTACATTCCCTATACCTATCTCTAGAGGTTTTTGAGTTATTGGGGAGATCAGCCTGAAGGCCCGATATTTTGCCATTTATCACACACAATTTCAAGAATGCCTTGGAAGTAACAAAATGTTTAGTTGTCAAAATTTCGTTCGCTGTCAGTGTTATTAATTTGATGCTTGGATATTTTTTGTACTTTACTGAATGATTTGATTAGTGCATAATGGAAGGCTATAATAATAATTATCCAAATGAAAGTATCCTTAATTTATTTTACATACACGGAGAATGTAATCACATAATAAGTAGAACTTGCCGTGTGTTCAATCAGAGATACCCTAATTTGCCTCCGATGAATCGATTCAAATTTGCAAAAATTGAAACACATTTTTTGCGACATTGGAATATGAACACAAAAAGAAATTGTACTAAGCCAGTAACAGGTGAAGAAAACAACGAAATTAATATTCTGGGATATTTCACAGCTCATCCCCATGCTTCGATACGTAAAGCAAAGGTGGATTTAGATATTAGTATGACGTCAATTCAACGCGTGCTAGCAAAGAACAAATGGCACCCATATGCACAAAGGAAAGTCCACGAACTGAGAAATGGAGACGCTCAGAGAAGAATTGATTTTTGTGAGTGGCTAACTATTCGTAAACAGGAAGATCCGGACATGTTACGAAAGATTTTATGGTCGGATGAATCCAAGTTTACCAGGCAAGGCGTTGTAAATAATAAAAATTGTCATTTTTGGGCAGATGAAAATCCCCACTTTTCACGAGTAAGCCATTTTCAATATCAATTTAGTTTTAATGTATTCGCCATAATAGGGTGGGGAAGGGTATTTTATCATATTTATGATGAAAGGCTAACGTCCGAAAGATATTTGCGAATCATTAGGGAAGTGGTGGCAAACATAGTCAATGACATGCCACACCAAAACTATTATTGGTTTCAACTGGATGGAGCTCCAGCTCACTCTACTCATGCTGTATATCAAGAGTTGACCCAGCTATTTGAGGATAGGTGGATTGGTCCAAATGGACCATGTCTTTGGCCTGCTAGATCTCCGGATTTAACTCCAGTTGACTTTTTTTTATGGAGTTACATAAAAAAAGAGGTCTATGCAACACCAGTTAACTCCAGGCAAGAACTAGAGAATAGGGTGCGAAGAGCATTTGACCAAATTGAAGTTCAAATGATTGAACGTGCAACGACTGACCAGCTCCAAACAAGGTTAAATAAATGAATTGAAGTAGGCGGTGGACATATTGAGCACTTGCTGTGATTTGGTTTTAGATTTGTTTTTGTTTTCTTTGTTTGACTTATACCGTGAGATCAAAAATGTTTTCGCAATTAATAAATTTTTGGTTTTGAACTAGAAGACTTTTTTCCCATGCCCATAACATGCTTACAAATGACTATTAATCCACTCCTCCTATACTTAATCTATTATTTTTTCAGTTTTATTTGGCAAAATATCGGGCTTTCAGGCCCTAATAACTCAAAAACCTCTAGAGATAGGTATAGGGAATGTAATAGTGGATCGAAAGACAATTTTTTTCTGCTTCAGAAAAGGTGAAAATATACAGGGTGTTTCATTTGAAAAAATTGAGTTTCTTGCATTTGAAATGTGTATAATTGTAAATTAATTAGAGAACACCCTGTGTAATATTATTGCAAAACCTGGTGATATTCGAATAGGACAATACTTTGACTATCTCAGAAACAAATTTCAATTGTTTATCTTTTTTCATGTGTCAGATAAAGAACTTTTAAAATATACGTTCAAGTGCCCTAAAAATGGAAAACAGTTGAATAACTCCGAAACGGTTGACTTTGACATAATCCAACCCGGTATCTCTGTTCTTCTATTTAAATAAGCAATTCAAATCTCGAATAAAATACAGGATGTCACATTTAAAATAACAAATATGGCGCCTACTTCCGGTGTAACCGGTAGTTGCACGAGTTTAAAAATATTTTAACTTGAAATATTGCGGTCAATTATGTGAGAAGGCAAAACTTCTGGATAAAATTCGCGTTGTAAGCACAAAAACTTCTAATGTGCTAGTTACATGAAACACGGTGTATACTGGGATCTTCTTATACTTACTTAACGCATTGTAAAAAGGAATGAAGTAGCAATTCAGGTATGTATACCGTATATTCCCGTTAAAGAAAATTAAGATGGCATCCTTATGTGAAAGTCAAGCCTAAGTTATACACTCTATAACATTTATAAACCTTGCAATATCTTATTTTATAATCTTCTATCTTACTAAATGAAATCTTTATTAAATTTTTATTATTTTTATAATACACACAATTCGCTTACCTTTCCATTGTTCTAATGCCTGATCATGGAAATTCAAAATCTTCTGCAGTATTAGTGCCATGCTGTTCTCTCTATATGGTTGACGAATACTGATTTGTATTTTCTTCGATCTACTCTACACACAATAGGGTTCGCGCTATAATCAATTCAAAAAATTATGTTATTTATTATTCAGAATAAATAATCTAGAAGTACGTGTATCTATTTTCATGAGATGCAATTATGATTTCTTATTTTGGCATTACTTGGAATATATGTATTCTGATAACAGGATTGTGTGGAAAAGTAAAATTGGTTTTGATTTAATATACGAAATTAATAACGAACTAGCATGTACACTCGTATATAAGGATATATACTTGTAATTAAATATATATTGTGGTACTGAGTTATTTAAATATCATCGTTCGTGTAAAATATTATCTACTTACTACAACGTAAATATACTGTACTGTAGGTCTATTGTGCTTTGATAATTTCCATGACTTAAGGCCCAGTTATAGTATTACCTACCGAGTCTATTTTGTACCAAAATCTTATTTTATGCTTTTTGTGAAAATAAGGACATGAAAAATAAAATTTAAAAAGTAGAATGATTTATAATTAAGTAGTGATTAGTCTAAAGTAATTAATTGTTATAAATCGTAATTAAGTAATTCTAAAAACAAAGAAATATAACCAAGAGCATAAGGATAACATTAGGATAAAGTAGGCATGTTATGCGAAAAGTTAGTGCAAATAGAAATAACAAAATATGCTTTTATTTGCCTAAAAAGCAAAAAATACATATGATAAAAAAACATAGGCGTTCTATAAACCGCTGCTCGCTGAAAGTTTGTACATTATTTCATAGATAGCACCACAAGATAAAATAGACAAGGCCAACAGTATCTGCTATCGCGTAGAAAATAATGTGGGAAGTAGAAAGAAAGCTATAAATTACCCTTTGCTTATTAAAATAGTACAAATACATTTGATACTTTTATACTAAACTTGACGGGTAGCAGAGTCTATTAGTTTGTGTGACAAATAATTTATTTTTTGAGCCGTATCTAACTGATAATAAAGTTGGCCATAAATACAAATGTTGCCTATAAATCTTCAAATTGCAAGCGTTTAGCGAATCGTTAGTCAGCAAATATAAAATGTCAATTAGGATGTATAACCATTTGTTGTATCATAAATAATTTGCCACATTACTTGGTATATATACATATTGCTTAAGTTTTGTAATAAATAATGTTGAATATCCTAAGTGCCGACATCAGTCAGGGATTTTGTCAATTCTGTTAACTTCTATCGTCAATTTCAGTACGTAGTAAAAAAGTATCGAGAAGAAATGGTCACTAGTGCCCTTGTTTATTAATACTATAGTTATACAACCTACAGAAAACTGTAAAGAGGAGGGCGAAGGGATGTGGTCATACAATGGTATATACTCTGATGAAAGCCGATTGTAGTCGCTGTCTTCGTAGTAACTTTAACTTTTACTACAATATATTAGCGGGAAAAATTAATGAATGTGCATATCCTACTGCCGAACCCCTCTGGTGGCTACTGTCCCGAACTATCCTTCAGTTGTATACCTGTAGTATACATAATCAAAGCTAGTGCTTTGAAGTCAGTTAGATAAACATAGTATAATATCATAGTGCAATCGTTATGACGGCACCCAATATGTTTATGAGGTAAATAATAGATAGGTATATTTTAGATTTTTTCTAATTTCACTAAAGCATACATTTTCAAATTTTTTAATTCTTTATTTCAAAAGTAGCACAATTGATTTTTTTTGATGAAGGAAATACAGCAAGAAAATAAACTAAAAAAAATATAAGTACATGCCCTAACAACATTTTTTGAATTTCGTGGATGTTTTAAGTTTACCCTGGACGCAATACAATAATACACAAAGATGTACTCGATGATATTTCGCTACAAATGTAGTGAATAGAAATGTAATTTCATCAATAAATGTTTCTAAATCTATTTTTTGACCAATCGTCTGCTTGGGTACACGGTTTGTCTAGTAACCTCGTAATAAAATGTGAATTGCCCTACCTGTATTCTATCCGATTGTTTACACACTTATATTACACCTTTGCTGCATACTTGTGCTTGATACCCATTTGTGTAAGACGGAAAGAGAAATACGCGATTTGCAGCGTACTCCCTCTCTTACTTTAGAAGACCGATAGTCATATCGTTACGTGCGCGTTGCAGTTCGTTCTACAATTCAGTGAATAAAACCGAGTCTGCAACTACTCCACGCCACATCCAAATTTTTTATTTTGCTTTACCTTCCACCCTGCTACGTCTGCAACCCCATTGCAACGAACTAAAATTTGAATTTTAATGAAATCCGTACATTTAGCGACATCTATATAGCATTAGATTTTGAACTCTAGTAATTTCAAATCTATTGAAATGTTTACCGACCATAACCTAGCCTTAAACAATGCTTTTCTTTACATTATTATCAGATATACAGTTAAATTTCTAGAATATAATATCTTAAAAAACTTTACATGCAATTATAAAAATTAATAAACTAGTCGATCCTATAGATATATAACATTGTCCACTGATTTAATACATTTATTTACTTAATATACATTTATGTGTGACATATAGACACTCTTTCTTTCTTTTGTACCTGTACCTATAGCCTCCCTTAGCTATCAAAGTTGACAGATTTTAAATAGACCACTCGATAGTATTTTAAATCTAAAATTGTGTGTAAATGCGATGCAGAAGAATGTCTATCAACAACTAAACCGCAGTGATATACATTCAGCTAACATGTATAATTAAATAGATGGGCCGACGGACGCTGTTCTGCTCTCTCCGGTAGTTGCTCCGATGAGTTTGATTTGGTCTTTATTCACGAGTAAAAAATTGGGGAATTTATAAATATGTTCCTTTTTGATGTTTTATTACCGCTTTATGATATAATATACATAAATCATTATGAACTGTGGCTTACTATTAATATTATCAACCTATAGCCTACTTATGGTTACAGTATCATTATTTCTATTGAGTTTAATAATGTTACTCAAAGAAGAAATAAACACTAAAAAAATACAAATATTTGTTTTTCAAAAATAAATGTTCGTCTATTATATACTAAGCTCTACTATTTCTTCACTTGCATATTTTTCCTTTTTGGCAATATATAGGCCCTCACATAAAAATCACCAAACATTAAGAACATGAAGATGTTCTGAGGAAGAAGTATTAGAGAGATCGGTTTCGGGAAAGTACAATCACTGTTGATCAATATCATCGCATTTAGAAAAAAAATAAGTCCAAACTGCAACTAAAAGTATGTTTTATTTGATAGAATTCCCCACTTATTTCATCATTATATACTTACAAGTTGAATATGAGTTATTTGATTTTTAAACAGTATGCTGTTACGATATGAGTTGTCCACCACACTTAGTAAATAATAACTGTACATTAGTATGTGGACCAAGCAATTAAAATAGCCCACATAAGCAGTACTTCCTCCTGCTATAAATCTGCAGCCAACCCACGCCCCAAAATTACTCCCACGTGATGGTACACATGTTAAAACGATATCTGGTGATAGTTTTTTCTTAGAACGAAGAAAATCTAAAACAACTACATAACTAAATTTCATAAATTAGTGAAAACAAAGAATATTACTAAATATAAGCAAGTATTTTAATATGGGTTTCGAAAAGACCTGTGAAAATAGCAGTACTTGTAAAGCAATTAAACATAAGAAGCAGGAATATGAACAGTTAGTTCGGACTGAAATAACAACTACTAGTCAGATATTAATAAAACTGCAGCTATGTTGAATATTGTAAATTCATTGAAGTGGTCAACATTTAGAGGCATTACTCGTAGAAGATAAATGTTGTAAAATTATGAAAGTTATGGCACAGTCCTTCAACAATTGCTTCAGGAATCTCTCTTTAAACTTGAATGTTGCAATGCAAAATTCTCATTCGGCTTCATCAAGTTTCTTCAATACTGTGTCCAAGCTGGAACTTGGTGAGAGCGAAGTTTGTAACTTCTTTAACTATCTTAAACCAAACAATTCATCTGCATCTAAGCAAGCGCTCTACATAAAAACTTTAGGGGCTATATAGTAAAGCTAATTTTACTTATCGCATCAATTTCTCCTTCAAACTTGAATTTTTTCCGGATGCACTAAAATAGCTATTATTAAATGCTACATAAAAAGGGCAAAAGAAGAGACATGCTTAATTACAGACCTATTGTTTTACTTTCCAATACATATAAACTACTGGAATATTCTATGTTCAACAGATTACTCAGCTTTCTCAGGCAATACGAGATTATACCAAACAACGAGAATGATTTCTATTTTTACTTTATTTCTTAAGCAAATTGGGAAAAGAGAGTAAATTCACGGTTAGGGCAATTATGCAGGTCCACATCACTTAAAATAATAGACAAAAATGTATCCAATAAGAATATGTTGCGTTCTGAGTCATCCTTTTGACTATTTGGACAACAACATCTTGTTTTTGAAACCTTATGACTATGGTATATAAGACGTAGTTGCCAATTGCTAACAGTTTTAAAGAAACCATCATCAGCAGTGCGTTGCAGTAACGTTGATTATTTATAACTGCATAGACAATTATAGATCAGCGTTAACTAAAACTAAGATGGGATATTACAAGGCTCGATCGTGGGCCCAGTATTATTTATATGTTATCTTCCAAATCACCTGGATAAAGGCGCCATCACTAAGTGTTCTGATAACATGTTCATACTGATCGCAAATGAACGGAATTTAGAATTAGCAGAAAACAACATGTTAAAAAAGTTGAATAATTGGTCTTTAGGTACCGTTATTTATAATTCTAAACCAATTAATAATTTTCTTTGATTTCATCCCAAATAAGCACTAATGAATCAACATTGTTACATTTCAATTAATGACACCGAAATACAATACCTTGCTATGGTCATATGTGGTTGTATATTGCGAATTTCTTAATTCGAAGCCTGCAATAATAGAGCCATGCCATGAAATATTCTGGATTTCGAAATTTACAAAGATAAGTAATCTTTTCCATTGTTAACACAAATATATTTAACTAAATTAAAATAGAAATATAGGTTTGTACATTTTGTAGAAGCTTTAAACGAGTATATATAATCGTTGGTGCGTCTACAAGTTATTCAATAACTTCTTAATTGCTCAACCCATCTTCTTGATATTCTCAGACCATATTTATATCGTCAGTGTGCATAAAATATGCTATCAAAACACTCGATAGGCTGCACTGAAGCCAAGTTATTAACAAATTCTATATTTGTGGACCAACATATTCACAATATATGGTGGTTTAATGATAAAAAAACGCAAAATCTGGACACGATAGGTAGCGCTTTGGTCGAGATATTAATAAATTTTATATTTATCAACAGAAATTTTGGCTATCCTGCAATCGCACTAACGACCTCTTCTGTCCAGAGTTTTTTATACAGGGATTTTAACTAAATAAAACTCATTGCCCCACCTACCGGAAAGGGCAGAATAACGTCTGCGGGCCAGCTAGTATCATATAATATTTATTGATGATTCAAAATGAATGAATAAATTATTTTAGTAATTAGTTAGTAATTAAAGAAAAAAAATGTGCTTAATTTGGAAGAACTTTAGCATAAAAGATTCAGATCGCACATGTATATAAAAAGTGGTGTGTTCCGTATTTTGAAATTTTTTGCATAGAAGAAATGTTCCAGCTGCAGCTCTAAATACCTAGATAGTCTTCATAAATCTGTATAGAATCTATAATTTGCATGATATTTGCAAAAAAAAACAAATTCAGTTAGATAAGTGTTGTGTCAGACTCAAATTTAGAATTTTTGCTTACACAAAAATTATTCAAAATCATGCTTTAAATACTTCATTACTCTCTGCGAGAAATACGAAAAAAAAATGTTTCGGTAAAAAAACAACTTTCGGTTTGAGTTTCGAACTTCTTTTAAAAAAAATTCTCATATTCACTTTTGAGTAGGTACTCTTGCATTTTTTGTTAGAAATATGCCCTAGTAGTTGACGAGATATTATAGGATTTGATTTCTTTACTGAGGTAAACTACTAATTCAAGTCTACCGATTTCAGGAAACTCTAATCAGATCTTAAATAATGCTAGTAAATATAAAGTTTGGTATTTCTAGCTTTACCCGTTTGGTCGTTATCGCTGTCTTACACACACACACACAGTGACAAAGAAGGAGAGAGGGATGCCGAAAGAGAGTGGGATTTTAAAAGCCACTTTTGTGTTGTCAGGGGATTTCGAAACGCAAAACCTGCAAAACATTTTAATGTTGAAAATCAAAAAGTAAGGTTTGGGCACCACAAGATGTGCGGCCCGAATTTTTTATATAAATTAAGTTTCAATTACTTTTACTTCTTAAAGAACTTGTGAGCAATCGAGCTTTAGGTACTTTTGTACTCTTAATACGTGTGAGTGAGATTCGTATGCAATGTATAACTTTCGAGATATTTGCAAAGAACTGCTATTAGACTTACCTCCAGTTAAAATTTTGAAATATTTTTTATTCAAAAATTATTCAAAATCAAGCTCTCAATAATTCTCACTCTTAATCTCCCTGTTTAGAAGGCATAATTTAGGAGATATTAGCAAAAAACTATTATTCAATAAAAGTACTTCCCCTAAGAATTTCCAAAAACTTTAAACATTTCGTGGTCAACAATCTATATTATCGTAATACTATGAAAGTAAAAATTATATATATGTTATTAGTAAATCATATTTCCACGTCTGTAAATATTTTCGAAGTTTCTTTTTCTCTCTGTGTCTTTATCTCTCTCTCTATTTCTTCCCCCCCCCTCTCTCTCTCTGACCACGGCAGCGGGTAAACGGCTAAAACTATCAATTCCAAACTTTATATTTACGAGTATAATCTTAAAAGAATCAGATTTTACCAATACATGGTCAACTACTAAGTTCAAAAAATGTCTAAAAAATACAATTCACTCAAAAGTAAATTTTAGAAAAATATATAAAAAAAGATTTTTACCCGATCTAAGCCTCATACCTTTATCGAAAACTATCTTTTTTGCAAATATCTGGCAAGGAATGCTTGCTATTGAGTAAGAAAATATTTAATTCTTGTTCTGAATAACATTCAAATTCTTTTAAAAACATAGACGTTGTTTTTGGTAAAGATTCCAACTAAATGAATAAACAAAAATTAAGGAAACATTAACCATCATAAGTGCCGTGTCGAAAGCTAGAATACTTAGACTTAGAACAATATTTACTAGAAAACAATTGTCGCTAGGTATAAAGCAATGGAATACAATTAAATATGCAATTAATTTTTTTTTCCGATGATGCCCTCATATGCGGGGTATTCTATTTAAAATAAGAAATGAGCAGATTTTGTTACGCGTTCATACAATTGAGTGTTTTGAAAATTGTACGTATTAGGTAACTTACATGTAAATGCTCTAACTTGATCTGTGGAATTGTAGTATGTAATTCTCTCAAGCATTTATTCACTTAAAAATAATTTTAGGCTGTGCATATAATGGCACTACATCTGCCACAAGAAGAAGTTTTCAAAACTTACTGTTCATACACAAAATGCTCTGTATGTAATGAATGACACTGTACATGCAAGTAAAGTTAGTTTAGATACTATTATCTTCAAGCAAATTAACTTCATCGCTGGTGGTAAAAATGCAAACACATGGATTCTGTAAGTCCGAAATTTGGATTTTTTCACTTATTTTACGACATTCGCCACTGGAGTACATATATTACTACTTAATTATGGTGTTATTTTCTGAGGGGCATCTGTGGGGGTGTCGCGATTATTTGTGTTTCAAAAGGTGTGCTTAAGAGGAGCCTTCAATATTAAACAAAGAGATTCATGAAATTGCTAATAAAATACTAACGCTTCCATCCTTGTATGTATTAGAATATGTACTTTTTGTAAAAACTAACTACAATTGCTTCAGAGAACAAGAATTGAGACATGGATATGATACGATAGGTGCTGCTGATGCATATCTTGAACCTCTACAAACAACAAAAAGTTAAAAAGTGATAAAGGTACCATTTATCAATAAATTTAAAACAAGGACCACTGGCTGAATTTAAGAGAGAGCTGTTCCACCTGCTTGCCGTCAATGCTTTTTACACAATACAAGACTTTTTAAATTATGAATTTTAATGTGTTTAATATTTCACTTTTAATGTAGTTGTGTTTTTAATATTTTTATAAAGGTTAACTATATGTTATTGACATGTTCTACGCTCTGTGTATTATGGAATAAACTTATTATTATTATCTACGATGCACTAATATAGCTACTATTTTAAGATTAAATTATTTTTGTTATGATATTTTAATTAATTAGGTTAGTGTTTTTTCTTCTTGCTTCTATCACCTTTATTTTTTACATCTTTCACTATATATTATTGACATGTTCTACGCTTTGTGTATTATGGAATAAATTTATTATTATTATCTACGATGCACTAATATAGCTACTATTTTAAGATTAAATTATTTTTGTTATGATATTTTAATTAATTAGGTCAGTGTCTTTTCTTCTTGCTTCTATCACCTTTATCCTTGCACGTCTTGCACTGCCATGTGCAGGCAATATGAGATATTTTTTAAAAAAAATCTCATATTCATTTTTGCCTACTGTTTTTATTTAGAAATATGCTTAAACCTAGTAGTTGACTAGATATAAAATTTGATTTAATTACTGAAGTACACTACAAATGCGAGTCTACTGAATTCAGTGACAATCTAATCAGATCTCAAAATAATGCTAGTATTTGGTATTTATAGCTTTAGCCGTTTAGTCGTTATCACGGTCATAGATAACAGAGTGATAAAGAGAGAGAGAGAGAGAAAGGGAGGGAGAGATGCATAAAGCAAAACTTATGGATTAAAACAAAAAGAAAAACAAGTAATAAGTAGTTCTAATTGTGTCTTATGTTTAAAATTTCAGTATTCTAGTTCAGACCGTCTTAGCATAACGAACCCGGTTCCATACATAATCGCAATCCTGTGTATGTTTAACGTTAAGTTCAGAATTTTACAACAAGGCAATAATATTATACAGCATTATATATTTATATTTATACAAGCTAATTTAAAAGTAAGACGCCGAATATATGTGATATACGGAATGTTAATTTGTCATTCTGAATTATTTTAGAGATAATTACATTATTCTATTGAAAAAGGGTGCTGTCACCCGAAACATGTATAGATAATAAGTATGGAAACCTAACATTGAATTTATTATTTAAACCTTTACATCGCCTACTAAACAAGCTGCCTGATATATAACATATCAAATGCTTGAAAATATACTTCACAGATTTGATTATTCATAGAATCTTCATTTCACATTCTTGTATCTCTCTAACCGAACTTTCACGGAAATGTTTATTTTGATGCATCTTATATAAAGAGAAATATTTAGCAATAATTGTATTCGTACCGCAATTTTTACGCATGCACTCTAAAATGAAGCATTTCAATTGAATTGTATTGTAAAAAGTACTGGAACATTTATAATAATATACAGTGTGGAAATAAAGTAACGGATAGAGGCATTAACTTCGTTAATATTCATTTTTTCAAAAAAGATCTCGAAGGGGTATAGCGATTTTAACTAAAGGGAATATTTTCATCGCATTTTCAATTTTTTACTTCATTCGTTTTTCATGTTATGACGTCATTGATTTCTTTTAAATGACAACCTATAATTTTTTTAGTTGATTTCGATAGCACTTTCAATTCTCTAACCAACGGTATAAAATTTTTAAAATATTATATTTGAAAAAAATTGAGAAAAGGAGTCTTGGAAGTTCAACTATTAAAAACTCATTATATTGGCAAAATAAATTTAATTACCGGTGTCTAAAACAAAAAACAATTAGTTGCGGCTGTCAGAATAAAACAATTTGTCAGTGACACATTAACGTGTTATTTCTCTTTTCTAAATTAGACTAACTTAATTTTGGCCCAGAATTCGACACGAAATTGGATTAATATCAGCTCAAACTATTCAGACTGTGATAAATGAGTTTTATAATCATCTTAGGTATTGTCGGATGGTACAGGGTCGTCATTTTGAACACTTAATTGAAATTTAATTTAAAAAGTGTTATTTCTGTGCTTATTTTTGTGTGATGTTATCGTTAGATTTGTTTTCCTGGTTAATGAATTTAGTTTTAATGTGAATATTAACTTTGAATGGAGTAGATAGTAAATTTACAATTCGGTTTTTTAATATTTTTATATTATATAAAAGCCATTTTTATAATAAAAACCAATTTGCCGTCAACTTTTTCATCAAATTTATGTGACTAAATTCGTTTAATGAATTTTTAATATTTGAACTTTAAGACTCTTTTTCTCAATTTTTTTCAAATATAACATTAAAATTTTTTATACCACTAGATAAGGAATTGAAAGTACTATCGAAATCAATTTAAAAAAATAGAGGTTGCTACAATTAGTTTTAATTTTATCGCGTCTCCTTTGTCGTACATATTATCTGGCGTACCCTGTATATAATCTTCTGGTTCACCTAACATTTGGTAATGATATTTACATTTGGTTTCGCTCATTTGGGCAGTATTTTTATTTCTCGAATGTAGTGAATAATTGGTTGTCTCTGATATTTCACTGGTTGAGAGAATATTAAATGTTGGTTCATTATTTATTTACCATTGCTAGGTGTTGTATTGGTTTTCGCTTTAAAAATCGATGGAGAATTAATACTGGTCAAATGGGGTACGTTATGACATCTATAGGCAGATAGTTAAGTGCGAACTCCGAACTTGCTAGCCCACTGCTTTTATTGCAGCGGTAGCTTGGCTATTGGTCTTATATATGGCGCGTGATGGGTTAAATCTTGGTTTTCTATATGGTCTTTGCATTTACCTCTGTCGCATTATTTTAAGTTTTATAAATAATTATACTAGGTAAATTTATTTTATTGGGCTCGTAATTTATTATTTTTATGTTCCGCTTTGAAATTACCGTTTGGAGTCAAATGATTGTTTTAATTATTGGATTATTGTAGTTCCCGTGATCGTTAAAGAGGGCGTGTTTGGTAACTTCTTGTCATCTTCATTAAGAATATTTTCATAATTGTTCTTTTCCGAATTAGCTTTGATTGAAATCACACGTACTTGCAAAGTTAGAATCTTTGTTTCTCAGCCAGCCTGTGCAAAATTTAAGTATATTTCGTAAATTTTATCGTGAATTAAACCAAGTTTTGTCATGCATTGGAATTTGCCAGGATTTTAAATATTTCGTGCCGACATTAAGAACCAGGTGTTGTGGATATAAATATTCTTTGGTTGGAAACTCTTTTTCTCTATCGTAAGTACATGTATTAGATTGTTTCATTAGTGCTAATTACGTTCTTTTCTCTTTTCCTTTTTCGCATAATTTAGTTTCCAATTTACGGATGGTGTATTAAATACCGTTATTTCCGGCCATTTTAGAATTGTGGAAGCCCTTTTTGATTTGTGAAGATTAATTTGTAAGAGTCAGAACCTAGATCATTTGGTGAAAACAAATTTGTTGAGCAGTCCTGCATTTGCTGTCGCAACGTACCGCATTTATTTCCGATGATTTTTAGTAGCCAATGACGTTTGCAGAAGACTTTTCCCGTACCCTTATGTAAGACTACAGGTGGAATTTGTGTATCGTAGCTGTGTGTATGGAGAACTTAAGGTATTGTGACTTTGTTTATTGCTATTGTGCTTAATACTGCCAATGTATTGCACAGCCAATTAGTGCAATTAGACATAATCAGTATGGTGTCATTTTACGTTAAGATTTCGAGTGCTTCCGTACTATTTAGTTTTACTTTTCGGCCTAACTGTTTATTAAGTCATCGTAATTACTGAATCTATGTTGTTGAGGCATGTGAGCCACTAAAATTAGACTTCCTTAACGTTTAGTTTTAATAGTAATTGTGGTCTTAAATTGGAGGTTACACATCAAAATCGGCCTTTTACATAGTCATTTTTTTTTGTATTAAATTTAGTTGATATTTTGGATGAGTATTTGCATTGTAGCATTCCAACCTGTCTTGTGTAAATTTATCGTTTGTTATTTTGTATTTTTATTCAACATTTTTAAATTTAATAGAGTGTAAACTGTGCCATATTCAATCAAATGAATTTTATTCACCGGTATTTATTGTAAGGCAAAAGATATCTTGCGCTAATAGTATTAGTATTAGTTACCACCTAGTAAAACAAATCTAGTGTCGACCAGTTTGGCGTTGGCCCCCTCAGATACAGGTCGTTCTATTTTTATTTGGTACGTGATGCCGAGTGCGTCCCAGCTGCTCTTCGTGGATTAGTTTTCTGGCATTTATTGCCTATGTACTCATTGCGTTTATTTGTAAATATTAACCTTTTGAATTCAGCTAAGTTGAGGTTATACCTCGCATTAACTTAACTTATATTTGTCAAATTGTCAGATATATATATATAGATTATTAGTAGTGTTTCCAATCGGTGACACAACCTTATGGTGTTATATTGCTTGTAAAATTATTTGAATGTACTGGCTCGCACGTAGCTTTTGGTTTTTTATGTAATGAACGATTTATTTACCGGATGCCAGACGTGCATAGTTTTTTTGTTATTATTAAGTGGCAATTAACAATTTAATAAACCGTTGTTAAATGTGGATGAGTGTGTTTGGCTTTGCTAATCAATCTACCTGGGGTTCAATAATAGACTTGTTCCGGGTCTAGTTATCAGATGCTGGTCAGTATAATCAATCGGATCTGGCGCCCTTATTACATAACACCTTCGCTTATTGAGTGAACGAACCTACGCTGCCCGACATGTTAGCGGTAGTACTGACAATCATCTTCGACTTCAACCTTGGGGAGAGTGAAAGGTAAGGCTTTGTGAGGGATAAGCTGGCGATTAAGTAGTTATTGGTAGACAAGCGTCACTGCTTATTTTAGTTTATCAATAGAAGGTGAGTTATCGTGGTGGCCTCATTCCTTCTGTCCTCTTGCATATTTCATATTTTTAACGCAAGAGGGTAGCAAGGTTGTTATTTAAAAAAAAGTCGGTGACGTTATAACATGAAAACCAAATGAAGTAAGAAGCTAAAAATGCGATGAAAATATTCCTTTTAGTTAATATCGCTATACCCCTTTGAGATTGTTTTCAAAAAATGAATATTAACGAAATTAATGCCTCTATCCGTTACTTTATTTCCACACTCTATAAAGTATTTAGGATCATGTAATAAATTTTGTCAATAAAGAAAGAATCAGCTCCAAATAGTTTTTTATTTCATAAAATATTCATTAATTCTATGTAAAAACTCATTCAATTTACAGCACCAGTCTTCAAGGTTGATCGGATTCTTGCTATATTCATAACTCTTCTATTTTCTTCCTCCATTATGCTTCTTGTTCGGCATTTTGTACGATCTCAGATAAAAGTCACCAAACATGTAAAGCATAAAGATGTTTTGAGGAACAATTATTAGCGAAGGCCATTTAGGGAGAGAACACTCATTATTTATCAATACCATTGTATGCATTACAACGTTAATTCCAAATTGTAACTAAAAATTAATCATCCTCAAATGTTCTTCTCAATGGCATTTATACAACTAAGCTTACAAGTTGAAAATGGGTTATCTGTTTTTTAATCCATACATTCTTGCGGTATGACTTGTCCATTACACTCAGTAAATAATAACTGTACATTGCTATGTGTACACAGCCGTTCATATATCCTAAGTAAATAACACTTCCACCTGGAATAAATTTAACAGTAATCCATAACACAACTACCATCAGTGCATGATGATACGTATGTAAGAATGATACTTGATGATAGTTTTTCCTTAGGACGAAGAAAACCTAAAAAATCATCAATATAATCGTAAAAATAATAAAGTGTAAAAAGTACTGCTACTGTACAACAACATCACTAAATAATCTCAGGTATTCAATCTGCGAAAACCTTAATGATAACTTTTGTATTAATAAAAATTTCGTTCTTTTTACCATTACATAATTACATTATACTCAAATTAATAAATCTAAATTAAAATGAAATAATTAAATCATTTAAGATTAAATGAGAAATTCATCAGGCGAGGGTAGATACAAGGTAAGCGCCATAAATTCTTGGCCTGACAGGCTTATACAGGTTCAAACGTGTTCAAACTCTGTGACGTCATGTATGCACATACGCGAGGTGTACACTATAAATATGACGGTTTGAAGCCTAGTAGTGTTTAGTAACCAGCCAACCAACGTGGCTAGCGCACGAAAATGTCTGAAGTAACGAAAATTAAGTACGGCGCGGTCATTAAATTTTTAATAAAAAGAAGGGCATACACCTTATCATATTAAACAACGTTTCATCTCCTTCGTATTCAAAAACTTCTCCTTCATGTAAAAAAAGTGCGCAAAATGTTTCCGTTTGGAACAAGAATCCCTGGAAGATGCTGATCGGTCGGGCCGACCAATTGAAGTGATAACGCCTCAACAAATTTCAATTATTGAACATTTAGTGCTAGAAGATCGCCGTTTGAAAGTGAAGGAATTAGCAATGATAACAACCATTTCCGAAACAGGTGTTCGCCAAATTCTCCATGACCATTTGGGTATGAATAAAATTAGTGCTAGATGGGTACTGCGACTTCTTTCTGCTCTCCAACGTGAACGTCGCGCGTCGAGTCGAATATGCGCAGTCGTTTTCAAACATGTGTGGAGACGACCCAAAGCCGATTTTGGAGTCCATTGTCACAGGGGATGAAACAATGGTTCTGTTTTACGATCCTCTATCGGAAAGGGAGTTAATGGAATGGCGGCGACCTGATGAACCTCGGCTCAGAAAGGCGAAAGTCGTTCAATCAACGAAAAAGGTGATGGCCACAATACAAGTGTGAACGGTACATATTATGCGTCTTTATTGCATAAATTAAGGGACAATATACGTGCAAAACGTCGTGGAAAATTGACAAAAGTGTGCGATTATTGCACGACAATGCTGCCGTCCATACTGCCGCCATTTCACAAGCTGCCATCCGCGAATGCGGCGTTCAAGAATTGAAACATCCATCGTATAGTCCGGATATGGCTCCTTGTGATATTTTTTGTTTTCTAATTTGAAAAAAGACCTTAGGTGACGTAATTTTAAGGAAGACAGTGAGTTGCAAGCAGCTGTTGTAGAACATTTTGACGGAAAAAATTCAGATTAGTTTTACAAGGGTATCAAATTATTAATTAATCGCTGTAATAAATGTATAGAAGTTAGGGTAGATTATATTGAAAAATAAAAATTTTTATATTGTTCCAAGTTTCTTTTTTGTATATCAGACCGAGAATTTATGTCGCCTACCTCGTAGATGTCATTGTGATAAAAAGTTGTTTAACGATACCTGTTATTTTTAATAAACCGAACTTTAGTAAGGGAGATTAACTATAAAATGGATTAGAGTTGCCCTTGATTAATGGAAACTGTAACTACCCTAACATTAATTCAGACAACCTTAGTAGTCACTTGGATATCATATGCATTTCATATTTCTATAAATATGATACTTAACTTTGTGACTATCATGTACAATGTACACAATTGCGGTTGATTCTAATCCACAAGGGCATACGCTTACCCATCACTACACATACTGGAGGGAAAGATATATCTGCAAATACACTTATTGCAAATATAATTATACTGGTTGTCGCTAAAAAATTAATCACGAAATTTGTATATACGCGGTTATCACAATTTCATATTTTTAGAGGGATTTTAATATTGACTTCAACTAACTACTAAAAAACATTTATTGAAATTACTACCTAGATCTCTACAGGTACACCATTTTTATATATATTACCAACATCTGTGGAAGACAAGTTTATATTCGGTTTCTATTTTACTCGGTCATAAGTAAAAACCGGTTCCCAACGTCGATTAAGATGGCGTGGTGCTCTTGATTAAAATACTACTTAGTACAAATTTGTATTTTTCGAACAATTATATTGATTGTGTTTTCATATGCATTTCTTTGCTATTAGAAATTACTTTTCAGAGTCATATATATAGAGTTATATATCAGTGAGTTTTTTATAAATAAAATTAGCTGTGTTGCTAAATATAAATATATTTAATTTGTCTGCATAAAAGAAGGTAGCTTACTACGGAAGTATAATTAATTGGAGAATACGAAGACATTATTCTTTCTGACAAGAGTAAAAAAGTTTCGGATGTTTTTTGATCCCAATATAATGGAAATTTATATCTGCTTTTCTTATAATTGCTTTTAAAAGCAGGTCTTTAATTTTTTTCACTCAACATATTAGTGTTCGGAAATCAAATTATGTGGACTGAAATATGTTATATAAATATCTAATATATGTTCCTTTAGTAGAAGTACCTTCACCAAATTTCACCAAATTTCTATAGAATGTATCAGTCTACAGAAATTTAGTGTAAGATAAATCGTTTCAGATATTGCAATAGAAAGAGCAATAATATGTTGTTCTGTTAAAATGTGTATAATAGTCCAGAGATTACAGATTCAGGCCTATCTTTTTCACCGAACGATTCCAACTATTATTATTTTATTATATTGTTTCTGTTTTTCCGTTTTCCACAATACGTATACATATTTATCAATAAGAGCATTCAATAAATCTGTTTCAGTATCACTTAAGTTTAAGGGTCTTTTATTTCTCATTAGGATTTTTAGGTATTCGCTGTATACAAGGGGTTTTCTTTGTATACAGCTCACTTTATTCCCAAAATAAATTCTTCCATATTACTAATTGTTTTTGCAAAAGATCGATTTTACACAACACAAAGAATAAAGGCATCGCAGTGCATTGTATAAAATATAACCATTCATTCGAAAAAATTACTGTAAACTTTTATATAAAGTAAATAAGAGTAAAAAAAATTAGAAATTAAGAGGGCCATAAAGAAGGCCATAAACAAGAAGAAAATTTTAACTAACACATACACAGATATCATAAATACACCCATAATAGACGCATACATTAAGCTAACGGCAGCTTACATCTCGCACGTGTATGAGCCGGCATACGCAGATTCACTTTTAATATATCTTGTCTCTTTGATAAGGCTAAGATATCCTATCGTAATGTGATTTTATATTCACATTAAGATAGGATAACTTACCCCACCCACCTCCGTCCATCAGTGCGCGTATACTAGGAAAATCAAAGCAAAATTATGTCTTCACTAAAGTATGTACAGTACACAGAACGAGACGTGGCCGGTTGGGAAAAATCGTCGCTGCGCGAAGAATGGGTCAGTGTTAGACAGAGAAAGTATTCGGAAGAAAGAAATAATAACATCTGTTCATCAACGTATACATTAGCCGGACCAAGGAGTAAATGCAGATAAGAAATTGTAATATACTGAAAAGAGATAGATATATAGAAAACATACTGCACTTCAACGTGTAACGCTTGACAATCTTTTCGAGAGTGCTCGTGTTTATCGTAGTATTATAGGAATCAACAGCGCTGCTTGGGGGACGGGCATCTCACCCGCCACGTCTCGCTCTGTGAGTTGTAGTTACCTTTGGATACAGTGCGTTCATAGTAACGTTAAGGGCCGGTTTTTCCAGCACCGATTAAAATGCTCGGTTAACTATTCAATGATTAAGCTTAATCACTGATTATCCCTAACCGGCGTTTTTCAATGCAAAGAAATGCGCCGGTTATCTAAACAGTGTTTAAGGATTTATTCTACATAGTTGGCGACATATTTGCTAGTGCATTTGATCTAAATAGTATATTTTGCTCTAATAATATTGGCGGCATTTTTACATTTGAATTTGTTCTTTGTGCTTTTTGTCTTTATTTCATTTTAAAAAAAAAATATATTCTAGATAATTAGAAATTTTATTTTAATAAATAAACTGTAGGCATTTATTTTGTGAATATTGCATATGGGAACTTCTATCTACAGATATTTATAATAACCATTATAAAATAAATAAAGTGCAATATTCCTATGAAATTAACAGTTACCAATACATCTAGGGTCTCAAGCTGGATTGACAATCACATTCTAATGGTATAAGATATTGCACTTTCCTTTGCCAAATATGAGACGATTTAAGATATAGGATAAATAAAGCGCAATACTTTTACTGAAAGTTCATATATCAGTTGTTTATTAAAAACAATACATTCTAACTAATTTTATGTCCCTTAAACAAAGAACGTTGATTGAGAAAACCTTTCCATTTCCAAATTGGTTTAAACGATTTCACTTAAAAAAAAATTCTAAAGGATTCGGAGTGAATTATTACTGGCACTGTCGAAGTGTCAGTAATAATTATTAGTATAGAATTTTACTGTACGTCAACTTTACAAGCATGCACATTATTCATCCAAACATATTTAACGTATTTGCATTAGCTCCTAACGTGAACCTGTCAGCTTCTGTAGATTTTCTTCCATGTTTCAATTTCAATTTGTAATTTTTCAGTATAGTTTAATATGTTAATCACATTTCTAGAGTGAGTCCAAAATATATTCGACTAAAATGATATCTTAATTAGTTGCTGTTAAATTCAATGACAAAGAGGAAAAGAGCAGAAGGTGGTTATCAATTAATTACTTTCTTATACGTAGTACCTATAACGAAGTATTGTGATGATGAAAATTTTCGACCTCGAGATTTTTGCAGATGTCCACGTTTTAAGGTCCGCTGATACCAAAGAAGTGGTTTTCAAAAAATGTGTGTGTGTGTGTGTGTGTGTGTGTGTGTGTGTGTGTGTGTGTGTGTGTGTGTGTGTGTGTGTGTATGTGTGTTTGTGTGTGTGTGTGTGTGTGTGTGACTACGATAGCAGTCAAACCGCTGTTGCCATCAATTCGAAATTTTGTATTTACGAGTATAATCCCCCTCTTGAGATCTGATTAGTTTTTCAGTAAAATCAGTAGACCGGAAGTAGCAGTTTACTTGACTGAAAAAATCGAATTTTGCCAATATTTCGTCAACTACTAAGTTTAAACAAATTTATAAAGAATCATATGTACTTAAAATTAAAATTGAGAATAATTTTATTTGTAAAGTTTTTCGAAATCCCTACCGGAAGTAGGTCTTTTACTCTTATCGAAAATCAGTTTTCTGCGAATATTTCGTAAGTCATGCTTTTTAGACGAGTACGTTATGAGTATAAAAGTATTTAAAACATAATTTTCAATATCTTTTGTATAAAAAAAATTTCAAAATTCGGACCGGAAGTACCACTTTTACTCATATCGAATAGCGATTTTTTGCAAATATGTCGTAAGTTATGCATTCTATATATATTTACCAAGAGTAGAAAAGTATTTAGAACTGGATTTGCAATATTTTTGTATATATGAAATTTCAAAATTCGGACCGGAAGTAGCACTTTTACTCTTAGCGAGTAGCACTTTTTTGATAATATCTTGCAAAATATGCATTCTATAGAGATTTATTAAGCGAATAGAAGTACTTAGAATAAGATTTTGAATAATTTTTGTATAAAAAAATTCTTAAATTTCTATAATTTGAAACGCTCATACGTATAAGAAAGTCGTGTGGTGGCCACACCTCATTTTTTTTTCTATAGTGAGGCAAAAGTTACAAATATGCAATATTATATTATTTTTATATTTAATTATATTGTTAATTTTTTTATAGAAAAAGCAATACAATTACTAAATGACAAAAATAATTATTAACTAATTCCAAAAAATACTTTCATACAGCAAACAAATATAAGCCCTGTCAATAATAATAAAAATTCTAAATTCTTACTATGCGCATGTGTAAGTAACCCTAATCACTGTTTAATATTTTATCAGGTACTCCAGACACCGGTTAAATTAAGGACGTTATTAATCAATGATTAGCGCTAACCGGTGTTGAAAAACCGCAAATTTGTACTAACCAGTGTTTTAATCAATTATTAAGCTAAACGGCGTTTTAATCGGAGTTGCAAAAAGCGGCCCTAAATCGGATATATTGGTGATGTATTATATCTTTGTTACTTTAGATATATTGTTGATTGGAAATGATATGTGAAACTAATAAAGTTATTATTATTAAACGAGGTCAAGAAGTATACAGTATAAATTTCAAAGAAAAGTCCTCACACATTAGTAGAACAAATAACAGCTGCAAAATATAATTTAAATCAAATAAAATATTTATGTTGCATGTTATTTTACAGTAAATCTTCAAACACTGTTTGGTTAATATTGAAAGTACCGGTTGAGTTAAGGTAACGATTAGTTATCTATTTTGTTATAGTAATTGTAGGCATGTTACTTCATATTAGGAGAGCGAAAAATTAGGGAGAAATAAAATAATAACCGCTACACCAAATTACAAATTAAGTATAGAACATCATTTGCAACTATGACATCAAATCAATTTTCAATGTGTTTTTCAACATTAAAGCATATAAAACCATTTTGACAAGCAATATGTCAGAGGTAATTTTTCACATTAACATTTTTACCAGTATTCCGTATTGTAACAATAAAGTGATTGAAGTATTTTGCAATTCGAAAAATAGGATAGCCTATTTTCTGTACGAATGAAAAAGATTAACTTTTCTAAATTTATTATTGTCATTTTGTCATCTCACTAAAATAATGAACTTGCTACCAATATCTATTGTCGTACTTCTATGTTTAATTATTTCTCATGTTACATTATGAAAAATAACTCACTCTTTATAACAAGAAAAAAGTTTATTTTCCACTCACGAATTTGTGTTTATAATTTAATTTTCACATAAAAATATCTATCAAGTCTGAATTCATTTTTAACAACTGTTTTAGAAGATGACATATTGCTGTGGTTACAACAATATTCAATGAATGCTGAGATTGCATTAAATATCATTAAAAATCTTCACCTACAAATTTATAAATCTAATCCCTATCAGCATTCAATTTATTCTCGTGAGTTCTAGCAGTGACCTTTCCTCTTTTTCTCTGGTGTGTTTCTTATTTAGTCTTTTATTTGGATAAAGTTAATAATATAATCAATTTTTTTATTAAATTTCATAAAACATTTTTATTCATCTTTATTGTAGTAAACATCAAAAAAATTTTATTAACAACATGTAGCTGTGTCAAGAATGTTTCTTGACAATTATAATACATAGAAAAACATAATTCCTTTTTTTTTCTATTACGATTCAAGAAAAATATTATTTTGCTATTTTTATCCTTTAATATAATATAGATTCCAAAAAAAATAAATTTTCCCATACGAAGCTAATTTTTATTTCAACAAAGACATACATTCGAACATAGTGCCTTTGATGATCTGAAACTTTGCAACGAATAAAATATCTTGAAAATGACCTATACCAATCCCCGAATGTAAATATTCGCACATGGTACACCCAACAGATTGGCGCTTGTCCATCAAGGATATTCCTGTCTATTCGTATTTTCTACTTGAAATTTTAATTAAATTTTACCACAACAATCGTTAATAATTCCCAGTGATACATAGAAAGCAAATATTTGCTGAAGTGCCCTCAACACCATTAACGATCTTCCCACAATTACAATAAAATCAATGCAGTTTTGCAAAACAATATAATTTATTTTAAAATTAATGATGTTCAACGCCTTGCCAAAAGTAAATATTTTCACATAGTACTTTTGGAGTACGTCTTACATCATCAATTATTCAAAACTGTATATTTATTTCAAAAGCTTACTTATGTGCCTCATATAAATTATCAAATTCTTTTTTATTCATGTCTTCCATTTTGATATATTTAATATTGTGAAACAGTAAAAAAATAAATTTTCCCATACGAAGCTAATTTTTATTTCAACAAAGACATACATTCGAACATAGTGCCTTTGATGATCTGAAACTTTGCAACGAATAAAATATCTTGAAAATGACCTATACCAATCCCCGAATGTAAATATTCGCACATGGTACACCCAACAGATTGGCGCTTGTCCATCAAGGATATTCCTGTCTATTCGTATTTTCTACTTGAAATTTTAATTAAATTTTACCACAACAATCGTTAATAATTCCCAGTGATACACAGAAAGCAAATATTTGCTGAAGTGCCCTCAACACCATTAACGATCTTCCCACAATTACAATAAAATCAATGCAGTTTTGCAAAACAATATAATTTATTTTAAAATTAATGATGTTCAACGCCTTGCCAAAAGTAAATATTTTCACATAGTACTTTTGGAGTACGTCTTACATCATCAATTATTCAAAACTGTATATTTATTTCAAAAGCTTACTTATGTGCCTCATATAAATTATCAAATTCTTTTTTATTCATGTCTTCCATTTTGATATATTTAATATTGTGAAACAGTAAAAAAATTAAATTATTAAATGCAGCAAATAATTAACAATAACAAAATTAAAATAATACTTGAATTCAAAATGAACTAAAACATTCAAAACCAATATAAATTTAACGTAGTGTTTCAAAAAGCCCCTACTATTATTCGCAAACGATCTCAAAATTTTTACGTCTTATTAATTCAAAATATCGGCTTCATCTCCCTCTGCATCTAGTTTCACCCCTTTATATAACTTAAAACAAACAATAGCTACGCATTCGCAGCGCTATGTCTATTGAACTAACATTTACGTTGGTATCGTTTGATTCATTTTAACTCCTTCAAGTTTTTCCAGTCGCGTAAACACATATTTCGCACTTTGACAGTTAAATGTTTATGAAATGGCGTCACTCAAAAATGGTTTACTGAGATTTACACACACTTTCCATGCTTCATCTTCGGTGGGAATGTTCTTGTTTTCTTAATGCAATCCTTCATTGTATCTGTATATGAACATATCGCCTCTGTTATCCCTGTTTACATATTTTCTCTTTCCACTAACTAAGATTATACTCAACTTCTTCTTATAGGTGCCTTCCTTGGATGCAATTGGAAATACATCATATACTACTAGAATCCTTTTCAACAAAACCGTATTGCAAGGACTACTCACTTCCATAGCACGGCCTGCAAGTTCTATCCAGTTTTTTTCTGTTTCTAGTATGTCGATTTGTAAATAACTGCGAACAATATTAATGTTTTCTCTTCTTTGTAGGTTTTAAAATAACCACACAAAATTTATACTGCTGTCTTTGAAGCCTTTTGTATTTGTGCATACAAAATTTCAAAATGTATCCTATTTGTACATCTGGTGTATACATAAAATGTATTAATGTATTGTCCGAGATAGAGAAATACCTTTCCATATATCCTCTTTTTTTTTAGATGTAAGTATCAGGTATTTATTATTCGTATAAATATGATCATGAAACCCTCTAATAAATTTAAAATCATTGTACAAATTTAAAATCTATTTTTATTCAATTGAATTGACTTTTTCATCACAAGCATGCCGAATATAGCCTTGCTCGTACAATTTTATGGCATTTAAATGATTCACCCTTTTTATTGTTCCATCTCTCAACATCACTCTCTCTCGGTTATTTACTTTTAATACATTTTTATTTTTGAACAGTGCTCCATTTCTTAAAATGTTTAATACTATTCTAACACTTTGCGAGAAGTTTGGTTCTGTTTTTGTATATTCAAACCATACCTTGTGCTTGTCTTTTCTATAAAATATAGAATGCATAGATTTATTTTGTGTTTATTTTAATTTCTTAATTCTTAATATATTTTAACTTAAATTATTATATCTATATTTTCATAATGATATTGCCCCTTAAAGGTTATGCATACTCATTATTCACCAACTAAATCTGTGACTTTGTGATTATTCTATCTTAAACTATATTTAAAACTAAAAATTAATGTTCTTATTCTAAAGCTTAACTATTTACAAATTTTCATAATTCTTAAACTATAAAGATCACGGCAATATGGAATATGAATTTTATCGTAATGACTATTGCAAAAATAATTTCCTACTTGCTCGTGAAGAAATTCGAAGTTTTCTAAACAAAATACTCAAAACTTAAAGCAAAGTCTTTTGAGGAAGTTCACAGATCGAATACCTGAGATTTCATTGTTTCATTGTTTGATAATAATAATAATAGTAACAATAATAATAATACAGTTTGTTTAGTCACACGATGGTAGGTAACTACTTTTTTAACAAGTGCCTTGTTGTAGCCACATATGCTAATAACATTAATAATTAAAATGTTTATCTAATTACAGTATACAATGTGTCACCGGATGGACTGAACAATAGGAAAAAAATATTTGGGCCTTTACGCAAAAATGTCATTCCTTATACTAATTTTGCCTGTCAAAAGAACCACCCATTCTGAAACAATAATCTAAATATTATTTTTAGTAGCTGAGGAAATTACAGAAACACTTGAATTAAAGGAAAAATGTTTTTATTTTATTCAACGTCCTCCAACCTCCACACAATTTCAGCTCTATGTACAAATTGTTTTTAAACATTGTGGATCATATCCTCAGTGACAGAATTGACCACTTCCGTAATTTTTGGTTTTAAATTTCGATCATGTTATCTAAATTAGTATTATAAACATACTGTTTAACATATCCCCAAAAAAGAAATTCAATGGGCTTAAATCAGTGGAACGAGCTGGCCAATTAACTGGTCCGAAGCGACCTATCCATCTGTTTCCAAAATGCTCTTGCAGATAATTTCTAACCAGCACAGTTGAGTGAGCAGGGCACCCATCTTGTTGAAAAAATACACTTTCCAAGTTAGGTTCATCTCTTATTGCAGGCATTAAAAATTTTTGAAGCAACTCCAAATACTTATGTTGATTCAGATTTTCATTAAAAACATATGGACCGATGATTTTTCAATACATAACACCACACAACACATTAACCTTTTTGTAATACTGACTTCCAGTTGTAATTTTGAAATTAGGATTAACGCACACGTGAACATTAATAAATTTTTGTTTAAATTTTTGAATTGCAAAGTTATAAGAAACCTCAGCGGTTCCATAACATTGAACGAGGTAAACTCTTTGTTCTAAAGTTAGCATTGCTATTAAATATGTCTCATTTAAGATTCACAAATACGTAATGAAATGACAGGTGCCAAGTATCTTGACTTACATATTATTTTGTTATGGAAGATAACAAGATAATTTGATTAAAACAAAAACAGGAAACTTTATTGCTTAAATTTTTGTGTGTTATTGTAATTTTCTCAGCTGCTAAAAATAATATTCAGATTATTGTTTATGAATTGGTGGTTTTGAGACAGGCAAAAATTTTATAAAGAATTACACTTTTGCGAAAAGGCCCAAAAAGAAAAAAAACTATTGTCAGTGCATCCGTATATAATCAGATCTCAAAGTAGTGCATAAACAAATTCTAAGCTACTTATTTTCAGGTTCAGGGAAAAGCGCTATCGACGACTCCTACATTATCTTGTACTGAATATCTTCCTGATTTATGTAACTTTAGATTATATTCCGGCCATCCTCTTTTTAATTTCTTTGCGAAACTTATGATACTCCATATGTTTTATTTTTGAAAGTTTATTGTACTTCTTTATTGTAATTTGACTGTTGATAGGCCCCTGTACTACATTAATTGCATCCGTTACAGTTCTTTTTGTACATATCCTCTCTGGTTTGGTATGACCGTATTTCTTTCTATTATAGTCCCTATATCGATTTTGATTGGTGCTGGCCGATTTTGTGTTTTAGCATTATTTTTTTTCTTGGTTATTTCATCAATGATAATCACATTGGTCTACTGTAGAAGTTATTTTATTATACCGTGTATTATTTTTAGGAGTCTTTTATTATTCTCATGTTATGTGGTATTATAATTTTAATTTTATACATACTAGCTATTGCTTTGGAGTTCTTATTATTAGAATTTGTAAACGTGCATCGAATTTTAAAATGTATTGTTATGAAAACGGTTATTATATTGGTGATTCTATAAAAAGAAGGATCTTAACATGAAAATCCTAGGGGTAACGTTTGAGAAAATTAAGTTAAAAACAAAAAAAATGCTCGCTAGCTGAGAAGTCATAATATCAAAGCGTTTTTTCAGTCCTCTACAGTTTCTTAGGCTGACTTTTCTTAGTGATACCGAAAAGACACAAATGTCTTTAATAGTGGTTTGCAAGGCCGCGATGTTAATATATAACAACCACGGACAAAATTAATGTATTTATGATAAGTTTTGACTTTTGGAAAACTTCAATCGAAAAAAATCTTGATTCATTGCACTACTTTCTAGAAATCATAGACCATGTTGCTAAGTACAATATTATGAAGTCTCAACAAGTTTTTTGAAAGATGGATGTTACTTTACGCAATTTAAAACGACAGTTTTTTAATAATTTCCTAATTAAATTCAAACCACTTGCGACAACTACAGATGGATTCTTAATCCCTGGTTGGACGACTTTTCTTAACATGCTGATATTCCAACATAAATAGAAGTTAGCCTTTTTTGTTTATAACCGGCTTTTTGTATATTATGTCGTTATATTCGATTTACGATGCAAAAGATAAATATAAACTTTAAAATAAATTCTTTCTGTTTTATTTGGAAATACTTCCGTTGCATCCCACTCTAGGGCTCGCGACTCACAAAATCACTGTGGAAATCATTGAGTTCTTGATTCTTATTTTATAATATGTTCTACATTTAGTTTCTAATCATCACTATAATTTTGTATGGCTTATTGTGAGAGAAGTTCTTTAACATCTGCCAATTTCTATGTTTTATTATTTTGTTGTAGATTAATGTGTTATTTGAGATCATGCTTTGGTTATCAGCAACTCATCTGTTATATGTCAATTATATCTCCTTTTATTAAGACGAATCAAATGAAGCAATTGAGTTCCCACCGTATTTGGATTATAATTAATATTTTTGGAAGTTTTTGATGTTTTCGTGCGGACTTTAACACCATTGTCTGTTAATACTATCAACATTTAGGTTAATAGTTAAGGTTTCTTTACTTTCAAAAAGTAACTTATCATTATCTACAAACCCAGTTGTATATCTGATGTGTAAAATTAAGTATTCTCTTTCCACAAGCTCTGTAGTCTTTCTTCATGATTTGTCATTGATTTGCGCTACTACTATCTATGCAAACTTTGTGCATGGTAGCTCTCGGTTAACTATGTTTCATCGAAACAAGAAATGTGACCATTTTGGCATCTGTAGCCTCGTGTTAACATTAAATACCTTCTCTTCATCAAACTATATTATCATGTTTTATGTGAGAACACTTCTTATAACTCTCTGCATATATCTGCAAACACTCATTATATTGCGCCACTCATAAATGCAAATGCAGAGCCCTAACTAGTAAAACATTTTGTAATAATTAAAGTGTACTGCCTGAAATAAACTTTCTATAATTTTTAACAACTCGTCTGTGGCAAATCATCACATTATATTATGTCATTTATCATTTTATGATTGCTGATTTTGTCACTGCTGAAATTTGTGTAGAGCATTACATACACATAGGTATTGAATATTTATTCCTTCCTAACCTATATCACTCCCTGCTCTTTTTTCTATGACGGCAAAGATTATGTTTGTTGCACCTCAGACCACGTCGTACAAAGAATGTGTTTTATTTTTCAACGGCCAGAACCAATATTTTACTTGGATCCCCGCTATAGGGGTTGTAGTTGTTGCATTGCCACTTGCGGGGATGATATTGATATTCATTTTTCTCCATTGTCCCAACTACTTAGTAGGTGCAACTGTTGACAGTTGCAATGGTGTTACGCAGTACTTATACATTGCATTAACTTGTTTTGTATTTTCTCTCTTTCGTTTTCCATTCATAATATTAAGTTATATGCTTATATATATATATTTTGATATTAAATTGTTGAGTTATTGATTCATTACATTTTTTGCCCTGTAAGTAGATGTATGTCTGTTGGGCAATAAAAATATATTATTATTATTAAATATTCATTTGACGTTTATTGTTTCCAAGTTTCTTATACACCGAGTGCTTCATATATCTGGCGCAGTAAAACAATAAAAGAATTGCGCACTGTAGAGAGAAAGAGAGAGAAAGAGTGAGGGAGGGGGGAGGCGAAAAATGAAAAATATCTACACAAGCTGTGTCAAGCGATAGTTATAGCCAGAAATAGGTTCTGTTTTATGCATTTGGTGTTTTCGGTTGCATTGTATAGACAATCCGCTTGATGTATTTCCCATAAAAATTATTCATTTGTTAGAAAACTATAAATATTCTCGAACACGGGCTTGAAACTACCTAGGAACACTGTCTGTCTGCAACAACAGATTTCTTCTGACATCTAAGTGTACTTAGCTACATTTCCGAGAGCTGTTAGAGTTGGTAAAACATATATTAGGGAAAATTTTGCTTTTCAAAATTACCATTGAGAATGTAAGCCTCTATTACATGTAATCCAACAATCCCTTCACATATATGCGCACATTGAGGTGAATCACGATAACGATCAGCAATATTCTCGTGGTTGATCTACATTGCTTTTCTTAACGGGGAATATATTAAAAACATATGCATACTACGCAGCCGATGACACCAACTGTCATGGAGGCAACTTGAGCGCACTGACATGTATAATATAAATGGATCAGCAATAGCATGTTACAAATTGTGAATAAATACGAACTGCGCACGGGGCTGACGCTCATGCGCAGTAACATAAAATAAAGGCGCTAATTTGAAATGCCAAAAATCTTTGGAAAGTATGTAACAGAACATGAACTTTAAATTTAAAATCTGCATCTGAGGATTTTGAAATATTTATTTATAAGGGAAATTTAAAAATATTCTCAAAACAAGAAAATAGGTTTGCTTAAAACCACACGCCAGAAATGAAAACTTCATCAAGGCCAGGTTAATAATACGAAATCCACCTTTTTTTTTCGTTCTATATTACATTAGGGTATCCTGCATCGACGCCGACGAATTCAGTTGCTGAGATTTAGTGTGCTTCTTTTGACGATATTTCTTCACGCGCGTATTAGACAAATCCCTTTTTCGTTTTAATTTGTCATCGATTTGATTTTCTTAATCCATCCTGTGTAACAGAAAAGAATTAAATGCTTATAAATTCGTATATAATGAGCAATTAAAGCAATGCTCTATTGTCAACGTTATACAAAATATAGTAAATGCGTGTGGACGTTATTTAACACCCGGAATATACTGATCAGTGCGATATATAATCGCGTGGGTCGGTTCGGACGCATGTATATATATGTATAAATAGACAATATGAATATTCGCTTACGAGTCCCGCGCTGGTCTGATGCTAACGTGCCGGCTTCACACCCCTGCGGCTCGGGATCGAATCTGCTCGGGGACATGAATTTATTTATTCATTTAAATTTCAATTTAATTGAAATTAAATACCTCTATATGATATATTTCTCTCGTTCCTTAGTCGCCTCGAGCCGACTTTACCCGAACGAGCGTTACATAGCCGAGCGTGACGGCTCAGTCTTGTTCAGTGCCCACAATCAACGCAACGCGCCCAAAGAAGTTTACACTTCAAAAACAATACATTCCTTTTGAAATATTTATTGGTTATTGAAAAGTATTAAATCGGAGCGCTTTTTCTTAGAAGTTCCCCACGTTCTACTTCTGTTTGTTTCTTTGCAATGCTATAACGGAGGATTTTCGTATAACATCGCACAACATGTTTAATTAAAAGAGAAATGTGACTTTCATGTAAAATAGATAAATGAAACAAATGTGTAATAGAAATTGAACGTACAAATAGCTCAAAAAAACACTTCCTCTGCAGGAAGTTTATTGTTGTCTTGTACCAGAATATGACGTACTGGGATTTCAACTATTTTACATGTTTTGGTGACATCTTGTAAGGGACGTATTAAACACCATGATTTTTTCTGTTCAAAAGATGAAAACTAGCATTATCGACAGATGTTTGTGAGATTTCTTCTAATACGGACACATATTTAGCACACTTAACAATGCGCTTCAATTGTTTGACAACAAAACCAGAAATAACATTTTGGAATAACAAGGTCAGTGATGGTATGTAGGAAATTGTATAATTTGATACTTTTTAATGTCTTCCGCATTTTCCTTAAGAAAAATACTCAAAACATCTAAACAAAAAGCTAGTCCCTAGTTGCAAAATCACTATATGCACACTTATTCTACATTAGCAAATAAATATTTTCATCCTTCTCTAAAATTGTGATTTTGCTGCTTGGGGTCTATTGAAATCGGCGTTCGGAACTTTAGTGATTTGATATTCGAATGTCAAAAGGCTAGGGAATGCGCATACTCGAAAGCCCCGAGTTAAGTATTCAATTTGGCATAAAAATTTTACGCTCATCCTATCGCATTGCTCATCCATTTATATTATACAGGTCAGTGCTTCGGAATCGCTAACTGACATGCTGAGCATTTGATTTAGTCGGTAGGAACAGATTTTTCAAGTGTTTATATTCAGCTTCGTTGTTTTCTAACTTATGTTACATTTTGTTTTTGTATCATAAATTTATTATTTTAATAATCTATAATTTAGAATAATTGCTAACTAAATTTAAACTAACTTTATAAAAAAATTATACAAATTTAGAGTATCACAAGTGCCGTGTCCAAAGCTAATTAATTTTAAACAATTTGTCTAAAATGCAGTTATATGAAAAATAAAATGTTAATACTAAAAAACCGATGCCCGTAGGTAAAGGGGATCTTATGACAATTATGTAGGCAATTAAAATCGATATTGGATAAAGCCATCATATACATGTTCTTCTATTTAAAATAAGAAATCCAATTAACTGAGAATATTGCCAGTTAATTGGTTTTTTTAACATTCGGTCGAGTTTTATAATTGAAAACTGATGTCACTTAATAGTCCAACACTTTTGCTGGATGCTAAATACATTTGATCTGTATTTGAAATATGTCATTAAATACAGGATATTTAATTTAAAAAACAACATTTTGATATAGACATTCTTTCCTGAATACTCTGTATATTCGAAAATAATTTAAATTGTGTTGTGACTCTCATTATGCCAAAACAAAACAAAATGTGATGTGACTCTCAATATGCCACAACAAAATGAATTTAAATAACATTTACGATTTTCCTTAGGTAGACGGCTATGTCTATGATGTATCAGCATATATACTGTTCGCGAAGGTTTGAGGAAGATATAAAACTTTAAAATAAATAAATGTTATTTGTGTTAAATGGAACAGACATTATTTTTAGCAGAATCATATTAAGTGAAAAATGGTATGGGAAACATATTAGTTACTGTTGAAAGGTGTTCAAAGAAACATGTTGAAAGTCTGTTAACCTGTT
Organism: Amphimallon solstitiale; assembly: GCA_963170755.1. Classification (NCBI taxonomy): domain Eukaryota; kingdom Metazoa; phylum Arthropoda; class Insecta; order Coleoptera; family Scarabaeidae; genus Amphimallon; species Amphimallon solstitiale. The sequence goes on along the minus strand of OY720680.1, from coordinate 76,358,373 downwards.
CGCGCAAGGGTTATCTTATTTTGTTATCGATTTCTGTCAATATTACCCATTACTATTGTTCTTGTTATTACGCCTATGTTACTTTTTGTTATATTTTAATCGAAACAACATATATTAATAGTTTAGAAAATATTTCATTAATTTTTAAAACAACGTACATTATAAAGCAATAAAGAACGTCCCTTGGTTTCTCTAGTTTGTAATTGTATTACAAAACCGAATTCGATTTTCGAAATGTGCAGTTCGATTTTTCATGCAATTCCATTATTTAAAATTACCTGGCCTGGCCAAACCTTTGCGTAATGGAACAATTTCCACATATATGTATCACTTAGTACTTTATAAAATTGTTGAATTACCCGGTGCCAATATTAAAATACTTTGCTTCACTAACCCCTGAGTCTAAATAGTTTCGTTTTTATATCGTGGATATTTTTGCTTTCCATAATGACAGGAACGTAGTTAGTTCTAACAAGAACTTAGAACTCTCTTGTATAAAAATTAAGGAGAGAAAGTACAAGTTTCGATCAGCTGATCACGATCTAACAAATGTTATTATACCCGAGAAAGAATTATTAACGAGACTACTTTTTGGGGTAAGACTTTTATAATACTTCGAATTGAAAGAGTATAGCGCTGAAAGGCTGAGTATTGGGCTAATAGTTTCCAGTAATCCTAGCGCATGTTACTTTTCTTTTGATTAGCAATGATATATTTTTTTTATCTATTCTACTTTCTATACTGCTATCCGCATTGCAAAAAATTCTGCTAAATTTCGTAATGGAAGAATTTTTAATATTAATAAGTAGCAAAATAATATATTACTTACTGTGTCCAGCAAATCAATAATTTTTAGAAGAAAATACCACCAGGTCAATTTGGCAGCCAGAATACCTCGAAAACTGTTTGAATAATCACAAGGTTCGCATAATACATTATAATAGGGAATTATGTATATGCTTCCCTAAAAAATATTCTAATTGTAAACGTTTTCCATATTATTAAGTAGATGTAAGTTTCATTTACCAGAATAACCAATACAGTGCAGTATAGTACTTGTATGACATTGTAGACTATTAGTATTTTGTCTAATTTAAAAGGCTGCCTATTTTCCATTAATTTTGGACCTAAGTTTAGAACAAAATACAAGTAGCAACCAATAATTGTGAAGGTCGGCCATATAGATTTCATTAAGAACCAATCGTCGACTCGTGGATCTGAAATATTCAAAACTGAATATAATATTGATTACTAAAAAAGTAATTTGCAGAATAACAGAATCTTAGTTATGCTAGAGAACAACGATCAACGAGAAATGATTAATACGCTAAAAGTGTGCCTCTGTTCCTTTGATGAGCGGGGTGAGCTTGGTTGTTTAGTCGTCATTGCCACCAATGTCAAGCTGTCCCTGGTCTGCCTTGGCCCCTCCTGTCTTTGGTTGTAGTGTAGTTGGTTCTTTATCACTCATATTCAGCAACGCTTAAGTAGCGCTCGCAACTACAAGGCATTCGATAATTCTGTTGCTTCTCGTTGATCGTTATCCCTTTATAACTTTTACTTATTTATACGCAGAATATTAAAGTATTGTATTGATGATTAAGACTCGATTTTAATTTCATCTGTTGAAATCATAATTTGGATCAGCTCTCGTTAAATTGAACTCCAGATAAGTCGTTATTTTAGGATGCCTCGAGCTCTCTATGTGTGGTGAGGCATGGATTTGCACCTATACGGCTAATGCTATTCACTAATATGCCATTGTGTAGTCTCACTTGCAACACCTCAGTAGATTTTGAGCTGTACTAATAAAACGTAATAGTAGAATGAAAACATTTAGAGAATATCATATATACTTCAAAATGTGCTCTGAACGTACTAGAGTTGGGCGAATTTATTATATCCCATCTGATCCAGTTTTGTAGAACAGTACCGTGGCGCTTAGGATTACGTTATGTTGGTGTTTATGTTTTTAATTCTTTATCAAGACACTATAAAATTTTCTAATTAATTTCTTCTTTCATATCTTTATTGAAGCTTGGAATAAACCAATATCTATTTCAAATTATAATAATATTCTGATATGATAAATGTAAAATAAACTTTAACTACAATGCTGAGTTCGAAATAATTCTCTAAAATAAGAAATTTTATGAAGCGAAAAATTTATTACATTAATTTGACTTAGTTTTATTCAAATTATACTAGCAGCAATATTCATATGGAAATTGAATTAAAGAATCACATTAATACCTCTGTAAGTAATAATTTGCTTCCCTAAAATCTATTTAATTCATTAGAAGTATTGTAGTTTTAAGTAAAAACATAATTTTTAATTACTTGTTTTCCCCAATAATAATATTTTCACCGTCATTATATTTTGCACTTTCTCTAGTAATTATAATTTTGCGATGATGAAATTAGCTTTGCAGAAGTACAGTCAATGTAGTTTTTCTAATGTTATAAATTATAATATTAGCATTTCAGTAATATATTTAATTCATTCCTCCAATTTCAAAACGTTATTGAGGCTCCTGTGCTTTACATAAAATTGTTGGTTTGTTTGCGACCTCGGAATTGTTTGTTTAGGATGCTCTGTTTTCACAATGGACTGACTATGTCATATGCACCTGAGAATAAGTGATTTAATTAGACAGGTACAATATCCTAACATATTAGTCTTCGAACCACTATCATCAGAATACCAAGCTATATACGGCTTTGGAATATTGTTGTGTTATCGGCAAATCGTCTACGAGATGTGCTGGTGAACATTATTGTAGTAATTAATTAAACTATATTCCATTTTACATTCAGTACTTCGTTGACGACGTGTGCATCTTCACCAGATCCAACGGTTCCAGATTTGTTGGCACAAGATTTCAAGAATCCCTGGACCGACTGCACCAATGGTACCGAAGCTGGAGAATCAGAATCCGCCCCAGACAAAGCACAGCCCTGCTTTTCACCATAAGTGGAAAGAGAATACGGAGGCATGGAGAGCCAGAAGAACTCCGAATTCAGGGAGGTGTAGTGCCCTAGTGCCATAAAGTTAGGTATCTAGGTGTGATACTGGACATACGAATGAAATTTGGTCTGCATGTGTGGTTTGCTACCAGTCACGCTCGGCAGATATAGGGCCCTTTCTATGCGATAATGAACAGACGCAGAAAGCTTGATCTTGCTTGCTAGAGCAAACTCTACAAGATTATCAGACCATCGATGCTCTATGCATCAGCTGTTTCGGCGACTGCTGCAAATTGCCACATGAGAAGATTTCAGGTGATTCAAAACCAGGTGCTTCGGAATGCCCTAGATGGACCCTGGTTCGTCAAGAATAACATGCTGCACCGAGACACCACGATGGAGACTGTAGAAGAACACATCAAAAGGGCCGCGAGGAAGATCTGCGATAGAGCATTGGACCACAGCAACACGCTTGTCCACGAATCTGTCACATATGATAATCGCCCAGGATAATCTTGAACTGAACCTCGACTTTCACCCAGGAGAGCGTACTCAGTACGATGAGGGTGAATTTTACACAAGGATGACCAAACAGTTCGCCCGAGTTGAAGGTGGATCGAGTAGCTAGAAACTCGGGCAAACAGTTACTGAAATAGAAGCGAATAGTCCAGGAATTCCGCAAAAGAAAGACACAAGCATTAACTACAAAAAGGTAGAAACTTCTGCAACAAATTATCCGACAAATTATTAGTTTATTTTTCATTGTATCTTTCTGGTAAGCTTAAATTCTAGATAATCTACCTTATTCAAATAAATTTACTGCTTCATGATAAAAGTAGAAAAATGACAAATGTCACTTGTTCAGTATAAAATGGTTCGGAGTTTTATTGTTATTATTACAGCAATATAAAATCTTTATATACTGGGATCTACTTATACTTACTTAACGCATTGTGAAAAGGAATGAAGTAGCAATTCAGATATGCATACCGTACTTTCCCGTTAAAGAAAATTAAGATAGCATCCTTATGTGAAAGTCAAACCTAAGTTATACACTCTATAACATTTATAAACCCTGCAGTATCTTATTTTATAATCTTCTGTCTTACTAAATGAAATCTTTATTAAATTTTTATTATTCCTATAATATACTCAATTCGCTTACCTTTCCATTGTTCTAATGCCTGATCATGAAAATTCAAAATCTTCTGCAGTATTAGTGCCATGCTGTTCCCTCTATAAGGTTGACGAATACTGATTTGTATTTTCTTCGATCTACTCTACACACAATAGGGTTCGCGCTATAATCAATTCAAAAAATTATATTATTTATTATGCAGAATAAATAATCTAGAAGTACGTGCATCGATTTACATGAGATGCAATTATGATTTCTTATTTTAGCATTATTTGGAATATATATTCTGATAACAGGATTGTGTGGAAAAGTAAAATTGTTTTTGATTTAATATACGAAATTATATAACGAACTAGCATGTATACTCGTATATAAGGATATATACTTATAATTAAATGAAGAAAAGAAATATTGCGGATCATGGAATAATTAAGTACAGAATTTAATGGGGTAACTCCGCTGAAAATGCAACTGCTGTCCCCTGTGTATGTCTCTGATTGATGTTTTTCAGCTCCAAGGTTATCCCATCCTATTCCTTGGCTACACTGCGCTGACGAGAACCAAGTAGTTCGAAACACGTGTCCGCAGTTGCATTTTCAGCGGAGTTACCCCATTAAATTCTGTACTTACTTATAATTAAATATACAGGCTGCCCCACCGAAAACGAAACAGATTGAATATCTCGAAGGAGAAAACTTTTTGAAAAAACGCAAAAACAGGTCGATTTTTGATCCAAGGGGGGCACCCTTCCATCATATCTTCAACTGTTATACGTCATTCCCCTCCCCTCCATCACTCTAACCATTACAATTTAAATAGGGAAAGTAGTATATACGATACATCATTGAAAAGGTAATTGTACGGAGAATTCAGCAAAGTGATTGTTGGTTGCGCTATTTTTGATTTTAGCGCCCTCTAGCGGGAAATAAAAACGGTTACGTATTCCACAATGTGACACATCATTTCAAATCTAATTTTATTAGCAACTAAATACGTAATATTTTTGACATTTATTTGTCATCATTGTCAAGTACAGACTGTCAGCGTCTTTTGTAAACTAATAAGTTCGTAGTTTCTAATATTAGAGCTCTGCAAGGTTTTTCGATTATTTAAATTGTTTTCAATTGTGCATTAAATTTACATTTAAAAGTAATAGTAATAATAATTATTCATGATGCAACCATTTGTTGCATCATGAATTATTCATGATGCAACAAATGGTTGCATCATGAATAATTTGCCACATTATTTGGTATATATATTGCTTAAAGTTTTGAAATAAATAATGTTGAATATCCTAAGCGCCAACAACAGTAAGGGATTTTGTCAATTCTGTTCTATCGTCAATTTCAGTAGGTAGTAAAAAAGTATCGAGAAGAAATGGTCACTAGTGCCCTTGTTTATTAATACTATAGTTGTACAACCTACAGAAAGCTCTAAACAGGAGAGCGAAGGGATGTGGTCATACAATGGTATACTCTATACTCTGATGAAAGCCGATTGTATTCGCTGTCTTCGTAGTAACTTTAACTTTTACTACAATATATTAGCGGGAAAAATTAATGAATGTGTATATCCTACTGCCGAACCCCTCTGGTGGCTACTGTCCCTTACTATCCTTCAGTTGTATACCTGTAGTATACATAATCAAAGCTAGTGCTGATTAAACACACCTGAACAACGACTAAATTTAAACTGCTTGTAAATGGGATGCAGAAGAATGTCTATTAACAACTAAACTGCAGTGTTATACATTCGGCTAACATGAATTATATAATTACGAGGGCGTATTTTTATGTTATCTACCTAGCCATGAAACAAAAGAGTGACAATGTCAAACAAATTATTGAAAAATTGCTGTCACTGTTAGAAGTACATGTGCTAAGTTGTGTTTAGTTTATGCTGCGTATAGAGATTTGAGACGGTCCATTTCTCGATAAAATGAGTGAAACTAAAGTTGAACATCGCAGCGTAATAAAGTTCCTGACAAAGGACGGCAATGGTCCAAAAGCAATTCATGAAAGAATGGTTGCTGTATATGGGGAAGATAATCTTATTTCCAAACTCTTTTGATGGAGCTAAGAGTCAATCAATGATGACCCAAAGTCCGGACGACCCGTTGAAGCTCGAACTGAAAACATTGTGCGAAAAGTCGAAAATTTGGTACTGAAAGATCGGCATGTAAACATCTCTGTTATTGCCAATGAAGTATGTATATCCGAAACAAGTGTTCTCAAAATTTTGCATGACGATTTGGGTATGAAGAAGGTGTCTGCACGGTGGATACCCCAGATTGCTTACACCTGAACAAAAACTGTTCAGAAAAAAGTTTCTGAAGAAAATTTGGTCAAGTTGAAGGCCAAGACACAATTTTCTGGAAAAAAACTGATGGCAACTGTTTTCTGGGATGCTGAAGCAGTTTTGCTTATTGAATATATGCCGAGAGGGTCTACCATAAATGGAGAGGCCTACGGAAATACAATTAAAAATTTAAAAACTGCTCTGGAGGAAAAACGCCCGCATTCTTATCCACAAAAAAACTTGTTGCTGCACAATAATTGTCGGGTTCATAAGGCAAACAAAGTTCAGCAGATAATCAATGACTGTGGGTTTATAGAGTTAAGGCATCCACCTTATAGCCCCGACCTAGCTCCGTCAGACTTTTTCTTATTCAAGAATTTAAAAGAGCATCTCAGAGGAAAGCATTTTGCTTCTGATGAAGACCTCAAAGAAGCTGTTGAAGAATATTTTGCGGGGTTACCGAAGCAATTTTTTTCTGAGGGTATGGGGCAACTGGAAAAAAGATGGAATAAGTGTATTAGTGTTGAAGGGAGTTATGTAGAAAAATAAAACAAATTTTTTCTCTTATGTGCTTTTTTTCATGGCGAGGTAGATAACATAAAAATACGCCCTCGTAAGTAGATGGGCCGATAGACGCTGATCTGCCCTCTCCGGAAGTTGCTGCGATGAGTTTGATTTGGTCTTTATTTACGAGTAAAAAAATTGGGGAATTTACAAATAAGTTCCTTTTTGATGTTCTTGACCGTTTTTATTTTCGCTTTATGATATAATATGCATAAATAATTATGAACTAACGTTTATTATTAATATCATCAACCTATTAGCCTACTTATGGTTACAGTATCATTATTTCTATTGAGTTTAATAATGTTACTCAAAGAATAAATAAACACTAAAAAAAAAACCTTTAGTTTTCAAAACTGAATGTTCTTCTATTATATACTAAAGTTCTGCTATTTCTTCACTTGCATATTTTTCCTTTTTGGCAATATATAGGCCCTCACATAAAAATCTCCAAACAGTATGAACATGAAGAAGTTCTGAGGAAAAAGTATTAGAGAGATCAGTTTCGGGACAGTACAATCACTGTTGATCAATATCAACGCATTTATAAGAAAAAGAAGTCCAAACTGCAACTAAAAGTATGATTTATTTGATAGAATTCTCCATTTATTCCATCATTATATACTTACAAGTTGAAGATGAGTTATTTGTTTTTTAAACTGTATGCTGTTACGATATGACTTGTCCACCACACTTAGTAAATAATAACTGTACATTGGTATGTGGACCAAGCAATTAAAATAGCCCACATAAACAGCACTTCCTCCTGCTATAAATCTGCAGCCAACCCACGCTGCAACGATTATTCCTGCGTGATGGTACATATGTAAAAACGATATTTGGTGATAATTTTTTCTTAGAACGAAGAAAATCTAAAACAAGAATATAACTACATAACTAAATTTCATAGATTAGTGAAAACAAAGAATATTACTAAATATAAGTAAGTATTTTAATATGGGTTTCGAAAAGACCTGTGAAAATAGCAGTACTTGTAAAGCAATTAAACATAAGAAGCAGGAATATGAACAGTTAGTTCGGACTGAAATAACAACTACTAGTCAGATATTAATAAAACTGCAGCTATGTTGAATATTGAAAAGTCATTGAAGTGGTCAACATTTAGAGGCATTCCTCGTAGAAGATAAATGTTGTAAAATTATGAAAGTTATGGCACAGTCCTTCAACAATTGCTTCAGGAATCTCTCTTTAAACTTGAACGCTGCAATGCAAAATTCTCATTCGGCTTCATCAAGTTTCTTTAATACTTTGTCCAAGTTGGAACTTGGTGAGAGCGAAGTTTGTAATTTCTTTAACTATCTTAAACCAAACAATTCGGTGGTCATCTGCATCTAAGCAAGCGCTCTACATAAAAACTTTAGGGGCTATATAGTAAAGTAAATTTTCCTTATCGAATCGATTTCTCCTTCAAGTTGGGATTTTTTTCGGATGCATTAAAATAGCTATTATTAAATACTACATAAAAAACGCAAAAGAAGAGACATACTTAATTACAGACCTATTATTTTACTTTCCAACACATATAAATTACTGGAATATTCTATGTTCAACAGATTACTCAGCTTTCTCAGGCAATACGAGATTATACCAAACAACCAGAATGATTTCTATTTTTACTTTAAAAAAGTGGTGTGCTTCGTATTTTGAAATTTTTTGCATAGAAGAAATGTCCCAACTGCAGCTCTTAATACCTAGATCCTCTTTATAAATCCGTATAGAATGTATCATTTGCAAGATATTGGCAAAAAACCTGCAGTTAAATAAGACGTAAAACTGTTGCGTCAGACCCAAATTGTGAATTTTTGTTTACACAAAAATTATTCAAAACCATGCTTTAAATACTTTATTGCTCTCAGTATAATACGTACAGATACCATGACTTGCGAGAAATACAAAAAAAAATTTTTTCGGTAAAAGACCAATTTCCGGTATGACTTTCGAACTTCTTTTAAAAAGAATTCTCATATTCACTTTTAAGTAGGTATTCTTGCATTTTTTGTTAGAAATATGCCCTAGTAGTTGACTAAATATTATATGATTTCATTTCTTTACTGAAGTAAACTACTAATTCAAGTCTACCAGTTTCTGGAAAATCTAATCAGATCTTAAATAATGCTAGTAAATAGTATTTCTAGCTTTAGCCGCTTGGCCGCTATCGCTGTCTTACGCACACACAGTGACAAAGAAGGAGGGAGGGATGCCGAAAGAGAGTGAGATTTTAAAAGCCACTTTTTTGTTGTCAGGGGATGTCGAAACGCAAAACCTGCAAAACATTTTAATGTTGAAAATCAAAATGTACGGTTTGGGCACCACAAGATGTGCGTTCCGAATTTTTTATATAAATTAAGTTTGAATTACTTTTATCTTCTTAAAAAACGTGTGAGCAAAAGTGCTACTTTCCGTACGAATTTTTAATGTCTTTTTATGTATACAAAAATTGTTCGAAATCGAGCTATAGGTACCTTTGTACTCTTAATACGTGTTAGTGAGATTCGTATGCAATGTATAATTTCCGAGATATTTGCAAAGAACTGCTATTAGACATACCTCCAGTTAAAATTTTGAAATATTTTTTATTCAAAAATTATTCAAAATCAAGCTTTCAATAATTGTCACTCTTAATCTCCCTGTTTAGAAAGCATAATTTAGGAGATATTAGCAAAAACTATTATTATTCGATAAAAGTACTACTACTTCCCCTAAGAATTTCCAAACACTTCATAAATTTCGTGGTCAACAACCTACATCGTAATACTATGAAAGTAAAAATTAAATATATTATTACTAAATCATATTTGCACGTCTGTAAATATTTTCGAAGTTTCTTTTTCTCTCTCTATCTTTATCTCTCTCTCTATTTCTTCCCCCCCCCCCTCTCTCTCACTCTCTCTCTCTCTGACCACGGCAGCGGGTAAACGGCGAAAACTATCAATTCCAAACTTTATATTTACGAGTATAATCTTAAAAGAATCAGATGTTACCAATACATGGTCAACTACTAAGTTCAGAAAAAAGTCTAAAAAATATAATTCACTCGAAAGTAAATTTCAGAAAAATATATAAAAAAAGATTTTTACGCTATCTAAGCCTAGCTTTTTTGCAAATATCTTGCAAGGAATGCTTGCTAGACAGATATATTGAGTAAGAAAATATTTAATTCTTGTTCTGAATAACATTCAATTTCTTTTAAAAACATAGATGTTGTTTTTGGTAAAGATTCCAACTAAATGAATAAACAAAAATTAAGGAAACATTAAACATCATAAGTGCCGTGTCGAAAGCTAGAATACTTAGACTTAGAACAATATTTACTAGAAAACAATTGTCGCTAGGTATAAAGTAACTGAATACAATTAAATGTGCAATTAAAATTTTTTTCCGATGAAACTCTCATATGCGGGGTATTCTATTTTAAATAAGAAATGAGCACATTTAGTTACGCGTTCATACGATTTTGTATTTGATAAATTGTACGTATTAGGTAACTTACATGTAAGTGCTCTAATTTGATCTGCGGAATTGTGGTATGTAATTCTCTCAAACATTTATTCACTTAAAAATAATTTTAGGCTGTGCGTAAAATGGCACTACATCTGCCACAAGAAGAAGTTTTCAAAACTTACTGTTTTTCATACACAAAATGCGCTGTATATAATGAATGACACTATACATGCAAGTAAAGTTTGTTTAGATACTATTATCTTCTAACAAATTAACTTCATAGCTGGTCGTAAAAATGCAAACACATGGACTCTCTATGTCTTTGAAATTTGGGGTTTTTCACATATTTTACGACATTCGCCCCTGGAGTAGATATATTACTACTTAAATTACTGTACTTAATTAATTCTACTTATTTTGACAGTATTAAGTATTTAACTGTCTTCTCTATTAGTTTATCATAAGAAAACAACTAGTAATTCGTGATGTGGATTATAGATAAACAATTCACGATATGTACATATGAAAAGAAGCATTTTCTCAAGTATTTTAGAAAAGAAGTAGATACAAGGCTGAATCGTACATTTTACATTTCTGCACGAGATAAACAGTCTTTTAGTGGTAAAATGTGACGGCTGTAATGCTACATATATTTCTTAAATAACATCACATGATTAATATTACCCTCAAATATAAGGGCAAAATATTTTTTCTTGTGATGTCTAGAGTCGGGAATGGTAATGATAATCCTACTATCTAAAATCTCAACATCGATCGTCCATAGACATTTTTACTAATTCATTACTTCTACAAGCTCTACTAACTCCAATCAAAAAAAGGTATCTTCATCATCATCAATAAGAGTTTTATTTTGAACGTGAACGTGTGCGGACGTTAGAGTGTAGCACTATTCTCTTAATTAAAGTGTATTTTGTTAATACAATAAATTAGTAGAGAAAATCAATATAAAAATGGTAGATACGCGAGGTAGTAATAAGAATGATGACTCCAAAGCACATAAGAACAATATCCCCGAGGAAATGGAGAGACTAATAAAATCTATAGTCGCTAAAGAAACTGAAAAACTCTACGAAATAATTCGTGTTCTCGAGAAACAAATAACCGACTTAACGGTACGAAATTCCAACTCCTGTACGAACTGTGATTGTAAGGAAAGTTTAATACTAAATGAAAATAAGCCTTATACAGATTTGGATAGTACTCATTCATCTACAGAAACCGTTATCAACACAGAAACACATGTGCGTGCAACTACAAAACATACACACAAAAAAGACATGCAGAAAAAGGATTCACGGGGGAACAAATCGTTAAATACACAAGTACGTGGGACATCGAAAGATGGCAGCGAGAACTTCGCGGCCGAACGACGAGTGTGGCTGTGCGTTGGCCGGTGTCGTGCGGACCTCGAGCCGACAAAGGTTCTTACGTACATACCTGAGGACAAGACTCCCTGAACAAGATTTTGATGTAACGAAATTGGAAAGTAAAGGTGGAAATGCAGCATTTAAAATAGGTGCTAATTATAACTTAAAAGATGTTCTATATGAACCCTCATTTTGGCCCAGGAATGTACTTATAAAGCGCTTTCGATTTTTTCGAACGAAAAGGCCCCACGAACAGAATGACTTCATATAACTCATCAAACTTAACAAACACAGTAACTAGTAAAAATGAATTAAACATATTTACACCAAAATATACAATATCTAACTAATAAACGAGACGAAGTAACATTATTTTTTAGTACATATAAACACCCAATACACGTACTCGCCCTAACCGAACATTGGTTAAGTGAGGCAAACGTTACTCATGTGTCAATTGATGGATATGTCATGGCGTCTTGTTTTTACTGCAGGATCAGGAGGGATGGAGGCTCGTGCCTTTTTGTTCGTGTGGGGGTTCCTTTTTCTGAGCTGGGAGGTCTGAGAGAGAAGAGTATTGAGTCAGTAATTGAATGCTCTGCTATCGAAATAATAAATAGTAAGACTTAATAATCGACGAAGGAGATACATGTTGAAACTCCATTATATATATATAATAAAACACAAGTGTATAGTTTCAAAATTATTATAATGTTTTAACACACTACATATGTTTCGCCACACTGTGGCTTCATCAGGTGGATGAAAATACAATTTCAAAATTCAAATTAGCTCCTATATATATCAATACAAATTACAAAAATAATCTCATTCTAAGAGGGGGTGGACATGTTTAAATTTTTGATTTAGTAGGGGGGAGTTATTTAAATCTAGTTGATCATTCAATATTATACCTAATTTATTACATTTATTAATTTCTAAACTTTCTAACATATTAAGTTTTTTACTTTTTCCTAAAACATGTAACGTTGTAAAATTAGTATTGAATTTATGATTATGTTCTAAGCAATGATTAGCAAAAGTTGAGTCTGTCTTCTTATCCCTATAACATCTTTCGTGTTCTTTCATTCTAGTATCGAATGTCCTTCCTGTCTGTCCTACATACACTTTTTTACAGTCTTCGCATGTCAACTTGTACACCCCTGAGTTTAATCTATTGTCCGTTTTATCTTTATTGTTTTTTATTGCGTTTTGTAAGGAATTGTTGGTTTTGAATGAAATTGTCTCTTCTCTACTTGTTTTAATTAAGTTCCCTACTGTGTTTGAAATTGTACCAATGTATGTGATGGAATTATAATTGTGCGTTCTATTGTTTTTTTACTGTGGGGTAAATTAAAGATAGCGTTTTGGATTTCTGTAGTTTTTCTAAAATATTATTAATTAAATCTATAGAGAAGCCGTTATTTAACGCTATAATGTATATTCTGTTTAATTCTAAATCAAAGTTTTCTTTACTCAAAGGGACATTAATTAGTCTATGAAGCATTGATTGATAAGCAGATAATTTTTGTGTAATGGGATGAAACGAACGTGCGTGTATAGTTATGTCTGTATGTGTAGGTTTGTGGTAAATTGAAAATTCATGTTTATTAGTTATATGTGTTATAGTGAGATCTAAAAAGTTAATAGTTTTGTTTTCTTCTATTTCAATCGTAAATTTGATGTTTGGGTGAATAGTGTTAATATAATTATGTAAAGATGTTAATTGCCTCTCTGTACCGTCAACCACCTCATAAGTATAATAGAGATATCAGTATACTAAAGTCAATAAAACAAAAAACGTTAGACAACAATATTATATTTACCAAAGCGGACAAAGGCAACACTGTGGTAGCGATTCCAGAGACAGATTATATACAGAAAGTTCAAGATTTTATAAATAATAACTCTTTTAATAAACTAAAATCTGACCCTACCAATAAATATCAAAAATTGCTAAAACAAACTATAAATAAGTCAGAAGCACTGATTGATAATAATTTAAGAGCAAAATTAACTACTATGAATCCACAACCACCTAAATTATACGGTTTAATTAAACTACATAAAGACAATTTACCGATACGACCAGTAGTATCTTATGTAAAAGCTCCATGTAGAAATTTGTCAAAATATCTAATAAACCTTATCCTTGAACATACTAATTTTAAATCCAATTTTTCTATTAAGAACTCGCATGAATTAATAAATAAAATTTCAAACAAAAATTTACCTAACAATTGTAAACTGTTATCTTTCGACGTCACTAATCTATTTTCAAGCATTCCACCCCAGGACGTAATAGATATAATCTCCTTAAAATTGAACAAAAATAAGACAAATTCCATCATTATAACGGAACTTTTAAATTTACTAGAAATGTGTTTAGACCAAAACTATTGTCAGTTTCAATACGAATTTTATAAACTGACAGAGGGTTTAGCAATGGGAAACCCCTTAAGTCCTTTACTTGCCGACATATTTATGAATCATTTAGAAAACGTAATTAGTAAACATCCTTTGTTCAAACATTGCATTTACTGGGTAAGATATGTGGATGACATATTAGTTGCTTTTAACGGTACAGAGAGGCAATTAACATCTTTACATAATTATATTAACACTATTCACCCAAACATCAAATTTACGATTGAAATAGAAGAAAACAAAACTATTAACTTTTTAGATCTCACTATAACACATATAACTAATAAACATGAATTTTCAATTTACCACAAACCTACACATATAGACATAACTATACACGCACGTTCGTTTCATCCCATTACACAAAAATTATCTGCTTATCAATCAATGCTTCATAGACTAATTAATGTCCCTTTGAGTAAAGAAAACTTTGATTTAGAGTTAAACAGAATATACATTATAGCGTTAAATAACGGCTTCTCTATAGATTTAATTAATAATATATTAGAAAAACTACAGAAATCCAAAACGCGCAATTTCAAACACAGTAGGGAAGTTAATTAAAACAAGTAGAGAAGAGACAATTTCATTCAAAACCAACAATTCCTTACAAAACGCAATAAAAAACAATAAAGATAAAACGGACAATAGATTAAACTCAGGGGTGTACAAGTTGACATGCGAAGACTGTAAAAAAGTGTATGTAGGACAGACAGGAAGGACATTCGATACTAGAATGAAAGAACACGAAAGATGTTATAGGGATAAGAAGACAGACTCAACTTTTGCTAATCATTGCTTAGAACATAATCATAAATTCAATACTAATTTAACAACGTTACATGTTTTAGGAAAAAGTAAAAAACTTAATATGTTAGAAAGTTTAGAAATTAATAAATGTAATAAATTAGGTATAATATTGAATGATCAACTAGATTTAAATAACTCCCCCCTACTAAATCTAAAATTTAAACATGTCCACTCCCTCTTAGAATGAGATTATTTTTGTAATTTGTATTGATATATATAGGAGCTAATTTGAATTTTGAAATTGTATTTTCATCCACCTGATGAAGCCACAGTGTGGCGAAACATATGTAGTGTGTTAAAACATTATAATAATTTTGAAACTATACACTTGTGTTTTATTATATATAAATAGTAAGACTGTTGTGGTAAATATTTATAGATCACCTGCAACTGACATTGACCTTTTTTTCTCGGTCTTTCAAGATATTTTGCAATATATTATTCAATACAAAATTACTTATAATATTATTATCTCTGGAGATTTCAATATTAACTTAGAAAAAAGAGAAAATCCTACTGTGAAAATTTTCTGTGACATTATACATTCTTACAACTTGAAGATTACAATTGATTCCTCTACTACAATCACAAACACGTCATCTACCACAATAGACAAAATATACTTACTAACTCTTGTTACTTCAAAAGCTGCGTGGTTGTCACGACACTGTCGGATCACCTAGCACAAATGATATCTTTACCAATGACAACTGATTCTGCGAATAGATGTTCGGGCATCTCCACAGACAGGAGAAATTATTCCACGCAAAATCTAGTCAACCTGAATAATCACCTATCTACAGACTGGTCCCTTGTAGTAGATGAGGGGGATGTGAATGATAGCAATGGAAAATCCTTTGATATCCTCTCTGAGAAAATAAAGATAACTTGTCCAAAAAAGACTTTTAAAAATACAGGATATAATGATTACAAAAACTGGATTAGTGATGACATCAGACAAAAAAGTGTGACAAAGACAATTTTATATGAAGACATGCTAAATAACGTGATTAGTCCTGAGAAATATAAATCATTCTGTAAAAATTTACAGAGAGAAGTTCACCATTTAAAGCGCAATGCGAATGCCAGGTTTATAACTGACTCTCAAAACAAGACCAGTGCTACTTGGAAACTGGTTAACCAAATTACAGGTAAAACTAATCAAGCAGAGAGCTATGCTAACATTCTCAAAGACATCAATCTATCAAGTGAAACATGTTTGATATCTTTGACATTTTGTTTGTTTGTATATACAGGGTGAGTCATTAGTAGCCGCTTCTTCGATTGCTCTTTTGCGTCTTAAATAAAAGAAAAAACAATTAGTGGAGGATCCATGGTTGCTTGTGGCGCATATTGTAAAAATACTTTAAGCTCTGACGCATTTCCGGTTTCACAGGAAATGCACGGAACTTAAATTTTTTAAATGACTCACCCTATATATTTTTGGATTTTCTTGTACTGCTCTAAATTCTCTGTTCAACACTGTTTTTTATTTTTCAAAATTGACTAAATAGTTTTTGAGTTATTAATTTTTTTTGAAAATATTTGACCAAAACACGTGTTCAGAAAAAAATCATTTTCATATTGTTTTTAAAAGAAAAACATTAACTTTGGTGGTGCTTGTAGCTAAGAAAATTCTGCATCATTTGGTAAAGTTGCACTCGACATACCTCAAGAAACTTTGTTTTTTCAAAGCCTACTTCCTGAAACTTTCACATACCAAAAACTTATTTTTTTTAAAAGGAACACCCAGTATTTTATTAAGGGATTTTGTTCCTTTTTTTATTCTCTTTCATTTTTGTTAACAATGTCCTATACCTATCTATTGTAATTTCTGAGATAATCACTATAGGAGCAATTAGCGGTCAATTAAGGAACTACGGGTGCTGTTCTATGCACCCAAATATTCGTCCAATAAAGGCTGCAATGCAGCTGACTGACTGAGTCAACTGTTAAAGAAAGTCGGTATACATTTATGTCAAACTTATAAAAGCATCGCTATTAGTTATCATCCAAATGAATTATTCTTATGAAGAGTTAACATATATGATTGACATTTTGGGTGAATCTGAAAGAAACTCTTTGCTAGCATCCAGACTTTTTGCACAGCGATCCCTGGTAGAAGTCAACCGAAGCCAGAAACCTTCAAAAGTATAAAGTGGACGGTTTGAGTGAATAGAAAATATTGAATATGAAAAAAGGAGCGGAAAAAGCAATAACTGGTGAGGATAAGACGTTTATGGTATTTGGGAGTGTAGTCGAACACACCCATACTAGTACTACGAAAATTAGTCGTCAGATAGATGTAAGTCAAATTTGAGAATCCAGAAAAATTGGGAAACCTGAAATTCACATACACAGGGTTAGATGAAAGAAATTTTCAGAATCGCTTACATTTTTGTCAATTGGCAGCAGATAAATTATCCTGGCTTTCTCAATTTTTTGTTGTTTACCAACGAAGCCACCTTCTATTCAAGTGAATACGTTCATCGTACAATTTCCGATATTATAACACATAAAACCCCCCACTTTATCACACCTGTAAACTTTCAAAATCGTAGGTCATTAAAACTGTGGCGAAGAATAGTGGGTAGTTACATAATTGGACCTTATTACTTTGATGAAAATGTTAATGGAGGACAGTATCTTCGCTATCTACGGACGGATTTTCAAAACTTTTTGAAGACAACTTCAAATATGTCAGTAAACATAACCTTTATTTTATTTCGATGTTAGCCAACAGAGTCACAAATTAAATACTGCAACTGGATATTGCCGGAATTAAAAAATTGAAATGCGATCTCTTCATTCTGTAAAATTTTTACTTTTGGGATAGTTGGATTGAACATTTACTTTGTTTGACAGTTGACTAAGGAAGTCAAGCGCCATTCCTGCCTTCCATTGGTTGAGCGAATATTTTGGGGCATAGAACAACAGCGCTCGTAGTTCTTTAATTGACCGCTAATTGCTCCTATAGTGATTATCTCAGAAATTACAAAAGAAAGAAACAAAATGCCTCAATAAAATACTGGGTGTTCCATTTAAAAAAATAGTTTTTGGTATGTGAAAATTTCAGGAAGTAGGCTTTGAAAAAACAAAGTTTTTTGAGGTATTGTCGAGTGCAACTTTACCAAATGATGCAGAATTTTCTTGGCCACGAGCACCAACAAAGTTAATGTTTTTTACTTTTAAAAACAATGTGAACATGATTTTTTCTGAAAACGTGTTTTGGTCAAATATTTTCAAAAAAAATTAATAACTCAAAAACTATTGGCGCCATTTTAAAAAAGAAAAAACAGTTGAACAGACAATTTAAATCAGTACAAGAAAATCTAAAAATATATAGGATGAGTCATTTAAAAAACTTAAGTTCCGTGCATTTTCGGTTAAACCGGAAGTGCGTTAGAGCTTAAGGTAGTTTTACAATATGCGCCCCAAGCAACCATGAATATTCCACTAATTGTTTTTTCTTTTATTTAAAACGCAAAAGAGCAATCGAAGAAGCGGCTACTAATGACTCACCCTGTATATTTATTGCTATTTTGTTTTATTTTAAATGAATCTGTTTTGTTTTGTACTTTACAATATTTTTACAATGTGTAATACGTGTGACTTGTTCAACGCCATTAGGCATTACTGAATAAAGATTTTCTTTCTTTCTTGCCTTCTTTCATCAAATATCTCGTCGCGAGCTGTACACACAAATTCATCAACTTGCTTACTCTCTTGTGAACATTTTAGATTTTTTTAACTCTATATCCAATATTCTTTTTTGTTTGATAAATCCTATCAAATCACTATGCTGTCGGCTTTCACTCTTTCCTTCAATTCCAAACAAGCTCGCAACATGGAATACTTCGGCCATAAAGATGAAGGGGAATGTTCTTTTGAAAGTTGGACAAAATAAGCAAGTATAATCGTTTCTCTAGCACCTTGAACTTGCTCTCTGTCTTGCCACTCACAAAACAGACGATATTGTTTTTCGTAATATATTATTGATATCTCTGGCAGTAAATCCAATCTTCTACTGTTCGCTGTCTCTAGAATGTTTTCGGGAATATCAACATCAGTTTTTCTGGAACTATTGCTTGTAGCTGGCAATGTTACTTACAAGCAACTGTATTCCTATTTGCTAAGGCGAATTATACACAATGCTTGTGATTGGCTGCGGCAAAAATTGCAGTGTGGTTTGTCAGTAACTGTAGTGTTAGAGGTTATGGAAAGTACGCCTACTTATTCCATAAAAAATTATTACAAAAACGAATTATTGTTGTGTATTCAAATACTATTTTGAAGGTAAGTGTTTATTTTATTAGATTATGTAGAGTTTAGATGTTGTTCTTGTTTGCAAGCTGCAGTTTTCTTGGCTTTGTGCTGAGGTTGCTTATAAGTAACACCGCCAATAAGAAGACCTGTGCAATGGATGTAGAACCAATTACCGTAAATGTTTTCTACGGTAATAAACCTAAAAAAGCAAATAATTTTACTACCTCCGGAGGATCCTAATTTGTCTGATGCGGTTGTATCAGATTTAGATGAAGATGAAGATGTCAACAACCGCACTATGGGTGAAGTACCGTTTCCAAACCATGATTCTTTTGGTGTTGGTAGAAATAATCGTATTCCTGCTTTGGCCAGTAATTACGTTGGAGATTGTTATGAAGATGCGTGGGAAGACGAAGATGAAATTCCTCTTCAACAGTTACGGATGCAGCTTTTAGAAAATGTTACCCCAGATTTTCCATTGCACCATTACGACTGGCAGAAAACAGACATACCATTCTTGGATATAGATACAAATTTGTCGTTTACAGATGAAAATGCTCCTACACCTCTCAGTTATTTTTACAAATTTTTTACAGAAGACACTATTACCTACATTGCTAACCAAACTAACTTATATTCACAACAATGCAATGGAGTGCCAATCAACACTAATAAAACAGAAATCGAACAGTTCATTGGACTGCTGATACTTATGGGCGTTATTGAATTCCCTTCATACACAGACTATTGGAGTCAGAATTATAGATATGAGAAGGTTGCTGCAGTCATGAGTCTGAAGCGATTTCAAAAGATTAGGCGACATCTGCATTTTGCAGATAATCAGGAAAATGGAAATCAAACTGATCGGCTCTGGAAAATACGCCCATTACTAAATGCTGTTCGAGATCAATGCCGAAAGTTAGATCAAGAACATAATCATTCTATTGACGAAATGATGATACCTCATAAAGGAACAAGAGCTGGGAATCTAAGGCAATACATCCAGAACAAACCCCATAAATGGGGATACAAAATATTTGTGCGAGCGGCGTTTCTGGAATTATATTTGACTTTATACCTTATATTGGAACAGGAATGACAAGCGACGAACTTAACGAATACGAAAGGAAATTTGGAATTGGAGGACAGGTAGTTATTTCCTTGTGTAAAACCATTCCGCCAAATTTACAAACTAGGGTATTTTTTGACAACTTCTTTCCTCGTTTGAACTGTTTGCGTATTTGAAGGAAAAGATGAATATAGAGTCGTTAGGCACTTTACGGAAGAACAGATTGAAGAACTGTCCTTTGAAGAGTGACAAAGACTTAGAGAAGGAAGGAAGGGAAAAGTACGATTACTTTTTTGATACTATACATAAATTAATGGTAGTGAAGTGGGCCGACAATAAAGCTGTTACATTAGCCAGCACTTTTGCCGGTATCGAACCTTTAGGATCAGTCAAAAGATGGAACTCGAAAGAAAAAAGAAAAGTGTCGGTAGATTGCCCAGCAATTGTAAAGTCTTACAACCAACATATGGGAGGTGTTGATTTGGCTGGTATGTTGATTTAACTGTACAGAGTCCCTTTGAAATCTCGAAGATGGTATCTGAGAATATTTGCTTACACTATTGATCTTGCTGTTGTGAATGGTTGGTTAGTATATCGGCGTGAAAACACGAATAGCAAGATCTCTCTAAAGCTATTTCGTACCTCCATAGCTGAGGCCCTTATAAAGCATTGTAAAAAAGTAGGTCGACCATCATCAAGTGACATCGTTACCTCTACAAAAAAGGCATGTTTACCTAAACCTATTGAAGACATAAGGTATGACGAATACGGTCATTGGCCTATTCACGGTAGCAAAGGACGCTGTCGTCACTGCAGTAATGGTTTCTCAACAGTTCACTGCCAGAAATGTAATATTATATTATGTTTTGTACCAACAAGAAATTGTTTTCTGTCGTTTCATATAAATAAAAGCCTGTTTATCTAGCAATGTTGCTTGAGAGCAACATATCATTTTTTGTTTTTGTAAAAAGATATATATTTCGTTTTGTCAACAAATCGTCTTATAAAACCATATTCAACATATTTTTATTGATTTTAAATTTTTTGTAATCATTCATCCTGTGTTGCCAAATAAAGGGTTAAAAGTGATATGTGATTATATCTTGTTACTTTAATTTTTGAACAGTGCTGTATGTTCCAGACTTGTTCCTTCATTTATTTTGGTAGAGCTATTGTTTTGTTTCTGTTGTCATTTTTACGTTCGCAACCTTCGCTAGAATTATTTTTATTCATTACTTTAATTTATTCAGCGGTAACGAACGTCTATAAGTTTAGTTTAAAACATGAATGAGTTAAATTTCCGATTTATTGGATTGTCCCGTCACCTGCTGGCGACAGATCGTTCTCGCCAACAGCTGACGGACAGAATTAGCCTATACTAATGTAGTGGAACATCGTATTGTAGTTAAGGGTCCCCCAATTAAACAACGATCTACAGATCGTTCTCGCCAACAGCTGACGGACAGAATTAGGCTATACTAATGTAGTGGAATATCGTATTGTAGTTAAGGGTCCCCCAAATAAACAAGGATTTTATCGTATCTTTCCTGCTATGCAGAAGGTTGTTGATGAAGGGTTAGATTATATGTCAAAACTTGGTGTCGTCGAAAAATCTAATAGTCTAATAGTAGTGTGCTTCACCTATTTTACTTGTTCCTAAGAAAGATAAAACCTATCGCTTTTGAGTTGATTATAGGAAGCTTAATCAAGTTACGGAACGTGATGCTTATCCACTGCCCTATGAATCCAATGCCCTTGATAAACTTCGCGGTGCAAAATTTCTGACTTCTTTCGACATTAAATCGGCTTATTGGCAAATCCCTATTGCAAAATCTTCTCGACCCTATGCCGCCTTTACCGTTCCTACTAAAGGGTTGTTTATGTTCAATCGTTTAGCCTTCGGCCTGTGCAACGCCGCTGCCGTCTGGATGACCAAGTTTTGGGTTCTGAATTAGAGCCACATGTTTTCATATACTTGGATGACATAATTATCGTATCGAAATTTTACGTGAAGTTCTTACTCGTATAGAGACAGCTGGTCTGACCCTCAATCGTAAGAAATGCTTATTTTGTAGAGATGATCTAAAATACTTAGGTTACGTAATCAATAAACATGGTCTCCTTGTTGATCCTGATAAAGTTAAGGCAATTCTTGAAATTCGAATGCAAACTTCACTAACTGGTGTTAAGAGGGATTCACACTTATGCAATTAGTTGCAGCGATTTATCGCATGTGAAAAGTTGCATGAACGGGGCAATTTTTAAGAGTTGCACGGATGGGTCACACTGATCAGGAAGTACAAGCAATTTTTCACAAGTGCAATTTTTTTTGTGGTACTACCAACATGAAATAATTATATGTTATCATTACTTTCAATGTATAGCGATGAAAAATAATACTTGTGCTTTGGTACATTTTATAATACAGGTTGGCAGCGTAAAAGTTACTAAAGAATCGCATGCAACTTTTTCAGAAAATAGAACAGGCTCTAATACGTGCAACTTTTCACATGCGATAAATTGCATAGTGTCAACGCGAATTTTCGTGCAACTTTTCATAAAACTGGATTCGCTGCAACTAATTGCTCAGTGTGAACCCCCCTTTAGACGTATCGTAGGTATGGCTTCGTGGTATCGCCGATTCATACCAAATTTTTCTTCTAATGTCGGTCCTTTAACAAATTTATTACGTAAAAATGAGGCTTTTCGATGGGATCAGTGCTGTGACGAAGCATGGTCACAAATTCGTCAGCATTTTAATCTCAGCTCCTATGCTATCGTGTCCTGATTCTATTCATGAGTTCATTATTCAAACTGACGCCTCAAATTTTGGTTTGGGTGCTGTGTTAACCCAGAATATCGATAGCAAAAAGTAATCTGTTATCTATGTCTATTGAAAACCTACGCCCTTAAGTTGAAGGTTCGTACTTTACTATCGTCACGGATCCTACTCTTTGACATTATATATCGTAAAGGTAAATATCATGTAGTACCTGATGCACTTCCTCGTTCAGTTTCTGTCGTAGACTCTATTTCGATTTCTACTGTATCTACCTACCGATAAATGATAAAATAAACTTCTTAAGGCAGTTAAAGATACTCCAACTAAATATCCCAACTTTCAAATTCTTAATGGTAAACTTTGTAAATTTGTACGTCCTTTTAACAAATAATTTGATAATGAAGACGGAGACTAGAAAATTGTAGTTCCTAAAGAACGTCGTACTGAAATTATCACTTCTTGTCATGATGTACCTACTTCCAGTCATCTTGGTATGTATAAGACCCTTCATCATCTTTATCAGAAGTATTTTTGGCTTGGAATGGTTCTTGATGTTTTACGTTATGTGCGTCGTTGTTCTACTTGTATCAGAACCAAACCTGAGCAACGTAAACCTGCTGGACGTATGGGAGGTCATTCTCTCTTTGATAAACCTTGGGACGTCTTAAGTGTGCATATTGTAGGTCCTTCACCGAGAAATAAGCGTAGTTATAATTACATTCTTGTAGTGTCAGATTGTTTTAGTAAATTCGTATTAACTTGACCCTTACGTAAAGTTTCGACGTAGAATATAATAGAATTCCAGATTATTTTTACAAGGGGTATTGAATTATTAATTAATCGTTGTAATAAATGTATAGAAGTTAGGGGAGATTACATTAAAAAATATTTTTTTTATATTGTTCCAAGTTTCTTTTTTGTATATCCGGCCGAGAATTTATGGCGTCTACATCGTATGAGTGGTCGCAGATGTATGCAGAAAGTTACAAGAAGTGTTTTTACATAGGACGTGATGATATAGTTAGATTGAAAGAAGGTATTTAATGTTAATGTCAGGTTACAGACGCCAAACTTGTCACATTTCTTATTTCGATGAAACATAGTTAACAGAGAGCTACCATGCAAAAAGTTTGGATAGATATTATAGATAATAGAAGCGCGAATCAACGACGTTTCATGAACAAAGAACTACAGAGCTTATGGGAAAAGGAGACCTAATTTTACACATCAGATATAAAAGTGGGTTTGTATATTATAAAAGTATTAGCAGACAATGGTGTTAAAGTCCTTATGAAAATATCAAAAACCTTCCAAAAATATTAATTATGATCCAAATACGGTTGGAGATGAATTGCTTCATTTGATTTTTCTTAACAAAAGGAGATAAAATTGACATATAACAGATGAGTTGGAGAAGAGTTATAATAAAAGTGTGTTATAGTTACGACCTTACCAGTGTAAACTAATGTCCACTGAGCATAATCTCAAATAATACATTAATCTGCAACAAAATAATAAAATATAGAAATCGGGAGATGTTAAAAAACTAATATCCAAAATATTAGTGATTAGAAACGACGTGTAAAACATATAAAAGAATAATCAAAAACTCAGTGATTCTCAAAATGTGAGAAGCCAGCTCCCAGGGTGGGGTGTAGCGAAAGTATTTCCAAATAAAACAAAAAGAATTTTCTTGGAAGTTCATATTTATTTTTTGCATCGTAAATTGAATATGACGAATTATATACAAAGAGCCGGTTTTTCCATTAGGCGTTTTTCAATATGAAAAGCGCTGATATTCCAAATAGCCTTTTAAAATTTTGTATACAAAATTTGCAATAAATTTTCTAGTGTATCTGTTTCAAATTGTATGTTGCAACTGTATTTTGTTGATAATATTGGTGGCATTTTTTTATTTGAATTTTTTTTGTTCTTTGCTATTGTTTTAATTTTTTTTTTGAGATTATATAATATATCCTTATACCTTTAAACAAAGAAGGCTAACTGAAAAAACTTTTCTTTTATTTATGTTGGAATATTAACATGTCAAGAAAAATCGTCCAACCAGAAATTCAGAATCCATACGTAGTTGTAGCTAGCATTCATATCTCATCTCTCTTCATAATATTGTTCTTAGCAACATGGTCTATGATTTCTTGAAAGTAGTGCAATGAATCAAGTTTTCCAAAAGTCAAAGCTTATCATAAATACATTAATTTTGTCCGTGGCTGCAATTATATTAATATCGCGGCCCTTCAAACCACTATTAAAGATAGTTGGGTCTTTGAAATTATGGCTAAGAAAAGTCAGCCTTAAAAATTGAAGGGGATTGAAAAAGCGCTTTGATATTATGATTTCTCAGCTTATAAGCACTTTTTCTGTTTTTAACTTAATTCTTTTTTAAAACGTTACTCTTCAAAGGTCGTCTTATTTACTTCTGTGTGATTTACATGTTAAAAGCCTTCTTTTTATAGAATTTACCACGCTAATAACACTTTTCATACCACAATCCGTTTTCAAATGAGATGCACGTTTACAAACTCTAAAGAACTCCAAAGCAATTACTGGAATGTATAAAATTATAATTATAATAGGTACCACATAATATGAGAATAACAGAAGAATCCTAAAAATTTTACACGGTATAATAAAATAACTTCTACAGTTGACCAACGTGATTATCATTGATGAACTAACCAAAATAAAAAAAAATTATTGCTAAAACACAAAACCGACAAGAACTAATCAAAGTCGAGATAGACTATCAAAGTAATACGTTCATACAAGGTAGGCGCTATAAATTATCGGCCTGATATACAAAAAAGAAACTTGGAACAATATAAGAATTTATATTTTTCAATGTAATCTCCCCTAACTTCTATACATTTATTACAACGATTAATTAATAATTTGATACTCTTGTAAAAATAAGCTGAAGTTCTTCTGATAAAATGTTCTATAACAGCTACTTGCAACTCACTGTCGTCCTTAAAACTACGTCCCCTAAGGTCTTTTTTTAAATTAGAAAACCAAAAAAAAATCACAAGGAGCCACATTCGCGGATGGCAGTTTGTGAAATGGCGGCAGTATGGACGGGAGCAGTGTCATGCAATAATCGCACACTTTTTGTCCATTTTCCACGCCGTTTTGCATGAATACTGTCCCATAATTTATGCAATAAAACCAAAAAAACATCACAAGGAGCCACATTCGCGGATGG
This sequence comes from Amphimallon solstitiale, assembly GCA_963170755.1. NCBI lineage: Eukaryota > Metazoa > Arthropoda > Insecta > Coleoptera > Scarabaeidae > Amphimallon > Amphimallon solstitiale. The sequence goes on along the minus strand of OY720680.1, from coordinate 76,331,982 downwards.
CAGTTTGTGAAATGGCGGCAGTATGGACGGGAGCATTGTCATGCAATAATCGCACACTTTTTGTCCATTTTCCACGCCGTTTTGCATGAATACTGTCCCTTAATTTATGCAATAAATACGCATAATATGCGCCGTTCACACTTGCATTGCGCTCTTTAAAGTAAATGAGCAAAATGTCCCCACAATCCCAGAATATTGTGGCTATCTCCTTTTTCGTTGATTGAACGACTTTTGCTTTTCTGGGGCGAGGATCATCAGGTCGCCGCCATTCCATGGACCCCGATAGAAGATCGTAAAACAGAACCATTGCTTCATCCCCTGTGAGAATGGGCTCCAAAATTGGTTTTGGGTCGTCTCCACACATGTTTAAAAACGACTGCGCACATTCGACTCGACGTTCACGTTGGACAGCAGAAAGATGTCGCGGTACCCACCTAGTAATTGAAATTTGTTTAGGCATTATCACTTCAATCGGTCGACCCGACCGATCAGCATATTCCAGGGATTCTTGTCCCAAACGGAAACATTTTGCCCACTTTTTTACAGTTGAATACGAAGGAGATGAGTCACCGTAAACGCCGTCTAAACGTTGTTGAATGTGATAAGGTGTGTGCCCTTCTTTAGTTAAAAATTTAATAACCGCACGGTACTCAGTTTTCGTTAATTCAGACATTATCGTGCACTAGTCACATGGTTGGCTGGTTACGAAAAACTACTAGGTTTCGAACCGTCATATTTATAGCACACGCCTCGCGTATGTGCATGCATAACGTGACGGAATTTGAACACGTTTGAACCTGTATAAGACTGTCAGACCGACAATTTATGGCGCCTACCTCGTAATATTATGCCAGTCATAATATGCAAATGCAAGAGCACGAATTCGTAAAACTGTCTACATTTTGTAATAATTAAAACTTACTACCCGAAATGTACTTCTACGAACTTTCTGCAGTGTTGAATAACTCATCTGTGACAAATCATCACATTGTATTACTTCATCTAGCATTTTATTTGTATAGGAAGCTTATTTTATGAGAAAAAAGAGGGACTGTGTTTTATTTGTCAGAATGCTGTCCTTAATTTTGTTTTAAGGAAACAATTTTTACTTCTCTTCAGTCATCGAATGTACGATAAATTGTCGATTTTCTCACTGCTGGAATTCATGTAGCACATTAGATGCACATAGGTACTTTATTCTTTACTAATCCATAGAACCTGTTATTTTTACTCAATAAAATGGCAACAATTTTCATCAAGGACATATCATCAGGCATCTGGTGTTTTTGGTTGCACTGTATAGAAAATCGGTCTTAATTAATAATTTGTTAGAAAACTATAACCTAATATTCTCGAACATTGGATTGAAACTATATAGGAGCACTGCCTACCCGCGACAACATATTTCTTCTGACGTCTAAGTACATCTAGTTACATTTCCAACAACTGTTGGGGTTGGTAATGCAAATATTAGCAAAAATTTTGCTTTTCAAAATAGCCATTGAGAATGTAAGCCTCTATCACATGTAATCGTACAATCCCTTCACATATATGCTGATTATTAGGTGAATCACGATAATGTTCTGCGAGATCCTAGTGGTTAATCGGCATTGTTTTCCTAACCAGGAATATATCAAAAACTTAAGCATACTACACAGCCGATAACACCAAATGCCTCGAAGGCAGCTTGAGAGTCGCTAACTAACATGCTGAACATTTGATTTAGATTTATATAATAAATAATAATAATAAATAATAATAATAAACTTTATTCATCTTTAGATGTTTACAATGTTTCACTATAATTTTAAACTATACAATCATTCCTAACATACCTCGTACAATAGTGTCTAAACTCTCTTATAGAAGGACTCTGTTTATTCGCTTCAGGCGTACCATTATATAATTTTAAACCCTTGTAAAAAAGACTATTCTGCGAAGCCGATTTTTTGTGAAAAGGTAATCTAAAGTTATCTATGTATCTAGTATTGTAGTCATGAATCTCATTACTACACGAAACATATTTGTTTAAATACTTTGGTAACTTATTATGTATTATTTTATAAATCAATATAAGAGTGTTGAACTGAATCCTTTGCTTAACACTAAGCCATTGTAATGTATCTAACATTAATGTAATTCGAGTATACCTATTGCAACTCAGTATAATCCTCATAGCCCTGTTTTGCAGTTTCTGTAATCTATATATATCCCCATCTCTGGCTAGAAATAGAATTGTGGAACAATAATCAAAGTGTGGGGCAATGATTGTCTTATAAACATAGATTCTAGCCCATAAACTTAATTTAGCACTTATCCTACCCAAGAAACCTATTTTTTTTTGCAACTTTCTTTTCTATATAGTCAATATTTCTAGAGAATGTTAATTTATTGTCAATTATAACACCGAGATATTTAATCTCATTTACCCATTCAATAATTTCATTATCAATTACCACTGATTCACTAGTGTCATTTATCACACTGCTGTAAATAAGCATAGCTTGTGTTTTCGACGTATTCAACTTTAGTTTATTAATTTTTAACCACTTGCTAACACCTTCTAGTTCACAGTTTATCTTTTTTATTGCTGAATCAACATCCCTATCTGCAACACTTATTAGCGTATCATCCGCAAACAGGTTAATCTTGCAGTCCTTAGTCGCACTTATCACGTCGTTTATGTAAAGGATGAAGAGAAGTGGTCCTAGAATTGATCCTTGAGGGACTCCTAGGGAGACCTCCTCAGCTGTTGACTCTTCATCGTCGTACCTAGTTTTTTGTTTCCTATCTGTTAAATAATCCTTTATCCATTCCAAAGCCATACCTCTTATTCCATATTTACTTTATCAAGTGTTTACTTTTAGCATTGTTGTTTTCTGTCCTATGTTTAAATTTTTTTTTGTGTATCATAAATTTATTATTTTAATAATCTATATTAAATTTAGTAAAAGATTAGTAAAAGTAATTTTAAACAATTTATTAAAATGCAGTTATATAAAAAATAAAATGTTGATAATAAAAAACTGTTGTTGGAGGTATAGGGAATCCTATAACAATTATGTAGACAATTAAAATCGACATACAAAAAATCCATCATATAGAGGTTCTTCTATAAAATAAAAAATTCAATTAACTGAGAATATTCCCAAGCTTGAATTTAAGTTTTTTTTGCATTCAGTCGACTTTTATAATTGAAACATTATGTCACTTAATAGTCCAAACCTTTTGCTGAATGCTAAATGCATTTGAACTGTATATGAAATATGTTATTAAATACTGACTATTTCATTTTAAAAAAACACTTTGATTTATACCTTCTTTGTTGAATACTCTGTATATTCAAAAACTATTTTAGGTTGTGTTGTGATTCTCAATCTGTCACAACAGAAAGAATTTTAATAACATTTATCATTTCCCTTAGGTTCGCGAAGGTTTGACAAAGACAGCAAACTTTATATAAATAAATCTTATTTATATTAAATGAAACACCTATTATTTTTAGCAGAATCATATTAATTAAAAACTGTTATGAGAAACATAATTACTGTAGAAGAGGGTTCATGGTAACATGCTGAAAGTCTGTCAAACTCTTCGTGCAAGGATAAAGGCTATCATTTTGTTATCGACTTTGGTCAATATTACCTATTAGTATTGTCGTTGTTATTACGCCTGTGGTACTTTTTGTTATATTTTAACTACATATATGAATAGTTTAGAAAATAATGTATCGTCTTTAGAACTGCATATAATATAAAGCACTGAAGAGCGTTCCTTGATTCCTCTAGTTTGCAAAACCGAATTTGATTTTCAAAATGTCCAGTTTGAATTTTTCATGCAATTCCATTGTTTAAAATTACATGGCCTGGCCATACCTTTGCGATCACCCAATATATAAACGAACAATTTTCGCATATAAGTATCACTTAGGACACCTTACGTTCTGTCATGGTAATTGAATGTGAAATTCGAATTTGACTTACACATCAAATATTCGTTTTTATCTTTTCTGTAGCTTTCTATGCCAGTGATGTATGGATCTTCTTATAATATGTATATATTTTTGATTTATAAGGCAATAACTATCATATCTACTACAGTGCACTAATTCTTTATTATAATTAATATTAATATTAAGTATTAAACACTACTTTGCCAAATCGTGGAATTACCCGGTACCAATATTTAAAATACTTTATTTGGCAAACCCCTTAGTCTAAATAGTTTCGTTTTCATTTCGGGAATACTTGCTTTCGATATTGGCAGGAAGGTAGTTAGTTCAACAAGAATTTAGGTCTTTTCTATATAAATTAATGTAAAAGAAAGGACAAGTTTCGATCAACCGATACTCGATTTAGCAATTGCAATTGTATCCGAGAAAGAATTATTAACTAAACAACTTTTTGGGGTAAGATTTTTATAATACTCTGAATTGAAAGAGGATAACGTTGAAAGTCCAAATATTGGACTAATAGTTCTCAGTATTTCTTGTGAAAGTAATCAAAACTTTTCTTTTGATTACCGATACGAGTAGTATTTTCTTTTAGCTATTCTACTTTCTATACCACTATACCGCCTTGGCAAAATACCATACTGAATTTCGAAAAGGAAAAATGTATAATATTAATAATTCAAAAAATAATGTATTACTTACTGTGTCTAGCAAATCAATAATTTTTAGAACAAAATACCACCAGCACAATTTGGCAGTTAGAATACCTCGAAAACTGTCCGAATAATCAATAGGTTCACAAAATACATTATAATAGGGTATTATGTATATGCTTGCCTAAAAAATATTCTAATTGTATACGGTTTTCCATATTATTAAGTAGATATAAGTTTCATTTACCAGAATAACCATTACACTGCAGTATAGTACTTGTATGACATTGTAGACTATTAGTATTTTGTCTAATTTAAAAGGCTGCCTATATTCCATTAATTTTGGACCTAGGTTTAGAACAAAAAACAAGTAGCAACCAATAATTGTGAAAGTCGGCCATATAGATTTCATTAAGAACCAATCATCGATTCGTGGATCTGAAACATTCAAAACTGAATATAATATTGATTACTAAGAAAGTAATTTGCAGAATAACAGAATCTTAGTTATGCTAGAGAACAACGATCAACGAGAAGTGACTAAGATGCTAAAAGTATGCCTCTGTTTCTCTGATGAGCGGGGTGAGTTTAGTTGTTTAGTCGTTATAGCCACCAAAGTCACACTCTCTCTGATCTGTATTGGTGCCTCCTGTCCTTGGTTGTGGTATAGTTGGTTGTCTATCACTCATATTCAGCAAAGCATTAGTAGCGCTCGCAACTACAAGGCATCCGACTATTCTGTTGCTTCTAGTTGATCGCTATCCTTTTATAACTACTACTTATTTATACGCAGAATATTGAAGTATTGTATTCATAATTAAGACTCGATTTCAAGTTTCGTTAAAATTTCATTTACCTGTTGAAAATCAAAATTTGGAAGAGCTCTCAGTTAAGTTGAACTCCAGATAAGTCTTTATTTTATGATACCTCACGCTCTCCATGTATGGTGAGGCATGGATTGCACCTATACCGCTAATGCTATTGACTAATATGCCACTGTGTAGTCCCACTTGCAACAGCTCAGTAGATTTCGAGCTGTACTAATAAAAAATAATAGTAGAGTGAAAATATTAAGGCCGTTCGTCCACCGAGAAAACCAAAATGTGACGACCGGTGTAGGCAACCAGTCGTCGGTGACTAGTTGCTTAGTTCTTCGTCCACCGAGGAAACCAGTTTGAAGCATTTCGTTGTCAGGTGAGGATGTCATTACCTATACAAAGAAAGAGACGCAAAAGATGTTGCAAGTGAGTTTAAAGATCCGGTTAAGTTTTAACAAACTTACAGTATGAGTAAAGAGAGTTTTCGTAAACTTGAAAGAATTGTTAGTATAATTTTCTAACATATAATTACATAGCCACGGGTATTGTTCACTCTCCTGCACAAACCTTATGTTTGCACTTTCTTTAGCTTTTGATAGCGATCAAGGCATGCTATTGCGTTAAAAACTAAAAACGAGCATAACAAATCGAACTTTACAAATAAAGAATAGCTGTATCGGTCGAATCGTCGTAAGCAACTAAAGGCTTGGCGACCAGTCAGTATAATCGTGCGCGATAGGTTGCCTTTCACACACTTTCACGCCGACGCGACTGATTGCTTGGTTATAAGCGATTGGTTGCCTCGTTTTGGTTTCCTCGGTGGACGAACGGCCTTAGAGAATATCACATACGTCCAAATACGCTAGTTCATTATACCCCCTCTGATCCAGTTTAGGTGTGTTTGTATAACAGTACACGCCACTGCGCTACGATTACGTTATATTGGTGTTTATGTTATGTTGTTGCTTCTTTGAATTTAGTATACTATTGACATTTAAATAATTCTTTATCAAGACACTATAAATTTTCTAAATAATTTCGTCTCCCGTATCTTACACATGTTAACTTGTATTAAATATAAAATATACTCTTTAGACAACATGAAATATTTATATGAATCTTTATTGTAGCTTGGAATAAATCAATATCTATTTCAAATTATTGTGATAAATAAACTTTAACTGCGACATTGAGTTCGATATAATTCTCTGAAATAAGAAAGTTAATGAATCGAAAAATTTATTGCATTAATTTGACTTAATTTTATTCATATTATACTAGCAGCAATATTCATAACGAGCTTGATTTAAGGAATCACATTAATACTTCTGTAAATAATTATTAGCTTTCCTAATATCAATTTAATTCAGTAGACATATTGTAGTTTTAAGTAAAAACATAATTTTATTTACGAAGTTTTTAAAAAATCATGCCTAATACCTCTACTCTCTTAATCACCTACGTCCCGGCACGTTATAATACGTATGTATGTATTGCTAGCTAACGTTGTTGAGTAGAGATGCAACAACCGATAAACACGACATTTTGTAGCGTGTAAATTGCGCTTTATTTTTAATTACTTGTTTTTGATAACAAAATATTATCACAGTCATTACATTCTACATTTTTTTCTAGTAATTATAATTTTGCCTTGAAGAAATCAGCCTTACTGTAGTATATTCAATGTAAATTTCCTATTGTTCTAAATTTTAATATTAGCATTTCAGTAATATATTTAATTCATTCCTCTAATTTCAAAACGTTATTGAGGCACCAGTGCTTTACATAAAATTGTTGATTTATTTGCGACCTCGGGATTGTTTGCTTAGGGTGCTCTGTTCTCACAATGGACTGACCGTGTCATATGCACTTGAAAATAAGTCATTTAATTAGATAGTGCAATATCCCGACATATTAGTCTGTGAACCACTATACCAAGCTATATACGGCTTTGGAATATTATTGTGTAATCGGCAAATCGTCTACGCGGTGTGCTGGTGAACATTATTGTTATCACTAATTATAATATATTCCATCTTACATTCAATACTTCGCCGACGATATGTGCATCTTCACTAGCTCCATCGACGCCAGATTTTTTGGCGCAAGATTTCAAGAATCCGTGGACCGATTGGACCAATGGTACCGAAGCTGGAGAATCAGAATCCACCCCAAGGAAAGCACAGTAGTGCTTTTCACCATAAGTGGAAAGAGTAGACTGAAACACGAAAAGCCAGAACACCTCCGAATTCAGGGAGGTGTGGTACCCTGGCGCCCCGAAGTCAGGTATCTAGATGTAATACTGGACGTCTAACTGACATTTAGCCTGCATGTGTGGTTTGCTACCAGTCGCGCCCGGCAGATATAGAGCTCTTTCTATGCGGTAATGAACAGACGAAGCAGGCTTGATCCTGATTACAAGAGCAAACTCTACAAGACTATCATCAGACCATCGATGCTCTATGCATCAGCCGTTTGGGTGACTGCTGCAAAGTGTAGCATGAGAAGATTTCAGGTGATTCAAAACAAGGTGCATCGAATAGCCCTAGGTACCCCCTGATTCGTCAAGAATGACACGCTAGACCGAGACACCACGATGAAAACAGTAGACGAACTTATCACAAGGACCGCGAGAAAGATTGTTAAAAACTTTTGCTTTTCATTATCAATTAGTAATATGTTTAATGATGTGGAATCGACCATTGAGGTAATATGTGCAAATGTTTGCCTCAAATGGATTGTTAAGCGTCATTAAAGGTTTAAATAATCACAAGACAATAAAGTCAATAAACATACGAGAATATTTTGATGTGTGAACACTAAGCTGATGGAGTAGTATGTGAAAATGTTTTCTCCTAACAATTAGTGTAAACTATTTTCGAAATATTTAAGTAGCAAGGCACTAAATTATCCGAGTAGTATGTGCAAATGTTTGTTTTGGTGAAATAGTGTAGTATTCGCTAAAATTTTCTTTTAAAGAGAAATACATATATAGTGACCATACATTAAATTATCAACATATCAATTTTATTCTTTAAAATAAACTATATTGCGTTTATAACAATTTTAAATAAGAATCATTTTAACAGAATTAGTTGAATGTTAGTTATTATAAATCCTCATAAAACAGATGGATATCTATGTATAGTAAGAAAAATAAAGACAAACATGAATAAAATATATTCACAATTATTATTAAGACTTACATATTGTGTTTAATTTCTTTACCCTATCCCATACTTAACAGATAAGAGAAAGATTGTCAAACAAGAAGTAAACCGCTGTTAGAATCCACGTAAAAAAATTAAAATATTTATAATGTTATACGAAAGTCAGACATTAAGGTATCTTTATTATTTTTGATATTTAAGTATGTATGTATGTACGATGGATACAAACCGCGCTGCGACGTATTACATACATACGTATAAACTGTTTACCTATGGCTAATGGTATTTGACACAACCGGTATACACCGGGATATACTTATACTTACTTAACGCATTGTAAAGAGGAATGAAATTGCAATTCAGATATGTATCCCGTACATTACCGTTAAAGAAAATTAAGATGGCATCCCTATGTAAAAGGCAGGTCTAAGTTATACACTCTATAACAGTTATAAAACTTGCAGTATAATATTTTGTAATCTTCTATCTTAATAAATGCAGCCTTTATTTAATTTTTATTATTTCTGTGATATATTCAATTCGCTTACCTTTCCATTCTTTTAATGCTTGATCATGAAAATTCAAAATCTTCTGCAGTATTAGTGCCATGCTGTTCCCTCTATAATGGTCGACGAACACTGATTTCTATTTTCTTCAATCTACTCTACATACAATAGAGTTCGCGGTATAATCAATTCAAGAATTTTATTTTGCTTTTTATTATTCAGAATAAACATTATAGAAGTACGTCTATATTATAATATTATATAAATAACATTTTGCAATGAATAGATTATGCAACGGAACCCCTACTTTACTACCGACTATAACTCAATTTCTCTCAGGGCGGTTTGGGTTTATCAGAAATGCTTAATAAAGAGGGTTCCTAAACATTAATTAAAATTGATAAAAAGAAAAACACTATTGAAACTTTAAATAATACTTATATTAAAATCAATGAATCACACATATAATTTTAATAGATAACGAAACAATCTCATATGAACATGAAAGAGATCAAATTTATTTAAAAGACAAGTTGAATACAATTTTATAAATACCAAACAGATACAATTCTTTATATATATTTTTCCATATAGTCAAATAAAACAACGAATGCTAGCATTTACTACGTATGCTTTATACACGTTTTGTGTATCATTATATAAACATACAATGCGGCTAATACAGATTAAATTACATTCTCCTTATTAGAACGGAGATGATAGTTATTTGATAACTTTATTATATTAACATCAATTTAACAGTTATTTTATAATCTTTATAAAATACCTTATAACAAAGCTTCTTTCTTCTCTCTTCAATGATGTCTATTTTCCATAAAATCTTCTTTTTCTTTCGATGTTTTCATCGGCATCAGTGGTCACGATCCTATGGTGACGAATCCCCTTACTTTGTTTACAGGAGCACAATATATTCTTTGATTAAACTTTTAACACCGTGCACATTTACTCTTTACGTGCTACTTAAATCACTATTATTGTAATAACAATTCTTATTATTGTTATCCAATTTGTTATAGGAGTGGAGGTTCTCCTTTATTTTTATAACATTTAACAAATATTACTTAAATGTTTTCTAGTCGGGGTTCGACGATTTCTTTATGAAATCAGCCAGTCGAAACCTTCCCGACTTTGAAGTTAACCATTCGACTCTAGGTCTAGCTGTCGACTCTCTTGTTCCCAGTGCGTGTTTGCATTTTTATGTTGGACCGCCGGTGCTTCCCCGCTTTCCATATAGTTAGGTTGTTCCCACTTAAGTTTCTCACACACACTCTTTTACTTCGGCGAATGTTTATCACAACTGTAGCGTTTATTTCACTGTTGTAAACATTCGGCGCCACAATTCTTAGAACTAAACTTATCTTATGACTAATATTTACTTAATAATACCATAACATATTCATTGATTTTAATTCTTATTTTTCTTTAAAATATTAATAATGAAATGTACTTAATTAAATTCTAAAAATATAAAAAAATACCAATTCGTAAACGAACTGGTATGTACCATTACAATTACAGAAACTCTTAAAAGAGCATGCTTATTACTGTCATCAAAAAAGGGGAAGCAATTTTAATCTTTTTACATGTACGTGAAGTATGCATACAAAGTAGAGATCACTTGCTCTATATGTGTAAGATGAAATCCTACAGGTATATATTTCTATACATTTAGAGAGATCCGCCAGTGTTGTCAGTTTTATGAGTAAGTATACTATTATAAATATTTCTATCTGAATCTGATGTTATACGTTTGTGCGTTTCTGCATGCATTTGCATTATTATATCCCTTTGATGAACAAATGCTTATTCTGCCTGCATGGATATAGACACTTTTATGCATATCTATCCCTCTTTATTCTGTAATGTAGATACTTTTTCTATCTTCGCTTTTGACGAGCAATAATATATTTTATGTACAACAATTTCAAACTTTCTTTATTTATACTTATTTTATCTTGGAAGTATATATTATGCCGACCAAAAATTTGTGGGTGACTATCTTTCTTTACTATAAGAGTTTTTCGGGGATTACCTTACATTTGAATGTATACTTTTTACTAGAATTTTTTGTTGATCGTTTATTGTTTGACTGGTAATGAATGTACAGGAAATGGTAGACATTTAACATTACACAGAGTTGTCGAATATTTACGTAATTTCATCTTACCGTAATTATTCGAAATTCAACCTTCTTATTTTCTTAATTTAATGTATATGTAACACTTATACATAAATTTTACCTTTCAGCACTTTCCATATCAACTTCAACTATGCCAAATCTCATACTCCTCCGAGCACGGAATTTGCTTAAAAAGGGGTACAAAGTTTTTTTTTTCACGTATTAATATACAGGTAAAGTTGTAGAAGTGGGTATATATTATAATGATTTACTGTCTGTAAAGTAACTAAAGTAAATTACTAAAGCATATTTAAATGTATCAGTGACAAACAGGAAGAATATACAGTATGTCCCCGGACGGAGTTGATTAGAGCGCAAAAAACGAATCAACTAGTTTGCTATTAAAATAAATTACATTTGATGTACAGGGTATTAATAAATTAAGAAAGTATAAAAATGCTTCAAGAGAAGTACCATTATCATGCATTTTAATATTTTAAGTATGAAAATTCAATCAATTAAGAAAGTCAACAAATATTATTTCACATGGCCGCCTCCAACTTACACATATTTCTCTGTTCTTTTTAAAAAATCGCCATAGACTTTACGTAAGATTTATGATTCATTTATTTCATTCACAGCGTCCTGTATTGGTGTTTCTAGTATTTATCGATAATTCGAAAGGACATTTGCATCAACTTTTCGTTTTAAAATACCCCACAAGAACAAACCAATAAGATCCGGCGATTTAGTAGAAAAATGTATTGGTACAAATTTTACCATCCGTCGTTCTTGGAAGTGATCTGTCAACTACCGCCGTCCGAAAAACGACGGAATGAGCAGGGCATACGTCTTATTGCCAACGCAACGCCGAAATTCTAGCGGTAAATTGTCCAAAATGTAAATGCTAAGTTTCCAATAGAAGCATATCGATTCAAATTCTCGTCAATAAAAGACGGACCAACGAATCGATAAATCCGCACCAAACACACATTTTTGTAACTTTAACTTTGTTATTGAATGACGTAGTTTGATTTTGCAAAGCGCAGTTGCAGCGGATTTGGTATAAAACGTGACCATTGGTGCAAAAGATTGCTCCATCAGTAAGTACGATCACCCTGTAGAAACTTCTATCTACTAGGTAATACTTACCAGTTTATAAACAAAAGCCCCATCGCTATTCTACATCTCCAATTTCAAGTTTATATTTGGTTTACACGGCCAAACTTGCTCTATTAATTCTTTGCAATTGAGTTTTACTCATTTGCAATTTACTCATATTATCCAGTCTTTGTGAGCGTTTTCGAAAAGATGCGTGTCCAATGCCAACACATTTAACCAAATAAAAACTGTGGTTGTTTACCATTTTGTAAAATCAACGGAAAATAACCGTTTCGAAAAATCTACACTTAATGACGTTTGACAGTTCAATATTATCTGTCGATAACATAGAAGCCAGTAATACATAACATTAAAATAAGAAAATCTACAATAAATTCAGGATAACAAGTTATTTTAATTAGACCTACAATATACAACCATAACAATTTAAATTTAGGCATGACATTTTGTATTTTAATTAATTTTATGTTTTTAAGGAACTTTCTCTATTAATAGCAAATTGTCAATTGTAAGATAATGGTACTACTCTCTTCAAACATTTTCATGTTTTCTTAGTTTCTCAAGTATACTATGTAATTTATTTTAATAGGACACTAGTTAATTCGACAATCAAATTTTTTTTTAAGAATGACTATCATAAACTCGAAAATCAAGCTTTTACCCTTTCGTCAACTCCAGCCAGGGACACACTGTATATTTATATTGTCTTTGGCATTGAAAAATCATAATTTACATATCAATGCAAAATATTCATTGCCCTACTTACTTCAAATAACAAATATTTATCTTTTTGATATTGAAATAAGACGTTACTATGCCATATATGAAATTCCCAAAATGTGAACTATAACTCTTTCTTTTAAATTATTAGTGCATTAATATAACGTTTTTGTATATCTCAAAACTTCAAGTGTTTGTAAATTTAATAATTTATCATATATTGATTTAATTAAATAAAACAGTGCCATTTTTAAATTGATTTTAATTAATTCTTATAATTCTTATAATTTTCTGTATAGCTCGATTAAGACCTGAAGCACTTGCGTGGATGACAATTTTAAGACAAAAAAGGAGAACGCAGCATGAAACGTGAGAGATAGGCATAGATTTCGCTACATATTAAAAGTTAAAGACCGACTTCAAAACACTAGTCGGTATTTAAATTAATTGCACTTTGTCTATCGTAGTGTATTGCTTTCGATACCGATGTTTTTAACGCACATGATACATATTTTAGCCACGCCTCGCGCATCCCGAGTGCCATCAGATATTAACCGAGCTTTATCTCTTAAATGTTTTCATTTTTTTATGTTTACATTATAGGTAACTGAGAAGTTTTCATAAAGTAGACCAACAATATATTGTTTGTAATGTTATATTGCTCGATTAAACTTCCAACGTGCCGTTGTGAGCAGATCTCATCTTTTCTTGAAATATGTACTCTACATAAACAAACCGGTAGGTCTTTGGCGGTCACCTACATGAACTAAAAATAAATAAGAGGCGATAAAATGCTTAATTATAAGATCCGACTATTTCTTTTTTATTTTGCTTTCTACCACTTCATCTGACTACAAGGAGACGATATACACATAAAACAAAGTGACATTCAAAATCGGATATCGCTTCGCAAAACAGATCTCAGCTTGTACAGAAAGTAAATAGAAAAGATGTCGACTTGTAGCTTTATATATATATATAAATATTATATACCTATATATGGTATATTGTGGAGCCCAATATATACATGGGACGTTCATCCACCCGGCTCAAACATTGGGATTGAAAAAGTATACTTTTGTACAAATTACATTATTAATCACAATCATATTGGAGAAACCATGAGGGGAAAATGAATTTATTGATTAAACCACTTATAGATTTATAATAACCTTACGGAGCTCAAGTGATATGAATATAACGTTAATAAGTCCTTGGATATACAACATATACACTTCTGAGCTATTCCGCCTCGGTCTGAAAAAATTGCTTGTCAGCGGTCTTTACAAGACCATAAGACCAACAAGCATGTTTATATTTTAGATTGGTCATTTTTATTCTTTTATTCCTAAATGTAGGTATGCGATTTGCTCTGTTTAAGCATAATACCAGGACATATTTTAACTTACTTTATTCTCTCAACTAAAATTGGCAAAAATCATATTTCTTTTTATTTTGAAGTTGTACATTGCTTTGTAAACTTTGCAAAATTGTGAATTTTTTATTAAGATCATAAAAAAATTAAAGATGGCGTCCTGTACGTACCATAAATGTGAAAGTAATCCGAAAATCTATAGGACATAATTTCAATAGAATAAAAAATTATATTACTTCAATATATAAAGTATGTATGTACAGTGCCTGACAGAATTAATGTCTCCCCCATTGAACACGTAAGTATCAAAACTACCTACCTTCTTTCTGCCAGGCAACGTCTTTTTCAGGTATACGAAAAAGGGATATAATATGGGCATTGTAATCTTTGAATGTAAATAAAATAAATGTAAACAAGTTCCAATACCTGCAAGATAAATATATGAGGACTATCAGTATCCTTATTTTAACATTTTAAATATTATTGACATAATTTTAAATTTTGTTTAAAAAACCTTTTATTCCAGTAAAATTACAGTTGTATCAAACACCACAAATATTCGTAGATGTTGATGTTAAAGATTTTTTAATGTATGCAACGAATACATACACTATATACTAGTCTATATTAGTCTATAATAATTGATATAACTGAAAAGATAAAACTTTTCACTTGTAATGGGACAATGTATTTTTATAGGTATAATAACTAGGGAGCGGAATCGAGCGAGTCATGACTCATCGCCCACGGGCGCGCTATTGAAATGTTGTATTTTTAAAGAGGTTTTAATTTTATTTATATAATTGAATAACAAGTGGCTGGTGATTATAAAATACAAAATACCCTACTATTTGTTCATTTTCTCTTCTGTAAGACTTGTTCTCTTTGAATTAAGTACATCCTTATAGATAGAAAACGTCTTTTCTACATCGCAACTGGTTATATTTACGTAATGGAAATATTCTTTTATTTCAGCGTATTTAGCATACACAATTGCCGCAATGTTATTAAACTGGATTTCTATTAAAAACTGCGTCTAAGTCACTTGGAATTATTAATAGCCACATCTAATGTGATTAATCCATTTTTACTTTCTTATACGTAGTATAAGGAAGTAATGTGAAATTTTCGACTTCGAGATTTTTGCAGATGTCCACGTTTTGAAGTCCCCTGATACCGAAAAAGATGTTTTTAAAAAATGTCTGTGTGTCTCTATGTGACCACGATAACCGCAGTAGATATCAATTCCAAATTTTGTATTTACGTGTCTAATCTCCCTCTTGAGATCTGAGTAGTTTTTCAGTAAAATCGGTAGACCGGAAGTAGCAGTTTACTTCAGTGAAAAAATTAAATTTTGCCAATATTTCGTCAACTACTAAATTTAAACAAATTTATAAAGAATTCATATGTATTTGAAATTAAAATTGAGAACAATTTTATTTAAAAAGTTTTTCGAAGCTGCTACCGGAAGTAGGTCTTTTACTCCTATCGAAAATCAGTTTTTTGCGAATATTTCGCATGTCATGCTTTTTAGACAGGTACGTTACGGGTGTAAAAGTATTTAAAACGTAATTTTCAATATCTATTGCATAAAAACAATTTCAAAATTCAGACCGGAATTACCACTTTTACTCTTATCGAATAGCGATTTTTTGCGAATAAGTCATAAATTATGCATTCTATATGTATTTATCAAGAATACAAAAGTATTTAGTGCTAGATTTGAAATATTTTTTGAATATATGAAATTTCAAAATTCGGACCGGAAGTAACACTTTTACTCTTAGGAAGTAGTCCTTTTTTCGAATATCTTGCTAAGTATGCATTCTATAGCGATTTATTAAGAGAACAGAAGTACTTAGAATAGGATTTTGAATAATTTTTGTGTAAAAAAAATATAGTATAGTTTGAAACGCTCATACGTATAAGAAAGTCGTGTGGTGGCCACACCTCATTTTTTAATTTGAGATTCGATTTTCAAAATATGTCATTAGTTTAGGCAAATTTCCAAAGTGTTCCTGAAGGAATAACAACTGATTTTTTAAATTTGGGATTTGTGTTAGTTCCTTGCACTCAGAAATACTTCGAGCATCGTCATTTAAACATGTAACGAAATTTTATAAACTATCGAAATTTTCTGCATGAAAACTATTTCTGTGTATGTTTTAGCAAAGCTAAGTGACGATATTTCACAGACTTTGAAATAAATTTCGGAATCACTGACAATTAATTTTTATCTCAGAAAAAGTAACATAAACAACGTTCTAGATCTAAATAAATGATAACTAAAATGTACGCGTATGTGATTGAAACATACATATTATATTGCGAAATATAAGGTAAATATAATAAATTTTAAAAACTCGTCACCCTTGTACCTACGCCGATGAAGAAAAGATTTTATTCATAAAATTCCTTATTTTATGGCAGTTTTTTCTCTGATTCTCGGGCGTAAACAGATGTTGCAGTTCGCCCTATGAATTAGTGCTATTCAGATATAATGTAAACAACACGCAGTTGTTTACATTATTTCTTTTCACGGTTGTGGCTCCGTGGTAGTTTAGCTCGCTCGATTCCGCTCACTAATAATAACCATTGTTATTTTCTGTTTCTGTGATTCACCGTTTTATGTAAATAAAATGCTTAGATTTATAATTTCTAATACGGGAATGAATGGAAAATATAACATAGGAAACATAGGCTTTGGAAAATTATCAAATAAACAGACGGAGAGGTGTTCTACACTTCAGTTGTGGTCTTGATTTTGTTAATATACAGGGTTATGATAAAGTATCGCACAAAATTAATAAAACGTACAATGTTCATTTTTGAAAAAAATGCAAAAACACGTCAAACAGTTTATTTTATTCCGCGTCTTTTAACAGAAGTCAAAAAAAGAAAACGTCAAATTTGTCAAAGTTATGACGTCATCAATATTTTTATTAAATATGAAGCTAGTTTTTTTTTACTTTATTTGATAAAGCTTGTTTTTCTGCATTATAAGGAAATAATTGAAGTAGGGGTCACATAAGAAAAAACTTTAAAAAAAAACGAATTAGACATGAAATGACTCGTATAACTCCGCAGATGATCGAAGACTCTGTAAATCAGGTCTACCATCGTCTTGGCCTATGTCAGATAGTGAACGGGACACAGTTTGAACAATTCCTGTAAGAAATCGTTTTGTTTTAATGGACTGTTTAGTTAATTTAAATGTTATTACTATAATAAAGTTTATTTTGTTTTTTATTAATTCTCTCAGTTTTTTCTTATGTGACCCCTACTTCAATTATTTCTTTATAATGCATAAAAACAAGCTTTATCAAATAAAGTAAAACAAACCAAGCTTCATATTTAAAAAAATATTGATGACGTCACAACTTTGACAAATTTGACGTTTTATTTTTTTGACTTATGTTAAAAGACGCGGAATAAAATAAACTGTTTGCGTGTTTTTGCATTTTTTTCAAAAATGAACATTGTACGTTTTATGAATTTTGTGCGTTACTTTATCATAACCCTGTATAAGCCCTTATAGAAAATTGACAATAATGCCTCGACGACAGCACCAAAAAGACTCTACCTTGGAAATAAGAGAAAAGATCGGAGAAACAAAACTGTTGTCAAAGTCTATTTACAATAGCGAGCAAATATTTCATTTCGATTCGTAATAACGGTTTGAATCAATTTTTCTTAGGTTATTTTGTTATATTAACGCATTTTTTTCTTTTCATTTATCTGTATGTTCCTGTGTCAATGGGATCTTTGCTGTGGATAGTTATTTTTTGTCAAAAGTTTGCTATGAAAGGGAAAAATACTTCTTAACATATATACAGGGTGAGTCATTAATAGGCGCTTCTTCGATTGCTCTTTTGTGTTTTAAATAGAGGAAAAACAATTACTGGAAGATTCGTGGTTGCTTGTGGCACATATTGTAAAAATACTTTAAACCCTGACGCGCTTCCGATTTGATCGGAAATGCACGGAACTTAATTTATTTAAATGACTCGCCCTATATATTTTTGAATTTTCTAGTACTGCTTTAAATTATCTAATCAACTGTTCTTTTTCAAAATTGAGCCAATAGTTTTTGAGTTATTTTTTTTTTTTACATTATTAGACCAAAACACGTGTTCAGAAAAAAATCATTTTCACATTGTTTTTAAAAGTAAAAACATTAACTTTGATGATGCGTGTAGCCAAGAAAATTATGCATCATTTGGTATAAGTTGCACTCGACAATACCTCATAAAACTTGTTTTTTCAAAGCCTACTTCTCGAAATTTTCACATAGCAAAAACACTTTTTTTTTAAACGGAACACCCCGTATTTTATTGAGGCATTTTCTTCCTTTTTGTATTCTCTTTCATTTTTGTTAACAATATCCTATACCTATCTTTTGTAATTTCTGAGATAATCACTACAGGAGCAATTAGCTGTCAATTAAGGAACTACGAGCGCAGTTGTTCTATGCAATCAAATATTCGTTCAACCAATTGAAGGCAGGAATGGGGCCCGACTTCCTTAGTTAACTGTTAAACAAAGTATACGTTAAATCTAACTATCCCAAAGGTAATAATTTTACAGAATGAAGTGCATCGCATTTCAATTTTTTTATTTCCGGCAATGTCCAGTTGCAGTACTTCATTCTTTGCACTGTTGGTTAACAACGAAATAAAATAAAGGTTATGTTTACTGACATATTTGAAGATGCCGCCCCACTAAAAGGTGTATGAAACAATGCTGCTATCTTCAATTTAATTTGCCTAATTGCTCTTATTCTTTCATTGTTGAAGCTCTTCATAAGAGTTGGTTGTAGTTTTGCAAAATTATAAATTGATGCCCTAAAACTTTGATAGAAAAAAATCAGCAACAAAATAACGCAATTTAATTAACCTAAAACTATCGGGCAACGTAACAACAATTAAAATAAGGAAGAACAAATTTCATTAAAGAATAAATTCTACACAACCACAACTTGTGCAATGCACGTGAGTATTCTGTTTTCCAAAGAAGTACTAACGTTGTGTAAGACGTTTCGACATATTCTTGTAAACGCTTTTCTGATTTTAATGTTCATGTATTCAAAAAGTTTTGAAGATCCGTCCGTAGAAAACGAACATACTCTTCTCCATAACATTTTCATCAAAGAAATAAATAAAGAAACTGTTACAAGTAGAATGTTCGTCAAGGACGATCATTTGAGCTTTAAACAAAAATGGAATACATTGCAGAAAACCTGCAAGAAAAGTTGACATTTCAGAACAACATGTTGCTGTGCCTTACACCTAAGGGTACAACAAGGTTTATTTTGATTATATATATATATATATATATATATATATATATATATATATATATACAAATTGTGTGAAGGATTTTTTTACTTTTCCTTCTTTTCTTAGCCGGTTTTTTTAAATATTATGTATCGTCGAAATTCTTGGTATTTTCGGCTTTTTTTAAAAAAATTTATATGAAGGGTTGGTTAATAATAAAAACGGTTTTTTGACGTTTCGAAATTATGTATAATTTCCTCATCAGAAAATCATGAGTTAAATTTTAAAACAACTATTGTTTACATCACAACACTGCAAATATGACAAACAAAAAATTTTCAGTAAAACAAACGACATAAATTTTAATAAATAGTACTTACAATAATATTGGCCGTCTGTGTATATATGGCTTTGATTGTTGTTAACATTAATTGCTTTGCACATTCTTTCGATTAAATTATATTCTTTTTAAAAGACTTGACAGTATTTATTCATTTAGGAAGCTAAGGGCTAGCTTTAAATTAACTATACTATTGTACAAAGCATCACAATTTCAGGCACTCTAACAACCACTGAAACATACACATAATGGTATATAAATAAAACACAAAAGTAGATAAACATGTGTAATATATTAAACGAAAGAATAACAAAAGAAAATGTAGACAATATTACAGTCAGTACAAACTCTATTAGAGCTAGGTGGATACAATATACATATAATAAAAATACTGAACATTTTTTTACAAATATATATGAAAACATTTCCGACCATCTGATAGAACATGTTGTGAAAATGAATTATGATAAATTAATTCTACCATATTAATACATCGTTTTATGTTTGTTTCAGTCACCATATATGATTGAAAATGTTCATCAAATTGACATGTGTCATACATTTTTAAAATAAAAAAAATATTTTTATCATTCTGTGTCAATATTTCTTGAATAGATCAAAATGCTGGACAGTAGTTTTGAAAATCTGTGGCCACACAAAATCCAATTTTGCAGTGAATTCCAAATTTTTGACTGTAACTCCGTATTTAATGGTTTTCTCTTTTTTTCTATCGATACTTATATGTATATCAGAAGCTGACTGGAATGCAATTCGAAATATTGGAAACACAAACAACATAAAAAAAGTTTGTAAACTCACCTTGACATAATCAATAAAACTCTCTTTGCTCTCTTCGGAAGAGGGTTTCCAATTATTTCCTTTATTTTGTATACGGGCTCTTGGTGGCAAAAGATTTGCCACTGGCACTGGATTAACGCTCGTGAATCTGATAAGAAATAACAACGCATAATAAAGTATATTAATAATTCTTTTATTATCATCTTTTCGAAAATTGACAATATGCCGCAATAACAATTTAGGTTTTATAAGAACTTACCATGCGATAACTCGGAATTTAATAAATTTATCAAACCTGGTGCTTTTTTTGATATCTTAAATTAATGATCCTAGCGAAATATTCGTCCCAGCATCCTAATAAAGCATTGCCACAGGCATACTGTGTTTTGGAGTCGTCTTCAATCTGGGAAAAAAAGTAGCTACATAAGAAAATGGAAGTATGCTTTTTATAGAACAATTTCTAGTTTTAAACTTAAAACTTACATGAATTTGAACATCATTAATTCTTAGTATTGGCCAATCATTTATATATTCTGCAACTGTTTTTTTGGATATATGATTTTCTTAAATTATTGCTTTCCAATGACGTAATACTTCGGACCACTGTTCAGAATTTGTTTTCAGCCAATCTAAGCTGTCTCTTATACTTCATCTAAAAAATAAGAAATAAAAGTAAAATATTAAGTGAAACTTGAACCTGAGACTTCTGTTTTGTTCTGGTTATCACAATCAGTACTGTTAATGTAATTATATATCCTTTGCAGATTTTTATATTTGTCAACTAATTTTCCTTTAGCAGCAATTGGTTTGTTACAAGCAGCTTTCCAACATATGGTACGTAATACGTAGATATTGTTTCGGTAGTGAACAATTCACAAATTTTTCTTGAGAGATTATCAAAATCTTCACTAACAAACCTAGAAAGTAAAACATTGAAAAAGAAGATTTATCTAGATAATTAACTTACTTGCTACTATCATTTATTGCTTCATTTATGAATATTTCGACTAGTAAATTTCTTGTTTTCAGACATAATTGTTTATGCTTGTTATAATAATTTAGAATATGTTTCCCTGGTGAAGTTTGTTCCAAGAAACTTTGTAAATTCAACTGGTATGTAGACCTAAACGCCCTTTTAACATTTTCTTTTCATCCGTCATATTTTGAAACGCTTCTTCATCAATTTGGTGTTCTAATTAAATAAATCGAAAAAAGACATTAATTTAATCACAATAATAGATACATAAGTAATTTAAAATAGTGTTAGACAAGATGTTATTTTACTACTACTTAATCCTATAATCTCAATTCAGTTTCACTATTTTCCTAATTGAGACAATAATCAATTTAAGTCGTATCGTTCGTAAGTTAAAAAATTATTGATATGCTATTTAAGCACCAACCTAGCATATTTTCCTAAAAATGACTATTAAAATATTAAAAATATGCACAAAACAGACCTATAACATCTATCATTCGGCAGCTCCAATACCCTCAACCCTATCATATTTCTTCTTTATTAATTCTGATTGATAGATTACCTAGCACAACCATAATGCAAGACATAACGTAACTTAAATCGTATAAGAAATTTGATTCCATTTATAATTTGCATAGGTAACGCACTTTCTTTATTTACAACATTTCTAATAATTCACATATCTTCTTCTAAAAATGGCCAAAATGATTGTCATTACACATAACCTAAATATGTACAACCCAGTAGCGTCGAACTATGTCAATCCTAAAATTCGACTACAATAAAATCGCTTGATATAATAATGCTATTTTATTCATATTATAATAAGAAACGTGGTCTGAGTTTTACTTTGGCAGCAAATGCGATGGTTCGCCCATATGAAATCTATTTTTTCCACTCAAAGTGCTTTCCATACAAGAAATTGATGTGCTCAGATAAAAGACGATTTTACCTCTAACTGCGTTTTTATATAAACTGTACTACAATAAAACACTTCTATCTACTTGATTTCTTTACCAGTTTAATATTAGAAAATAACATCGGCATTGATATTTAGGCCGCTGCAGTGTACATTGCTTAACGATTTTATAATAAATTACGGTAAATACAAACTTACCTTCAAAAAGAGGCACCATATCTTGGAACCCCATTCTATCAGTACATCTTTAATAATGTCATCGCCCATGATAACTCACTACACAAAAACACTTGACAAACACACGCAAGTACTTACTGTGTTAAGATGGCATGACAAAGCCTAGATAATGTTTCTAAATTCATTCTGGAAGAAACGTAATTCTTAAGCACATGCGCAATTTACAAGTGCGTTGAATTTACACTCCCTTAGTTAATTTAACCCATCATGTTGGTCCCTTTAACACTATTTCTTATTCACTGTGACGAATGTTCAAACGTTTATTTTAATCAAATGGGTTTGGTACATACAACTACTTACTTTTATGTAAATTAAACGGAAATTTTATTTGATTCATCAGGCAAATAATATTTATTGTCAGTTCAACCTAAAAATGTTAACCAAAAAGACATCGTTACTGGGACATTGCTGTTTATTTAAGTCAAACCAAAATATTCTTATATTAACGTTTCTATACGTAACCGAATGATTTTGGTTAATTTAACGTATTTCTTTCTCTATGTGTATATAATGGTTTGAGGGTGTTATTATTTTTATGTGCTATTTTGATGTTATATGGTAGAAGTATATTGTTTAATTTTTGTGATAAGTGATTGACAAATGGCAGAGATATATATTTCGTTTGGTGGTTGTTTTGTTGACTGTTTTTGGTATTATTGGTGTTATTATATATTTTGTGAATTTGTTGTGTAGTTATCTTATTAATGAATTTTGGAGGGTAATTGTTATTTTTTAAAATGGTTTTTGCTTTGTTAATGGTTTCTTTTCTGAATATTATATCGCTTAATTTTACTGCTCTATTTATTAGGTTACTTGCAATATTTTTTTTAAATGACATAGGTTGTGATGACTGGAAATTCAATACTCGGCCAGACGTAGTATCTTTTACAAACCATTTCGTTTTAATACTTTCGTTTTGGTGGATTAATGTTATGTCTAAAAAGTTTAGTGTGTTGTTTGATTCAATTTCTGTTGTAAATTGTATACGTGGGTGGTAGCTGTTGAACTGATCCAGGATAAGTTGTAGTTTTTCCAACGGGCAGGCTATGATACAGTCATCCACGTAACGTTTATAAAACGAGATGGAAGTGTCTAATTGTGGAACAATATTCTCTTCTAGGTCTTCAAGGACAAATTGTGCGATTATGCTGGATATTGGCGCACCCATAGCAAGACCAAATTTTTGCTTGTAAAATTTATTTTTAAATGAGAAATAGGTTGTGGAAAGAGTTAGTTCTATCGCTTTTATAAATTCTTCCAACGGTAATTCAGTGAATTGTTTTATCTTATTCCATTTCTTAATTATAAGTTTTTTAGCAAGATCTATGGGGATGTTGGTGTACATGGATTTTACGTCTAATGATACCAGTTTTTCATTATTTTTTAATTTAATAGTGTTTATAAAGTCTTTGAAGTCAAACGAGTTTTTTATATAATACCTATTTTGGTTTACGACGTTTTTAAGTATATTTGCTAGATATTTCGATAGATTATTGAAAGGACTTTGTATACAGGAAACAATAGGTCTTAGAGGGATATGTGTTTTGTGTAATTTTGGGAGTCCGTATATTTTTGGGCATTGAGAATTGTGAATTTTCAATGATATTGCAGTGGTGGGTGAAATAAGATTTTTCTTTTCCCAAGAGTTTATGAGGTTGTTGTTGTTTTTTTGATAGATGGTAGTCGGATTGGACTTTAAAGTTTCGTAAGTTGTTCTATCATGTAGTAATTCCAGCATTTTACTCTCGTATTGTGTAGTGTCCATAATTATTGTGCTATTACTTTTGTCTGGTTTTAATATTGTAATGTTGGGGTTATCCTTGATAAATTGCTTTGTTATTTTAATATCTTTGGTTTGAATCATCGTATCTGTATTAGCTGTCTTGGTATTTAAAAAATTCGATTGTTTAAAGTTTTGAATAGTATTACTTACTTTAGATCTAATTTCATTTTTTTGGTCATCTTGTAAATGTCCTATGGAGGATTCATATATATATATATTCATATATATATATATATATGTTGCTGTTCGCCTAAATTTCACCAATGGAAATATTAAAAAATTGAGAAAATGTTTTTTTCGTGAAAAAAAAACTGTTTACTACTTCTGAAAATTCAATAAAAGTGCTTTGGCGGCCAAACAATACTAGGTATGATGGGTAACATGTCCAAGGTACAAGAAGAAGTGGCAGAATAGGTTGCGGTTTTTGGGGATGGATGTGCTCAGGTAGTCCTAGAGAAATTGTTCCAATTCCGGGACGATTAACTGGTGAAGATTACAGAAATATTCTCGAAAGCATAAATAATATTCCTGGCCAGTGTGCGCATATCATTTCCAGATGATCCAATTTAGCTCGTTCACTATAACTCGCCTGTTCATACATCGAGAACAGTACGCAATTGGATAGAAAATAATTCCGAAGTAATATTAATTCCATGGCTTCCTAAATCACCTGATCTCAACGTTATAGAAAATCTGTGTGCGCTAATGGTTCGTAAATGGTCCGAACGAATAACAGATAATATTCGCACTGTAGAACATTTAAGCCTAAATGTATATAACGTGTGGTAGTTACGTGGTGGTCAATATTGTGAAAAACTTTTACATTCATTGCCCGTCAGATTAAGCGACTGTATAACTGCTAATGGTTACTACATAAAATATTAGTTTTCTTATTCTCTTCTTGGTTTTCAGACTAGGACCACGTCGTGATAGCTTACTCTACCGACGTTTTGTCATCAATCGTATGGGACATATTCAAAGTCATCGTTTGTTACTGCTGTTGCTGCTACACAGTGACTGGTCTATATAAACCATCCCAAAACAGAAAGTTTCCAGTCACTGTGAAGCAGCAGCAGCAGCAGCAGCAGCAACAATGAAAGACCCTGAAAAAGTCCCGTAGATTGGTGACGAAACGACAATAGACGAAGCCATACAGTCAGGAAACTAAGAAAAGAATACGGATAAAGACCGCGGAGCCAGACTTATTTTGTTTTCTTATTTATTTTTAGAAAATTTTTTGTAGTGGTTTACTTAATCATTTTCGGAATTTATTTCTTACATTCTTAAAAAAAATAATTGAACAGGGACGCACTTGTTGAAACTCTATGAAAATAATAATAAAAATAAAACACCGATTTTAAAGTTTCAAAATTTTAATTATATAAGTAAACCAATACACAGTTGTTTCGTCGCACAGCCACTTCATCAGGTGGATGAATAATGAAAAATTTACATTAGTGCGAGAAATTATATCCAATGTGGAAATAAAGTAACGGATAGAGCCATTAACTTCGTTAATATTCATTTTTTGATAAAAAATCTCGAAGGGGTATAGCGATATTAACTAAAGGAAAATTTTTTTATCGCATTTTTAGTTTCTTGCTTCATTTGTTTTTCATGTTATGACGTCACCGACTTTTTTTTTAAATAACAACCTATATTTTTTTTATTGATTTCGATAGTACTTTCAATTCTCTATCCAACGGTATAAAAAATTTAAATGTTATATTTAAAAAAATTGAGAAAAGGAGTCTTGAAGATCAAATATTAAAAATTCATTAAACGAATTTAGTCACGTAAATTTGATTGAAAAGTTGACAGAAAATTGGTTTTTATTATAAAAATGGCTTTTATTGTATATAATATAAGATTATTGAAAAATTGAACTGTAAATTTTCTATCTACTCTATTCAAAGTTAATATTCACATTAAAACTAAATTCATTAAGAAGGAAAAAAAATCTAACGATAACATCACACAAAAATAAGTACAGAAATAACACTTTTTAAATTACATTTCCATTAAGTGTTCAAAATAACGACCCTTAACCATCCGACAATACTCAAGACGATTATAAAACTCATTTCTCACATTCTGAATAGTTTGAGCTGATATTAATCGCTTTTCGTGTCGAATTCTGGGCTAAAATTAAGTTGTTCTAATTTAGAAAAGTGAAATAACACTTACTTTAATGTGTTACTGACAAATTATTATATTCTGACAGCTGCAACTAATGTTTTTTTGTTTTAGGCATCGGTAACTAAATTTACTTTGCCAATATAATGAATTTTTAATATTTGAACTTCAAGACTCCTTTTCTCAATTTTTTTAAAATATAACATTATAAATATTTTATACCGTTGGATAGAGAATTGAAAGTACTATCGAAATAAATTTAAAAAAATATAGGTTGTAATTTAAAAAAAAAGTCGGTGACGTCATAACATGAAAAACAAATGAAGTAGGAAATAAAAATGCCATGAAAATATTCCCTTTAGTTAAAATCGCTACACCCCTTCGAGATTTTTCTCAAAAAATGAATATTAACGAAGGTAATGCCTTTATCCATTACTTTATTTCCACGCTCTATGTACTAAACAAACATATTACAAATTTAAGAACAAAAGTGGGGAGTGACATAGGTTGGTTTGATCTTTTGACACTAACCCTGATTTTAAAATTCTAGAAATTTCTAATGATTCTAGGAGAACAAGTTTTATACTTTTGACTTGGATATGAAATATTTTAAAATTATTGTTATTTTCTATTACTATCTGGCTATATCTGACTATATTTTTAACTATTTCTATTATAAAAACTATTAAGCTGTCAATATGTCACTCTATATTTTTTGACAATATCAAAACTAAAACTGACATTCGAAAAGGTCTTTCAACAACAATAACAATTAAATAACAACTAAATAAATGTTCCATTCTTGTCCATTCCAAGGTACGTTCATTTATTAACATTTCTCCCCCTTGAAATCACAAAACATTTTCACCTTCAATTAGGCCAATTGGACAAATCTTTGATACTGATCTTCTGTAGGTCCCTGTATTTGTTTTAATGTCTACCACACGCACTTTCTGGTCTTTTCCTGGATAAACAGCAGTTATTCTTCCTAATGGCCAATTGTTTCTTGGTAACTGATTATCCATCAGTACGACTACTTCACCTACTTCTATATTTCTTGTTTCTTGCAACCATTTGGACCTAGCAGTTAGAGTAGGCAAATATTCCCTTACCCATCTGTGCCAAAATCTTTCTACCAACTGTTGGGCAAATCTCCATTGCTTTCTCAAATCAAATTTTTGTTCAAATATTCCTGGTGGTTTAACAATGCTCGATGTTCCGATCAAAAAATGATTTGGAGTTATACTTTCAAAATCATTTTCATTTGACGACACATAAGTCAGAGGTCTGCTGTTAACTATGTTCTCTGCTTCTACTAAAACTGTCTGTAAAACTTCTAATTTTGGAATTCTTTCCCTTAAAATAATCTTTAGTGTTTGTTTTACTGTTCGTACCATCCTCTCCCAAGCACCTCCCATGTGAGGACTTGCTGGAGCTATAAATTTCCAATCGATATTTTGTGCCAAACAATTTTTCTTAATTTCTTCATCATCTACTTCATTTAAAGCTTTACGCAGTTCTCTGTCTGCTGAACAAAGGTTAGTTCCATTGTCACTCCATATACAAACTGGTTGTCCTCTTCTTGCGATAAATCTTCTTATAGCTAAGATAGCCGAACCTGTATTAAGAGATTCCGCAAGTTCTAAGTGGACAGCTCTGACAGATAAACAAGTGAACAGTACACCATATCTTTTTTCATGTCTTCGGCCTATTACAACATCTATTGGCCCAAAATAATCAATTCCCACAAAAAAGAAAGCTCTTGGGGGTTGTTGTAATCTTTCTAATGGAAGCTGACCCATTTCCGGCATTATAGGCTTTGCTTTCTTAATTTTGCAAAAATTACAGCTATTTATTACTGAGGCTATAAGTTTCCTTGCTTGGGTTATCCAATATTCTTGTCTTATTTCATTAAGAACTAATTGTGTCCCTGCATGTCCATTTCTTTCGTGATATTCCCGTACAAGGAGCCGTGTAAAAGGGTGACTGTGACTTAAAATAATGGGTCGTTTTGTCTCCATCTTTAATTCGGGGCAGTTATCTATTCTTCCTTTTAAGCATATTAGATTATCATTTAAACATGGTGAAAGTGGGAAAAGCTTGCTATCTTTATTAACTGATTTTCCTTTTACTAGTGTCCTATATTCTTGACAAAAGGAGTCTTTTTGTGACTGAAGACACCAAAGTTTTTTCGCATTCTGAATTTCTGAACATGTTAAATATTTTTCTTTATCTGAAAAATATGGTTTCTTTTGGACTTGTCTTATGAATCGGAATACATAGGCTGTGGAATTCAATAGTTTTCTTAAAGATGAAAATTTTGATATGTCAGGTAGGTACGAATTTTTAATATTTTCTTCTGCATGACTTAAAAGGAGTATTTGCGATTCTTCAATGTAATTTTTGCTTAGATGATGCTCAATATTTTCTTCTGGCCAAAAACATGGTGACTGATACAAGAACTCAGGACCTTTTAACCATGGGCTTCCACTTCTAAGATCAGCTTCTTTATCGTCTCTTGTCGCTTCGTCAACTATATTTAATTTCGAAGGTACCCATTTCCATTGTGAAACGTCAGTGTTTTCTAAAATTTCTCCTACTCTGTTACTAACAAAAGACGGTAATTTCTTTGAGTCCGTTCGTAACCAATTTAGAACAGTCGTGGAGTCTGACCAAAATACAATTCTATTTATTTTAAGTGTATGTTGGTGTTGGATTGTTTTTGCCAAACGGCTTGCAAGTACTGCTGCTTGTAGCTCTAAACGGGGTATCGTCAGGGTTTTTAGTGGACATACTTGATTGCGAGACATAACTAATGAAATTTCAATTTTTTCTCCTACTTCAAATCTGAAATAAGCGACTGCTGCAAAGGCTTGTTTACTTGCATCACAAAACAAGTGTAGCTGTATATTTTTTACTTGAAAATAATTGGAAACATAGCATCTTTGAACTGTGAAGGATTTTATTTTCTCCAAACCATTAAGCCAAAGTTTCCATTTTTTATTTTGTGCATCTGAAATCTGATCATCCCATTTTATTCCACTTTTCCAAATATCTTGCATTAAGATTTTCGCTTTCACAATATAATTTCCAAGGATTCCTAATGGGTCAAACAAAGACATGATAACGCTTAACATTTCTCTTTTTGTAGGTATTTTTTTTCCATCTAAAATATTTTGATCTACTTTATGTAAGCTAATGCAAAAGCTTAACACATCTTCTTTTGGTAGCCATCTTAGTCCTAATATTCTTTGGGGTGCAGAATCTTCAAATATTTTTTCTGCCGTACGTAATTCTTCGGGTATATTTTGAAAAACTTCCTCCGAGTTAGAAATCCATCCTCTTAGCTCAAAACCGCCCATCTTATGGATAGCTATTACTTCATTTATTAATTTTGATGCTTTTTCTGGAGATTCTGAACTATCAATGTAGTCATCCATGTAGTGTTGATTAATAATGGCGTCAACAGCTTCAGGGTACACCTTTTCATATTCTAGGGCATTAATATTCTTGATATATTGGGCGCTGTATGGTGATGACACCGCTCCAAAAATCATCACCTGAACAACGTATGTCTCAAAATCGTTTGCCGGGGAATCTCTCCATATAATTCGTTGAGCATGCTGGTCTTCATCATTTATTTCAACCATATGAAACATCTCTCGTATGTCAGCTGAGAAGGCTATGGGCTTTTCTCTAAACTTTGCAATTACGCTGATAAGTGAATTAAGCAAATCTGGACCTTTGTATAAAAAATCATTTAGACATTTTCCTTCGACTTTTGAAGCAGCATCCATAACTAAACGAATTTTACCAGGCTTATTTGGGTTTACTACACCAAAATGAGGTAAGTACCATATTTTTTTGTGAGATTCTTCTTCTTCTTCAATAGATAGTTTTCTAATGTATCCTTTCTCTTTATATTCTTTTATTTTCTGAGAATAAGCTTGTCCGAAATCTTGATCTAAACTCATTTTTCTTTCTATAAACCTAAAGCGTTGAAGTGCTACATTTTTACTGTCGGGAAGTGTTTCTTCTGTATCTTTCCATAACAATCCTGTTTCCCATCTACCATTTTTTCTTCTTGAAATATTTTTTATTAAGTTTTCGGCTTCCTCATCTTCTTTTATTGATTTTGTGTCTTGATATTTTACCCCTAAAGATTCAATTGTAAAAAAATATTTTACCATATCGTGGAGATCTTCACTGTGAGCTTCGTCGTCTCGAACAAGGAAATTTACATAATGGTCTAATCTTCCTTTAAATTGGGCTACATTTCCGTGGACTATCCATCCGAGCTTAGTACGTGACAAGGCTGGGGAATTTTTGGGGCCTTCTATAAGTTCTCTGGTTGTTATCAGTTCCCAATAGTCCTGGCCAATTAGCAGTTTTGGTTTAATACTCTCAATGTTTGGAAAATTAATATGTTCTAAATGTTTCCAGTTGCTTTTAATGCGCCTTGAATCAACATTTTGTATGGGCAAATCTAAATCTTTTGAGGTATATATATTTTCCATTGGGTAAAATTTATCTCTGTCAATATTCGAAATGCTGAAGGACACTTTTCTTGATCTTGACTGTTTTGTTGTATGCTGGTCAGTCCATTTTAAGCGCAGAATAGTTTCTTCTCCGACCAGATTAAGTTCATTTGCCAAACTTTCATCAAGTAGACTGACAGTGGCACCATCATCTAATAGAGCATAAATTTCAATTTCAATTGTTTCTGTTCTTAAAATTACTGGAACAATTTTCAGTAACACTTCTTTTCTATAATTTTGTAATGTATGTCCCACTATATGATTTCCTGTTTCAAAAACATTTTCATTCTGTAAATTTCTTGCATCAGCTCTTGCTCTAGGTTCCGTTTTATTTGTTTTGAAGTGTAGAAGTTTATGGTGAATTTTTTGACAGTCATCAATAGTACACTTTCTTTTATTTCGGCAATTACTAATTCTATGGTAGCTTTTTAGACAACAAAAGCATACCTTATTTTCTTTGACTATTTTCCATTTATCTTCTATTGATTTTTCTATAAATCTTTTGCACATGTCTAAGTTATGATTTTCTTTGCATAAAAGGCATTTATTTTCTTGTTTATTTCCTGCTACAACTAAAGTCCTTTTAAAATTCGGATTTAGCTGTCTTTGTGATGACATGCTTTGAACGTAGCTAGCAGCATTGGCTTTTTCGTTTACCCATTTCTTAAAATCACGAAGTGAGTATTTACCTTTATTGTTCGCAACTTTCTCACCCCATGATAGCTGCATACCAAATGGTAGTTTCTGCATTAAGTCGTCCATTAACTGGGGGCATGACAGGTAGTTTTCCATACTGAGTGATTCAAAAGTCAGGACAAGATTTGATACAGTTTCCGAAAATTGGGTAAGTGCAACAAAATCATTGTTTTTTACGATAGGTAAGTTTTTAGCTTCACTTACCATGTTTCTGACAATAATATCAGGTCTGCCATATTTATTTCGTAGAATATCTATTATATCTGTGGCAGGAACCGACATGGAAATTAACAGACCTTGTACAGATCTAAGGGCATCACCCTTTAGGCTTTTTCTTAGCCTACAAATATTTTCTTCGTCTGATAGTCCTAGAGCTTTTGTTGTGTAGGTGTAATTACTATAAAAGCTTGGCCACTCCTTACCATTTCCCGAAAAAATTGGCAGTTCTTTATCTATTGTCTGTCTAAGGAGAATTTTTTCTAATCTGTCATCTTGACAAAATGTCTCCATTTCTAAATCATTTTTACTAGAATCTACTACATCTCTATGGCTGCTATTACAACTTTCTGTTTTTAAATCATTTTTGTTAGTTTCAAGCCAAGTTTTTACTTTCTGCAAACTACCTTGTTCCTCTTTTTCAAATATATTATTCCTACCTTCAGAGACTTCTTTCAGTCTTCCTCTATTTTCAACAAATTCATTTATTATCGAGTTTCCTTTGCTTAACTGTATTTGTAGTTCTAAATCTAAAAATTCTTTTTCTTTCCGAAGTCTTGCTTCTTCTAATTCTCGCTCAAATTTAAGTCGCCTTTCTTCTAATTGTCGTTGTCTTTCTTCTAAGTCTCGTTTATATTTAAGCTGTTTTTCTTGTAGTTCTATATTAGCTAACTTTTTCTGATGTTCTAACTGTAAACATAGTATTTGACTAGGTAACAATGAAGATTTTTTCGTACCTTTACTGCTTGAGGTAATTGTGCTATTAGGTTTATTTTTACTACTGGTACCTTTGTCATCATTACTTTTCATCATATTTTGCATTAAATGTTTTGAATGGAGTATAGAGGCATTACTGAACCCAAAAAAATCTTCGGTACTCTCTTTCTCATTCCTATTTTGTAAAGTTTCTCCTAAATTTGACGAATTTTTTCTGCTGTCGGACATGACATCATCTGACTTTCTCGATCTATTATCCATAATTCTTCTATCTGTACATCTATAGGGCTGAATAAAGTTCGTCGAAGGACCACAATGTTATTTTCTATTACTATCTGGCTATATCTGACTATATTTTTAACTATTTCTATTATAAAAACTATTAAGCTGTCAATATGTCACTCTATATTTTTTGACAATATCAAAACTAAAACTGACATTCGAAAAGGTCTTTCAACAACAATAACAATTAAATAACAACTAAATAAATGTTCCATTCTTGTCCATTCCAAGGTACGTTCATTTATTAACAATTATTGTTAAAAGTATGTTTACATTCTAAACAATAGTTCGCAAATGTAGAATCAGCTTTTTTATCCCGGTAACTTCTATTATGTTCGGACACTCTCTGGGCAAAGAATCTTCCAGTTTGATTTTTTGTCTGTTTTGTCCCTATTGTTACTTTCTTATACGTAATATAAGGAAGTCTTGTGATGACGAAAATTTTCGACCTCGAGATTTTTGCAGATGTCCACGTTTTGAAGTCCCCTGATACCGAAAAAGTGGTTTTTAAAAATGTCTGTGTGTTTGTCTGTCTGGCTGTGTGTCTGTGTGTGACCACGATAGCGGTCAAACCGCTGTAGATATCAATTCCAAATTTTGTATTTACGTGTCTAATCTCCCTCTTGAGATCTAATTAGTTTTTCAGTAAAATCGGTAGACCGGAAGTAGCAGTTTACTTCAGTAAAAAAATTAAATTTTGCCAATATTTCGTCTACTACTAAGTTTAAACAAATTTATAAAGATTTATATGTACTTAAAATTAAAATTGAGAACAATTTTATTTAAAAAGTTTTTCGAAATTTCTACCGGAAGTCTTTTACTCCTATCGAAAATCAGTTTTTTCCGAATATTTCGCAAGTCATGCTTTTTAGACAGATACGTTACGGGTAAAAAAGTATTTAGAATATAATTTTCAATATCTTTTGTATAAAAAAAATTTCAAAATTCAGGCTGGAAGTACCACTTTTACTCTTATGGAATAGCGATTTTTTGTGAATATGTCGTAAATTATGCATTCTGTATATATTTATCAAGAGTACAAAAGTATTTAGTACTAGATTTGCAATATTTTTTGTATATATGAAATTTCAAAATTCGGACCGGAAGTACTCTTTTACTCTTAGGGACTAGCACTTTTTTTTCGAATATCTTGCAAAGTATGCATTCTATAGCGATTTATTGAGAGAATAGAAGTACTTAGAATAGGATTTTGAATAATTTTTGTGTAAAAAAATTCTTAAAATTGTATAGTTTGAAACGCTCATACGTATAAGAAAGTCGTGTGGTGGCCACACCTCATTTTCTTTTACTTTCTTATACGAAGTATAATTTCTCGCACTAATGTAAATTCTTGATTATACATCCACCTGATGAAGTGGCTATGCGGCGAAACAACGCTGTAGGGGTTTACTATAATTAAAATTTTGAAACTTTAAAATCAGTGTTTTATTTTTATTATTATTTCTTTCATTCTTGTTTTTTAGAATATATTATTTATTGGTTGTATTTCTTTAGTTCATTATTATTAGAATCACTAGATAATTTTATTGTAATATTTGAGTTTTTGTCCCACATACTTGCTTAATTTGACACTTATATGTATTCACTGTATATATGAAAAACGTTTCTATAATTTTATATCTTTTTCATAAGTTGGAACGAACAAAACAGTGACAATTTGTTACATTAAACATATTTTAATTTTAAAAACCATTTTCTTTTTAGAACTATTTGTCAGATTTGGTTTCAGTTACTAATTAACAAGATTGATGATTATTATAGCTATAATAAATAAAACAACTATAATATTTAAAACGTTAAAATAAGAATAATTAAAGTTGATTATGTGTTTATTATCTATTGATATCAACCCACATATCCACTGCTCCTGTAAAATTCTAAAATACTCCTTCATATACTTATATTGCAGATATTGAAACATGTTTACCTTTACTTGTCATATTCATATACAAAGATTACAAGGCGTATATTATATATATTATATGATTATAATCCTTTTTCGCATACCTGAAAAAGACCGATACGTTTGTCAGGCGAAAAGAAGGAAGGTAGTTTTGATATTTACGTGTTTAATGGGGGAGACATTAATTCTGTCAGGCACTGTACAATCGGTGTAGTAAAAGTGGTTCGTAAAGTGGATTAATATAATTATACCCGTTTTAGAAATATTGTCAGCTGGATGATCATTAGGTTATATTAACCCTTTAATGATGTTTGCACATACGGAAAGCAAACAGATTTATCAGCAAGTAAAGAATTTTTAACCATTCCAATACGTTTCTTTTTGCATTAATAGATTGTTTCCTAAATTTTACCGTGAGTCATCATTACCTGATATAAAGAAGGCAAAATGAATAAGTTATTAATATTCAACCGCTTCACG
This sequence comes from Amphimallon solstitiale, assembly GCA_963170755.1. Classification (NCBI taxonomy): domain Eukaryota; kingdom Metazoa; phylum Arthropoda; class Insecta; order Coleoptera; family Scarabaeidae; genus Amphimallon; species Amphimallon solstitiale. The sequence goes on along the minus strand of OY720680.1, from coordinate 76,296,205 downwards.
AATATAAGCATATAATGTTAACAATTATATTACCACAATTTATAGATCAAAATCGCCACGACTACGAGGCAACGAGAATATGATCATAAGTAGACAACGGTAGGAATCCACAAAGAGTACTTGCAATTAGTAATAGCTTAAAAATTGCACATGATCACAAAAAACGAAAACAGATAGTAAAAGTAGAGCATCAGGCAATTAAAAATCAAGAAATAAAAAAAAACAGAAAAGAACATTGAAATGTTTATAACTTTGTTTTGGCCGCGAAAATAATTAATGCATGTGTTAAGGACACTTCCCATTTTGAAAGTACCGTAAAAAAACACAAATTACGTTCAAATACACATTTATTTAAGTTCGGTGTGCGCCGATATGTCGGTGCTCGGTTTAAATTCGATAATATCTAATACCTCTTTTGTGGGGATATTGGTAAATAAGTTCATAACATCAAATGACAAAAATTTAGCTTTACTATGAATTTTTAAACCAGAAATTTTATGTATGAAGTGTAATGAGATTTTAATAGAATATTTAGATATAAACTTTGTATGATCTTTTATAATGTTAATTAATTGCTTACACAAATTTCTACAAGGGGTCTGATTAAATTACATAAAAATGATTTACTTATTAGACGTGTAGTTTCATATGTCAAAGCCCCTTGTAGAAATTTGTACGAGGAGCTACTTCTTGCCAAGCCGGTCCGCGACTAGTACCTTTCCAAACCATCAATGAACCAAGGTCTTCATCAGCTTCTTGATCGATCTGCAAATTGTCAGGTTGCCACTGATCGTCAACCACGGTAGTTCTGAATGTGTTGGCCGATTTTTCTTCTAGTCGGTTGCTATGGTTGCAGTCTTCTGGACGTGGTCTCCTTGCAACAGCAATTCGCGCTATTGGTTTTGAGGCTCTACGATACTGGGTCGACGATTGCCTCTTCTCATCGACCCGTTTCAGTTTCGCTGCTCCGCTATGGTTTTCTTGGGCTCCTTCCCGCATTTACTATGCACATGGCCCATTTCCATTTCCATTTCCAATTCCAGCATCTTCTCTTAGGTTGCACCTGATTCACTAATCGTCGGACTACCTGTTCCAGGTGTGCATGCCCATACTTCATCTCAAGACGATTGATTAATTTAAGGTAGTCTTGACACTTCCGGACGTAAGGTCTGCAGAATGTCACTGGCCTCTCTTCTTAACGACACAATCAGAGCAGTAGCTTTCTCCGGGGACGTCCATCCATTTGCTCCTGCAGCGGCTTCGATGGCCCCAGAAAATTCCTGTCTCCCATTCGATGAATTCTTTTGAATGTCCTCCTTAAAAGTAGTCTCGAGTTGTTTTGAATTATTTGCCATTTCATCTTTTAGAGTCTCGAATTGTTTTGCAATTTCATCTTTTAGAGTCTTGATTTGTTTTGCAATTTCATCTTTTAGAGTCTTCATATTAGTCTCGAATGGTTTTGAATTATTTGTCATTTCATCTTTTAGAGTCTCGAATTGTTTTGCAATTTCATCTTTTAGAGTCTCCGTTATTAAGCTTAGATCAATCAGCATGTACTTGAAACAAATATTTCTCGGGATCCTTACCTTCATTTATTAAGGCCTGGAGAATTGTTTTTTTTCCAGACGTATCTGCGTCCCTTTCTTCCAATTCTGCCCTTAACTCGGAGACCATTAATTCTTCCAAACGTTTGGTAGCCATTTATTTATTTTTTTTGCACTTATTGTTCATCCCACTTCTGACACCAATTTGTAGCGTTTTCGGGTTCGCAATAAACAACTCGTACAATGTTTTAAAACTGTCTGTATATTTATGCACTTAAAACTAATCACAATATAAAAATATAAAATAAATGTAACGCACTTAAAATTACTACGAATAAATTAACACACGTATTTATTTCTATCTGTAATATTTATGTATTTCCATTCACTACTATTTATATGAGTAATATTTAGGTAATAAAACTGCACCTCTTATATTTATTTTAACTGTTCAACACCGCGCGCCACTACTATTGAATGAATTAATTCTTTCTCGGCACCGGCCGCTTTTTATATCGACACACAAGACTCTGGAAACATTCGCGAAAACTCTATCTTTCTCTCGATGTTTGTAGAACATACGACAGACCTTCCGTCGCCCACACATTATACACATGTGGATGATTTATGACTTTTTTTACGGTGCGTCGCGCCAATGTTTATTGTTCTATTTTTTTGCGGACTTGTTTTCGTTACAATATCCTTTGAAACAAACAAACAGCACATACCCGTTCTTTAATTTACTCTAAAATGTCTAGTAAACATTCAGTACATTATTCTACCCTTACGTATATCGGAAAACCTTCAGACAGAATTAGCAAATTAATTTAAAAAGCCACTAATGATAAAATAGCTTACAAAACTAATACTACTTTAGAATGTTTTTTAAAAAATAATAATGACAAAACAAGCAAAAAATCAAACTCGGGGGTATATAAGTTAACTTGTGCTTGTAACATGTCTTATATTGGCCAAACTGGAAGATCCTTTGCCCAGAGAGTGTCCGAACATAATAGAAGTTAATGGGATAAAAAAGCTGATTCTACATTTGCGAACCATTGTTTAGAATATAAACATACTTTTAACAATAATTTTGAAATACTTCATATCCAAGATAAAATTAAAGAACGTGATGTCCTAGAATCATTAGAAATTTCTAGAATTATAAAATTAGGTTAGCGTTAAATGATCAAATCAACCTATGTCACTCCCTACTTTTGTCCTTAAATTTGTAATATGTTTCCAGTATATAATTTCTCGCACTAATGTAAACTCTGCATTATTCATCCAGCTGATGGAGTCGCTGTGCGACGAAACAACGTTGTAGTGATTTACTATAATTAAAATTTTGAAACTTTAAAATCAGTATTTTATTTATATTATTATTTATATACATATATTAATATACGATGTATCTCACATTTAGATTACAGAGCTTGTATATTAAATAAGAATAAACTCCAAACATTTTCTTTTTATTTATTAAAAGATTCATAAATTCTATGTACAGATTCATTCAATTTACAGCACCATATTTCTAGGTGGGTTGGATTCTTGCTATACAGTGTGTCCAGATTTCGATGCTCACCACTGTATATCGGTTATTAGAAGAGATAGAGGAACGGTTAAATGGGGAATGTTTTGCAGAATTCAATGCTGGCCTCAAATCTCATTTCAAATTCATTCGGACTTCGAACTAACGCCTAATGCGATCGTTTTTAAACTCTAACATTGTTCAGACATTTTTTTAAGGCAAATTTTTTGGTGTTAACAGTAATCCCCGATTTTCATTTGTTTCCAAGTTCTTAGCGCTATATTTTGTTTTTCTTATGGCGGCCATATTGAATTTTTGATTAGTTAGGTAGTCCTTAAAAATAGCTTTTCAATAATGTACAACATGCCTAATAAATCTTTATTTACACGAGAGATATGAACATTTGAATAAAATTTCACTCTAGTACGGAATTAGTTGGCAATGAAATTAAATGGTAGAGTAAAACAGACGATAAATAGATAAATAAGCTCAGCCATTGTTGACATGTCAAAGTGCAGTGCAGTTGGTGGGAGATTTAGAACTTTGTGTTGTAATTATTGATCAGTAATTACCGTTAAGCATTGAGAATAGATTAGATAAGAACTGATAATGGCACATACATTTTCAAATGAAGAAAGGGTTGATATGTTAGAAGTTTATTTCAAAGCAAATAGAAACTCTGAAAATGCTTGCACAAATTACGCTCAGCGTTTTCCGGAAAGACCACAATCACACCGGACAATTTTTAACAGAATAATCAGAAATTTAGTAGACTATGGAAGTTTCGAACAAAAAAGACCCAACTATCAAGTTAACAATGCTAATGTACGTCAAAATAATATTTTGCAAAATGTTATAAACAATACAAGTACATCAGTACGTTGAGTGGCTCGAGAAACTGGAATTCCGAAATCTAGTGTTCATGGAACGTTGAGGAAAAACAAATACCACTTATACAAACCAACAAATGTACAGGGTTTAAGCGATAATAACATCAGCGAAGATTACAATTTAGGTGGTATCTACAAAAATGTGAAGATGATACTGATTTTCCTAGTAAAATACTTTGGACAGATGAAACACCGTTTACCAATTGTGGAGTGTTCAGCAGGCATAACTATCATCACTGGTCAATTGATAATCCACATTTGGCAAATCAAAGAAGGTTTCAAATTCGATTTGGTTTTAATCTCTGATGTGGTTTGATTGGTACGAACTTTTATTGACAACTTCTTTGTTGTTTGAGTTTTTGTTTTTTCATTTTAGATAATCACTTAATAGGTCCTTTCATCTTTGATTACAATTTAACTGGTAATAGATATTTAGAGCTACTAACGAACGAGATAATGCCTGCCGCAAGACAAATTATTAACCCTCAAAACATGCAAAACGTCTGGTTTCAGCAGGACGGCTGCCCTGCCCATAATGATCGTCACCTGCGACATTTTTTGTGAGAAAATTTCAATGAGAGAGTTATTTCAAATAATTCACCAGTACAATGGCTTGCGAGATCGCCCGACCTTACCCCCCTTGATTTTTATTTGTAGGGTGCCACTAAAAATGAAGTATTTAATTTTGAACCATCAGAGAATCGGGAAATTTTAGAACAACGAGTGCTGGATGTGCTGAAGATCATTAAACGAAGACACACTACGTAGAGTTTGTAACTCTGTTAAAACAAGGTACCAAAAGTGTGTGGAGTAGAATGGTCGCCATAATGAACAGTTTATTTAAGTAAATCTGAACTTTTAATTTCGTATTAGAGTGAAATTTATTTTACATGTTCATATCTCTCCTGCAAATAAAGATTTATTAGGCAAGTTGTACATTATTGAAAAGCTATTTTTAAGGACTATCTAACTAATTTAGAATGCAATATGGTCGTCATAAGAAAAACAAAAGATGGCGCTAAGAACGGGGCAACAAATGAATTACTTATCAATAATTACTACACAAAGTTCTAAATCTTACACCAATTGCACTGCACTTTTACATGTGACTAATGACAGAGCTTATTTATCGTCTGTTTTACACTACCATTTAATTTCATAGCCAACTAATTCCGTATTAGAGTGAAATTTTATTCAAATGTTCATATCTCTCATGTAAATAATGATTTATTAGGCATGTTGTACATTATTGAAAAGCTATTTTTAAGGGCTATCTAACTAATTAAAAATCCAATATGACCGCCATAAGAAAAACAAAAGATAGCGCTAAGAACTTGGAAACAAGTGAAAATCGGGGGTTACTGTTAACACCAAAAAATTTGTCTTAAAAAAGTGTCTGAATAATGTTAGAGTTTAAAAGCGATCGCATTAGACGTTATCGAGTTATTGACGAGAATTGAAATCGGCAAATATTGGTTTTTTTCAAAATATCTCAAAATTGTAAAAAGTCGGAATGAATTTGAAATGATATTTGTTGCCAGCATTGAATTCTGCAAAACATTTCCCATTTAACCGTTCCTCTATCTCTTCTAATAACCGATATACCAATGGTGACCATCGAAATCTGGACACACTGTATACATAATTGTTCTATTTTCTTCCTCCATTCTTCTTCTTATTGGGCAGTATGTAGGATCTCAGATAAAAGTCTCCAAACATGTAAAACATAAACATGTTCTGAGGAATAATTATAAACGAGGGCCATTTCGGAAAAGAACACTCATTATTGAGCAGTAAAAATATATGCATTACAATATTAATTCCAAATTGTATCTAAAATAGGAATATTCGTTTGAAAAGTTCTATGCAATAGCATTTATACTACTATACTTACCAGTTGAAGATGTGTTATCTGTTTTTTAAACCATAAATTGTTACGGTACGACTTGTCCAGCACACTCAGTAAATAATAACTGTACATTGCTATATGTACAACACCATTTATATATGGTAGGTAAGCACCACTTCCACCTGGAATAAATTTAACACCAATCCATACCGTAAATACCACCATTACATGATGATACGTGTGTAAGAATGATACTTGATGATAGTTTTTCCTTAGGACGAAAAATACCTAAAAAAAAATAATCATTATGGTAATAATAATAAAGTGCAAAAAGTAATTCTACTGTACAACGATCTAAGTAGTAATCTCAGGTATTCAGTTGGGGAAAGCATTAAGGACAACTCTTTTGTTTTACTTATATATATATATATTGTTTTTCTTACAATGTTAATTTATTACATTTTATGCAAATTAATAAATCCAAATTATAATCAAATTATTAAATCATTTAAAACCAAAGAGAAACACCATTCATCAGACGAGGCTAGATATGTGTCATTGCAATAAAACGTTGCTAAACAAAACCTATCAAATGTCTACGTCCAATTTCAATAAAGGGAATCGTTTGTTTTTAGAGACGAACTCGATTAATAGAAACTGCAACTACCCTAATATTAATTCAGACACTCTGAACTTGGACATCATTAGCATTTAGCATATTTCAGTAAAAAAAGATCTTGACCTTGTAACTATCATGTACACAATTACAGCTTATCTGTTAACTTCTGTGACTTCCTGTTGGTTCATAGGCAGAGTGAAACGCAGGTTTAGTTTATACGTATAATAAGTATCAAAATACAAATGTTATAATACACTAAATAGATAAAGAATCGGAACAACATTCACGCACCATGCTCGTAGCTTGTCACTTACTTATGTATGTCTTCCCATAATTCAACGGGGTGTCTTCGCATTGCGCCGTCTCTACCGTACCCCTTCTGACGAAATCAGTCCGTAGAAGCGCCAATACCCAAAATCTCCAAACATTTCAGGTGTTGTTCGGTCTTCCTAGGAATTTGGTAAGAACATCAGCTCCCATCTCTTCCGTAGGTGTATGGCGTATCTTGAGTCTGTTATTCTTGAGGGCTTTTCTTATGAAATGATGACGTATGTTAATATGCTTTGACCTTCCATGAAAGATAGGATTCTCGGCCAATTCCTTCCAATTCTTCTACATTGAACTCACCGAGCAACTTCTGTAGGTACATGGCTTCTTTAGCGGCTTCAGTCAATGCCATGTAATCTGATTCGGTTGACGAAAGAGCTACTGTACGTTGCAATCTTGATTCCAAACTTATAGGTGCACCATTGAGAATAAATGCATAACCAGTACACGATTTTCTATCTTCGATACATCCTGCCCAATCCGCATCTACATATCCCTATTATTGGTCTGTTGCTGAATTTATATGTCAATCCAATATTGATCGTTCCTTTCAGGTATCTCAGTACTCTCTTCGCAGCCTTCCAATGCTGTATACCATAGCAATTATTAAATTGACTCAAATAGTTTACTGCGTCGTAGGTTATATCAGGCCTGGTGTAAACTGATAGGTAAGTAAGAGCACCGATTAATTCTCTATATGGAACGTCGCTTTCCAACTCATCGTTCGAGTCGCTTTTGCCCTTAATCAACTTAAGATTTCTCTCCATTGGAGTTCCGATCGGTTTACAATCATTCATGCCGTATCGTTTCAGTAGTTCATTAATATATCCTGATTGCTGTAAATTTACTTTATTCTCAGACTTCTTGAACTCTATGCCCAAACAATAACTGACGTCTCCTAAGTCTTTTATCTCGAATTTGGTTTTCAAGTAATTTCTTAGGTTAGTTATGTTACTTTCATTTTTAGATGCAATTATTATGTCGTCGACATAGGTGACTATCAAGGTGAATTCTTCCCCTTGCTTGACATGATATAAACATGGATCTGAGGTTGTCGGCTTTGCACCATAATCTCGCAAAGTACCATCCAGTTTATTATGTCAGCTTCTTCCAGACTGTCGAAGACCATACAATGACTTCTTCAATTTGCATACCATGTTCCCTTTCTTCAGGTCTTTTAATTGTTCCCTTGCACTTCTTCCGATGGGGGAATTCTTCTCGTGGTCAGAAATTATTTCCATAATTTCTATTATAATCATGGGCGGTTCCATGAAGATCCTTTCCTCCAAAGTTCGATTAAGGTAAGCGGTAGTCACGTCAAATTGTCTCATTGACATCCCATGACCAGCGGCTAGAGCGCTTACCAATATAATTGAACATAATGGAGCAAATGTTTGATTAAAATATACTCCTGGTTGCTGTGCAAATCCTTGTGCAACTAGACGAGCTTTACGTTTTCCCAGTTTTCCATCAGTAGTATACTTATCTCTTAGTACTATGCGACTTCCAATTATTTGCTTGTCAATTGGTCTTGGTGCGAGTTTCCAGGTGTCGTTCTTTAGTATAGACTTCATTTCTTCCACCATTGCTTCGAACTATTCATCCAAATCTGAACCTTCAATTGCTTGTCTTAGAGGAACTTCTGATGTTAATGCCCAATTATCCACTTCAGTAGAGTTGACTTCCTCCATTTTCATCTTGTATGATTTGCTGGGTCTTCCTCTAGATCCGGTTCTTATGATAGTCGGTCTTCCTCGTCCTCTTCTAGTAGGTCGCTCAGGTAAGGATGCATCTTCCCCTGGTTGGATTTCTTCCACATTCTGACGTGTTGGTACGTCTTCAGCGTCTATGGTATGCAATATGGGCAGTACACCTTCTTCACTGATGTCAATCATATCTTCGGGAACAAATTCTTCAAAATTATTCTGTGATAATTCATGGTTTTCCAAAAAACGCACATCTCGAGATATTTCGATTTTTCTTTGGCTTGTTACCCAGATTTGGTGCCCCTTCGATTCCTCTGCGTAACCCACAAATATTCCTTCTTTGGCTCTGTGTTCAAATTTTCCTCTTCCAGGTTCTCTGTTTAAGATGAATACTCTATAGCCAAATTCTTTGAAATAAGTTATATTCGGTTTTCTTCCTGTCCATGCTTCGTATGGAGTGATTCCATTTAAAGTTTTAGTTGGACAACGATTTCAAATATAGCTAGCAATGTTTACAGCTTCGGCCCAGAAGGAAGGAGGCAATCCAGATTGTAAAAGCAAACATCTTGCAGTGTTCAAAAGGGTTCTATTTATCCTTTCTGCAATACCATTTTGCTCTGGGTTATATGGAACGGTTAATCGCCTGGTGATGCCATTTTTCTTCAAGTGCCCCTGGAATTGGTTACTAGTGTATTCAGTTCCATTGTCGGTTTGTAGGCACTTGACTTTCCTTTGCTTCTGTTTTTCGACCATAGTGATGTACTCTTTTGTCTTCTCGAGTACTTCCTGTTTTGTGTTTATGAATCTTACTTCACACCATCTTGAACAATCGTTAATAAATTCTTCAAAATATTTTGCCTTGCCGAGTGATTCGACTCTCATTGGTCCACATACATCGGAATGTATAATTTCTAATAATTCTGTTTTTCTGTCTGATTTCTTTGGAATTGCTGTTCTGGTCATTTTTCCTTCTAAACAAATATCACATTTAATATTTTCTTGAAGTTTCACAGATTCAAGACCTTTGACGATGTTTTTGTGTTTAATTTCTATCAAGTTTTTTTCATTTAAATGACCTAAACGTCTATGCCACATCTTTGTTTGATCTGACGATGATTGTGCAGAAGATGCAGAATCCACAACCAAATCAGAATTTTTTTGTTTATGTTCACGCACATAATATAATTCTCCGATGCGATCAGCTACTATCTTTACTTTTCCGTCCGTTCCGAATACTAACGTTTCATGTTTTTTGAACAAAACCCTAAAGTTGCTATTCGTTATTTTTGAAACTGATAGTAAGTTCGCGCGCAAGTCCGGCACATGTAACGCACCGCTCAACGTAATGTTTTTTATTTCACCGCAAACATCTGTCGTAATCGTGGCACTTCCCTTCGCAACAATTTCTGCTGATTCACTGTTCGCTAAATTCAACCATCCCCGGTCGGTATTTTCAATTTTTAAGAAATTATTCGCACTTTTACAAATGTGAGACGTCGCGCCACTGTCTAGACACCATTTCGTGTTTTTATTTTCGGAAAATGATTCCTCAATATTTAACGCGCATAAACCAACGTTTGGACACTTTTTTCTGGCTTCACTTTCCTCTATTATTTTAATTTTAAGTGTCTCAGGTGTTGGCAATTCATCGCGGGACTCGATAGTACATCTAATATTTTCGTATCTCGGAGGCAGATTGTATAATAACATGATAGCAAATAAATCGTTATTTATTTCCGCTTCCATCTCCCTCAATTTATCTACGATATCAAAGAATTTAGATATGTGTGTACGTACCTTTTCACCTGATTCCATCTCATTTAATGTTAACTGTTTTAATAGAGTTACTTTCCGAGCTGGTCCTTTTGACTGATAAATTTCCCTTAATTTCAGCCAAAAATCTCAAGGGAACAATTAAAAAACCTGAAGAAAGGGAACATGGTATGCAAATTGAAGAAGTCATTGTATGGTCTTCGACAGTCTGGAAGAAGCTGACATAATAAACTGGATGGTACTTTGCGAGATTATGGTGCAAAGCCGACAACCTCAGATCCATGTTTATATCATGTCAAGCAAGGGGAAGAATTCACCTTGATAGTCACCTATGTCGACGACATAATAATTTCAGCCAAAAATCTCGTGACGTTTTAGATCCCTTTATTTGTTTTAATTCCGATGGACTAATCGACAATATAATATCCGATTTAGCTATACTGTCGTTACGCATCCATGTGTTTATTGTTTCTTCGGAATCACCTGCTTCTAGGCACGGTTGCTTCGCATCTCCGTTCACATATGTCCACTTATCATTCTTAATTAATAAGGCTTTCATCTGTATCTTCAAAGTGTCGTAATTCTCTTTATTTAGCGTATCGATGCGCACTAAGTTAGACGAACTCATTTTCTCACGCCAACGAATACACAACAACAAAAACAAAACACTTGTTTACTTTTCCGTATTGTCGCACTGTGTTTATTTCCTAGGCCATAATCTGTTAGTTCATAGGCAGAGTGAAACGCAGGTTTAGTTTATACGTATAATAAACGTCAAAAAACAAATGTTATAATACACTAAATAGATAAAGAATCGGAACAACATTCACGCACCATGCTCGTAACTTGTCACTTACTTATGTATGTCTTCCCATAATTCAACGTGTTCGCATTGCGCCGTCTCCACCATATACTAAGCCTTCCCCTGTTTTTCGTTATGCTGATGATTTGAAAATTTACTTCAACATTTCTTCGCACGATGATGCACTATTATTGCAAAAAGATCTTGATGTTCTTTACCAGTGGTGCATTGACAATAGGGACTTGGGTGTATTATTTATGTCTTGCTGGGTCCATCTTGATATTCCTAATGTAGCTCTAGACACTTCGACGATACCTCTGTCCCTAAAGACTTTATTTTTTTTTGTGGTAATTAAACTTGAATATTGCTCTGTTACTTGGTCTCCTAATTATATTCGCTATCAATTATCTTTAGAAGAAATACCAAGTCGCCTCCTAAAATATCTTTCTTTTAAGATACAAAGTGTCTATCCTCCATGCGTTCTCTTGCTGCACACAGAGGCTTCTATGCTGCCCGATTTGTTTGGAAACTTGTCAACAATAAAATTGATAGCCCTATGTTACTATCTCGCCTTAATTTCTTTATTGCTAGAGCATCTTCACGTTCTCTAGTTACTTTTACTATTCCGACTTCACGATCGAATATTCTCTTATTCACCGTCATACAATATGTCACGATATGGGAATACACCATATGAGGATATATTTAATGACAAAGTTAATCACTTTCGGAAACAATTTTAATTCTGATTTCGGTTTCAGTCGTACCTCTAATGTTTGTCAATTGCTCTCGCTTTTGTATTTCTTTATATGTAGCATTTTGACATCAATTTAATGTTTGCTTCTTTATTATTATTTTTATTGGATTGGGTTTACAAGAGGAAAAAAATTCTTATTTTTGATTTTACAATAAAATGCTAAGGGAATTAAATTTTATGCTTCATTTCAAATTGTCAAATCTGTAATTAGAATTTAAATTCCACTTACGTATGTTCCAAAAATTTTGTTATTTTCTTTGTAACTTATTTTTTTGTTATTTTTTTTTAATCGCATTTCATCTTTTATTTTTTGAGGTGGAAGGCTTTGACTTCAAAATTACTATCTATACCCCTACAGATATATATTGTAGTGTACCCAGCTTTAATTAAAATACCAGTTAGTACATATTTGTATTTCTCCAACAATTAGTATTATTATTATTATTTGTCTTTATTTGCACTTCCTTACTGTATGTAAGTACTTTTTATAGTCAATTAATAATAATTTTTTTTATCGGTGACTTAGTAACTGTATTTTTTTTTTATAAATGAAATTGTCAATATAGGGCATTATCTTTTCTGAGAAAGGCAAAAGTGTTTTGGATGTTTTTAAATTCCAATATAATGGCAATTCATGGCTGCATTTGGGGGGTATTTTTCTTCTTATAATTGCATTTAACAGCAGCTTATAATTTTTTTATCCGACATATTGGTATTCGAAAATCAAATTAAGTGGACGGTAATGTGTTTTATAAACATCTTATATAGGATCCCCTAATAGAAGGACCTGACTGGTACTTTCTACAGAAATTTGGTGAAAGTTAAGTCGTCTCAGATATGGCAACGAAGAGAGTAATGTTGTCGCGTTAGAAAGTGATTGATAGTTCAGAGACTACAGATTCAAGTTTGTGGGTTTCTGCTTTTTATTTCATATTAGAAATTTTAAATATCCACTGTATATAATATACTTTATTTGCAAAATAAGTTCTTACAGTTCATTTACCATATACAGTAGTTGTGGTTGTGCGAAATTCCCGAAAGTGTTTCCAGCATATCGTTTCCTGGGTAATATTCGTCAAATATTGCGGTAGGTCTTTGAAGGCAGCTTTCCAGTTCCGCTTATCGTCCTTGTTAGACACGCACTTCAGGAACGCCTTGATTCTTCCGGCGTATTTTTCTTTGGATATGATCCTTTTCGGGTCCGGTAGCGGTGCTTGCCTTCCTGAATCGGCCATAGCCGTTCCGTTTCAGCTCAGAGTCGTCGCCGATGCCCTGAAAGGCAGATTGTAAATCGCTGTTTGAAGACAGTTTAAGATCGGTGCTGCTGTAGATATCTCGGAGGACTAAATGATCTCTATTCGAAGGCTGACAGTCGAATGAAATGTTATTGTGATAGAAGTTCTTTAACATCGTCCAATTTCTATGTTTTATTATTTGTTTGTAGTTTGATATGTTATTTGAGTCCAAGCTAACTCAATAGGTTGCAATTTATAATGTAAAGGTCGTAACTTTAACATAGTTTTATTATAACTCTTAGCAAACACATCTGTTATATGTCCCTTATAATTCCTTTTATTAAGACGAATCAAATGAAGCAATTTAAATCCAACAATATTTGCATCATAATTAATATTTTTGAAGGTTTTTTGATGTTTTTGTGCAGATTTTAATACCATTTTCTGGTAATACTCTTTCATATTTTCACGTTCATCTAATCAGTTTTCTCACATTCAAAAAGTAACATATCATTATCGACAAACCCAATTTGATATCCGATGTTTAAAGTTAAATCCTCCTTTTCTTACACTATTAAGTAGCTCTGTAGTTATTTCTTCATGAAAGCCCTATCGTTGATTCATGCTACTATTATCTATCCAAACTTTTTCCATTGTAAGTGCTTCGGATAACCGTGTTCATTGAAATAATAAATGGGACGATATTGGCGTCTGTTGCCCTGTATTAACATTAAATACCTTAGTCCCGTCTAACTGTATCGTCACGTCCGATATAAGAGCACTTCTTGTAAGTTTCTGCATATATCTGCAACCACACATTATATTATACCACTAATATTACAATTTCCAAATGCATCATACAAAAGAACGACGTAGTAAAACTTCCTACATTTTGTGGTAATTAAAATATACTGACCTGTAATGTGCTTTTATGAGCTTTCTACAACTCATCTGTGCCAAATCATCACATTATATCATTTCATTTAGCACTTAAAGTGTAGGAAGTTCATTTTATGAAGAAAAAAAGACTGCGTTTTATTTTTCATAATGCTTTTCTTAATTTCACATTGATGAAGTAATTTTACCTTTCTCTTCAAAATCATAGAATGTACGACAAATTGTCGATTTTGTCACTGCTGTAATTCGTGTAGCATATAGGTATTGAATGATTGTTCTTTACTAACCTATAATCCTTCAACTTTTTCTGTGATTAAAATAATCCTCATTTGAAATTTATTTTATATATATAATATAATAAATGAATTGCGCGCATACAACAAAGCCGAGAACTCCAGATGGGGTTGGCGGCGTCGCTGACTGACATGTTGAGCATTTGCTTCAGATGATAGAAACAGATTTTGAATGTGTTTATTTTTGCTCATTTTGTTTTTTGACTTCTGTTTAATTTTGTTTTTTGTGTATTGTAATATTCCGCATGTGTAAAATCATATTGGGGATAGAATATATGTATACTAGGCACACCGGCAACAACGCCCAGTCGTGGCCGTACTCATGGTACAAGGAAACAAGGTATGCTTTTACGCATCTCTGGATGACGCACATTCGACCTCTAGTACTACCAGTTCAATAAAGTTGTGAATTCACAGGACACTATTTCAATAAAGTCCTTTTTAACAGAAATACAATGCAACACGGTAAGAAAATAAAAGCACAATTCTAATTAAACATTAATTCTTAGTAAATTATTATATAAATTTATTTAAAACGGAATTCTAATGAAAATAAAAAATATACTCTAAACAATACTAAAAAATAAAATGTTATTGCGTAGGTTCAAAAATGCATCCTTCAGCAGCAAGGCATTGTCCGAGCCTATCATAAAAATTTTCTCGCACATTACGAATCACATCGACTGATACGGATTCAAAAGCCTCTATGATTAGCCTTCTCAAAATATGTAAGTTTTCTAGCCTACCAATTTGTGCACTGTATATTTTATTTTTGATCTATCCCCACCAAAAAAAAATCCTTCGGCGATAGATCAGGAGATCGCGGAGGCCAACGAATGTTTCCTGTTCCACTAATGAGACTATCAGGAAAAGTATTCATTAAAAAATGCTTTACTCTGACCGCATTATCTGCAGGACAACCGTCCTGTTGGAACCAAATAATATCCCGATCTATTCCGGTATTATCAATAGCGGGAAGTATCTGATTCTGTAGCATATCGAGGTATTTGTCCGCATTTAACGTACCATCAATAAAAAAAATGGATCAAGCAAATTGTCACTCAAAACACCTGCCCAGACATTCACTTTCTGGTGATATTGGGTGTGTTTAACAAAATATCTGTGCTGATTTTCTCGAGCCCAATATCGAACAACAAAAGGATTGTGCTTTTCATTTAATGGAAATGACGATTCATCTGTGAATACAATATTTGCGATGAAATTCTCATTTTCATTTGTCTTTTCCATTACGGTTTCACAAAACTCCATTCTTCTAAAATTGTCATCGAGAAATATTTCTTGCGTTTTCGAGTATTTGAAACATTTTAATTCATTTCGCTTCCATATGTTCGCGACGGTTTTATTACTCACACCCAATTCCACAGCAACACTTCTAGTAGATAGCGTATCCTCTACTTCGAGAGTGCTACAAATCATTATATCCCGCTCTTCTCGTTCCTCAGCTTTTAGTGGATTTACCTCTCTAGGATTACACTTTGTGCAATTATTTAAACAATGACATTTTTCAAAGCTATTCAAAATATGTAATATGCTTTTCTCACAGGGTACGGATCTGTCTGCAAATACTTGCGGAAATAAATTTATGCAATCCTTTGCAGAATGACCACTATAGTACCATTTAATAATTTGCAGTTTTTCTTCTGGTGTGTAGCGAGGCATTGTTACCATTGACCCCTCCTCTCACAAACACAAAACGACGCTGTTCGACACGATCTCCAGATACAATTTTAGTTGTTAAAGGGAGTCTTGGAAAATGCTTTCTGTCAGTTACTTCTGTCAGTGAGTTCAGTCAGTGACTTCTGTCAGAGTTGTCAGGTGACATTTTTTCGATAAATGCGCGTCATCCAGAGATGCGCAAAAGCATACCTTGTTTGCTTGTACCAAGACTACGGCCACGATTGGGCGTTGTTGCCGGTGTGCCTAGTATACATATATCGTATCCCCAATATGATTTTACACATGCGGTATATTATTTTAATAGTTCAAATTAAATGTAGTAATAAATTTAAAATAGTTGGTAACTAAATTTAAACTAATTCTATAAAAAAGACTATATAAATTTAGAGCATCACAAGTGCTGTGTCCAAAGCTACTTGATTTCAGACAATTACATAAAATGGAGTTATATGAAAAATAAAATGTTAATACTAGAAAACCATTGCTCGTACGTATAGGGAAATCTAAAACAATTACATAGATAATTAAAATCTACATCCGAAAAGTCATCGTGTACAGGTTCTATCAAAAATAAGATATTTAATTAACTTGGGATATTACCAGATTTAAATGATTAAATCTTGTTGGATACTAAATAATGGGTGTTTTTTTAGTGGTTTGATTTTTAAATTGGCAAAAGTGTTTCTAGTGACAACCATTTTGATAATTAACAGCTGATTTTTGGTTAAACTACTACGCCGACAAACAAAATGGCCGTATTTGGAGAGCAGAACAACCAAAAGCCGAGACGCCGTTATCCACAAAAGGTCATGGTTTGGTGTGCTTTATCGGCTGATGGAACCATTGACTCATATTTCTTCAGAGGTGAGGCCCGTCAGAACGTTACATTCAATAGGGTGCGCTATTGGTCCATGATTACATACTCTTTTTTCCCCCATTCAAATGGCGTTAATGTGGAACAGCTTTGGTTTCAACGAGACGCAGCAACATGCTAGACAGAGTGCGACGCAATCAGGTTATTTAAGGAAACATTAGATGAGCGCATAATTTTGCGTAATGGTCCTGTGAATTGCCCTCCACGGTCGTTATTATATTTACATGGGTTATTTTTTTCTGGAGATATATGAAATCGTTGGTCTACGCCAATAAACCAGAGACATTGGTACACTTGGAAGCCAACAGCCGTAGAGTTATTGTCGATATACGGCCTTAGTTGCTTAAAGAAGTGGTTCAAAATTGGACTTCCAGATTGCAACAATAATGGCATACAATTATCTTTTCAATAAAGCTATTTTTGTAACTTTTAATATGTTTTATTTTATTTTAAATTTCTGTACCTCTAAACATACATTTGATCTGTATACTCGTCTGTATATCAAATATGTTATTAAAAGCTATCACTATGTTATTGACTTCTCTCAATATTACCTATTATTATTGTCGTTGTTATTTCCCCTATGATACTTTTTGTTATATTTTAACCGAAACAACATGCAAGAATGGGTTTTTAAAATATTTCGTCCACTTTTAAAACTACATACAATATAACGGAATGAAGTTTGTAATAGTATTGCAAAACCGAATTCGGTTCTCAAAATTTCCAGTTTGAATTACCCATCCAATTTCATTATTTAAAATTACCTCGCCTGACCAAACCTTATGATAACCCAGTATATAATGAAACAATTTGTGGATCACTTAGCACACTCTTTAATCATAGGCAATTAAAAGGACGTATGTAGGTAATGTCAATTTCGAGCTTTCATCGTAAATAGCTCGAAAACTATTAAATTTAGACATTAACTACCCTTTCAAAAAAATATTTCTAATTAAACGTCAAATCCAAATTTGAGCTTGCATATCAAACACTTATTCCATTTTTAAAAATATATCATCTCTGTACCATTGGTTTATGGATCATCTTATATGATATGTAAGTACTTATTTTTGATTTATAAAGCAATAACAACCCTATCAATTACAGTGCCCCAATTCTTTATTATATTAAGCATGAAGCACTTAACAACAAACATATTTAAAATCTATTGTTTCTCAAACCCCTGAGTCTAAACAGTTTCCTCTTCTTGCTGGGGATATTTGCGATCCATATTGACAGAAACGTAGTCAGTTTTAAGAAGAACTTAAGTACATTGTATAGAAATTAATAAGTGAAAATAAACCGAAGCGATAAGATGAAGACGTTTCGATCAGCTGATGCTGGTGTCATGATAAAACATTTCGATTTAGCAATTGCTATTGTGCCCAACTAATTAAAAACCATACTAATTTTTGGAGCGAGATTTTTAAAATACTCCGAATTAAAAAAACAAAGTATAGCGCTATTTGACTAATAATTCTTAGAATTCCAAGTCAAAGTTACTCTTCTTTTGATTACCAATAAAATATTTTCTTTTATCTATATTACTATACCGCATTGAGTAAAATACTACTAAATTTAGAAATGGAAAAATATGTAATATAAATAATTAAAAAAAACAGATTAGTACTTACTGTGTCTAGCAAATCAATAATTTTTAGGACAAAGTAATACCAGCTCATTTGAGCAGCTAGAATGCCTCGAAAACTGTTTGAGTAATCAATAGGTTCACAGACAACATTATAATAGGGTATTAAGTATATGCTTGCCTAAAAAATATTCAAATTGTAAATGTTTTCCAATCATTAACTGGATATAAGTTTCATGTACCACAATAACCATCACAGAGCAGTATAGTACTTGAAAGGCATTGTAGGCTATTAATATTTTGTCTAATTTAAAAGGCTGTCTATTTTCCATTAATTTTGGACCTATGCTTAGAACAAAATACAAATAGCAGCCAATAATTGTAAGGGTCGGCCATATTGATTTCATTAAGAACCAATCGTCAACTCGTGGATCTGAAACATTTAAAAACTGAATAAAACATTAATTACTAATAAAAAGCAATTTGCAGAATACTGAAACAGTTATGCTAGAAAATAACGAAAACGAGAAGTGACAAAGACGTTAAAAGCATGTCCCTGTTTCTTTGGTGGACGGGGTGAGCTTGGTTATTTAGTCGTCATTGCCACCAATGCCTAGTTGGCCCTTGACTATACCCTAGTGTCTCATGTTCATGGTTGTAGTGTACATGATTGTTTATCAGTCATATTCGGCGGGTGAACGTGACACACAAAACATCCAGGTACCAACTATACTATTGCTTCTCATTCGTTATCCTCTGGTAATGCTATGCAGAATATTAAAGAATTGTATTCATGACTGATTGAGACTCGATTTCAAGTTTTAGGGAATATTTATTTATCTATTATAAGCTTTGTTAAAATCTTATTTAGCTGTTGAAATCAAAATTTGAAATAACTCTTAGTTAAATTAAATTCCAGATAGTCGTTATTTTATAATGTCTCGCGCTCTCATGTATGATGACGCACCTATATATTTTAAACAACATTGATATCTTTTACCAGTACGAATTTGTATTTATATATTCTTCTCCTTGAAAAACCGCACTGATATAAAACAATTTTAGTAGTTTACAATATATCAAGTGAAGCCTAGCAATTTATTTCGTGGAGTAACACCAAAACGCTGTCGAATCAATTTAATTCATAGAGCGAGAAATAATAACGAGACTCCCAAATTTTAACGAAAGAACTATGTAATATAATTTAATGTATTAAAATAGGCAAACTGTTCTAAATCCAATGCATTTCGATTGCATATTTCTATCGCTGAATGCATTTTTATATGGAACAGTGTTTACAATAATTTGTGTTCGCTCTCATGTCATTATAATTTATATTAAATGAAAAATTTGTGCGAAAACTAACATATCGCACTTCTTTCGAATTCGCCGACTTTATCTCCGACATTCTCCATCACGTATCCGCAGATGAACACAGAGTATAAGAATCAAGCAGCAGCTTACATTTTAGAGTTAGACGAAGTCTTATTCGATCGACAAAGTAGTTTTCTACAAATACCGTCACCTAGGTTATATCTTAAGTAAAACCCGGTATATTTAACATCGCTCAAATATGTGGCTCTAGATCCATATTACTGTTAAACAAAATTGTTAGCTATTGAAGTCATTCTTAAAGTTCACATAGTAACCCACTTGAATACCAAAGCTTTGCCATCCCTGTATGGTCAATCTTGTGGTTGACAAGCTAATACTAGTAACGAGTGTCTAAATATAAACTTCTTGATAATTATGCTGCTTTGTTTTAAATAACTACAATAAAAATTATAAAATTTCCAGTAGACGGAGGATTATAAAATTCCTCTCTCTTGATAAATTCAGCCTTCATTAAATTTTTATTATTACCATAATATACTGAGTTCGCTTACCTTTCCATTGTTCTAATGCCTCATCATAAAAATAAAAAATCTTCTGCAGTATCAGGGACATCCTGCTAGCTCTATGATGTCAACAAATACTGATTTATATTTTTTGAAATATACTTTATGTGTAATAGGGTTTGTGATATAGGTAATCTATTCAAGAATTTTGCATTTGTTAGTTATTATTCAGAATAAACAATGTAGAACTAGTACATCAATTGTATAGAAATTACATATAGTTTAACTTACATTGTAGTCGATTTACATCAATGAACTTATTACGTCTTATTGTAGCTTCGACATTGCATGACTTGAAGGTTTGGAAATATTTAGAATATTTATGTTTTATAACAGTATTGTGTGGAAGACTAAAATCAGTCCTGATTTAATATTAGTAATAATATAACGAAAAAGCATTTATATAATTATAATTTCATTAAATATTGATTGTAGTGCTGAGTTATATAAAAATATTATTTGAGTAGCATATTATCTACTTACTACAGCGAAAATACACTAAAATAAGTAACAACTATAAAAGCATGTTATGCTTGTAATTGTGTCTTGATAATTTCCATAAGACTTAAACAATGCTTCTATTTGAATTATTATCCGAAATATAGTTAAATTTCTAGAATATATCCTCTAAACAAACTTTACTTTCACACCTAAAAACAGATAAACTAGCTAATATTTATAGAGTATACTTTATGTAGTCTACTCCAAAAAGTAAAATTATTCTTGTTCTTAAAGATGTATATTATTCTGTGAGAGAATTAAAAAAGCACATAGATACCTAGTAAGAAACAATAGACACCTATTCAATAAGTTTTTAGATGTGGCAATATTATGGTGCTCTAACTAAATACTAAATTAATTTATTCTTTATGTTTATTACATGTATTAAATAATTATAATACATTCTTATTTAGAATATACAGGTTGTGTAAATCAACACTTGATATAGCAAGTACAAAATACATCAGAATGGCAATGTCGCGTACTGTATCCCGACTCCTTGCTACATTTAGCGCTGAAGCTTCCACTGGCAATACTACATCTACCTCTACCCTCTCCTATCTTTTGTCGCGCGTACAGTACGGTCACAGAATACGGTGCTGCAATGTTTACTTGGTAATACCAAGTGTTTCACTACACAAGCTGTATGTCGCCACATACAATAAATAAAATATTAAAAAATATATAACTTACGTATTTAATTATTTAATAGTTAATGTTCATTTGAAATATGTGAATGTGTAATGTAAATAAGAAAGAAATTTTAATTACGTCAAAAATTTACTAACGTAATTTTTATGTTCTTCATATACCGGGTGTCTGTTTAAGCTCGGCCACCGGCCATATCTCGGCAACCGTTTATCGTACAACCTCGCGGAAAAAATCTAGATAGTAAAATGGAAGACGAGAATTACAAAAAAAATATTTTTAAGTTTCCAAAATGATCGGAAGGGGGCGCAATTATCAAGATGAATTAAAAATTCTATAATTTTTCATTAAATTCTAGATTAAGATAGATTAAAAAAATTACTAGCACAATTTTTAGACGTTTTTATACAACTTTCATTTGAACCTTTTTGATCTAACTCCCATACGAAGGGGAGAGTGGAGGGGGTATGTCTGCGTACAAAAGTAGGTATAACTTTGGTTTGCCCCAACGGGTTCTAATGTTTCTGGGCTCATTAGATAGAGAATTTTACAAAGAATTGAAGGCTATGTAGCACGAAATAACGTGGTTGTCAAAGAAAATAACAGGGGACGCTGTTCTCAATGTATGTATATTTCTTGTTTTTTCTTTAAAATTTCAAATGGAACGGTATATTTTTAATATCGTAATATTGAAGCACATAAAAAACTGAAGGGAACGATGAAAACCGGAAGTTGCTACCTTTTTTCTTGACGAAGATATACATAGTCATGCGAAGACAATCCAAAAAAATAAACAATTTTTAATATAAATTTATTTATTTATTGTGAGTAATAACTTTATTTTAATTTGAAGTGTCACTAGACAGTGTATAGTTCGCTTTCACTTGAAGTTTCATCATAGTCTTCCATAAATGTATTTATTTCCATCTTCTCATCGATTTTTTAATTCTTGCATATGTTACATTAGATTCTCTTTTTAAATGTTTTCAAATTCTCTAGCTATTTTTAAATTTCATGTTTTGCCTTTTTGAACATTGAACTAAAATAATAGTAATAATGATAATAATAATAATAATAATATATCTTTATCACCCAACTGATATAGGTAGATCTAATTATAGGAAAACAGCAAAAATAATTTCCATAACTCATGAACTAAGTAGACAATAACGAGATCAAAAAACAATATAATATAATGCATTAGTTATAATCAAATCATTTACTCATTAGTGACGAAAGGGTACTCAAATTGATATCTAAATCATCCCCGCCTGAAATGAAAGTAAATAAAAGAACCTATTATATCCCTAAACATAAATAAGAAAATATATTGACCAAGTAATATAAAGGAAAAGGAAATATATTTAAATCAGAAAGTACAAAAAAAACAAGAAAAAACTTCAACTTAACAAATGTTCAAAGTGTTCACCTTCATTTTCAATACACGTTTACTTGTCGATTAGTAGAGAGCAGAGTTACTTCCATTTCGGAGGCAGCAATTGTTGTACTCGGCTTTTTGTGATAAACTATGTATGTCTTTTATTCTGCCCCATAAATAAACATCAAGAACATCTGGCAAGGTGAATAAAAACTCAATAATATCTTCTTTCGGGATAATTTAGGGAATATTTCCCCGAAGCAAGAATGCATTTTCAAAGCATTGAAAATACATTCTGATCATGTCATAAGCTTCAACGTTAGAATACAACATTTTACAAACTTAATAATTATGTGCGGGTGTCCAAAAAGGCTTAATTTGCTAAATACGTACAAAAAGTTTAACTACAAATGACACTAATATCTTTGCATTTCGATTTTCATGGCCTACCTTGGAAATCTCATCATAATGTAATTTAGTATCACTGTGCATGCCATGTTGTATGATGAAAATTAAAAAAAAAAAGCAACCTACACTATTCACTATTGTTATTTTATTTCAATGTTGGAAAGGATAAGAAATGATATTTAAAAAATAATAGCTAGAGTGTTTAAAAACATTTAAAAGGAGAATCTAACGTAACATATGCAATGAATTAAAAAATCGATATAAATTTAATCATATAGAGTATGATTAAATTTCAAGTGAAAACGTACTATACACTGTCTAGAGACCCTATTAAAATTAAAATAAAATTATTACTCCCAATAGATAAATAAATTTATATTTAAAGAGTTTTATTTTTCTGGATTGTCTTCGTATGACTATATCTTCCTCAACAAAAAAGCTAGGAACTTTCGGTTTCCAACATTCTCTTCAGTTTTTTTATGTGCTTCAATATTACGATATTAAAAATATGCCGTTCCGTTTGACATTTTAAAGAAAAAACAAGTAAATATACATACAGTGAGAACAGCGCCCCCTGTTATTTTCTTTGACAACCACGTAAATTCGTGCTACATATCCTTCAATTCCTTGTAAAATTTTCTATCTAATGAGCCCAGAAACATTAAAATCCGTTGGGGCAAACCAAAGTTATACCTACTTTTGTACGAAGACATACTCCCCTCCACTCTCCCCTTCGTATGGGAGTTAGATCAAAAAGTTTCAAATGAAAGTTGTATAAAAGCGTCTAAAAATTTTGCTAGTACATTTTTTAATCTATCTTAATCTAGAATTTAATGAAAAATTATCGAATTTTAAATTCATCTTGAAAATTGCGCCCCCTTGCGATCATTTTGGAAACTTAAAATATTTTTGTTGTAATTCCCGTCATTCATTTTACTATCAAGATTTTTTCCGCGAGGTTGTACGATAAACGGTTGCCGAGATATGGCCGGTGGCCGAGCTTAAACAGACACCCGGTATAGGAACAATGAGGTAAGGAAGATTTACTAGTGTAGAGCATAACAAATCAATATTATTCCTAATAGTAATCTTTTTACCTCTAATTTGCTGTTATTCCGGTTGATAATTGGTAAGAAAAATTAAATATATATACCGGATAAATATAATAAGCTCTTTTTAAAACTCTGTTGTTTATAAACCAAAAGCGATAAATAACGAGATTTCCTTAGAATAATATGAAAAACAAATAAGATTTGAGTTTTGAAATTTTACAAATATTAGTTTGCGTTACCCTCTTGATTTAAAATAATTTAGAATTTTTGCTTCTTCCGGTTACAACAGATATAATAATTTTTAGCTGCAGTCTATTACTCATAACAACATTCTCAATAATTGAATGCATGCACAGATTTAAAACTCTAGGTTATTATTTTGGTAAGTATACTGCTTCAAATGTGGTATTATAAACTTTTCAAAATAATACAGGGTAATCAGAAAACAATGTTAAACATTTCATCCACCAAATATCAATATCTTGTTGTTTTTGAATAGCAACCTACATTTTTTCAACTTCATTGGATACCACGTTCAAAAAGGATCGGTATGTATTCACTTCTCTATAACTAAATACCTTACTTATTTTGAAAAATGTATCAAATCCTTAAAAGTTTTACTTAGTATAATTTATTAGGCTATGTAAATAAATAAAAATAAATTGCAATGTCATTAGTAGGTAAGAATATTCAGCGTGTTCTTTATTTTCTCTTTGTGAATACTTGAAAATGTCGCGATTTGGATTTAATAACGAAGGTTTTTTGAATCTAATAATTACATATGGCGAATGCAATAGAGTAACCGAGAGGACATGTGTTTATGCAGAGAAATATCCAAATTAGTCTAGACCTACCAGGAGTATCTTAAACAGCATTTCCTTCGTATCATTCTTGTCGAAAACAACCATAATGAAACCTGTTGTGGATAGTGAAAATGTGGAAGTAACAGCACTTGCTTGCTTCACAACACATTCTAGTAATTCTCTAAAGGATGCGAAGCTGAAATAGGTGTATCCAGAATGAGCATATGTCGAATTTTGAAAAAGAACAAGTAGCATGCTTACAAATGTTATCCTATTCAACATATTAAAGAAGCCGATTTAGTAACAAGAGTGCAGTATTGTGAGTGGTTTTTAATGAAACCACAAAAAGAACAAGACGATCTCACACAAAAATGTTATATGGACAGGAGAAGCAAAGTTTTGTAAAAATGTAATATGTATTTAATTGACACAATAGCCATTTTCGGTTGGAAGATAACCCTCGACTTGTTAGGTAACGACGTTTCCAAGAGCCTTTGAGTTTCAATGTATTTTGTGCTGTTAAACATGACAAAATATTTGCTTTGTTATTTTATAAAGAAAATTTGAATAGTGATCTATTTATTTACATCTTAAGAAACGTCATAAATTTAAATTTAAATACACTGTCGGTAGACGTAGTGTATGGTTTCAGATGGACGGTGCATCAGCACATAGTACTAGAGCTATTGGAGAAATATTAGACGAAATATTTTATGATCGGTGGATCGGAAATAAAGGACCTTATAGTTTTCCACTACGATCACTCGATTTAACTCCCTAGACTACTTTATTTGGGGTTATGTTAAAGATAATGTATACAGTATACCTGCCACCACGAAAGAGGATATGATGACCAGAGTGCGAGGCGCGTTCGATAATCCAGACGACACTGATATAGCATGCCAAACGTACGAACATTTTAAAAAGAATAAGAAAGTGTTTTGATATAGGTGGTGATGTGTTCGAAAATAATTTAAGATTATTAGAAACTATTATTAAGACTACTTCACCTTGATATTATCTAATTTTCTTTTAAATATTTTACGACGTTATTAAACAATGACTTATTTTGTTTTTATTTATTCTACATGAATTTCCATAGCCTAATTGATAATACAAAATAAAAATTTAAAGGAATTGATACATTTTCCAAAATAACTCAGAAAATAAGACGTTTAGTTATAGGGAAGTAAATACATACTGCCCCTAATTCTGAACGTGGAATTCAATAAAGTTGAAAAAAAATTAGGTTGATGTTTAAAAATAACAAGATATTGATATTTTCTGGATGAAATGTTTAACATGGTTTTCTGATCACCGTGTATTATTTTGAAAACTTTATAATACCGCATTTGAAGCAGTATACTTTCCAAAATAATTACCTAGAATTTTAAATCTGTGCATGCATTCAGTTATTTGGAATGTTGTAATGAATAAGAAACTGCAGCTATCAATTTTTTTTACAAAAGTTGAAATACTTCGTAAGTGACTAACTTCAGAGGCAAAGTTTATTGGACAAAGAAGCCTTAAAATTAATTCTGAAATACAAATCAATCATAAAAAAATGGGGTATTCTATTTAAAATAAGGAAGTCTATATTCATTTCCGATATAACCGGTAGAAGCCAAAATTCGAAACTATTTTGAATCTAAAGAGCGTAACGGGAAACTAATATTTGCGAGATTCCAAAACTCGACTCTTATTAGTTTTCTATATTGTTCTAACGAAATCTCGTCGTGGTATACCCTGTAGGATGTATATTCAAAGGTTATTACATCCGTGGTATCTACATGATAGGTAGTTGACATTCTTCGAATTTTATATACTTCTTAAAGGTACTAGGTGTAAAAATACGATATGATAAGTAAATTCTGTAGTTTGCGTCTTTAATTATTTTGTCATCTAACTAATATTTTTTCTGTCGTTTGCATTGTGAAAAATATCCAAACTTACTTCGGTTTGGTAGAATATATGTATATACTTCAACTAGTAAAGTGATTATTTGCAATTGCGAAGTTTGTGGTCTAGAATTGTGCAATATTATAAAAGAAGATAATAAATAAAATAAATTAATGAGCTAAATTATACTAAAGTGTCCATGCTAGTAAACAATGCGTAATATTACGCGAATATTTCGCATAAAGTGTTGGACAGTTTCAACATCATTGTCCTTAATTTGTAGATTAATCCTACGCGCCTTAGTACCACCTCCCACTATCTACGATACATTAATTTTACCACCGCATAAGGGTTAAAAATAGTTTTTGTACTCACCGCCTGTAAAGTGGCATTTCGCGCATACATCGCTTGATCAGCAAGGAGTATTTCCCGGTCGACACGACTGTAAAAATTGAAACAAACACTGGCTGGGGCATTTAAAAACAAATCGAACTTTATAGTAATAAAATTTAGTCTATAAAATACTACTTCCCTCGAATTTTCTTTATTAAATGGTAAGCAAATAGGAGTAGTTGTTAAAAATTTTCCTAACAAATTTGTTAGGCCATCTATTTGACGATTTCTCAAGTAACATTCATATTGACAGTTAATTGTAATCAAACCTACAACTACTATATAAAGCATAGCTGACTCGTCCGCCATTTTGGAGATAATTTTAAGGCGGTAAATATGTATGCTAATAGCAAATGTTGAATAGAACTTCGATTAATTGATTTTATTAAGCCGGTTTAGGACGTGAAATAATAAAGGTATAAGTTCTTACAATAGTCGTATCTTTAAGAAATACCCAGAATATATAATAATAACTAAAAATAAGTACGTAATATGACTGACATTTATCTCCAAAATGGCCGACGAGTCAGCTGTCCTAAATATAGTAGCTATAATCAAACCCAAAAAGCGATGAATTCACTATAAATATAAGAATAAATACGTCATGTGCAAGAATCTAATAACTTAAACTTAATGGAAATGTGAGTAATATGTATGTACATGAAATGTTTAAATTAGTTAGGTAATCTATTTACAGTTAGGTATGATACTAATCCATTGAGGAAAAATACTATGGAGGCGCTGTAAAGCATCTTTGCTGTACTCTCAAAACGGGGCTAAGCCTCACCTAGTCCGGGCTACTCAAAATTATAATCTGTCATCCCACACCTGTCAGGCCTACACTAACCTAAGAAATGTTATTCCAGACGAATTCTTCTTATCAGCGCCGTCTCTGCTGTTGCAGCTACGTAGAGCACAAGAAACCATAATGTCTTTTAATATTTAACTTATAATATAACTCTAATATACGATGCACTTAACAAACACTCCACTTTTTACCAACACTACCCGTTTGACGTAAGTGTAGTATCAACATGGCGGACCTGTACCCTGTTTGATCACGTGACGTAGTCTCCCTACCTATTCTGTCTCAATGTACTAATCACTTTAGTGAATTATTTTTTTTTATGTAATGCTCGTGCAAAAAATATTGTACAAACCACTAGCGTGGAGACATCTTCTACGCATTTGCGCAATTAAAAGCACTCGCTCCCTTCGGTTGATCGTGCTTTCAACGTGCCCATGCAGTAACATAATCTTCCCGCACTTGGTTCGTAAATAACTATTTTGCTGCTCGAAATTAGAAGTAATATTGTTTTAGACTACATTGGTCTTAAAGCTGTTCATTCCAAAATTTGCTTTTTTGGAAATGATGCAATTTACCCTAGGCATTGAAGAAGATGTAATAAACAATTTGTACACTGAATATATTATATTAAAGAATATGGTCATAATTCACATGTAAAGCATCTGATTTCCATTGTAACTCCCGCACAGAGCGAATACATATTACTTTTTGATAAAGCTTGTTTAAATAGTTGCAATAGACACAGGAAGCATCATCGCCATCATCTCCGTCATCAATAACGATTATGATATTAGCGCACAGCGCTTACTTTTCACAAATTAACATTTCTTTTCATTTCCTGCTGCTTGGCGTTTTTTTCCTCTAATTCGTTTCTCTGTTGATTTACGGCCTTTATTGTTGTGTGATAACTATGCACTTGCCTCTCGATTCACCCGCTTATCTACAGAAAATTTTAAAGTTTCGCTTCAATATGCGTCGCTGAAGAAAAGGGTCATCTGCAATGAGCATGTGGAGTATTATCACATATATGGTTTTACTAGGAGCAAAATCATTTTCCCAATATCTCTTTCCGCCATTGCTTGGTGATGATTTGTCCCAAAATTTTTATATTGACGTTACTTAAGAGGTTCGAAGAATAATACATCTATAATATGCATCATTTATGTGTGTTTGATAAAAAGCTGAGACGTGTTATGATAGAATTTTATAGTGGTTTCAAAGTAGTGCAAGATGAGTGATTGTCTCTCAATACATGTGTCTCATATGCTAAGATGACGAAATCGTTTTCTAATCTTAGGTGACATATTTAGGTAACAATAAATTACGTCGAGTTTTTATGTGACATACTTAGTCATGATGAAAAGAAGTGACAGCCACAAATTTTCATCATCTGAAAATATCAACAAAATCAAACACGTGTATCCAAACAGTTAGGTTCCTGGGAATAGAAATAAACAACAATCTTAAATGGGATTCCCATGTACAAGTATTGTACAATCGTTTAACATCAGCCATATATCTCATACGAACCAAGCAGGTATCGAATTACCATGCTGCAAGAACTGTGTATTATGCTCACTTCCACTCCAGAGTGGAAGTGAGCATCCAGAGTGGGATAGTGGTGTGGGGTTCGTCTGGGGCGGCCTTGAAGATATTCTTACAGCAGAAAGAGGCAGTAAGAGCGCTGACCGGGGCTGGATACAGAGACAGCTGTAGAGATATTTTTAAACAACACCAAATATTAACCTTACCGTCAATATACATACTCTCCTGTCTTCTTTACGTCCATGGCTCCCAAAGCAACTTCCAGAGGCACTCTGATATCCATACCTACCCAACAAGAAACCAGAACAACATGGTGCTACCAACGCAGAACCTGGAGAGGGCCAAAACAGGAACAAATTGCTACGGTATTAGATTCTACAACCATCTGTCGGAATCCATAAGAAGCCTCGACGAAAGGAAGATTTACCAGTCTGTTAAGAAAATTCTTATGAAAGAGGCCTTTTACACCTCAGAAGAATTTTTAAGTTTCAGCTTTAATTATCGTTGATAAATAACAAGAGAAATTTTAATGTAAATTGGGATATAATTTAGCATGTTTGATGTAATTATTTTATGATTTGTTTTCTTTTGAATTTCATTGTGTTAAACAAATCATTGATAACTGATGAATTATTTGACCTATTATTTGAATGTTTTATTATATATTGACGATTATTGTAAATTTTATTACAATAAATATACTATTATTATTATTAAAACAATGTTGATGGAGTAGGGTACAAATTATTAAAGGTGACTCAAGAAGCGGAAGAACTGTTCAAGTAAAGCCCATAGAAAATATCAAGAAAATTGAAGTTAGCAGATTGAAGCATAAGAGTAAATCATTTCCGATGAAGTAAGGATATCGAAAACTAAAGTATTAAAAATATACGCGAAAATTTAGAAAGCTTTAACTAGTTGACTTCTGAAATTGCTTATTACCGAACAAAAACTGTGCCGGTATTTCATTTGCGAATGTCGTTCATGGATAATGTTTTAAAAAATAAATTATATCCACAAAAATTGAGACAAAGTCTCAAAATTACATACATTGGAACTAAAAAAACTTTCAAAACTACTTTATCCTCAACGGAAAAAAGAATGTCTTCCTAGCAACCAATTAATTAACTTCTGAAATAACCTAAAAATTACATGCATTACTTTTTGGCTGATGAATGTTATGTTATTTATATTTTTAACTAGCTGGCCCGGCAGACATTATTCTGCCCTATCCGGAAGGGGCGCTACGAGTCGACCTAAGCGCCGCCTACCGGAGTCACATTTTGTGATTATCTTTTTTAACATTAAACCATCATAATATGTATATTGTGTGCATATGCGTCGCTGTGTGTATATTGTGAATATGAATTATTTTAGTCCATAAATATAGAATTTGCGAATAACTTGATTATAGCGCCACCTATCGGATCTCAGCATAGCTATGAACAATAGTTTCGACAAATATATGTTGGTTTAGTGAAATAGAAATAAAAAATTTAGTCATTTTATTTCTATTCCAATTTATTTCGCTACGTGCTCAAATGTCGTTTGACAGCTGATTGTCAAATTGTGAATCAAGCCAGTCGGTTACATAGTGACGAAAATTGATAGATAAATAAAAAGAAAATAACTACATTTATTGGGCAGATTGCGAAATAGCTCAAAAGTAAAAACAAATGTAATTTTATTTTAATTTAGGCTGGAATGCGTTTTCCCAGATTTTTCTCCAGATCGTCTTAATTTTTTTTCAATTGAAAACATCAAATTGAGTTTCTTCCATCCCGAGAGAATAACAAACAAAACAAAAAAATCAACCAAATACCAAAACAAAAAAAAATCAACCAAATATGTCCATCCTATCGTCAGTTATGATCGACAGTACATCCAAAAATTATGATTTTTGTAGTTTGTCCGAATCTTTTGGCTTTCTTTTGTAATTGTCCCGAATTCTTTTTTCCTGAAAACTTTCCAGATCCATAACGAACAAACAAAACAGAAAATTACGCATATCCATAGTTCAAATCGTGAGTTTTAGTCTTGGGTTCATAAAAACTCCTATGGAAAAAAGCACTTCCAGTTATTCCCAAGTTTTTCTATTTTCGGGGCAACTTCTCCAATTTTTCTTTCCTTAAAACCCTATTCGGATAATTACTCACATTTAAAAAAAAATAGCCAAATCGTACTGTTTTGGCTAAAGTTTTTTAAAATAATGGCTGGACCAGCCATTCTCAACGAACAGCATTTCATTCTTATTTATATAGTTTATATAGTTTATTTTATTTATAAAATACGCAATAAAATAACTCAAAAAAATAATTATTTATTAACTTCCATAGGGTAATGAAATGCATGTGAAAATAAAATCGCTATTAATAATAATAAAAATTCAAATTTCATAGGTTATGAGAAATATATTATTTTATATCACTAACTATTCTTCAAAACCCAATAATTTCGGAGTTATTTTTAATTTTTCGTTACAAACCGCTAAATTACTTGCTTTCGGTTCGATTTAGTGTACTAGGTAAACGATTTGACAAACAAAATCAAATAAACGTCAACATATTTCAGTGACCTTGAGTTTGGTGGTAGATTATAAATAAGTATAATCAAGATCACTTCAAGATTTAATTTAATTAATTTTTATATTATTTATTTTTATCATGATGTGTATATAAATATCCATTATGTCAATAATTTGCCAAAATTTTATTTTTATTTAAGTAAAATAATAAAAGAATGTTAGTAAAATTTTTATAAAAGTCATAATATTAAAATAAGCATAAAATGTTACGTGAAGTATAACGAGAAAGTGTTCTCCCGCACGAAGAATACTGGTACCAGGAGAGATCGATAGTGTGGCTCGGCGAAAACAATATTCTTCGCTAGATGCATTAGATGAGTCATGAATATGTAAACAAGTTGATATTTACATGTTTGTTTACCTTTTTCAAAGATTGTTAATGCGCTGGTTTCCTGAGTGGTGCAGCACTGCAGCTATGTATTTCTGGAGGTGGAAACGTATCATACCGAGAAGAACCGGGCGTTTTTGTGAAGAAAATTATCGATATAAACCGGGACCGATCAGAAAACGGCAGAGTTGCTTGGTGTAAACCCCACTCAAAAGAGGAAAAAAGGAGAAGGTGGAAACCTCTTCTTCCTCTTAAATGTTATATTAACTTAAAAGTTTATTCATGAATTTGAACTTAGAATAATTTTCAAAGAGGTTTTTCGATACTTATAAAATTTCCAATAATAATTAAAACTTGTAATATTTTCCGTAATAGTTGGACTGTACAATTTACATTGAGACTTGTAAATTATTTTAGAAATAATTATTTATGTATGGAACAGTTTTATTTAATTAAAACTTTGAGTTTTTTTCTTATTTTTCTAGAATGTTTTGTTTTATATGTAGGGTTACTACACCATGCATTATGATAAAACATTTTAGTGACTGTAATGATTAATTTGAATAGCGTAATAATTTTTTTTTTATATAAAGATTTTTCTTTACTACTTTATTTATCAGATTAGAGGATTTGTGGTAAATAATTTTGTTTTATGTATATACAGAATAATTGAACAGTGATCGAAATTTAAATAATGGATGAGTTTGAAGTGATATACGAAGAATTAAGGTGATTTGATAATGTTTGTTATAAATGTGTGTATAGTGTTGTACCAATTTTTTTTTGAGTGGTGTTTTGTATTGGAATCTCAAAAGGAGGTAAAGTTTTATTTTAATATATATATTTTCTTGTATGTATATCAAGTATATTTTATAGTACTTGTGTGTTTGATGTTAACGTGTTGGGTAATAGATGAGGGATGTGTGCGATGAATTAAGTAGTTGTTTAATTCATAGCATGGTGTCCTGGTGAATCCTTAAAACACGAATTAGTCTTGGTGGTACTGTGTTGGGAGCGAGAAAAGGCGCCAGGCAGAACTAATCAGGGCTGAGTTAATTAATTAAATACACAAAGACTTTTATTTTATTTTATTAAATTTAAAATTTATATATATACTTTAAGGGGTGAGCACATGGTGGTGTATGTTCGGGTTGTGTCCGACGAGTTAAAAAGCATACTCGTATTACCTTTATACCTTTATTCGGCCAGACATGCAAGCCTGGGAGTTCAGAGTTTACCAAAACATCGACAGGATATCGTTGTTCCAGAAAATTACAAAAAATTTGTTATTTTTGATACTGAAACGGAGGACAGAATCATGATATTTGGTAATATGGCAGAAGATTTATTAAGACAGGGAAGATGTTTTTTTGGTGATGGCACTTTTAAAAGTTGTCCGAAAATTTTTGAGCAACTGTACACCATTCACATGGATGTGAATAGTACAGAAGAGAAAACTTGTGTTGTACCAGTTTTTTATGCCCTACTGCCAAACAGAAAAGAAGAGACGTATAAAAGATTTTTCCAAATCTTAAAAGAAAAATGCCCCGATTTTACCCCTGAAGACTTTCACGTGGATTTTGAAACGGCTGCCATAAATGGTTTTATAGAAGTTTTTCCACATGCGCAAATTAAAGGATGCAATTTTCACTTCAATCAGGCACTATGGAGGAAAATTCAACAGCTTGGGCTAGTTGTACATTATAAAGAAGACGAACATGTAAGAAAACATTTGAGAATGTGTACAGCCTTAGCACATTTGCCTACAGAATTTATAGACGATGGTTGGTTAACCATAGCAGACTCTTCGCCGGTTACAGAGGAAGTTATTAAATTTAATGATTATTTTGTTGAACAATGGTTGGAATCCCCAAGATATTGGGTTTGTTTTAACAGTCGTCATCGTACTACAAATGCAGTTGAAGGATGGCATGCAAGACTGAATAAAAAATGCAGGAAAAGCCATCCAAATATTTATGAAATCCTTAAACTAATTTACGACGACTCATTATATTATAAAGTAATCACTGAACAAGACGATTTAATGATGACTATGCCGAAACGACCAAAAAAATATTCTGATTTGGATAAAAGAATTCAAAATACCATAAATGCATTTATGCAACGAAAAATAAACTTAGAAGTTACTTTAAATCGATTGACATACATTGTAAAATATGATTAATTAAAACAAACATAATAAGAGAAGAATAATGACGAAACCGTAGCCGGTTAATTTTTTTTGTAAATATTTTGTAAATAATAAATTATAGCGACGAGTGACCACCAGTGGTCACAAAATCTGTAAACACGCCAATATATAAAGTTTTTCTTTAGTTAACTACTAAGGTATTAATTTTATAAATTGCCTGTTCTAAGCCAGGATAAAGTGTGAAGAAAGATTACGTGTTAATTATACCACGGGACAAAAGGTGATGGGACGAAACCAGAACGAAATTTTTATTTTACTGGGTATTACTAAAGTAGCGTACGAAACCAGAATCGGACGAAACAAGAACGGACGAAACCAGAGTAGATCATCTTAGTCTAGCATAAGGCCTAGCACTAGGATGCATGCTTGATTCTTACCTACTTATTGATTGAATATTTTAAATTATTTTTATATAAATCATAATTTGTAAGAGTCACAGCAATATGTCAAAAATTAAAATCTTAATTATTGATGTTCATTAGGTGTAAATTAGTGATTTCTTAAGTTTCTGCGTTTAATATTGTCATTGTGTTATTTATTGATTGGATTAGTGTGTAGGTACATAGTTTTCTTGTACATTTGTTGTTTGCCACATATTGTTTTTACGGTTTTTAGTTATGTCAACTAGTTGTATTTGCAATCTCGTCGAGATTCAATCGCCTTTTTCGTGTCCGCTTACAGCTGTCCGTCAATCTCTCCGAGCTTGAATCTCTTTTTTCGCGTCCGCTTACAGCTGTCCGTCAATCTCTCCGAGCTTGAATCGCTTGATTAATGCTAGCCGATGTTGGAAAAATACAATTTTATAATAGTCGATATTTAGTCAATGATTAAACAAACCGATGTTTTAAAATTAGAACGGACGATTAAAACAGCCAATTGAGAAACACTTTAAATAACAAATATAAGTAAAACTTTGTTTCAATAGCTCAATGGCTCCATTTTAGCAGCATGCAATCTGTAAGGAAAGTTGACAACTATTTTCAGATTCAAGATTTAATCTAAACTCATGACCATAGTTTAGTGCAATTAATTTCTCAAACAAAGAATTATATGGCTTAAAGAAAATACAAACATATCCATTTCTCACATTTACTGAACAAGAATTAAAATCTTTTCATTATTAAAGATTGTTTATTTACTTAAATTTTCTCTTGATCTTTTTTATTTTGTGATTTTACATAAGTTTTTATATAAAAAATAGAAAACATATAAAACATAAAGATATTTTGAGGAATCATCAACATCGAAACCCATTTTGGAAAAGTACAATCACTTTGAAGTATCACACTTATATATATTAGGATACAGATAACAAATTGAACCTAAAAAATTAATTATGTGCTGAACCAAATAATCTGTCTAATAATTAAGTCACTTACCAACTGTATTTGTGTTATCAGTTTTTTCAAAGAACTAGTTAGACTTGCTTTGTTCACTATAGATAGTAAGTAATAACCATACATTACTATGTGTACTAAGCTGTTGAAATATATTTGGTAAAACCCGCTACCACCTGAAACCCATTTGGTATTAATCCAAGCTGCCAGTATCATGCCTGAGTGATGATAGACATGCAAGAAACTTATTTGATTATTGCTTTTTCGTAAAACAAAGAAGACCTGAAAAGAAATATATAAACAATTAACAGTTTTAATTCAAACAAAACAATAATTTTTTTTTTTTGTGTTTTTACGGGGTCGATAATTATGTCACTTTCTGAAATTTTCGCCTTGTTAATTAATAAGCAATACTGTTGCCGTCAACTACCATCTGTCATTGGTCTACTCTCAAAGTTTGAGAATGCTGTGTAACTTTGTAAAAGTTTGACAGCCTTTGAAAGCAGACAACCTCGTGCATTTTCGCGAAAATAGAAAAAAGTTAATTCTATATGCTCATCAAGCATTATTCTTTGCAAAATTAAATCATCACTCAAACCAAGGTTAAGCTTAATAAAATCAGAATCCGTAGTAAAGCTATGGCTTACTGAATTTTGTTGTGGTCGCACAAGCACGAGTGACGCCGAGCTTTCTGGACGCCCAATTGAGGCGACGACACCCGACAAAATTGAAAAAAATAACGATATGGTGTTGGTCGATCGGAGATTGAAAATGCGCAGGAATGTAAAAGTCATAGGATACATCATATGACTCAATGGTTTCGATATTGCATAATCACATGCGCAGGAGACAGCTGTCCTCAAGATGGGTACCTCGTTCGCTCACAATTGATAGAAAATGCAGTCGTGTGACAACTTTGAGCAACCCCGACAAGTTTTCACGATTTCATAACCGTGAACGAAACATCGATGTATCACAACGCACCGGATTCCAAGCAGTCGAAGCATTCCATTATAGAACTAAGAATAATGTTGTTTAAGTAATTTGGTTTAACAAATATTCGTATTTTTCGACAACACTGATCGCCCATGGTAAAGCTTTCCATCAATTATGAACGCATTTGTTTTGTTACAGTTATATAAAATAAAATGTCAGGTTTAAAAGATTTCTGCTATTTTGAACATTTTCTCAACCAATACTGCAGTTCTATACAGTTTTCAAACCATAGTATTGGATAAGTGGTGAGAAAATTACTTTAAAAAATACTCACAACTGTGACTTCTTGGTGGGAAAAATAATCGTGAATACACAGTAAACAAACTGCGAAAAACACCACAAAACAGGATGCTTCTTAGTGACACTTTGTGTTTATATTCAGTTTAAAACAATGAATACATACATTTGTACAATAAAAGTAATTATAGTAAAAACAAACAACAAGACATCACGCACGTGTAGGAACATTTTTACAATGACAAAACTATTCGATATGGGCCGTGAAAATTGTTTATTCGGTCCCCACCCTTTTTTAATATTAGTGTGTGTACGAAATAGAAAATTAGTTTGAAATATGTGAGTTATTGCTAGCTTATGATATTTTATTAAACTTACTATGATCCAACAAATATGAATAAATAATACTAAGATTTTGGATGTCAGATCTGAAATTCATACTATTTTTGTTTCTGTTGATGTAGACTATTTCAAGGAATTCCCTGCTCATTTTTCTATTCTCGGTTTTTAAAATTTTTACATCATTAAAATTAGGTGAGTGATCTTCCTGCAACATGTGTTTTGCTAGAGCGCATCTGGTTTTTCCAGTTTTTATGTTGCTTTTGTGTAGAGTCAATCTAGTTGAGAGCCAACTTGCCGTTTGTCCGATGTATTCCTTATTACAACCCGAGCATGGTAAGGAGTAAATTATATTGGATTTGTATTTTGTTCGGTTTTGTCTTTGATTGTAGGCAAGAGGTTTTTAATTTATGCTTGTTGTAATAGCCGAACCGTGTGTTATCAAAGTTCAAGACATGTACTGTTTGACATGTAGTCTTTTTAGTGCCGGATTCCCCAACACACCTTTCCGACATTAATACATAACGGCAAAGACTATTACAAATTACATATATATATAATAATTCTTCATCATATAACTGTTTCAACATATATATATATGTATATATATATATATATATATATATATATGAAATATGATGTATTTGTGCTAAGCAAATCAACGCTTGCGCTAGTAATTACTTGCTGCGGATAAAACCAATTTTGTCTCG
This sequence comes from Amphimallon solstitiale, assembly GCA_963170755.1. Lineage (NCBI taxonomy): Eukaryota > Metazoa > Arthropoda > Insecta > Coleoptera > Scarabaeidae > Amphimallon > Amphimallon solstitiale. Next base: position 76,257,740 of record OY720680.1, on the reverse strand, counting down.
ATGGCTGACTGAACCATTAAAATTGCCCGTATTGGAGTAGAGTTAATGAGACCCGTAGTCAACACCTACAGAAATTAATGTCTGAGATGGAAATGAATATATACAGGAGAAATATATTGAAAGTTGTTTGCAAAATAATCTGGTTTTTTCCAGATTACAACAATCCTGTCCTCCCAAATAATATGATATGGTTTCAGCAAAATAGTGACCAGTGATGAAAGGGCAGCAAATACTTGATTTTCAGAATAAGTCAATTTCACCCTGTATTTGCACTAAATACGTAGTTATTTAAATAATCTGTCTTCTTAGACGGATAACATTTTACATAAAAAAAACCTTTTAATTTTCAACCACCAAGTAGCTATACAAATTCCAGCTACTACTGTTTGCTACTTCATGAGAAAATGATATATAAAACGTTTTTACTCTACGTCCTCTGCATGTGTTTATAAAGTTTATGAAATCCGCTTTAGGTAATGAGTAGACAATTTTTGCCGCATATATGCATATCTGAGCACTGTGTGACGCACTCCCGAAATGCGTGCGCTTTGTTCGATATTTTCTGGACAATTGCTTTCCGATCAGTAAAATGGCCTGCCAGATCCTCAGACCGTGCGTTATTTGACTATATTTTATTGAGTCGTTTAAAGTCCAAGGTTTACGTCAACAAACCACGAAGTTTACCTGAACAAATGTACAGGATGAATTTCTACATAGGCTTGTGTATTGTTAGAAATTTATTTATTGGATTTGCGTAGCAAAGGAGTTTTTTTACTTTATGTTTACGTTTACGTATTTTAACATTAAATAGTCATTTACTCGAAAAATTTCGTTTATAAGATGGTGATTATATTTATACTATCAATTCGAATAGAAAAAGGATAATATAACTGTTTAAAAACAAAATTTAAGACGTATGTAATGAATCAATAACTAATGATGGTTGAAAATTTACTTTAATGCAAAAATGAGTATTTTCGTCAAATAAAATCCATCTGTACAAAAACTTTTTCCACCAACATTTTATTTTGATGTTACTGCTAGAAGAATGCAGCATTCTAAACGTAATGCATACCAGCCATTTCCTCATTTGTGTATGCCATTTTAATAACAAGTGTATTATTAAACTAACAAATTACGAACAAAACAACGACACACAATTAAGTATTAATTCAATTTCAAAAATTTACAAACTGACAGCATGATACCACTACTAGCTGCCTACTAAATAAATTAGTTTTACATTTTCGTTTTATGACGATGTATCTCTGTAGTTGTTCGTAAAATATTTTTTTGCTGCGAACTGATTACTTTTGGGCAAAAAATTCAAGAGACATTTTTTGTTTCGAATGAAACAAGCTATTGGGAATAAATTTTTAAATGGTAAACAAATAATCAGACAAAAAGTTACATTGGAAATAAATTACATTTTTAGTGTTTGTGAGAAAAATTGTAAAACAAATTTTATGTACCCCCTTTATGGGTTTTTTTTTATATGAAAGACCCTATCTCTTTTTCGCTAAGGAATCACCCCCTGAAATGTTTTACACTTATTTTGTTAAATGGTAGACAAATAATCAGATAAAAAGTTACATTGGAAATAAATTACATTTTTAGTGTTTGTGAGAAAAATTGTAAAACAAATTTTATGTACCCCCTTTATGGGGCTGTATCTTAACAAGGGATGCTCCATTGAAGTTTTTTTATATGAAAGACCCTATCTCTTTTTCGCTAAGGAATCACCCCTGAAATGTTTTACACTTATTTTGTTACACCCTGTATAGGGGTCGATAGCTTCTCGAGCGGTTCACATGTATAATATATGCTGTATATCGTATGTTCGATGCCGAGCGACCCCGACATATCGGCGCACACCGAAATTAAATAAATGTAGGTATATTTGAACTGAAATTTGAGTTTTATTTTACGATACTTTCGAAATAGGAAGTTTCCTTAACATACTCTGTAAATAATAATTTAATACGATATCAACCAGAATAAACAGTATCGAAACTTAGGGTACTGTGGAGTTGCTTACGTAATATGCATTTGTCATTTTTGACTTAATTGTCGTTAGTTGACATATTAATGCTACGCCGCAGTTTTATGTGCATTGAAAATGGTTCTAACAATGTCAGAAAAAGTGTTTTTGGTAGAACATTATTTTTGTTTATACGGAAATGATCGCAATGAAGGTCCAAACTTACAGGTGTCAGTATGATATCGACAACAGTTTAATAAAGTAGCCCTCAGTAAATGTGTGATATTAGCTGTTGTTGAGAAATTTCGTCGAAATAGTAGAGAATTATGTCAAAGTAAAAGTTTTTCAGGCCGTCAAAAACAGTGTGTACCAACGAAAACACAGGACGTATTTTTGCCCAAGTCGTGCATTCACCACAAAGAAGCCTTTTTAAAAACAGGATGCAACTCAACATCAGTAAATATCGGCACGTCGGATGTTCAACTCAATTAGTGGTTATCCGCACCGTATTCATACTAGACAACTAAACTCTGTGGACAAGCGTGGAAGGGAAATTTACTGTGGTCTCGTATTGAACTTGATTTACGAGGATCCTGAATTCTTGAAACACATATGGTTTTAAGACGAGTGTCATGTTCATCTTACCGCCTATATTAATCATCAAACAACTGGATTCCTTGGATTTGAACGTCCTGATGTTATTGTAGAAAAACCACAGTGTCCGAGTTAGCATTTCGTGCGCGGTGTCTGGTCATGGGATAATTGGTCCATATTTCGTCGAACACGATAATGAGAAATCACTTACTATCAACCAAGAGCGTTGCAGAGAGAACAATATTGTACCTTTTGTGAGAGATTTGCAGAACTTTTGCCGTGCACGAAATATAGGGATCACAATGGTTTCAACAAAATGGTGCAACGAGCCATACATCTCCGCGCGCACATTAAACTTACTCCATCAGCATTTCGATAATAGAATAATTTCCCGCAGAACAGATTTAGGATATACTTCTTATTCATAGAATCTGACGCCACCTGATGCATACATTTGGGGTATGATGAAAGACAAAATATATCGCTCAGAAAATCTGCCACAGAATATTGCAAAACTACGAGAAAGAATACAAATATTTTTCCGGCATTTACATCATTCACTTTTTATAAATATGTTTGGTGACGTACAAAATCGATATGAAGCTTGTTTGCGTCGTAATGGTGAACATTTTGAACATTTAAATTACATAGATTAAAATATGATTATAATTTAAGTGTAAACTTCTTTAGGCGCGTTGCGCTGATTGTAGGCAGTGAACAAGACTGACCCATCACGCTCGAATATGAAATGCTCGGATATGTAACGCTCGTTCGGGTAATGTCGGCTCGAGTCGACTAAGGGAACAATTTTATTATTATTTAATTTCAATTAAATTGAAATTTAAATGAATAAATAAATTCATGTCCCAGAACAGGTTCGATCCCGAGACCGCACGGTTATGAAGCCGATACGTTACCATTAGACGAAGACCAGGACAGTAAGCAAATATTTATATCGTTTATTTATACATACACATACGTCCGAACTGACCAAACAAAACGGACGCTCGCGTAAATGTAATAAATGTGCGAATATGTTTTATTTAATACGTTACTGAATATTATATGCGTGTATTTCCTATTACCTCGCCTTGATGAAGTTTACACTTCCGCCGTGTGGTTTTAAGCACACTCATTCTTCTTGTTTTTATTTTCAGTACTGTTTAGTACTAGTACTAGTAACAGGACTCATTTTACCAAAAAGATTTACCGGTGAGTTGAATTTTTTGAAAGAATCAGTGTTTGTATTTCCAGAGGATTCTTTACGAGAAACGAGAAATTTATTATGGTTTATTGATGATATTGCACCCGCAGATTCTATTGTGTGTAACTCTTGAATCTTTCAACGCATCATTTAATACCTCACTTTTGATACTCACACTTAAATCCCCAAAACTTTTTATAGGGTAATTTGTAGACATTAGTATACACTAGGCAAGTAGACGATAAAAACGATTTGAAGAATCTATTACATTACGACTGCAATGCAACAAGAGAATATAACTCTGACGGTGTTTATGAAAGAGTTCGGCAATCATTGAGAAGAAGATTCGATATATTATCCATCTAATGGTAATCATTTTCAGCATTTTGTGTAGATTATGAATCTGTAGATGCAATGAGAAGTAATAAAGTATTATTGTCTTTTCGAAAAGCTATTTTGGCCCTGTATCTTCGAAAACAAGGATTTGGTTTTCAAAAGATTGTCTTTATTGTAAATTGATGTTATTTTGTACTGGAATTGAGAAACCGTGAGACAAACATACCAATTATCTTATTATTTTCATTATTAATTCTCGGTAAATAAACAATCTCCAAAAATCCACGAACACGTAAGTTCAGAATTTTGCTGAAACTGTGCTTGTACACCCTAGAATGCATCTTATTGAGAGTGATACCAAACAAGTCAAATGTTTTGAAAGATTCGCTAGTAATGTAAAAGATATGATTAACAAAGTTCCCTGCAACTTCCGCTGAAGAAAGCCAGCAAAATTATGAATATCATATCTTGAAGATTTGCGTAAATACCAATCAAAAGGACTTTGAAATTATGGATCATATCATGTATAAGTTTTGTTTAAGTGTTGTATACAGCTTGTGTAATGGAACATTTGATATAGCAAATTTAAAATACGCTACGTTTAGCGATGAAACATCGACTGGTAATGTTAGAGTTACTTCTACCCTCTCCTGCCTTTCGTTGCGCGGTCAGTGCGATGACAAAATATGACTTTGCAATGTTTACTTCGTAATATCAAGTGTTTCATTACACCAGCTGTACCTATATAGCTCAAGGAGTTAAAGATCTTTGCTGCTAAGTCAAATGAGCTTTGTGTCCAGTTAAGTTTCTCTTGTTTTCACCACACACTTAATAAATACCAGCTTGCACTTAGCTTATTTAATTAAACTTACCTCCAAAATTCTCTAATTTGTCGAAAGACCACTGAGCAATGGTTTTAGCAATGTGCTACATGCTTAACGTTATTATCACGCAAATGCCTACGAATTGCTTTCTGAGATATTGTTACACCTTTTTTGCTTAATATTTCTATGTATTCATGCAGAGCCAAAGCAGGATTTTTCATAAACAGATCAAGAATCATTTTTCCGACTTTGTTCGACACTTTGCCAGCACTACCACGATTCGGAAAGTCATTGACATTGTTGACTTGCAAAAACCGGTTTACGATATTTTCATGTATTTTGAGACAGCTGCACCTGACATTTTGGATTCTCGCGGGTGCTATGTACAAAAAACACAAATACCGTCTCATTTGAAAAACAAAATTACAAGGCCATGGCATGCCGGTAGCGAATAATCGCTGCTACGCTCTTATGTAAGGCCATGTATATTTCCAGTAGTCAATATTCTTCAAAAATATAATGTTTATTCATTAATAATGTGGTTTATTACTAGCATGCCAGTCATTCAAATTCAATTATTTGTGTACTCGTTACTTTTCATATTACAAATAGAGGCTTTTAAATAAAAAATCTTTTATATTAAATTAATAATTACTTTTATTTAATGCACATGTAATGCTAAAGTATATAATACTAAACTTTTAATTTGACAATTGCCAATAAAACTATGAAAACATTTCAATTTATTACTCTTATATATCTATATATCATACATTTTTATTTTTGAAATTATATTTTTACAATGATAGATAAAATATTTTTATAAACATTTGAAAAAATTAATATTCCCTCACAGTGCTAACTTTGTTACAGTGGTCTGTAAATATCAGCTTGTATATCATGTATACAAGCATATCATAAAATATCCATTAAGAGTTTTCAGTAGGAATAAATACAAAACATACAAAGGTAATAATTTTCCAACGCTATTTCTATTTATTTATATCAATATTGAGCTTGCTTTTGTAATTTTTTGCAGTATGTACATACATACATCATAATACAACGTCTTTAATGTATTACAAAAACCCGCCGATATTAACAATACTGAAAAATGGACATTAAATTAAATGTAATTTGAAGCAACATAAAACAAGTTTACAACATTGTGACTCGTTTGATCACTTTTGCAAAAATGAGCAAATCGTAATTAACACGTTTTCATATTAAAATATCTTTTGATGAAACATTAAATTTAATGTAAAAAGTAAAAATAAAAAATTGCACAACATTTTTAATTCAAATTAATCTACTCTAATTATATAATAATAATATGCTGCATTCTTATGGTATACGATGTACCCCTAGCAGTAACATCAAAATAAAATGTTGGTGGAAAACATTTTTGTACAGATGGATTTTATTTGACGAAAATACACATTTTTGCATTAAAGTAAATTTTCAACCATCATTTGTTATTGATTCATTACGTCTTAAATTTTGATTTAAACAGTTATTTTATCCTTTTTCTATTCGAATTGATAGTATAAATATAATCACCATCTTATAAACGAAATTTTTCGAGTAAATGACTATTTAATGTTAAAATACGTAAACGTAAACATAAAGTAAAAAAAACTCCTTTGCTACGCAAATCCAATAAATAAATTCCTAACAATACACAGGCCTATGTAGAAATTCGTCTTGTACTATGGTGGACTCCCCAAGGTGGACACCTAATGTACCCTGTGTAACAAGTACTTAGTACATTACATTGGTATAAGTCAAAGTGACACAACTGACTGAAACGCCACTAATTGAAACCATATTTACAATACATAAAAATAAAAAAAATACTATAGCAACTAAAAGGTGTCCACTTTAAAAAGTCCACCGTTGTACATTTGTTCAGGTAAACTTCGTGGTTTGTTGACGCAAAACTTGGACTTTAAACGACTCAATAAAATATAGTCAAATAACGTACGGTCTGAGGATCTGGCAGGCCATTTTACTGATCGGAAAGCAATTGTTCAGAAAATATCGAACAAAGCGCACGCATATCGGGAGTGCGTCACACAGTGCTCAGATATGCATATATGCGGCAAAAATTGTCTACTCATTACCTAAAGCGGATTTCATAAACTTTATAAACACATGCAGAGGACGTAGAGTAAAAACGTTTTATATATCATTTTCTCATGAAGTAGCAAACAGTAGTAGCTGGAATTTGTATAGATACTTGGTGGTTGAAAATTAAAAGTTTTTTTTTTATGTAAAATGTTATCCGTTTAAGAAGACAGATTATTTAAATAACTACGTATTTGCTGCAAATACAGGGTGAAATTGACTTATTCTGAAAATCAAGTATTTGCTGCCCTTTCATCACTGGTCACTATTTTGCTGAAACCATATCATATTATTTGGGAGGACAGGACTGTTGTAATCTGGAAAAAAACAAATTATTTTGCAAACAACTTTCAATATATTTCTCCTGTATATATTCATTTGCATCTCAGACATTAATTTCTGTAGGTGTTGACTACGGGTCTCATTAACTCTACTCCAATACGGGCAATTTTAATGGTTCAGTCTGCCATCGAGACAAAATTGGTTTTATCCGAAGCAAGTAATTACTAGCGCAGGTGTTGATTTGCTTAGCACAAATACATCATATTTTCTTCGGTCAGTCTTCTTCGTTAAGGACCTACACAATTGGAATTTTATGTGGATACGTAGCACTGTTGTCGCCCAACTTCATTTTCTAATGCAACAAACCTAGACATATTGTGAGAACTCTTTTCCTTAATTAACTAATTATTTAGGTCCTGATCTTCACTATCTTCTGGACATCTAAATTTTAAATATCTTTACCACCAGTTTTTCGTGATTTTGACTCAATATTACTGACTGTAGATTAGCCGATAGGGCGACCTGAATATTTTACATTAAACAAACGCATACTTCCTGTTGAGTTATTGTCTTATTTTCGTATCCGATCAGAAATCAAATTTCAGTTGTTCTTTTTTGCGACAGTTAAATATCCCATAATACTTCAATTGCATTAACTCGTTTACCGCTAATACGTTAAATAAATAATCGAAACAAAACTGTCATTTCATATTATGAGATTATATGATCTATAAAATGATAAAATGCATCAGGCTCTTCAAAAAACTAAAGTCGATAACGGTTTTGCTTTGCAATAGGGTTTTTGTTTTATTTTACTTTATTTTCTAACATTAAAATTTCATTAGCTCGAAATTTTACATTACAAGTACTAAGTAATGAAAAGATCTCTCAAAGTCAAGAAAATAAAATAGCTCAACGATTTTAGCAACAAATTTTTGCTAAATACTATAGGCGCACACTGTATATCTACACTTAGTTTATATAAAAAAAAAACTTATCTATAATTGACTTGTTTATAATTTAAATGGGCACACTATCACTAATTAAATTTACACAAGGATTTATTAAACTACTCTTAAGGCAAGTCTTTAAATATGGCCTTCTCCTGTAATTTTTTCTATAACGGAAACATTTTTATGCATACCTAAATACATACGTGTGTTTATCAAGGGAAAATTTTAAGAAATTTTATCGCAAATCGGTTGGTTTCAAAAATCAACAAAGTGACTAACCGACTATTCAAACGTGTAAATTCCAAGTACCGTATGCGTTAGCAAAGAGCTAATCCGTTCTACTTGGTATAGATAATAACACGAAAATATAGACTCGATCAAATGCATTTTCCATGTCTGGCATTATGGGATCTGCGTATCATTTCCTAGCCTATTTTAGAAATGTGGAATGGTTAAGAAATAGGCAATTATTTAAAGCTCACCCAATCTTACAATTAGATACTACAATCTGTCTCTGCAAGATATGTTAGTAAAGGCGAGCACCGGCAGCTTTCTTTTTGATTTTAAACCTTCTTGTCTGCTGCTTAAGTTTTGTTTAATATTCTAAGATACATCTTCAAAAATATTGTATCTTATCAACAATCGCAGAAAAAGCTACTTTGCTAAAGATGCTTCATAGGATAGTGTATTAAACGTCGTCGGCAGTAGACGCCGGCGCGTTTTCAGAACAAAAGCAAGGAGAGTTTCACATACAGCATGTGTGAATTTTCATTAGCCATAGGCGATTAATCCATACAGTACGTGGCAACATAGTACCCCTTCTTTACTATCCAATGCCAGCACGACCGATGCATACTCGTAAATACAAGTTAGGGTGGTTAGCAGTAACTCTTCGACCACCGGCTTGGGTGTTTGTAATGCGTTCAGAAATAATATTTACGAGTTGCAAAGATTTGTTTTTCTTTTTCCTTTCAGTAAATGCAGAGAATTATTAAGCTGCGTTCACGCTGCATGACACAAACAAAAGCGTAATTCTAATAAAATTAAAAATAAGGTAAATAAAAAAGGATTCTGAAAATAATAATAAATTACTAGATCAGGAGATCGCGGCGGCAATTTGATGTTTTCCGTTCCAGTAATAAGACGGCTTTTATTGCAGACTAGACCGCAACGTGTTCGCAGCTAAACATTGAATGTAAAATCTGGTCGGGAGAAGTGGGAAGATCGGAGAAAGTCGTTGTGATGTCGATTGTTGCCGGGATTGGTGACGGACGGTGTGGGGTGGCACGTTGCCACGTATTACTTGTATACGTATAAATCGCACGTAAACATTGAATCCCTATACCTAATGAAAATTGACACATACGGTATACTACTATATTGCTTCTACTGTGTCGCCAGAAGGTTTAATTTAGCATCCCAACTAAGAAAGATAAAAGATATGACCTAGTCTATTCTGCGCATGCGTTAAATCAAAATGCTTACTTGATAATATCGAATATGAAAAATACACAACATAAATATAATCTCTGATTTAAATTGACAACTACAGATATGATATAACCGAAAGTATTGCCAAAGTTGGTTTTTTTATTAAATTTAGCATGCAGGCAAGTTTAGATGTTACGCGTTCGTATTTCGATTTGTAGATTTCCACTGGTAGAGAACAAAAAAAACTGCATGAAGACACAAACAACCAAAATGAGCAGTGTTCTGGTGGATTTTTAACAGAAAAATTTGTGAAACTATAACAACTCTCCATTAATTTGTACGTGCTTATGGTAATATGGGAAATTATAATCAATATAAATGCTATCGCTTTATTACGATTTATTTAAAACACATAAACTGATATTTATTAACAAAATCAAATATAAGGCTTATGTGTCAAGGTGTATTATATTTCGATATAGAATTTTATTATGTATTTTGAAATTTACTAATGCAAACCTAGTAACTAGGTACTTAGAAATATTATTAGATACCTGTTGCGTTCATATATTTAATTCTAATTAATGTGAAAACATACACTGTGACATAAAAACCTTTTTAACATGAATTTTAAAAGATGAAATTAGTCAACATCTCACAAATTTTATGATTAAGTTAAAAAAAAAGGTGGACGGATCAATTTAAAATGGTTTATGGAAATAAAAGCGTGTTGTAACTTTATTTATGCTTATATATCATATACAGAAAATTACTCTGATAAACTATGTATGTGTATGTAACAGCATCTTTGTGGTCAATCTTTTTTGCTGGTCTTCATATCTAAAAAGGTATGCAGGCCAGTGGAAATTAATATAACAATTTATCCTATTTATCCCAAAAAGAACGATTGAAGCAATATTTGATTCAATAATGAAATGGGTCGTTTATTAAGCATTTTTTACCTATGCAGTAGAAAATCTCAATTATAAATTTTATTATAAATTATATTCTACAAAAGTTCTTAATTACAATACCGTCTAGTGGCACAAATTTGCAACACGTTATTAGAATACATCGGAATTACAGAAAAAGTAAGGAGTTTTGTTAATAAAAATGTTTTCATCTTTTCTAGTTATTTACACAATTATTGGATGCATCATGGAATGAATTTCAATAAGTGTCTAATATCTTCTTGTAATACCATATTTCAGGATATTTTTACCTTATATCAGAGGGCCTACAGGCTACAAGTGACTCCATCTTTTGTGCGGCGTACGTATTCTACTAGATATATATGAGAAGAATTAGGAGATCATGGCTTAGATATTGGCATGAGCCATTTCAGAGAAGTTTACCACATGTTTTCTTACATGGAGATAAGCCTACTTCGGCGTCCAAAAGTGCATATTTCAAATATATCAAAAAGAAAATCAATACTACAAAGTGCACTGACCATTTAGTTAAGGTGATGTTAATACATTGTTAGCCTATTTCCTCATTCTACTGAAAAGCGAATTACATTCTTGCATATTAACATGAGTAGTTTTAGCTTTGCTAGATACATACATATAGTTTATTTCAAATTACGAGAATATATCTTTGAACGGCTCTAATGCTTTTATTGCACCACCTGTGGCAATAACTACCTGCCCGCTCAATACTATTATCTTTTACGTAAACAAACTGCTGAGGTCCGTAATGACAAAATTTAAGTAAATTGTAATTACTGCAATTTAGATGAAATAAAATTTAATAATAATATAAGTACCAACAGTTGTTAATTTGAATATATACTTATTATATATATTTAAATAGTCATTAAATTACAATTTGGATGAAATATGTGTTTATATTTATTAAAGAAAATTTAAGTAAATATAGTTAGGAGAGTTGGTATATATTACATCTAATATTGAGTCTATTTATCATTTATTGTTAATCTTTACTTCACGAACATGTGGCGATCTTTTGCTGAATGTGTTAGTGATGATGATGTGGATAGTGATAATACTGTTGGAGCACGACAGAGAAAGCATACATCAGAAGATGCAAAACAGATAATTCTCAATGTCTATCATATCCTGATGGAAGAAAATAACGAACTACAAACCTAGAACATTCAACGAACGTCGCAATTAACCAGGGTGCCTTTTGGAACAATATATAAGATAATTAAGAATAACGCAGGGCCTCGAAAGCAAAGAAGGAGCACCGAGAAAAATTGAAGAGTATGAAATTGATACTATTAGGCTCCTTCTACAGAGAAAATGTTGTATCTACACTTGACTGCTTACATAAAAGAATCATTGATAAGCCTATCAATATTAATGAGGTGATTTAAAGGATTATTATGTGGATAACAGAGCCAAAGAAGCGGACATACAATTTTGCGTTTACCACCATACCATTGTATTTTCAATCCCATTGAATTGATATGGGCTCAACTGAAAATACCATAAGACAAACAAATCAAACATCGAAATTTAGTGAAAGCAGTGCGACACCATAAAAAATGCTAAGGAACATATAACTGCTGTAAATTGTAAAAATGCTGTTAAACACGCAATAGCAAAAGAGGACGAATATATGCACATGTACAAAATAGTAGCACCTTTGATTATAAATTTGCAAACGATTCAGACACAGAAGATGATTTATGAAATGCGGTGACACATAAAAATTTTATTGTGTATTACCTTTATATATCTATATGTATCCACTACACATGTTACCACACGACTTGTAATTTTTTCTTTGTATATAAACCCATTATACAGGCTGTCCAGAAACTCTCCTGACAAACGAAGACCGGAGATTCCTCAGATAATTCTAAGACAATTTAACCCAATTCACCCTAGTCCGAAAATGCTTCCTAAGGTCATAGGCGTCCGTTTTGGGTAGGTAAACGGTTATTTTAACGCATAACTTTTTTGTCTTTAACTTTTAAGCATTTGTGACACTAGATTATTAAATTTTCAGGTATTCTAGTACTAAAAGGTACTCTTACTTTAAGTCGGTAGAATACACCGTTTTCTAGAAAAATCGATTTGAAATTTTTTCGTTTTTTCGTCATTAAAATTCAATTTATTATTTTTTGCACTAGTTCGCTCTGAACTGCCAACAGAAATAAAACCTACGTTTTTAATTGTCAAATTGTTGTCAGTTCGCGAAGTTGAAATGACGAAAGATGAAATGACGAAAAAACGAAAAATTTTCAAATCGATTTTTCTAGAAAACGGTGTATCCTACCGACTTAAAGTAAGAGTACCTTTTAGTACTACAATACCTGAAAATTTAATAATCAAGTGTCACAAATGCTTAAAAGTTAAAGACAAAAAAGTTATGCGTTAAAATAACCGTTTACCTACCCAAAACGGACGCCTGTGACCGGTACTAGAAATTTGCAATTGATGGAATCGATTCATCTCTGGAGGATAAATAAGCATACCAGTTTTTGTTTTTCTAAATAGAAGCGTTCGGGAGATATTAAAAAAAAACTAATTACAAGGCGCCATCTTCAAAGAGCTCTAGCTCCCTTAGGAAGCATTTTCGAACTAGGGTGAATTGGATTAAATTGTCTTAAAATTATCTTAGGAATCTTCGGTCTTCGTTTGTCAGGAGAGTTTCTGGACACCCTGTATAGATATTTTTTTTATTATATACTCGAAATTAACAGCGTTTTATTATTATCTTATAGGGCCCTAATTTTTAGTCAATACGGCCCCTAGATTCATACGTTGCAAATAGGTAAACCGTACCCGTTCAATAAGGAGACCAGGTATAATAATTATCGTCACAGAAGGTAGTGCAATAAAAGCATTAGAGCCGTTCAAATTATATTCTTATAATTTGAAATAAACTATTCCTCTATTGTTATTTCCTGAACGGTAAAACAATTATTTTTTGAGAAATCTAACACTTTTTCGTTCTACTCCTGATATCTTAAGAGTGTATTTACATAGAAACACAACTAAACCCTACTGCGACGCTGTCTTTGGATTTTACTTAATTGATTTACTAGAACAGAACCAGAATTCATAGAACAATAGAAAATACATTTTTTAATATGCTGTTCTGTTTGTTTATTTTAATAAGTATTTCTACACTCAAAGTTTAATTTCTTTTCTACATTCAACAACATACAATTATTTATTATCAATGAGTTTGTCGATTCTAAAATTATTTGATAATTTGTTCGATAATCTACAAACATTGACTAAATATTCATAATACTTCTTACATAAATGCGAGAAACAAACACACCTAAAATAAAATAATAACTCATAGCGCTTGCTCAGTTTTGGCCGGGTCACATCAGAACAGCATAGCATTATGTTCTCTATTTCACTTAGTTGGAGCAAATTTCTACTTGTCTACTCGCAATAGAGTAGTATTATATACATATATTGTTATATATATACCGGGTTATTCGGAATTGCAAGGCACTATTGTAGGTACTTGTTCTCAATCATAAAATAAACAAAAAAGTCCATATAAACATATGTCTCAAATTAATTTATTACTAAGATATTGCAGCATAAAGATATTTATTTAACAATACAACATCCAAAAGAACTGTTTAAAGTAGCCACTGTTTTGTTGAATGCAGCATTCAGCACGACAAATTCATTCTTCTTTGGCATTTCGTATAGCATCAGGACGATTCTTGATAGTTGCTGAGGCTTTCACGATGCGATTATTAAACTACCGATCTAACGGCGTTAGATCGGGAGATCGGGATTCATCGGAGTTTTTATTCATGGTGGTAGCCTCAGCAAATAACAAGAATCGTCCTGATGCTATACAATGTTCTAAGAAGCATGAATTTGTAGTGCTGAATGCTGCATTCAACAAAATATTGGCCACTTTAAACAGTTCTATTGGATATTGTATTGTTAGATAAATATCTTTATGCTCCAATATCTTAGTAATAAATTAATTTGAGACATATGTTTATATGAACTTTTTTGTTTATTTTATGCTGGAGGACAAGTATCTGCAATAGAGCCGTGCAATTCCGAAACACCCGGTATACAAGGGCATATTGAAAACTAATGGCCTCATGACTATAATTTTATTTGTTATAGATACATGGTTTACATATAAATGTGAAATAATAATATAAACTGTCCTCTACGCACTGATATGTACTCACCTTTCCACATAATCGCCATTGACGCCAACGTACTACGAGTTTTGCAAGTCTGTTGTGGAAAAAGTCTGAAGACTTCCCACGGCACCATTTCCCCACTTCCGTTATCACCTCTGCATCCGAAGAGAAATGCTTACCCTTAAGGTGTTCCTTAAGCTTCAGAAAGAGGAAAAAGTCAGAAGGCGCAAGGTCGGAACTATAAGGTGGATGAAGTAAAATGTCATGAAACCCAAGCTGCTCCAGTGCTACGCGCGTTCTCTGACTTGTGTGAGGCTGAGCGTCGTCATGATGCAGAATTGCCACTTTTTCTGGGCGAACCCAACGCAGCCGCCGCTTCAGATTTGTTAGGGTGTGCAGCCACGTTCCAAAAATTCAATGTGAACGATGCCATCGTAATACCAGAAAACGGTAATCATGACTTTCCCAGCAGATGGAAGTGCTTTGAATTTTTTTAGATTGAAGCAAACCGTTATGCCTCTACTCCATGGACTTACGTTTAATTTCAGGGTTGTAATGGTGCGCCCACGACTCGTCACCGGTCACAATTCTGTGGAGAAGAGCATCACCTTCTGCTTCATATCGAGTCAAGAGTTGTTCGCAAATTTGTTTCCGATTGGCTTTCATTTTACAAATGAGCATTCGGAGAACCCAACGTACGCATACTCTACTAAACTGCAGAGTACATTGCCGAGAATGTGATGTACTCTTTCTTATGGAATACCCACACTGTTGGCAAAGTCACTTTGTTAACACCGTCGATTCTCACTAACCAGTTCATTCACGAGAGTCACCTGGCTTTCCCCACACGCAGACACTGGTCGGCCACTGCGTGCCCGATTATATCATCAGCAGGATTTTCGTCTTTCACCGTCCTGATCCACTTCCTAACAGTACTCACATCAATACACGCATCACGGTGCACGGCACTCAACTTTCGATGGATGTCAATGGGCGGTGCACCCTCTGCAGTAAGAAAGTCAATGACAGCTCGTTGTTTTAACCGCACATCCATCGCCGGTCGCCATGTTTAGAACTGTCGTGCGCACACGCGATGTTGTTAAGAATCTCCACTAGGGGGACTTATTTACAAATGCTTAAGGTAAATGGCAAACCACTTTTGACACGGTCTGGCTTGTCATTATAAAAGTTATGACTATGGAAGCATTAGTTTTCAATATGCCCTTGTATAGTAAGTAGAAGTTTGTTCCAAATAAGTGAAATAGAAAACAGAATGCTATGTTTCTAAGACAAAACGAAAACTATTGCCGTCTATCCCAGACTTGCCCTATTACATAAAACAGTACAATCTCAATTAACCGAAATAAATGAATATTATCTGGTACAGATAGAATAATGCAAAGCTAGCGAAAGTCCTCTTTCTTTATATAAGAAGTAGCATTAATCTATATTCTTTTTCGTGCCATTTCTTGTGGGAAGCACATAATTTCTCAAGTAGAAGTCTCCAAACAAAGCAAACATAAACAAATTCTGCGGTATCATAAACATACATACTATTTTAGGAAAATTACAGTCATCTTGGGCAAGTATTACGCTAAATAATAGAAATAGAAAACCAAACTGTATCTACAATAGAAAGTTTCTTTACTCATAAGGCAACACAATAAAACTTCGTACGATAGAACTTACTATCTGAAGATGAGTTATTTGTTTCTTCAGCCACAAACTATTTTTGATATCCTTGTTTAGTACGCTCAATAAGTAATAGCCGTACATTGCAATATGGACTGCGCTATTCGCAAAGCCAAGATAAAGACTTGATCCGCCTGCGACAAATCTACATCCTATCCAGATCACGGCAACCATTCCGGCATGGTGATATACATGCAAGAATGATATTTGATTATTCTTCTTTCTTACAACGAAAAACACCTACAAAATAAAAAATATAAACTGCAAAACAAAAAACAGACTTATATTAATTCGCAGTAAATATATTGCTAACACTGACAAACAGTGACTATATGGTCAAATTAGTAACAAATTTAAAATATGTTGTTCTGCATTAATTTATTGTAAGTACGTGTTTATTTCATCCAAATAGAGTTGGTGTGGCTATTAAATTATAGTATATCCTCGCTAGTACGTAGCTAATCGATATTAAAAAAGTGTTCCAAAACGCTTAGTCTGGAAATCAAATTAAAATATTTCCCAAAAATGTTCGATTGCTCCATCCTTCAGCTGTCGCGTTATTATATTCTTCACCAACTAATGCTTATTACATTAAACATTAATATACGGCTGGCATTTCTTCTTGGACTATACAGAGAACTTTAAATCCATATATGTAAATCTTTGACAAACATAACCCTTTGTTAAAACATTGAACATGGGTACATATTACTTACCTAAATCTAACTTTACAAAAATTACATCACTAATTTTCCTTTTTATTTAAAACATGTCACACGTAAAACTGAACAAAACATTAAAAACATTCTATTGTTTGTATTTCTTTACCGCACATTTAAGAATTTCTACTAATTTTGCAGATGTGTTATTACATTCAAGTCCGTTACGATTTAGATTATAATTGAATATTTTTTTTGTTTCCTTTTTAGAGTTGTAATGTACTTATGTTTGCCGAAATATAATAATAATATGACTTCTTACCGTATCTAGCAAATCAATTATTTTTAAGAAGAAGTACCACCATGTCAGCTTTGCAGCCAAAATAGCTCTAGGACTGGATGAGTAGTCGCAAGGCTCGCAAAATATATTGTAATAGGGTACTATGTATGTGCTGCCCTAAAATAGATATGCTTTCATTATAATTCAATTAAATATTGTGGTCAGATAAACAAATGATGGATATGGCTTTGCATCGGTTTTAGGGAGGTTAAATCTAATATTTAGTATTAGCTTCGAACTCTAGTTTCCATATTAATAAATACATATATACATATACACGTTTGGCCTACGATTATATTGCATGCGGCTTCCCGTACATACCACGAAAGGAGTTGCCAAACCGTACCTACCTAACAAATATACATGCGAGAGCCGACGAGTAGACCTTCAGCGAAACCAAATTAAATTCAATCATAGAAATAATAAATCTGAAGGAATCCTTATAATATTAACTTAAGATAATTTTTCAAGAATATTTCGAATGGGAATAATACCTAAAAATGAAGATAACAACCTCTGCAACATGCACACGTGCATTATATTGGAATCTTATGATGATAATGATCGTATCGGCCTGTCGTCTAGCGTCGAACAGTACTTGCCCACATGTGTATAAATATTGGCAACAACGTTCGTTTCAATCCATGGACTTTTGTATTAATTATTCTTTATTACTAATTTAAATTTAAATGATTTGTTCTTGGGTATTGTGGTAGTATAAAAAACTAATATATAATAAAATAAAACTGAAATCTTTATATATTTTGATGTATATTTTAATATCTTTATCAAAAACACTCCATATATAAAAACGTAAATTAAGTATTTGCACTACGTGCAAAAATTAAACTAAACAAGTAATCTTCTGAATATGTAAATTTTCTTGTACGAGTATTTATATATTCCTATGCTACTACAATCCCCAATAAAAAATCATTTATGTATATATTTACATAAATGCGCGCGTGTGTGTGTGTATAAACTACCAATCATGACGTAGAGACTTATTTGATTAAAAATAGTGAACTAATAACAAAGTGACAATTAGGAAACGAAACTACCGTATGTGTATTTTCATCGAAAGTCTTTGATCTTTGATTTATCAAAAACGGCATCCAACTTCACTGCATGGTAAACAATGCTGACCTATATGTCAAATGACAACTTAATGACAGGACACAGAAAGATGAAAACGCAATTTGCATAATTAAAAATAAAAATGTTAACATTTAGATGTAGAGCAGCCAAAATTATCAGGGACTACATGTAACTGCAACTTACGGTAAATACTATCAACTTATTTACTAAAATGACTCACGAGTGGCAAAACAAAGTAAAACGATAACGTAGAATTGTGTAAATCAAAAGTGAAAATGTAAACTATTAAGTGTAAGACAGCCTTAGTCACGTATTTCAGACTTATTTGTCTTCTTCAGTATAGCACAGTCAAGAAAGGGTGTATATGTGTAATATATTATTATTTTTATTAACATCCCAGAAAATAATGCCATATCTTACGATAGATAGCTTGGTCGACCTTGTAATTATTAGTAATTCTTAACCTATAACAAACTTAGGGCCGGTATTTCGATCTCAGTATAAGTTAAGTATAAGCGATATACCGAAGATATTTCGATATTTCTGTCTTTCGAAGTTCAGATAACGGTTATCTTCGAGATAAGTCTTAGATAAAGTTACAGGGTAGTCAACGGCAATATTATGAGTTTAATCCGGGAGATAAGTGACGATGAAGGTCGGAAACAGTCGAAAAGACTCGCATATTCGAAAATCATCACAAAGCAGTTCAATTTATAGGTTAAATGTTGGGGTGTGTTTATACTTTTCCCAATGCATCAAGATTTTCAAAACTTAAATGAATAATTGGATGAACAAAATAAGTTGGAAATATATGTAACAATCTAGACAACATATCAGATGTCACCCAAATAATTTCAAAAAATACTGCGATACAGAATTTATTTGTTAGTATCAGATTGAAAATTTGCTATTACACCGTACTAATAGGTAATAATACATTGTACGTACGACTCCTGTTTTGTAAAATTTACTGCCGTTTTCTTTTCGGCGTATTCATAATGTTTTGAAGTATGTATTTACAAAATAAACTCGAAACACAATCAAATAGCTGCTTGTACTACTTACAGTGGTTGCATTCAGCAGAAGCACATGCTCCGCATGTTGTTCGATGTGCTACTTGCTAACACACTTTACAGTTTACTTGTTTATTTGAAAAATTAAGAGAAAAAGTCATAAATGAAATTGGAAATAAGTATGTAGTTTCTGAACCGAAATTAAGAAATCCGAAAATAATAATTGCTGGTGTTGAAGAAGATGTTATTGATCTAAACAATGAAAAAGTGTATGCGATTATTTAATACACAATGCTTCAAATATGTAGACAAGCTAAAATTAAAACAAAAAAAAATACTTAGACATGAAAAAGAAGAAGTATGGAAATATTATATTATCTGTTCAACCAGAGATGTATTCCAGCATTATAGACAGTGCACAAATAAATGTGGGATGGAAAAAATGTAAGGTGTATGAACACCTACTAATAGTTAGATTTCATAAATGGGCAGGGTATAATCATTTTACTAACGAATGTAAAAATGGGGAAATGTGGTAATTGGGGTGCAAGTGTGGTCGTTGTGCTGGTAGTCAGTTTGCAAACAAATGTGATAGCTTAATTATACTTGTATATAAGGGCATAAATATGTAAGAACAAATGATTAATTTAATTGACACTAGTCACAGTGTTTTATAGAAATTGTATAAACTACAAACAAATAGTAGGTAAACAAAAATGGAAATTTAAATATATGTAGCAATTAGATAGTAAATAGGGTTGATTCACTAAGTAGTGATTAAATTGTAGTTTTTAAGTGTTAAGAATATTATAATATTTGAAGAACTAGTCCGTAAGTATAATATAGAAAAAGTTTTAGTTTCTAAGTAATATATTTTTATATTTTAATAGCAACTGCGAAATAAAGATTATTATTATTATTATTATTTGTTTTGATTAGTCTTGGCTGTTGACTGTTGTCACCATTGGTGATACATTACATTCAAGTGAACATTTACGTTTTATGTAATCCGCAAAATACTCTTCGTCTGTAAAAACTAGTAGTAATTAAGTTCTACATAAAATTACCTTCGATAAAATAACTACCCGACGCTAATCTATTGTGAATCTCATCCATATCTGAAATTTCATACAATTGATTTTTAAATTCATATAGTTAGCCGCCATCTTACTCAACGTGTTACCGATACGTAGGGGTAATAGAATGCGCTACAAAAGATGGCCTTCCGCTCCGTAAAGTAGTCGATGTAATCGTGACGTAATTCGATGTAGCGCAAATATAACGTATGCATCCAGCAGACTTTTCCTCAACAGTTCCACAACAGTTGCGTCTGCTGAATGGGACCAATGATACAAGGATACGCACACTTTTTCCGTTCTTGTCTTTTGCACGCCAGTAATGTATAATAACATCCTTTTCTACTCGTTTCTTTGTATCGGAAACAAATAAGTGTTGCCAACATATGTGTGAAATGCGTTAGTTTAGGGCAGGGGTCTCCAAACTTTCCAGCCTTAGGGCCATACTGATTACTCCAGTAAGTTCCGAGGGCCAAAACCATATTATCATTGTTGCCGGTGGTAAAAAGTGAAATAGTCCACTGATGAAAAAAAGTCCGAAAAAGTACGCAACGTTTAAAAAAGGCTGCAAAACGGCAACACTGCATATTATTAATTTTCCTGTCATTATCTGTAATTTCTAGATTAGTCGTAGAGTACGAGCCATGAGGAGTAACGTGACACGACATCTGGTGGACACAAGCGGAAATAGTTAGTACCTTCTATCGCTAACAGATGGCGCTAATAGCACGTGCAGAATAATCTCGTTGGTTCGAGAAAGTTCTGGTGTCTTCCACTCACTTCTAGATGGCAGTAATTGGAATATATAAGAAGGCTAGTGGCGCAACCACAAGTCAGTTCCTATGACACTGTTGTGAAATAAAATAGTGCGTACCTCCTTAAAACGTGTTTGTGCGAGTTTAAGTTTAAGACATCTTTGTAACAGTATTTTGATTTGAATTGTTGCTTTTGTGTGTGATTTAGTAGTATGGAAAAGAAGCGAAAAATTGATAGTGAATGCAGAAAATTCAAAGATCAGTGGAACATTCAGTATTTCGTAATTGAGTCTAGTAAGAAGGCGCTATGTTTGATTTGCAATGAAAGCATAGCCGTTCTCAAAGAATATAACATTAAACGTCATTATGAAACAAAACATTTTCAAAATTACTCAAAATATACAGGAAGTTTGCGGACAGAAAAATTCGAAGCTATGAAGCGCGGATTGAAATCGCAGTAATCTTCATTTACAAAACTCAAAACTGAACAAGAGGCTGCAACGCGTGCCAGCTTTCGTGTGGCTCTTGATATTGAAAAACGTGGAAAACCATTCACCGATGGAGAAATGATCAAAGAATGCATAATTGCAGTAGCCGAAGAAATGTGCCCTGAAAAGGTAAATTTATTAAAAAGTGTCAGTATGTCAGCAAACACTGTGGCTCGAAGGGTAGAAAACATCGCTGAAAATATATCCTCTCAACTGTTCGACAAAAATGGACATGTTGAGTGGTTTTCTTTGGCCTTGGATGAGTCAACGGATGTGTCAGATACTGCTCAGGTGTTGATTTATATTCGAGGAGTAGATAAAAGCTATGAAGTGCATGAAGAACTTCTTGATATGAATAGTATTCATGGCACAACTACTGGTACAGATATTTTTAAAGGAGTTGAAATGGCCATTAATCAAAAGAACCTTCGATGGAAAAACTTGAAATGTATTACAACTGATGGAGGCAAAAACATGAGTGGGAAAGATAAAGGAGTGGTCGCTCTTGTGTCAAAGGCTGTAGAAAATGACGGTAGTTTAAAACCATTAGTCTTACATTGTATCATTCATCAACAGTCTTTGTGCGGAAAATGTTTGGATATGTCTGAAGTTCTGAAACCAGTCATATCAACTGTTAATTTTATCAGATCTTTTGGGCTGAATCACCGACAATTCCGACAATTTATTGAAGAGATTGGAGAAAATGACTTACCTTATCATACTGCCGTACGTTGGCTTAGTTGTGGGAAAGTCCTTCAGCGCTTTTTTGAACTTCGAGCAGTGATCGAAATTTTTTTTAATGAAAAGCATCGCCCTCTTACTGAATTACAAAACAACGCATGGCTGTGGAAGTTAGCATTCTATGTTGATTTGACAAAACATGTGAACGAACTGAATTTGAGATTGCAAGGATAAAACCAGCATCTTCCTGATTTATACACTAATATCAAATCATTCCGGAAGAAATTGATACTGTTTCAATCACAACTACGAAGTAAATGTTTTTCACATTTTAAAACATGTGAAATATTCAGCCACACTACTGAGACTGAGTTTCCTATCGATTTTGCAATCGAAACTTTGAGTGCTTTGAAAATAAATTTTGATACTCGTTTCTCGGACTTTGATGCCATTGCGAATCAAATTAAGATTTTTCAGAATCCTTTTGATACTGACATTGAAACCCTAGCCCCGGAACTTCAAATGGAAATAATTGATCTACAGTGCAGTGATATAATTAAGAACAAATATCAAAACTCATCTTTGTTGGAATTTTATAAGAGTCTTCCACTGACACAATTTGATAATTTGCATAAATTTGCTCGTGGGCTGTTTTCTGTTTTTGGTGCTACTTATTTGTGTGAGAAGACCTTCTCCAAAATGAAGTACACAAAAAATGTTTACAGATCTAAATTAACTGATGAGCATCTTAAATCTCTTTTAATAATTGGTACAAGTAAAATTAGTCCACAACTACAAACTATTGTCAGTGGAAGATCTCAATTACACAAATCTCATTAGTATTTCATATGTCATTATGCTTGTTATAAGTTATGTTTTTATTTAAAATGTATAAAATGTTAGTTGGATTCATTTCAATAATTTGTTAGTTATTATATACTGAAGTAAAATTTTCTGCATATTATACATGTCTTTACTCATTACAATTCTGTGTTTCTTTATCCAACTTATCACAAAAACAATAACAATAAGCCTACAACAATGTTATGAGTAGTTAGCCCATGACCATATCAATGTAGATGTCATATTAATAATTATTCAACATAAAATTAGAATACTTCAGTAAACTAAATTTAATTTGCTATAAAAAATATGTTCTCTAAAAGGAGTTTTCAAGTATGCCAGCTCTCCGCGGGCCGGACAAAATCTGTCCGCGGGCCGGATGTGGCCCTCGGGCCGTAGTTTGGAGACCCCTGGTTTAGGGGATAACTATCTTTAGGATATATTTATACTCGGTACTATTTGAAATACCGAAAATGGTTATGGGTCAGATTATACTTCAGTAAAATGTAATCCGGAAGTACTATACTTTATACCGAGATTGAAATACCGGCCCTTAGTCAAGTGTCTCTAATAGTAAAAGTATATATGGTGTCCAACTCAGGAATTCATTAACGTAGAAACCTATAAATTTAACTTGTCCAGTTAAGCGTACGCAGGTATTATCAAGATCTTTGTGTGCGGATGTTCAAAATTTCAATTATTTAATTCTAAATACCACACCATTACTTTTTTTCTTTATTGAAAAGCAATCAACTTTTTGTAAATCACTCATCAGACTCTTTGTACAATTATCGGATATTTATTTGTAATTGTTCATAAGTTTAAGCCTCCTCAGAAAAATTACAAAAAGACTCCAACATACTGGTACTAACAAGAAACCAAGTAACTCCAAGAAGAAAGGTTAGTGAAATATCTTATTCCTATACGGATTAAGAGATTAATACGATCGATTTGAAAGAAGTGTAACACAGAAACGATAGCGGAAGATGGACTCTTTTTGCGATACGTGAAATAGAAACAGATTTTTAAAAAAGTTTTGCTTGAGCTGATGGACGAATTTAAGTGCTGAAATTGGTTTTGTTGTAGAAAAAATATAGCTCAGGGGTGCTGCGTTGCTATTATTTATATCTTATCTTTCCAGACATTACCCATGTCTCACATATTTTGGTTTATTTAACTGGGATACCATAAGGCAGTATACTCAGGCTACTGAGTATACCGCTAGTTAGATAAACCAAAATATCTGGGTAATGTCTGGAAAGATAAGACATAAATAATTGCAACGCAGCAACCTCGAGTTACATTGTTTCTACAACAAAACCAATTTCAGCACTTAAATTCGTCCAGCAGCTCAGGCAAAACTTTTTAAAAATCTTCTGTTTCTATTTCACGTATCACAAAAAGAGTTCATCTTCCGCTATCGTTATCTGTGTAACACTTCTTTCAAATCGATCGTATTATTCTCTTAATTCGTATACGAATAAGAAATTTCACTTACCTTTCTTCTTGGAGTTACTTATTTCCTTGGTAATATCAGTTTTTTGGAGTCGCCCAAGTTCTTCGTAGTCTTTGCATATGTTTCGGAGTCAGTCGTAAGTGTGTTTTGACATTCAGAGGCATTTCTGGAAATAATAGATTTTTATTTAGGTATAATCAATAATTTGTATTATCATGTCTTCATTTTTCAATCCCAACGTTTAGAGATATAATGGACGTAGATGACACACCACAATCAGGAATTTCCAAGCAGCCTTCCGGATAAACCTCAGAGGTCCCTCACAACCAATCTGCGATGAAAAATGATGGCATATATGATACAGAATACGATTAGATTAGAATGGCGTATAGGTGTGCAGAGTAAGAGTTATATAATTCAATCAAATTGTCCAGCTGTGTCGACACGTGTTTGTCAGATTGAAGTCTGTTATTAGTATTAGTCTCACTTTTATATTCCTACCAGATGTTTCTGTTATAGAAACAATTACAAAACTACAATTGATGTTTCATGGAGTTCGCTACATCGTCCTGTAAGCTGGTATTAACTTTGAAATATTAGGTAATGTATGTGTGTATCTCAAACACATGCATATATGCATATACGTTTTACGTATAAATGTATATATGTAAGTCACAGTATTTATTTGAAATATTTGTTTGAAACGACAAAAATATCTATGTAACTCTGAACTTTCCAAACTGTTCTTTCAACTTTAAAATGGTGAATTACTAGACTATTTCGATAGTACTATGTGCTATTGTTGACATTGATTATAGATTTTTTATAATTGTTTTGGGGGTTGTGTAAAATACTTATAAAAAATGTGTGTACGATTAAATTAAATATTCCAGCAGACAACATCTAATTTACTTAAGTCACAAGGTAAGAGCTATCTAGGTTTAAAATAGTAATATTTTGACAAAACAAAATACTAATAGATGGAAAAACTGGGCAACGTGCTTTTGGAATAATCATACAAAAAAACATCAAAACTAGAGGGAACGGCAAGCTTGTTATCGAAAGTTATTCCAAGTTTAATTTCAAATATCTTTATATTCTTTTAACAAGTCTGTATCAAATGCCCAATATGACTTTTTCATTGAGAAAAACTACAATATCCATCTAGCGATTTTACGGATTGCTCTGTTGATCATACACACCAATGTGGTAGACAAATATACAAGAATGCAACTAACAAATTTTCAGAATCAAAAGACTTCACAACGTAGCCTGCAAAAATCTCTAGATCGAAAAGGAATTTTTGTATAAAAGATTGAAAGCTACTGCCATGATTCAGGGAATACATAGGACCGTCGCGTCGGTTTTAGCTTGAGCTGTTTGAAAACGACGAACGCCCAATCTTAGCCAGAAGATACATAATAGATATATATTTAATGTTGGACTAGAAGCAGTTTCGTTAAGGTAAATAGGATGCAGAAGTGATTAAAAGCAAATGTCTAGGTATCGTAAATTTCGCACCATAAGTTAACTGTCTTCTATTAATATTACCATTGCACGAGTGTACTTATATGAAAACATCGTTACCTATTTTAAACCAAAATCCGTCTGTCTGCATTTAAAACAAAATCTAAAGCAGGGTCGAATTCATGCATAGCCATATCGTTTTTGCTTACCATCTACATGCATATTGACTTACCACAATAAAAAGTGTGGCACAGTATACTACTTGAATTGCATTATACACTATTAATATATTATCAATATTAAAAGGCTTTCTATTCTCCATTAATTTTGGACCTAAATTTAAAACAAAATATAAATAACCAAAAATAATTGCCGTTATCGGCCATATCGTATTCATCAAGAACCAATCGCTGACTCGTGGATCTGCAAAGTAATAAAAATTAAAAAATAAAGAAATATAAAACATAAACATAGAAATAATCGAAAGCAACTTATTTTTCTTATGTTAACGGAAACAAAATCATGCTCTAGATACAAATAGTTTTTGTGGATTATTTGACGGGAAGTGAAAAAGGAAGTTAAACAAATATGTTAGTATCACGAATCTTATTATTTCATATCGTTCAGCTTCAGCACACTGGTACAAGCGATACTGAAGTGCCATTTCTTCATTTTTATAATAATCTTTCTCAAAATACAGCTGCATGATTGCAATATGTTTTTATCCACCAGACACTTAATCAAAAAACATTTAGGTTTTAGAAGTAAGAGTAAGTCACTTGGCATAGATCTGGTGAATAGGATAGGTCAGGTATAACAAGATCTGCTTGACTGGTGTATCAAGGCGCATTATCGTATAGAACAAACGATTAAATTTTTAGGATAATTTTTCAGAAGTTGTTCTCTTTTATGCCAGGTAGTTTGCAAACATTATTCACCTCAAATAAAAAAGAAACCTAGAGTGTAATTAACTGGCAGATGCAAGTAACTAGAATGACCATTTGTATTCAGAATCCTAGTGGTGATGTCAGGCTTATCGCATTGGATGAACACAAGTTTTGGTAGCGTTGTTAATACTAAAAGGTCCTAATACAAACATATTTTATTTTTTTGCAATTACTATCTGTATATCGAGTCATTTGTGAATTGCTGACTAAATATTGCACCAAAAACATGTAAGACTTTATTATTTTACAAGTGACCATTACTGAGCTATTGTTGTTTTTTTATATAATTTTGCCAACTTTATGTTTTTATTTTAATACGGTCTTCTTGTACTGAAGGAATGTCAAAGAAATTATTTATTAGACCAAGCTTTTTACCAACAGCGTTACCCTCACAAAATTAGTCCCAAAACATTTGACTTTAGAAGAGTAATGGATGATTTAATTACTACTGGTAGTATTATTATTCTAAACCAAGGAAACCTAAAAATGTGGTTAAGGCAACAACAGAAAATCAACACTTTAGTACCCATGAAAAAACTTGTTTGCTGGCTATTAGCATCGTTGCAATAGCCCTAAAATAAAATAAGTATCACACATAATGAATACATTTAAATATTAAGTTATACATCCTCATTTTAAAGCTACAAGTGTGTTCTGCCAATGGACAGTAATTAAAATGAATATGCGGGCAATTCCTTTTGATAGTGTGTTATGTGCGGATGAAGCTGGTTTCCATAGTAGCGGAATAGTTAGCACAGGAATTTTCATTACTGTTCAAATGAAAACCCTTACTTCAATAATAAATAGATCATCAGCATAGGTGGGGCATAAATGTATGGGGAGGCATTCTGGGTGATTGGATGGTAGGCCCGAATTTCATTAAAGGTAGTATTAATGCAGTTTAGTGGAATTTTTGAAAGATGCCCCGCTAAATTTACAAAGAAATGTATATACAACAAGACGGCGAATCATTCCATGCTACAGACACGAAATAATTTAATGCCCTATTCACTGACTGGTCGGCCAAGTCTTCAGACATCACAAAATTAGTTTCTTTTTATAGGAATCAGTAAAAAAGCAAACATACAGTATAACTGTAACCACAAAAGAATAGTATATTAAAATACAAGTAACAGAAGGCCTTTCATTACAGCATGATTTCCAAATTCGGACACGAGCGCGCAGCGCAAGTGACCGAAGGAAAGAATGCTGGAATGGCCTTCTGTTACGAGTATTTTACACTATTTTCTTTGTTTCGGATTATATTTATATTATTTATTTATAGAAAAATTGTTAAAAATATTCATTAAGGGAAATTTTGATAACGTGACGTAGTCGATTGGTAGCAATGATTTACATTTATATATGCCAGTTGACTTTTGTAAGAATTATTTGAATTGAAAAGTTTGCTTACATTAGAAAAAATCTCATATTATCGTGGTCGGAATGTCAGACGAAGAGCGTCAATCTGCGGCACTAGAAATGCGGGACAGGGCCTCCAACGCCATAAATAATTTATTAACAGATAAATCGAAAAGCAAGTATGAAAAAGATTATGAAAAATTTATATCATCAACCTATTTCTACTAAAACAAAAAGTTACCAAAAATTGGTGTTAGAATGGAATACATTCTAACACCAAAATGGCTGCTAGAATAACTTTGTTCTAACACCGAAACAGAGAAATTATTGTTATGAAGGTATTAATTCGACAAACCGCATCTCTATAATAAGTTAATTTTTAGAAAAAGTCATTATAAAATCAAGCTTGACAACTGAAAAGCAACTTATTAAATGTCATTTATTGAATTTCGCGACAAATATGGTTCACTACACCGCGCACCGTATACAAATAAAAAACATAAATTTGGTAAAATTATTTCAAAAAACCACAATAGCTCAGTAATAATCACTTCTAAAATAATAACCTTTTACATGTTTTCGGTAGTAAATTTACTAAGCAATTCAAAAATGAACCGATACAGGTGTTCCCTTTGAAAAAATTCACTTTCAGACAAAAATATGTTATATAACCTTAATCCAGTTTTCTGCAAATTCAATTAGTAATCGCAAAAAAATAAAATATGTTTGTATTAGGACCTTTTATTATAAACAACGCTACCAAAAATTGTGTCCATCTAATACGTCGTTTTCGAGAAATATAATTGTATTAAATTAAACATTGAATTTTTCAGAAAAATGGTAATACGTCGAAAACCATAAGTTTGATATCTATGCTATCTTATAACTTTTTCATTAAGAAATATACGGGGAATACAAAAATTTAATAATATATAGGCTGTCCAATTTAAAAAACTATAACTATGGTCAGCCACCAAGTTATGGAACACTCTGTATAATACAAAATAATTTTAAAACGTGCACCCAATGAGTGGCTATATTAGCAAGAAAGCCGTTTCGAAATATCTTTTCTCATAAAGTCACAATCTGCCTTGCCCGCAAAGATGACTCACCCTGTATATACAGGTTCTTTGATCAAAAAAACTCCCCATCCCGAAACTTCTTTATTTACTATTCGAATTTAATAATTAAAAAAGGTATAAAAATGGTTTGACAAACTCTATAAACTTGCTCTAAACCCAATTTTTCTCAACAATGTCTTGAATACGTTTACGAAAGTCTTTTTTTTTTTAAATGGAGACCTGTAGTCTTTTTCCTTTAGTCTGGCAGATAATTCTTTTCTGAATATTGTAATGTTTATATAGTTATCACTTGGTTGATATACAGTGTGGAAACTACTTATGAAATAAATTCAGTAACTTCCAAACTAATGACATTTGTCGAAAACGCTGAAACAGGTCTTTTTTATTTTAAATTGCGCTAGTTTTAAATCACTGCACCTATTAGTGACGTCATCTTCTTTAGAGCTGTGACGTCATACGCATTTTTTTTTAATAGAATGCTATATTTTTTTATAAATTTGTAGATAGTACTATTAAATACCTTTTCAATGAACTAACACATGTTAACTTTATTTTCAACAATTTTTGAGATTTTTACATTTTTACGTTCCAACAACAACAACAACAATTATTAAAATGTCAAAGTTTACTAATTCTTTTTTGATCAAAGCAAAATTACTATCTTTCTTGTATTCTACTACCGTCAGGTGCTATCAATTTCATCACACAGTTTTTCGTGTTGTCTTTTTTTTTATTTATTTATTTTTTTTTAATGTAAAAATGTAAAAATCTCAAAAATTGTTGAAAATAAAGTTAACTTGTGTTAGTTCATTGAAAAGGTATTTAATAGTACTATCTACGAATTTATATAAAAATATTTAAAAAAAATGCGTATGACGTCACAGCTCTAAAGAAGATGACGTCACTAATAGGTGCAGTGATTTAAAACCAGCGCAATTTAAAATAAAAATTGACCTGTTTCAGCGTTTTCGACAACTGTCATTAGTTTGGAAGTTACTGAATTTATTCCATAAGTGGTTTCCACACTGTATACGTCAAAAAAAATTTAATTATCTGCAACCTTACTATAAAATTTTCAAGTGTGTCGCGAAAAAAAATCGGAACACGAATGCGACAAATATGTCATTTAACGTCTATCATTTGAACATTACTGTGCCTTGCGATTTTAAATCATTATTTCTTCTGGAATAACGGTACCACCACAATCATGAACAATAATTATGTCACCGATATGTTTGAAATTTACGTCCAATGTAATAAAAATCAAAATCAAGCAGTTCGGCTTTAAGATGAGCGTTTTCAAAACAGGAAAATTCCAAACCCCCATCAATTTAGACAGCTCGGAAAAAAATTGAGGCGCTATGGTCCTTTTAAAAAATCGAAGCGACCAGCGACTATTTAACATTGGCATGTCAGATTATATAGTACAAGCATTGTTGAAAAAGCATAAATTTAAGTCATACATTCCTCAAAAACTGCAAACACGAGAGAAAGATTTTTCAACTTTTATTTAAACAAACGAAATTTGCTCAGTAAAAGTACTTTTACCGATGAATGCGCTTTTACCAATAATGGCGTTTTTAACAGAAACATATATAAATTGTACTCTTAATCAAGATCGTATGAACATAACACGCCCTGAAAGCGAATTAATCTTAAAACAGAGGATCACTAACATTGTTGAGAAACACTTCAAAATTTAACATAGAATGCGGCATTTGGAGTGACTAGGAGGTGTCAGTTGTGTGTGGGGCACTGTGGCGGTAAATTTGAGCAGTACGTGTAAATAAATGTAAATGCTTATGACAGTTATGTTCAGATTTGTCGTTTGTTAATTGTTTCTAATTTGTTTAATATATGGGTTATTATTGTTACTTTTATTTTATTTTTCCCTTAGATCTCACTTATTTTTGTTTATGACTCGTGATGTTTAATGCATTCGAATGGATTATCGGATGACTGCTGTGGCGGTGTTGTGTAACAAATAAAAAAAAATTAAATAACAGATGCAGAATTCCCAGCTTACCTTCTGATGGTTTTTTTTTTTACGGCATAGGTATTTAAAGAGTATTTTTTTTAATATTAAATATTATTCAAATGATAAATAAGTGAACATTACTAGATTGAGAAAAAAATACAGGTATCAATTTAAAAAAAAAGTTGACTATCGTTACCTATTCGAGACAAAAAAAAGTAGGATTAGGGCTGGTTTATGAGTTTGTCAAACCATGTTTATACTTTTCTTTATTTATTAAAATCGGATCGGATCGGCGGCCTGTATACAGTAAGGACGCGCGGGTTGGAACAAATTCATTTAAAAATTTTCGGTTTTGTTTTATGGAAAAACGCTCGAATAGATCGATTTTTATTTTTAGCTGCGGTTTTTCTGACGGTAAATCGATGTACAAAGGGTGTCCAAAAATAAGTTACGACCATCACATTTTTTTTTGCAAATGGAAACACATTTTTTTATTTAATTTGTTAATTCTGCATCGAATTCTAAGTATGTTTCATGTATTATGTCCTATACCTAAACTCAACAGTTATCGAGAGATTTACAACTGAACATATCAATAACTGAGACCGTATCCTACAAAATTTATTTCACTCTGTTGTCTGAAAAGGACCGATTTATTAAAAACTCTGAAAAACAAATCAAATTAAATGTTCAAGCTGTTGACCACTAACTTCCTGACAATAGGCAAGCCGAAGATCAATTTCTCGTATGCAGTTAGCGTTTGCGGCTTAATTTGTTGTATTTCGGTTATAATTCTATTCTTCAAGTCATTAATATTTTCCGGTTTATTGAAGTGCACTTTGGATTTTAGATAACCCCATAGATAAAAATCTAATGGGGGTAGATCTAGACACCTAGCTGGTCATTCGATAAAACCTCTCCTACCGATCCATCGATTTGGGAAAATATTATGAAGGTATTCTCGTACTGTTCTCGACTAGTGTGGGGACGCTCCATCCTGTTGGAATCATATCGAATCTGCCAGTATATTTGGGTTCCCATTATTCAGATTAAGTGCACTTTCACTGCGGGTACTATGTAATTTTGTAGTAGGTCTATATATTTTTCAGAATTAAGTGTTCCCTCAATAACAAAGGGACACGCAATTGCGGTACCCATAATTCCGGCCCAAACGTTTACTTTCTGGGGGAATTATGTTTGACTCTCAATTCTCCAATGTGGGTTTTCTGATGCCCAATATCGAAAATTTTACCTGATCACCGAACCTGAGTGTTAATAAATGTACAGTTGTGACATTCTCAAGCACTAACAAACCGGTGTTATTTAACTACTCGATGGACTTGGGCATTGCGGGTTATTTAAGAAAATAAATTAGTAATCAAATTAACTCGCCGTACCTTCTGTCGGCCGTACACTTTTTGGTTCCAAAGTATGCAACGCATTCGACTGATACATTTTCAGTTGCCAGAGCACGAACGAATGTTATGGTTACAGCACCATTAACTCACATTATCACAAATGCAAATATTTTTTATCCTGACTCCTTCCACTTATAATTATTTGCCTGCTGCCATGGCTTTCTCTCACCCCTTCGCTTTAATATTATTAGTAACTTTACCAGTCACTACATACAGATATAAGTTGAGTCAAGGTGCTGGATGATTGTCTTACAATATTATGTAATATATTTTGATATGTATTTTGTCTAAACATTTAGCTGTTACTCTTTTATGTTAATACATTACTAAGTTTTGTTACTGTAAATACCTTGATATTTTTATTTTGCAATTCACCATACTATAATTAACATTTTTTCCTGTAAATATATTCTGTCTGTTGAACAATAAGGCTAATTATTATTATTATTAGGAATTTCCGTCAAAAACTGCACAACTAAAAAATTCCTTTGAAGCGAGTAACAACGAAAGATCTGGGATGGACTAAATTAGTAAAGGTATCACTTGACCACAAGAAGTCAATGTTTGTTTTGACATTTCAATGCAAATTCTTTGAAGTTACATACCATTCGCTGAACTTAAAAATTCTTTAAAAAATAAATGGCATATATTCACATGGCAGTGAAAAGTACTAAACATTTATTATTTAAAAACACTTCCTTTTTTCCTTCTATTGGCAATGTTCAAAAAGTTATAGAATATCACATCTGGCTTAATCAGATTGATTACCACTTCTTTAGAATTATATGTCATTTTGTAAACATAAGAAATTGTTATAAAAAATAAATAGAACGTCCTGTCAAGGGCAGTGAAAAGTACTAAAAATTTACTTTTTGAAAATGTCTACTTTTTTTGCTAAGTTATAGAAACTTATATCTATATAAATAAACCCGATCACAAATTTTCAATTTGAAAATATAAGTTGTCATGACTTGCATTATGGATAGCAAAGCTTAAAGTAGTTGAGAATAGTTGCTTATTATATTTTATTTTTACGAAAAAGTAACTTCCATTACACTATTAAACTAATGAAGTGATATGTTTTGTAATTCAGGAATTATATATAGTTTCACATTATCACATTTAGAGTGTATAACAAAAAGGTGGAAACGCCAAACATACGCTTATAACTTTAGGTAAAAAAGCAAAACTTTCAGTACAAATATTAAAATTTACTTTACTGCAAAATAGATATCTGGAAAACATGGTTACTAAATTCAAACAGCGAACGGATTGAAAACATGTAAAACATGTAAGGCATAAATAATGTTACACTATTTTACTACTACGTGCATGGGTATCATTTAATATTTAAAACGTATAAGACTAAAAACAAATACATTTAACGTAAAAAACGATAAAAAACTAACAAATGTTATCTTCTTTTTCTGTCAACAGTTGAGGTCATGTCCAAATACCCTATAAACATTTGCTACAATTTCTTAATGAATGGTAGAAATCGTATATACCTACTTGCCGCCAAACATGGATCATATTTATTAATTCAATTCATGTACTTATAATGAAGATTCTTGTCCAACCAAAGTTAATAATGTAAATTTGAAGATTTCTTAGTTTAAAATTCTACAACTTTGAAACAAAATTATCATATCTCAAAACCAGTTAATAATGCGGTAAAATATATTCATGTTATAAGATTTATAGCATCCCCTTTAAAAAAGTATATTTGTTTTGGGTCGCCATTCTTCACTAAATAAAAATATTTAAAAAAAAAAGATGATTATCTAAAATTGTTGTCGTTTCGCTTGGACGCATATGCCTATGATAAATGTTTAACATTTTATGTTGAAAATAATTAAGATAATACACGTGAAATTCAGACATAAAATATAAATCACATTCATATTTGTTGGTCAAGTGTCAGCCATGAAAATAATATCAAAGAGAAATAACAAATATCGCCAAGAATTTTCTATGATTCCATTAAAATTTAGTATATAAATACTCAACATGTACTCTTTAATCTACCTTTCAGTTTATAAATAATTAAATTTCTTACCTCCCCATTTTTCTATAGAATAATCGTGAAAATTCAAAATTTCACGTAATATTAGTGCCATTTCGTTCGCTCTAAATGGTAAGTGAAAACTGATTGGATGTGATATTCGCCTTCTAGCATTATGCATACAATAAAGTTCACGATCCGCTAAATTATTCAATAACCGAATTTTAACATTATCATGGAATTATTCAGAATTAATCAAAAAAGTTTAGTCATTTTAAAATATGTATAAACCGATTCGTTTATCGTTTAAAAGCAACATTAATAAAATTGCATTTAGATATACGAGTAGGTACAATTGTAAGCAGAGACATATTAATATAAATTGTGTAAGAAAAATATCTGTGAATCCTAAACTTATAGGGTATTTAAAAAATATATCGAAATATACAGGGTGTTTATTAAACATACGGCAAAAATTCAAGGGGTTATTCCTTGAATTATTCTAAGAATATTTTGTCCTTTGATTATTTTTAAAAGTCGTTTTGTTTCGAAGACATCGAAAAAAAAATCAGTTTAAAGGTGGATTCAATACGTCTCGTGATTGACCACTCTGTATATGCCGAATATTTGCTAATAATAGTGAAGTCCTATATTATGAATCACTATTACGAACGTCGAGATGACCGACATGCATTTCATATATGGACTTGCTGATGACAATTCATTACAAGCTACGCGGTTGTACATTGAACGATATCCTAACCGTAATGTTCCTGATAGAGAAACCTTCCATAGTATTCATCAACGTCTTCATGAAACAGGCACATTGAAACGAAGTGGAAGATCAGGAAGACCAATCACAGTAAGAACGGTGGATGTGGAAGACAATGTGCTAAACAAGATACAGAAAGATCCAAGTACTTCTACCTGAAAAATTGCAAATATTTTGAATGTAAGTAATGGGACTGTTTGGAAAATGTTTCGAAACTATTTGTCGTACTCATACCAAATGCAACACGTTCAGTCACTTCTTCCTGTTGATTTTCCTCCACGTATTGCATTCTGTCAATGGTTTTTGCATACATTGATTCAAATCCCTCAACTACTAGCGGTGATTCTTTTTACGTTAAAGCCAAGAAATACAATAAAGAATGTTCACAATAACCACGTATTTATAGGTTGAAGATCGTTTTCAAAATCAGTTCTCGTTGAACGTTTGGGCTGTAATTGTAGGTAACTGGCGAACTGATGCGATATTTCTACCGGCGAGGTGTGTCGCAACTTTTTGGAACAATCGCTACCTCAGTTTCAGAAGGATGTACCATTGGCAATAAGAAATGCAATGTGGTTTATGTACTATGGTGCACCAGCACATTTTGGTGTGGTTGCTCGCGAGTTTTAACAGAAACATACGGAGATTGCTGGGTTGGTTGAGGTGGACCTCACTTATGGCCTGCTCGGTCCCGAACTTAAAGCCCTGAACTTTTTCGTATGGAGCCACCTCTAAAGTTATTAGGTTAAATTACTCCAAAGAAAAATGTGTATAATTGCTGGGTGTAACTCAATAAGAAACAACCCTGGTGTTTTTGAACAAGTTCAGCAGTCAATAAGAAGACTGGATTATTGCATCCTAGCTGAAGGTAGTCATTTTCAACAGTTCTTGTAGATTACGAAGCTGTTGTTTAAGTGGAAACATTTCTTCGCCCCATATCTTCGAAGCAAAGCGGCTTTTCAGAAATTATCAAGTACAAAATATCCTTAGAATAGTCCAGTGAATACCCCCTTGAATTTTTGCCGTATGTTTCATAAACAGCCTGTATATTCCACTTTATTATACGGTGTAGGTTCTAAAAGATTAAAAAAGGAGCAAATATCCGTTAATATAATAAAGGTGTTGTAATAAAACACTTTATAAATACAACAAAAAACTGATTTTGTTTGATGTGGTAAAATAGTAAATTATTAATAACTTAGAAAAATCAATATTCTTTCTTCATCTTAGCAAATATGTATATTGAAAAGTAGTAGCTAGCTTAAAAGTTGTTTCTTCTCACTATGGCCTCATTGATGTTCCAACTTCTGTTTGATAGCCATGCACTCCCGCGTCCACATGTTCTGTTGCCTGTTCTTCTTCTATATTACATTCTCTAAATATGTTCGTTGCATATTATTTACTAATTCTATGATTTAGAAAAAAAATTTATGAAACATTATCAAAATTACAAATACCGTATAAACTAATAAAGTTAATAAGAATGACACTCTCGGACTCAAGAAGTAAAATGGAAGGTTCTCGGAACAAATTACAACCCGAAGAGAACTAAAACAAGGAGACCCGCTTTCTACTGACCTATTTAATCTGGCGTTGGGAGGAATCATGAGGGAAAGCAACATTCAAACAAACGGCGTAATTTTCCACAACAAAGTACAAGTTATTGCATGTGCAGATGATGTAACCATATTATCGAGGTCGAAGAGGGAACTAGAGAAAGTATTTGGGCAATTTGTGGAAGAAGCAGGAAAATACGGATTACTGGTGAACGACGAGAAGACAAAGTATATAGAAATGAGAGCGGAAGTGACAGAAGAAAATAGACATGCCAAATTCAAAGCAGGTCGAAATGAATATAAATTCGAAAAAGTGAAACAGATAGTACTTGGGTGTGACACGAACCAGTAAAGGGCAAGAAGAAAAAGAAATTGAAAAACGAATGGTAAGAGAAAATAGAGCAGTTGGAGCGTTAACACGAGTATTAAGAGGAAAAGACGTATCCAGAACATCTAAAATACGAACATATGAGACAATAATCCGGCTGTTCTATACTTAAGCGGAACATGGACCATAACAAAACAAGCAGAAGAAAAGCTGAAAATCCGGGAAAGGAGAGTGTCTAGAAAAATTTTTGGAGGACTTATTGAGGAGGATAACATGTGGTGACGCAGGACAAACACGGAGGTAGAAGAAATGTATAGAAAACCGAATATACCACGAATAATTCGATCACGAAGAGCAAGCCGGTTGAGGCATATCTCTCGGATGTCGGAACAAATAATTGTGAAGAGCGCGTTGCACAGAGTAGAGGGTGGTAACGAAGAAGAGGTCGGCCGAGGAAAAAGTGGTTACAGGAACTGCTAAAGGATATGGAGGAGACAGGAATTAATGACTGGAGAAAAAGAGTCAGGCACCGGAAGAAGTGGAAGAAAGTAGTAGAAGAAATAAAAGCCAAGGACCTCTAAGGCCTGTAAAGCTGTATATATAGATATTTCCTATAACTTCTTTCTGGAATTATTTAATCCTCCAAATTGTTTGATCTGTGCTTCCTATTTATACTATTTCTGCTTCACATATATAAATAATAATAAATAAATTTTACATCTTAGATAACTGCTTTGCGTTATCTAGGAACATTTATTATTATCTTACATATTACCAGTTTACTTCCTGACATGTTAACTTTTGCACATGTCCTTGATCTTCGCTTTCAGAAATACTAATACCTAATAATATTTTTTTTGCTCTACCACAGTGAAATAACTATTTCATTATTAAATTATTTGTAAATTCTACTAACGTGTCCAAAACTGCTCATAGAACAAGACAATATAAAAGACAAATAATTTTATAAACGAAAGACTCAAATTTACAATTTTCCTATATGTATATAAGAAAAACAAGACATCAACAGGGACCTTATAAAATAGAAATTTGCACAGCACGTTGTCAGTTTAAAATAAATTTGTTTTAAAGTAGCTCTCTCGTGCTCTATATATGTTATCTTATTAACAAAATAAAAGTTTAGCACTTCTCTAATGTTATGTATTTGTCTATATGCTTTGGTATTTGGTATAAATTGACACCCTAAACACTTAAAGAGAACGGTATTCGAGGCCGTTTCGCCTTTGTGCTGAGATGGATGTGGTTCCAAGATTCTTTACGAATCGATGAATGCAAAGGACGTCGCCACCTCTCCCAATAACAAGGTCTCTGATAACACTTCCAAGAGGAGTTAAACAAGAATAATCGACTACAACCTCACATTCTTAACACAATAACAATATTATTAAATCCCCATAAAGTTGTAGACAAATAAATAAGTATACAATTAAAAGGAACAAAGGTGTATATACCATCGCCCAAACCTAATCAGAGAATAGTTAGTAGCCGGTTCTTCGAGTTCTCTCTTCGGTTTTTAATTAAAAAAAAAACAAATAGTGATAGTCGTGATTGCTTGGAGCACATATTCTAAAAATACTGTAAGCTCTGGCGCACTTCCTGTTTTGCCGAAAAAGCATGAACTTTATTTTTTTAGAGAAAACACTCTATATATTTTTGGATTACTAGTACTGTATTGAATTGCCTATGCAACAGTTTTTTTCTTTTTCAAAACTGGACCAAAAGTTTTTGAGTTATTAATTAAAACTGTTGGTCAAAACACATTCCGCAAAAAAATAAAATTACTATTATCTTTAAAAGCGAAATATAAATTTTAGTGGTGCATGTAGCATAGAAAACTCTGCAATACTTGGTGAAAGTTGTACTCAACAGTACCTTAAGAAATGTTGTTTAGGAGCAATCCGGTAAAGTAAATTATACTGGATCTTGTCCTTCTATTGGTACTCGACTTAACTTCCAAAATATATTATAGAAAATATGTAGCACACATTAAATGAAACGACTGAATATGTGTAGTATTAGAATAATTTAAGTAAAAAGAATATGGAATAGACAAAATATATGTCAAATCAGTCAAATGTAAATAACAGTAGATTTGATACAATCCAATCATATTGCACATTTTTATCACGTGAATTTAAAAATGCTCAGCGGTTACCAAGCAGTTTATTGTGCTTTGGATAAATGGCGCCACAAAAGGATCAATATTTTGAGGTTATAAGAATCAGAAAAATCTCGTTATGATGGCCTTATGTGATATTGATACAGTTGGCCTTGTGTCTGCCTCTACCTGGTGCCATGTGTCCAAAGCATTATAAACTACTAACTGGGCCGTCAGACGTTATTCTTCGTTTTTCAATAGGTGGTGTGATGTGTTTAATTTGGTTAAAGTCTCTGTACAAGAAAGTCTGCACAGAAGAGGTCGCTGGTGCGATTCCAGGATAGGCATCATTTCTGTCTATAAATATAAAATTAATTAATTGTTGGACCACACCGCCTATCGTGTTCAGATTTTGTGGTTTTCTTTTTTGTCACTAAATCAGCATATGTTGTGAATGTGAGTCGTGTTGGTCCATAAATATAGAATTTGTTAATATCTTAACTTGAGCGCAATCTATCGAATGTTTTGATAGCCTATTTTACGCGTATGGACGATATAAATGTGGACTGAGAATATCATGAAGATTGATTGAGCTCTTAAAAAGTTATTAAATAACTTACAGTCGCACCAACGATTATACACAGGATGAGTCATCTCCGCGAGGAAGGCAAATTGTGACTTTATGAGAAAAGATATTTCGAAGCTGCTTTTTATAGTCACTTATTAGGAGCACCTTTTAAGATTATTTTGTTTGATACAATGTGTTCCATAACTTGGTATCTGACCATAGTTATAGCTTTTTAAATGATGGAACACCATGTATATTATTACACTTTTCTATTCCCCGTATAATTATTAGTCAAAAAGTGATAAAATGATATAGTCCTAAATGTTAAGTTTTCGATTTATTACAATTTTTCTAAAAAATTTCAATGTTTTTATAAAATTATATTTCTCGAAACCGGCGTATTAGATTCTTGATAGCGTTGTTCATAATAAAATGTCCTACTACAACCATATTTTATTTTTTTGCAATTACTATATGAGTTTGCAGAAAACTGTATTAAAGTTACATGATATATTTTTGTCTAAAAGTGATTTTTTTCAAATGGAACACCCTTAATATCGGCTCATTCTTGAATTGCTTACTAAATTTCACACAAAAAAAAACATGAAAGACGTTATTAGTTTAAAAGTGACCATTACTGAGCTATTGTTATTTTTTTATAAAATGTTGCCAACTTTATGTTTTTTATTTTAATACGGTATTTTTGTAATGAAGAAATGTCGAAGGATTTATGTATTCGCTCAAAGAGCTTACCAGCAGCGTTATCCTGACAAAAGGTATCCCAGAAAAGATACCTTTAGAAGAGTAATGAATACTTTTATTACTAATGGTAGTATTCATCATTTGTATGTGTGTCTTTTAAAAATTATGTATGATTGTCATATTAAATACTTGAACAGCTTATGTATAATATAATCTACATGTATTTTTGACGTGTCTGGTTTTTTATGACATACAAAATACTGCTACTACTACTATTGCTAATTAAAAACCAAGAAAACCTAAATATGTGCTAATTGATGAAAATCAATTAAGAACTCTTCTGGCAATAACAGAAAATCCACACTACAGTACCCATGAAATAAGTCGTTCGCTGGATATTAGGGAAACCATCGTTGCAAAGACCTTAAAATGAAATAAATGTTACCGTAATGAATACATTTAAATATTGAGTTTCGCGCCCATCATTTTAAAGCCAGAAAAGTGTTCTGCAATGGGCAATAACTAAGATGAATGCATGGGCAATTCTTTTTGATATTGTGTTATTTGCGGATGAAGCCAGTTTCCATAGTAAAGGCATAGCTAACAAAAGAAATTTTCATTGCTATTCAAATGAAAACCCTTATTTCCCTAATAAATACATCAGTAAAGGAAGAGCATAAATAAATGGGTAGGCATTCTTGGTGATTAAATGATAGGCCCGCATTTCTTTGAAGGTAGTATTAACAAAGAAGCTTATAAGTCGTTTCTATCAAGCAATTTAGTGGAATTAGTGGAAGATGTTCCGCTAAATTTACGTAGAGGTGTGGATGCAAGAAGATGGCGAATCCTCACATTCTATGCTATCAGACACGAAATATTTTAAATGAAAGGAAATGGCTAGCCCGTGCGAAGGCTCTATTGACTAGCCACTGGGTTTTCGGACATCACAAAATTAGTTTCTTTTATAGGGATCCAAATGAACAGTACACCTGTAACCACAAAAGGAGTTATGAAGGAACAGATTCGACAAATATTTATAAACATAAGTAAGTACTCAACAATAAAAAAGAAGCAGAATATCTATCACAAAGTAATTGGTAAAATTAAAGTAAAATACCGTAACAAATGTTAAGAGAAGATACAACAATTAGTTCATACGCTGTATAATAAATGCTCTAGGTCATCTAATTGACATTGAATGGATTTCTATGTATCTATTACGGAATAATTCATTTCTACTGGGTGTCTGTTTAAGCCCGCCATCGGCCATATCTCGGCAACCGTTCATCGTACAACTTGGTGGAAAAAATCTTGATAGTAAAACTGATCAGTGGAATTTCAACAAAAATATTTTCAAGTTTCCAAAATAATCGCAAGGGGGCGCAATTCTCATGGTGAATTGAAAATTCGATAATTTTGCATTAAATTTTTACTGGCAACGGTTTTACTGGTGACGCTTTTATACAATTTTTATTGAAACTCTTTGATCTAACTCCTATACGAAGGGTTGGGTGAAGGGCAGTATATCTGCTTACAAAAGTAGGTATAACTTCGATTTGCCTTAACAGATTTTAAGGCTTATTAAATAGAGAATTTTCAGAGAATTGAGTGTAAGTAGTGGAAAATTATGAGGTTGTCCAAAAAGATAACAGGGGGCGCTATTTTTAAATTTATTTATATTACTTACACACATAAAGAACTGAAGAGAATGATCAAAACCGAAAGTTGTTACCTTTTTTCTTGACGAAGTTATAGACATGAGAGAACAATCCAGAAAAATAACATTTTTAAATATAAATTAATTATTTATTGCGACTAATAATTTTATTTCTATTTTAAAACACTATAGACAATGTATAGTCTGCTTTCATTTGAATTTCCATCATACTCTTCCATAAATGTACTTATTTCAATCACTTCATAGATTTTTTAGTTCATGCGTACACGTATTATAATGGTAATATACACCGGGTGTTTCGGAATTGCACGGCACTATTGTAGGTTATTGTTCTGCAGCATAAAATAAACAAAAAAGTCCATATAAACATATGTCTCAAATTAATTTATTAATAAGATATTGGAGCATAAAGATATTTATTTAACTATACAACATCCAAAAGAACTGTTTAAAGTGGCCACCGTTTTGTTGAATGCAGCATTCAGCACGACAAATTCCTGCTTCTTTAGCACATCGTATAGCATCAGGATGATTCTTGATAGTTGCTGTGGCTTCCACGATGCGATTACTAAACTCTGATGAATCCCGATCTCCCGATCTAACGCCGTTATATCAGTAGTTTAGTAATCGCATCGTGGAAGCCTCAGAAACTATCAAGGATCATCCTGATGCTATAGGAAGTGTCAAAGAAGAATGAATTTGTCGTGCTGAATGCTGCATTCAACAAAGCGGTGGCCACTTTAAACAGTTCTTTTGGATGTTGTATTGTTAAATAAATATCTTTATGCTCCAATATCTTAGTAACAAATTAATTTGCGACATATGTTTATATGGACTCTTTTGTTTATTTTATGTTGGAGAACAAGTACCTACAATAGTGCCGTGCAATTCCGAAACACCCTATATATATATATATATATATATATATATATATATATGTGTGTAAATTAGAATTTTAATTATTTTTTTTAAAATTCTGTTTTTCTCAGCGTAGAAATATCTAAATTGATTTTTTTTTCTGCTTCGCGCTGAGTAAATTAATTAGGAAATTTTATCACAAAAATTTGCCCACGATGAGATTTGAACTCACGACCTTCTTAATGCCGTTAAGACGCGCTAACCAACTGCGCCACGAGGGCCTGAGTTCAATATCTACTTAAACGTCTTGATCTCTTCAAGTAACAGTTGAAATATACATCTTTATCCGGCAGTTCGGAAATGAATGTGTAAATTAGAATTTTAATTATTTTTTTTAAAATTCTGTTTTTCTCAGCGTAGAAATATCTAAATTGATTTTTCTGCTTCGCGCTGAGTAAATTAATTAGGAAATTTTATCACAAAAATTTGCCCACGATGAGATTTGAACTCACGACCTTCTTAATGCCGTTAAGACGCGCTAACCAACTGCGCCACGAGGGCCTGAGTTCAATATCTACTTAAACGTCTTGATCTCTTCAAGTAACAGTTGAAATATACATCTTTATCCGGCAGTTCGGAAATGAATGTGTAAATTAGAATTTTAATTATTTTTTTTAAAATTCTGTTTTTCTCAGCGTAGAAATATCTAAATTGATTTTTCTGCTTCGCGCTGAGTAAATTAATTAGGAAATTTTATCACAAAAATTTGCCCACGATGAGATTTGAACTCACGACCTTCTTAATGCCGTTAAGACGCGCTAACCAACTGCGCCACGAGGGCCTGAGTTCAATATCTACTTAAACGTCTTGATCTCATCAAGTAACAGTTGAAATATACATCTTTATCCGGCAGTTCGGAAATGAATGTGTAAATTAGAATTTTAATTATTTTTTTTTTAAAATTCTGTTTTTCTCAGCGTAGAAATATCTAAATTGATTTTTCTGCTTCGCGCTGAGTAAATTAATTAGGAAATTTTATCACAAAAATTTGCCCACGATGA
This sequence comes from Amphimallon solstitiale, assembly GCA_963170755.1. NCBI lineage: Eukaryota > Metazoa > Arthropoda > Insecta > Coleoptera > Scarabaeidae > Amphimallon > Amphimallon solstitiale. The sequence continues at coordinate 76,212,896 of OY720680.1, read as the reverse complement.
GATTTGAACTCACGACCTTCTTAATGCCGTTAAGACGCGCTAACCAACTGCGCCACGAGGGCCTGAGTTCAATATCTACTTAAACGTCTTGATCTCTTCAAGTAACAGTTGAAATATACATCTTTATCCGGAGATCAAGACGTTTAAGTAGATATTGAACTCAGGCCCTCGTGGCGCAGTTGGTTAGCGCGTCTTAACGGCATTAAGAAGGTCGTGAGTTCAAATCTCATCGTGGGCAAATTTTTGTGATAAAATTTCCTAATTAATTTACTCAGCGCGAAGCAGAAAAATCAATTTAGATATTTCTACGCTGAGAAAAACAGAATTTTAAAAAAAATAATTAAAATTCTAATTTACACATTCATTTCCGAACTGCCGGATAAAGATGTATATTTCAACTGTTACTTGAAGAGATCAAGACGTTTAAGTAGATATTGAACTCAGGCCCTCGTGGCGCAGTTGGTTAGCGCGTCTTAACGGCATTAAGAAGGTCGTGAGTTCAAATCTCATCGTGGGCAAATTTTTGTGATAAAATTTCCTAATTAATTTACTCAGCGCGAAGCAGAAAAATCAATTTAGATATATATATATATATATATATATATATATATATATATACTTGTGAAACATACACATGTACAGTTCTGTGCAATAAACTGGCGTACACTTATTATACGATTATGTAAATATGACTTTTTTTTCACTATCTCTCATGTATGACAAATTGAATTGACGCTATAATTCAATTTGTCATACTTAACATAAGCCATTTTCACAATGGCAAAATAATGTCAAAATTAGCAATAAGACGTGTACGCCATTTTATTGCACAGAACTGTACAAATGTACATAAACAATGTGTAATTTTCTTGAATTTAGCGGCATTTTTGAAATTTTTAATTACTGATATCATGGAAAAGAAAGCATTACTGAAGACTAATTGCTATTATAACGATTAGTTTCGTGCATCTCATCAGTTCAGTAATCAATGCTTCTGTCCATATAGTTTTTCGGAAGTTGTATATATACTTACCGACACGGTCTTAGTTGATATGAGATATAATTTCTTATTATCTCACTGTACAGAAGGACATATTAAGTAAATATGTATTTACCTTCTACCGATTTAATCGATAGATATTCTGCTACCTTCTACCGATTTAATCGGTAGAAGGCAAATACATATTTACTTAATATGTCCTTCTGTACAGTGAGATAATAAGAAATTATATCTCATATCAACTAAGACCGTGTCGGTAAGTATATATACAACTTCCGAAAAATTACAAGGACAGAAGCATTGATTACTGAACTGATGTGATGAACGAAACTAATCGTTATAATAGCAATTAGTCTTCAGTAATGCTCTCTTTTCCATGATATCAGTAATTAAAAATTTCAAAAATGCCGCTAAATTCAAGAAAATTACACATTATATATGAACATTTGTACATGTGTATGTTTCACAAGTATTAATATAAATACGGCAAAGAAGAAAAGACGTGTTTAATATGCAAATATTAACCACATTTCTAATTATAATAATTTCCTGTGTTGCTGATTTGTAAAATAGATAAAATAAATAAAGCTGTTATTGAACAAACTAAGAAAAGTATTGCGAAATAGAGAGTATATACTTAGATATTTCCTCCATCTAAAGTCGAAAAAATAAAATTTGGTCTTTCGTCACAAAACAGTGTATGCATGAACGAGGTAAAACACAATTTAATCTAATATAGTGATGAATCCTTGTTGTCGAACATTCTGTATGATGTACTAATAAGTAGTCATATTTGAATTTATAATAAATAAAACTCACTCGTGTGCGTAAAAGTGAAAATTTGTATTATTAGTGCCATATTAATTAGTCTGGCGAATAGTGAACTCTTTATATTTAGGCACTAAAGAAAGTAAAATAGGCAGGCAATGACATGAGCGAACTTTATTCGATAATTATAATACAATTTACTGCAAAATTACACTTGCGAAAACTACATTTGTATACAATATGTAACATTTGACCTGAACGTGACGTCTACTGACACGAGCGTTATAAAAATCAACGTATTTCACCTATTATCCTAAATTCGTCAACTTCGTTTTCATCAGATCGCTATTGTAGCTTTAAATAACGCATACCCTGTTAAATAGGTAAACAATGCATAAAACCAAGTATCAAAACAACCGCCATATAGAATGAACATGAATTTAATATTAAATCTAAAAAAGATAGTGTGCGATCTGGTATTGCTAATTCTCCATCTAGGCCAGGAGTCAAGTCCCTTAATAAAAAAAATACCTTCCGATATATTATGTCCGAGGAAATATTAAAGTATAACGAGACTGGTGCTAAAACTTCTTCCACAACTAGAATTTTATAATATAAAGAATGGAACATGAAACCCCCCTATCTTACTACTTATCTGCAAGTAGGCTTTGATTTAACTTTTGACGTTTATTACAAATTAATTACTGAATTATCAGTGTTTGGCGTACCCATCGAAAAAATGAGAGTGGAGAAAAGATTTTCGAAAAAATTTTTTGTACGGTTGGGTAAAACTCCAACTAAAACTTTTGAAATGCTTAAAACTGCTAACCCAGTTTATCACGATGTAGAGTATTTGAGTAGCACGAGAAATTCAAAAACGGTTATGAATCAGTGGAAGATGAAACTGGACGCGGCGACCACCTACTGCATGGATTGATTCGATAATTGAAGGAATTAACAACGTGATCAAAAATGATCGTCGAACTGGTATGTATCAAATTTCTGATATTGTTTGTTTGTCTTATGGTTCAACTTAAAAAAATATTCATGAAGATTTAGAGTACCGAAAGATCGCGGCAAGATGGATTCTAAAAGTGATGACCGATGAACAAAAAGCCAATGGAGTGACAATTTGTCAGCAGTGGAAAAGGCAACTGCAACATAATCCACGGTTTTTAAACAATGTGGTTGGTTACATGTGACGAAAGTTGGTTTTATCATTTCGACCCTGAATTAAAGTCTCAAAGCATGTAATGGAAGCAAAAAGTCCATATGACCGCCGAAGGCGAAAATGTGAAAACGTCTGTTTATGATCACATTGTACCTAGAGAACATACAGTAACTGAGGAGTAATATTCTAATTTACATCAAGAAACCCTAAAGGCAAAATTAAACAAAAATGACCGGTTTATCAAGATATCGATTGGATAATGCATTACGACAATGCGTCGGCCACAGACAGCGATTTATCAACGAACACTTGAAGAATTGCGGGTGGAAATTATAATTTACCCTCCCTACTCACCTCACCTTGCTCCTTATTACTTCCAATTGTTTCCTGAAGTCAAAAAGGAATTGAGAGGTCCAAAATGTGAGTCGAATTTAGAGATCGGCAACGCGGTGATGGGTATACTAAATAGTCTCTCAAAAAATGGTTTCGCAGGTGTTTATGACAAATGGACAAAACGGTGGAACAAGTGTATTGCACAGAATGAAGAGTAATTTGAAGGATAGTTGTTGACGTTTTCTGAGCAAATGTTTCAATTTTGTACTACAGCGCTCTCGCTATTTTCTGATATCCCCTCGTACATACTAAGTTTTGCCCGTACACATAATACTATTACATTGCACATAGAAAAGAACACAAGTTATTTTTCTATTTTAGGTGTTTGTTTCTCACATAAAAGCATTAATATACACTCACCGGCAAAATAATCGATGCACTCAAAAAATTGATGAAGTTTGTTCGTTAATAAGTTTGTTATTTTAAATTCGATTTGATTCATTTTTTTTGCATATTGTAGGTAAATTTAAATGTAATCTATCACATCTTTGGAATTTTAAGAAAATTTAGCGTACATCATTTTATACAGGGTGACACAAAGTCTGTTTTTTTAAATCAACTTCAAAACCACATATGGATTGTCAAAGTTGCTCCACCTTGTATTTTTTATTTTGTTAACAAGACATCATTTCTTTACAATTTCTTTGTTTATTTATTACAATAGCTTAATTTTTGTAAAAGATACAAGGGTTTAAGAAAAATCTTACATTTTCACATTTCCCCTATGGTACTAACAATAAGTTTACGAATTTAACTTAACACCGAATATAATGAAAATGAAATGAAAAGAAAATGAAAAACATAAAAGACTTAATACGAAGTGTTTCCTCCAGGTGCACGGATAACAGCTGCAATTCGTCTTGGCATGCTCTCAATTAAGTTTTGAATGTAAGCCTGGTTGATTTGATTCCATTCTTCAGTTAGAACGTCACTAAGCTGCTGTAAATTTGCCGGCGTTGGTACACGAGATCGAATTTTCCTCCCAAGTGCATCCCAAACATGCTCAATTGGGTTTAGGTCTGGGCTTAGAGCAGGCCAATTTACTACTGGGATTTCAACTTCGGCTAAATACTCGCGTACAATTCTGGCAACATGCGGTCGGGCATTATCATGCATCAGCATGAAATCATCTCCGATGAACGGTGCAAAAGGAACAATATGTGGCTCTAAAACTTCTCTTATGTATCTATCGGCTGTCATGGCTCCCCGTTCATTATAACCAAGTCCGTCCGAGCTTCAAAATTTATGCCACCCCACACCATTACCGAACCGCCTCCATAACTTACTCTAGGAAAAAAATGGTTTTGAAAGAAACGTTCACCAGCTCTCCGGTAAATTCTTTCACGTCCATCTGGTGTTCTAAGACAAAATCTTGACTCATCCGTGAATAGGATGTTGCTCCATTCTGCGTTACCCCAATTTACATGTTCCCTAGCAAATCTAAGGCGTTCAACTCGATGGTGTTTCAATAACTCTAGACCAGTTGCAGGTCTCCTAGAACGCAGTCCAATATCAAACAGCCGCCTTCTTATTGTTCTATCACTTACTTGAACTTGCCTTACGTCCTCTAATCTGTTTTTCATTTGCACAGAAGTAACTTTTCTGTCCCTCAAAACATTTAACGTTATAAAGCGATTATCTCGTTCACTAGTAGATTTCTTTCGACCACAATGATTTCTTCTTGTGTATACACCAAATTCATTAAACCGTTGAACAGCTCTTTGAACTTTACATCTTGAAACTCCCAACACTCTGGCCACATAATACTGTGACCTATCATCCTGAATCAAAGCAACAGCTCTCGCTGCGTCGGTTACAGAAAGATCCATATTTTAAATTACTATTCGACAAGAAACACGTTCAAAAACGTAATTGACAAGTTTTAGATTTCACAACTGACAGTATTTCAATAGCCCTCTATGCAGAAACGATAAATTCGTAAACTTATTGTTAGTACCATAAGAAAAATGTAAAAATGTAAGATTTTTCTTAAACCCTTGTATCTTTTACAAAAATTAAGCTATTGTAATAAATAAAAAAAGAAATTGTAAATGTCTTGTTAACAAAATAAGAAAATACAAGGTGGAGCAACTTTGACAATCCATATGTGGTTTTAAAGTTGATTTAAAAAAACAGGCTTTGTGTCACCCTGTATAAAATGATGTACGCCAAATTTTCTTAAAATTCCAAAGATGTGATAGATTACATTTAAATTTACCTACAATATGCAAAAAAATGAATCAAATCGAATTTAAAATAACAAACTTATTAACGAACAAACTTCATCAATTTTTTGAGTGGATCGATTATTTTGCCGGTGAGTGTATATATTTAATTAAAGTCAAGCAAGCATAAATAGTTTCAAAATCGACAAACTTTTTCACATAACAACTTCACATAAACGAATGAAGAAATATCATATACAAACGAACGATCATATTGAAAAAATATTTTTATCAGAAGTTGTACGAATTGAGGTTATGTTAAACTAAATAAGTAAAAGCACATAGTAAAACTCACGGTCAGTTCATCTACTTCGAAGCAATGTACAAAAAGAATACAATAGGTTTGACAAGAATTAGGTAATTGTATTACTATGTTACATAATAAATATATAATAATAATAATAATATATTTTTTGTACCAGTAGTAAAAAATCATAGCATTTTTACACGTAACAAAGCGCCACGAAATGACATTTCACGACCTGGAACTAATAAGAGGTAAATAATGAGGCCATTATTGACCTAGGGAAATAATGAAAACAAATAAAACGAATGCCGCAACCATGCACTCATGCTTGTAGTAGTAGTAGTATGTCATGTTGTGAACCGTCAAAATAAATAACTCTATTTTAGGCACAATTTTAGGTTAACAATACCAGAATTATAATATACGTTTATTTAGCAATTGCTATTAATTTTTATTTTCTAACAATACTTTGTTGTTTACATGAAAAAAAAAGCATTTGTCTATTAATACATAAAATATGTATGATAGTATAATATGGAATCAATATATCACCTAACTATTACAGATGCAAATAATTATTTAATTCATATTGAAAATTCCTGTATATATTGCAGGTGTGGTTGCGTAAGTAGATGTAGGTAGATCTTGTAACATACATTCTATATTTTTTTTATTTACTAGGGAATCTTCGATATAACCTTTAGCTACAAAGTGGTTCCATTATTACAAACTTTTGAGACGTACCAATTTTGCTATTGTGAATGTGAATAACAATTAAATTATCTCTCATGATGACATCAGAAATTAATAAATTACACAAATCATCCTTCGGCATGCACCAGCAACACCAATTACAAGACCAGTCTACAGAGATATAAATTATCAATAATTTCAAAGTATTAATATATAAACATACTATCTTAGTTGCAATGTAACATATGTCGGGTACCTCAGTAAAGAATTTTATAATTTCCTCGAGTAAATACTAATGATTTTTTGGGCTTATAATTTTAAGTTTTTCTTTTTAAAAAGGCAACTAATTTAAAATATTTTGATATGTTAATATTCTCTTTTAGGCCAAGTGTAGCTTTCAACATTGAATATTGCGCCCATAAAGTCGAGGCTTTTTTATTTTTTGAATATTCATGAAAATAGCCAGAAGTACGTTTTCAGAAGTTACTACTGTATATTTGGAATTATACCATTTTTTAAATTCTGTAAATGTTTTCATGTATAAGTGATTGTGATTAGATTTATGCGGAAGCAAGTTCTCAGCTGCCTGTTCTGCAATCTCGCGCATTTCAGGTGGTGTACATCTAAACTCTTTAGACATTAGAAATGGAATGAAAAATAATCTAAAAAATACTTGACTTTTAGTTTCAGCATTTACGTCAAAACTTATTTGTAAACATCAAAATATAGCCTACTTATTTGTTTACATGAAGTTTTATTACAAGGGCATTCTTACATATATGAGTAAATTTATTCATAATTATTAAGGTTTTAAGGTCCAATTAGACTACTGGTACAAAAAATAGTATACATACTACGGTTGAGAAGACTATTATTGCCCTTGTGGCTTAAATTCCTCGGCGCTTTGCGCCTCGGAATTTAATCTCGCCACTCGGGCAATAATAGTCATCTTCTCAACCTTGGTATGTAATATACTATTTTAGTCCATTCAGCCTTGGTAAACAAGAATTGGATAAGTCACAATATACACATATGTCATATCAAATAATAACATTACAATTAGTTACACACAAAACGCTCACAAATAAAAATGTAAAATGCTCGAAATACTACATAGACATAGCGATTTAAAATCATTTACCAGCAGTCGCCCGAATGTGACATTCGAACTCCTCGACACTGTAAAATACACCTCCAAGCAACAGGCCCCTCAATTCCCTCTTAAATATCGTTAATGTCGTAATGTTGTAATATGTATGAGCCGGTTTACAACCTCTTATAGGGACGATATACTGCGCATCACGTAATTGTGGTACTCACCACTTCTGCGATAATGATATCGATAGTAAGTATAAGCTAGTACTTTATAAATATATATTGACGGGGCCGTCAGGATTTCATTCATAAAGAATAACTCCTTACAGGATGTTTCGCGTGGCACAGTAAAAATAATTCGAAGAATACGCTTTTGAGCAATAAGGACTCTACTTATTTCAGACGCCTGTCCCCAAACCATAATGCTAAATGAGATTGCAGAGTACACCAATCCATAATAAATTCCTAGTAGAGATTCAACGGTTAACATATTTTTCAGAGAGAAGATTACGTAACAGTTTCTATTCAATTGCTCGCAAACACGATCTATTTGACTTTTCCGTGTAAGGTTACTATCAACAATTGTATCCAAGAATTTTGAGGTGACCTCCAAAGTATTCCCTTCAATATTAATATTTAAATACATTGGCTCCCTGCGGATATTATGAACCTCCATTTTTCGATATTCATAATAAGTGCGTTAGCATGACAATATCTAACAAACCCATCAATACCAAGCTGCATTTTTACTTTCTTATACGTAGTATAAGGAAGTATTGTGATGATGAAAATTTTCGACCTCGAGATTTTTGCAGATGTCCACGTTTTGAGGTCCCCTGATACCAAAAAAGTGGTTTTTAAAAAATGTCTGTGTGTCTGTCTGTCTGTCTGTCTGTCTGTCTGTGTGTCTGTGTGTCTGTGTGTGACCACGATAGCGGTCAAACCGCTGTAGCTATCAATTCCAAATTTTGTATTTACGTGTATAATCTCCCTCTTGAGATCTGATTAGTTTTTCAGTAAAATCGGCAGACCGGAAGTAGCAGTTTACTTCAGTGAAAAAATCGAATTTTGCCAATATTTCGTCAAATACTAAGTTTATACAAATTTATAAAGAATTCATATGTACTTAAAATTAAAATTGAGAACAATTTTATTTAAAAAGTTTTTCGAAATTCCTACCGGAAGTAGGTCTTTTACTCTTATCGAAAATCGGTTTTTTGCGAATATTTCGCAAGTCAAGCTTTTTAGACAGGTACGTTACGTGTATAAAAGTATTTAAAACATAGTTTTCAATATCTTTTGTATAAAAAAGATTTCAAAATTCGGACCGGAAGTAATACTTTTACTCTTACCGAATAGCGATTTTTGGCAAATATGTCGTAAATTATGCATTCTATATATATTTATTAAGAGTACAAAAGTATTTAGAGTTATATTTGCAATATTTTTTGTATACATGAAATTTCAAAATTCGGACCGGAAGTAGCACTTTTACTCTTAGCGAGTAGCACTTTTTTTTCGAATATCTTGCAAAGTATGCATTCTATAGCGATTTATTAAGAGAATAAAAGTACTTAGAATAGGATTTTGAATAAGTTTTGTATATAAAAATTCTTAAGATTGCATAGTTTAAAACGCTCATACGTATAAGAAACTCGTGTGGTGGCCACACCTCATTTTTTACTTTCTTATACGTAGTATAAGGAAGTATTGTGATGATGAAAATTTTCGACCTCGAGATTTTTGCAGATGTCCACGTTTTGAGGTCCCCTGATACCAAAAAAATGGTTTTTAAAAAATGTCTGTGTGTCTGTGTGTCTGTCTGTCTGTGACCACGATAGCGGTCAAACCGCTGGAGATATCAATTCCAAATTTTGTATTTACGTGTATAATCTCCCTCTTGGGAACTGATTAGATTTTCAGCAAATTAGGTCGACCGGAAGTAGTAGTTTACTTCAGTGAAAAACTAGAATTTTGCCAATATTTCGTCAACTACTAAGTTTAGACAAATTTATAAAGAATTAATATGTACTTAAAATTAAATTTAAGAAGAATTTTATTAAAATTTTTTTTCGAAATTCCTGCCGGAAGTAGGCTTTTTACTCTTATCGAAAATCGGTTTTTTGCAAATATGTCGTAAATTATGCATTCTATATATATTTATGAAGAGTACAAAAGTACTTAAAGTTGGATTTGGAATATTTTTTATATAAATGAAATTTCAAAATTCGGAGCAGAAGTAACACTTTCATACGTATAAGGAAGTCGTGTGGTGGCCACACCTCATTTTTATTTTTAAAATGTTGGGATCCCTATCTGAAGAAACAATACAGGTAACACTCTACCACAGGAGATATGTTTCGGCAAATCGTTAGTATAAGTTAAAAAAATTAGTGGATCGAGGACATTCCCTGTTGTGTTCCCAAGTCCTCCCGAATCTTAACCCTAATTCCCAATTATATGAATTGCTCATAATAAAAAGGTATGTTTAAATCTCTTTGAAGAGACTTATACCTATCTTTTTGCATGGCCTCTCTCTCTCTCTCTCTCTCTCATTCTCTCTCTCTCTCTCTCTCTCTCTCTCTCTCTCTCTCTCTCTCTCTCTCTCTCTCTCTCTCTCTCTCTCTCTCTCTCTCTCTCTCTCTCTCTCTCTCTCTCACACACTCTCTTTGGGTGTGTATAACCACTATAGCGGCCAACAACTAGAAATTACTGATATCATGTCATCTACTAACTTTAGACAAATTTCTAAAGAATACAAAAGTATTTAAAAGTATATTTAGAACGGCAGAAAAGTTTTTCGAAATTCCCACCGAAAGTACGTCTTTTTGTCTTATCGAGAAACAGTTTTTTGCAAATATCTCGCAAACTATGCATTCTATATAGATTTATCATAAGTGCAAAAGTAGTTAGCTAGATTTTGAACAACTTTTGTTTAAAAGTAATAGTTCTATTCTTATCAAATAACACTTTTTTCAAATATTTCTCAAATTATGCATTATATAGAGATTTATTAAGTGAATAATAGTACTTTGATTATTTCTGTATATAAAGAAAATCAGAATTCTGACCGGAAGTAACACTTACTCAGAGATTCATTTTATTAAGAAGAAACAGAACTGAAAACTTAATTTGGAAGAACATTGGTATAACATTTCGGAACGCACATACGTATAAGAAGGTCGTGTGATGGCCACTCCTCACGTTTTTGTCGTAAATCTAATAGAAAATGTATGGGACATAGAAAGTTGTGGAATTTTGACATGTCCACCACAGACCACATAGGTCCTCTGATATGCGGTATTACTATGTTGGAATATGGTAATAAGGGAAGATGAACGGTTATTGCAATTCATGCCATAATGCAACATCAGTGGTTGTGAAAATCACTTGAAAGGATGAAAGAATTATTCATAAGATAACGGATGTGTTTGATTTTAATTTATACTTTTGTCATATGCTAATTACGTATAGTAATTTCTATAGCTAAAATCTATTGTAATAAAGCACATATAGAATGTACCTTAAATAAAAATTTACAAAGAAATAGGTACATTTTTGTTTAAAATTTTGTAAATGGTAAAATGTAAAGATAATGTTTTGAACATAAATTGATATTAACACTTTTAAATTTCTATTGCTAGATTAGATACATTTGCTCATTTTATTGAAAATATCAGTCTACATTTTCCAGCCTTGTGGGACAATTAATATTTAGATATGATTTTTAATACAATCACAGACACGAGCGAATCATTTTGTATTAATCATTTAAACATGAAAGCCTATTCAGATAGTTTCTGCGTTTTATATGCAAAAGCTTTTATTTATACTTTGTCACATCTACTTTTCAAGTTGCTTAACAATTAACTCCATTATTATTACTTGTAAATTATAAACCAGCATAAGTCCATAAATGTCCCGAAGAGCCATTGGTTTTTTCAATTTTTACAGTCGTGTGATGCATGCGCCAAATGTCACTTTAGAGGCGGTGAGTACAAAAAATACATTATCAAAACTGTCTATAAGTGATCTACCAAGTACTAGCCCTCTCTTAGATATGCCTGAAATATTAACCATTTGGAAAAAGACTTCTTCAATTAACCTTACCTACTAGCTTAGAGATCTTTGAAAATTAAGTTGGTTAGAATGTGGTGTGCTTAATAAATAGCTAATAATAATAGCATCTGCTTATGCTATCACTAAAGAAATTCAAGTGTAACAGAGTAATTTTTTGTACATATTCTTTTCTAACATATGGGCATAAATAAAGCTTGAACAAATTTTTTATTTCCATGAATGGGTTAACCATTTCTAAATAAGAAAGATAAATAATGACATATATATGGCCATCACTATTGTTAAAATAATCATATTAATTATGCCTATATTGTGCAAACAAAAGAAAGCGCTATGTTCTCTGCCTCACGGTGGTGAGGAAACTGGTATTAAATATTGAGTGCATAAAATCCATAGAACTAGAAGTTGCGCATATATTGCATCAAAACTGACAAATTATCTTAGTAAAAAGCACTTTTTCCGGTACTTGCCCAAAAGTTTCGAATTTTGCTTCCACCTTCTAGTTCTTTCGACTAACAGCAAAGTATGATGCATATATAGGCACAACTTTCTGTCTGAGGTATTACAGGAAAGGTCACTGATACATACACATATGTAGAATAAATAAAAGCGGCCTAAGTATCGATCCCTGAGGTACCCTGTATTTGATGTCGGGTGGGTCAGCAGTCTGCCCTTTCCATTCCGTTACTTGATTTCCATCCATGAAGTAGGATTTTATTAGTTTTAGTGACCTGCCATGTATACCACAGTTTGTAAGCTTTTCCAGTAATAGATTAGGGCTAAGGGTGTCAAATGCCCTAATTGAGTCTAGCAAACTCATTTCCACAAACACACTATCATCAAGAAGTCTGGAGAACATAGACCAGAGCTGTCGCTATACCAGTTGGCACGCGTGTTTTTGTGTAACCATGTTGCTTGTTCGTTAAGAATTTCTTTCTTTCAACAACTCTACTACTATAAATAATTTTCTGGAAAATGTTTCATATTGATGGAAGAACGATTATGGGGATATTATCGCACTTGTTAGTATCGCCGCTTTTTGCTTTGGAATCACTTTGGCAAACTCTAATCGATCTAGGAAAACACCTTGACTGATATATTTATTGAAGATATTTGCTAGTGGCCTGCTTAATTCGTCTCTTGTGTTTCAATATGTACGTAGCCGCATTGTTTATATTCATAATATTCCTTTGATTTGAGGTTGGTCACAATTTTAATTATTTCATCACTGGTAGTTGGATTGAAATAAAAAAAAACTAATGTTATCTATTGTTTGAGTCTCTGTGTGTGTTTGTGTATATGACCACGAGAGCCGCAAAGGGGTTAAAGGTATCAATACCAAACATTACACTTGGGAATATAACGAGTGGCAATCGAATACAAATGGTAGGGTTACAACTGTAACTATGCGTCTAATTACATATATTCGTAGCATAAGCTTTTTATTAGTTAACCTATTAATCTATTTGAACGTCTCATATTAATTCACCGTCCCTATGTGGTACTACAAATTTTACTGTTCTTTGATTTTTTAAAAACGAGTAGTTGCGTTTTTTCTCCTTCAACATTAATTTGCTTGCAATAGAGTTTACTTGCAGTATGGCTTTGTTTAAAATTTTTACTACTATTGGCATTTCCTCAATTCTTATTATGCGTGATGTCACCAGCCCATAGATACATAATGATATGCTATAGTTTAAAGTAGTTCTTTCTGCAATTAATTATTTGCTTTCTTTGTCTGTTGAATATGAAAAATAAATATAATTAATCTAATTGGTAGGTCTTTTACAGAATATTCTGATTTCATATATCCACCGCTCTGGTCAGTCGGGTAAATTAATTTTAAATTACTTGTGTATGTATATTATATAAGGCAAAATATCGTAACAGTCTAGTATTCAATCACCGAATATTTTAGGAACATTAGTGAACGATGAATAATTATCTGAAAATTCTTTAAAAGAAACTTCGCTCATGTATTTACTTTGGCTTACTCCAAATTTTAAGTGTTCGCATACATTGCAGCAAATATTATTCAAACTTGACCAAAATGAAATTGGAAAGTCAACAGGAATTCCTTCGAATCTGGATTTGATACCTTCTAATTACTCCGTAGGGCAGAAAAGTGAAAGCTATAAACATATAAGAATATAGTAATTAAGCGGAATTTTAAAACACAAGTTCAAATACCAGGGGTCATTTCGAAATACCTGAATATATACCGTGTCCAAAGTTAATTGTACACAATTGCAAACTTTCTTATTACGTTATTAAAGTCAGTATGTTGCTACATATTTTTTTGGATTAATTGATATGATGAACACAGAAAAACTACTGAACGTCTCATTTACGAGCATTTCTCAAAAGTATATTACTTTAAAAGAGCAATTTTTACATATTCTGAAAGCCATATTCAAACAAAAAAATTCATAGATTATTATTACCAAATTAAAAATAACACTTTCGCTATGTAATAATTGTTACAACTATGAAAAGGAATAATCATATATATCAAAATAGTAAGAACTATAAAGTTTATCACTAAACATAATTTAACGACAAAAGGAACAGAAAACACTAAATTATGTTCACTTATCTATATTAAATGTTCAATACTATTGCCTACTGGCATATTTTTTTAAAAATTATTGGAAAGTGTAAGTGCTTCTTATTTGTTTATGTATAATATTTAATAGTAATGTACGTTCACAATATTATATTTTCTTTCAGTGTATAAAAATATTCAAATTCACCCGTTACCGTAAAATAGCTTCCTAATATAACCAACTTCATAGCCCTAACAATGAAGAATAATTGTGGATTGTGTACATGGAGTATATAACTCATAAATTTAAATTATATTTAAGTGCTTTTACATTTTGTTTTTATGCCTAGCCACCTCCCCCACCCAAGATTGTTTTAGGAGGCCACACTTAAATAAAACCAAACCCACAAACAAAAAGATTGTAAAGATATAAATGTATTTGGTTTCGAATACTACTAAATACATTGTTAATAGTAATGTAATCCTAACTTTACTGGAACCCTCAAAATGACAAATTTAATTCCTCTGGCTAAAACTCAAATAAAACAAATCCTAATATTGTTCTCTCCTTATTTTTTTATTAAACTGGTAGGACTATATTATTTTAGACCTATACTTATATATTACAAAAATGGGAGGGGTTTATCACGTTTAATTTCAAGAATTTATAACCTAACTTATAAATCGTTTACCACCGATTAATTTTACAATGTTCTTTATATAATACATCTATTTATCTCGTTAGGGAGTGTTTGAGGTTCGCTGTAACTGATTATTTGTTCGTAGATAGTATGATTTCGACTATACATGTAAGTATTCCTTATCTTATTCGATCTTTTCCAGATTACATTAGTTTTATATTTGTTTTGTTTTAGTGTTACACAACTCTTATGAACCAGCTGAACTATCGAAGAATGGTAAATAAATAGTGCTACAAATGAAGGAAAACAACTGTCTCAGGCTAATAATTGTATAATAATGTGTTTATCAATACTACAGTTATAATAAAAGGTTATAAAATTGTTTAATAACGATATAATTTAGTATATTAGAAAATATAAAAACGAACCATTATGGACAATGATACGCTTATAGCGAGTATGTTTGTTGAACGACAACTTGTATATTTTCTACAATTAACAAATAATGCTTTTCAACTCTAGATGTAAATATTCGATTTTTGATGAGATTTACAATGGATAAGATTCGTAATATTACTTCTAATAAGGTATTTCCTTTATAAATTATTATATAATATGTATTTAAATTCAGATAGCTCAAACTTATTCTGCTTATGGATTCCAATATAAATTTTATGTAAACAATACTGAATTTGCAAATAAATCGGTTATTATATTAATAAATAAATGTCTTACACAACCTTGAACTAGTTATAAACAGATGTTTCACACAATCTTTCCATCTGACAATCCTTTTATAATTTGTAGCTTGTTCGTGTCCCGATGAAACCAATATTTACGGTTAGATGTCCCGGTCCGGAGTATTACACCTTCCTTCGTTCGTACAGATGATGAATATTTCCAAAACTACCTGCTACTTATACTTGTAGATCTTGAATATTGAAGTTTAGTTGTACCTTAAAATAAAAACACTTCCTCGAAACTGGATTATATCCCTCAGCACTTCTAATGGTTAATCTTGAAATAAAACGGATTTCCGGATCTGGATTATATCCCTTAGTACATCTAATAGTTAATCTTGAAATAATATGGATTTCCGGACCTGGATTATATTCCACAGCACACCTAATAGTTAATCTTGAAATAATATGGATTTTCGGACCTGGATTATATCCCTCAGTACATCTAATGGTTAATCTTGAAATAAAACGGATTTCCGGATCTGGATTATATTCCACAGCACATCTAGTAGTTAATCTTGAAATAATATGGATTTCCGGATCTGGATTATATTCCACAGCACATCTAGTGTTTCCTCTTATTATATCTTCAGACACTTTAATTGGTTTGGATCCGAATTTTATAAATAAATGGTAAGTTATTTTTTTTAATTTGTATAATTAAACCTTCTTATTCCTTGTAGTCGTACAATAACAATCACTTACTGCTTTCTTGGCTGTAAATGTTTTATTTAAAAATCCTCTTGTTATAATTGAACTATATGTATCCTCTCAAAATTACATATACTGATTAATGAGGACTTTAAGCACTTTTGTTATTCACATATATATCAATTCGTATAATTTTAGATGTGTTTTTTCTCATATCCAAAATAATGCGTCCGCACGTAATTTTATATCTTAAAATTCTCTCTTGTTATTTTTCAAGCAAATCCCCTTGACAAACTTTTTAGCTTTTTAAAATTCTCCAATAAGAAATCTACACCTACCTTTACAATTCAATATATCTCTTTACTATTTACTTTCGAATATTTATATCCCTTTAATTTTATACTACGCACATTATTTATTCTTCTTCTATTTTTAAAAACCTACTTTCAATGCATTTTTCCATCATTGTCCTTCAATTTAAAAATTCCTATCACAGGAACTGTCAAAATTATCCTGTCATTTCCACCTGTTCAAATAACGGCGGGAATCTTAATTCAAATTAGTTTATACTCTAAATCAATTATTTTCGTCTACTATACTTGTCATATCTTCGTTAATTAAACAATTTTGTACAAAAAAACATAATACATCATATTTGATAACAATACTAATATTTTTTAATTTCTTCTCAACAGATTCTATAAATACAACATGGAAGAAAGAAAACCTTATTTTTCCACTACAGTACATAGTGAACCAAGAAATCTCATCAAATAATAAATATTTTATTAAGTACTATTTAAATAATAAATTCTTTATCAATACTAAAAATATTATTCTAAGAATTGAAAAATTATAAGTTTCAAAACAATTAACAATTCGATATATAGCATGGTTATTTAAACCATGTCAATAAATATACAAGAAATTGCTTAAGACCTCCATTAATTTTTCGAGTTCTCGAAACTTCATTACACTAATAGCTTTGAATGCTCCCATAGAAAAAAATCTAAAGAATTCCATTTGACAAGTTCATTCATAAAATGTGTATCAGTTATATCGGCGTTTGTATAGCGAGTGACATTTGAGAGCTTCAAAAGGATTAATTATTAAACGAACACATGATACCTCAACAATTTTGATAACTCTCGAAAAGAAGAAAATATCATGTCACAATAAAAACGTAATCAACAATGTGTGATATCTACGATTAAATTTCTAAGCACTAGTGTTTCAATGACTACACCATATGTGACTACAAACAGGATCCGTTTCTTCTTAACTGGTTGTTGTTAAAAACATAAGAACACATTAACCGATATTTCTTGTATTCAATAGATCTACTGCAGTTTTACTTAGGTACATCATATATAATACATTCAATTTAGTCTTACGGTAACCATATATGAAAGCGTAATTCTTCACTTAACATAACGGAACTCTCTCATCTTTCCTGTCTCTACATCGCTTCGCCACTCTCTCTTTGTAGGATTAGGTGCAGTTCGAATTCGCACAGAACATGTACCGTTCCACAAACCTACTTAAATCACTTGCCGTTTCACCATTTCTCATACATCGCTGGCGGCACATGTAAAGTTACTTGCTGTGCATATTGGTACCTCTTGTCATCTCGACAGTTTTCATTGCACATGAACTTGAAACTGACCTCGAAGAGAATGAGACAAGGTAGAAAGTGGCAATCACTTTTTTAGATAATTCTTACAGAGGATAGATGATTTAGTAATAAATAAAGGGAAAAGCGTAAATCATATCTGCTTATGTGTTTGAATAAACAATAGTGAAAAACGTGTCATCGAGCCTACTTAAATGATATAATTGACCTACTGAAAGCTACTGGGCATATACACTAATTATCTAAATATATGAACGTATATTTCAGATGTATCGACACAGATAATGTGTGAATATTATGTTTTTTAAAATACCGACAAATTTTAGCCTTAGTATTAGTAGATAAAATAGGTACTCGGTTTCTCATCCCTGATTAAAATACTTTGTTAATTTTTCTATAATTAAGCCTAATCACGATTAACTATGAACGATGTATTTCAATATACAACGATTAGTTAACTGTGTAAAGCTGACTGGACATGTATGTAATGTACACAGATAAAAAAAATAATTTGAATCAAAAAATATGGAGTTAATCTAAACAAATATTGTTTTGATATGAGCCAAACAAATTCAATTTTTGAAACAAATACATGATTTATTCGGTTCATCGTATTTATTTTTAGTCAACCCAAATATATATTTATTTCATCTAATCTACTTAGTGCGTAGTATTCAAAATAAACTAACAATTGTTTGGTTCTGCTTATCATCGTGGTTGCGATTCAACGATTACATTGTTTGAATCAAATCCACACTTTATTCGCACGAAATATATATTTATTTCCTCGTTTATTTCTTATTTGTTTGGCGTCAATAAATATAATTGTTTAATTTAAATACAATATTTGCTTGAAATAATTAATTAATATTATTATTATTTATTAGATATTCTCTTGTCTTCGCATCCAAAGGGCTGCTTGTAAAGAAACAAAAAGTGTTCTTCACAGCCCCTTGGATGCGAAGACAAGAGAATATCTAATAGTAATAATAATACCAATAATAATAGCATTAGTTAATTATTTCAAGCAGATATTGTATTTAAATTAAACAATATACTAACAGTAATGGGTAATTGTTGAATATATACAGGGTGATTTATGAGCTCACCGATAGCAAACAATCTGCATGTAAATCAAAATTTTGTATGGCGTACTTTGAACCGCGAAGTCCTTCATCCCTACCATCGACAAAATGTTCATGGTTTACAAATTGGAGATGCTCAGCGACGGCTAGCATTTTGTAATTGGTTATTGCAGCAACATGCTCAAAATAATTACTTCATTACAAATGTTCTGTGGACCGATGAAGCGTGCTTTACACGACACGGAATAAACAATTACCATAATGATCATATTTGGTCATTACAAAACCCACATGCGATTAGGCAACGTAATTTTCAACAAAGATTTAATATCAACGTATGGGGTGGAATCTTCAACGAAACCTTATTACTTGTGCATGTTCTGGAAGAACGTTTGAACGCAAATACTTACAGAATGTTTTTAAACAACATCTTTGACTTTCTTGAAGATACACCTCTTAACGTTATTGCAACTATGTGGAACCAGCAGGACGGTGCTCCACCACATCGCGGACACTTAATATAATTAACTATTCACATGATTTTGAGATTTGAGCAATTTATTTATATATGTAAGTGTTTATGAAATAAATTAAAAAAAAATTGCAGTCTATTATTTCCTTAAATAATTGAAATCGGACATATGTTCCAATAATGTTTTTTTGTTAAAATAACAAGCGCTTTCATATGGCAAAGTTTGTCGGTGAGCTCATAAATCATCCTGTATACTGTATACATCTGTCACTTCGCTTCTAACTCACTGTGAGTTAGAAGAGAAGTGACAGATTTCATTTATAAAGCGATGGGACGTGTTAATATACTAAAGGTCGTGGGTAAATTACCGTATCATTTCATTATTAACTCTAAAGAATAAGTTATATTATTGTGGAATGTATTTTATTATAAAAGTAAAAAATTAACAAATGTTTCTGTTTTAACAAGTATAAAATAACATAATAATATTTCTTATAACCCACAAACATAAATAACAACAAACGAGGGCTTATTTATTGATAACTGAAATAATAGACTTTCCATCTCTTGTGTAATGAACGCTAACTAAATACGGACTTGCCAAAGACTGATGGGAAGGAAAATACATGTAGATTGCCGTTATTATCACGAATTTCAAATTCTTGAACCTTATCATTGTACCCGACAGTGTGTACTAACTACAGTTTTTATCTTTCGATACGGAAGGATCTCCTCGTTATTCAAATATATTACTAAACCGGGCTTAAATAATATATTATAATAATAATAACTAAATATTTGTTAGCAATGTTAGCAAATGACTCCTCGATATCAATTATATATTCTTCTTTCATTTTCCTTCATCTTCTGTCATTGGTGGATAACCTAGTTTAACTTTCTTTGTCGCAGGTTCATTATCAGGGCTGAGTCCATGTAACTAAATGGAAAAAATAAAATGTCAAAATTGTTGAAAATATTTCTAAAATAGAGAACACAGATAAAAGTTTTGATCTTCAAAACTGATAATAAGTAACTATTTTGTTGATAAATTGATAATAAAAAAAAATTACCATATGTCAAACAGATATGAACACAGCATGACTAAGAAAATGAATATCTCTTAATAGCTTTCTTAGCTCTGCTAGCCCCCTCTTTAGTCTGATCTTGTCACCTTTGATAGCGTTGAGTGGCCATTTTAAGAAGAAAACCGCTTTAAAATATACTTCCTTATAAAGTCACAATCGGCCTTCCACGCAAAAAGACGACACAGCCTGTATAATAGCTTTTTTTTGCTTTTTTATTGTACCGTATCGATAATCAATTATGCTTTTTACATCTGTGAATACATATAAATTCTGCTGGGTAATAAAGATTTTTTTGTACCAGTAGTAAAAAATCATAGCATTTTTACACATAACAAAGCGCCACGAAATGACATTTCACGACCTGGAACTAATAAGAGGTAAATAATGAGGCTATTATTGACCTAGGGAAATAATGAAAAATAAAACGAATGCCGCAACCATGCAATCGCAGTAGTATGTATGTATGTCAAGTTGTCAACCGGCAAATTCATTGCAGTTTATTTTTATTTAGATTTATACCACAAATCATACTCTAAAACTTATAAATGCTCGACCTCTAAGGTAAAATAACTAATAGTATTTTAACAATAGCAAAATATGTATGACAGAAATATAATTGGAAACAAATATCCTAACAGGTAACTATTATAGATGTAAAGATATTTTACTTTCTTTACATATAACTGTATTTTAAGGTTATGTAACAACATAATATGGAAACAATACACGTAACTATTACAGATGTAAAGAATTTTAATTTATTTATAAAAATTGATAGTGCAATTATGGCATGTCAAATTTATTGATGGTTCAATTCTGATTCAGAGCTGTAGGCACATTAATGACAGTATTGTTAATTGTGTTAATTCCATAAGTATTTACGATATCTTCAGTTGAAATAGAGCCTGATTGTACTGGTGATGTTGATGGAATTTGGTTCATATCGAAAATTCCTGTATTTATTTCAGGTGTGTGTGTAAGTAGATGTAGGTAGACCTTGTAACATATATGCTATATTTTTTTTTATTTCTAGGGAATCTTCGATATAACTTTCAGCTACACTAGATTTCCAACCACCATGTACCATGTTGTTTTAACTGAAGAATATTACCACCATTGACAGCTAAAAGTGTAGCCTAGGTTCTACGGAAGGACAATTTCTTCTGGCATCTGTCCTATTGTGTTATGTCCAATGTTTTATCTAGTACATTTACCATTACGTACACTAATAAAGAATTTTGCTATATCTGGAATTGGTCTAATTTTTAAATAGTTTTTAAATATTTTGATCCAAAGTGGCTCCATTATTACAATCTTTAGAGACGAACCATTTTTGCTATTGCAGATGTGAATAATAATTAAATCGGCTTTCATGATGACATCAGAAATTAATAAATTACACAGCTCATCACTTCGGCATGCACCAGCAACACCAATTACAAGAGCAGTCTACAGGGTTATAAATTATCAATAATTTTGAAGTATTAATATATAAACATACTACCTTAGTTGCAATGTAACATGTATCGGGTGCCTCAGTAAGGAATTTTATAATTTCCTCTAGTAAATACTAATGATTTTTGGGCTTATAATTTTCATTTTATCTTTTTAAAAAGGCAACTAATTTAGAATATTTTGATATGTTAATATTCTCTGTTAAGCCAAGTGTAGCTTTCAATATTGAATAATGGGTCCATAAAGTCGAGGCTTTTTAATGTTGTGTGTTTAATGGAAGTACGTTTTGAGAAGTTACTACTGTATTTTTGGAATTACACGATTTTTTAAATTCTGTATATGTTTTTATGTATAAGTGTTTAGATATATGCGGAAGCAAGTTCTCAACTGCCTGTTCTGCAATCTCGCGCATTGCAGGTGGTGTAATCTAAACTCTTCAGATATTATAAATGGAATGAAAAATAATCTAATAAATACCTACTTGACTTTTACTTTCAGCATTTATCTCAAAACTTATTTGTCAACATCAAAATATAGCCTACTTATTTGTTTATATGTAGTTTTATTACAAGGGAATTCTTACATGTATGAGTAAATTTATTCATAATTATTAAGGTTTCAAGATCCAATTAGACTACTGGTACAAAAAATAGTATACATACTACGGTTGAGAAGACTATTATTGCCCTTGTGGCTTAAATTCCTCGGCGCTGCGCGCCTCGGAATTTAATCTCGCCACTCGGGCAATAATAGTCATCTTCTCAACCTTGGTATGTAATATACTATTATTATTATTATTATTATTATTACTGTAATTAAAGGCAGTCTACTTTTACAAGAAACCCCAAATGTTATATTGTCAAATCATAGTTTTCTGCATGCAGGCACAAGATTTGTAAAGAACTTGACACGATTTTGCGTTTCCTATTGCCATTACATGATGAACTTATATGGCGCAGAGTGAAGTGAATTTCATTATATATGTTTAGCAAATAATTATTTGAGTAATCAAGCATTATAAAATGATAGTATTTTATGTAAAAACAAATATAATACGTTTTGGAGAATGTTGTATTTTATTATTACTTTGTGACTAGTAGAATAAAACATATAAAAGTTCACATATGCATGATATTTATTATTTTTTGTACTCACCGCCTGTAAAGTGACATTTGGCGCATATGTAGCTCGACTGAGAAATACGTTTTCCCGGTTGAGGCGACTGTAAAAATTGAAAAAAACACTGGCACTTTGGGACATTTAGAAAAAAATCTAACTTAGTAGTAATAGAATTTAGTCTATAAAATACTATTTCCCTCCACTATTCTTCACTAAAAGTTGGGGAAATAGGAGTAATAATTAAAAATTCTTCCAAAAAAATTGTGGCGCCATCTATTTGACGATATTTTAAGCGACATCTTAAGCAAGATTTAAGCGCCATCTATTGGAACCACATCGACATTCATATTGGCAGTCGGAATTGTTTGTATTTAAACCAAAAAACGCAATAAATGTACTATAAATTTATAAATATAAGAATAAATACCTCATGTTTGCCATGTGTAAGAATATAATAATTTAATTTTAGGGAAAAAAAATAGTTACATAGCTACATGAAATGCTTAAATTAATTAGGTAATCTATCTTAGGTTAGGTATGATACCAATGACATTAATCAATAATATTTTTTTAATTTAATGTTCGTACTAAAAATATTGTACAAACCACTTGCGTGAAGACATCTTCCACGCATTCGCGCAATTAAAAGCACTCGCTTCCTGCGGTCGCTCGTGCTTACAATGTGCGCTCATGCGGGAAAATAGTCTTCCGGCACTTGGTTCGTAAATAACTATATCAAGTAGCTTACAAGTTTGTATTGTGTATATGTAATCTCTATTAAAACGCAAAAACAGGTCAATTTTTACTTTCTTATACGTAGTATAAGGAAGTATTGTGATGATGAAAATTTTCGACCTCGAGATTTTTGCAGATGTCCACGTTTCGAGGTCCCCTGATACCAAAAAAGTGGTTTTTAAAAAATGTCTCTCTCTCTCTCTCTCTCTCTCTCTCTCTCTGTGTGTGTGTGTGTGTGTCCGTCTGTGTCTGTGTGACCACGATAGCGGTCAAACCGCTGTAGATATCAATTCCAAATTTTGTATTTACGTGTATAATCTGCCTCTCGAGAACTGATTAGATTTTGAGCAAAATCGGCAGACCGGAAGTAGTAGTTTACTTCAGTGAAAAAATCGAAATTTGCAAATATTTCGTCAATTACTAAGTTTAAACAAATTTATAAAGAATTCATATGTACTTAAAATTAAGTTTGAAACAAATTGTCTTAAAAAGGTTTTTTGAAATTCCAGCCGGAAGTAGATCTTTTACTCTTATCGAAAATCAGTTTTTTCCGAATATCTCGCAAGTCATGCTTTTAAGACAAGTACGTTACGAGTGTAAAAATATTTAGAACATAATTTTCAATATCTTTTATATAAAAAAAATTTCAAAATTCAGACCGGAAGTACCACTTTTACTCTTATCGAATAGCGATTTTTTGCAAATATGTCGTAAGTTATGCATTCTATGTATATTTATGAAGAGTACAAAAGTATTTAGAGTTGAATTTGGAATATTTTTTGTATAAATGTAATTGCAAAATTCGGACCGGAAGTAACACTTTCATACGTATAAGAAAGTCGTGTGGTGCCCACACCTCATTTTTAATCTCACGGGGAGACCCTTTCATCATACCGTCAACTGTGATACGTCATTCCTCTCCCCTCCAACACTTTTTATGGTGAACTAAGAACGTAATTGCTGGTTGCATTATTTTTGATTTTAGCGCCCTCTAGCTGAATAAATAACGGTTACGTATTCCTAAATGTGAAACATCTTTTGAAAGCTAATTTTATTAGCACTATATACTTAATATTTTACTGTCATTAAAATTAAATCAAATTTTAATTAAAAAAACATAAAACAGTTTACTCTATTCAGGAGAGATTAGAAATAGTTACACTGTATTATAAACTGTAAGAATACGCTAACAGAACCACAGAAATATTCAATGAACAACATCCAACAAACATCTAAATCGTAATTATGTTTCGGAACTAATTTCAAAATTTCGCGAAACGGGATTTATACAAAAGAAAGAATTCTTCATTGAAAACCCAGTTAGAAACGAAGAAACAGAAATAACAGTTTTAGGACAAGTTGCTGCGGATCCAACTCAATTATAGTTCATTCGGGAATATAAGAAAATAGCCTTTTGAGATGTAAATACTTTAAGTAGGCACCCTACGGTGAGGGTCATGAGAAGGCAGAGCAGTATTAATTTTTATTTGATAGGACTCAATAGTGTTCATCACGTTTATTTTGGTAATATAAATTGTTTATTATATAATCCAATAATAATATAAAAATGATTTTAATTTAAAGAGATAGGAAGTATTACATTGTTCTATTACTTGTATGTCAAAACGGAAATAATAATTTATATAGATATACATGTGTGTCACAAAAGCTATCATATGTACAATTCAATAAAAAAAGAAGGGAAATATCAGGAATACTAACTGTCCGAGAAAAAACGCAGGAGTCAGCTATAATGAATGAGGCAACTAATTTAACAAAATATTCCCAATTTATTATTTATATAAAACTAATACATCTTCTCTAAATTTTCTTATACTTCGTAAATAGTTCTAACGGAGCTTCCGTATCCTTTCTGATTCCATGATGACACGCCGTTTATCAATTCTGTGATATTTAAAACCATTGCATTTTAACGTTTGCCATAATGTTGTAATGGGGCACTGAATTTCCGGATTGTCCTGAATAATCCTCTCCCTAAACTTGACAAGTAGAGACTTAATTTTGTCTATACATATTATAAATTGTCTGACGAATACTTTCGACTCCCCAATTTAGAATTTTCCTTGAGGATCCTTTATCAATTCTACATTTTCTTGTTTGAATACCATGTTTGACAATTTTGTAAATTGTTCCACAAGGTACTTCTATTAACGTTGAGTTCTTTTTATAATATCTGACTCAGGTGTAGATTCGTTATTTTCCGATTTTAAGTTATTGTAAACATTTAGCCTGAATTCCTAAACAAACTCGTCTTTTTTGTCGTCGTGAAAATTTATATTTTCTGTCGATAAATCAACATCGTCATCATGTTCTTCATACTCTTCTGTATCGCACCAAGGACTACACATCTTGAACAGTTTTTGAAACACAAAATAGAATACCTTCGTCAACAAAATATTCTTCGCAGCTGAATACATATATTGCACACCTTATACAGCAAGAGCGCGCGAGGTATGATCACCCGATGGTATACGTAAA
Source organism: Amphimallon solstitiale (assembly GCA_963170755.1). Classification (NCBI taxonomy): domain Eukaryota; kingdom Metazoa; phylum Arthropoda; class Insecta; order Coleoptera; family Scarabaeidae; genus Amphimallon; species Amphimallon solstitiale. The sequence goes on along the minus strand of OY720680.1, from coordinate 76,186,564 downwards.
CTCGCATCTAAACGTGGTCCGATAATACATATTAGAGTAACGGCACAACATACTAGCATTGCCTGCTCATATTCGAACTCATAGTGATCTGTTTATTTTTTTGCAGATTGACAAAAAGAACAAATTAAATTTTCTCTTTAAGTGATGACGATTGCTTAGATAACTAAGTCGATAATAACGCGAAGATTGTAATACTTATAACGTAATTATGATTATCCTAATGAAATTAAATAATAATGTAGTTGTGTACAAAGTTATAGCAGTACAACTGGGTTTTAGAATGAAATAAAAACAATCCGCCTGAAACATCTGCAGAATAAACTAAGATGTCTAGAGAAAAATAAATAAATAGAAATTTCATGGTAAAAAAAAAAACTATAAATAAGTATAACAGGAATACCATAAAATAACATAAAAACGACCCTTGAAATATAACGAAATAACAACTCTGGAAAAATAAATCTATATATCTATATCTGGCGAACACAGCTAGCGGAGATCATTTGCCGAATATACGTCCGAAGAATATCGACTAGCATCGGGTGATCATACCCCGCGCGCTCAAGCTGTATATATATATATATATATATATATATATATATATATATACCATATTTAAGGATGGATGTTTTCGTGTATTACGGTAATGACAGGTGAGTAATATTATTCAGGTTAATATATTTCTGGATTTTCACAAAAGGACATTATATTACTATATATGTATTTGTATATTATTCATGCCAATCCATCAGTAAATTTTCGAAGCGTTAAAATGATTATTATTTAATTGTAAGTATATATAAATAACAAGAGCCCCTAATATTTTCTGTTACGGTCCTTTTATTTAATGACCGCTTGGTTCTTAATCCGTGTGTAAACAGAGCGCAATAAAGTACTTATTGAAACCCTTAGGTGTTTCTTATATTTCCGAATGAACTATACTAGAAAGCTTGCGGTATCATGTGGAATAAGTCAACGTAGCAACGCGCGACGGTCGAATTTTGACAAAATATATATCACCGCTATAAAATTCATCAGGTTTAGGAACTTAATAAAGACGATCTTGACCGTCATCAACAATTTCATGAAATTATGAGTGAAAGTGTTAGGGATCCAATTTTTTTGATTTATATTTGTTTTTCCGATGAATGTTCTCTTCTTTTCGACGGCATTGTCAATCGTTAATAATTGTCGGTACTGGTCAGACACAAGGATATTTCAGTAAGTACACACTCAATAACCTCAAGAGTTGAATGTTTGGCGATCGTATTGTTGGTCCATTTTTTCTACCCGATAACATAAATGATAACATGTATCTGGAATTACTTGAAAACACTGTTGGTCCAATGTTAATAGAAAAAATAGTAAACGATAATCGATACTTAAATTGCCTAATATATCAACAGTAATCGTTTTTATTCCGCTAAAAGCCGCCAAATTCAATAGTAACGCAACCTGCCATCATGTTACTAAATTCTCCATAAAATTACCTTTTCAATGGTGCATCATACTTAGTGTTTTCCCTATTTAAATTGTCATGCTTAGAGTGATGGAGTGGAGGGGAATGAGAAATCTTAATGGGGGATATGATGGAAGTATCCCCTTTAGATGAAAAAACGACTTTTTTGTGCGTTTTTTTCACCAAAGATTTCTCCTTCGAGATATTCAATATGCTTTAGTTTCTGCAATCAATTTTACGCCATGCGCATAGAACTTTTGCTCCGAATTTGCGAGTCTGAACCGGTGCAGTTTTACAAGATTAAATAAAATAAAAAAAAAACACGTTGATATTATTTACTCAAATGCCACCATAAAGCATATAGACACGTCACTAATTTTGGTATACCGCTTCCTGATTAGTATAATTATCAGACAAATCAGCATACCTTGCAGATGGTATGCTGATTCGATCGTAGACACCACTTCTTTGATTCCCTCTATATGCTATTATATTGAATAATGTCAGGAAAGATTGTAATGGCATGAGGAATGGAATTATTTATTTATCGCCACCGGTATACCTACAGTGTGAATTTTGTGCTAAATGTCTTCATCATTCAGAAATTTATAGGTTTCGTTTTGAGTACTTAAATCTATTTTAGAAAATTGAATTTCATCAAAATAAAATCTGCGTAATATGTATTTCGAGGAACAATTCCTATAGAAAAATAACCAAGTCACAATAATTATTCGATTCAATTCAAAACAAAATTTTAAATTATGGTAATTCATTTATATGCGTATTTAAATAATAACGTCTAGTCTGAGGCTATATCTGTATTATTTAAGTTTTAATGTCAAAAATGGATAACACAATTACAATACTATGACTGAATTAAATAAAACAATGTATATTTTGCGTAAAACTTCTTTTACATATGTACATATACCATCCTGATTATATGTAGACGTTAGTTAACTGGACTGCACGTTTCAGTCTTGTCGACGCTCTGTTCCTTTCCATATAATTTTAATTTTAATTCTACTGATAAAGATAAGTATGGGGATTTTTGAAGATTTAGATGAATGGGCAGGTAAGTTCTAAAAGTCTATTTAAATATGTCTAATCTAACTATTCTGTAACTAAACAGTTTAAATGTGTCAAAAATACGACCAAATAAATTTTAAAACTGGCTGTATTTTTTATTTGAGTCACTTATATTTGTTCAAGTGTAGTTATTTGTAATATTATTATGGCGAAACATATATTATGCTGTAATGTCAACATAAAACAGAATTATTGAATTCGATCTAGTACTTACGTATGAGAACTTTCAAAACAAATTAATCCTATTCCATACAGACACTGCAGTCCTATCATTTTTTTATCTCAACGAAGTAAAGGATTATAAAGCAATTTCTACACTAAATTTTCAGCAACAGATTTGGCAAATATTCTAAATAACATTTAAAGAAATTTTGGAATTGGTGGACCAAAAGAATGGGATTAAATATGGGAGAAGCATTCAGAATGGATATTATTAATTTTTGCAATATAATAATACAGTGAAGCAATATAGACGGGATAAAAATTCTACTGCAAATATTTGAAATATACTGTAGAATCAACATCTCTAAAGATGTTCCTTGAAATAGTAGAAATGTCGATAACAGACATGACATGGTTTCAGCCAAGAAACTAAAAAGTAACTAGCCAGATCTTTTATATGTTTAAGTTCCAGAACCATTCTAAGTGAATCTAATATGAAGTTTCCAGATTGTAGCATAAGGAAACTCCTTTTCTATTCTTATTTGGTCCTACTTTTGTTCTTTTAATTTTTCACTATCTATATTATTGAATCATTATTTATATTTCAGTTGGATTAAGATACGGAATAAATATCCATACTACCACAGGAGTGGTACCTACTAAAATAAAATGCCTAAAATAGACCGCACAAAATGGTGTCTATGAAAGTCTCACATATTAAAACAAGTACAATTTATTTAAATTATATTATGTACATTTTTGTTTCATTTCAATTTCTAGTCATAGTTTCTGAAAGTTATACTAGCAAAATGTAATTACTAGGTAGAAGTAATGCTCATTGGTTCCATATATAAGTCAACAACTTTTATAGTAACAAAAAAAAATACTGACAGTCTAGTTATGCCCTTCTTATCTTTATCAATTAATTAATAGTAACATGAATATATACAAATAAAAATAGGCGAAATAAATTAATTAATTAATGTGAAACAGTTTCCAAATTTATCACTTTTAACATGTGCTGCAAGAGTCAATCTTCCATATGATTTCACATGGATAATCTGTGTTAGAAAAAAACTCCATATGAGAAGGTTGCTAGTTGATATAATTGATTTTCGATTTATTAGACAGTGCCAGTTCAGTTAAAAAGTTTCATAGAGAAACTTATATTTCTTTACAGAAAAACTTTGGTGTTTGTAAAGGATCTTTCAATTCGAACGCCTTTTTTTTAAATAAATAAAACTCAAAATTCGCATTTATTTTCAAAAACTTTTATTGGTAATTGAAGTATCAGTTGTGACATTTATACACGAAAAATAATATCTGACAAGTAATCACCTTTTGTTGCTTCACAGCTGTTAACTTTTATGTTAAAGTTTTCTATTACATTTTGACATAATATAGGATCTATTTCACCAATGACACGAATAATTTCTTTCATTAGTTCAGGAATCGATTGTGGTTTATTTTTATAGTCCAGACTTTTAACGTAACCCCAAAGAAAATAGTCCAAGGATGTTAGATCACAAAATCTTGATGGCCGATTAACATCACCATTTCTTGAAATAATTCTTCCAGGAAATTTTTGTCACAATAACGCAATTGTTTCATTTGCAAAATGAGGTGTTGCAGCATCCTGTTGAAATCAACTATCCTCTAAATTAGTATCCTTCAGTTCAGCCCCCAAAAACTCAGTTAACGTCTCACGATATCGAACACCATTTACTGTTACAGCAACACAGTTTGAAAAAAATATGTTCTGATTACACCACTTGACCATAATGCACACCAAACAGTGACTCATTGATGATGTAAAGGTCTTTCATGAATCACTCGTGGATTTTCCTTACCTCAAATTCGACAGTTTTGTTTGTTAACAAAACCACCAATTTCAAAATGTGCTTCATCAGAAAAGATATTTTTTGGTGAAAAATCATCTTGTTCTTCTTTAATCCAACTGACGAATGCACGATGTGTTGCGTGGTCCAGTGGCTTTAGTTCCTGTGTTATTTGAACCTTATATGCCTCTAAAGCTATTTTTTTCCCGTAAAATACTCCATGCTGTTGATTGAATGAGTGAAACTTGTTGTGAACGTCGACTATAATTCATCACTAAAAATTCAACCAATAGATGGACGATCATATAAACCATAAAATTCACGTAATTTTCTAAAAACATTTTTCACAGAACGCTGATCTTCATAAAATAATTCAACAATTTGAATTTGTTGTTGTATCGCGTACGAAGGCATTTTTATAAATATCATACACCACACTTTGTAAATGTCAAAATACCCAGACGAATTCAGTGCGCTATCTATATTTTATAATAAGGCGCTCAATTTGAAAGACCCATTATGAACATTTGAGGTAATTTTGTAAGCTATTCAACCGATTTCAAAGTAGATTTCCTCCAGATGGACAAAGACTATATTATATAAGACTTATTACAATAACATTTCAAGTAACCGAATGACAAGTATAAGCAACAAAACTGGAATCCTTATTAAGTATTCCAGCAAAATGCCTAATTATTCTTACAATTCTTGTTCTATTCTACTTCATCTGAAAATCTATTTATTTTCAATGAGTAATAGTATTATAAATTAACATCACATTTATTATCAATATTTTTTTGTAGTAGAAAATACATTATCTAACTGTTTCTAATATTCCAAAGTTTTAATTTTCTAACTGCACTTGCAATCTATTTCATAATAATTAAATAAACATGAGACGATAATAACAGGTGAAACAATAGATAATAAATAAATCGTTTATCTGAATGACATACACCTTGAACTTCAAAACAATACGCTGCTTAGTAACGTAAATGATGATCTCTAAGATCTTTTAGAATCTCATTGTCAGATGAAATTAGCAGTAGAATTTCTAATTGTTTATTATCAATGCTGGACAGTTTCAGAAGCAACGCTGCACATGTCATTTATTCCTTATATAGTATAAAATAACCGTACGTTGAGCTAAAATATTATTTTTTGATTATCGTTATGAAAATATCTGTACAAGTATGTCTTCAGAATTAAAGATTTGAAATATAAATACTGGCCAAGCTTCTGCTAATAACAATAACAGTTTGTTTACCTAGCAGATACAAAGATATCTAGTTGTAAGTAAGTGGACAGTGGTCAAGAGAAATTAAAGAGAAAAACTTTAACAAAAAAAATTATGACTACTAGTTCCACATTACATCACAATGTAGTATAAAACCTGAAATACAAATTATTCATTAAAAATAAAAGAAAATAATTTTGATGTTACAAACTAAAATACGGATTCTATATCAGCATTTATGTAACATAATACATACAAATAATAGTTAAATGTATTATACTATTATGAATGCATATAGTGGAAAATTCAATAAGAATGTAGTATTTGGTCTACCGAAGACAGACGTCCGCGAATTGTGTGATTTAAAACAAAATATATAAAAGTTTAACTATTCTAAAAAACTGACTAATCGTCAGTTTAACCATATCACATGTAATATTTTTGAAAATAGTGTTCTTTCCTCTATAGAGTGAAATACAGAAATAATTTTACAAATTAAATTTTGAAGTAAAATAAAAGTAAATTGGTATCGGTATGCAAAAAATGAAGTGTGACACCACACGACTTTCTTATGCATATCTGCCTTCCAAATTATGCGAAGTTGTTCTAAATTAAGCTTTAAATAATTTTATCCTCTTAAAAAATACGCCTGTGAGTAAATGTTTTACTGGTCCGAATTTTGACAATTCTTTTATACAAAAATTATTCAAAATCCTATTCTAAGTACGTCTAGTTTCTTAATAAATCTCTATAGAATGCATACTTTGTGAGATATTTGCAAAAAAATGCTACTCGCTAATAGTAAAAGTATTACTTCCGAGATTATATCCGTAAATACAAAATTTAGAATCGATATCTATAGCATTTGACCGCTATCGTGGTCACACACACACACACACTGACATACACACACTCGCAGACATTTTTTAAAAACCCCTTTTTTGCAATCAGGGGACTTCAAAACGAGGACATCTACAAAAATCTCGAAGTCGAAAATTTTCATCATCACAATACTTCCTTATGCTACGTATAAGAAAGTAAAAGCTACCAACCCACAATCTGACTAAGACTGACTTGGACATACCAAAAAATTTGATACACTGCATTCTTTGATCCGCAGAAATCTATGAGCAACTACACAAAACCATAACCACACAATCGTGATATCAACCAACCACAATGTGATTTTGAACATGCTTAATTTTTTCAGAAACCATCCAATCCACTTATTTATTAGTCAAAATGGTCGATGCGGGTTGATAGCTTTGTGTAGTATGTCTGTGAACGTAACTTAATTTTTAGTATTTTTTAAGTAGTGTCATCTGTCTGTGTAGCACAATTTAATTAGTATTAAATTACCCACCCACAATTTTGACAGAAAATTTGCAAAAAAATGGAAGGATTTTGCTGCATTCATCCCATAGCCTAGATTACCTTTTCGCCATTTTAATATAGTTGGGCCACTGAAAAAGCATCAAAAGGTAACGGTTTTCGGTCGGGCGCAGAAGTACAAAACGTTTTCACAGAAGTCTTCAATCAACAGGCACAAGAATTCTTTAAAGAGGATGTATATTGTTTGGTGAGACAATGAAATATGTTCCATAATTTTGATGGTAATTAGTTGTAGATTTGTTGCAACTATATATACCTCGTCATGTTTTACCCAAGTACTCTTTTTATTTTGTAATTCACTATTAATAAGCTATCTCTAACTATTTTGTTGGATATGGTTCTGATGGACAATGAAAATCATTCATATTTTCTTGTTATTCTTAGAAACCCTTAAATAATCGTGTGCCAAACGTTTTGTTTTGGCTTGTGGAGACCCTCTAAAATATTAAGCATTGAAATCTATTGTCTGGAACTAACAGATACAATAGGAATTTTTGAACATTCTGCATCAATAAATTGTTGAAAAACAACTTGTAAAAAAAGTATTTTTACTTTACTCCGTAAGCGAAAAAATAATATAAAATTGCCGAAAATAATCATCTAAAAACCGCCTAAAATCACATGTTAAACTTTTTTCTTTGTTTCGATGGGTATTATTTAGCTTATGAGTTTGTAATACTGCTTTTCAACATTCGGTATATACATATTATAGAATTAGGTATGTTAGTAGGGCAACCCTTTTATTAAAGATATACTATGTGCTTAAAACCATGATTGACTCTAGTTCGTACAATATTATATTGTAGTGTAAAAGTTGTTAAAACATGTCTCATTTCAGATCCAAGATCGAAGGGATGGTTTTTAGTAATGCCCTTACCAAAAATACTTACGATCGTTGTTCTCTATCTTGCATTTTGTAAAATAATCGGACCGGCACTTATGAAAAACAGGAAAGCATTCAAATTATATAGACTAATTCAAATATATAATATTCTACAAATTACCTTATGCACATATTATGCAATACAGGTGATATAAATATATTTACATACCTTTTTGAAATGTAACTATAAATCATTATGTTTCAGGTAGCAATAGCCGCAAAGCATTTAAATTACACGTTTATATGCGATCCAGTTGCTAGAGGGTCAGATTATTGGTCTTTACGAGTAAGTCGTTGTGCCAAAATGTTTTACATTGAAAAAAGTATAACTTATTTCCTTTGATTATAGACTGTTCATCTACATTGGATGTATCTCCTAATTAAATTCATTGATTTCACCGACACGGTAAGTATTGGTTCATTCAGTAATTTAAAAAAGGGAAAAGTATCAAAGTTTACTATTACTTCACTGTTCTCACATATAAAACTAAAGCCCATACACACAGAGAACATATTTCAAAAATATTAAAAAAAACTCGCAGATGATGATAAGCTTTTGATAGAATCGATGTAGGACCATAGCCATTGCTAATCCCATATCCATTTGCTCGGCTTTGTCCTTGGTCCTTCAGAATTGCCTACATCAATCTCCTTCTATACTTCGTGTTCTTCTTCTGCTTACAAAGTTCCTTAATGTCAGGAGCTATAACTATAAAGTTTTTCGTACCATTATAGTCTCTATTTTTAGTTTAGTTAACCATACACTTTTTCATGCATTATTCTTATAAACCCGTCCTTCATTGATTTGTCTCCCCGCTATTCTTCTAAGCATCTTTTTTACTTCTTTCTCAAATCTGCTTTTACCTTCTTTTAACAGTTCGCTTTTCACAGGGCTGTGATAAGTCTTAGTACTACTTTATGGAGGCTTTATTTTGGCATTTCTAGAACTCGCCGTGCACATGTTTGCAATGAACGACCATACACAAATCCTTCGACTTTTTTCTAATTTCACTTCTCCTTGTTGTGTGGCCAGAACCAATTTTCAACTACTCCGTTGAGTTTTAAACGTTCATAGCCTAACAATTATTTCATCTGGGTACGATTTAATGGTTTTGTTAATACTGTGTTGAGGTCCACTCCAGTCTTAACTTCAAACACTTAAGATATCTCCTCTTTTAGTCTTATTTACCAAGTTACATGCTTTTATGAAACCTTTACACAGACACTATTACTAGTATCTACCTGTTTGTTTTCTATGTCCTGTTTGGTATTTTGCCAATTGGTAGTATGCAGTAATTCTAATCTCCAAGAAACTTTTATTTCCTTCTGTTAGTTTCTTAATAAATTATTGTTATCATACACGCTATATTCAATAAATATTTCTGAATCCGCTTTATAAAGACTTCTATTTTAGCCTTCTCGGAGAATATTTTCAAATTTTTGAACTAGGCGGTTGTGAATTTGAATCTCGCCAGTAGATAATATTTGTAATTAAATTTCCCTAATTAAATTATCAACACCAAGCAGAAAATTATAATTATAATCTATAATATATTATTTATAATGTAATTCATTGCAAAAAAATTTTTTTAATATTTTTCTAATGTGAGATGGGAATAACATACAATATTATCCCGATATCTCACCTTTCGTATATGACTACAATAGGTTTGCAATAAAGGAAATGAGTAATTTCGCTAATAGCTCAAGAACATTTTCTGTTTATATGTTCAAAATATATTTGATTGACACGAAAAGTGTGAACTACTAGACAAGTATTGTATTCATTCATATGTTTGACTATCAGTAAATATTTTATTTTTTCATTTTTGATATATAATGACCTATCAAATCAAATATATATGCACACTGTTTACCAAACATGCGTCAAAAATGCACTGTGTTTATTCTCTGTGATACTCTAACATATTTTATTCCTGGATAGTTTACTATTGTGCGTTGTTTAGAAGATACGGACCGATAAAAATATATCGAAAAGAAAACAGTCCTCTGCCACTACACGTGCAGATTTTTAATCTAAAAAAACTGCTGCAGATGACTAACAACTGCGAGTATGCATATACAGGGTCCCAGAAATAAAAAGACGGAGTACCAGAAATCGGAAGCTAGATTGTGTAAAAACGTACCCTCAAAACATCAAGTCTTTATTCGTGCGTAGACGGCAGAAAAAAAATAATAGAGAATTCAGTTGGCCTCACGCCGACCCTGGACTAAATAACCACCTGCTTCATTTTCACAATCGGTCCTTTTCAGGACCACCATATTACTTGTGTTAAGGAAAGAAGGAAGAATAGATACTTCATAATAAATATCAAACCATTAATTACTTTAATTTTACACCTGCTAGAAAAAAATAATTACATTCTTGATATTTACTACGATTTATTGAATATTTTAAAATAATAATAATCGGCTGTTTCCGACTACAAACACATTAAAGAGCAACAACCTTCCTATTTTAAAAATAAAAACAATCTTTTATTGTCTGCAATAAAGTGGGTCGCCCATCTGGGTCAACAACCGACTACATAGCTGCGTTATGTAGACCCATCGGGCAAAAAATATGTTTTATATAAATGAATACGATTTAACGTTTTTTTCCCGTTTTATACATATAAAAGCGTATTTTTCTATGAATGCGTGTTCATTTATATTTTCAAATGAGCATTCTTACGTGTATTTATAAACATACATTCTGTGCCAGGTCCGTTATGTAATTTTTTTATCTAAAAACAACATAGAAAACTAAATTTTTAATATCTTCGTTATTGCGGTATATTTGGGCCTGTTTCTGTTCGGACTTTACATACCTGCTACTCCGTCGTTTTATTTCTGGGACACCCTGTATTAATTCTTTACCTCATTGAGTGCCGAACTCTTTCAAAAATATCAGTATTGTTTCTTATTGCATAACATCCATCAATTAACCTATTTCTCAAATCTTGTAATGCACACTAATAACGTTAAATGGCCCTATACAAAAAAATCCAAGAAAATTAAGTCTGGAAATTGGCAGTCTATAATTGAGTCCACCTTAACCATTGTCGCAATTTTTCAATGGTGCATTTCAAATTGACAAATAATCGCACTAAAATTTGGTGATGTACCATAGTACATAAACTATATTACATTTTTCCTTGCCAGTGGTAACGTTTCTAGTAACCCAGGTAGTTATTTTTCAAAGAAATATTAATACATCAAATTTATAAATCTATCTAGTTACCGTTTCAATGAAGTAGTCAAAAATAAATCCAATCCAGACGTTTAATAAACGTTAATCGCATGTGGGTTTTCATCAACTCACAGTTGGTTATTATGAAAGTTCTTAATTAGATTTCTTAGGAAATGTGTTTTCTTGGTAAAACAATGACAGCCAGTAGTCACGAGATTTGGACAAATGCAGTACCAGAAGAAATATCAGTAGCATTTATTACCTGAAGGCATGGAGCTTCCTATATCATGTTTAACAATTTGCTTCCAATTCTGCCGTTGTTACCATATTTAGTGTTCCTCCATCGATAGGCCCAAAATAGCATACCATAGTCTAATTGGTGGGCATTAATAGTTTTAAAAATATTCAACTCTTTCTCGCTCTGTCTTCGAAATAAAGCGTCATTCCTAAAATCTTCCAAGGACCAAAATATCCATAGGAGCCCCTTAACTATTGCCGCATGCATAATAAACAGATTGTACTTATCTTTGTAACTTCAGAAAAATAATCCTAATTAAAAACAAATTAATATTATTCAATAATATGGATGATTTCTGCCTACCTTCAAGACTATTTCTTGTATTACAGATAATATTTGTGCTGAGGAAAAAATTCAACCAAATAAGCAATCTCCATATATATCACCACGTTAGCATGCTTTTAGTATCATGGATCACCATGAGATACTTTCCTGGTATGTATTACAGTCAAATACTAGACATTAGGTGTAATTAACCAATTAAATACCAATTTGAATCATTTCAATTTTCAAACAATATGCTGTCAAAATTAAAGATTACGTCGTGTACGTGCTCATTTAAGAAGTTGTCTAAACCATGAAATTCAAATGAAAAAAGTCCAAGCAACATTAAAAATTAAGTTATAAAAAATTGGACAATTAGCTCAAAATATTACAAAGTGAAAAAAAAATAAGATTAATTAAATTAATTTTTATATTATACTAATAATATGTTACTAATAAATTAAAGAGTTTTATATAAAATTAAAATGAATAAGCTAGAAAACGTTTCAATTTTTACTTGATTGTACCTGAAATTTGGCGATCATGTCAATCATACTTATAGAAATCTGAACCAAGAAATACATATTTTAATGATGTGATATATACACTAACAGTATTTATATCTTTCAGGTGGACAACTAGCTCTGACAGGAATACTAAATTCATTAGTTCATTCTTGTATGTACACATATTACCTGATTGCCTCCTTAGGCCCAGATTATAAGAAATATTTATGGTGGAAGAAACATATAACGCATATGCAGCTGGTATGTATAAGTAATTTTCTTTAAGCATTAGAAGAACAATAATACGCGAGTAGATCAAATACAGACCTAGCTTTCTTTCCTGTGTCTATCAGATATCTAGGTTACTATATAAAACTGGGTACCCATTGGCCTATAGCCTTTTAGGAAGCATTTATTCATATAGTTTTCTTTAATATAGACGTAACGTAAACTGATTTAAACTGATTGGATTTATGATGAAAATTCTTAGCATGAAGATATTTGGTAAAGTGGATGCAAGCAAACCAATAATATTTCATTTAATGATTTTTTTCTGTTTCCAAATTTTATAAAATAATTTTCTCGAGAAAATTTTCAAGAAATTCTGAATTAATAGAAACAGTAAATGCATATTTATTTAGATAGCTCTCTCGTTTGTTGGAATGATATGTTGGTCTGATGTCTACTGTGAATGTCTATCTTACTATTCTCCTGCACAATAAGTTTTACCAATTTGATATCACAATGATTCTGGACACACTAACCTAGGAAGTGAATACAAGCAGATCAGTAATATCTATTTATTGAATGTTTTCTATTTCCAAATCTGAGAAGATGGAATGTTTATATGACTCTTTCTTCTACTGAAATAAGAGCTATTAGAAAATTTAAGTGAAATTATACAGAGCTGTTATCAGAATCTGTGCATCTAGAAACAGAGAACTCATTCATTTTCAATAAAACATTATCAGTTAGTACATTATTTTTACAATAAATATATTTATATGTTTCAGGTGCAATTCGTTATACTGGGTGTTCATTCATTTGGCCCTTTCATACGTGATTGTGACTATCCCAAAAGTATTGCACTAATGATTGCAGTACAATCTTTCTTATTCATATTTTTGTTTAGTAAATTTTATGTTAATACTTATATAAGAAAAACGAATACTAATAATTCAAAAACCAAATGAGTTAACTATACAAAATATATTTAAGCAGATATGCATGGTCGCGGACATATTGTATTATCATTGAAGATAGGACTTTGCAATGATCACTATGACAGTATGACCGCAATCTCGCGTATTTGCAAGATCCAGCTTAATATTTAAATATACACGATTGTAGAGAACACTACGTTTACAAATGACTGGAGACGTATCAAATTTTCGCTAATTAAATTATTTTTAAATCAAACTGTGCAAATCTTAAAAATATCACACCACAAAAGTGCTAATGTTACTAAGTGACAGTAATTAAAAGTGACAGGGCGCCAAATTTGAATAGCAGAATTATAATCTGAAAAATTATAAAAACATTTGGAAACACGTTTTTATTTATTTTGTTGTACATTTTATAGCATTAATTAATTTTGTACTCTGTAATATTAAATGATGATTGAATAGTAGACGTTATTTATTGTTATTTTAAGTAGCTCACACTTTTTACTATATCTTAGATACAAATATGTAATGGTGTCTAATTAATAAAAATAAATTTTGTTACTATAGTTAATGTTTACCCTAAAAATTCAACCTATGTTCAGATAAGGTGAAGGATGGTATGTTAGCTAATAAATTAAGATGCGCTAACTAGGATCATTGGGCTTAAAGGGGCTTATGCAGAGGTACCGATTAATTGCCGTGAGGTAGGGCGTAAGGGAGTGGCGCCATATGCTCTAATGTAAATTCCGCCGATGTAAGGTACTCGTCAAAATAAAACAAATAGCAGACATTTTTGTTTTTTATTATTATATTTTTGCATTAAATTGAATACAAAGGATTAGTTAAGGCATATTTGGGAGTACTTTCTTACAATTCAAATTATTTACTCCTACATATCACTCTCAACTTTATTTTAAAAACTAATTCCAGTCGAGCATGCATTGAGCCTTTGTTTATTTGTGTTTTAAATTTCGTTATGATATTTCGTAAATAAAAGGGGGTACTATTGTTTTAACGAAACCTTGTAAAGTCCAGAATGTACATTAGCGCATATGGCGCTACCCCCTTACGTCCTATCTCACGGCAGTTAGTCGGCACCTCTGCGTAGGCCCCCTTAAATTCCTTTAGAACGCAATTTCACAGAACACCAAGTTATATGTGCAAATTGCTGTATAACGCTGGAAGATTTCCAACAAGGTAGGGTAAACTTCCGACATTTTAATTATTTCTTATTACTTCTACCAAATACATATACATACAAGCAAATTAAGTCAATTTAAAAAGAAGGAAAGCCATATATAAAGAGTTACACTTAAGCAGTTTTTTATATAAAAATTAATTACATATATGTGAAAGTGTAAAATCATATGAGTAAATGTCAAAAGTAAATACGTCCTCATGTTCGATCTACTGAGTTGTAGATAGCATTGGGTTCTTTGAGGTAAACTCTATTAGATACAAGAAGATTAATAAAGACTGTAGGTATATCCCACTTCAGAAATACACAATACATACTAGTCTTATGTCGCCTTTTCCACAGGTTGTAATAGGTTTATCTTTGCAATCGTTTGACTCGATAGTATAGTATTTTTTAAGCCTGTACGATTCGCATCGCTATCGTATCGGCGTTACAGTCGCACGCTTCAGTTCAAAACTCTTATTTCTGGACGGTAACTAGGGAGCTCGCGAGTTCTTAAAAAGAACGAAGTATCTCACTATAAAAGTATTACTTTGTTCGTTAGATCGCTGCGACTTTATTTTGACCCTTGGATATTTGGAGTAGTTACAAACATGGCTGCAGTGTTAGAATGGCTAGAATTATTATTATGATAAAATATGGATGTGCAACAGGTGCTTTACGATTTATTTTGAATTTTTAAAACGAGTACGTCAGGTGAAATAAAAAATAAAGAAATATAAAAATAATTAAAATATGTATTACAAAATGAATCAAACATATTGTTGACTATTAACTTTATTTGTAATAAGTCGTTCGATGATTAAATAATAATATAAGTAAATATTTTCTAAACCTTTTAGCTTTTGTTAAAAGAAGATTTATCCTATATAATACTTTTTATTGAGTAGTTTTAATGTGTACGAATTTTGTTGATTTATTTGATATCAAACGTTTGCAATTTTAAAATACTCCATATAGGCAGTTCTTACAAATATTTTAGAAATAATTTAGGAAGAAAGTATAAAAAAACTTAGTAAAGAACGTTTTTCTATAAAGTCCAATTATTTAATTTTATTTTAAATATAATCAATCATTAATTAGAGAATTTGGTAAATTATGATCATGTTTTTCTTTCTGACTTTAATTTCGTTATATCTTATTCTAAAATTAATGTATAGTTTATTTCAAATTATAAGAATATAACTTTGAATGGCTCTAATGCTTTTATGCTTTTATTGCACCACCTGCGGCAATAACTACCTGGCCGCTCAATACGATTACCTTTTACGCAAACAAACTGCTGAGGTCCGTAATGACAAAATTTAAGTAAATTGTAATTACTGCAATTTAGATGAAATAAAATTTAATAATAATATAAGTACCAACAGTGTTAATTTGAATATATACTTATTATACAGGATGTCCGGGAAAATGTGGAAAATCTCTTGGATGCAGATAGAACATGAACAAATAAGATGACAAGTTCCCATAAAAAAAATTCCTACAGGCCCCTCCTACGGAGATATGCGTCCCTGAAGGACGCCGCTGGATATCGGTTTTTATTGAATTTCTTTTAAAGTAATTTATATAATTTAATAAAAATTTAATGTGATGGACACTAGTAAGGACCTCTTAAAATAGTGTCCTTGAAACATATTTAGCTTTTGTAGTTTACCAGGGGCGGGCTAATCTTTACAACTTAAGGCCTAAACTTTTAACACCCTGTATGATAAAGACTTTAAAACTATTAAACTGGATAGCTTGAAACATAGATTTTAAAAAAGGTACTCTTGCTTATTGTCGTTAAAATTAACCGTTTACGAGAAAAAGTTCGCAAAAAATGTGCGTTTTAGTTTTTATCAGCACCAACAAAACTTATTGCTATTGCAAACGTATTGAATTTATTCGAAGTATGGAATACACGTTTATTGAGTATGCAGATATGCATCTGATGTATGGTCTTGCGTCTTGCACTGCTTTAGAAATTCAATAAAAACCGATTTCCAGCGGCGTCCTTCAGGAATGAATATCTCCGTAGGAGGGGCCTGAAGGAATTTTTTTATAGGAGCTTGTCATCTTATTTGTTCATGTTCTATCTGTATCCAAGAGATTTCCCACATTTTCCCGGGCAGCCTGTATATAGTTGAATAGTCATTAAATTACAATTTAGATTAAATAAGTGCTTATATGTATTAAATAATACTAGTATTGAGTCTATTTATCTTTTATTGTTAATCTTTACTGCTGTATACATATTTGATTTTTCTCTCTTTACTTCACGAACATGTGGCGACCTTTTGCTGAAAGTGTTAGTGATGATGATGTGGATAGTGATAATACTGTTGGAGCACGACAGAGAAAGCATATATCAGAAGATGCAAAACAAATAATTCTCAGTGTCTATCATACCCTGATGGAAGAAAATAACGAACTACAAACCCAGAACATTCAAGGAACGCCTTAAATTAAAGCAACTTTGTGGCGGACGCTAAAGAAAGCTGGTTTTAAGTTTGGCATTATAGATAAACGTCGCACAATTATGGAAAACCCGAGGTTACAGAAACTTCGATATGAATACATAACGGCAATAAGAAGGTATAGACAGGAAGGACGATTCATATGTTATTTAGACGAGACGTGGTATGACACCGATGACACAATTTGCAAAGGTTGGGTGGATAGTTCAAGTATGTGTCAGTTGGACGCGTCGGTTTCGAGAGGGAAGAGAATAATTATTCTTCATGCTGGGTCAGAAAAAGAATGGATCGGACAGCCGCTATCTGCTAAAAATGTTTAATCCTAAGTTTAGATTACCATGAAGATATGACCTCATCTAATTTATTTAAAGAATGGTTTTGTGACACTTTGCTTCCAAATTTACCAAAAGATAGTGTGATAGTAATGGACAACGCTCCGTATCATTCTCGACAGCAAAACAAAGTTCCTACAAAATGTAATAATAAGAAAAATATTAAAGAATTTTTAGAAGCAAACGATTTATATTTTAAGGATCATTATACAAAAAAAACAATTAATAGAGGTGATGAAGACAAAAGAATATTTAAAGGATTATTATGTGGATAACAGAGCCAAATAATCAGAACATACAATTTTGCGTTTAGCACCATACCATTGCATTTACAATCCCATTGAATCGATATGGGCCCAACTGAAAAATACCATAAGACGAACAAATCAAACACCGAAATTATGGAAAGGTTTCTATATAAGTAGAGATATTTCATTTCTTTTTAAGAAACAGCAAATTGTCAATACCAGATGTGATATTTTCTTGGAACTGAAAGAGAAATACGAACAATAAAAAAATAAAACTGGACGAACGTTATCAGAGTAAAAAATACAAATACACGTACTGTTATAATTTTTAATACTAGAAAATAAGTACATATAAAATAACATACACATTTTTTATACATGAAGGATAAAACAGAAATGGTTTTGTAAATTTCATTACTAGTGCGGGGCCCTGAATTTTTGCCCCCCCCCCCCCCGCATTGCATGTTCTGCGGGCGCCTTATCTACGCCACTGCTCGTATACCATGCCTTTTACGATACAACAGGATATTTTAATTGTAATGTCGCACTTTCGCAGTGGAACATTGCGAGATGGATTATGGACATATTCATTGGAATCGTGTTTTCAGCAATTTGTAACAGAATACGGAAATCTTGAAATAAACTTGGACACATTCACTCGTCATCGCAATAGAGTGATTGAAAGATTTAAGGAGACGGGAAGTGTTTGTAAACGTAAACCCGAAAAATCACCAACAGTTTTAACTGAAGATGTTGTCGCAGTCATTAGACAGCGAATGGAAGTTAGTCCCACAAAATCTGTAGGAAAGTTGTCTGCTCAAACTGGTAAAAAGATCTAATTAACTTAAATGTAATTTGTTATGCAGCATTATGTACTTAAATTGTAGGTATTTCCTATGGAAGTGCTCATAAGGCACTGAAAACAAACTTACATATGTACCCATATAAAGTTTCTGTACTACAACATTCACGGCCGAATTACTTTGAGCAACGATTGAATTATTGCAACTGGTTTAATGAAATACTACATGAAGAAGACTTGAATCGCACTTTCTTTTCGGATGAAGCTTGGATCCATTTGTCGGGGTATATCAACTCTCAAAATTACCGTATCTGATCCACAGAGAGTCCACATGATTTTGTTAAAAATACTCTCCATCCTATCAAAGTTGGTATTTGGATTGCAATGTCGAAGAGACGGATTATTGGACCAATTTTTTTCCATGATACAATTAACGCAGTACGATACCAAGAACAAATATTGAAACCGTTTATTAACAGTTTTCACGAAGATGAATTGACCCTGGGGTACTTCCAACAAGATGGGGCAACTGCACATACTGCACAACAAACTATTAATTATTTCCAAGGATACTATGGTGACCGATTGATTAGTCGAAATAGATAGCCAGCCAGTTCTCCTGATTTAACACCACTGGGCTTTTTTCTCTTTGGCCATCTAAAAAATAAAGTGTTTCGGAACAGATTGCATAATCTCGATGAACTTGAAGAGGCAATTAGAATAGAATTACAAAATATCACACCAGAAACGCTCCAGAATGTGTTCAATAATATGAGAAGACGTGTCAGTTCATGCATTGAGAATAATGGTGGACATTTCGAACAACTTTTGTAAAATGGATTTATTTTGTGAAATAATTATGGAAGTATGTTTTACAGGAATAAAATTGTAACGTATTTATTATTGTTTATGATAAAAAATAAAGTGCTATTACTATATTTCTACAAAAATTCTTTCATATAATTCAACTTAAAACTAACCCTATTTCATTGACATTTATCACAGGAAATTTTTAAATAGTAAACCTAACCACAAAAATAAATAAAAAAGGCTTGCCAATTACACTGTGTTCCCAAATTAAAATGAGTATGGTATACTCAAGACAGTTCAAAATGATCACGTAGTATATATGATCACACATCATGCATATTTTAATTCCAAAACCTAAGCAACAGATACCTGATGCTGTAAAAAAAGCACTCATCAGTTCGATATGTACTATAATAAAATAAAATCAGTGTAAATTAGAATCTATGTTTTTGCTGATGCTCCTCACCTGATCAAATTGATAAGAAATAATTTTATAGATTACGGTTTTATTATCAATGGAAAGGAAATAAGCAAATCCATAATTGAAAAAGTATTAGAATTTACTAGAGTCTCAGATGTTAACATTACCTTTAAAATTTCGCAACATCACTTAAATGTACAAGGCGCTGAGCGCCAAAAAGTTAAAATGGCTACAAAATTATTTTCACATACTGTGTCTAGAGCAATAAGCAGATGCGGTATGTTAGGATATTTTGAAGTAAATGTAAATTGGTTGGAGTGTTCTGAATTTTTTAAAGATGTGAGTGTCACATGTTTATACTTATATGAAATCTATATGCACATTGATTTTCTTTTTTAGGTGAATGATTGGTTCGATTGTTTGAACACTAGAGTCCCGCAAGCAGATAGTAGGAATCGCATAAAGGGTTATGGTCTCGACTTAAACATTCAGTTACCAATCATACAGAAAATGACTAGAGTGATGAACACAATGAGAGTGAAGAACAAAAACTCGTTAATGCCTTTTCAGAAAGGTAAAGTATGTAATTAAAAAATTGTTTGTAATTAATTACTCCATTTTTCTTAGGTGTGATTATGACAAATAATGCACTGACATCGCTGTTTGAAGATGTTACCAAAAGATTTCCGGCAAAATATATATTAACTTATAACTTAAATCAAGATGTTCTTGAAAAATTTTTTGGTGTCATCAGAGCTAAAGGTGGATTGCATGATGTGCCAGATGCTCTAGAATTTAAATATCGATTAAGACAATATATCTTGGGGCGTAATGAAGGAAGCTTATCAACTTTTGGAAACGTTGGGACAGATTCAACTCCAGACTTGTCTCAACATATTAATGAAAAAAATCTAAGTGGGCAGTATTTTTCAAAACTTGTCTCTGAAGGGAACACAGATACAGAGCATGATGAATTAGAAGAGGAAATAGATTCACTGGCATATGACGACTTAGAACATCTAGCTGGTTTTATAACCCATAAAATCGGTGATTCTGGAAACACGTCAGAAAATAAAACTTCTTCTTTTACATGGGTGGATCATCTCTCAGAAGGTGGATTGAAAAAGCCAACAGATGAAATGATTAATCATGTGACAAAATTGGAATCTATTTTTAATCATGTAAATTCAGAGTCATTGTGTATCAGCAGAGATTATTTAAAATATTTATTGTTATTAGCAAGTGAAATTCCTTGTAGTGACAAAGTCAAACGATTGTTTTTCCGTTCTCGAATGTATTTTCGAATTAAGTCCCTTAATAAAGACCTAGTAGATAGGACCAAAAACCGCAAACGTAAAATGAAAAAAATTATAAAATAATTTGTTGTTATTGTAAGATTTACGTAAAATAAAATTGTTACAATTTATTACCCTACAAATTAATTTTCTTTAGTTGAACAGAAGCCTGTTAAAAAAAAGGTGAGTATAAATTTTATATTTTCTCTCACGATTATTTAAAATCAAAATTTTTTGATTACAATGCCACAGACATTGCACACTGTTTTAAAATGATCAATTTTGTTCATAAACAAATTCATACACAATTTACGAAAGAATTTCTATTCTTCTTGTATTATGTGGTCGGGGGGTCGTTTATGTACTTGTCTCGTTTGCACATTTTTTGCATAAAATTTACACATTGTATTCGATTTTACATTAAACTGTCTTCCTCAACAGAAGATTTTTCCTGATTCATAGAATTAATGTGCGTATTTCGTTACTAACTTTGACATTATGCCTTCGCCTTCTCATACGTTCGATGCTGCAATAATGACAATTCATCAAGTTGTTTTGACAAAAGGTGACACTCATTTGACAAATGCGAATGTCTTTTGATTAATAGTGAAACACAAAGGACGACAAATCGTGAAAGGTAACCGAAAAACCCTGTAAAATGTTATGAATTATTTTTTATCAAAATTAATATACTCTTCACTAGGTTTCCCATTGATGGCATCCGATATTGCCAATCAGTTGCTTGGCAAATAATAAATTTTTGACCGTATCTATATTTAAACTATTTCTATACTCGTTTTTTGTAATTGTTGTTAGTATTATATTATTATTATTACATGGATTTAATTTAGTACTGAAACTTTCAAGTTTGTACTGAAATTAGCCCTTTTTGCAAAATGGCGTACTGACGTACTGGATTTGTAAATGTGGAGCAACCAAGCAAAAGGTGATAAATCCACTAAAGGTAGTTTTGAGGAATTTATAAAAAATGTTTCACCAAAAATCCTTAACACTAAATTAAAATCTGAAAAAGGCAAGTTATTCATTGTAATGGTTAGTATCTATACTACAAATTTGTTTTTTTTTATCTTTTTCGTGTCTGGATTTATTAACAAAAATAAAATGGATTTATCTCTTTTTGCTCAGCCGTAATGGATTTATTCCTTTTTGCTTAAATCAGAATTTACAATTTTTGGCTTATGTAATTTTTATTGAGAGAAAACAATAGAATAACGAACTGCTAATTCAAATATTTTAGAAAATACAAAAAGAAATATATATGCTTAAGCACAAAACACTGGTAAGTACATAAGAAAATTTGGTATAAATTTATATATGAAGGCCAACATCGTCTTCAAGGCAGTCACATTCTTCATGTGTTTCATTTTCTTCATCTTCATTGTCTTCCACTGTTGTATCGTTCAGAATATTTTTGTACCATTCTAGCCTTTCGTCTTGTTCCCATTCTATACCAAACTGTTGTTCCATCAAGTGTTTTAGTGTTTTTTTCTTTTTATTTTGAATACTACGCTTGGTTTCGACTACTTGTAGCTCCATCCTTGAATCCTTTTGTCCCCTTTTTATGATGCTTTGAGGAGTTTCACTCAATGAAGTATAATAGAAGTTTTGGTGGCACTGAACCTTTACGGAACCTTTTTCCTTAATCAGTTTGATTTTCTTCAGGTCAGAAATCCCTTCAATTTTTTTAAGCCACTTTTGTAATTGCTTCACCTTGTAGAGTTTCCAGTCGCCGTCTCCAAGATTTTTTACATTTCCATGTGCAGAATATATTTCAATATATTTTTGCTGTGGGTGTGGGTTCTTTTCTAAGACATTTTTCTACTCGTCCAAAGACCCTGTCAGCTGGCAAAAAGCTGTGTCCTCGAACTGGATAAATTATTTCTATATCTTTTATTCTGGGAGGAGATTTTACTTTTAGCCAAAAATACAAAGCGTGAATAACATGAGAATTCTTGTTTTGTCCTCCGCACCCATCACAAAATAATTTTATACTTTCTATATTTCCAAAATTTAATGAACTCAAATGAGTTAAAAGAGCAGAACTAATTTCTTCTGAGCCTCTTCCAGCTTCATCTTCGCTCCAAGTGTAGAAAGTTGGATTTAAAGAATTCATTCCAACACAACAAAATACATAAAAGCTTATCTGATGAGAATAAAATGCATCAGAAATTGGAGTACGTGGCAGCGGTTGTACTTGCTGTAAGTCGAAGCAAAATGTTAAACAATTTGGTGGTTTGCTTTTGGCTAGTTTATAAAACGCGTTTGCTCTTTTTTTGTGAATTCTCAATTCAATCATAAGATCATATTTTTTTTTTAGATCTTTTTCGTATTTTATTCGGTATGTAAGTCTGGTACACAAAGAGCAAGAGTCTGCAGCTGGAGAGCTGAATCCTATGTTATACTCTGAGCAGAAAATTTTTGAAAACATTGTCAAACTGCTCTTGTATTCAACCTCGCATTCCAAGTTGTACATTTTATGTAATTTTCTAATACTCAAATTAGCAGGCAAATAAATTCTTCGAGATTTAGCACGATTATAATGACTTTCTCTACCTTGTAGTTTTTCGATAAACTCTCGAATTTTTACTTTTTTTGGTTCTGACTTGTGCGAGATTTTGTCACCACCACGATTTTCTCTTGGTGCTTTTCCTTGGTGTATAATCTGTGCGACGTTGTTAATGCGTTTTTTCGATATGTCAAACACTGTGAGAAACATTTTCTGACATACTCTATAGGCCTTTTTCTCCCTCGTTTTCAGATAATATGCAATACTAAGTGATCGGTTTCTAGGAACGTTTTTGACAGGCCGTTGTCGAGAAACTGCACAAACACCTAACATGTGGCAAAGTTTTACATCTTGCGTAATTTTGTCAGGAATATCAAAGAACTTTTTTCGAATAAGTTTCACATCACTATTTTTAATACTGGTGCACATGTAAGTCTTACCGTTGTGATTGCACGGTCTAACAAAAGTCATTAACAAAGGATCCTTGTCACTGTACTTTTTCTCTTTGCGAAGTTTAACTTTTTGTGGAGAACGACCAATTTTACGGCGACTTCCACTACTACCTGATAAGAAAAAAGTGATAATAATCATATAGGACCATAAACTTTTAGCTTACCTTCTCGTACAGATACATTAAAATCTGTTGAATCGTCCATTTCTGTAGAGCACTGGTTTGAAATAATTCTCGACTAATTTTTTAGGTTATAGCACGCCCGGCAACATAACGTAGGTACTTATTGTGGCAACTGTATAACTGAATGATGTATTCGAAGCTTTGTTCTTGATTTTTGCATCATAGCTCCATCTTGGTGTGATTTACTACAATTTATCTGTTAAAAGTATAAGAAAACTACAGATCTCTGCACATGGATTTAGCACGTTTTGGTCGAAACAAAAATGTTGCTTTGGATTTATAAACTTTTGCTCGATTCACTGAGTTTCACGTTAACTTTTCGCTAGGGTTTAGCAAGTTTAGCTCAATTCTGAGTTTATCAGTGGATTTAACTCACCCAAATTAGTAAGAATACGTACTGTTTAGATTTTTCTCACAAAACGGATTTAACTCCTTTTGCTTGGTTGCTCCACAAATAGTGTACTGAATTCGCTACAATTGTACTGAAACGGCAGCACTGCTGAGTATACAATCGACAGAAACGTGTCATACCTTCTAATCGGTGTATCGTGGGCGTAACTACACTTGAACCATGGGGGGGGGGGTCACTTCAAAGATATGCCGTGATCGTCCATTTTTCGAACCCGTTTTTCTTTCGCATTTGTCAGCACTGGTAGTTGTACTATTGTTTGTTAATAAATACGATCTGATCTTAATCTCTTTATTTATTACTGATACATAGCATTACATATATACATATTATTGCATCATTGACATACTAACACGACTACTGTTGTACTGCCAACCTCTACATACATATATCACTACATCCCTCCTTTCTTTTAAGACTGTTCTTCATATTTCCGTTACATAGTCCTTTAAATATCCAGGTGGTTTTCTTGCTCTTGGTTGACACTCTGTATCTTGCACTACCGATTTTCTTCAAAATTGTCTTTCTCGTGTGTATCATGTTCACGCGCACTCACAATAGTTTTATTAGAACTGTCTCCCTCACTGTTATTCTTCTTCGGTATTTCCAAAGTATTTTCATCTTTGATCTCTCCTTCCTCTTCTCTGATTCTATATTTCTTCACTAGTCCTGCATTTCTTCTAATAACTTTGCCTGTGGGTGACTCCAATATTAATGCACTACCTTTCCTTTCCAGTACTTTGAATTTTCCTATTCCAAAATTAGTTGACAATTTATTTTGTTTGTCTTGCTTTACTATCACTGAATCCCCTTCAATGATATCATTTTCTTGCGCATGACGCTTCCCATCTCCATATATTTTTCCTTTTTCTTTCAACAATGTATCCCTATCCCTGATCTCTTCATCATCCAACATTCTTGTCATAATTTGGGGTACTTTGTTTCGGATGCTTCTCCCAAAAAATAAACTTGCGGGTTCCTTCATTGTAATGGAATGTGGTGTTGTATGGTACATTAGTAGAAATTTCTGTAATTCCTCTTTTGGATCTTTCCCCTCCACTTCCGCAATCTTTAATCGTTTCAGGATCGATCTGTTTTGTCGTTCTACTTCCCCATTTGCTTGAGGCCACAGAGGTGTTACATGAATTGCCTTAATGCCTTTCTCCTCACAATATTTCTGATAATGTCCACTTATAAATTGTGGCCCATTGTCCGAATGAATATATCCTGGATACCCATATCTTGAAAAGCTTTCGATTAGTTTTTCTATCATCTTCATTGTTGTTGTGTCTCGTAGCAGCTCTGCTATGATAAATCTTGAATAGTAGTCCACGAGAACCAGCACACTCTGTTTAGAGGGTAATGGCCCCATAAAATCGATACCGACATGTTGCCACGGCCTATCCGGTAATTCCATTCGTTTCATAGGCTCTGGTGGTCCTGGACCGTATTTAAGAATATTTCTTACTTCTGTTAACTTTATATCTTTAGCTGATTCTTCCTCGATTCTTCTAGTAGTTATAGCCTTTGGTGTAGCTGCATCTGCTATCCATTTTACATAGTCTCTTCCTACCTTATTTTCTAATTTCAATAGTCTTGACAATGGATCAGCTATATTGTCTGTTCCTTTTTTGTAAATAACCTTGAAGTTGAATGGCTGCATCCGGAGAACCCATCGCTCAATGCGTGCTGATGGTTTGGATTTTTCTGAAAATATGAATTCTAGGGGTTTATGGTCACTGATAAGATCAAATGTACTCCCTAATAAATACATTTTAAATCTTTCGAAGCTCCATATTATGGCAAGGGCCTCTTTTTCCGTTTGTGAATATCTTTTCTCCACATCGGTCAAACTTCTACTAGCATATGCTATTATCCTTGAATTACCATTTTGTACTTGTGTAAGTATACCACCCAATCCCACTGGACTGGCATCTGCTATTATTTGTGTCCTGGAACCCTTATCATAAAATGCTATTACTTCACAATCAGTGAGGCTTTCTTTCAATGTTCTAAATGCTTCATCCTGCTCTTTCCCCCACTTAAACTGAACTCCTTTGTTTGTTAATCTACGTGGTGGTTCGTTTATTGTAGCTAGGTCTTGTATATATTTCGAACAAAAATTTACTAAACCTAGAAAACTTCTAGTTTCTTCAACAGTTGTTGGTCTTCGAAACTCTTGAATCACTTGCAAATTTGTTTTGCAAGGTTTTACTCCTTTACTGGTTATTTCATGTCCCAAAAATGTTACCTTTTCTTGTGCAAATTCACATTTTTCTTTATTTAATGTTATACCCATATATTGGACTTGGTTCAAGAATTTCTCCAATCGTTGGTTGTGTTCTTCCATGTCTTTACCAAATATTATTATATCATCCATAAATATTACTCTTCCTGCACAGCCCGAAAAAATTTGGTCCATTATTCTTTGAAACATCTCAGGAGCACATGATATCCCAAAATTCAACCTCCTATACCTATACAGACCCTTGTAACAACTGAAAGTTGTAATATCTCTGGATTCCTCATCTAGTTCTATTTGGTGATAAGCATTTTTAATATCTATTTTACTAAAAACTGTTGCACCTCCCAATTCTTCAATTGCTTCCTCGAATGTGGGTAATTGATATCTTTCTCGAATAATAGCTTTATTTGCTCTCCTCATATCTACGCATACTCTGATATCCCTACCATTTGCTTTCGGTACAATTATAATTGGTGATACTCAAGGTGTTGGACCTTCTACCTTTTCTATAATTCCATCCACCACTAACTTATGTATCTCTTTATCAAATATCCCTCTCAAATTAAATGGTATTCTGCGAGCATGTTGTGCTACGGGTGCTACTGATTTATCAATTGGTATTTTGAGTTTAAAATCTTTCAATTTTCCTATTTTATTTTTTTTGAATATTTGTGAATATTTCGCTGTTATTTCTTGAACTGTGGTAACTGATACTTTATTGACATTATTCCCCATTTTTAGTATTCCCAATTCCATTGCTGTATCTCGACCTAAAATTGGTGTCCCATTTTCTTGTATAACCAATATCTCTACATTATCCACTTTCCTGTCATTTTCAGGTAGCTTAATTTCTACATTAAATTTTCCTACAATATTAACGTGTTGCTTCCCATATACATTCAACTTATTGTGACATTTAATGTTACGTAAACATTTCACTTTATTTTCTTTGAGATATACCCATGTTTTGTAATCTATTACATTACAATTTGCTCCAGAATCTATCATCATGTCTAGATACACATTTCCCATTTCTACTCTTATTACTGGCTCCCTTGACCAATCTACTTTATTTATATTATAAATAGAAAACACATACTCATCTGATGACTCTCCATTATTCTCCATTTGATATGCATTTTTCGGAGTACTTTTCTCATTTCTTGTCCTGTGCAGTTTTACCTTTTCTTGCTTGGTTCTGCATACTTCTGTTGCATGTCCTTTTATACCACATTTTTTACATGTCATTTGCTTGCCTGGGCACTTCTTATCATAACTAAAATGACCCATTTTTCCACACCTAAAACACTTTGTTTCCTGTTTTGTATGTTTCCAACTATTATTCTTGATTTTATTTACTTCCATTTTATGTTCGATACAAGCTGCTTGTCTTTCACTTGTTTCCATAATTCGAGCCATATCCATTGCTTCTTTCAATGTTCCTTGTTTCTCGATTAACCTTCTTCTCAACTGACTTGATCTACATTTATCGATAACCTGAGATAATATTTCACTGTCTTCATCTGTAAATCCGCAATTTTTTGATTGTTGTTTCAACCTTGTAACAAACTGATCTACTGTTTCTTCTTCTATCTGTTCAATTTTCCTAAACAAGTGTCTTTCATATGTAGTGTTCGATTTAGGCATAAAATATGCATCCAATGCATCTAGTGTTTTTTTGTATACACAAATACCTTCGGCTATTTCCTCCTGAGGTAACGTTTCATATATATCCTGAACGTCTGCTCCAGCAGTGTGTAACAGCAAAGCTTTCTTTTGTTGTGAGTCTGTCACTCCTTTTCCCTCTATGTAAAAGGTAAATGACCTCTTCCATCGCTTCCACCTTTGACCTTGTGTTGCTGCGTCACTTTTGCAATCAAACTCCGCGATTGCAATCACGTCTATTAACTTGGCCATTTTCACTTTTCCTCGTCGCCAAATGTACTATTGTTTGTTAATAAATACGATCTGATCTTAATCTCTTTATTTATTACTGATACATAGCATTACATATATACATATTATTGCATCATTGACATACTAACACGACTACTGTTGTACTGCCAATCTCTACATACATATATCACTACAGTAGTGGTTTTATTTCTTTTCATCAGAGTGTGTTAAAATAATACATTTGTCAATGCTTTGAAATTAACAAGCACTTAATGACCCATTTTTTTCTTTTTTTACGATGGGGGGAGGGGGTTTCTAACCTCCCTGGTTACGCCTATGGTCTAGGGTGCTTACAACTATTGTCAAGCATCTGAATTTCCCAAATTATCCTACAATGATGAATATTTACAAAAAGTTTAACATATTCACCATCAAATATATTTTACTGCTTATATAACTGATTTATTAAAAAGCAGAATAATGTAAGTGGAATCATAAGATGTCAGTGTTTTATGCTTACAGAAACTGAAACTGAATTGTTTGTCAGAATTCATTGGTCTATATGTTCATTACGTGTTTTATGAAATAGTAATAAAAGAGAGATATAAATATACCTACTTTCCTCCTGGTATTAGAAAGGTGAAACAGTACTTTTAAAATTATAGGTACATGTTTTTATGGCAAAAGTAAAATAATTTTGTGATAAATTATGCCGATATCGCCATCTATTGTCGCGAGGCTTTATTAATACTTTTGTGTTTATATAGTTGCATATTATTAATACGCTACATTCTGGACGTGGATGCAAATGTAAAGAATATGTAACTACATTAACTCTATTTCTTAATAAATGCACTTACATTCAGAGCTATGCAAATTACTCTGACAAAATAATTAATTACTCATTACCCAGAACTTTAAAATGAAAGTAATGACATTACATAGTAATCTAATTACTCGAGGGAAAATTTAATCTAATTTTCTTTGTCAGTTACCTTAACTAAACTTAATATATACTTAGAAATGTAAAGTCTCTAAAGAACGTGGTATTTATTGACTTGTTCGAAATTACAAAATTATTATTATATACAATTAGATGATACTCTTAAGAGCAAAATATCTAAGAAAAAATGAACTATTAAACATAAATATGTAGAATATAATTAAATTAAAACATTTACAAAACAGCTTTTTGGAAAAATGCATGCTTAACTTTTCTCCTGGACTGAAGACGGAACACAAGTAGGTACCTACATATTTTATTCCAAAAATATCGCTTTGACAAAATCAATTCTAACACGATTTTATATTTTATTAATATAAATAAATTTGAACAAAAAGCTTTAAAACAATCATGTGAAGATTGCCCTTATTTATTATACGAGACTGATTGACATTTCTATATAAAATATCTGAATTAAATGTTTTTTTTTGTTATTATTCAAGATATTTCAGATTCAATACTAAATCTCTTCCTTTAAAAACGGTGATCGAACGTAACTTAATGTTATGGCTTCAATTATTCCATCTTATAAATTTTTTATTGTAAAATATGATGAAAATCTATTTACTGAATTATCAAAAATGTTATCAACTATTATAAGTGTAAAAGTGTGCGGCAATGGCGGGCGCAATCGGTCTGGTAGAACGAAAGCTTCTCAAAGAATTAAACAAGGTTAAAAAAGGTGATTTAATAGACATATTGATACTAAAGAAAGTTTCAAGTAGTCTCATTGTTGGTGAGAAGGTATCACGGTATTCAGCAAAACTTTTCAAAATAGAAGAAAATATGTTTCTTGGCAGTGTAACCGAAGAGGTTATGAACGGAAAGAGTAGTCCAAATTGCTTAAAATGTATTAGACTCAAATGCGTGATCACTGAATTACAGACTGTAAATAATTTTTAATAAGTGTTTGTTAGAACATGCTAAAGATCAAAAATTAATCATTCAGTTATTAAAAATCGAAAAATGATAACAAGTCAAGCACATCAAAGAAGCAAGTGCAAAAAATATCTTCAGGAACGCAAACATCTCTACCAAAAATTGTGTCCATCTAATACGTTGTTTTGAAGAAGTATAATTTTATAGAAACATTTAATTTTTCAGAAAAATGATAATAAATCGAAAATTTTAAGTTTAAACTATGTTATAATTCTTTGACTAAGAATCATACGCGGAATACGAAAATGTAATAATATATAGGATGTTTTATTTAAAAACTATAACTATGGTCATCCACCAAGTTATGGAACACTCTCTATAATACAAAATAATTTTAAAACGTGCCACTTATTAGGAATAAGTAGCTATCATTGGAAGAAAACCGCTTCGAAATATCTTTTATCATAAAGTCACAATCTGCCTTCCCTCAATATAAAGGCATTATTCCAAAAAGTCCAAAAATAATAATATACTGCATGACATGGAAACTGCAACACCAAGAAGGGGTGCGGATTTTTTGACCAAACTTGGTAGAAACGTATAACTAGTCAAAGGCAATAATTGATTAAAATTTCAAAGAAAAAAAACAAAAGACTAACACAATTTAACATAATTTTTATTAATAATGTGTTGAACCGCCCCTATTAGTGTCACACTCCCTCACTCTTCGTGACATTGATTCGACTAGGTGGTCGATATCCTCTTGGCGTATGGTGTCCCAAGGAACCTGTAATTCATGCCGGAGAGCTATTAGTGTCTGCGGGGGATTGGCTAAATTCATAAGTTTTCGTCCCATAATGTCCCACACATGTTCTATTGGCGAGAGGTCGGGGGATTTGGGTGGCCATGGCAAGATATTGACATGAGCCTCTTCCAAGCGATTTATAGAAATTCTCGCTACGTAGGGAGGGGCATTATCCTGCTGGAAAAGTGGGTCTTCGAGCGTTTGAAGATATGGTAGAATATGGGGTTCTACCACCTCATCAATGTAACGCTGGGCGTTCATGGTGGTTTGGATGAACACCAATTGAGACCTACTCCCATATGCTATAGCACCCCATACCATAACACCCACTGCTCGATGCACATGCCTTTCAACGGAAAACTGAATATCACGACGTTCCCCACGTCTTCGTCTGACCCTCATACGGCCATCATGCATCCCTAGACAAAATCGAGATTCATCACTGAATACCACCCTGTGCCACTCCACGTTCCAGTGCAGTCGCAATCTACACCACTCCAAACGTTGCTGTCGGTGTTGAGCCGTAAGTGGTAACACAAGATGTGGACGATAAGATTGTAAGCCGAAACCCCTAATTCGACGATAAACGGTTCGAAGGGTTACAGGACGACCAATATTACCTAACCACACATCAGCAATTGATCTGGTACTGGAAAACCTGTCTCTTAGTGCCATTAAGCGAAGGCGGCGGTCCTGTATCTCATTAGTTCTTCTTCGGCCTCCGGTTCCTCTTTGGCGTCTTTCCTGACCTTCCCTAGTCCATGATTGATAACAGCGCATAATGGTGGATTGGTTCCGGTTAAGGCGATTTGCAATTTCCCTGTATGAAAAACCACCTTCTCGCAAACCAACAATTCGACCTCTGTCGAATTCGCTTAATTGGCGATAATTTCCACGTTGCCGCACTCTAGGCATAATAAAACTCTTTAAACACGTTAAACAAAGGTATAATAAGACAAAACCGTTGAAATTAATTTCAAACAAACAATTAATACACCACACATTAATGTCAGCGAAAACTGAATGAAGTGTCAGATGTGTCATGACCACTTGATCTATAGCAACAAAATTTTAATCAATTATTGCTTTTGACTGACTAGTTATACGTTTCTACCAAGTTTGGCCAAAAAATTCGCACCCATTCTTGGTGTTGCACTTTCCATGTCATGCAGCATATTGAGAAAGTTGCAAAATAATGTAGCTTCCTTTATAGGGCGTAGAAATTTTTTTGAAATGGTTAGGTCCCATTGATAACATCCCATAGATACTACATAAAATGAAGTCGAACGACAAGCATGTTACATTCCTTTTCTTAGCCTTCATAATATACTTTTTCTTTCTTTCTCAAAAGTTTTCGCTTTTCTTAAATGAATATTTTGTTGCTAATGTGTACTGAGCTTTTGATTCGTCATCAGTAGCCTCAGCATTTGTTGAAGGGAATTGCAAATGGCACATGTGCCTGACCTCGTATAACCAAAATTATTGAAAATCGACCAGTATGACTTATATGAAATATTTATCTGATAATACTTCCGGTGGGGATTGTCCCTGAGAGAGAAGTGAGATTTTCTGGCTTGGCGTGATTTCATGTGATTTTCCACAAGATGCTTTATGCGAGCGGGAAGCATTTTAAACGAGTACTATGTTTGCCTTAATAATAATAATAATAATAATAATAATAATAATAATAACAATAATAACTTTATTAATTCAACAATGTATCAAACATAGAATACGTCACATACATTAAAATAATCATACATGCATGTACATAAAAAACAGAAAGAAAAAAATATGTTTTTTTCAAGCATTGCGCAAACACATCAAGGAAATATAGAATTATTTCCAGGAAAATAGTCATGTAATTGTACTTAGTGTGCTGGCAAAAGTAACAAGAGACTAATAATGACACGAACGGACTATAAACACAAAATAGGACTGTCGCTTAACGATAAAACACATACCTACGAAATATTAAAAAGCAATCGTACTATTAAATTTCGAAAACTTAATAATAACTCAATAAGTAGATTGGAAAAGAAAAGTTTGGTTTCTCCCACAATTGTGTGGAGTTTAAAAATTAACAATGCACAGTCTCCGAATTTTTACGGATTTCCCAAGTTACACAAATCCCATGTGCCGTTAAGACTGATTGCCTCATGTGTTCGGAGCCCGTTCTACAATCTTTCAAAATTCTAGGCAAACATATTATCCAACATCACAGGCGAAAGTGATTGTTACATAAAGAATTCATTGTTGTTCAAACAGCTTCTAGAATCAATGAATATTAATATGAGCACAAGCTAATTTTCTTAGACGTTGAATTTCTTTAATCAGGCTTGACAACTATATACGTAGAGCATAAATGTATGAGGAGGCCATTTTTGGTGATAACGGTGAAACTTTTGAGTAACTTCTATCAAGCAATTTCGCGGAATTATTGGAAGATGTTCCGCTAAATTTACGAAGAGATGTAGATGCAACAAGACGGCGAATCTCCACATTCTATGCTACAGACACAAAATATATTTATTCGACAAATATTTAGAAATATAAGTACTCAACGCTTTATAATGCTGATTTATCACTTCGGAAGCAAGTTCAAAAACGTTTAAAAGTGAATTTGAACACTTTATTGTTATTTTATAATTTCTGTTCCACTAAGTATGTACTCGCGTAACTGTTTCTACACCTACTTGAATCATGCTATTATTTTGTTTTGTTTTAAAATTTGTTTATTGTGCCATATATTCTACATATTTTTTGAATCATATTGCTAGTACAAAGTGTATTGTAAATAAGATATATCCAATTTTTGCTTTCAGCTTTTTGTTATGAATAACGCTAAGAAAAATTGTGGTCATCTAATATGTATAAAATATAAATAAAATATATATAATTTTATAAAAACCTTGAATTTTTCAGAAAAATGGTAATAAGTCGAAAATTTTAAATTTTAAGCTTGTACTATCTTATCACTTTTTGACTTGAAATTATACAGGGAATACAAAAGTGTAATGGTGTTCCATTTAGAAAAGCCTAACTATGGTCAGTGGTCAGCCACCAAGTTTTGGAACACTCATAATACAACATAATTTTAAAAGGTGATCATAGAAAAAAACCACTTCGAAATGTCTTTTCTCAAAAAGTCACAATCTGCCTTCGCCTTGGAGATTACTCACCCTGTATATTCTCAAAGAAGTTTTACTGATGACCAACATTAGGTAAGCGAGGTTGTAAACAGAGGTACACACTATCTTCTGTTATTGTATGAAATATAAACTTTTTGTTACAGCAATATTTAGAGATGCGCATACAAACTTTAAAATGGGTTTGTTGACATGCGAGACTTTTTAACTTCGTTCTATCATTACGGCGTATAAAGGAAATTACTTAACAAATTAATTTGTGGTAGAACCCCAAAAATCACAGTAATTACCTCCACGCGCTAGACACAAAAACAGAATTGCACGCTAAGAACGACCAATTAAAGATGATACAAGCACGATATTCACGATATCCTCCCCCACCAACAACAAACAAATTAATAATCCATATATATGTAAGTGTAAAATAGAAAAAATATGTTAGAATTGTCGCTGTGAAGTTTAGTACTACTCTAATTACAAATAAAGGTATTTATTTCTCAATTATTAAACAAAATTATTTTCGTATAAATTAATTAAATTTTAGTAGTAGCTAATTCTAATAACTTAGAAAACAAACGTTTTTATTTAACAATAATTATTTGATAAAGTCATTTCTGATCTATTTTATAATCAAATTTTAAAATGAATAATTATTGGAAAAGAAAACAAATGATATAATGTGTCATTGAAGTATACTGTAGCTAATTGTGTATATATAGAGCTTAATATTAAAAATGTGGTTTCTGGAATAAAAATATCGCTGTAATATATAGAATAATGTATTTCATTTAATATAATTTCTAAGATATTTTATGCAAAACTAACATATTCGTACATATGGGAACTAACAATCAAAACCGTATTTTGGTTGTTGTTTACATATCAGATTACACAATCGCTTGTTTCAGCCATCTAATACCTGTATAATTTTCAAAGATATTTATAGTTGTATATAATGGTTTTGTGTATCAGTATTGTGGAACGATATCCAATATTATTAAATTAATTATTGAATATTAAAAATTCTGATTTTAACATTAGACTAAGTATCTTTCGTTGTAGTTCACCGTTTCGAATAACAGAAGAAACAACTTTTTGTAAAATTTGTAGGAATCATGAAAATTTTTAAGCATCATTTAGATCCACTAAGGAGAAATATTTTATTTAAAAAATGCAACATTTTAATTGTGCCAACAACATAGGTACATATTTCTTAGTTTCATTTAAAACGTACCAAGCAGCAGTTAGAGCGAAAAACTTAAAAATAAAATTATCATACACATAATGTAAATTCTAAATTCAGGAGTTATAAACCATTCTCGTTTCTTAGTTAAATCTTAAATACATTTCTTGTTTTACTTCTTGAGCTTTATAATTCACGCATTGCTTTCTTACACTCCACTTTCTGTGGTGTTCTTAAAACTGCAGTGAAAGAATCACATTTTGGTGAACAAAAAGTAACTAATGGAATTTCTTCTTCGCCATTCCATCTTCTCGCCTTAACATATTTGCTTTTTCTCGGTTTTCTATGCTTGCTCTTTCTTGTCTTCCCATACTTTCTGTGGCCTTCCTCAAGCCTTTCAATATTTTTTTCAGCCCGCGTTCTGTTCTCTTTCTATATTTTTACTTCTCCAATCCAAGTAGAAATTCCTCATTAGCAATGGCGTGAGCATTAAAATGGTAGACTCTAGCTCTATATCCACTACATATCTGATTGTAGAGTTGTATTCCAAACACAAGTAAAGACACCGAAAAATCGTTCATTATTCAATCTTCTCTGAAAATTGATACCAAAAGTTTGAAACATCTAGATACCAATAAATAAATCTCGAAGGATCGAAAGACCGACTGGTCCTTCGGTTAAGTCTGGTTGGTAATGTTGCTTTTTAGGTAAATAAGTTCTTTATAAGTTTTATCTGCAATGAAATTGCCCAAGTGACCATTGTTATCATAAAAAATATAAATATTGGAGAGGGGGAACCATATTGTGAGGAAACTAGTTTAACCAATGCAAAAAATGGTGGTATTTATACTCCCCTTGAGAACCGTTTCAACAACTGAAACAATTGGAAGTCCTTTTGAATAAAGGTGGTCTAGAACTTCGTCGCTTGAATAGTATCTTTGGCGAAATTGCGTGTCCTATTGCATCTGTTCATGACACAATCCATACATTTTTGACATGACCCTACTAAGTTACTTCTTCTTCCGCTAATGAAGTCTCTGTAATTAATGAGAAAAGAATCCATGTTATTGTAAGATAGGAATAATAACTAAAAGTAAACGAAAGCGAGTAAGATCAGAAGTAATAACAGATAAAAAGGTAGACAGAAGAAAAAAGAAGATCAGTAACTATTACTTTATTTCTTCACCTTCACTTTAACGGCGCGCTGTTAAGGAAGATGAACTGTTGACTTGAATCTTTAATGGCTGCTAATGGGAGGAGAAGGGATACTGATGTTCATCCAAAATGAAGTTTATTATCAACCGGCGATTCAAACACATTGACATTGTAATCTTGTTTAAATGTCAACTACCATACTTGTTTCTTTTACCACTGTACTACCCACATGTATAAAGGTATACATTATTTTGACCTTCCAAAAATGGTGTGTTATTGTTGCCGTTTGTTCATATTTTTGTCATATTTCTGATAAATTCATCTCTCACAAATATCTCTTTATTAAGTATAAATATGGTACCAAATATAATATAGCAGAGACAGAAAAATGTGTGAATGATAAGGTTGACAAAAACAACAAATTTCAATAAACCGATATAAAAGCGGAAAAAATACTTAATGCTTCCAATATCTAGAACGAAGACCACATAATTATCAGGGAAGGTCTACCATCCTTGCTTGGAAAAGCATCACATAATAGAACTACTGGAAATTCTTTAAATACTACATAGTCAATACCAATTAATGCATTGATTTCCGTATTTCACATACACATTGCTGGAAATTAATGCAAATACAATAATATGTTCTGTATAGCACATTTACACATGACAACCAAAAATCATTACTTAATTATATTCCTGGAAAGAGTAAGTAGACTCTTTCCAAACGAAACCACAAATTTATTCTTGTTAATAAATCGAATGCGTAACAATTCATTTAGTATGAAATTATTCAAGTTTTATATTCTGGGCTTTTAATTATACATAGTTGTTAATAGGAACATACGTCATATGACTCAATTAGAAAATTTCTTGACGAAACCAATAATGTTCTTCGAATACATTTTACATACTGAGAAAAATCTTCAGTTTCATACTTTATTATCTGGGTAGCAAGTATTTTAAAGTAGAAATAAAGAATTTTAAAAAATATGTTGGATATAATAGTAATATTGCATGTCGGGTAGATCTGATTAGAAAAAAATGTAAAATTTCAACTAGAGACATTTCAGAAAATATTGGTGTGAGTCTAGGATATAGCCATAATTTTGTATTCAAATTTGGTTGCAGCAAGGTTTGTGCAGAATGCGTTCCTCGTACCTATTTGGAGAAACAAAAAATGCTTGCTAATGAACTTGTATCTGTAATACCTCACAGAGTAGAGTCAAATTTGCAATAACTTTCTCTTGTTAATAACTGCTGACGACGAAATTCGGTGTTGCAGACACAGTACTATTGACCTTTTTTTGACACCATGAAGGACATAGTTTAAAGAAGTTAGAGTGAACGTCGATCAATGTAAAACGATACAATGAAGGTTTGAACAAACTTAAGCAAACAGTAGGAAGAAATTGTCTAATAAGTTTACACGTCATTTTACATGACGACAACGTAGTAAAAGAAAATCTGCAACAAAGAAACTGTAGGAGTTTCTAGCCTATACTTATCGC
This sequence comes from Amphimallon solstitiale, assembly GCA_963170755.1. Taxonomy (NCBI): domain Eukaryota; kingdom Metazoa; phylum Arthropoda; class Insecta; order Coleoptera; family Scarabaeidae; genus Amphimallon; species Amphimallon solstitiale. Next base: position 76,148,114 of record OY720680.1, on the reverse strand, counting down.
CCTGCAATATCCAATCGTAACCGTTTTTAGTTGAACACTGTGAAAAATTCCTACATCAGTATAATAAGTAAGATTGCTTTGAGCAAAGTGTACATCGCTTGGTGAAACAGTGGGGTATATTATGCCTTAATTATGGTAGTATTTATTTGTCATTAATTTTTTTATGGACCCAAGACGTTTCAAATTAAATTAAATAATAAAAAGTGAAAATTTGACAAATGTTGCTTTTATTAAGTTTTTTTTAATAATGCTATGGGATTTTATAAAGTGCATGTTACATCGATCAGTATTATACCATGTGCTTGCAGGCGACCTGCGTATAGGGCTTACTGTAAGCTAAAACGACGACACCGAGAGTTTGTATGAGTTAGTACGAGAAAGCAATATACAAACTGCAGTACAGCTGCTATCTATCCTTGTTGCCCTGCTTAAACGGAGAGTCAGTCTAGCCCGTTCTAGCCTCAGCGTAAATGTACTCGAATCCCCACTTTTCCAACACTACACTCGACCAAAAAGCAGTTTGTATATTGCTTTCTCGTACTAACTCATACAAACTCTCGGTGTCGTCGTTTTATCTCACAGTAAGCCCTATACGCAGGTCGCCGGCAAGCACACTGTATATAACATCCCAATATTATATATCAAGGTCTTAATCATAACTTTCAAATTGTTTAAATTATATTATGCATAAATCTAAAATCTAAAATATCTTTTGCCAAGAAGAGTATATTCCTAAATAACAAGTTTGGCATTAATAGCTGTAATAGTTTGGTAAATATTGTGGTCACAGGAAGAGATGGGGAGAAAGAGAGCGATGTTTACATAAACAATTTTTTCGTTATCAGGGGACTTCATAAAGAGATATAAGAAAATAAAAAACAAACCTCCAAAACAAAAGCATCGTAAAAAAGTCTACATAAACATACCCGATATTGATAAAAGAGCACTCCTTTGAAAAACATAATATGATTTACTGTTTATGCAAATAGAAGAACTACAAGATTGTTTTATATTATACAGGGTAGGCAAAATAAAACCGGCTCGGAAAAATAATTTGAATTCTGACACAGAATGTACCCTTCTTCATGAACAGGAGAATTTTCCTTCCAGAAAATGCTTAAAATGGCCACTTGTGACATCGGATGTTACATGTCAGTGCATGCTCATCTCTCGCATGCTCTGTCCCAAGTTCTTTGCTTTGTCATTAAATTTGAGTGAATGAAAGGTGCAGAAGCGTTTAGTTAACAGTTGAATGAAAGACAAAATGGTCCTCAAGATTAAACAACGCGTGTTTATTGTTATAGTGTTACGCAAACACAATTCGTGGATAATAATGGAAGTGTTATGGCAAAACTTTCAGCATAGTTTTCACTTAGTGTCACGAGTGCATGAAGTGTTTAGTGAGGCAATCAGCAGAGGCACTGCCATCTCATGGCCACCTCGATCTACTGATCTCCCCCCCCTGTGATTTTTACCTGCAGTGCAAATACAAGGGTCAGTTGTAGTCACATAATCTCCATACACTGGAAGAGCTGCACCAGAACATTGAACACGATATTGCTGTTCTAGGCGTGTCTCACATTTTGATAAATCGAGCACAGCGCTGCATCGACGTCAACGGTGCCATTTCCAACATTTCCTGTAATGGGAAGTTCGCCTGTTCATCAAAAAGGATCAATTCCACATAAATCTTATAATTATTTTCCGGGCCGGATTTATTTTGCCCACCTTGTATGTAGTAGGTATAACATAGTAAGCATAGGTTCTAGAAAGACTTTTACATAAATTATATTAATGTCAGAAGACTGTTTCAATTGCTCATTAACAAAAAGTTCTTGTATTTTATGGAATTAAAGAAACTTTACAGGATTCTTGTCTGAGAAATAATATGCAAGTAATTTTATTTTTTAAAGTAGTTATACCAGAAAATACTAAATTAGCTTTCCTAAAGAGAGCTGCACATATAAAGTTATAATCCATCTGCTTGTAGAAGATAGATAGTTGATCATGTTATCTTAAGAATGTAGTATACATTGTTATGTTATTGTTGATCAAAATATGAATGAACATATTTAGAATGAAAACCTACTTGAAATACACCTTGTTAGAGTGTTGTTATTATAATAATTTATATTTTAAAAAAGATCTAGAGTTTTCGATAATAATGTCATGACTCATGAATACCTAGAAATGAGTTGATTAAATTTCTTCAAAAACTTTACTTTAACATATGTATTCATATGTAGAAGACAATAGTTGACGTCTCCCTATAATTGTAACTTTTTTCGTTAAAAAATCGCTGTTTTAGTAGTCGGACAAATATACATGTATTAACAGAAATATGACATATGTACTTATAGATAACAATGTAAATTAATGTTATTTTACCAAATCCTATGAAAAATTCAATAACCACTCAGAAATCAAAGTTACAATATTTTTTTTAGTTTAATAAGGAATAACAATGTACACATTTCGAAGGTATATTACAAATATCAACGAAATTCTGGAAATCATTAATTGATTTAATAACAAATAATTAACAACGAATGTCTGTAATTGATATACACATTCCGACTTTCATATTAATAAATCGTCAACTTGGAAACGTCTTGCTTCATTTGTTCTGTCGTCAAAGTCGTGCCTAAATATTTAATTTAAAAAAGAAACTGTATTTATATTATACGTTATCTATAAAAAAAATAGGTATGGGTACCACACACCTTTTTTATACTTATGTACGTTCCGAACTTTGTATACAAAAGTTGTTCCATATTACGTTTGAAGTATTTTTCCCTACACTAAACTCTAAACGAGTAAATGTGTTACTACCGGTCCGAATTTTGAAATTTCTTTTATACGGGGTGAGTCACTAGTCGCGGCTTCTTCGCATGCTCTTTTGTATTTTAAATTAGAGAAAAAAGCACTTAGTGGAAAATTCATGATTGCTTGGGGTGCATGTTGTAAATATACTGTAAGCTCTGACGCATTTCCCGTTTCACCGGAAATGTATAAAACTTAATTATTCGAAATGACTTACCCTATATATTTTTAGACATTCCAGTACTATTTTAAATTGCTTTATTCAACTGTTTTTTCTTTTTCAAAAATGGAAAAAGTTTTTGAGTTATTAATTTTTTTTGCAAATTGTTGGCCAAAACACATAGTGGAAAATTCATGGTTGCTTGGGGTGCATGTTGTAAAAATACTGTAAGCTTTGACGCACTTCCCGTTTCACAGGAAATGCATAAAAATTAATTATTCGAAATGACTTACCATATATATTTTTAGACTTTCCAGTACTGTTATAAATTGCCTTATTCAACTGTTTTTTTCTTTTTCAAAAATGGAAAAAGTTTTTGAGTTATTAATTTTTTTTACAAATTGTTGGCCAAAACACATAGTGGAAAATTCATGGTTGCTTGGGGTGCATGTTGTAAAAATACTGTAAGCTCTGACGCACTTCCCGTTTCACAGGAAATGCATAAAAATTAATTATTCGAAATGACTTACTCTATATATTTTTAGACTTTCCAGTACTATTTTAAATTGCCTTTTTCAACTGTTTTTTTCTTTTTCAAAAATGGAAAAAGTTTTTGAGTTATTAATTTTTTTTCCAAATTGTTGACCAAAACACATGTTAGTGGAAAATTCATGGTTGCTTGGGGTGCATGTTGTAAAAATACTGTAAGCTCTGACGCACTTCCCTTTTCACCGGAAATACATAAAACTTAATTATTCGAAATGACTTACTCTATATATTTTTAGACTTTCCAGTACTATTTTAAATTGCCTTTTTCAACTGTTTTTTTCTTTTTCAAAAATGGAAAAAGTTTTTGAGTTATTAATTTTTTTTTTGCAAATTGTTGACCAGAACACATGTTCAGTAACAAAATCATATTAGTATTGTTTTTATATCTGAAAATTATTTCTGGTGATACGTAGTCGGTAGTTATACTCACTTATACCTCAAAAAACTTTGTTTTCTTAAGGCCAGGGGTCAAATAAAAAACTACAAGCGCGGTTGCCGGATAGAGGCTTGACTACCTGAGTCAATTCACAATTAAAGTCATTAAACATTTATGTCAAACTTATAAAAGTTAATATATATGATTTACGTTTTGGGTGTATTTGAAAGAAACTCTGCTAGAATCAAGACTTTATGCACAGCGATCACCTAATTCAAATCATTCAAATTCAGAATTCCCAACTTTTTGTTGTCGGCAAACCCACCTTTCTTAAAGATGAATACGTTAATCGTCATAATTTTCATTAGTCTGACACAAAAAACCCGGATGGGGTGGTCCTATACAATGACATGCAAGGTCACCGGATATTTGGCCAAATTAGACTTCTTTTTGTGGGTATACAGTATGTCTCCGGATCGACTTTAAAAGAGGAAAAAAAAAAATTTTTTATTTCTCAGAAAATGCCACTCTTGATGATTTCCTCTGCTTGTTTTCAAACCCCCAAAACACAAGTAACTTTTTATTTAACTCGAACGGTTCTCGAGATATCATTTTTCTTCAAAATTTGGACTTAACAGTATTTATTCGTAATTTTTAGAAGTATCTCCAGTAGGACGGATTTCATTGAAAAATATAACTGACAGCAGTTGACAAATCTAATAAGTTAGTATAACTGCAAATTAAATCTTCGCTAATTTGAACAGTATTTATGCTATAATGTTGACTTTACAACAAAGAATTTATCTAATTCAATGTTACGGAACTGGGGAAGAGTGCTACCGAGTTGTTATTAGAAAATTCAACCAAAAATACCCGAAAGTTACCATTTCAAATTCCGGAGCAAAAAACATGGTGACCAAATTCCTTAAAACAGGCTCGGTTTTAAACATTAAGAAGTCAAAGAAAGTTGTTGGTGCCTATTACCAAAATAGGCATGAAAGTTAGTATCAGAAATGCGTTTATAAGAAAAGTCGAAACGCGTTACGCAACGTTAGTATATCTCTGGAAAACAGAATACGCACATGCATCGCACAAAATGGCGGTTATGTTGAACATATTTGATTAAATTCGTTTTCCTTACTTTCGTTTGTTGTCGCGCTAGTTAATAATTATTTAGGTTATTCAAATTGCTTCTTTATATATTTATGTTAATAGATTTTTCTAATCAATATTTTACGTCATCAATTCATTATTTTAAAAACGTCAGCCGTCTCTTATGAAGGTCATCAACGATGAAAGAATACCAGCAATTAGGTAGTAAATTGAAGAACATTGTTATACCTTTTGCGGCATCTTCAAATATATCAGTAAACATAACCTTCCTTCTCCTTCTTGTTATTAACGAACAGTGCAAAAAATAAATACTGCAATTGGACAATGTTTGAAATAAAAGATTGAAATGAGAGACGCTTCGATCTACAAAATTATTACTTTTGGGATAGTTGGATTAGCCTTTACTAAGTTTGACGGCTAACTCGGGCATACGTATGAGCGTTTCACAATTTTAAGAATTGTTTATACAAAACTTATTCAAAATCCTATTCTAAGTACTTTCATTCTCTTAATAAATCGCTATAGAATGCATACTTTGCAAGATATTCGAAAAAAAGTGCTACTCGCTAAGAGTAAAAGTGCCACTTCCGGTCCGAATTTTGAAATTTTATGTACACAAAAAATATTGAAAATTCAACTCTAAATACTTTTGTACTCTTAATAAATATATATAGAATGCATAATTTACGACATATCTGCAAAAAATCGATATTCGGTAAGAGTAAAAGTGGTACTTCCGGTCCGAATTTTGAAATTTTTTTTATACAAAAGATATTTAAAATTATAATCTAAATACTTCTATACTCGTAATGTACCTGCCTGGAAAGCATGACATGCGAGATATTCCCGAAAAACTGATTTTCGATAAGAGTAAAAGACCTACTTCCGGTTGGAATTTCGAAAAACTTTTTTAAGATAATTTGTCTCAAATTTAGTTTTGAGTACATTTCAATTCTTTATAAATTTGTTTAAACTTAGTAATTGACGAAATATTGGCAAAATTCGATTTTTTCACTGAAGTAAACTGCTACTTCCGGTCTACCGATTTTACTGAAAAACTAATCAGATCTCAAGAGGGAGATTATACACGTAAATACAAAATTTGGAATTGATATCTACAGCGGTTTGACCGCTATCGTGGTCACAGACAGACAGACAGACAGACAGACAGACAGACACACACATTTTTTAAAAACCACTTTTTCGGTATCAGGGGACTTCAAAACGTGGACATCTGCAAAAATCTCGAGGTCGAAAATTTTCATCATCACAATACTTCCTTATACTACGTATAAGAAAGTAAAAGGACAGAATAACAGAATAAAATACCGAATGTTCCATTTAAACAAGTAAATTTTAAGTATGTGAAAATTTCCAGAGATAGACTTTAAAAAAACAAAGTTTCTTCAAGTAACGCGCCACCATAATTTATATACTTACTTTTAAAAACTGAACTGAACACATGTTTTAGTCAACAATTTCCAAGAAAAAATAATAACTCCAGAACTTGTGAATCAATTTTTAAAATGAAAAAGCAGTTGCATGGGCAATTTATAACAATACTAGAAAATCCAAAAAAATATAGGATGCGTGATTAAAAAAAATTAAGTTCCACAAATGTATTCCAAATCTAGCTCTAAATGGTTTTGATCTGGTATAAATCCATATTTTGCGAGATATTTGCAAAAAAAAACCTGCTTTTCGATAAGAGTAATCATGACACATCCGGTTGCTTAACTAAAAATTATTGAAAATCAAGCTCCTAAGTATGTACTTTTCATGCTTTAATATTATGTGTCTAGAAAGGATGACGGGGGATATTTAAAAAAACTGATTGTCGATAAAAGATCTACTTCAGATAGGAATTTCAAAAACTGTTTGTATAGAATTTTCTCAAGTTCACTTTTTAGTGCTTTTGTAGTCTCTCGAAATCTAAACTTAGCAGGTAGCAAGAAATTGGAAAAATTACGTTCTTTCTCCTAAAGTAAACTACTACTTCCGATCGATTCATTTCACTGAAAATGCAATCAGATCTAAAGGGGAAGATAATACAAGTAAACATAAAGTTTGGTAATAAGAACTTTAGCCGTGTGGTCGCTATCATGTTCATGCACATACAGAGAATAAGACATACGCAGAGAGAGATGTTTGCAAGGCTTACATTTTCGGTATCAACAACGGATTTCAAAACGTACACATCTGCAAAAATCTGGAGGTCGAACATTTTCACTGTCACAAAATAATGTTTACTATATATAAAAAAATAGGTATGAGCAGCAGATGACTTTCTTAGAGGTATGAGAGGTTCGAATTTTCTATAAAGTAGCTCTTCTAAATTAATTTTTAAATGACTTCAACCTAATAAAACAAACCTATGAGTAGAAGTGTTACTGCCGGTCTGATATTTGCATTTTTTTTATACAAAAATTATTCCAAATGCAACTCTAAATACTTCTCCACAATTTGCGAGGTATTTACAAGAAAGTGCTATTCGATAAAAGTAGGCGCATTATTTAAGTGAATTTTAATGTAATTTATACAGAAACTGTTCGAAATCTGTATTCGATATTCGATCAGAGTAAAAGTGTTATTCCCGATCCGAATATTGAAATATTTTTTACAGAAATAATTTGAAATTAGGCATTGATACTTTCATATTCCGTATATATTTGTCTAAAAAGCATGAGTTGCTAGATATTTGCATAAACTATTTTTGGTTAAAAGAGCTTTCACCCTATATTTTTGAATGCATTTTTATTCTTCAAAAATTTGTCTAAATTTAGTAGTTTATCAGATATTTTTAAAATTTGACTTTTTCATTACTACTTCCGGTTTAACGATTTAACTGAAAATCTAATGAGATCTCAAAAATAAAATTAAATGAAATTAGCCATTGAGAACATTAACCGTTTAGCCGTGATCATTTAGCAGCAGTCACACACACACACATCGAGTGAATGAGGGAGAAAAACGTTTCAAAAAACACTGTCTCGGTGTCAAAGAGCCCCAAAACCTGGACAATTTTTTATTAAAATACTTCGTCTTATACAACGTATTAGAAAGTAAACTGAAGTGTGAACCATCATACGATTTTTTAATAAGTACGTATCTATATATATTCCATTTTTTTTTTGACAGAAAATGTACCAAATTAAATTGTAAATTTTTTTAATAAGTACGTATCTATCTATATTCCATTTTTTTTTTTGACAGAAAATGTTCCAAATTAAATTGTAAATTCTTTTATAATGTTAAGAAACCCGGCAGTAAGAATGTTAATTCCGGTTTAATATTTGAAATTTGGTTGTACAAAAATTATTCCAAATGCAGCTATAAATACATTTATACTGCTTTCTGCCATCTGATTGGTCCATTTATTTTTGAAAACAATCCTTAAGCAAGTACTAACAAAGATTCTTTCAAATAAAGTGAGTGGCCTAATAAAAGTCATCTACAGAACCTTGATCCACATTTAATCAAGATAGTCATAGTTTTCATTTAACCGTGATTTTAGATATATATTTTATCACATTTTGACCTATATTACTAACTAGATGATGATTTATTTGTTGTGTACTGAGCTAAATACGGAAAATTACTGCGTTTAACGTAATTTAAAACCTACTTCATTAAATTGAATTTCATGTTTTTTATAAATCTATTAAATTAATCCGTATCACGCTTATTTGGGGATAAAATCGGAACATACTCTTTTATGATACCAAAAACATTTTTTTTAATCTCTCTCTCTCTCTCTCACTCACTCTCTCTCGCTTTCCTTTGGTGTGTGTGTTGACTTGTATAATCACGATTGCGGTCAAACAGATACCAATACCAAACTTTATATTAAGAAATATAAAATGTCTGGGAAGATCTTATTATATTTTCAATGAAATCGGTAGAGCTGTAGTAATAGTTTACTTAACTAAAAAAATCATATCTTACCAATATCTCATCAACTATACCCTGTCTCAGAATAAGAAGGAGTGATTCAAATATCCCGCCAAAACATGGAACACATAGCTTAAAATTTAGTAGACAATTTGATATGACATCATGACAATTGAGGTTAGAAGAACTGTATTAATTCTAACTAAGGATTTAGCTGTTTTGTGTTTCATTTACTACTTTCGTTAAAATAGATGGATGTGCCGCTTTTCCTTCTACCAATCGAAGCAGCTATACGAGTGCACGGCAATGGGAAACAGGAGAGTAAAGTTATAAACACAAGTATGTGCATACATCTATAATTTGATGAATACAAATCTCTTAACATTCAAATCTGTTCATTCTAGTTTTGAAAAAAAAATTAGAAGAATTTATGGATAAAGATATAGGCCCAATTTACAAATGAAAGCATAGACTTTGTTCTGAGCGTTTTGAGGAGGATTGCCGTTATAAATATATAATTACTGCATATTTCAGTGAATGTGCTATATCAACATGAAAATTGTGAATCAAGTCTATTTATTATTAAATATTTGTATCAGAGAGCAAGAATGAATCAAACCTTTTATCTTTTATCAAAATGTCCTTAAGAACTTGCAGAAAAGGTTTTGTTTATTAGTTTCTATTTTAAATATCAATAAAGAACTTACAGATAAATCATTCGTATTACTGCGACAAACCTTGAAGAGGTAACTTCAAGCAACTAGTCTTGGAAATTTGAATCTTACATACAACAGTAATAAATAGAAAAATTTACATCGGCTAAGGTTGTTTACACGAACTGCAAAGATAATTACATATACCTACACATTACTAATTATTACTCCCTATTAAAATTTATTTATTATGAAAATATATAAAGTATAACAAACATTTATTTCTACTATATATTGGAAATTAACAATAATTTAGTGTTCACATCATGTTAAAAAGATTAAAAATTTACATGGTCGGCACAATTTTTCCAAATACTTATTATAACATTTGTAATTGCTTCTGTCAAACGTTCTCATATAAGTGATATTCTGAAAGGGGATTTTTTTAAGCAACTTCATCTTATGTATCAATTCAGATCCTATATGAAGTATTCTTAATTTCCTATCTTTATCGGTATGGCTATTAATCCTACAGGTTTTCAACAAAGCTTGTCGTGCACTCATTATACTTGTGTCAATCCAAACTTTTTCCCATATTCTCCACCAGATATTTTCACCTTTTTCTATTAGTACAGGATTCTTTACGTTTGATAAATATTTCTGAAATATAACATGTATATGAACATGTGGTAATATAATTAGTATTTAATTAACACTTACTTGAAATTAATGAGTCAATTCTAGAATTTGTGTGAGTTGTCCACTTCATTTATGGTATGAACTCATCTATAGTTATTTTTGCAATGATATTAATTGTTGAATGTTTGATTTTTCCACTGACGTACAGTATTTTTGACACATTCATCAAATTCAAAGTTTCAAATGCATGATCACTTGTTCCTTAGGTCTTAAATCGTCTGATAAACGCATACTCATGTTGTACATAAAAGTATGGATTTTATTTAATAACACAATAAAGTATAATAAACCAAAGGAAAAATGTAAGATTCTAGGTTATGGCTTGGCTATAAACATAAAATGACGTTTTGTCAAACTTATTTTCCCATGTTAAACTTGCCTACGCAAGAACCAATGAAATACTTTAAAAACATACGCCATTTTGCGCGATATTTGAATCACTCCTTCTTATTCTGAGACAAGGTATACAAGCTTAAATAATTTTCTAGGGAATACAAAAGTAATCAAAAGATAATTTAAATGATTTTTTTAAAAAAATTCTTTCGTTTGAAATTTCTACAGGAAATAGTCCTTTTACACCTATCGAAAAACAGTTTTTTTGTTAATATCTCCTACGTCATGCTTTCTAGTCAGACATGTAGGATAAAAGTATTTAAATATTGATTTTGAATAACTTTTGTACGAGAAAAAATTCAGCCAGGAGTAGTACACTAGCACTTATATAGCAGCAGAGATCTAGATTCTGGGTTGAAACGGCGTCGGCATCTCTGCTTCTACTGCCGACGTTTGGTCCACTATCTTAAGGGACATCATCAGAGTTTCCACTGCTGCGATTGCCTGAAAACCTACGACTTAGAGATTGTATAGAGGCTTATTATAAGTACTAAGGCATGTGGATTTTGAACATTTTTTGTATAAAAAGATTTCAAAATTCAAACGGGAAGTAGTTTACCCTACTCTGATAGCAGTCCTTTGCAAAACATATTACAAGTTATGCATTCTTATACACACTTATTACGAGAGTAAACTTTGTAATAGTAGGTGTTTATATTTCAATAAAAAGACTAAAATGTCCCAAGGTTGGGCACCATATGTAATAGTAAGGCCCCTTAGTTGGTCGACATATGTAGTAGTACGGATTTAAAATATAATTAAAATTAATAAAATGACTTATTGAATGCTCCGCGTAATTAGCTCAGTTAAATGGTTCGGTTTCGCACAAAAACTCTTAATTTCAGGTCGGTTCAGGTATTAAAACACTAAAGTAAATTGTTCGGCACGTACTATTACTTCTATTTTATATTTCAAATTTCCTATAGTAAGGTAGACAAATAACACGCAAAAGAATATTTGAACATTATTAATATATTGATTAAAAACACTATCAACACAAATCAGGTTACAAGCAAAGGTCATAGAAACAACACAATTCAAATAGTACAAAACAATACAAATTACTCGTCAATTATAACATGGGCAAATATAATAAACTGATTCAACAATGTTGCCTTATATAAATCATATCTCGTGATTTTTACTAGATTCTAATTTAGTATTTACCAAATTGCATGCATGACAGAGGCCTTTAATTCAACAATGTTGGGTACCTTATACGCTGCAATGACGCTGGAAACAGTGTTTTCACGGGCAGACTGAAATCGTCGTCTTCTTTGTCTGGAGATACGACACACACTTAAGTATTAATAGAACTTTTACTTCAGGTAGTACACTATTGGTTTTATTAAAACTTATAACAGTTTTCTCGGTAGGCTTTTCTTTTTTACTTCACTTTTAACTAGTGCGTAGAATTACTTGTAAAGCACTGTTAGCCTGTGAGAAGCGTTCCCTTTTGTTGGGTGCGGTCCAGTGTTATTCTACTTAACACGGCCTGCGAACGTCTTTCGTCTTCACGGGCTAGGGAACCTCTGTCTGCCTACTCCTTGCTTAAAATCATGCCACGCCGTATTCTTCCAGGGAATTCCCCGAGCCACCTATGTGCTTTACATTTCTTCATCACATTCAAGGTCCCAAGTGTCGGTTGCACACAAACGGTTTCTTATTGATGTCGCATGACTTCCTGGCTAGCGCTGATATCATTGTCGCCACTTATGTTTTTATACCGATATACCTACGCACTATTTTTCTTTTACATAAGTATACAGAATTTATATAGGAACATTTTAAATAGGAATATAATAATTTAATACAAATAAATGAATAATACATGTTTCCTGATCTGTGTTGATTCATTATTTACCTTAATATAAATATCTTGGATGTTATATTATATTTATATTTTATTCATTATATACAGGGCCTACCGTTACAGATACCCCCCTTTGCCTTTTCTGACAGGCTGATAAGTCTAAATGAAAAGCAAATAATGGTAACGTGTACACAATAAAATATAAAAAGCTAAAACAAAAAAAATATTTAAACTACATATAACTCTGGTTGGCTAAATGACTAATAATAATTTGATAGTAATATGTATTTTATATTTACAGACTAATTTTCTATACCACCCTAATCTCTGTTGGATCTTTTGGCGGTTTTTTATACTTTCTCAAATGCATAATGTTTTGGGTGCATTTGTATTTGGCGATTGGGTCCCCTAACCAATAAGCCTTTTCACTTACTCTGCGTAAAATTTCATAAGTTCCGTTATACACGTGAAAAAACTTTTTTATTTCCTTGGTTAGTGCTGACGAATAGTTGTGATTTTTCACTAACACCTGATTACCCATTCTACCTCGATCTTCTTGCGCAATGATGTCAAGAAGGTTGTCCGGCTTTTTTCTACTTTTGGGATCATTTCTAAGTGCCAATAGAAAATCTCTATCATATATTTTCTTGAATATCTCACATTTTCCAGGTTTATCGGAGAATATGTCTTCATAGTCGGATATTACCTGTTCCACCCTATTCACCAGATTGCATTCTGTTGTACCCATTGTTAGTGGGTTGACTTTTGCGGTTTCGCAGTTCGACTCAAACAAGCTGGGAGCTATTGATGGTGGTTCTCCTACTCTGGGTAATAATTCACTAGATTCCTCGTATTTATCCTTTTCAATACAGATTTGGACCTTGGGTATAATTGGAGAATCTTGTGGAGAATCCTCGTCTTTCTTGTCGTGCTTAAGACAGTGGTTTCGGTTGAGGAGGAGAGGTAGCTGCTGCATATATTGTTTCCAGGCCTCTAATTGGGTGGTCCTGCTCGGTTTGTATTTCCGTGGATTCGGTTCTTTTACAGGCTCCCTCATTTTCATATGCAGAAGGCGAGGAGCGTTTGCTTCTGCATTTATTCGTTTCCCGAATCGACACTCGGTGGTGGACTACGGCGTCCTCGGTTGCTATAACGACCTCTTCCTCTATAGTGACCTCTGTTTTGGTGGATCATTTGCACGTCTCTGCGGTCATCACGTCTATCATGGTTTCGTGAAAAGGGCCCCTCTCGATTTTGTATTCCCTCGACTATGCTTATTAGCTCAGGTATTGTCTTGGCTTTTGCTGATAGTAGAATACTTTCCACTTCATAGGAGAAATGTTTACGTATTGCTTCTATGAATAGTTCTGCGCCGATTGGTGGATCCACATATTGTGTCTTATTCACCCAATACCATACATGCTGAGTCATGGTCCCGAATTTCGCATTATATGTCCTGGGCCTCAATAATTCCATCCAAATTCTTTTTTGTTCGCTTTCGGACCAATACATCTTCAGTAGTTCTTGTTGGAAATTTTCTATATTGTCCCACTGATGTTTCACTGCATTGGCCCATACTCGTGCGTCGCCTTCCAATTGGCCTATCGCAAAATCGAGCTTTTTTCTTTCGGGTATTGTTCCAAATTCGAAATGTCTCCTTAGTGCTTCCAGGAATTCCTTTGGGTGAAGCCCTCTTTTGTCCCCGTTGAACATAGGTACTTTCTTTTCTTCTATTATTCTTTCTATGCTCACTGGCGCTATTTTCTTTAAGCATTCAATTTCCTGTTCGACTTCTTGAATGGTTTTCGCTACCTCCTTTTTGGTGTCTTCAATTTTCTGATTGACTTCGTGTCTTCTCTCTGCTTTTTCCTCCTCTAACTTTCTTTCGAATTCATCTGCTTGATGCTGAACCTTCTCATCGACTGCTTTCAATTCTGTTTCTGTTTTTTCCTTGAAATCATCGATTTCCTTTCTTAGTTGTCCTTGGCTCTTTGCTATTTTTTCATACATCTGGTAATTTGCTTCTTGGATGTCTTTCTTTAATTCTTCGAATTTTCCCATATTTTGGTCTATTTTTTCACTCATTTCCTTCTTGGATTCTGCCATATTTTTATCTAATTTTTCGAACTTCTTATCACTGTCTTCTTTTAATCCCTCGAATTTCTCATCACTATCTTTCTTTAATTTTTCGAATTTCTTATCCATAAAGTCAAAGTGTGCCTGCATATCTCCTACTCCTTTTGGCGTTGCTTCCGTTTCGACCATATTTTCGTCCGGGGTTTTATATCCGGTTGCTCCTTGGTTTGTTTCTTCACTTTCATTCTCTACATCTGAGTTTCCCATGATCATTTCTTTTTCTCCTATCATCTTACCACTCCTTAAATGCATTCACTTCAATTCCTTATTTAATATTCTTCCAACTTTATTTCCTTTGGAGGCTATGTTTATTTTATACAACGGCGGCTTTATTTAAACAACGATAAGGCATATAAAAAACAACTAAATAAAAAATTTGACAACAACGCTATAAAAGAAAATTCTTTTTTGTTCAAATTTTATTCTATTTTGCCTTTAAAAGCTCCGATAATTGTATAAAATGTTTATTTACTTAATTCCAATGACCCCCCAACCAGGTGTGCCTATTTCTTTGGATCACCCTGTATAATACGTCGCCAATTTACTTCCAAAATTATCGTTTATTCGCGTAAAATATTTTGGGTTTTATTCCTATTTACCCCCCAATAAAGTGACCTTTCTTTCGAAACACCCTGTATAATACGTATTATTGTACCGTATACCTTATATGCTATGCGCCCTGAAAATGTTTACACAAACTTCTGTAACACCCTGTATATCAAAAAAAATATACTTAACTTGTCTACCTTTTAATTCAAATTTAAATTGCGCTTTTATTTAAAAATTAAAATTTTGTTCAAAAGAATTTAAAAATTACGTGAAAATATTTCTAAATATTTGATAAAGCTTTGTTTCTACCAAATTCCTCCACACAAATTTGAAATAAATTGAAAATTTAGTGCCTTTTCGAGCCCCACGTTGGGCGCCATATGTAATAGTAGGTGTTTATATTTCAATAAAAAGACTAAAATGTCCCAAGGTTGGGCACCATATGTAATAGTAAGGCCCCTTAGTTGGTCGACATATGTAGTAGTACGGATTTAAAATATAATTAAAATTAATAAAATGACTTATTGAATGCTCCGCGTAATTAGCTCAGTTAAATGGTTCGGTTTCGCACAAAAACTCTTAATTTCAGGTCGGTTCAGGTATTAAAACACTAAAGTAAATTGTTCGGCACGTACTATTACTTCTATTTTATATTTCAAATTTCCTATAGTAAGGTAGACAAATAACACGCAAAAGAATATTTGAACATTATTAATATATTGATTAAAAACACTATCAACACAAATCAGGTTACAAGCAAAGGTCATAGAAACAACACAATTCAAATAGTACAAAACAATACAAATTACTCGTCAATTATAACATGGGCAAATATAATAAACTGATTCAACAATGTTGCCTTATATAAATCATATCTCGTGATTTTTACTAGATTCTAATTTAGTATTTACCAAATTGCATGCATGACAGAGGCCTTTAATTCAACAATGTTGGGTACCTTATACGCTGCAATGACGCTGGAAACAGTGTTTTCACGGGCAGACTGAAATCGTCGTCTTCTTTGTCTGGAGATACGACACACACTTAAGTATTAATAGAACTTTTACTTCAGGTAGTACACTATTGGTTTTATTAAAACTTATAACAGTTTTCTCGGTAGGCTTTTCTTTTTTACTTCACTTTTAACTAGTGCGTAGAATTACTTGTAAAGCACTGTTAGCCTGTGAGAAGCGTTCCCTTTTGTTGGGTGCGGTCCAGTGTCATTCTACTTAACACGGCCTGCGAACGTCTTTCGACTTCACGGGCTAGGGAACCTCTGTCTGCCTACTCCTTGCTTAAAATCATGCCACGCCATATTCTTCCAGGGAATTCCCCGAGCCACCTATGTGCTTTACATTTCTTCATCACATTCAAGGTCCCACGTGTCGGTTGCACACAAACGGTTTCTTATTGATGTCGCATGACTTCCTGGCTAGCGCTGATATCATTGTCGCCACTTATGTTTTTATACCGATATACCTACGCACTATTTTTCTTTTACATATACAGAATTTATATAGGAACATTTTAAATAGGAATATAATAATTTAATACAAATAAATGAATAATACATGTTTCCTGATCTGTGTTGATTCATTATTTACCTTAATATAAATATTTTGGATGTTATATTATATTTATATTTTATTCATTATATACAGGGCCTACCGTTACAACTTACTAAAAACTTAATTTGGTACAGTTCTTATATAAAAAAAATCAAAATCAAAACCGAAAGTAACACTTTTATCCAAGAGCGTTTTGCAAATATCTCGTACCTATATTATAGATTCTATACAAATTTATTGTATAAAAGAATTTAGAGTTCGATTCGAAACAACTTTTGTATAAAGAAAGTTTCAAAATTCGGACCCGAAGAAACAATGTTTCACTCATCGCAAAGATATATTGGACAGATGATTCAGCCATTGATGAATGATTTGAACACTTGCTTTCAGCAAATTTGAAATTATCAATTCATTAATTAATGAGCATTTGATGATACACTACCACCACTACTTAGTGTCAATTTTGAATTCTAAAGTTTTGCCAAGTCTAAAATATGTCATGTATGTACATACGTATATTATTAATAATAAATACGAGTTACAATTTTCAATCTATAAATTTGTTTAACTTGTTTTTCTGCGCTCTCCGTGAACCTCTTTCTGCACCCTGGTATACTATTTAACTTATTACTGATATATCCATACAAATGTTCTCCGGATTTAAATACCGAATTAGTACCGAAATATTTGTATAATATTTAATAAAATTAATAGAATCTACGGTTGGTTGTTGGTGAAACATTATGAATATTAAACGAATAAAACACTTGGTTATATTGTTTCACTTAAGGACAGATTTCATTCCCGCTAATTCAAACCAATCTTGGAATATAAAAATGGCAGCTTTCCACAGTTTAATCCATAGATTACTCAACTTTCCTTTAAATACTGACAACTACAAAAAAGAAAAAGATATTTTAAAAACTATAGCATTAAATAATGGTTATAGCACACAACTCATTGACAGAATGATTGAAAAGAAACAAAAAAAAGATCCTTTTAAAAAAATTTTACGTTGAACAAACTCAACATACAAACAACAAGCGGTATCATTCTCTTAACTATATTCCAGGTCTTAGCAGCAGAGTTTCTAACGAATTAAAAAAGTTAGGTTTAAATATTATCCAAATGAACAAAGTAAATTTAGGAAAAATCTTAGTCAATTACAAAGAAAAAGCAAAATTGTGTGACAAATCAGGTGTTTATGAGGTAGGTTGCAGTGATTGTGACGCAATCTACATTGGCCAAACAGGCAGACCCGTACAAGATCGCATTAATGAACATAAAAAATCAATTTTAAACAATAATAAAAATATAGGCTTTGCTGAACATTGCATAGACCTTGTACATGTATTTGATACCAATAATTATACATTATTACATAATAGTTATAAAGGAAGGAAATTAAATTTATTAGAAATTCTAGAAATTAAAAAAGCTACAACAGCAAATAAACATGTCACAAACACACAACTGGACTTCATAAACACCCCCATTATTGACACTGTACTTAAGATACTAGCTCATACATATAAATAGGTATTGGTAACTTTCTTAGCAGTGGCGACCCGTGATTTTTTGGGACGGGAGGGCACCGGCGGTCTGAGTGTTTAATATCAAAAATTAAGTACAGACAAAAAATAAACTCAATATGCTATTTAATTAACTTGTTTGAAAATAAAATCCATCCGCCGTTCCTTACGATCAGCCAAATGATTAATAACTTATTCATTGAAGTTTGGTGTTGATGTCAGTAATTGTTTTTCAATGGAACACATTGCTAAGGCACATAGTCTGCTTTCCCGCATGGTATTTCTAGAAATTGTTTTTATTCTCTTCAAAGTAGAAAAACACCGTTCACTTGATTTTTTCTATTTTGCACGACCCCAGAGATTCGCAAAATAGCAGAAGACAATTTACAAAATCTTTCGCCAACATAGTCTCGACATATAATCAATAACAAACTTTTATAACAGTTGTACTATTCAACCTTGGAAGTAAATTACAATAGTAGCATCAGAACTTATCATCCAACTCTGCTTAACAATGTATATTGTTAATTAGTAAATAAAATGTTAGCATGTGTGCTTTTTATTCTTTGTACAACTTCTATTGCACATGTTTGTTACATTAAAGGCTGACATTTTGACATTTAAATATAATTTGGTTCCATTTTTTTTTTGTTACCAACGTCAAAACAACAAAATTAGCGTGCGATAAAGAAATAATTTTACAACCAAAACGGATGTCGAAAAGTGAACTTTATAGCACCGAAATAGAAAAAAGCATTTTGCACATTACACCAACACAACCAGTCTGATAAACTGTAAGAGCTTCTGTTGAATTTTCTCGTCACGGTTTTATTTAGTTTTATTAGTTTTCAAATTGTGATCTTCTAGTTTAATCAATAAATCTGGTCTAGGGAGACCTAGATTTTTTAATTCTGTCTTAATGTTACTAACGCAATTCATAGTTGCATTTGCACCGATAGAAATTACAACATACACTCACCGCTGTATATTACATACTGGACCGCCACCCGGACCCGGCACCATAGAGTAGTGCCCCGCCGCCTACATATATACGCGCGCTACCCGCGCCAGTTTCATCGCTCGATATCTAATACAGACGGGGCAGTCGCGCGAGATGCCCCGGAGCCTACGTCAGACTGCGATTTTTAAACGCGCTGAAAAGACGGACTGTTACTTCCGAAAACATATTATTTGTCATCAAACAAATCAGAAAAATTACATACAAATTAGGTATTTATAATTAATTTATCTGTTAAAAGATGTTGCCCTCCCTGCAGCAGCCGCCACTGTTTCTTAGTTTAGTTTAAGTCTGTAAACTCTTCGTTAATGACCGAGAGGTCGAAACACGTGTCAGAGTACAATAAATCTGTCCTTAAGTGAAACAATATAACCAAGTGTTTTATTCGTTTAATATGTATAATATTTTGTTAGCTGCGAATTCAGGTCCGTCAGGTACGTCAACGTCGTGTCTACAACTGGAGGGTATACGCTAATATTACAGTATAGGAATCAACCAATAGTAAAATTCTATATTTCAACATAATAATAATATGCCAGTCACTAACACTAATGAAACTTAAACATAAATTAACTTCACCTAGTACTAATACGATGATCACATTACCAATTATATCTCATGTGACAGAATTTTTATTACAAATTTTTGTTATTCAATTGCTACTAGCCATAAAAAAGTATGAAATGGTTTCTAATTTGATGCGGCATATTTAGTAGCTTTATTTATAGAGGTTTACGACCAGAACTACAGGGTCCGGCAGAAAAACCTCCCCTATAAGGGAAGCTAATAAAAATAAAACCAAATAAGGTAGGACATTTTTATTTATACTAACTAAAAGTACATATTCTGCCATTTTAGAAAATGTACCATTCTTAGGGTCTATCATTAGTCTTACTTTTTAAATAAAACATCCTTTAAATGCCTTGCTTCACTGTCGACACACTGGTTGAGTCTTCCCCTGAAGTTATCCATTACTCTTTGAGTCATTTCAGGCGGAATAGCTTCAACCTCTTGTGTAATTGCTTCTTTCAGGGCTCGTAAATTTTGTGGACGTTGTTCATAAACTTTTGATTTTAAATAGCCCCAAAGAAAAAAATCACAGGGCGTTAAGTCCGGCGATCGTGTGGGCCAGCCAATGTCACCACGCAACGAGATCACATGTCCAGGAAACATTTCCTTCACTAATGCCAGTGACTGCCGCGCTGTGTGGGCTGTAGCACCGTCTTGCTGGAACCACACGTTCTCTATTTCACCAAAAAGCTCCCTTAGTTTCGGTTGGAGAAAGTCGCGGAGCATGGCACAATAGCGTTCACTGTTGACGGTTACATTCCTGTCGTTTTCTTCGAAAAAGTACGGACCGATCAATCCGGAATTGTAAACAGCACACCATACTGTAACTTTAGGGCTATGAAGTGGCCGTTGATGATGTTCTTGGGGGTTGTGTTCACACCAGTACCTGCAATTTTGGCTGTTCACTGTTCCGGAAAGGTGAAAGTGTGCTTCATCAGAAAAAATCACAACATCTTCGGGACGAATGTTCCGAAGAAGGTCTTGGCACAACCTTACACGGACACCACAGTCTCGTTCACTCAGTACCTGCGTAGTTACAATTTTGTAAGGATGCATTTTTAAATCTCGATGCAAGATTCTTCTCAGACTTCGATCCGAAATTCGTAATGCTGCCGCATGCTTTTTAGCGGATCGTCGAGGAGATTGTTGAATTGAAGCTCTAACTGCATCAACGTTTCCGGGGCCTGTTGCAGTCCGTGCTCGTCCAGGTGGTTTCCGTTTTAATGCGGAACCTGTCTCACGAAAGTTAGAAACCCAAGAATAAATTGTTTTCTTATCGGGAACAGGGTCCCGTCGTCCGAGCGCAAAGCGTACACGAAAAGCACGTTGAGTATTAATAGGCGATCCGTCATTTTGAATAAAATGTTCCACTACGAACGCACGATGTTCACCAGACCACGCCATGGCGTACACTGAAAACGGCACGTAGGCAGCTACTCAAGGACGCGCCCCCCACCACTCTGCTCCTTCTACTGTTCGCGTCACGTTACTTTGTAATCGGGGAGTTTTTTCTGCCGGACCCTGTAATTACATTGTCAAAAATTATGCCAGTTTTTCAAAAAGAGTGACAAAATACGCTAGAAAATTATATGGGGGTTTGCAAAATGTTTGAGCTAAAATCACAATTAATAAGTCACTTGCAAATAATTAATTTAAGATTGACATGTCGAAATTAATTTGTAAAAAATAGATCCAAAACATGCAACACATGCAAGTATCTTCATGAATATATCATTATTGAATGTAGTGTAAATATATCGCATTTCTAGTCAGAGTTTGTTATTCTTCTTTTTATGTATGTAGCTATAATATACGAGTAGTTGCATTAAGCAGACGGATCGGGAATCGTTCCCCCTCCAACTGTTTACTTGACAACAACTGAGCGTTCGCTGGACAGGACCGTTCACCTTTATGTGATCACCTTCCATTTGGTTCTTTTCACTGCTGCAATATGTTAGAATTATACAGATTAAACCGAATAAAAAATAATAATAAATTCTGTTTCTGCATTAAGTTTCGGCGTAGTTTTTAGTGTAAGGGACGGTTTTTCCAAGCGCGATTAGAATACTCGGTTAACTCCCAAATTATAATACATTTATTTCTGTAAAATACCTTTAGCTTTTACTTTTCTAGTAACTTTCTTCAAAGTTGTGTGTTACGTTGGTGTTGGAATGCGTTAATGGCGCATGCGAACAGAATACGCTCACTAAGTAGAATTTTTTTACTCGCAAAAATGGCGGCTTTTCCACAAAATGTTCAGAGTGAGCATACATCATCTGAATCCGATCACTGAATAGTTGCCCAACTATTCTGCCTGCTGAATGCGGCCAGTGTTGTTCTACCTACCTCATAGAAATTCAAGCTAAAACAAAAGTATAACAGCATATACAAATTAAAATTAAATATTTGTCGAAATGCGATCTACGTATAACTCGCAGACTGAGACCTGGCCGATGAGATGCCCTTCCTACAAGATGTGCAGTGAATTCTTATAATATGAGGATAAGCACGAACAGCTGGTCATTTCCTTTTTCCGAATACTTTCTGTGTCTCACACTGACCTATCCGCCCATCGGCCAAGACTCAGTCTGTGTACTGTACTCCACAGTAGCCGAAAAGAGATATAAAATATTTATACAATCGTAATGTGTGTACAATACACATACAATGATCAAAATACGTTTGCATTATTTAGTATGTATGTATTTGCAAATTTGTATTTTAGCTGGTACAAGATATTTATGGAATGATATGCAGGTAATTGGTAATATGAAAATGAGCTAAATATTGAGGATACTGTGACAATATTAATGTAATAATAATGCATTGCTTAAAAGTAATAATGCTGTTAGTAATAATAAATATACACAATAATGATTGAAATATTTTTGAACATGATACAAATACCTACAGTATCGAGGCCGATTGTTACTTTATAAGAAAAGATATTGCGCAGAAAACTGGATTAAGGTTACATGACATACTTTTGTCTAAAAGTTAATTTTTTCAAATAGAACAGCCTATATATCACTTCATTTTTGAATTGCATGCTAAATTTCATAACAGCTGAGCTATTGTCATTTTTATTATAAAATTTTGACAATTTTATGTCTTATTTGGATACGATATTTTGGTACTAGAGAATGTAAAAGAAATTATTTATTAGCCCAAAGAGTTTACCAGCAGCGTTCCAGGGTACTGAGATTCCCAGGACAGATGCCTTTTGAAGTGTAATGGACACTTTCATTACCGCTTATTCAAAACCACGGAAACTTAAATATGTAATAAATGATGAAAATCGATTACGAATTCTTATAACAACAGAAAATTCTTAATAAATGCTATCCGTAGTGAATCCATTTCAATGTTAAGTTAGGCATCCATCATTTTAAAGCTAGAAGAGTGTTCTGCTGTTGGGTAATAACTAAATTAATGTTCAGGCAATTTCTTTTGATAATGTGTTATTTGCGAAGCTACTTTCTATAGTAATGGAATAGCTGATAGAAAAAAATATCATTATTATTTCAGTTGAAACTCTTACTTCACTAGTAAATAGATCATCAGAATAAGTGGAGCATATATGTATGGTGAGGAATTCTTGTTGATGGGATGATAGGCCCGCACGAAATATTTTAAATGAAATATTTTCAGGAAAGTGGCTAGCTCATGGAGGATCTATTCATTTGACTGCTGGGTGTTCGAACACCACAAAATTAGAATTTTTTTTATAGGATTACATAAAAAAGCAAATATACGGTATACATGTAAACACAAAAGAAGCTATACGAGAATATATTCTACAAATACGAGGGTAAGCTGAAAAATTCTCGGCCTGACAATAAAAGGTTGTGATTTTCAGTTAAAAAATGATTTTATTTTTCTACATAATCTCCTTCAACTTCAATACACTTGGTCCAGTTAAAATATCCATTTATCAGCTTCTTCATTGGACGTGAAGCGCTTCCCAGAAACAAATTTTTTCAAGTTTCGGAACATATGGAAGTCTGAGGGTGCCAAATCAGAAGAATGGGGGGGGGGCGAATGGTCGAGCAAATCATAGCCCAAATCCCGCAGTTTTCCCATTGCCAACGCACTTTTGTGAGCAGGTTCGTTGTCCTGGTGAAACATGTTTTTTTTTCTTCTTCAAGCCAATTGTGAATTTTGACATCCAGCTAGTCAAGAAGGTTGGAGTATTATTGGCCTGTAATTGTTCTGCCTTTTTCAAGGTAATCAATTAGTAGGATCCCTTTCGCATCCCAAAACACACTGGCCATGACCTTTCCTGCAGATGAGATCGACTTCGCTTCCTTTGGCGCTGAACCACCGGCTTCCAGTCACTGCTTCGACTGCTGTTTCGTTTCTGGTGTGTAGTGGTGGACCCATGTCTCATTCGTGGTAATAAATCGCCGCACAAAATCGGTCGGTTCCCTATTGAATCGGTCCAAACATTGCTACGAAAGTCGTTTGCGCATTTGCTTTTGATCGGCATTCAGCAAATGCGGCACCCACCTTGCGCAGACCTTTCGCATCCCTAATTCTTCGTGCAAGATGTTTCGCACCCTTTCTTCCGATATCCCCACGGTCTCAGCTATCTCACTCACCTTCACACGCCTATCGTCCAACACGATATTGTGCACCTTTTTGATGTTTTCCGATGGGGTTGCGGTTTTTGGTCATCCTTCTTCTTTGGGTCATCTTCGAGGGACCCACGTTTAGCTGTCCACTTTCTTAAAAATAGTCGGACTTTACATTGCATCTATATATAGTGCTTAAGTATCGCATATGTATTTTACATATTACAAACATATTTCAAAATTTTACAATGCAAATAGACAAAAAGTAAAAGAAAAATCAGTACAGCATATCTAACAAATTTATAAATTTGTTCCAACCTACCTAGCACGTATGCTATTCCTTAGAAGGATTGTATTGTGAAAATTTTCGACCTCGAGATTTTTGTCTCCTAATACCAGAAAAGTGATTTTTGAAAATATTTCTCACTCTCTCCCTCTGCGTGTATATCAGTGACCACGATAGCGCCGAAACGGCTAAAGGTAATATTACCAAACCTTATATTTAGGAGTACCTATTATCTTTCTCTTGAGACCTGATTAGATTTTCAGTGAAATCGGTAGACCGAAAGTAGTAGTTTACTTGAATAAAAAGATCGAACTTTACAGATATTTCGTCAACTTGTAAGTTTAGACAAATTTCTAAAGAATATAATATACTAAAAAGTGAATTTTGGAAGGATTTTATAAATAAGTTTGTCGTAATTCCTACCGGAAGGTCTTCTTATTTTATCGAGAAACAGTTTCTTGCAAATATCTCGCAAAATATGCATCTGTGCACATTTATCTACAGTACAAAAGTACTATTTAGAGCTCGAATAGAAACATTTTTTTGTGAATAAAGCATTTCACAATTTGGAACGGAAGTAACACTTTTACTTTTATCGAATAGCAGTTTTTTTGCAAATATCTCGCAAATTCTGCAATTGACACAGATATATTAAGAACACAAACGTATTTAGAGCTAAATTTGGAATAATTTTTCTATGACATAAAAATTACAAAATTCGGACGCTAATTTTAAAATCTATACAAACTTATTAATAACACAAAAGTATTTAAAGCTGCATTTGGAATAACTTTTATATAAAATAAAAATTACAAAATTTAGGCCGCATTTAACACTTTTACTCTTATCGAAAAGCAGTTTTTTAAAAATATTTCTCAAATTATGCATTCTATAAAGATTTATTATGAGAATAAAATTACTTTGAATTGGATTTGGGATAATTTTTGGTTAAAAAAAAAATTCAAAATTTGAAACGAAGATAATATTTTTACTCAGAGGTATATCAAGATGTTACAAAATTTAAAATTTAATTTTGAACAACTTTTATATACACATTTCGGGACGCACATACGTATATGAAAATCGTGTGGTGTCCACACCTATTTTCTCCTATTGTCAAACAACAACTTTTAGTAAACATTAGTTTTTAAAAAGTATACTCTGCAAAAATAGAAAAAGTGTCAAAATTGGTCGGCTTATTAAACCTCTAGTAAATCAGAAATCTTGACTTAATCTGTCTTTAGATTGTCCTCTTAATTCTAGATGGTATTTTAATATAGGTTTTATTGCTACTTTACTACCAGCTCCTAGATATTTAAAGCTGGAACACTATTGTATCAATTCTAATCAGCTATGCACTGATATTCTTAGTGGACGATCTACTTGATCTCTTAGTTTCGCATAAGGTAGAATTGTGATGACGAAAATATCCGACCACGAGATTCTTGCAGATGTCCACGTTTCCCCTATTCCCTGATACCAAAAAAGTGGATCTGATTAAATCGTCAGTGAAATCAGTATCAGTTTATTTCAAATAATAATTTCAAATAATGCTTTCTCAACACACATATTAAGAGTACACAACTATTAAAGCTTGATTTTGATTTTTTTTTAAATATTTCAAATTCCATTTTCGCTTTCATTTAATAGCAGTTTTTTGCAAAGAAATCGCTAATGATGCCTTTTATACAGATATATCAAGAGTACAAAGGTATTTAGAGCTCGAATGAGAATAATTTTTTTCACAGGTTTATTAGGAAGATGAAAAATGTTTGAAACTTAATTTGGACCAAGTTTTATATAAAAAAATTAGAATGCACATACGTTTAAGAAAGTCGTGTAGTGCCCATGTCTATTTTTTCTTCATTTACGACATTATTCATAATAATGGCATCATTTACTGGTAATTTTCCTAAAATTACACAACCAGAATTTTTACTTTCTAAAATTACCTATCCATCATCAACAAATTTCTCTTTAGATATTATGTGCACTTTCGTATGTTATTTACCCTTTGCTATTAGATTTTTCAATGCAATAAAAGGTATTTCTAAGCTTGCCTTCAGCTATGATCAATACAGTCAATCTATTCTAGTGAATATTTATGTTCTTCTTTTAACCAAGTTTCAGTAAGGTAAAATATATTTCTAATTTAACACTTTCTAGACATATACCAATACATATTCTAATTTCACCTCAATCTATCGATAAGCTATTCATGATTCGGTTCAAGTACCTACAATAATAAAACATTTGATACAATATATTCAAGTTATTTTTCAATTGAAGTTATTGTTTTTCATTAATAAGTAAAATAATTCACCGTTCAATGTAAATGTTTGGATGGTACGTAAGTTTACTAAAAATCTTAGTGTAGGAAAGGAAATGCTTTGATTATTTTTATGTAGCAATTTCCATGTTAACTGAATAAATTTATTGTACACTATCCTTTTATCGGTTTCAGATGGAATCACTGTATACATTGGCATTATGTGTTACACTAACACTGTTGTTTTATAAATACCTAACTAGAAATTTTGGATATTGGAGAAGAAGAGGCGTCCCATACGTCAAACCACAAATTCTATTTGGTAATTTTTTCGACATTTTGACGTTCAAGAAAACAATTGGACATAAACTAGCGGAAATGTATAATCAAATGGATAGTCCATATTTTGGAATGTGGGTGTTTAATAAGCCACATTTCGTTGTCAAAGATCCAGAATTAATAAAGCAGATTTTGGTGAAAGATTTCAAATATTTTCAAGATAGAACAATAGCATCTAATGAAGAAGCTGATGAACTTACTGCTAATGTACTTTTCATTCTGAAAAATCCGAATTGGAAACTTTTAAGAAATAATATGACCCCTGTGTTTACTTCTGGAAAAATTAGAAACATGATACCACTTATAAATAAAGCAGGGGATGATCTAAGAGCATATTTATCAAAATCGATTTTGAAGCACGATTTCCTCGATGCGAAAGAAGTATGTGCAAAATATGCTACAGATGTTATAACTAGCTGTGCTTTTGGTGTTGAGGCAGGCTGTTTTGTGAATGAGGACGCGCCCTGGAGAGTAATTGGCAAAGATATATTTGAATTTACACTTTATAATGGTATCAGAGGTACCTCATATTTCTTTCTGCCTAGTATGGTGGATCTCTTCAAAATAAAATTCGTATCGCCTCATGTCGCCTCTTTCATGAGAAAAGCTTTTCATTACACCCTCGAAGAGAGACAAAATGGAAATTTCAAAAGGAATGATTTGATTGATATTATTATTAAAATGAAAAAAGAGGTCAATTTTGGAGACTATAAATTTGGTAAGTGCATGTGACAGTGTACTCATTTTCTAGATTCTAGAAAACTTAAGGTTGTTCTAGAATCTAGAACAACCAATTCATGTTGGCAACAGAAGAAGATGTAGTAAATCCTTTAAACAAGCAGGAATTCTTTTTTCCTCATTATCCTGTTTTGTATATCGCGTTGGCAATTTCTATCTTTTAATATTTGCCCCTTCTCATATTTTTAATGTCTTCCCTTCTACCTGTTGTTTCTCTGTTTTCCTTATCATAACTTTCTCAGTCAAATATTTCCTTCATTTCTAATATTGACGACCAACCATTTAATTTCCATTTACTTTAATCATTCCTTTACTTAGATTCTACATAGATTACATTTGTCGCCTCCAATGTATTTATTCTTTTTTCTCATTACTTAATTTTGGGTAACGTATAGTACTCCTGCAGCTTTGACTACGTGATATCTTATTTATCTCCTTTTCGGGAAATAGTGATTTTGCTGATATACAAACAAGGTTGGTTGTGAAATAATTACATTTTTCTAAAATTGAGTTTCTTGATATCAGTTTGACTCCGGCCACTTTCAACATAGCACAAATTTGCAATCTTGTTGAGAAAATGTTGTTGCAAAATTACAATTTTTCTCTTCGTGGTGTAACATAGTACAAGGCAAATGTTTGCTTCTTTGCGATTGTCAAACGTGTCAATTAATAGTTGCCTGAGTGTATTATAAAAGGTGTTCAGAGAGAGAGTCTAGAGTCAGGAAATCCATGGAAATTTGAAGCCATGAGATAAGAATACGATAGACAATTTTATAAGTAGTTGTACAAGCAAATGATGATTTACTTTCAACAGTGTTTACGTTTACAAGTACAAATAATAGATTCAAAAAGATAGTTTATC
This sequence comes from Amphimallon solstitiale, assembly GCA_963170755.1. Classification (NCBI taxonomy): domain Eukaryota; kingdom Metazoa; phylum Arthropoda; class Insecta; order Coleoptera; family Scarabaeidae; genus Amphimallon; species Amphimallon solstitiale. The sequence continues at coordinate 76,119,203 of OY720680.1, read as the reverse complement.
CCGCCTTGTTAATATATGACACATTTTATAGGTATGCATCGCATTAGTAAAATAATATTCTAAATTTATCTGTATATATGTGTCTAGAAATGTACAACATGTGCGTGCATTACATCGCATTTTTCTGACAATTTTATATAAGGTACAATGAAAGTAATTCATACTGCCCAGCGTAAAGAGGCCCACACACTGCATTTTTGTTCGACAGTTTTGTTCGACTAACAAGTCTGTTCGAAAAGCAAAACCGAAGTGTGTGGGTCGAAAACCGTCGTTGATGTTGGCGTACAAAGCTGCTGAAAATAATCTGGTTCGGCCTGTTTATGTCCGTCGAACATGTTCGTCGAACAAAACCGTCAAACAAATCTGAAGTGTGTGGGGTATAAACTGTTTTAAAAGACGACGATTTCTTGCAGTGGTGTAGTTCTATATAGTTCATAACCAACGTTTTGCCGAACAAAACTGCTGAACAAAACTGTAGTCTGTGGGCAACTCACGTTCGTCGTTTTTGTTCGACAGACTTGTTCGTCGAACAAAACTGTCGAACAAAAACGCAGTGTATGGGCCCCTTAAGACAAATAAAAATAAATAATTGCAAAGAAAGTTAAAATATAAACTTATCTTACTTGTCGATATTTCTCAAACTAGTTCATGGAAAAGGCAGCTAAAGCCTAGTATGTATCACGTATCTATAGTTTTTTGTATTCATATTTTAGAGAATGTTTCTTAAGCAATAACACCTCCTCATGATATACTTTACAAGCAACACTTTATTCCAAAGTATAAATACTAATAGTCGACAATTATTGTATTAGTTTAGTATTAACATTGAACAAATTATCTTATAAAATGGATTAAAACAATGTTGAAACATATTAATAACTGTTTTTATAGATCTTCGATGTATCCTTAAAATAAATATAATAACAACAATAATACCCACAATAAATTAGAAATCATATTAAAATTTTCTTCAATGAAGGTGTATTCACTGTGGTATTTGTATGTAATTTTATTAATTTTCTCTATAATGCTATCTTGCAGATCTGTATAATCTTGCACTTGAACTTGATAAAAACGAATGTTATTAAACACTAATTTAAAAATCAAACACAATACTATTTTTGATATTAAATTATGGCATTTATTGGAAAACAACATTTGACATTTACTATTTAATAAAAATCATAAACTTAAGTTAGAACAAACATTTTTTTATCCATAACCTACTTCACTTGACCTTTTCTGAACACTCGTTATAAATACTAATAATTTTGTACTGTTGGTGACCACAGTAGGTACACCATGTTGAATAATTTGGAGCTTGCATAAATCCATGAATCCAAAGAGCTCCAGAGTTATGATCTATGTACGTTCTTTTTGAATACCTAACAATACTGTTTTTCAACTATTACTTTTGGTAATTGTTATTCATTAGTATAAAAAGAAAACATCTATACATCCATACTCTCTTGTTACATTTTTCAATCATTTGTATCGTGTGTTTTGTAAGGTCGTAGGTTATCGAGCTAACAGCAGCACTATTTCGCCGAAAGAGCTAACCTTTTGACATTTTCAGACTTCATTAAGGTTATGAATCATTTACTTTCCAGTGGCTAATATATATAAGGGAACGTTTTTAAGTTAGCGGAATGGGGTGACAGGATGGCGGTTGGAGAGCTCTTTCATATCGTGTGTTCAGTAACTCCATATTAGTATACATATCAAGTTTTAACACAATCGCGTAAGTACCTACTCTGTAAACTATTGCCGACCAAGCAACTTACACAAAATAATCTATTCATATTAAAAATAAATTTCTTGGATTTTTGGTATGCAGCAATTTATTTCAAACTTAAGATATGTTTAAATTATATATTCAGGCTGACCATTATTATTTATTCCAAGAAATTAAATCATTTTGAAAGAATAAATATTAGACTTTGGACTAAATATAATCAAATCTTCAATTCAACATTTCAGATATAAAACATTCCTGTTGTAAAATCAAACATACCTTTTATTTACCTTAATTTTAATTAATTGTCAAAGTTATCATCAGTTCGCGCTCCTATGAAGTTACTATACATTTGTTGCAAAGCTTGTAGGCTTGCATCAAGCAATTATAAGATCCTGTGACATATGGAGAAAATCGAGTATTGCGCCATTGCGCCGTTATTATGTTCCTTACAAAACGAGGAATGTCTGTTCATACCCTGCTGAACGAGATGTCATCGATTTACGTGGACTCTTGCCCGGGAAAAACTATTGTTTTCAAGTGACAGAGGTAGGGAATCACTTGAAGACGATCCATCGGTGGCTTATCGCAGTGGCAATTGAAGAATTTGTTAAAAAAATCGAAAAGTTAATGATGGAAAATGCTCGGTAAAAGAAAACACAACTCACAGGAATGACTGGAGTATTTTATAAAACAACTTTTAAGATTCTGCATGGTCGTCTTGGCATAACCGAGATCAGCGCAAGATGGGTGCCGACAATGCTTACGCCTCCCCAAAAACAACAGCGCGTGGAAAGTTCCGTGCGTTTTTGGACCTCTCTAATGAAGGACAGGAGGGTGTATTGAGTTGAATTGCTGCCATGGTTGAATCCTGGATTCATCATTATAAACCTGAGTTCAAGCAAGGCTCCATGCAGTGGCATAAACAAAGTACACCACCACCCAACCACAGTTGGAAAACTTAAGGCTAAGGTTTTTTACGACTCCGAAGGAAACCTGTTACTTGATTCCAAAGACAAAGGCGTTTCTATAACTATGAAATACTACGCTTTAATATTGGAGCCATTAAAAAAGGGCATTAAATAAAAAGGAAGAGTAATGAAAGGTGTCGTGCTCGTGCACGACAATGATTCCGTCCACAAGAGCCGCATTGTGTTGGCGGCCCTGAATGACCTAACTCTTCCTGTAGTCTAGACCTGGCTTCTAGCGATTTTTACCTGTTCCCTAAAATGAAAAAAGAGCTGTGTGTGAAGAAATTTACGAACAGTGAAGAAGTGAAGAACGCACTTTCGGCGAATTTTTCAGACAAAGACAAAACACTTTTTTATGAAAACATTCATAAGCTAATTGAAAGATCTAAAAATATATTAGAGTTGCAGGTGAATATATTCAAAAAAACAAAAACTTTGTATTTTTATTTTCATTTTTTCTTCCACCATTTCGCGAACTTAAAAACGCACAAAATGTATATGTTAAATTGCAGAGGAGAAAATGCCAAAAAATGACACTAATTCAATTGCCCTGGGAACTTGAAAATCACTAATAAAATAATCTTTATATCATAATCTTATTGAAAATATCTTTACAGAGGGCGATAGACTTATTGCACAGGCTGCTCAGTTTTTCATGGCTGGATTTGAAACTACTTCTTCGACAATAGCACATACCTTATACGAGCTTTGCTTGAACAAATCCATTCAGCAGAAACTAATCGCAGAAATTAAAACAACGTTAGCAGAATATAATGGAGTGTCATACGATGCTGTTCAGAATATGAAATATTTGGATAAAATTATTCAAGGTAATATCTACTTTAACTAGTGACTAATTCTTAGATTAATTTAGATAAATACTATAAAAGGAATCAGATTACATCTAAAATTTACCAATATCTTCTATGTAGTTCTGCGTAATAATTACAATAACATCCAAAATTAATATTAATTAATATAATGTTTTATTAAGACTATCACAAGATTATACACATATGCTATGGCTAATGATCAAACTCATCTGGCTTCTAAATATTAATTTATTTGTAAAGAGATTTCATTATAAAATCGATAAACAAGAAAAAATTAGAGGTATAATTACTAATATGTTTACAAGAAATAACTATTTATATACGTACTATGAATTTTAAATACATTCCTAGAAAAGTTTACCATTATATGAGATATAGACTGTTTCCGTTCCTCGAGATTAGTGATGTTTTGCTAACATACCATAATATGTTTCATCTGTTGCCAGTATTTATCCAACCAGTCAACTCTATTCTGCATTTCACCTGATAGTATCAAAGGGATACTGATTTAAATATATTTATCTCTTTTTAGTAAACAATTTTCTTTTTGCTTTAATAGGGTTATAGGTGGAACCCTTATCTTATATGTTGCCACTATAATAATAAATATCAAGTATTTTAAATATTTGTCAATTTGCTTACAAAAAAAAAATTAGTAGGTCGTTGGAATAATAAAAAGAAATTGATATATACGAGGTAGGCGCCATAAATTCTCGGCCTGATATACAAAAAAGAAACTTGAAACAATATAAGAATTTTTATTTTTAAATGTAATCTCCCCTAACTTCTATACATTTATTACAACGATTAATTAATAATTCGATATCCTTGTAAAAATAGTCTGAAGTTTCTCCGTCAAAATGTTCTATAACAGCTGCTTGCAACTCACTGTAGTCATTAAAAGTACATCCTCTAAGGTCTCCTTTTAGATACGAAAACTAAAAAAAATCACAAGGAACCATATCCGGACTATACGGTGAATGTTCCAATTCTTGAAAGCCGCGTTCGCGGATGGTAGCTTGTGAAATGGCGGCAGTATGGACGGGAGCATTGTCGTGCAATAATCGCAAACATTATTTTGTCAATTTTCCACGTTTTGCACGAATACTGTCCCTTAATTTATGCAATAAAGACGCATAATATGTGCCGTCCACACTTGTATTGCGCTCTTTAAAGTCAATTAGCAAAATGCCCTCACAATCCCAGAATATTGTGGCCATCACCTTTTTTCATGATTGAACGACTTTCGCCTTTCTGAGACGAGGTTCATCAGGTCGCCGCCATTTCATGGACTCCCTTTTCGATAGAGGATCGTAAAACAGAATCATTGTTTCATCCCCTGTGACAATGGAGTCCAAAATCGGTTTTTGATCGTCTCCACACATGTTTAAAAATGACTGCGCACATTCGACTCGACGTTCACGTTGGAGAGCAGAAAAAAGTCGCGGTACCCATCTAGCACTCATTTTATTCAAACGCAAATGGTCATGGAGAATTCGGCTAACACTTGTTTCGGAAATGTTTGTTATCACTGCTAATTCCTTCACTTTCAAACGGCGATCTTCTAGCACTAAATGTTCAATAATTGAAATTTTTTGAGGCATTATCACTTCAATTGTTCGACCCGACCGATCAGCATCTTCCAGGGATTCTTGTCCCAAACGGAAACATTTTGCCCACTTTTTTACAGTTGAATAGATGAATCAGCGTAAACACCGTCTAAACGTTGTTTAATGTGATAAGGTGTAGGTATGCCCTTCTTTTGTTACAAATTTAATGACCGCGAGGTATACTCAATTTTCGTTACTTCAGACATTTTCGTTCGCTATTTACGTTTGTTGGCAGTTTACTAAAAACTACTAGGCTTGGAACCGTCATATTTAAAGTGTACAACTCGCGTATGTGCATTCATGACATGACGTAGTTTGAACACGTTTGAACCTGTATAAGCCCTCAGGCCGATAATTTATGTCGCCTACCTCGTATTATAATGGGTATATTTAAGAACATAAATTACACTGTTTCCGTTCCTTAAGATTAGTTGTATTTCGGTGACATACCATAATGTGTTTCATCTGTTCACAGTATTTATCCAGTCATTCAATTGCTTTCTGCGTTTCACCTAATGGTATCCAAGGGAAATTGATTTAAATGTATGTCTCCTTTGAGTAACTGATTTTTTTTCTTTTTTAATAGGAATATAGGTGGAGCCGTCTTATATTTTGCCACTGTTAACTTGAAAGTTTATACAAACATCAAATCCATCGTTTTCGTCAATCATCTTCACTTCTTTTATACTAATAAAACTACTGTCTTCGCTTTCTACAAACTTCGGTCCAATCGCTTCTTGTTACTAACTGAACTGATTTCCTCAAATTTGCTCCTAATCAAACATTATTGTTAGTATTCTATACTATAATTAATTGTACGTTGTTTAATATTTGAAACTAATAATATAAAATTCATAATACTTACAATATAGAGCTAGCACGTTAATATAAGGTACATCTGAAATAATACTGTATACCATAAAACATTAAAAACAGATGATTATAATTAAATGATTTGAATTTTATATTATGTTTCAAATGTCAAACAACTTTTAATTATAGTTTCTTCCTCATACAATAATTCAGTGGTGGTTAACTATTGTTGGTCTATAGACAGGAAGAACTTAAAATTTCTAGTGATGTCTTCACGCATGTTTGAGGGATACATTGTCGTAAATTATATACATACGTATTCATGATATTACAGAAACTTTGAGAAAATACCCAGTTCTTCCATTCCTGGACAGAACATGTTCAGCAGATTACACAGTTCCCGGTACAAATATCGTACTTGAAAAAGGAACGCCAGTATACATCCCAATGTTTGGATTACATTACGATCCAGAATATTATCCAAATCCAGAGGTTTACGATCCCGAAAGGTTCTCAAGCGAACGTATTAACTCCCGACCACCTTTCGCTTATATTCCTTTCGGATCAGGTCCAAGGAATTGTATAGGTAATTTTTTGGTTACTTTTAAGCATAAGATTTAATTTACATTAAAAAAAAATAATTCTAGGGGAGAGATTCGGTCTTGTAACCAGTAAAATTGCTTTAATTCACATTCTGTCACAATTTGAAGTAGAGAGATGCAAGGAAACACCAGTGCCCATTGAGTTTGAGCCGAAAAGTTTTACGTTAGCTTCAAAAATTGGATTGCCAATGAAATTTATTGAGACAAAAGGAAGAACATCATGTGCCGCTTAATATTACACAATCGATATAAGTAGTGTTATTAAAATATGAAGTATACTGACACATATATAGTAAATGATTTATTTTGAATTGCATTATTTAACCTTTGTTTATTTTTTCCTAACAATAAAGAGCAATGAGGTAAAATTCCATGTTGTACATGTAATGCATCTCTTGTTATTTTTTTTAATATAATATACACGGAGTTTACTAAACAAGAGGCAAAAAATGCAGGGGTATTCTTTGGGCTATTCTTTTTTGTGTTTAATGTGATTATCCAACAGCATTTACTAGTGAATGTGCAGCAAGAATGTATTTTAGCAATAAAAGACTAAATATTGTTATAAACTATAATATTTTGAACGAAATAACAAAAAAAAATTAAATTCTTAAAATATAAAGTAAAACATGAAACAATATTATATTGCACGACATAACACAAAATAAAAATAAGATTGTATAAAATATGAGGTTAAAATCAGGAAACAAATTTAATTATAATATTTTGAAACACAACACAAAATAAAAATAAGATTCCTTAAAATATGAAGTTAAAACAGGAAACAAAATTTATTCGTTTGGCAACTCGTTTTACAATGGTATTTTACAAAACCTTGTCCTGTACCTGTTGATTGCAAATTTGCAACACTCCTCAAGGGGACTTCATGGTCTAGAACATCTTTTATATTAAAAACAGCTTCAGGACAACCGCTGAACTGGGATCTGAAATCAAATATTTTAATAATTTGGAGATGCCATTGTCTTCATGTGATTGGTAATCAATTAGATCGACTTGGCATCGAAAATTGAGATCTTTAAATAACAAGGGCTTAATCACAATTCCCATACGTTCTCTTTTTTGTGTTTGCAAACAAGGTTCACAAAGTGATAAAAAATGTTTACGTCCTTATATGTAATATTTTTGTACTTCCTTTTGAACTCCTTTATCATCCGATCTCTTCTTCCATGGCCAATGGACACATGAACAGAACTTAAAATTCCAAATAATTCATCGTCGTGAACGAAATAAATTATTCCCGAATTCTCTCTTACAGGGACTATCAATTTAGCAATCCCATTTACCTCTAATACGTCAAACCGCTTCAAAAGTTTATAATCAGATGGCTGTTTAACTAGTCTTTGTTTGGCGCACTTCACCTTCTCAATGATGTCATTATATTTAGTTAATGAGAAACCAAAACTATTGTCCTTTTGATCCAGTCTGTCATTTTCAAGTTTCTCTAGAAACTTTCCTTCCATGATTCAAACTAAGATAAATCGGCACAAACACAAAACATAACCACTCAGTTTCAAAATGCGAAACTGAACGACGGTTGTACGGTACGATTGAACTACTCAACATGCCTATTACGCATGCGCGTTATCGTGGTGAAGAGAATATGAGATATTCGGTGCTTGTGAGAAGTGGATGCTAGCATTCACTAGTAAAAGTGAGTTGAAATGTTCACTGTACAACTTTTGCCGACTAAAAACAGGTAAATCAGGAAAAGCTAACTTCGACCAGTAACTGCTGCCAATCACGATTTCCTGGTTTCACTGTAACATATATATAGTCATCGCAATTACAAGCTTTTATCAACTTTTATAGCTTTGACCAACATTACTTCTGAGGAAGACTTTATAAATAAAGTCGAAATGTAAGAATGTCTTTCATTTAACCAAATTAATTAGGTAAATTTTTCTAATTAAAATTTACCTAATTAATTACTCAGTGCAAAGCAGAAAAATGATATTAGACATTTTCTACGCTGAGGTAACGATTTTAAAATTATTTAAAATTTACATATATATACAAAATTTATATACAGGGTGTAACAGTGGGAACGCCGTGGTCTCTGGTAGTCAAATGGTAACAATTTTGAAAAAGTTACATACTGGAATATATATAGGTGGATTAGATCTACAATTTAAAAATAATAGGCAATATACAGGGTGTTTCAAAACTTAGCAATGTACCAAAGTTGTTTTTCTTAATGGAACACCCTGTATTTTATGTCATTTTTGAGTTGTACACTGAAATCTAGATCAACTTTATTCTATGTCTAATTTTTGTAATTTAGGAGATATTTCAAGTTTTTTGAAAATGCAATGTTGCACGAAAAGTTTAGTATCTCGAAAATGACTTAATTCAGAGAAGTGGAACGAATAGCGTAAATGGCAGATCCTTTGGCTGATTGAATGCCATATTCAAAGTTGCCGAGTATTCTACAGGTCGTTCATGTACCGAGAGCAAACTTTGTGAACTTCTTTCGTGCATAACTTTATTATTTTAAATGGAACACCCTGTATGTATTTATGTTATCAGATAGAACATTTTATTGTCTAAAAACCAGTATCAGGAATCCCTATGACTATCTTTACTAGTTTTTAAGTTATTTGCGTTTTTTAGATAACTTACGGAAATTGTTATTATTTAATCTAGGAGGTTGGATCCTCATAGAGAAACTGTCAATTTGACGTGTACTCTTTTAACATCATGAAGGCATACTCGTTGCAAGAAAGAACTGATATGATTTTAGTTATTGGTGAGTGTCAGGAAAATTGCTTCCTTGCGTCTCGGGTATATTCGCAGAAGTACCCAAATCGAAAACATCCAGATAAAAGGGTTGGGTAGATTCCGTGTCACAGGGAGTGTTGCATACAAAAGGCGAACAACAACTGTAGACGTAGAAAATGAATTCGTGGTATTGGCAAGTCACTGAAGAACCGCATAAAAGCACACGACAGATTGCCAAGGAATTAGATATAACTCATATGAGCGTATCTAGGATACTAAGAAAACACAAATACCATCCCGATCACTTACAATACCATCAAAATTTATACGCAATGGATTATGAATGGCGAATTGATTTTTGCTTGTGGGCTCTTGATAGAAACGCAGAACATAATGATTTTTTTAATTACGTTTTATTTACCGATGAATCCACTTTTCATAATAATGGATTAGTAAACCGTCACAATTTTCATTATTATGATACCGAAAATCGCCATCTTTTTCGTACCTTGGATCGGCAGCATCGCTGGAGTTTGAACGTGTTTGGAGGCATTATAGGCGATTATGTAATTGGACCATACTTCTTCAATGGGCACCTAAACGGAGACGAATTTCTAGGGTTCTTAAAAGGGGACTTTTGGACCCTCTTGGAAAATATTCCCTTGAATATTAGAAACCGGATGTGGCTTCAATTAGACGGCGCTCCTGCCCATTTTAAACGGTCCGTTAAAAACTACCTTCACAGGAAATTTCCTAATAGGTGGATCGGAAGAGATGGTCCGTGCAATTGGCCACCAAGGTCTCCGGACTTAACATGTATGGACTTTTTCCTATGGGGGTATGTAAAAGGGATCGTTTACAATATCTTGCCCACTACAGCAGAGGATATGAAAACGAGAATCAGAGACGCCTTCAGTTCAGTAACACAGGATATGCTGAGGAACGTTAGAACAGCATTTGAACAGAGGGTTATTTTCTGTATTGAAGAAAATGGCAATTATGTTGAACGCTAGCACTTTTTCGTTTATTTTGTTGTTATGTTTTTTCGTTTATTTTATACGAAATCCTTTTTTCTTAATCCAAATACAAAAATATTTACTGCTGTTTTGTTTAGTTTATTTTTATTACTTGGAATTTATGTTTTCATGTAAATTGTGACAAGATAAAATCAACTTCTTCGAATAATAATATTTATACCCATCGATGTAAAGATATACTGCGTGTTCACTTACAAAAAACAAATTTAGTTCACTTAAATTATCTAAAAAACACAAATAACTTAAAAACTAGTAAAGATAGTCATAGGGATTCCTGATACTGGTTTTTAGACAATAAAATGTTCTATCTGATAACATAAATACATACAGCATGTTCCATTTAAAATAATAAAGTTATGTACGAAAGAAGTTCATAAAGTTTGCTCTCGGTACATGAACGACCTGTAGAATACTCGACAACTTTGAATATGGCATTCAATCAGCCAAAGGATCTGCCATTTACGCTATTCGTTACACTTCTCTGAATTAAGTCATTTTCGAGATACTAAACTTTTCGTGCAACATTGCATTTTCAAAAAACTTGAAATATCTCATAAACTACAAAAATTAGACATAGGAAACCTCAAAAATGACATAAAATACAGGGTGTTCCATTAAGAAAAACATAACTTTGGTACATTGCTAAGTTTTGAAACACCCTGTATATTGCCTATTATTTTTAAATTGTAGATCTAATCCACCTACATATATTCCAGTATGTAACTTTTTCAAAATTGTTACCATTTGACTACCAGAGACCACGGCGTTCCCACTGTTACACCCTGTATATATTTGCTGGAGTTCAGTTGTGACTGATGGTGTATTTCACTATGTAATTTGTTTTACTACCGGATGGTAAAATTCGGGTTTAGGAATTTTAAAAACAGCTTTTTGTTGGCTTGTGACGTTTTGGTCATTTATTGCGACCTTCTTCAGACCTTTTTTTTTAATAAAAGAGAAACATATTACATGATATAACAGACCAGTGAACAGCTACAATCTATTTTTTTATAATGTGGGACATTTGCATTTAAAATCTGTAGTACTTAAATTACATTACATATAAGGTTTTGAAATCTCAAATCTCTTATATTCATTTTATTATATGCGTTTGTGTGTATATCTATTGACACCTCTCCATCACAAATAGAAAGAAATACTGCTTTTCCTATAGTACGTTTTTCTGGGGAAAATAAAACATTTCGTTTTGTGTATGTGCATATATGTACGTATCGTTGATGTTTGCGTTGTTTTAATTGATTTTATATACCTGTGTTTGTTATTTTTGAATGGATTTTCCTTAAATTAGTTTGTTTTGTCCTTTGTGTGAATTGCGGTATAAATGCCTCATCGAATCCATTGAAGCTCTGCGAGTCCGTTTTGTTATTTAAATTCTGTGACAGTGTTCTAATAGTTAATGTTTCAAGAAACATTCTACGTGTATAGTTAGGCTCCTTGAAAATGATTCTGGTGTTGGCCCGTGGTCGCTATGTGCTTTGCCAAAGTACATCCCTGTGGTTTAACTCTTATATCGCTGATGTGTTGTGTTAACCTGTTTTTTTAACGTTTGTTTGTCTTTTTCTATGTAAAAGATTTTGCAACTACATTGTACAGCATATACTAAATTGTTGTTCATTTGTGTGAGAAATTTGTCTTTAATTTTGCTGTACACCCTTGAGTTTGGAAAAGCTGTTGTCTAAGCTATTGAGCAGATGTTGAATAACATTTTTATTTTATTTGCTAAGTTTGGGATGTATTGTTACTTTTTGTATTTGGCAATTGTATTGTTGTTATTGTTGGGGTTTGCTGTTTCTTGGTTTGTTTTTAGGATTCTAGAGTTATTGTCTATTTTGTTTGAAGAAAATAATAGTTTGTTGATTGTTGTCTTAAGGTAGTTATTCAATATTAGGATTTCTTTAAGTTTTTGTAAATCCTGCTGTAGATATTGTGGATGTGTTATTTTGGCCACTCTGTCCTTTAGGGCTCTAATTAAATTAATTTTACATTTTTTAGGGAAATTTGATTGGTAGTTTAGAAGTCTATTGGACACTGATGGTATTCTATACCATCTTAATTTGAGGGTGTTATTTTCCGTTATTATCTCTGTATCTAGGAAGGGGATGGTGTTATTTCTTTCCATCTCTACTGTGAAATTCAACTTATTATTATATGCGTTGAACAGTTCCAATGTAGACTCTATTTTGTTTTTGAGGATGCTGCAAATTAGGTCATCAACATATTGCCAAATAAAATGGAAATCAAAATCTACTTTGTCTATTACATATTTTATAATTGTGTTCATTATTTAGTATATTATGGGAGATAGGGAGAGCCCCATTGGGGTGCTATTTATTTGTAGATGGTGTTACCCTTCATAAGAAAAATAGACGCTGTTCAATATCCATTTTGTTATGTTTATTAATTCCTCCTTAGGTATGGTAGTATTCCCTTCCACAAGTGTCTATGTTGATTTCAATTTGACAGCATCTTGGACAACTCTATACGTAATGACAATTTTATATTTTTAGGTTAAAACTGGAAAGTTTTTAAATATATATATATATATATATATGGTGCAAAAGAACCGTTTCTAAATTCCAATAAAAAATTAGCCCAACTAAAACGAAGCAGCACTAATATTGATGATAAGTTTCGTTTGACAGAATTTTGGAGACGTTACCAGAGACAGGTTTATGATCCACTCATATCTCAAAATTGTCTATTTTTCCTATAACTAAACTTATATCGTTGAGCAAACAAACATATACCATTATTATTATAATACACCAAAACATGTACCAAAATGGGAAGAAAGAATTTCAAAATATTTTATATTTCTTTTAATAATGTATAAAAATATAATGTATAACTTCTTCATTTGTACAACAAATTTATATTTAAAGAATATAAACTATAAAGACGCAAAAATAATAAATATAGACATAACTCTGATTATAATTTTGTGCTTGGCACTGATAATTTCATTAGGTAACATTGATGATATAAAGTACCCACAGATGAGTTTCATACCCACGACCTCCCAAGCACGATGAAGGGTGCCCTTGCCCCCGGGCAGCGAGGGTAATGAATGAGAGTTTGAGTCTTTTAAATTATACTAAATCATATCAAGTAACAGATATGAGTAAACAGGCAGTCCAACGATTTTACCAAATTTTAAATAATTTTAAAATTGATTTTTCTCAGTTTTTGAACAATTTAACTTTTTTGCTTTACACTGATAATTTAAGTAATTAAATTTAAAACCCCACCAGGACTCAGTTTATTTGTCTATAAACTAACATTATACTCTTATTATATGTCTTACCAGTGAGCTCATTCTAAGGCTCCACAACATTAAAAAGAGAAAGTAGTTACAGCAATTTACTCCAAAATAACAATTGATCCAAAAAATACAACATAAAAATAGACAAATAAACTCAATTGAAAGTATACATAATCGAAAGTGTAGCACTGTCATTAAATCAAGGAGTAATCAAAAATATTATATAAATATATAGATTGTCTATACTTCTATCATTTTCAATAATATAATGTTTGAGAATCCTATATTTTATTATTATTAATTCAATGGTCAAGCACTGTAGATGGGTTCTTTAATAAAGCAAACACAAACCTTCGAATACTAAAGTGTAATGAATTTATTCACAATTTTTTTGCTCTTTTTTTATAATACACTGCGTAAAAAAATACAACAACAACCATTTCGTTTACTTCTACAATTTGTAAAGTATTAATTAACAATCCTATAATTTCGTAAAACACCATGGAATAAGATTGTACTAAATGGTAATTATAAGGTTCATATAGATTATTCATAATGTAATACGCATTTTCAAAATATACGGTATAAAAAATTTAAGATCACCAATTATTGGGCCGGCATTCACATTAATCAATCAATTTCATCTAGTAGTAATAATAATATTATTAATAATAATTATATAATACAAAAAATAATAACAGATCGTAAAAATGTGCTATACGATATTGAGCAACACGTTTCTATAAAATTTATAGTTATTGTAACGATTATTATCTACAAAAATTAAGTAAAAAGTTTATATATCAAAAAAAAATGGAAACAATCGTGCCTAAAAATTCGCAATTCTTTAACTATAACTAATTCTACAAAAATCACTGACTCTTGATCCTGTGTTCGATTTCTGTGGGAATGTTACCATTCATGTAGTAGTCTGAGGCACTAGTACTCTGTTTTACAACCCCATTTTCACTAGAGCGTTTGTGGTAACCGTTTTGTTGGTATTGCTTTGGTTGGTAAACGTAACCGTTGGCGTTGCCATTGGATATTTTGGCAGTAGTAGTGATTGCTTTTGACCTCTCCTTCCTGACATATGACTGTTTGTAAAACTCCTTAAACAGGAAGAAGAACATAACAGCATGCATTCCTATCCACCAGACGAAGGCACGTGGGTAGTTGCAGTTGATGAAAAGGAGTTGGAAGGCGTGTGCCATAATTCCTACGAATTGCACCTGAAAAAATTCACAAATTTAGTTACGTTTTAAAAGTAATAACTTAATGCAAAACCTGTATTTCAATCAGAAACATTGTTTATTACGTATTATGCATTATAGTGATTAGTTATATAATAATGTTATATTGTATTATTAAATATATAGTCAGTTGTATTTCTTTAATAAAAAGATGTTTATATTTAAGTGATATGTGTATAATTATTATTTAACAATATACTTATAAAGACATACAGTGTGTTCCAAAAAGTGTTATACAAATGGAGAAAAAGTTTATCCTACATTTCACAAAAAAAAAAATTCTTTATAAAAAGCTCTGCACGACTTGTAGATCCATAATCAAGTACAATTTTTTCAATACATTGGCCAGAATACAGACAAAATCAAAATGATTGTTTGGAGTGAGAGTAAAATACATTCAAACTGTAGCGGAGAGCAAAATATTTATTTTATTTGATACTAAGTAGCAAAAACTTACGCGCACTTGCAGATTAGTGATTTTCCCAGATACAAATTATTTATATTGATTGAATCGGCCGTTACTTGCTGGAACTTCATAATAATTAATTATTATATTAATAATTATTATGGAGTTCCAGCAAGTAACGGCCGATTCAATCAATATTATTAAAGAAGCTTCAATAAGTTTCCTGGCCACGTCGTATTTCAAATTACTACTCAAATGTGCACAGTGTTCACAAAATTTATGGTTTTTCTACCGGTGTTCGGTAGAAAATGTGTTGAAAAATCATAATTTGTAGAATATATTTAGTAGTAATGTAATACCCGAAGAAGCTACATCGTAGCGAAACATGTCGTAATTTTAAATAAAGTGTGATTATACTGGAAATTAGTTGTAAATTATTTTTACTTCAACCTTAATTACAAATTATTTAAATAAACACGTCAGCAATTGTTGTATTAATGCACAGTACGAAACAATGTAAGATCCCGTTCATAATAAGTGCCTGATTTTGTGCTGTTCATCCATATTAAACACATTCTGGATCGAGTGCTTTGGAATATCTAATAACTGTCAACAATTGTCAAATGTTACATCACTGTGTGTTTGCAATAATTAGAAATGCCAGTAAAATTGAGTATTAGTGATAAAATTGAAACTGTACTCGTTGTTGGAGAAAATTATAAAACATGTAGAGAAGCAGCAGAAATATTTAATAATAGACACCCTTATAAAAGAATACATTTCACAACTGTCAGATATGTAATATGTAAATTCAAGAGTCCTGGAAATGTTAATAATAAATTTAGAAATAAACATCGGGCATGGGTTAGAACTGAAGATATTGAAACTGATGTGATGCTATCGGTCTGGAAAATCCAAAATATTCACTTCGAAAACGATCCAATTTATTAAATGTAAGTAAAACTACAGTTGCACGAATTTTAAATTCAAATAAATTTAAACCATACAAACCCCAATTTACCCATACTTTAAGAGAAGGAGATGCTGAACGAAGGTTCGAATTTTGTGCTCGTATCCAAGAAGAATTGGAAGATAACAGATTTATGACACGACAAGTACTTTTCTCTGACGAAGGAACGTTTACGTCTGACGGTACCGTAAGTTCGCAAAATTGTCGATGGTGGGGCGATGTCAATCCAAATTTCCATGTCCAAACCAGAGATCAGTATTCATTTAAAACTAATGTATGAGGTGGCGTTTACAAAGACAGAATTGTTGGACCATTCTTTTTTCGAAATAACATGAATGGTGAAAGATATCTACAATTTTTAAATAATCAGTTGTCTGACTTTCTTGATGAACTACCACTAAATAAACTAGGAAAAATATGGTATGGAGCACCATGTCACTGTAACAGAAATATTCTGGAATTTCTCCTCCACACATTTAACGGAAAAGTGATCGGGAGAAACATGGAGTTTCTTTGGCCTCCAAGGTCTCCATACATTACCCTTCTAGACTTTTTTTGTGGGGCTACTTAAAAGAAAAGGTATACCTTCAGAGGCCATTTCTAGATCTTGATCATCTTGAAAGAATCATTAGACAAACATGTGAAGCTATAACTCCAGATGTGATTAGAAATGCCATTAAAGAATTTAATCAACGAACAATCACCTATTTAGAAAGGGACGGTAGATACGTTGAAGTTCCGTAGTATTTGAGTAATTTTACATGTTCCCAATAAAATTTATTAGTTACGAATTATTTTTTGTTGATAAATTGATAAAGAGGTTATCAATTTTTTATCATGTCTTATTCCTTTATTCAATAAATAATTTAATTAATAATATCTTGTAATTTTTTCTGGGAAAAAAAATGTACTTGATTATGGATCTACAAGTCATGCAGAGTTTTTTATAAAGAATATTTTTTTTGTGAAATGTAAGATAAACTTTTTCTCCATTTGTATAAAACTTTTTGGAACATACTGTATATGCATATCCATTTTCAAAACAGAAGATATGAACTTGCTTATATATTCAGTTTAAGAATGAACATTATCATTCTCAGTTGTAGGTGCGTATGTCTTAAACTATCAAAATTAATTATTGTTTGTAAAATATATGTTTAATAGATTTCAAATAATATTTAATAATAATTTGAGTGTATTTTTTCTGTATGTGGTATATTATTATAATAGGTAAATTAACGTGGATATCAAATTATAATTAATACAAAAACTTATGACGTACAGTTTTAAAATATGGACTATATATATTTATTCGAATATGTATACATATACCGTAGTCGACATATTTTAATTTCTGATACAAAAGTAGCAAGAGGAAAAGAGTGCGACGAAATAAACTAAAGATAAACATATAGCGAGGCTGCCAAGGCAATACACTCGATAAATGTTTCCTATGAAATGTAAGGAGTGAGGGTCCCCCGACACTGCGTTGCTCTCCCACCACTGTTAGCAAGCAGGCATCGCTGCATATTATAAGGTCATCTTCTGCATGGGATAGAAGTATAAACCGAAATTAAATTATGTCGACTACGGTATGTATTTAATTGAAGGGTTCAATGATAATAATAATAATAATAACTTTATTGTCATCGATCGCAAATACGATATTGACGCTGTCATTAAAATGTACAACTACAAAATAAAATTCAAATAACACATTACAAACACCATTAAAAAATAGAAATTTGTTATACTACGAATGACATAATAACGCTCACAGAGAACTGTCAAAAGGTTTTTCCTAAAAGAAATTCTTTAAGTACCCTGTAACATTCCTGGACCGCTAACATTTCTGATATTGTTGGGTAGCATTTTGACAAAAGAATAGTCCGGTGACCTTTCATATATGTTGGAAGGGTAATGCTTTAATCTTATAACATTAGACGATCTTGTTTCGTAAATATGTGATAAGGAATCGTAATTTTGTATGGGGGCCGATTTTTCCAAACCCGTTTGAAATGCCGGTTAGCTTAAGTCGTTAATCGGACTTGTTTGGAGTACCTAACAAAACATTAAATATTGGGGATTTCTTACACATGCGAATAAACTATGAGATCTAAATTTCTATTATTATGGCCGCGGTTATGTTCTCATATGCATTTATTTGTCGAATGAAAGTATTTTTAGAATTGATTAATGACACCAGTGATTTAGTAATCGTATCGCTCCCTCTATGAATGAAATGAACAGTATAATTAAAAATACAAATAACAACATTGTATATGTGTAACTTTTAGCTTACTGCAACAGTATAATTAATACATAGTCGCTAATACATTATCTTTTCTGATCAAGATGATTCAGTTTTGGAAGGTTTTTAATTGAATTGAAGACAAGGAAAAAATTCTACAGAAGCTGGCAGGTTCGCGTTGAAGGCTAATACAGATACTTTAAGTACTTTCTGCTGAGATAGGTTTGGACGAATGGTTTAGATGTTTGTAGAGTTGATTTTCAGTTAAATTCTGCATTAATAATTATTACTGGTACTGTAAATCTCACTCCGATTTCTCCAAAACATAACATTATTTAAGTTGAAATTGGTTTTCTCAATCAACCTTCATTGATTAAAAGAATTTGCACATAAAATTAATTAGTGTGATTAATAGTCCAGCTTAAGACTATAGATGCAGCCATTTCTTTTTCAACAAAATATTCCTACTTTCATGATTTACTTACATGTTATCTAGAGTTTGTTTACTAAAATAATATCTAATTATTAGGGCGCGGACACGTACGGTTGATGACTCATCGCCCATGGGCGCACTATTGAAATGTTGTATTTTTAAAGAGGTTTTAATTTTATTATATAATTGGATAACAAGTGGCTGGTGATCTATAAAATACAAAAACCTTATTATTTGTTCATTTTCTCTTCTGTAAGACTTTTTCCTGGATTTCTATTAAAAACTGCGTCTAACTTTTGCCGAGGCCACATCCGAAGTCACTTGGAATACTTTTGAAATTATTAATAGCCCACGTCTATTGTGGTTAATCCATCTTTTAATTTGAGATTTCGATTTTCAAAATATGTGATTAGTTTAGGTAAATTTCCAAAATGAAAGGAATAACAACAGATTTTTTAAATTTGAGATTTATATTTATTTATACTTCAAACATCGTCATTTAAACATTTAACGAAATTTTGTAAACTATCGAAATTCTCTGCATAAAAACAATTTCTGTGTATGTTCTAGCAAAGCTAAGTGACGGACGTGCGATATTTTGGCATTCTGTAACGATATTTTACAGACTTTGTAATAAAGTTCGGAATCACTGACAATTCATTTTCATCTCAGAAAAAGTAACATAAACAATGTTCTATGTCTAAATAAATGATAACTAAAAATGTACGCGTATGTTATTGAAACTAAACGAAATCCAGTGCATACTTACGTCTAGATAATTGGGAGAAGTCGATTCAATAAATCGGTATTAAACAGACTATTACAAAAATTACGAAGTACGTAATTAACACTCAAAATAATGAAAAAACGAAACTAACGCAAGCATGAATGAAAATTTCATTTCTCTTGGGAAATATAAGGTAAATATTATAAATATTAAAAAACCCTCACGCTCCTATCTATGCCGATGAAAAAAGAATTTTACTCATAAATTCCTTATTTTATGGGCATTTTTTGCTCTCATTCTCGGACACTTCTCGGGCATAAACAGATGTTGCAGTTCACCATATGAGTTAGTGCTATTCAGTAAGCGTGTGTTGTTTACATTATTTCTTTGCTCCGTTGTAACTTCGTCGTAGTTTAAACCGGTCATGTCCGCGCCCTGCTAATTATACACAATGTAATCCTTAAAAATAAAATAAGGGCAAAAAACACAAAGAACAAATTCAAATATAGAAAATCGCGCCAATATTATTAGTTCAAAATCTAGGTACTAATTTAAATTAAATGCACTAGCAAACATGTTGCCAACTTTTTTAACAAATCCTTAAATATTGTTTAGATGATCGGCGCAATTCTTGGTAATGAAAAACGCCGGTTAGAGATAATCAACAATTAGGCTTAATCAATGATTATTATTTTAATTGAAGCTGGAAAAATCAGCCCTGAGTCAAAAGTAGCCAATTTCAAAGAAAAAAGTTTCTCGTTCATAAAGGTAGAATGTCTGAATGATTGATTTCTAACCTCAGCGCTAGTGCTGTGTGTGGTGTTAAGTTTAATATTCTACAACAAGAACAAAATATCGATCTCATTCTTTCCAAAGCTTTTCATCTGGTAAAATATATTTACGGCATGAATAATCGAACAGTGAACTTTATTTTGCAGATTGGGATAAGGTAAATTGGTCTGATTTTTCTCCTTTTGTAAGAAAATACTCTACAGGGAGTTTATGCTAAAGCGCTGACACCTGCGATAAAAAGGATTCAAAGAAATATAAACGTAACCCATTGTTGAGTAGCTTGCGAAAACGAATGTTTGAAAAAAATATGAAGCAAAAAAAATCCATCTCTCGATTTAGACTGAGGTTGGACTCTTAGGTTTAACAAATTTAAAAACAATACCGCCCGTTGCGAAGATTAGAACTTCTAACGCTGAACAAACGAGCATAATAAACTACCGAATACTTCCAACGGGCCATTTCATAAATCCAAAAATAGGTTTGATGCAAACATATTTCATGCAAATGCTTGAAATGTTGCATATCTTTGATACAGTGAATTGTGGTTTTAACAATGGTATTCCTCACGGGCAAAAAATAAGTAAATTATAAGTGTATAATCTGGAAGCGTTGCTAAGATAAAAAAAAACTGTTCACAATGAGTACGTATTTGTTGAAGAATTGTCTAATTCAAAAGAAAGCCTTTTTGACTCCGGTCCCAGTCTTTAATTTTCGACATTTATTATGCCTTTAAAACTTGCCTTCAAACATTTTCGTTTGCTGAAATATTTCGAATGGCGAAAGCAAAACTAGAAAGAAAAAACATTGCAATTATTGTCATCCACCAAAAACCTTCAGCAATACTCTCTTCTTCAATTTAGAGGCAGGTTGCATTGACAGATGAAATTTTAAATAGACATCTTTTCAAGAATACTTACAGTCATGGTTCCGCAAATAAAATAAAAAATAAAATTGTTGAAAACGGTCAACAATCTAGTCTTCATAATTAACGGCACGATATTAAAATATTATGGACGATGATATAAATCATAAAAGCTAGTCCATAGTTATTTTAACTAGTTAATCAAAACATCAAAAGCTATCAGAAATTTGACTCCCTACCAAAACAAGAAG
The DNA here is from genome assembly GCA_963170755.1 of Amphimallon solstitiale. NCBI lineage: Eukaryota > Metazoa > Arthropoda > Insecta > Coleoptera > Scarabaeidae > Amphimallon > Amphimallon solstitiale. Next base: position 76,097,638 of record OY720680.1, on the reverse strand, counting down.
CAGCAGAAATAATAATTAATCTAAAGATAAACTGTGGAATTGAATAAAACACTGCAAGTCATAAAACGACAAGGCTATTCATAAAGAAAATGGAAAATGTAATACAAGCATATTGCGCACTGATCTGTATAATATAAATGGATGAGCAATGCAATAGGATGCGCGTGGAATTTTTATGCCAAATTGAATACTTAACTCGGGGCTTACGAGTACGCGCAGTCCCTAGTCTATTGACATTCGAATGTGAAATCACTAAAGTTCCGAACATCGATTTCAATAGACGTATAAGCAGCAAAATCACAATTTTAGAGAAGGATGAAATTATATATTATTATTAAATTATGTTCTAATGTAGAGCAAGTGTACATATACTGATTTTGCTACTAGGGGTATTAGCTTTTTGTTTATATTTTTGGAGTATTTTTATTAAGGAAAATGCGGAAGACATTGAAAAGGTTCAAATTATACAATTCCCGACATACCATCACTGACATTGTTATCCCAATGTGTTGTTATTTCTGGTTTTGTTGTCAAACAATTGAAGCGCATTGTTAAGTGTGCTAAATGTGTGTCCGTACTAGAAACAATCTCACAAACATCTGTCGATAATGCTAGTTTTCATCTTTTGAACAGAAAAAATCATGATGCTTTAATACGTCCTTCACAAGATGTCCAAGTACGCCATATTCTTGTACAAAACAACAATAAACTTCCTCCAGAGGCTGTGGTTTTTGAGCTATTTGTACGTTCAATTTCTATTACCTTGTTAGTCGAAAATAAGTACTTTGTATCCTTAGATACACATATGTTTGATTCATCTACTTTACATGAAACTCACGTTTCTCTTTTAATTAAGCATGTTGTGCGATGCACAGAGATGCAAAGAAACATACAGAAGTAGAACGTGGGGAACTTCTAAGAAAAAAGCTCTCCAAATTAATACTTTTTTTATAATCAGTAAATATGTCAAAAGGAATGTATTGTTTTTTTTTAAATTTCCCTTAATAAATAAGTATTTCATTATCTTCAGATGCAGATTTTAATTTTAAAGGTCATGTTCTGTTAATTACTTTTCAAAGATTTTAGGCATTTCAAATTAGCGCCTTTATTTTATGTTATTGCGCATGTGCGTCAGCCCCGTGCGCCGTTCGTATTTGATCACAATTTGTAACACGTTATTGCTCATCCATTTATATTATACTGGTCAGTGATATTGCGACTGAGAAATTTGGTTAGAACATAAAGACACCACCAAGAATCAACATATCAGAAATATAAGATCTATATTTTCATTTTGTTCTGTGTTCTGCAATTGAGTATATGATCAAAGATAAAAGGTTTTTGAGAAAGTGAAGAACAAAATATATTCTATTGTTAATTATTGTAACTAATGACATCTAGTTGGTCTGCATACTGGATTTAAAAAGTACAAACTGCTTTGTAAAATGACAGACAAATATACAAGACAAGAGTGTGTTATAATTTCTTAAATTTAATAGAAATTATCTACAAGGTGGCGTTTTTAAGCTCGCGGAATGGAGGAAAAGAAGAGAGAATAAAAATACAAAATTAGTTTAGCTTATACGTATGCCTTCATTAAAAGTTTCATCGCCGACATTGCGTCCTTTACTACTTCATCGCTCATAAATTTCTTTTCACTCAGCCCTTTCTTCATTTTAGGGAACAGAAAAAAAATGCTAGGAGCCAATTGTGGACTATAGGGTGGTAAATCAAAATATCAAAGCCCACTGCAGGTACACGACTCCTGTGGACGGAAGCATTGTCGTGCAGAAGCAAAACACCTTTCTTCAATTTTCCTCTTCTTTTTTCTTTAATGACTTCTTTTAACCGCTCCAGGATTGAAGCGTAAGATTCCCAAAGATCAATAGCAGACGTTTCCGGCAGACTGTGACATCTTAAATTTCTTGGGTGGTGGTGGGCCTCTTTTATGTCACTGCATCGAGTGTTGCTTGGATCGAGTTTCATCCCTAGTTGCAATTCGACTATTGACTCGAATTATTACTAGGGTTGAAACTTCGTCCAAGCAACATGTATTGACACCATCCCTGCCTTCACTTGTTGTTTTTGCGGCGGCGTGAGTGTTCTTTAGAAATGGCTGTATCAGATATTGCTGTCATTCCTGGGAGTTGTGTCACTTCGATAGGTTGCCATGGGTGGTCTTCACTGATTGCTTAAAGCGACTGCGACACTTAAAACCATAGTTTCTCCCGGGCATGCATCCCTATAAACCGACATCTCTTTCACTATGGTATGAACAGAATTTCCTTGTTTTGCAAGGAACTTAATAGAGGCGCGATACTTGATTTTCTCCATATTTTACACTTTCTTTCCGAATAAGTTGCATGGCCGACGATAGTTTAAAGACCACTGACGCTATTGTGTTAAAACTTTATATTTGGATACTAATAATGAGTCACTGAACACGTTACGACACGAAAGAACTCTCCAACTACCATCCAACCCCTCCATTCCGCAATCTTATGAACGATCCAGCGTACAAAGAATATTGTTGGCTGATAATGATGGATACAAAATTTAAAATAATGTTTAGATTGTCAGCTGATTTTTTTTTTTGTAATAAAAATGAAATCAATTGCAAATGCTTATTTCATATTTGGATTAAATTGAATTTTGAATGGCATGCGAACTATACCTTCAAAATGGCAATATTCTCTACGAAAAGGTACGTATGACGTATCGTATAATAATTTACGGACATATTATGTAGATTTAACAACATATTTCGCAAATTCATTATCGCTGTATTACGATAATCAAACAGGTATAATAAAAAAAACCATAATGACAGTGACGAGACAATACTAAACAGAAATGAATTTGTGTCATTGAAAGTGACAGTGATGAAAGTGAAAGCGTTCACGTAAAGAGACGTAAAGATGAATGAATGATGCGGAATTATAAAATATGTAAATTACATCAGAAGGAGTTCTTCTAAATAAAGATACTTATACATAAGTGGTGGTAATATTGTTTTGTCTAAATAAATGTCAACCTAAAGGTTCGATTAATGATTGGATTCAATTATAAGTTAGGCTTATTCTCCACCATATTCACTCTTTAGAGAATGAATGTCAAGACCACTAAATCAAGGATGCTTAAATACATTATTTTACTATTTAAACCTCCAACTAAGGAACTGGTTTGTAGTATTGAGGTATAATTATACATATATAGTAACGATCACTTATAAACAACCCCACTTATTTCATAAACAGTGTCAGTCGTAATTAGCGATCAGTCTCCTTACTTTAGTACTAACTAACTAACTAACCCGTACAATAGAAAATACAATAATAAAAGGGGATGTTGTAAAGACGAAATACAAAAATCTTTTACAAAAACATAAATATGAAATAATAAAACCATTCACCGGTTGCAACAATTTGGAAGAAACGAGACGAAATGACAAAAATTTGGAACATTTCCAGCATTTAAAAAGTTTAGAAATCTATTAACTTAAGAGTCAAGAAGAGCTTATTGAAGTGGTTCAGTCAACAACACTTTAATAATATAACTGTTACTGGTGCTAAGTTACAAATAATTTGGCAATAAAGTGTTAAAACTAACGAAACCTAAACTTTGTAGAATCTGCGTCAGATTTAAGAAGCAGTATAATAATATTACTAGAGCAAAAGTTGTTGCTTCAGCAACCGCAGTTAATATGAATACTGTAATCGACTGCCTAAGATATAGTGGATCACATCTACAGAAGTAACTGTAAATATGAAGGTATATTGAACTATGATAGAACTGAGTTATTTTATGAATAAAGCACTGTGATGTAAATGAGGGACTTATACTGGCAAAGAAATGCCCAAATACAGAATTACGTTGCCAGCAGAAAAAAAGTGTGGGGTAACTGAGAAGTGAAAATTGTTGGTAATAGGAAACCTAAAAATCTAAAATGTCTTAAAAATATTTAACTCTTGCCTGAAAATTACTAATGCATGACTTACGAGATATTTACGAATGAATTACAAGAATTAATGATGAATAGGTTCCAAACAAAAATAAAAACGTTATTATTAATAGGCAACTGTTCAAGTCATCCAGATATCGAAAATACAGACGGTATTAAATTAGTAACAAGTAACTGGAAAAAGGTGTGTGCCACGTTTAGGCCAGGCGCAAGTTGAGACGCATCTTGGTGAGGTGACTCACAGTGAGATTCTGTGAAACGAATAAGAGCATACTACACCCCATATTCGCACCCAGGGTGAGGTGACGCAGTTTCAGAGCGCCGGTGAGATGGGAAGGCTTGTGCTCGTGTCGCAGTTTATCACTAGTGACTACCACCTGTGAATTAAATATTGTGTTGAAAGTGAAGTTCACGATAGAGGAAAAATTAATAGAGGCAGTTCGAGGGAGAACAGTACTGTACGATACGTCACACGCTGACTATTTAAAAATCAAATCAAAATTGTTGATTTGGGAAGGAATAGCCCAAAAAATTCGAATAGAGGTTTTACAAGGTCCATATAGACACACATCGAGAGGCTGAAGATAATGCGTACAATGTGGCGAAAATGTTACAAATATTATATCATTGTCCCTACAGAAAAGTATTGTCTCTAAACTGGTGTGTGATTCGTGGTTGTCTAGTAATATGAGGATGCGATGATGTGTTTCATCACTTCTAAAAATAAGGATGCCGTCATCCAACCGGATCCTGATTTGTTGGATAATCCCAAGGTACCATTAGGCGCACCTTTCATAAATGCCGCCTTATTTTTAGCCTTTGGAAAGACATACACCGCCGGCACTGTATTTGCGACGGCATTACTGATAGCACAAAAAGTTAACAGTTCCCCGCTTTCTGCCGAAACCACTTGTACCACCTACTTAATTCCCATAGTACGAGTAGCAATAATTGTTGATGCCTTAAGGACTGTGGTGGCTCCTGTTTCGTCAAGGTTGTAAATATTTTCTGGTGCTATTTTATATTTTTCTAAAGCAATTTGCAGACGTCGAAAAATTGTTTCACGCTGGTTTCGTTAAATCCTCTAGCTCTAGCAAGACTGGTGTTTTCAGGTTTTCTTAAACTGAGATTTCTGAACCTTTTCATGAAAGATTTAATCCAGTCCAAACCCGCTCTGTTGTTCCTAGCCCAGCTCGTTGGATATTTTCTGTTAAGCCTGTGCTTGCAAATATATCAGCCAGGAATTTATTTTTGAACTTTGCATTAGATACTCGCATAATTGTTGTTCCTGGTTTACCGTAAAAACTTGTTGGCTGCTATACTTGAACTGAAATGGCAACTGAAATACAATTTTTGAATCACTTCCTATTGTGGCAAGTGGCAAGTCGTTATTTTCATTCTCTTTCTCTACTAATTCATGTTCTTCGGCAGGTTTCACGGCAAGAGACTCTCCTGTTTCACCATCTCTGTTATCTTCTATTTTCTGCTCTTTGATCTTATTCAACCTGTTTGCCAAGATCGATTTCTTAATAAACACCAGGCACGAAGTTGAAATAGAACTGCCTTCTAACTTTCGCTCTCCCTGCGCGCAGTTCATTGAATCCTGCTTCTCTGCGTCACCCTGCGTGACCTCACCTCACCAACCTGTGTCTCAACTTGCGCCCGGCCTTAAACTTACCTAGCGTCAAGTGATCAAGTTCGAAGGTTTGCAACAAGTGGTACTGACAAATTTAAGAGATGTTATCAACGTAGAAGTTGTTCAGCTAACAATGCACCTCGAATAATTGATAACGTGAATGAAAAAAAGGGGCATAAAAACAAGCTATAGAATCCTAATGTGGAATTTTAACAATAAATCTGCGTATGAAATTCAAATGGCTCAAGAACTTTAAAAATAGTTCATAAGAAACATTATTAGAAAATATAAAAGGTGATCTTGATTTTTGTAAAAAAGAACTCATATTGAGCAATGAAATTAATTTTTCTTTAAACGGCCTTCTAAATTACCAAAATCTATACTCAGTAATATTTCAGTAATCAAAAGTACACTTACCATTTGTAATGTTGTTAAATATTTCTTCCACCATAAATACTTCTGCATTTCTGGTCCGAAGGCACTAAGCATATAATAAGAGTACATAATTATGTGGACGAAAGTATTTAAAAATCCAAAGAACGTGCTGTGTCCACCTTTAAATTAGAAAATTATTAAAAAATCAATAGCGATATTAGATATTTATTTAGAACTTACCAGGCGTAAACTTAACTCCAAACCATACTGACATTGGCATGACTCCATGATGGATGACGTGTAACGTTGTGACGTGACTATTCTTTTTTCTTAGTATAAAGAAGAACTGCAATTTTTATTAAGAATCTATTGAAACTGTTATATTAATTGCATAAATTACTTACAGTGTCGAAGAATTCGGTGAATTTGGAAAAGAAATACCACCAAGAATTAGACACCATCTAACCAGGAAAAAAATGGTTTAATTGCATTCAGATTTCGATAGAGCTTTTGGAATATATTACCTACCCTCAACGTTTCTGGATCATCTGAATAATCTACAGGTTGGCACCTCCAACTGTACTTGCCAGTTAGCCAACCGGACATGCCTATCTGAAAATATTAAGAATTAAATTAAAATAATATTCAACTATACATATAGGTAGTAAAATATTCATTAATTGGAAAATTAAGCTTAAAAACGATGAAAGACGGAAATTCAGCAAAGAGACTAAGTATAAAAGTCTCAGTATGTACTGAGGGGTAACGTGAGAATTAACAATATTATGAAGTGCTCAGCCATTGTCATCGAAAAATTTGGTTATATGCAGTATGATGCTAGTAGCACAAATATATGTACGCAGTGGAGCAAAAGAAACTGTACAAATTTCGTGCACTGATATCTTAGTTAATTATTAATGTATTTAAATAATAAATATTCAAGTAAAAACACCATTTTTGTAAATAAGATGAAGCACTCTAAAGAGCCAGTACCAACTCAAAAGGTCATGACAGAAACGCATGCAAATATTATAGTTTTTAAAAAATTTATTGTTTGGCAATGCACGAAGAAAAACAAAATTATTTCAATTATAAGCTACCATTCCCAATCGTTTGTTTCAGTGCCCAATTGCAGAAGTTGTATGTCTCTAAAGTGACTGATTTTAACATTCAGTTATTGGTTACTCTAGATCAGTGGTTCCTAACCTGTGGGTCGCGCCTCCCAAGGAGTAGCAACGTGTTTTCTAGGTAGTGGTGGCCGCGTTATTTTTGCTTAAAGTTTCACACGTAAGAGTTTGCCGTGTTCTTAATACAGTTGAAGATTATCTCGTACGTTTTGCTGGACCTTCCATGTTTGCAATCATCTAAAATTAATTCAATGATGTCCTCAATCGTCAAATTGCCGCAAAGTTAATGTGGATTTTGAGTAAAATCAAAGCATCTATTATCTTCTTTTCAAGTTCATGAACCAACGAAAATAAGTTCATATTTTCAGTTGCTTATCTTCGTGAAATATATCCATTCAGATGATATTAAAGAAGAGTTCTTGTTTTGTAGTTCACTTGAAACCACCACAAAAGTAAAGACATCTTTGAGAAGATAAATACTTTCATTGAAACTGGAGCACTACAGTAGAAAAAATATGTGGATTTTCTACAGGTAGAGCACCAGCTAACTAGGTTTAAGTCGGGCTTTCAAACTAAAATAAAAGAACTTGCTCCCCAATTAAAAGTCATTTACTGCAAGATTCATAAATATGCGTAGCCAGTGAGACTCTTCCACCTCCTATGGAACGGTATTTAATTATCTTATCAAAATTGCAAATACTCTGAAGTCCTCAATATCCACCTCTTTTTAAGCACTTTGTAAAGATAACAATCAAAAAAGGCTTCTTCTTTGCTACACTGTTGTACGCTGGTTGTCGAAAGGAAATATTATGAATCGTGTCTTGGAGCTGATAGATAAAATGATGTTGTTCCTGGAAGGGCATAACATTGTAATTTACTTTAATGATAAAGCACGTAACAAAGGCGTTACATGCTGAAGCTTCACTGGAAGGAAACGTATATTACCGAGTTTCAAAACAAATTTCGGGAATTTGTATCCAAGCTGCAGAACTAGCGTCGGATAGTAAATCTTTGAAACAATATCATGTTTGAAAAACATTGCTCTATGCTATAGTAATCTGAAGGCGAAATGGTTAATAATCTGAAGGAAGAAGTTACTGGGCACCTTAAATCCCATAAAAAGGAATTTCGGCGATACTTTCCCAAGCTTATAGAAGAATAATGTGATTGCATGAAACCTATTTTCTACTTCTCTGACTGTAGCGGGAATTCCCAATAATACACAGGATTAATTTTTAGATCTGCAGAATGATTCTTCGACACCTACATTGTATCATGAGAAGTTTATGACTTAATCCTGGTGTGTTATGTATCAATCATGCTTGCCTTTCGAGTTTTAATTTCAACGCTTCTTCATATCAAAACAAAGGTAAGAAACATACTAAATAGTGAGAATGACATAAAAATATTCAGCCACGGATTTGAAGCTCGTTACCCAGATGAATGCACAACTATCGCATTAAATTAATTAATTAATTAATTTTATTAGTTAATTGATATTAAGTTGGAATTATATTATGAATAATCTATTTGTCATTTTATGGCTTTATGCTAATGTGGCGGGTTGCTACTAGAAAACTTAAAACAAAATAATCTATCGGATTCACGTCTAGAGGGAGGTAATCATAACACTGACCCTATAAAATCAAGACATTTTAGTTAAAGATATATTAGTGTTTGTGCCGCTCAGAGTGATGGTGCTCCCTCAATTATAGAACAATAATCTGGCATAGTGCTTCGATACTGGGAAACATTATGGAGAGAACATTTAATTTTATACTTCTTTCTGCAAATACCAAACTAGTAAATTTACCCCCAGAATCACCAAAATTCTCTTTTGCGTTCTAGTTATTCAGATCGAATATCCTAAATTACAACACCATTCTATGTATATATGTACATTTTTTTCTCATCAGTAAACCATAATATTTGAAACCGTTCTCTGTTTGCAAATCTCGTCGGTAATCATCTGAATCTCCCGCATTTTTTTGTTGAACAACAACACTTAACAGTGTTACAATCCATCTTTTAAAACATTTTAACTCCAAATCTAATTTACTATTTCTCCTTATTGCCATATGTCATGAAACACGACAGTTAATCTTGTGTCTGAAGCATCTTCTTATCTACAATTTAGTGCATAAACTTCTTCTAATTATGTAGGTACTCTTCTTTGTTTGCGATTAATGTTAGAGTAAGCTATGAATTTAGTTGATAAATGCTGCACATGTGTACCCGACAAACCATTTTGTGGGTACTTGTTCGCAGTCTTTCGACAACCAAATGTTTGAAGAATATGTTATCTTCTAGACTTAGGCAGACCAATACGACCCGGAGGTGAATAGAAACTCCCACCTTAGCAGAACCTGAACTAATGTGAAATATCATGGGTAAAAAATGTTACGCAAAATGCAATTAATAATTTTTGCAACCTACATACTATAAACAAATCATTTTATAAATATTAATGCGTCAATTATTATTGAAAAAATAAATATTACAATTTTGTGTTTAAGTAAAAAGTAAATTTCATCACCAAATGATAACTAGTTGAGCATATTCGCGCCATTGTGATAGATATTGATATTTTGTACATTTATATTTTTACTGGCATTAAGTAATTATTTAATGGTCATGTAATACTCCCTCAAAAATCACACACTTTTTAAAATTTACCCTTTGGTAGCCGAATCTGGGTCAAATGTTGGATGGAAGTCCTCTACAATGGTTCGAGGATAAGTACAAATTTGATAAGTGAGTATAGAAGAAAGATCTGGAGCATACAAACAAAAACACTTTGAATCAAGGAAACTGAATATATAAAATAATAACAATTCCATTCCCCTGCAATTGTTGTAATTTCGATTAAACTCTTGGAGTTGGCTCATAAATTTCAACAATTGTGTGTTTATTATAATTTGAAGTACATATATTGATGGGCCTATTATATTACATTTTATATATATATATATATATATCAGTATTTTTTTTCTCTGGATGAATATTTTCGTAAGATGTACTGATTTGAACTGTACCGATTTTTAAATCTGCTCCGATAAGCTAATCCCTTTAATACTGCATTTTGTGAATATTTTAAATGTTCAAAGCCCAGGTTCCTTTTAATGCATGTTCTTAGAGCAAATCTGTTATTTATGTTAGTAGGTTTAACGATTTATCTAATAATATTTACTTTTAATAAATTTCTATCACGCCGAGTGAATTCTCTTAGTTAAATTAATGTAGGTAATTCTAGAGGTAGTTTTTAAGGTGCTACTTTCTGGTTGAGAATTGGCCTTTATTGAGGACGAAAAGAAATAGAGATTGTCGATGGACAATTGAATATACGAATTCAATAAAGCTGTATCCGCATAGAACTTCTCTGTCTATCAATATTAAAATAACACTATATGAGGCGTTAGTGTTGTCACAGTTCACAAAAGCTTCACCATCTATCACCCCGTAGTGATTGTGGTATGATTTTGTTATTATTATACAACGAATAATGACAATAATACTACTATTATATATCTGAATTAATAGACAATCTAGGATTCAGCCTAAAATTGAAAATTTAACAATAAAGACATTAATTGGTGATGCACTTTATGCCTCTATATAACGTATTATAATGACTTTATTTTGTCGATATTTAACATTATGAAGCCATATCAGATTGCTGTTCTTTTTAATGTATGTAATCAGATATATGATAATTTCATCTGTGTAAGCTTTTAGATGTATTTAATAATTTCTTTTGAATAGTGTATTTTTGATTACTTGATTCTTATTTATGTTACTATAGATATTTCGAACATGAATCTTTCGAAGATTAATAGAATAAAATTGATTTATCTTAGGTCAGATAAAATAGAATACTTTTTCTATAGGAGAAGAAAAACACGATCAAACCTACAGCCATGTTATTATGAATTTATTGGAAGAATACATTTCTAGATATCGTATTTAAACATCTTTCTCAATATGCGGACCATGCCTAAAATGGGTTATATATCAACAAAGCGGAATTGACGAATTTGTTAATTAGCTTTTCTAATACAATGCTACAGCATTCCTATGTTAAAAAATATTCATATTAATTGGCCGTTTATAAATTTCAAATGACCTGACGAAGATTCAATATTTAGCACCAAATAAACTAATAAATGATCACACTTTCTACGACTGCCTAGTTCAGCTAACATCATTACTAATATCTTTTGTAAATAATTAGAGGAATTACTCGATAATTATGAGTACCCCGTGTCATATACTTTAGATAGAATATTTATCTTATTTATTAGTAAAATATGTATCAAAATTATACCTCTAATATGCATATGGAAACGCTTTATATAAATAATGTTTTAATAATTAATATTAAAGAAAGAGTATTCACATGTGAGCCTTAAAATTATATAGTACCAAATAAAGTTACGTTGACTGAAGTCTTAGTGAAAATTTCAACACAATAAAGTATGTACATTTGATTTGTTTCACTGAATTTAAATATTTTTCATATACATGCGAATTTAGAACCCTACAGATTTTGTCTTAAATGTGGCGTTCTAATAACATGAAGTAATAATCTAGTCAAAGCTCGATTATTGCTATGTAAGTGTTTCAGGCATTGCGATTTACCAATTTTCATGTTATGAAGGATAAAAATAACATATCAAGACAAATGTGTAAAACAAACTGTTTCCTTTCTACAAATAACATAACATTTATTTATTGAAAGAAAGTAGCGGATTTATTTATTATGAGTTTGGTTATTTATTTTTATGGAGACTGAATAAAAATACTCGCACATGACGTCAGGCAACTTGAAAACGTGTTCCTTCATTTGTTATACCGCCAGGGTCGTACCTACATATTTTAGTTTACTAAATCAATATAATTTTATAAATAGATAATATAATCATGCTTACATGCAACAATAACATTGCCAATATGATGAAATAGCATCAATAACCAAATAATCAGTAATTTTTATCCAAATGCCGTTAAACGTGATTAGTTCACGTCGATAACCTTTAAAACTACGCTTATCTGATTAAAATGTCAAATTTAATAGTTAGGATGAATTTAAGCACGGATAGTAATTGTTAAGCGTAATATTAGTCAAAATGTAAATGGTCCGGTGGGAAGAGGGGGCATGAGGGATTTGCTAAATGTTACAGGGCTGAAAATGTAATATATAAAAATTAAAAACTCTTAAGACGCCGTATACATATAGCATATGATGTCTGATGACATGTGTCGTCTATATGCCACGTAATTTCTAATCGAGAAGTTAGACTGCAATTAAAAATTATTGCAACGGCTTAGCTGAAAAAACGTGGAATATTCATCGTCAGAGTCGTTAAGAGGCTACGATTTAAATGAACGATTGTTTCATCAGGATCTGACTACCTCAATCTAAATATCTTCAAATTACACCTATAAAGCTAGTGGTACGTAATTTATTATGACTAATATGTTTGATTCATTTGTTTTTCTTCTGCAAAATCTACAATGCTGTGTATATACAAGCTTTTCTTCATAGATACACTTTATACATATATAGTTTTGGGTTAAACCTCTTACGTAAATAAATAATTATTATTACTCTACTAGATGCGAAAATGTAAAAGTCTATTGAATTTTATTAGATTGTTTCAATAAGTCACTATATGTAATTTCTGAATAAGAACAATTTTAAATATTAATATTTAAAAAATTATTTAGGTTCTATTCGGATGAAATTAAGCGTTTATGTGTCAACAGGTATTTTCAATTTAATTTGACATAGGTAGAAATAAGATTATCTTTTGATTTATTTAAACACGTTGAAGTTTATTTTATAATTTTACGTTTTGCTTCCATAATAAAACACGATTTTAAATTAAAAAGGTACTTAATTAAAAACAATCAGAAATTCTTCAATACACTAAATCGAATGAAGATGCTATGAAATCAATGGCTTAACACCTCGCAACAACTTTATGCCAATTACAGGCACATCAGCGATCATGAGTCATTCTTACACAAGCACCAGCAGTGCGACTTATGTTGGTGCGTGTGTGTGTGTGTGTGTGTAGTTACAATGAGTTTTCAAATTTTAACATAGTAAATGATTGGCTATAATATATCATTAACTACAAAAACTATGTAGTAGTGTAAGATGAAATCCTAACTTTATAGGTATGAGTTTCTTAATGATTTTTTTAAACTTAGTTTTGGCTGTAATGATTGTTATATTTATAATACGAAATTATGATGTAATTGCATTCAAGCTAATTAAAATTATTCTACTCTTACGAACTCTTATTAACACATACCCTATAAAATAACCAGGTACTAAATAGAACTTGTAAAAAGTTGTAAATTATTAAAACATTTTTTAAGTGGAAGGGCTTTCTGTTTTCCATAAGTTTTGGCCCCACATACTGAAACAGAAATAGAAACATGTTGCAGAAACGTAAATCATATTTAAAGGTTATTATTATCATTACCTTAACAGCTATTACGTATGATAAACAAATTGCTAATGTGTAAAATGGGCTAGACATAAGAAACCAATTTGCAGTCCTACTATCTGAAAAGAAAAAAACTAAATCAGATTACAAATGCAATGTGTAATGAAGTAATAAAGTTAATAATAATAGTAATACATAGTCTTTTTTCAATAAATACATAATAAATGTGTTGAATACGTCAAATATAAATGATATCTATAATTAAAGCAATAAAAGGAATAAATTTATAACTAGACCACAATTTAAAATACAAAAAGTCTCTTATGTGGTAGTGCTCACTCTGGCATTATAAGTCCTACATTGTTTCTATTTTTATTTTTCAAGCATCAACTTAAAAGAAATGCAATTATGAATTTGTAGGAGAACAATACAATATGATCATACACGTATGTATACAGGGTTAGTTAAAAGTATGGAGACGGCGATTTATTGTCGTTAATATTCATTTTAGAGAATTATGTTCAATATAAAAGTTTGTTAGGATATTTTGATCTACATTTGAGAATATTTGATTTTTTTTTTCTTCAATTGTTTTTTAGTTACGCCTGTCCGCGCAGTTTTTTAAATGGGAACTAGTGAATTTTACTCTACCATTCGATAGAGAATTTTTTTCTCTTTACAATAATATTTTTGTTTTTTTTAAATTCATTTTAATAACTTTTACAAGAAAAATTAAACAAACTAATAACAAAGTAAATTAAAGTAAGTGTTCAAATTGTCGTCCATTAGTAATTTGACAATGACCCAATCGATTTACAAAATCCCGAACAGAGTTCTGTAAAAAATCTCGGGGAATTTCTTGTATCGTTCTGGTAATTCGGATTTGTAAATCTTCGACGTTATCGGTCTTATCTTCGTAAACTTTGTTTTTTACGTATCCCCAAAGAAAAAAATCTAAAGGACTTAAATCTGGCGAACGGGCTGGCCATTCAATGGTTCCTCGTCTTCCAATCCATCTGTGGGGAAAAACGTTGTCCAGATATTGACGAACATTTACACCATAATGTGGTAGGGCGCCATCTTGCTGGAACCAGATACTGTCATTGGGCAGGTGTTCATTGTTTTCATGTAGATAGAGCGTAGCACAAGCAGGTATTATATCATTTTGCAATAACTGCAAATACAGACCCGAAGTTAAATTGCAATTGATGAAAAAGGGACCGATAATATGAGCGCCAAGAATGCCAACCCAAACATTAACCTTTTGGGGGTACTGCGTATGGTGCTCCAAAAACCAAGAGGGATTTTCCGATGACCAGTATCTGCAGTTATGTTTGTTTACTTCACCGGTAAGGCAAAAAGTAGCTTCGTCAGAGAAAAGAATATTGTTGACAAAATTTTCATTATTATTGCAAATATTTAACATTTCTTCAGAAAATTGTAATCTCCTATCAAAATCATCTTCCGTTAACTCGTGTACAAGGTGTACCTTATAAGGTTTATACTTTTCACTTTTTAAAAATGACACGATCGATGACTGCGAAATATTGAAATTGGCCGCTAATTGATTGGTTGATAAATGAGGATCTTCAGATACAGCCAATAAAATATCCAGTTTGTTATCATCGCTTTTTGCTGTTCTAGGTCTACCACTCCTTGGCAAATCTTTAACGCTACCAGTTTGTTCAAAGCGTCGTAAAGTTTTACCAACAACGGATTTAGAAATTGGATTTCTATTTGGATGCGTATCATTAAATAAATTACAAACGTCTTGTAAACTTCTGCGTCTATCTCCATAACCCAACATCATAAGTATTTCAATTCGTTCATGTTCACTTAAACTCGCCATTGTTAATATTAACAGCAACAAATTGCACAAATGAATTATTTCTGTCAAAGATTTGACATACACAATAACCACTGACAAAATTATGTCGCTCAAGTTTGTTTATCGCATCACTTCTGTCTATCTGCGATGTACCGAACATCTGTGAAACACTTGAACCGGCCTTTTCTTATAAAAAAGTTATTAAAATGAATTTTAAAAAAACAAAAATATTATTATAAAGAGAAAAAAATTCACTATCGAATGATAGAGTAAAATTTACTAGTTCCCATTTAAAAAAAACTGCGCGGACAGGCGTAACTAAAAAACAATTGAAGAAGAAAAAAAATCAAATATTCTCAAATGTAGATCAAAATATCCTAACAAACTTTTATATTGAACATAATTCTCTAAAATGAATATTAACGACAATAAATCGCCATCTCCATATTTTTAACTAACCCTGTATAATAAATCCAATAAATAATAAATAAATAAATCCAATCCTATCCAATAAAAGTATTAATATTTAAAAATCACAAGAAAAGTCATCTACAAATGTTTTTTCTATCAGATACCCCTTCAATTTGGTTTTGAACTTTGTTAAGTGTAGGTTCTTTAAATTGTGCCCCAAATTATTGTGTATATTCAAACATCTATACAATCCACTCTTTTGCATTTTAGACAGATGTGTTCTCGGGGGAAGCAAAGGGCAATGAATCGCCCCCTCTGGTATCATGGTTGTGTTCTATTTCGTATTTCTCAAAGAAGTCTACGTAATTTACTTTTAGAAACACGGTACATTCGAAGATAAATGTATTTATTAATAATAATAGACGGAATAAAACACAATTTACAATGAATCCAGTATATTAACACAACTTATAACAAAGTAGTAATTGATGAATATCCGAAGAAGCTACAGTGATAGCGAAACAAGTCATATACTTTGTAATAAGTTGTGTTAATATACTGGATTTAGTGTAAATTGTGTTTTACTCCGTCTACTATTATTAATTAATATGGATGTCCAGCAAGTTTCGGCCAACTCAATTAATATTATAAATGTATTTGGCAGAGTAAGTATACTTTGCATTCTAAAAATGTCTCTGCATGAGTCCCAAGATTTTAGATTAAAAATCGCTCTGATACACGATTTTTGAATAAGAAATATTCTTTCTACTTCTGTTGATTGCATCCAATAGATCACACCATACTGCACACTCACGTTTCGCGAAATGGTGCGCAAACAGAAACAAGAGCTTCCCAAAGCTGCTGCCAGCTCCTAAACATGTGGCCCCCAGGAAAGTTCAGCATCCATTTTCATCCCCAAAAAATTGGTCACCCGACACTGTATAAGTTCAATTTAAGATTGTTTGAACAAAACCAGGTGTTCAAAACAACCAAATCAATCTAATGCCTCTGCTGACTTTGCACGTGTGACTGGGGAAAAATCATCCGCAAACATAACCACGACGCGTGTACCCCTGGAAGATCATTAATATATTAAACAGGCAACAGTGGTCCCAGAATTAAGCCCTGGAGAACACCAAATTCTGCTTGTCTTCATTCCGACCTAACCTCTTGTCCAGTGCTTTCGTGGACCAAAACACACTGCCCGACAAATACGACCCAATCCATTCCAGTGCTGCACTCCAAAAACCCAATTTCCCGACCTTGGAACTTAGTATCGCATGATGTACGCAATCGAATGCCTTTAAAAGACCCGTGAAAAGATAAGTTTCTTCTTCTTTTTCTTTGTTATTCACTCCTCGCATTATCTCTTCTATTAATTGGAATAGTGCTCTATTTGTAGATCCATTTCGATTTTTAAGTAGGACGTTTTGAAACTGTTCGTTTGCATACAATTGTCTCAAAGATATTGGATATATTGGATATTAGAGCAATCGGTCGATAGTTCTCAAATAGAGATTTTTCGTTTTTTTGTGTGTGTGTGTGTGTGTATAGGCTTTATAATTATTGTAAGCTTCAAACAATCCGGAAACCTACCGGTTGTTAAGATATATATTTATGAGTTAAAGGTCTCCCAATTCTGTTACAGCATACTTTCAGAAGGGAAACAGGTATTTCATCGTCTCCCACTCCTCCTCTTGTGTTCTTGATACCCTGGACTACATGCCAAACCTCTACCTCGTCTGGTAAATATAAAGAACATGTATTTGGCACATATCTCACATTTTCCGTAGGTAATGCATCATTTATTCCTATATTATGACCACTGTTTATAAAATATTCATTCATATTATTTCAATATCCCCAAGTCATCTCTGTCACTTAAGTCTTTTATATTAAACCCTTGTAACGTGACTAGCGCACGAAAATGTCTGAAGTAGCGAAAATTGAGTACCGCGCGGTCATTAATTTTTTAACAAAAGAAGGGTATACACATTATCACATTAAGCAACGTTTAGATGGCGTTTACGGTGATTCATCTCCCTCGTATTCAACTGTAAAAAAAGTGGGCAAAATGTTTCCGTTTGGGACAAGAATCCATGGAAGATGCTCATCAGTCGGGTCAACAAATTGAAGTGATAACGCCTCAACAAATTTCAATTATTGAACATTTAGTGCTAGAAGATCGCCGTTTGAAAGTGAAGGAATTAGCAGTGTTAACAAACATTTCCGAATTCTCCTAGACCATTTGGGTATGAATAAAATTTGTGTTAGATGGGTACCGCAACTTATTTCTGATCTCCAACGTGAACGTCGAATCGAATGTGCGCATTCGTTTTTAAACATGCATGGAGACGACCCAAAACCGATTTTGGAGTCCATTGTCACAGGGGATGAAACAATGGTTCTGTTTTACAATCCTCTATCGAAAAGGAAGTCCATGAAATGGCGGCGACCTGATGAACCTCGATCCAGAAAGGCGGAAGTCGTTCAATCAACGAAAAAAGTGATGGCCACAATATTCTGGGATTGTGAGGGCATTTTGCTAATTGACTTTAAAGAGCGCAATACAAGTGTATGTGTATGCGTGCGATTATTGCACGACAATGCTCCCGTCCATACTGCTGCCATTTCACAAGCTGCCATCCGCGGCTTTCAAGATTTGGAACATCCACCGTATAGTCCGGATATGGCCCCTTGTGTTTGTTTTTAGTTTTCTTATTTAAAAATAGACGTTAGGGGATGTAGCTTTATCGACGACAGTGAGTTGCAAGCAGCTGTTATAGAACATTTTGACGGAGAAACTTCAGATTATTTTTACAAGGGTATCGAATTATTAATTAATCGTTGTAATAAATGTATAGAAGTTAGGGGAGATTACATTGAAAAATAAAAATTCTTATATTGTTCCAAGTTTCTTTTTTGTACATCAGTCCGAGAATTTATGGCGCCTACCTCGTAAAGTTAAAGGATAATACATTTGACTTAGGCTAATAAAATAATACTAAATAGCCTTCTATATTACATTGAATATATATTAACAGCAGCAACAAAATATACATTAAATCAATAAATAAATTGTAATTTTCCATAAAAATATTGAATTTTATGAATCTAACATTAACAAACCGCAGTTTACCCGCAAATATTGCTTAAATCTATAAACGTTCGTAGTTGTGATAGCGACAACGACCTGCAATTTCTTATCGTAATAATAAACAACCAATTTAATTTGTTTGATTTGGCACTTTGCGTTTAACCCAAAAGATTCGAACGCTCTATTTCTTATTTATGCATCTTGTTTCCTAGTTGTATGTATGTAAACACTATTTTCGGCGTCACATATACATATGTAACTTAGCTACGTTAAGGTACTCGTCAGGGAAACACTATCAGTGGCGTGCAATTTGAAATTTCTACATAAACTTGCTTTCTTAGTTCATAAATTGTTCATAATATGCAATTATTTATATTCCGCTACTTTCGTGTCGCCCAATAAAAAATAAAAGTGTAAACCTGTATGGTCAAAGACGTCATTTTATCCATTTTTTATACGTAAGTTTTTAGTAAACACTGGAATCATCTGGCCTTGTTCGTACTTTATAACACAATGACTGAGCATTTTGTTGAAGCAGCTGCGTGTTTATGCCTTATTTTGAAAACAAACAACAACAAATTCAAAACAATAGAAAAAAATAAGATATTCCGTAAAGAATTGAATACAAAAAAAAAATCGAGAAAAGTGGTGCTTTGAATTACCTATCGAGGGAACAGTAATTAGGATCATAAAACATTCTATGGCAATGCTCTTGGGTTACCTGCTGATGAATTTAATTATGTACGAGAAAAACATAAATTGATGATCGAAAAACGTGAGACACAATGAAAAAAACTATATTGGGATTGAGGTTATAGACCTTTCACTCAATGTCATCCTTAAGCTTATTTATTGTTATGTAGTTTAAGAACATTGAAACTCTTTCTAAAATTTAGGTATTATTTATACCATAAACTAGGATTTTAGATCTAGTAAATAGCTAATTACGAACAATTAGAAATGCTAAGTAATATAAAACGAAATAATCCTTTTGAAGGGATGCCTACCTCCTAATCGGCTTTAAGTTTAACCATTTAGTAGGTTTTTATTAATATTCTAAATGTTAGTATCAGGAGGGTTATTTCGATAGTAATATATATTAGTAAATAGTGTATTATAACATTATAATATTGTAATTGGCAAAACTGGAAAATCGTCCAACCATCGAAAGTAGAATATATGTAACGTACAGAAAGAATCACATTCGAATATGTATATGTAACAAAAAAATGCTTTTAGAAAACATAAAAATTGGAACATTATCTTGCAGTTTTATTTTGTTTTATTTAGTTTACTAAACAAGTCTGTATGATGTAAGTTTGTAAAATATACCTAGGCTAAACAAATTTTTAATCGCATTTTTTTGAACATAGAATTTTAAGAATACGATTTATAAATAGAGTACTACTTATAGTATCTAATCCGAATGAAGTGGTAGAACATTTTAATAAGAATTTTTGTCGAGTAACGAATAGCACAATACATGATATGCCATAAAAAACAACATGGAATTGAAAGTCAATAGGCTTTCACGATTGATACCTTCATGGTTTCTGGGTTGAAACCGCGTCGTCGTCTCTGCACCTATGGCTTACGTTTCGTCCACCATCTTAAGGGACATGTTCAGGGGTTCTGCTCCTGTGATAACCTGAAACAGACTATTTCAGGTTATCGCAGCATAGAAGTAGATGTTTGTTCAGCGAACATAATATTATGAGTCTATCGTGTGTCTATATTTGGCACCTTCTGTTCTATGCTGTAATAAATTTTCACAAATGGGAGAAGTTAAATAAAAATACCTACTGCACTCGTAATGCCTACTCACTGCAGATTCCTGAGAATAGACTAGACCATAACAACAAAAAATCCCATGTGTCTTGATTATTTAATAAATTGCCAAATAATTTCAAGATAATGTCATATGAAAAGTACAAAGTCACAACATTGGAATTTCTACTTGAAAACAGTTACTACTCTTGCGATCTGATTAGATTTTCAGTAAAGTAGGTAGATCAGAAGTAGTAGTTTACTTCTGTAACAAAATCATATCTTGTCTACTACTACGTTTGGACAAATTTCTAAGCAATTCAAAAGAACTAAAAAGTAAATTTTAGAAAGAAGTAGGTATTTTTGTCTTATATGCGAAAATTAGGTTTTGGCGATTATCTCACAAGTCATGCCTTCGGACGCATGTAAATTCCGCACACGGTCAAGAAATAGTAATGACTCGGCCAGGTAGTAAGGGCGAAGGAATTAAGAAATAATTTCTGAATACAACATATAATAACAAAACTGTAAATTCCGCACACGGTCCGCACCGACCCTAACAGTGGGGGTGGAACACTGATAATTTTCATATAAATTAAAACTGCTTGGTCAAATAGTTTGTTCACCAGATATGTTAGATACAAATAAAAGTTTTAAAAACAGTAAAAAACAGAAAAAAAGCAGTTTAGTTTTAATAATTGAAGATAGGTACATATAATTTCCAAAAATATGGTACAATATACACCTAAATACTAACATACATTTTATATGAATTTAAATGTAATAAATATTGCTTGGCTTGTATATTTATCCGTATTTCTTTACAATTTTTATTAGCGCTCCCAATTTTCACAGAAGTCCGTCTACAACCCGATAACTATTTGGATGTGCCAAATGGCACGCATTTGCTGTGCGAGTCATGTGAGACAACAACTCAGGGCCCATACGTGTGGAGGAAATACAGCTTTTTCACTATATAAGTATTAACTAAATAATCGCAAAAAAGTGTCAATTGATAATTACCTGGTTTTTCCGCCATTAAATTAAAACAAAATGTGTTACTCACATCTTCTTCACTTTGTATCCAGAAATTATTTCTTATTTACGTTAATGAGGGCGAGGGATAATGAGGTAGGTGATAATCCCTTTGTCGTGTCTATTATTGACCGTGTGCAGAATTTACCTCCGGATTAGCAGAAAAGCGCAACCTAGGATTCGATTTCTAACCGTGTGCGGAATTTACATACGCCGATGCCTTCTAGGCAGAAATATTCTCAATATAACAAGTATTTAAAGCTTGACGTTGAATACTTTTTGTACAAAAATATTTTGAAAATTCGGACCGGAAGTAACACTTTTATTCTTATCGAATAACATTGTTTGCAAGTATCTAGTAAATTATTCATTCTATACTGATTTATCAAGAGTACAGAAGTATTTAGAGTTGTATCTGGAATAATTATTGAATAAAAGAAATTTGCAAATATCTCGCAAATTATGCTATTCTATAAAGGTTTATTGAGAGAATAGAAGTACTTAGAGTAGGATTTTGAATATTTGTTTTATAAAAAAACATTTCATATTTCGGACCTAAAGTAACAAATTTACTCACAGGTTTATATTTATAAGAAGGTAGAAGTATTTAGAACGTAATTTAGAACAACTTTTGTATAATTAACGCGCTCATTCGTATAAAAAAGTCGTTTGGTGTCTACACCTCACTTTTTTATGTTTGTATAATTTATTAACTGATACACATGTGTTGATGTACTTTTATATCTCATATTGTGACGCTTACCGTATTCTGAGTCGGGAGGAATAAAGATTATTATTATTATTATTATTATTATATTTGTAATATATTTACTGCAATTAAATGGTGGCAATTATAGGCCTATATCTATTGCTTTAGCTCTATCAAAGAGATATGAATTATTGTAATAGATAGAAAAAATGTATCTTCATTTCAGCAAATCCATATGGTCCCTTCAAATATTATTATTTTAGAAAATACATTAAATAACTTTAATGACTTAGATCATGATCGGTAATGCTCCAAATACTTGGCTTGAAGCTGATCAGAGATATTGAGGCGTTAAATAGTATAATTATTAATTATATATATATAACTTTCTCTTGGTGTTAGCGACCTTAAATAACTTAAAAATGCACAGTTTTAAACGTTTCGACAATTCTTTATTGTCTTCGTCAGTAAAACTGTAAAGATAAGTACAAATTTTATTTAAATACAGAAACGTATCACATCTATGTCTTTGAAACTTACTTTTAAAATTATTGTTTCATGCTATTGAGCAGTCATAACACCCTACAAGGTATTTTCAATACAACAAAGTATACTTTTCATTAATTTTGTTAATGCTCCATCATTCATAAATAAAATCAAACTACTCTTTTTTGAAAAACTGTCAATAATCAAATTTAGAAATAAATGTCATTTTGAACATTTGTCTAAACGCACACTATAAATATATTACATATATTAATATGTTTACGTTATAAAATATGAACATAGATTTTTGATAAACCATCAATTTCATTCCTATCATTAACTGTATTGTTGTTTCGTTTTCTCTCAATCATCTCAAAAAAATTTCTTACTTTGGCATTGTTTTCGGTTTTAAGAATTTCAACATTTTCAAAATTGAAATTGTGTTTCATCTTATCTTTATGTTTCTTGAGTGATGTAGAATTTTTAGCATACTTATGTCCTTTTATTCTTTCCTCTAGGTATTGTTGATTTTGACCAATATATATTTTATTACAATCATTACATGGAATGCTATATACAACATGTGATCGTTTTAATTTTGGAACAGGGTCTTTTAAACGTATGTATTGATGATTTAAACTATTATTATTACGCTATGCCAATTTTAAATTATATGGTTTAATGATATTATTTAATTTATCGGATAGACCAGCAATATACGGAACAGGGATATATGTAATATCCTTTTGTATTTGTTTATTTTTATTTTCCCATTGTACTTTATTATATATTTTGTGTAATCTTTGTTTGATAATTCGTTTAATAAATGATCTTGGATAATTATTTTGTTCTAATGGCATAAACTTTTGTTAATATTTCTGGTCTATATTGTGGGCTTGTTAAGCATATGGCACGATCAACTAAAGCTGTTACAACATTTCTCTTGTAACAGAGTGGCACACTAGCTTTATAATTTATATATCGTCTAGATGATGTAGGTTTACTGTACCACTTAGTTTTATTTTGTTATTGTTTTTGATTACAGTTAGATCGAGAAAATTTATAGTATTATCTTTTTCTACTTCAATAGTAAATTTTAATTTTGAATTACAAGAATTAAAAACATTTAATATATAATCTATTTTATTCTCTGGTATCAATGTAAGGCAATTCCTCAACATGTTCAAGTACTAATTGAGCAACAACACTAGAAATTGGTGCACCCATCGCTACTCCGTCTATTTGTGTATACCAATTGTTATTATATTGAAAATATGTTGTAGACAATGTTAATTCTATAGCTTCTATAAAGTCTTCTATGGACAAATTAGTATAATTTTTAATTATTGTAATATTTTATATGTCTATGCCACTTCCAACTGAGTTTACAGTTACAAAAGCGCACTCAAAACAGAAGATTAATTTATCGTTCCGTCATAGAATGTAAATGCCAAACTATCAAATCAAACTAATAACTAATTGCTTCTTTATAGAAAATTATGTTATCAGTTTTTTCTAGTTCAAGTGTACACCTATTGCGTCCAACATAAAATAAAAGTAACGCAAAGAAAAGATCAAGAAATGGATTTCAAGACATACACTAATTTTAAAATCTTGGATACGCTTTTCATTCTCATCCGCCCGAGCAGTTTTTCTTGTTTTCGTGGTCCGTCTAAAGCGGTCTAAAGTATCTATGGAAATGCAGCATTTTATTGGAATACAAAACTAATAACATTGACTAGAATTGTATCGGACATGCCAATCTAGTGACCTAAACAGTTTTAAAATCACAGTGTGATGAGGGTTCCTAAATTCTTAAAGTTAACCGTTTAATTAAGATTAAGCTACACAGTGCAATGCTAGACAAACAAGAAGAATGATTTTAAAAACGTTTGCAGTTGTGAAAAACAAACTCAACAAACTTCTTGATGTAAATACATTATACAAATATTAATATTACTTAATTTAAAAAAAACACATGACGCTGCATTTTACATATTTGATTGATTTCACTAATTTACATAAATTAAAATATGTAAATGAGGATCTATCACAGAATTGTGAAGTAGATTTAATTATTTATTGAATTACTCATTTATATAAAGTAAATAACCAATATAAAATGAATAATTAATTAAAGTGAATGATTGTTTTATAATAGATGTTAATATGCGATATGAATGCACGTATATTCCACATAAATTTTGAATAAATGTAATAAATTATTAAGTATACCTACGCCAAATCACTCGCTACTATGCATATCTTCATAATGCAAACATTGAATACTCAGTAATTTTACTGGCTTATAGCAACTCCTTGCACAAGTTGATTTTGTGGTGAATGCAAATACCATAAAAATTGGGATTACAAGCAGGAGTTTAGATATATATCTGTGCCGGATTTGAGATTTATTAGAAAATAGGGGTTCTGATCGACGTTGAATTGGAATAAGCTGTCGTTTTAATTATTCTGTGTTATACGTAACATAATGTTATTTGTATCTATCCTTTTACTTTCTTATACGTAGTATGAGGAAGTATTGTGATGATGAAAATTTTCGACCTCGAGATTTTTGCAGATGTCCACGTTTTGAAGTCCCCTGATACCGAAAAAGTGGTTTTAAAAAAATGTCTGTGTGTGACCACGATAGCGGTCAAACCGCTGTAGATAGCAATTCCAAATTTTGTATTTACGTGTATAATCTCCCTCTTGAGATCTGATTGGATTTTCAGTAAAATCGGTAGATCGGAAGTAGTAGTTTACTTCAGTGAAAAAATAGAATTTTGCCACTATTTCGTCAACTACTAAGTTTAAACAAATTTATAAAGAATTCATATGTACTTAAAATTAAAATTGAGAACAATTTTATTTAAAAAGTTTTTCGAAATTCCTACCGGAAGTAGGTCTTTTACTCCTATCGAAAATCAGTTTTTTGCGAATTTTTCGCAAATCATGCTTTTTAGACCGGTACGTTACGAGTATAAAAGTATTTAAAATATAATTTTCAATACCTTTTGTATAAAAAAAATTTCAAAATTCAGACCGGAAGTACCACTTTTACTCTTATCGAATAGCGATTTTTTGCAAATATGTCGTAAGTTATGCATTCTATATATATTTATCGAGAGTATAAAAGTATTTAATTCTAGATTTGCAATATTTTTTGTATATATGAAATTTTAAAATTCGGACCGGAAGTAACACTTTTACTCTTAGGGAGTAGCACTTTTTTTCGAATATCTTCCAAAGTATGCATTCTATAGCGCTTTATTGAGAGAATGAAAGTACTTAGAATAGGGTTTTGAATAAGTTTTGTATAAAAAAGTTCTTAAAATTGTATAGTTTGAAACGCTCATACGTATAAGACAGTCGTGTGGTGGCCACACCTCATTTTTTACTTTCTTATACGTAGTATAAGGAAATATTGTGATGATGAAAATTTTCGACTTCGAGATTTTTGCAGATGTCCACGTTTTGAGTTCCCCTGATACCGAAAAGTGGTTTTTAAAAAATGTCTGTGTGTCTGTCTGTCTCTCTGTGTGTGTGACCACGATAGCGGTCAAACCGCTACAGATATCAATTCCAAATTTTGTATTTACGAATATAATCTCCCTCTTGAGAACTGATTAGATGTTGAGCAAAATCGGCAGACCGGAAGTAGTAGTTTACTTCAGTGAAAAAGTCGAAATTTGCAAATATTTCGTCAATTACTAAGTTTAAACAAATTTATAAAGAATTCAAATATACTCAAAATTAAATTTGAGAAAAATCATGTTAATAAAGTTTTTCGAAATTCCTACCGGAAGTAGGTCTTTTGCTCTTATCGAAAATCAGTTTTTTGCGAATATCTCGCAAGTCATGCTTTCTAGGCGGGTACATTATGAGTATAAAAGTATTTAGAACGTACTTTTAAATATCTTTTGTATAAAAAAAATTCAAAATTCGGACCGGAAGTAACACTTTTACTCTTACCGAATAACGATTTTTTGGAAATATGTCGTAAATTATGCGTTCTATATATATTTATGAAGAGTACAAAAGTATTTAGAGTTGGATATGGAATATTTTTTGTATAAATGAAATTTCAAAATTCGGACCGGAAGTAACACTTTCATACGTATAAGAAAGTCGTGTGGTGGCCACACCTCATTTCTTATTTTTTGTAGAAGTCCACTGATACCAAAAACACGTTTTTTTATAAATCTCCCCCTCGCCCCCCCCTCTCACTGTCTATCTCTATGTCTGTGTTTGTAACCACGAGAGAGGCAAAACAGCTAAAGCTATTAATACCAAATTTTTCATTTACGATTGTAATCTCCTTTTCAGTGAAATCGGTTGACAGGAAATAGTAGTTAATTTAGTAAAAAAATCAAGAACGTAATTTGAAGCACCTTTTGTAAAATAAATTCGGAACGCACATACATATTAGAAAGTCGTGTGATGTCCACACGTCATATATAGTATAAAAAAGTATTATTAAAACATTTCCTCTACAAGATTTTTTGGACATATCCACGTTTTGAAGTTCCCTGATACCGTACTATTTTACTTCATTGAAGAAATCAAATTTTACCAATATTTCGGTTAACTACTAAATTTAAACACGTTTTTAAGGACACAAAGGTACTCAAAAGCAAATTTGAGAAAAAATAAGGGATAAGTTAAGAGCATGAAAGTATTTCAAGATTGATTTAAAATAATTTTTGTATAAAAAAATTCAAAATTTGGACTTGAAGTAACACTTCTATTCATATCGAATAGCATTTTGTTAGAAAATATCTCGTACATTACGCATTCTTTAGAGATTTATTGACACTATATATAAAAGAAATATCAAAATGAGGACCGGAAGTAAAACTTTTGCTCTTATCGAATAGCAGTTTTTTGCAATTATCACATACATTATGTATTCTATACAGATTCGCCAATAGTATAATAGTATATTAAAATCAAGTTTCATAAGGCATGATTTTTGCGCACGCGTTCAAGTTTCTAAAGAACAAGTGCGCAGAATGTCTTATGAAACGTGTATTTTATACTATTTTTTTCTTTTTCGGTTATTAAAAGTTCAAAAAAGCTTAAAATGAGAGAAACGTTTTATTCGAACATTTTCGAAATTTTGTTTTTTGAAGTTGGTTACTCTGATTTTTAAGTAGAACATATTAAATATTTGAACATCGGCGGTGTTATATGTAATTATGTTTAAAATTTACACTGATTTATGCAATAAATTATTTCAAATTATCAACAAGAAGAACGAAATAAATAATTGTACGCCCCCCCAGAGATCCGCAAAATAGCAGAAGACAATTTACAAAATCTTTTGCCAACAAAGTCTCGAAATTTTTATCAAAAACAGTACTTTTAAGTTGGTCTAAAGAAAATAATATAGCGAATATTACCGTACGTGTCAGTCAATGCGAAGCAACAAGAATTCAGGCAAAACGTAGTGTGTTCCCAAAATCTGCCTGGAATATCCATTAATCCACACGAATCTTCTAGTGTTATCGTAAACTTTTATAACAATTGTAGGTACTATTCAACATGGGAAGTAACACTTCTCATATGTTTCATTTATAAAGATAATAAGACAATTTAAAACTTAATTTGGAACAGTTTTAGTAGAAAAAATTTGGAACGCATATACGTATAAGAAAGTCGATTGGTGCCCGCACCTCATCTTGTTACTTTACTTTACGTAGAACAAGGAAGTATCGTGATGAAAATGTTTGATAATCGGATTTTTCCAAATGTCGATATTTTCAATACCCTCACAATGAAAAAGTAGTTTTACAACATAGCTGTAGTATGTCTATGCTGTCCTTTAATACAGAAAAAGTGGTTTTTGAAATCTCCCTCTCTAACTCTCTTTCTCTCACTCACGACCAAACTGCTAAAGACATCAATATCAAAGTTTGTACCCTCTTAGGACCTGATTTGACTTTCTGACAAATAAGTAGAACGGAAATAGAAGTTAACTAAAATAAAAATGATTTTTTTCAGTTTCACGCCAATTACAAAGTTCTAAAGAGTACAAAGGTAATCAGAAATGAATTTGAAGATAATTGTATAAAAAAAGTTCCCTAAATTCCTAACAGAAGTACGTCTTTTATTATTAATGAAAAACTGTTCTTAAAAAATATCTCGCAAGTTATGCTTTCTAGACATTTATATTGAGAGTTTAAAGGTATTTAATAATGTTTGTAAAAAAAATTGAAAATTCGGACCAAAGTAGCGCTTTTAGTGTTATCTGATAGCACTTTATTTGCAAACACCTGATAAATTATACATTCTACACATATTTATGACAAAAGCAAAAGTATTTAGAACTGGATTTGGAAAAATGTTGTTGCAAAAGAAATGTCAAAATTCGAAACGACAGAAATACTTTTACCGAATAACAGTGTTCAGCAATTATCCGGCAATTTATGCATTCTATACATATTTATTAGTATAAGGTACTTAATGTACGTAAACAAGTTTGTATACCATAAGTAGCACTTATTACACTCTTACACACTCTTATTAAAAAGCAGTTTTTTAGCAAATATCTAGAAAATTAATGCGCGGTAATAGTAATAGCAAATCAGATGGCAATTGCTTGACGTCTGTCGGAAGATTACATAGTTTGTGCTACCTAGCCTTTAATATTCGGCATGAAATGTACTGTGCATCCAATCGCTGAATTCATTGTTATCAACACTATTGTGAATCGGTTTTTATGTGTATGTATTATACGTGATCGAAAGCCGATCACTACCTGTTCAAAAGCTCGTAATAACCTATTGGTATTAAACTGATGTTGTCAGCTGTCGAACATACACACTATTTACTCTATTTCTAATCAATACCTCATCTTAAATGTATTTCTGGAAAAAATTAGAATATGTTACAGTATGTATTTGTAGATATAGGTTTGGTGTCACAAGCTTCTTCACAATATTAAAGGTTGCACCAAATATTAATAAAAAGTTACTCCAGATTGACAAGGTAGCGGTAGCAAGTCAAATTCTTGCGGTCTGCATCACATTTATCTCTTCATAACATGAAATTGCACAATACCAGTAAAAAGAAGAAGATAAACATGCTCATAAACTTCAAAGAACACAATAGCCTCAAAGGAACGTTTCGCGAAAGACCGGCTATAAATAGCACATAAGTATTAAAAGTGTTAAAATTACCAAAATACATCATAATAGATTGGTTACTTAATTCTTGAATTATGTAATTGTGGGAAATATAATGCGTATTTAAAAACGATCATTTAATCGTGAATAAGTAAGTTGTTTATAGAAGTTTTCTGTTTTTTATGCACATTTCACATAATCTTAAAAAAAATAAAACTACAATATACAATTTATCAAGTCAGACATATCAAAATTTTCCTATAATTAGGGCAACACATACACATTAATTATACGTATTAATAATTTTTGGCTGGGAAAATCCGGAATAATAATCTTTTTGTATGTAACCAAGTAATTGCCTCGAATACCGGAGTAAAGATTAAATCTGTTTAAGCATTAAAAATATTGTTGTTTGTGGTATTTTGACGTTAAGAATTTCTGGGGATTCCGATTACTTAATGTAATACATTTATCTTTTCCAGCAAGAATTTTCATATTGTTTGTTGTACCAAATGTGTCTATTATATCTAAGAAGTGACTTACGAACATAGATTCTGATATTTTATGAATAAAAACGTTTTTTTTCATATCTTACGCAGAAAGATCGCTCTTGTTTGTTTCATGTACAAATTATCTCACTCTTTGCATTATAAGTTGTATTGTAAGTTTTTGAAGTTCTTGATATGACTACTGGCTACAGTCAAGTGTTAATCGTTTTCAGATCACGCAATCGCTCCTAAGATGGAGTATACTGATACTGCGGGATACGATGGTCTTAGGTGCCCTCCGAAACACGGTGACAGCTTAAGTAATTTGTATAAATAAAAATTTTGATATGATGTCGTCGAGAATTGTTTCGGTGTTTTTATGCCAGGGATACAACAAGTTCAATATTTCAATGTACTAGTAATAACAGAACTCAAATTTTGAATTCTTTACACTTTATTACCATTCTTTTGTCAATTATGTATGTTTCTTTATTATTAAGATAAATATTTTTTTTTATTCTCACAAGTTACTGTGACGTCATATGTCGTTATACTTATTTAAGTTGATTGAAACACGAGAATATGTGAAAACTGTAATTTATTCTAAATTTTACACAAAATGATTTGTACCATAAAAGTAAGTATAAATAACATTTAATATTGTTGAATTTGGAATATTGATATATACATTATTCTAATATAGCCAATTAATACCGTGAAGTTTAATTGATGTAATTTAATAGTGGATTGAAGAAGACGTTACTACGATTGGCTATATATTTATTGAACATCGTAGACAAATATTTAAATTATATTTAATTTCTTTAAATATTTAATAGTAATTATTATTTGTGTTCCAACAGCACACTACATATAATGTGTTTTCATTATTCTAAATTCTGGCTTGAGCATTATGCAGTTGACTAAATGCAGCACATATGCATTTATATATATAGGTATATGAAACACATACACGTATACATATATTTGCGAAAGAATCTTGACGTACAGGCAACATTGATTAAAAATTGTAAGTTAATACCAAAACTGATAATTAAGACAACAAGTCAATTAAGTAGACTTCATTGCAAAGTAAACAATAACGACCTATGTGTTTAATGACAAACGAGTGACAAAACATAAAAATACAAACGCAAAATGTGTAATTAAATGTAAACATTTAAGCATAGAAACACATGTGTCTGCGGTTACCAAACGCCAATAGGTTTTACATTTTTATGTTTGATTTATACGATTCTGCATTATTATTTTTTTGCCTTGTCACTAATGCATCATTTGACACTAAAGTCAGTATTATTTGTACGGTGCAATTGCATGTTGTCCATGATAAACCAGGTTCTTCTAGCGGATCTATTTGAATACCATGATGCTGCTCTACTAATAAATGATTATATTTTTACTTTTAATTACAAAATTCGCGTCGGTATTATCTGTATGGTAGAATTAGATGTCGTCCACGATAAATCGGGATCTTTTGATGAAACTATACAGATAACAGCGGTTATTTTATGCCTAAACGCCAAGCTGCGTTTGCATCTTTATCTGCGTTGTCACTCATTTGTCATTAAAGACATAGGTCGGCATTGTTTTGTAATGATGTTGGATTTCGTTTTTAATAAATCAAAAATCTTCCAATGAATCTACTTCATTGACTTACTTTCCTAATTGACATTTTAGTTATTAATTCACTATTTTTAATCAATATAGCCTCGTATACGTCATGATAACATATTAGTTCAATTATTTTTATACTACATTTATGTTATGTATATAACTTGTCTTTCATCATTAATTATTATTTCATTCCAACTTTTCAAAAGTTGTACAATTTTTAAAGGAAAATCGCCATATCTCAGAAACAATTTTAAACTAAATTGATGTCAGTTCAAACATCTCTTAAGGGGCCCACACACTGCGTTTTTGTTCGACAGATTTGTTCGACGAACAAGTCTGTTCGAACAAAAACGTCGCAAAGCCGAAGTGTGTGGGTCGAAAACCGTCGTTGATGTTGACGTACAAATCTGCCGAAAATAATCTGGTTCGGCCTGTTTATGTCCGTCGAACATATTCGTCGAACAAATCTGAAGTGTGTGGGGTAAACAGTTTTAAAAGACGACGATTTTTTTGCAGTGGTGTAGTTCTATGTAGTATTATATATTCATATTTATTTAAGTCGTGTTATTATAACTCTAAAATCTTTACCATTTCAAGTTTAGTAAATCTACGTAATTTCAAGATCTGTACACGAACTTATTGTATTCAAATAATGTAATTTAAAACATACAAATATTTTCCAAGATTTAAATTACTGCACCTATAACACAATTCTCCGAAGGTAATTATTCCCCACATTAGAGATTTTGTAAACATCTATTAACAACTTTCGGAAAATCCACACTGTTTATCACCCTGATCTTATAATCCTTTGTAATGGTATTGCAATTCCTTCATTCGCCCATTTTGCCCGTTTCTTTTTTTTTCTCTTTTGATTTTATGGCAAATGCCGCCGCCACTGCACACACATATATTGTCTTCACATTATTAAACTGCCGAACAAAACTGCTGAACAAAACTGTAGTCTGTGGGCAACTGACGTTCGTCGTTTTTGTTCGAACAGACTTCTTCGTCGAACAAAACTGTCGAACAAAAACGCAGGGTGTGGGCCCCTTTAAAGGCCTGTCATAATATGTTCGAAAACGCATATTATTCCATTAAAAAATATATGAGTTGTGTTGGTTGATAGTTGTCGAACTTTCTGTGTAAATATTAATATTTTTAAATAGTAGCTCTTGATTATCTACAATTTTTGTACGAAAAATATTTCGTTACCTATATTACTAGATAACCATAATAAACATTACCGCTTGGCTGGGACACCTGGTATATAGGATGTACACATCCGAATTAATTCCGCCGACTTTGGGAGCTTTTTAGATATTTTGCAATATCGCCCACAGACATGGCGTTAGATAGATTACCATCTCATACTCAACAATTCAATTCCATTATAACATGTTAAAATTAGCAAACATAAGATCGTTAGTATATACTGTACGACAAAAAAAAAACGAATCACCATGCAAACGTGATTATTTTTTAATTAAATTTTGTACAGAGGTTATGGTGTTGAAAGTAATAAATGATATAAAGAACAGATAAAAAAACAATAACATTTTTGACGTTTTTGCTGATCTTCAACGAAAAAATTCGATTTTGTTCTGCTTATTATTAATCGGTTTAATTGTGTTTTCTCATTTGTGACAGTCTATACCTGTCATTTAGTGTATTGAAATGCCATGAAGTGCGATTTCTGCAATGAAACTTCGTTTGTTACTCTCAACACGCTAAATATCTGTACAAAATTTGGCTAAGAAATAAAACCGTTTAGAGGGTGATTCGTTTTTTTTATCATGCAGTATATTTATATAGAAATTGGTTCCCGGTGCAACTAAATTCGTGCAATTAACAGATTAAGAAAATATTGCAGTATCCGATGTATTAAAAAGTATCAGTAAAAGTCAAGGAATGGAGTACAGCCGAGTTTTTGAAAAGGCCGTGGAAGAGACATAAAAATTATTTTCCGATCATGTTAGAAATAGGGTTCCGTAAATTGACAATCAAATTTAGAAATCAAAAAAAAAGGCCGGAGACATATTTGCATGTCGTGGCCTGTCGTGACGCGCTGAAAGCATATCGGGTCCATAAATTTATTATGGCTAAAGACACACTACCGTGGCGTGTCGTGACACGTTGAAAGCATTCGGTGTATGGACTAGATAAGTTTTCAGCGCGTCACGACACGCCACAACACGCTGGTATGTCTCCGGCCTAATACGTGTTTCTACAGAAGCGCCAAACAGAGGAAGACTTCGAATCACCAAAAAATATTCATGTCATACCAAGAGTGCAAATGCTGAGAAACTGTTTTTTCTTAATTTTCCAACAAGAAAAATTTAGTAATATTTTTGTTATGAAAGGCGGTTACAAATTGGAAGTACTGTATTACAGATTTGATCAAGATAAAGTCGAAGTGAAATACTATCAAAATTGCTTAATAAAATTATGATTCGGGCGCGCATCTGGTGGTGCAGATTTGTTCTGTATTATCCAAGATAAGGTAGGTACCACAAAATACTGTAAAATAATAGGTGGCTATCTTGTTGAACTACTAACATTTTCTTTCCAAACGAATGGTGATTATAGTAAGATGCATTATTCCATTCTTATGCGTATACCAGAACATGTATTTAATACAAGCAAATTGCAAGAATTACTGGCATGCAGATGTCCCAGACATTAGTTCAATTCAAAATATATAACCAATTTTACAAACTTGATATGAAATTTGGATAAGTGCCAATAATCCTTCATTCCTGAAGAGTAAAAATAGTTCGTCCTTAAACATTTTCTAGTTTTACTCAGGGTTGTGCCTTTACGTGTAAAGAATTATTGTTTACGTTTACGTGTAAAGAACGCGGAAAGTACGTAAACAATGTCAACAATGTAAAGTATGTAAACAACGTTGTGATATTTGAGGTTATGTGTATATGGATCAAACAAAACTCAAACGCACGCACAGTATTCATTAAGCTAACAGGTGGTTTTTAAGTATTTAAAGATATTTAGAGATATGCCGCGAGTTGTCAGCGCTCACTTCAATAAACTTAATTTTAAATTATTAAAAAATAATGGGAAATATAGTGCTCAGTGCTTATGGTGCAATAAAATATTGGCAAATTCGGCCGAATCGCGTTTAAAATCCCACAGGTTTGTATCTTATTAATGTTTTAATTAATATAACATTATATCTATTTTGATACGATTAGGAATGTTTGTTCTGTGGCCAAAGGAAAAGTAGAAACCCCCGGCAGCAAACGATTTATACTGTCATCATCCTCATCATCAAGTAATTCCAGTATTAATCAGCACCAGGTAAAAGCAAATATATGCAATCCAAACTTACGATTTATGTTCTTTTTGTATTGTGCATTGTGCAGGAAGAAAATATAATTAGTCCCACTATAATCGCTGAATATGAAGCAGGTGAAGATAGAATTTTAAAAGAAGTTACTCCTACTAGTCTTGCTCCTGCTAGTAGTGCAAGTTCTGGTGAAAGTTCTTCCGCACTGAGGTCGATAAGTCTTAAACTCGATGCCAATTCTCCTCATACATCCTTTAATACAATATTATCTCAAAAATCAGAAGCACAAAAGAACAAACAAAAAACCAGGAATCACGTTATAACAAAGTACGTTGATAAATTAGACGACAGCGATCAACGTGCCATTAATGATGCTTTGGCGTTATTTATGTATGGATGTAATATTCCATTACATGTTGTGGAGTCGAAATATTTTAAAAAATTTTTGGGGGTGATACGTCCGGCATATAAAGACAAGATTCCATCTAGAAAAGTTTTGTCTACTTCACTGCTCGACACATGTTACAACAAGTGTATACTAAAATTAAGATGAAAGGAGAATCAGTTCTAATAATAGATGGATGGAAGAACAGTGCATCAAATGTTAAAACTGTTGTCACAATGCTCCACTGTACTGACGGAAGTCAAGCATTTTTAAACGCATGGGATTTGAGTCTTGAATCGGAAAATGGAGAAAAATTGGCAGAAATCGTTAAAGAATCTATGAGAATGAGTAAAGAAATTTATAAAACTTCCATTTATGCTGTTGTTTCAGACAATGCAAGCCCCATGATCAAAATGGGTGAACTCCTAGGTCACGTAATATGGCACTCCACCTGCAGTAGCCACACTGCTAATTTGCTATGTAAAGACGTCTTAGATAAAAATCTCATAGAGCAAGTTACTAGCATTTTGAAAGAATTTAAACACACAGACCATGAAAAGTTGTTGATACAAAAAGGAGGTAAAAAAGTTAAATTGCCCTGTGAAGTTAGATGGTGCTCTTATCGCGATTCCTTTCTATCTTTAACTGAAAATTTAAAGTATATGAAGGTTATAGCTGCTGATGAAAACACTAAAAAAATCAAAGAAAATGTTGTTTCTCTTCTTTTTAATAACAATTTCGTTGAACAAGTAAAAGAAAATATAAAACTTATGGATCCCATATGTAAAATAATAAATTTATGTCAAAGCAGCAAATTTTCAATTGCTGATGCCGCAAATCTATGGTTGCATCTAGAACTGCCAGAATATTTTGATAACAAATTCAAAGGGGCAATTCAAAAAGGAAAAAATATGGGGTTAAACATTTACGCATTGGTGGCATATTACTTGCACCCAGATTATGACAACAACGATCTTCCCAGAGAAGCAAAACAACAAATCAACAGATTCTTTTTAAAACATCTGAGTAGCAATGGTTTAGAAGAATTGGATTTGTTTCAAAACAATTTAGGAATTTTTGAAATATGTCGTACAAAGAAAATTGCTTATCCAATACTGTTTTGGAATCTAACCGAAATGGAATGTCCCAATTTAGCTAGTTTGGCCATAAAATTATTAAAAATTCCGGCAGCATCGGCGCCGATTGAACGCGTGTTTTCCAGTTGGGGACATGTTCACTCTTTTTCAAGAAACCGCTTGACATTTGAGCGTTCAAAAAAGTTAGCACATATTTATTACACTCTCAGAATAAGCGACAAGGAATATTTAAATAACGAAGAAAGTGATAAGGAATAGTTGTTTTCACTTATTGTCATTTGTTTTTCATTTTGTTTCTTTAAGAAAATTCTATATTGTTTTATTTTGTTTGTTGCAGTATACATGTAAAAGATGAATTTTTTTCACTTATTAAAAATTATTCACTCTTTCTTAATTCACAACTGTCTTCTTTAACCAAACATTTAAAAATTTGAGTTTATCGGCCAAACCTAAAGAAAGTGTAAAGAATACGTAAAGATTATGTAAAGAATCTTCAAGTAAATAACGCGTTTGTTTACGTGTCAACAACTGTGTAAACTACGTGGCGTATATTACATGCCCAACCCTGAGTTTTACTATATAATTGTTAAGATGCATTTTACCTGTAATATTGTTGTTTGGTAACAAACATATAGTTGCTTTATAACGAAATCCTTGATGTTAAAACTATAGACGTAAAATTAAAATGAATTGCGAAAAAATAAATTATTTGTTTCTTATTTACCCAATCAATATAATACATGAATTAAGCTAACATACAGTAGAAATACTAATGGAACTTGTAAGAAAATGTCTTCTATTGTCATACTATAAATGTATACAGTTTCAAGATAAGATGATAATTAAAAATGTAATCGAGAATCGACTTGATAATTTGAAGCAGATAATAACAAATTGAGCAAACGCAACGATACTAAAAGCACACGACATTTTCAAGGTTACATTAATAGTGTGGAGTGACAAACCCCCATGAATCATTAAATGTAATTTAGCCCTACGTAAAGGTGTTTAAACAT
Source organism: Amphimallon solstitiale (assembly GCA_963170755.1). Lineage (NCBI taxonomy): Eukaryota > Metazoa > Arthropoda > Insecta > Coleoptera > Scarabaeidae > Amphimallon > Amphimallon solstitiale. The sequence goes on along the minus strand of OY720680.1, from coordinate 76,059,690 downwards.
GTAGGTACTAATTTTCATTTAGACTTTTATTGTTCCTTATGAAATCTGTTAAAACATCAAGCTTCGTTAAGCATCCATATCAGTTTAGATGCATCACTATATGTATGCTGACTGTTAATACATCAAAAACTTATTACTTCACTGTTTATCATCATTATCTGTATTTAAATAATTCGCTATAGTTTTAAAGTAACAGCGAGTTGACCAACTGCAACAAGCGGCCCTGAAGATATCATTTGTAACAGTGAATGAAACGTTAATGTAACCTGACTCGATATGAAAACCACAGCACACTGCCATTGGCGCTATGGTAGTTAATGCAGGAAAATTCGAATGCATTGTATATACTACTTTTTTAAATCACTTCACTTCGAAAATTAAATTACAATATTCATCTAAGACAACGTCTACAAACAAAATTCGAAATAATGTAATGTTCTTTTATACTTAAGTTTTCCAATTTAAATCACTCATTAGACGTAACATTAGAACGAACCATCGAAAACCGATGTGATAACACTACTGTGGGCAAAATTTGTAGAAATAAAAAAGTAGATATTACAATACGCAGCCAATAATTTATTTTCATCCAAGTCTGGAATGAAATCAGAATTAAGATATTTACAAAATGAAGGTTGAAAGCAAGGGAATAATTTGAAGAAAGTTTATACAAAAAGGCACATAGAAATAATTATTATTAGATAGATATTCAGTCGAAACTGAATCGGAACCTATGGCTTTAAACTTCACAAAACACATAAAATTTAAGGCACATCGTCACATGTGATGAGACGTGAGTACATCATTACACTCCCGAATTGAAAATGGCTAGTAAAGAGTGCCCAAGGCATGATGAAGGCAGTCCAGTGAAGGCCAAAACTCGTCTCTTAGCTGGAAAAGTTCTTGCAACGACTTTTTTTTGAATCAAAAGGAGTTTTACTCATTGATTGTCTTCACAATCGACCAACAGGGAATGCGGCTTACTACTGCCAGTTCTTACAGTCGCTAAAAGCTGCCTATCGAAGCAAAAGACGAGGTACACCTATCAGAAATGTCATCCTTCTGCATGACAACGCCAGGCCTCACACCGCGTTCTTGACAAGGAATAAATGGGAAGAAATGGTCTGGGAAATCCTCGAACACCCTCCTTATAGTCCACCCACGATCTTTTTATTAGAGTGCAATATTGAATCTACTAAATTGTTGGCAAAAGTGTGTAGAGCTTGCAGGAGGATATGTAGAGAAGAACTTAAGTTTTCACTTGTGTATATTATTCATTAATAAATGTCTAAACAAAAATTACCCTTTATATTTGATTCACCCTCGTATTTCTACCTTCTTATATACAGTATAACCAAGTATTGTGATGAACATCGTCGAATGAATTCAAAATTCGGACTGGAAATAACAATTTTACTTTTATCGGACAGGAATTTCTTTTTGCCCATATTTTGTAATTTCTACATTCTATACAGATTTATTACGAACTAAAGTATTTAGATCTGGAATTGATTCAAAGAATTTCAACATTTAGACTGGAATTAACAGTTACTCCTACTGACATGTAGCTTTTCGTTAAATCTCCCGTACATTATATATTCGCCATAGATTTTTTAGGTTAAAAGTGTTCGAAACTTAATTTCGTACATCTTTCGTATAAAAATTCGGGCCGCATAGTCGTGTGCTGTTCACACCTCACGTTATTTGTGGTGCGTGTAATCTAGAGTAAAATAAAGAGCTCCTTTTCGTAAGGCAGGTTGGTTGTTTTACAATTTTCTTGTGTTTTTAATATTAAAACACTAAAGTTATTACAAAAAAATATAATAGACAAATTGATAATATGCTTTCAATTTAATTTACGTTTCTCTTGTTCAACAATTCTTTAATATTGTAACTTCGATATTTTCAAACTATTCCTAATTCATGAATTTTCAGACTTATCACTTCACGAACTTCAAAATGTAGTTTTTTGTAAATAGAAAATTTCCAGTTTAAATGACATCGATTTGAATGTTCCTTTGATGTTGAAACAAAAGATTAATTGAAGGAATAACTTTATTATTATATATATTTTCGAAAATAATTCACCATATTCCGGGAATTTGCTAATAAAAATTCATGCTAATTTAAACATTGCTACGAACTGCGGTTTACGCAGAAAAATTACAGAATTGATCTTAAATGAATTTTTCAAATTACTTTCAATTTCTATAAAATGGTTCAATATGAATATCTAGAATATCTTTATTTCTACGTGATGTTCGCCTGCATTAAGCAGAGATAAACACGGCTATAATATAACATTACAACCAGAATATACAAATAATGTTTTTCTTCTATGGGTATAAAACTGATGTAAACATGCTTACATATGAATTCAAAAAATATATATATATTGCTAAAATAAGTAACAAGTAAAACTTACCTTGGTGTTTATTTAAATATTCATTAATTCCTTCTATTGCTCGTACTAGTAATGCCATTGTAATTATACTGGAACAAACAAAAGCAATAATTAGATATATAATACGCATCCACAAAAATATTACATATAGTAATTACACGCAAAATTATCCTCGAATAAAAAAGAAATTACTACAAAAACTAAGTAAAAATTCAGAGTAAAAAACCCTTACCAAATTCAAACAACTATATTAAATTTTATGCGGGAAAGTAGGTATCAGTTTAATTTGAATAGCACTGCTTGTAGAACTTAAAACGAAAGGATGCGTTGGACTTTTGTGAATGGCTTTTCACATGCTGAGTACTAAATAGTAACTGAAGTCTAATACACGCTACACCTAATAATATATACAAGCTATACGCGATCAAACATTTTTTTATGAAACCTTGCTGATGAGAACGCATATTAAGGATATATTGAATTAAACACGAATTATTACAATGTATATTAGAACATTAAATAGATATTATAGCTTCTAAGCATTCGCGATTAGCGTTTTAATGATTTTATTATCACTACAATTTCTAATATTGCTTTTACGTTTGTCAAGTGTGATATAATCGATACCGTAAAAATATTTTCAGGTAAGGCTGCTTATATTATTTTTTAACATGTTCGTCTTCAGCAAATAAAAATGCCCAAATAATTGCGTACCAGCAATTTTTGTTAAGAAAAAAAATTACTAATAAAATAGATGATAAAAAGAATTATTTTATATTTAATCCCATAGTTATGTAAAAAAATAGGTTGTGAACACCGCACGACTTTCCTAAACGTGCGGTTCAATTGTTTATACAAAAGTTGTTCCAAATGAAGTTTATATACTCCTATACTCTGTGCGGAATGCATAATTTGCGAGATATTCGCCAAAAACATTATGTATCATTAAAAGTATTTTCGGTAGGAATTAGGCAAAACTGTTTTTGTGAAACTGTATTTTAATTTACTTAATAACTGATGATATATTGGTCAAATTTGATTTTTCACTAAAATAAACTATTTACGGTCTTCCGATTCCATTGAAAATCTGATCAGATTTTGAGAAGACTATACCCCTAAATACGAGTATAACCGTTTGGACATTATCGGGGTTCTACACATACACCGAGAGAGATGTTTGCAAAACTACATTTTCGATATCAGGGAACTTCAACACTATCCTAAACAAGGTATAAGTAAATAAATAAAAGACCTGTGGTATTAGTTAGGGCGCGGACATGAACAGTTGATGACTCATCGTCCATGGGCGCACTATTGAAATGTTGTATTTTTAAAGAGGTTTTAATTTTATTTATATAAATGGATAACAAGTGGCTGGTGATCTATAAAATACAAAATGCATTATTATTTGTTCATTTCTCTTCTGTAAGACTTGTTCTCTTTGAATTAAGTACATTCTTGTAGATAAAAAACGTCCTTTCTACATCGCAACTGTTTATAGGTGCGTACTGGAAATATTATTTTATTTCAGCGTATTTAGCATACACAATTGCCGCAGTATTATTAATAGGGCGCGGACATGACCCGTTTAAACTACGGCGAAGTTACAACGGAGCAAAGAACACACGCTTACTGAATAGCACTAATTCATATGGTGAACTGCAAGATCTGTTTACGCCCGAGAATGAGAGCAACAAATGCCCATAAAATAAGGAATTTATGAGTAAAATTCTTAATTCATCGGCGTAGATAGGAGCGTGAGAGGTTTTTAAAATTTATTATATTTACCTTATATTTCGCAAGAAAATTAAATTTTTATTTATACTTACGTTAGTTTCGTTTTTTCATTGTTTTGACTGTTAATTACGTACTTCGCAATTTTTGTAATAGTCTGTTTAATACAGTACGTTTAGTTTCAATAACATACGCGTACATTTTTAGTTATCATTTATTTAGATCTAGAACGTTGTTTATGTTACTTTTTCTGATATGAAAGTCAATTGTCAGTGATTCCGAAATTTACTACAAAGGCTGTAAAATATCGTTACCGAATGCCAAAATATCGCACGTTCGTCACTTAGCTTTGCTGAAACATACAAAGAAATAGTTTTTATGCAGATAATTTCGATAGTTTACAAAATTATTTAATAAGTGTTCCTAAAGGACTAACAACTGATTTTTTAAATTTGGGATTTGTGTTAGTTCCTTGCACTCAGAAAACTTCGAGCATTGTCATTTAAACATGTAACGAAATTTTGTAAACTATCGATATTTTCTGCATAAAAACTATTTCTGTGTATGTTTTAGCAAAGCTAAGTGACGAACGTGCGATATTTTGGCATTCTGTAACGATATTTTACAGGCTTTGTAATAAATTTCGGAATCACTGACAATTCATTTTCATACCAGAAAAAGTAACATAAACAACGTTCTAGATCTAAATAAATGATAACTAAAAATGTACGCATATGTTATTGAAACTAAATAACAGTAAGTATATTTACATTATTTCTCTTGGGAAATATAAAGTAAATATGATAAATTTTAAAAACCCCTGACGCTCCTATCTACGCCGGTGAAAAAAGGATTTTACTCATAAATTCCTTATTTTATGGGCATTTTCGCTCTCATGCTCGGGCACCTCTCGGGCGTAAACAGATGTTGCAGTTCACCATATAAATTAGTGCTATTCAGTAAGCGTGTGTTGTTTACATTATTTCTTTGCTGCGTTGTAAATTCGTCGTAGTTTAAATCGGTCATGTCCGCGCCCAAGGTATTAGGTTTAAAGAAGCATATAAAACTAATCTAATCTTCTTGACTTCACTGTCAAATATATTAAACTAATAACAACTATAAGAACATAGCCCGCCAATTTGTAGCTTCTGAGAGAAAATTATCAATTTATTAGGGTGAATAACCAATTTTACCATTACGAGTGGCAAACAAAGAAAGATGATAACGCATAAATGTGTAAATTAAAAAAGAATTACGTGTGAAGTACGTTAGTTATAATCCGCACGGTATAGCTAAGATAGTGTGTGCCGATAGAATAATATGCGTAGTAGAATAAAGTTCTACTTTTGAGAATCCTAAACATTAAAAACCCTTCTGTATTCACCAACAGCAGTTAGTACTGTATTCCGTACTGTGTAAATACCATATTTTCAGCCAGGCATATCAGTAAAAACAATTATACATAGCCAATACATTAAAGAATCGTATCAAACTAATTAAAAATATCACCTTGACCTAGAGGCTTCATGGAAAAATATAATGCCGCCTCTACACATCGCCCAATGTATTCGCCGAAGATTCGTATACGAATGTTTCGTCAAATAATTCGTGCGCAAATATGAACGAATTGCCTATCCACACATCGTTGAAAAGAAGATAGAATGATGGAAGGTAACCAAGTTGCTGCTGCATTATACTATATGAGTACTTGCAATTATTATTCGAGTATTAAGTCATTACTCCACTCCGCCATAATTCATTAATGTATACTGGATAATACCTTTTTTAATTTGAAATCTTTAAATTATAGGTTATGTTTAGCAATTTATCTATTTACTTATATAGGTATTCATCTCACTTCAGTATACGATGTGTAGTCAGGTTATTTGTATTCGGATACGAATTTTCTTTGATGTGTGAAACGAAAACCGACTCCGAACGGATCGGCATTCGTGTTCGGCACGAATATTGGCGAATATCAAATATTTGTCGAATAAACTATCTACACATCGCTGTTCGACGTAATTTGCGCATGTTCGGCGATGTGTAGAGGCGGCATAATAAACTAATAACAAAAATAGACAACATTAAAAAATTAATTTAAGAAGGACACACTTGTTGAAACTCCGTGACAAATAGTAATAAAAATAATACACTGATTTCAAAGTTTCAAAGTTTTAATTATAGTAAACAACTACAACGTTGTTTCGTCGAACAGCGACTTCATCAGGTGGATGAATAATAATAATAATAATAATTAAAATTTTAAAACTTTAAAATCAGTGTATTATTTTTATTATTATAGACAACATTACTAAAAACTGTTGGTGAACGCTGTGAACATAGATGGGGTTCTTGAAATTTGGGATACATTTTTTATAGAGCAAATTTTTGTTTCAATTGAACATCCCGCGTACAAAGAAGAACAGGACTTCTAATATTATCGTAGAATCAGAAGCCTTAGGCAAGTAGGGGTACATTATTTTAAGTCCAGTAAGCCTCAAAGAGAATCTCCTCAATAAAAAAATTTAAATACTACACTAGTAAGCATTTTAAGAAGGATTAACCCTGTTAAACTCAAAAATTAAGCGGGTCATTTACATCAAGCGGCATGGTGTAAAACAGAATTCCATTTATTTAGTACCTAGGTTAAAATAAAACAGTCACAAGTAACTCAACGTAACTTAGGTAAGTGAATAATAAGTGTTTCAGTATAATAGGTCTATTCATTCGTTTCCCATTGTTTTTGTGTCTGTTAAACATTCCTGAATATTTTATAATAATTTAAAATGAAATTGTCATGTTTCAAGAAAAGCTCAACTTGTAAACAATGTAATTTCTTACATATTACGTAAATATTACTTTATAAGTGTAGAAATTACTGTTTTTTAATTATATAATTTGATGCGTATATGTGCTAGAGCATACATACTATTTGCCTCCGGATTGGTACATGTCAATTGTGGACAATTATGTTCGGATATTTTCAAAATAATTACGTACAGATATGGATAAATGCGTAATATGCCAGTACTTATAATTTTCCGCTTGGCACTGATAATTTAACTGCGTAAATTTAATTTTAAAAGTTCGAACTCATGGCCGCTCAATTATAATTACAAATTTCAAACAATGAAAAACTAATTTTAAAATTACTTAAAATTTCCCTTAACAATTGACATGACTTTTATAGTGGTTAGGAGGTCGTGAATTCGAATATCACCCATGGGTACATTTAAAATTGTATCTAATTAAATTATCTGTGCAAAAGAGAAAATTTAAATTTCAGTTTTCAAACATTGAAAAAGCTCATTTTAAAATTATTCAAAATTTAGCGTAATATAATACTTTATTATTAACACTTAATTAAAAAGAACTGAAAAATAGTTAGTAATATAAACAATATTAATATTTCACAACGTTATACTGCAGAAACAGGTAACGTAATTACTATTTGAGTATCATTTAGGTTTAATATTTAGCTTAACCAATCTTTTTTAATGTACATCCCGCTCATCATTGGGCTTCAATACTTGTCGGGAACTCTTGGGGTCTACTGCAGGTTGTGTGTGAAGCGTTTTTTTTTATTTGTTACTTTACATATATGCCGCTAGACGAGGCTCTCTTCGGTATTTCTGGTGGATTGAACAAAATAATACAAATAGTTTAGATAAATTAATACAAACTATGTATAATTATAAAAAAAAACACACATGGGAGGTTTTGAATTTATGCCTGTCTGTTAATCTTAACTGATAAGGTGAGTGGAAAAGATAGCGATCTCCGAGTGAACAGATTTTTATTATCCACCGGAGCTTTGCTGCTGACATCGAAGTACGTTTAAACGTCCACTTCAGTGCTCGGTCCTCTTATCCAGTAAACCAAATATGCGTGACATTGTAAACATTACTTTAGAACTGAACGTAGGTATTGATAGTGCGGTTGTTATTTAAAAAACCTTTTCTAAACTATTTTCAGCATTTTTTAAAATGTTTTTGTCATAATTATGATTGAATTAAATTAAATAAACCACTATTATAATATTGCGTTTTATCGCTGTATGTATTTCCAATCCATTGTGTTTCCATCAGTGTCAATAAGTATTGGTCTTGTTCCGGTGTTGCTGCCATTGTTATTCTATACAAATAAAATTTAATTATTTTGTGTTTCTCTTATAAATACATCATTTTCGATAAAATCTTTAATTGATAATAAAGGATTATGAGTGGTATGTTTAAGTAGAACTGGCTCCATTGAAATTTCTTCAGATACTTCAAGGAGACAGCTACTACTGTTTCCAAACCCAACAACTCGAAGACACCATGTACAATGTAAATGCTTACATCCATGCATGTGCATTGCCCAATATCGAGCATCATAATAATTTTTTACTAAATTTTTGAATTTATGAACGCAATATCCGCATGAAATTGCAGCTTTACCTTCCACCATACTGCAAATGAATACATACTGTTCACAATATAAGTCATTTGCAAAATGGGAGGATACATTAAATATTTTTTCGTGCAACCACTGTGGAAATTTTTCTTTCATTGAACCATCAAACTGAAATGAACTTGAGTGTTTGCCATAAGCATGACCATGTTTTACAATTAATAAATTTTGTTTGATTTCTTTAAAATTGTCAACATTTAATAAACAATCACTGTCCGTTTCTAAATAACCGTCCGGATCTAAATGAATCAATTCGGGTATATAGTTATGAAACTTATTAATATATACTTGTGATTCAATATCTTTTTCAGACTGATTTGCACTAACACAACTATCACTAGTACTTGTTAACAACGACATGGTGTATCTACTTAGTTGGTTGGAAACTTTTAAATTGGTAAAGATTACAAAACCAACTGGTTTTATACCCTCGAAGGCTGCGGCGCGGTGGGGTAGCGGGGCGAGGGGGGCTAATCGAATCAAATCGACGGCGTCATGATTTATGATTCATGATACTGTTTTATCTCGAATGAAAGTTTATTGTATAATTTACATTAAATATTTGAAATATATTTACTTCTATATGCCAGATGCATTTTCTTTTACGAAGCAGTTAAGTATATTTACTCAAACTTAGGTATTATAAAAATTGAATAATAATAATAATAATAATATAATTTATTTCAGAGACATGTGTACATACAAATAAAAACATACATGTGTGAAAACGTCAAAAATAAAATCTACAAATATAGGTAACAAATCATTAATTCAAAAAGTCCTCACAGGAGTAACAATTTAAAGTTAATAGTAATTCCTTAACCTTGTGTTTAAATTTCTTTAAACCTTCCCGTTTTATTTCAGACGGAAGTTTATTGTATAGTTTACAACCATTATAAAGAAGATTTCTTTGAAAAAGTGCTGTTTTATGCTGAAATGGCAACAGGTAATTATTTTGCCGTGTATTGTATTTATGGTCTATACTGGTGGTGAAAGATGACCTGCTTTCATGTACAAATAACACTACTTCCAATATGTATATGTCAAAGAAGGTCAGAATTTTTTCTTTTCTAAAAGCAGGTCTACAAGACTCTTGAAATCTCAGGTTATATATGTACCTTACAGCTTTTTTTTGCATCAAAAATACCCTCTGGGCATCTCTGCAATGACCCCAATGAATTATACCATATCGAATCCTGGAAAATATATACGAGTAGTAGTATGTCTTCAACACTTCGAAACTGCAAGAATTGCGCAGATTATATATCGCATAGCAAGCCCTACTCAGCTCACCACACAAAACATCAATATGGGCGGACCAAGTCAAAGACTCATCCAACACAACCCCCAATACCCTGCATGAACTAACAAGGTCCACAGAAGTTTGATGTAGGTTAATTTTCGTTTCCCTAAACTTTAATTGATTTTTAAACAAAATACAATTGTTTTTTGAATCATTGACTAATAGCTTATTGACTGACATCCAATCCTTTATGAGTGTGTAGATCCTGTCTGCTTTAGATTTTAGATCTAATAAGTCATCAGCATCAACGATTATATTAATATCATCCGCATAGAGAAAGACTGCGGCCAATGGTTTTATAAGTTTTGGCAGATCATTAATGTAAATTAAGAACAACATGGGACCCATCACTGAGCCTTGTGGGACCCCCATTGTTATCTCTTTTTCAACTGATATTTCTCCATAACATGTAACCCGCTGCCTTCTGTCCCGGAGATAAGACTCAAACCATTTGTTCACCATACCGCGAACACCATACCTATGCAGTTTATAAAGAAGAATCGTGTGATTTATACAATCAAAAGCCTTTGACAAATCAATGCACATTGCCAAGCATGGCAAATTAGAATCTACACTAGTAATGGCCCTCGCAAGGCATCGAAATAAAGCAGTATTCGTAGAATAACTAGGACGAAATCCATGCTGATCGTCAGAAAATAAATCAAAGTGTTTAAAGTATTCAGTTAATTTAGTAGTAACAATTATTTCGAAAATCTTTGAAAAGACTGACGCAACACTTATTGGTCTATAATTTGAAAAATCATTACAGTCTCCCTTCTAATAAAGTGGTTTTATCAATGCTACTTTTAGAGTTGATGGAAAGATCCCATGATTAATCGACAAATTTAATGAGTATATAAGCGGCTCAATAATTAGCCAATAACAATATTTAATTATACGGGGTGAGATATGATCGTATCCCGCTGAGGAATCTGCATTTAATTTACCAACTGCAATTTCAATGTCATGTCTGTCTATATTCGGCATAAAAAACGAGTTATTAACCAGGTCAATACATGTGTCAATTGAATTGAATTCAATATCTGTTTGATTAAAATTTGTATTAACTAGATTGGAAGCCAATGTTGCAAAATAATTGTTGAAATATGTAGAAGTATTTTCTCGATACATACTATAATCCGGAAGAACTGTTTTTTGTTGATGTGTTGGGCATTTATTTTTTATCAGCGTCCAAACGGCTTTGTTTTTATTTTTAGATTGCAGTATAAAACGATTATTATATTGTTTTTCTTTGTCAATGATAAATTGTTTATAAAATTTTTCATATTTGAGAAAATCAGCCTTAAATATAGGGAATTTTTTACTCATATCACTTAAGAATGTAAGTTTATTCTTTGCATCCAAGACTTCTTGATCAATCCACCCATTTCCCGTGCCATGGCCAACATGGCACTTAACCAACGGAAAACATATACTCATATAATAAGCAAATATGTATCTCTAGGAAGGTTGAAAAACTAGTATCTGGACACGAACATTGGTATACTGGTAACCAAGTTTTTTTTTCCAGGTAATCATTGAACAAAATTAAGGAATTACTAGAAACTTTCCGTTTATAAATATAATCCCTCTTTATTTCGTGTTAGAATTTATTAGAGTGGACCAGATATATCTTCCATATAGCTGGTCTTACGACACGACAAAACTTTTTGCCGCGAGTATACAAATGACACTACTTCCACTTAGAATTCTTTCTTTTCTAAAGGCAGGTCTACAGGACTATTGCAATCTCAGGTTATTTGTGTACCTTACACTTTTTTTTGCATCAAGAATATCCTATTGAATTAAATTAAATAAACCACTATTATAATATTGCGTTTTTTCGCTGTATGTATTTCCAATCCATTTCACATTTAAAAGCACTCTTTATATGTACCGATACGATATTATATTGCTGGATTGAATGATATATGATATGTCTGGCTATACCACACTTAACCACTTCAGAATAATGTAACTGTTAATGCGACCGTAGGTCATATGTGACCACATAAGACAATTTAAAACTAAAAATACAAAAGGCATTTAATTATCTGCAAAGGATATTATAATAATATGGGAAAAATTATGAAATTGTTTTTTTTTTGGAAACAAAAATTTATTAAATTAAAATGAAAACTACAAAATATTGATCACAAACCATTAATTCAAGAAGTCCTCGCAGGAGTAACAATTTCATGTTAATAATAATTCCTTAAAATTTGAGTTTATTTTTTTTAACCTTCCTGTTTTATCTCGGATGGAAGTTTATTGTATAATTTACAACCACTATAAAGAAGATTTCTTTGAAAAATGTTGTTCTATGCTGAAATGGCAGCATGTAATTATTTTGCCGTGTAGGTACTGTATTTGTGGTCTATACTCGAGGTGAAAGATGACCTGTTTTCATGTACTAATGACACTACCGCCAATATGTATATGCCAAAGAAGGCTAGAATTTTTTCTTTTCTAAAGGCAGGTCTACAGGACTCTTACAATCTCAGGTTATTTATGTACCTTACAGCTTTTTTTGCATCAAGAATAACTCTTTGGGCATCTCTGCAATGACCCCAATGAATTATACCATATCGAATTCTGGAAAATATATTCGAGTAATAGTGTATTTTCAAGACTTCCAAACTGCAAGACTTCCGCATATTCTATATTGCAAAGCAAACCCTACTCAGTTCACTGCACAAAACATCAAGATGGGTGGACCAAGTCAAAGACTCATTCAACATAACCCCCAATATCCTGTATGAACTAACCAAGTCCACAGAAGTTTGATGTAAGTTAATTTTTGTTTCCCTAAGCTTTAATTGATTTTTAAATAAAATACATTTGGTGTTTGTATTATTAACTAATAGCTTATTGATTGACGTCCAATCTTTTATCTGTATGTACATCCTGCCTGCTTTAGATTTTAGATCTGATAAGTCATTAACATCAATGATTATATTAATATCGTCTACATAGAGAGAGACTGCGACTAATGGTTTTATAAGTTTTGGCAGATCATTATATTAAGAATAATATGGGACCCATTACTAAGCCTTGTGGGACCCCCATTGTCACCTCTCTCTCAGCTGATATTTCTCCATAACATATAATGTTGCAAAATAATTATTTTGCAACATTATATAATTGTTGAAATATGTAGAAGTATTTTCCCGATACATACGATAATCCGGCAGAACTGTTTTATGTTGATGTGTTGGGCATTTATTTTTTATCAGACCCCAAACTGCTTTGTTTTTATTTTTTAATTGCAGTATAAAACGGTTATTGTATTGTTTTTCTTTGTCAATGATAAATTGTTTATAACATTTTTCATATTTGAGAAAATCAGCTGTAAATATAGGATATTTTTTACTCATATCACTTAAGAATGTAAGTTTATTTTACACAATATGTGCAAAAGTTTTCTTCTGTGTGATATTTATTACTGAAATCAAGGTCATTAATACTGTAAATATTTTTGGGAAAATATTCTTCTTATTGAAATAGATTTAATATGTTACCTACAAATTTATTTAAAAAAAATCTTACTTAAACAAATATTACAAGTACTTACGAAAAACATAGGTGTGTAACATTAGTAAAGGATAATTATTGCTATATTCGCTTACATATAACTTGCTTATTGAGACATCAATTTAAAAATTCAAGGCGCTCAGGCACTCTTACACGATCGTGTTATAATCTGCATAAATTATTAAACATTACCTTTGAACAGTGCACATGCATATTTTCATGTAGAAATACTAAAAAAAAGCAAAGAATTAAGCGTGAAACCACCGCTGAATAAAACTCGTAACCCAAAAAACAAGAAAACAAAGAAAATATACCGAAATAGGAGCATAGAAGTAGCAGAACATCACTGCTATTGTCATTTTGTGTATACATACTGATATTTCAATATTTAAGTGGGGCGCTTTGTTCCACGCTGCTATTTAAAAATCAATAATGGATAGGTACAGTAAGCTATACATATGTATTTCGAATATCTTACAATATTAAGATTATCACATTGACTTACCATACTTATGCACAATTTATTATATGTTCTAATGATTGCAACATAGATTGGGTGTAATAAAAGTTCATAAGTTATTTTTTTTCACTTCCCAGCGATCTGCGAGAGAATTCTTCACAGGCGGTATCAAGTTTTTAGATTTCTGATATATATTTTAAAATATACAATATTTCTATTTACTATTAATCTAAACTATTTCCGAAATGATTCTTAGATAAATCTGTAACTGTTTAACGACAATCACTCACACTTTCAATGAGTATCCCAAATATTCCAGCGTAGCCCAGATAAACCCATCTTTGTTGTCCCGTAGCTATCTTATCTGTTGTTTCATTTTGATCTACAGAACGACAGCATTTTGATTATGATTGTAAATCATATGGGGAATTTCTCATTGGTCAGAATCCTAACTGTGTACCCTTTTAACTGTTCGTTACTTTATAAAGCCTTAGCTTCACTATACTCGAATCGCTGAACAGATGCAGTGATCACGTTGGGTTCACGTGATCACAACAAAGTCGTACGCACACAGGCACATAAAATCATTCAAGGATAAATGTCGGTAGTATTTGACATAAGCAGACATAAGTAATTGTCCATATTCAAATGTTTACTATCAAAACGTATTAAGATTGTATTCTCTCTATAAAAGAGCCTGTAGTAATCCTCAATATGAAGGAATAGACTATTTTACAAAAACTGTGTCATTGTAATATTTTAAATAATTTTCTGTTGTTTAAAAGACATAAAAATATGTAAACTGTCAAAGTGACTATAACCTATAACCATAAAATAAATTCAAGTATGTTAAATAAACAAAATATTTTTATTATGATGAGAACTTTTACATTTTATAAGTACAAATATAATAATAATAATAATATTAGTATAATAGGGAATGTGCATAAAATTTATTAAACATTATTTACATCATTTTCTGATAATTCGATCATTTTCATTTTCAATGTTTTCAAATTTAACTGAAAAATAAATTGTATTTTTAAAAGACAGAGGTGAGTATAACTTAGTACATTTTATTCTTCTTGATAACTGAAGAAACCGAATTATTTATACTACTTTAATTTATTTAATGTATCAAGAGAAAATATGGGGATTCTGCTGTGTGCAACTTAAAAGGGAACAGACCAAATTGTTATTGTAAAATGCAAAATTTGCCCAGAGCATAAAGGACGTACTAACCAATATAATATTACTCTTAGTATGGATGAAACTAATGAAATTGTTGAGATACTACAATGCCATGATTGTGCAGCATCGGCAGGTAATATAATTGAGTTTTATAATATGTATATAGTTTTAATATAAATATTGCAGGTGAATGTAAGCATGCTATAGCCTTTTCGATGTGGATTTGTAGAAGTGCAGAACCGCCACCACCTCTGTGGAAAGCGACAGGAAAACAATCTCGTCTTTCCAAAATGGGAACATCATTGAGATATTTAAGGGCTAGTAAATTAGGTCCACCTGGACATACCAAACTATCTTTAAATGTACCATCATTAGTTGGCCAAGCACTAAGAGAGCTTAATTGGAAGAAAGTAAATTCGCAAATAATATACACAACAGAATACGAAATACCAAATGTTCTATCTCTTCATCATGGAATGATTGCATTTGTGACAAATGGAGGTTCTTCCGTTGATGGTGTTCTTCATTATTTAAAATAAAACATAAGTGATACAGTCTGTGCAGAAATTATAAAACAAACCAAGCTGCAGTAAAAATGTGAACTTCGGCATGAAATAAGATATGGTCGTATATCAGCCTCAAAGGCATTTGATGTATTAGAAGACTTTTGGACAAGATGTATTTTTCCAAAAATTTACAACAGTGTAAAACCTATTCTCTAATACATGTATGAATTTATTTATATTGCATTTTTATTTATATTGTAATAGTATAGCTTTTACAGCTCAGAAGCAGGTGGGATGAGATATATTTCTTGCAAAACAGTCGAAATGTAGTAGGTTTGTTACTTTATTGATACTACATGGCATATCATACAAAAATGCAAATTTCAAGTGTTATATAATAAAAAAATTAATATATTTTCTTAAAACAGAAATTATTACTAATTAAAAAATTCATAACCAAAACTAAATATCAATCATATTATACTGTGTAGATTTACTAAAGCTGCAGCAATAGTTACAGCATCATCTATTTGTAGAACTAATTTATTATTATCACAAGCATGTGGTCTTAATAATTTAAACTCCCTAATCCTTCTAATAGTACGTTCTATATGATTTTGCAAGGTAGCTATTCTAGATTTATCTGTCAATATCTTGCTTACGGTATGCCCAGCATTCACCCACGTTTCATCCAAATAATATATAGGCCTTCCCTCCAGACGAAATTGCATAATTTGACATAGGTATCTTTTTCTCTACGTAATAATTTCTTCTTTTTGTTTCAAGATGCTATTGCGATTTCTCTTTTGATAACCATAAATATAATAGCTTTATTAATAATAGCAGGTTACGGAACTTAGATAGTATACTGAAAATATAGTTCCTTTAATATCATCCTGAATGTTGTTATTTTAAAATTGGGCAAATCTTCTGTTTCATTCACAGCTGTGAGAATTTTTTGCACAGTTAGGGGTTCGTTTTTAAAGTAGAATGAATGAACAATTCTTCGAATTCTGTTTCTCATATCTTCGTCAACAGTATCTATAATACGCCTTTTTCTCTGATATTTTTTGGGTTGCTTAAATTGTGGTTCAGCATCATATTCTTTCAATATGTTGTAAACACTACGCATGTCAATTCCTGTAAATATGATAAAAATAAATTCAGTTTGTTATAATTTCTTATAACAAAAATACCACCTGCCGCGTTTGCAGTTCTTTCAACATTGTCAACTTTTCTGGCTGCTCAAGACTGGTTTTAAATATATTCATCACCACTTCTTTTTCTTCCGCTGAGAAGTGTTTTGCGGGCCTCTTTCTTGGAGGTGAATATTCCATAGTATAATTTTGCCAGAAACAAAGAAATTGCAGTAATATTTGAATTACTGTCGAATTCTAACCTTGAAGATATAATTACTTATAATTTGTAACATTTCGGATTACTAATTACTTACGTATTTAAAAAAAATGAGGGGTGGCCACCACACGACTTTCTTATATGTATGAAAGTGTTACTTCCGGTCCGAATTTTGAAATTTCATTTATACAAAAAATATTCCAAATCCAACTCTAAATACTTTTGTACTCTTCATAAATATATTATTATATAGAATGCATAATTTACGACATATTTGCAAGAAATCGTTATTCGGTAAGAGTAAAAGTGATACTTCCGGTCCGAATTTTGAATTTTTTTTTATACAAAAGATATTGGAAATTAAGTTCTAAATACTTATGAATTCTTTATAAATTAGTCTAAGCTTAGTAATTGACGAAATATTTGCAAAATTCGATTTTTTCACTGAAGTAAACTACTACTTCCGGTCTGCCGATTTTGCTCAAAATCTAATCAGTTCTCAAGAGGGAGATTATATTCGTAAATACAAAATTTGGAATTGATATCTGTAGCGGTTTGACCGCTATCGTGGTCACAGACAGACAGACAGACAGACAGACAGACATTTCTTAAAAACCACTTTTTTGGTATCAGGGGACCTCAAAACGTGGACATCTGCAAAAATCTCGAGGTCGAAAATTTTCATCATCACAATACTTCCTTATACTACGTATAAGAAAGTAATACTGATCAAAATATGCAAAAGAAAATAATAAATGAAGCAAAAACAGTTTTAACGGAAACTGTAAAATAAAGTAAACAAACGCGATCCCTGATATTATTACAGTTTAGCCTAATCTAAACGATACTTGCTGCAGACCGTTTTTATGCATAGGATGCCTCGATCACTATGCGATCACGTGGTGAACACGCACATTTATTACTGCATCTGTTCGGCGATTCAAGTATAGTACCACATTCCGAGTCATCAACGACCGATGACACTTGTAAATTCTGTTTAAGGTTCACGCATGTTCAATATAATTGTATAGAATGACAGATATCACATTTAATTTTTAACGTTTCTGTCTTCATTTTCCATCAAAAAATATTTTATATGTTTTGAGTTATTATTGCTTTTCCTCTAAAAGTTAATTTTATTTTATTCATTGTTTATTGCATTAGATAAAAACATTATAGGCAACCATGCTGTTTCTCTGTTGATATTTTTTTTTATAGCACATTATATCCTGCACCTCTGATTAGAAACCATAATAAAATTACACAGCACCTTTTAAACAATCATTGTCGACACTTGTTCGAAATTTGTGTCAATTTTACCTCCAACAAAGCTTGTGAAAATTTCCCGTCCAAAAAAGTGTCATACAATGAATTCGTAATTATAATATATTAACCTTAGCAAAGATTAACATAATGTTCAGGAGTACTCGGAGCAGATTACTCTTACCAGTTAATTCCTAAAAAGGTTATCTCAAACAATATGCCATGCTAATAAAACTAATAACAAAATCAGGTACCAATGTGCCAAATTGACCTCCCACAACTAATGACTAATACTAAATCAAAAAAAAATGGGTGTGCTTAAGATCACACGGCAGAAGTGAAAACTTCATCAAGGCGAGGTTAATAATACGAAATACAACTTTTTTTTTTCGTTATATATTCATTTACATTTACATTTTCCATTTTCCATTTTCGTTCTATATTACACTTAAAAAATATATATTTATTATTATTGTGTATACATTATTCTAGTACATTTCGCTAGGTCTGATCAAGTTTTCACTTCAAAAATTCATACGTACGCATGTATATACACAAATAGACGATATGATAATTCTCATACGAGTGCCCGCGCTGGTCTAATGGTAATGTGCCGGCTTCATACCCGGGCGGCTCGGGATCGTATCTGCACGCGGACAAGAAGTTTTCAGAAAATAAAAATACAATATTTCGCGTATTTATTCTAAATTTCAATTTAATTGAAATTAAATGCCGCTAGTTAGTGTTATAATACAAAGCCGAGCGTGAAACGGTTGCCGAGCGAGTATAGCACAGACCGGCAGAGACGCGTTAATTATATCTCTCTCGCTCCCTTAGTCGACTCGACTCGAGCCGACTTTACCCGAACGAGGGTTACATTTCGAGCGTGACGGCTCAGATGTTGATTTCGTATGGTTTCTCAGTGAACATGATGTGACGGAGACTAGTCTCTGAGAAAAACGATTCCTGATAATGCGCCCGTTCCCAGATGCGAATCTACTAAAGCAAAGCGGCTTTAAACATCCAATTACAATGTTCCCAACGTAACAATTTACCGTTTTAACAATACTTTTATGAGAGAGTACAGCACCACCAATAGATCAAGGTAGTCTATAGATAAAATTATTGTTCATATGGTGGCTGAGTGGTATCATGGTAAAGGAAAAAGTGGATGTTTGAACAGTCCCAGACATCAGTAACTTCCAAAATTTGTTCGCTCGGAGACCGGTGCATATCAAGCTCGCTTTAACATTTTGAGATACAATTCATCGCTTTTTGTCAAATGATGGAGTAGAATGTGTAACAGATGCTTCTACCGTAAGCTTAGGGTACATGAGACAGTTGCACCAAAGTTAAAACAATTACTCGCGTGCATTACCAACAGAAATTATGTAATAATGTACATATTTTCATATATAGTGCGCTGTTTTCATAATAGTGCTGCAGGAACTCGCCTTAAAGTACCAAACGTTCAAATAAAAATTTAACTGCGGATATGTGCTATTAAATGTACACCTAATTTTGTAAAAAGACACGGAAAATTATTGTTGTTGTAGTTGTAGAGGTAGCAATTAAAATGTTTAGATAACAAAACACATTTTACAAGAATATATGAGTATGCTCTTAAAGAATAATTTGTATAAACATCTGCCAACATCCTTGATATCCACAGTGTGCGTAATTTGCGGTCAGAGTAGTCCTTTCCTTGTAATTTCAAACAAGAAATTATATTTACAAGTAATTAAAGCTCTACAGAATCGAACTTTAACACGCACGTGAAACATGAAGTAATGTTCGAGTTCTAGAAACACCGCACATGTCTACTACAGGGACGGCAACCAAAGGAGTGAGTTGGAGAAGAGTAGTTCTCTTTCACTCACCACGATTATTTAGTTGCGTGGAAACTTCCGCGCTACGGAGGATGAATGAAGATTTTCAATGAAGCGTAAAAGTTATTGTAATTATTCAAGTCTAGCAGAGATACAGATAACCCAGCCAGATTTTATTGCCAAATAGTTAATTTATAATAAAAAAATATGATGGAACAGACCAACCTTTGTCCTAAGAGAGACACTTGATTTGACCACTTTCACTACTGTGGACTGACGCATTTTATATTATATTATAATGCAACTAATTACAGTGGCCATCGCTGTTTGTCCGATCATGGGCAGCAAATTAAATTCAAACAATTGCGAAGTATTGTCAACAAGAAAATGGATCTCATCTCCATATAATCACTAATACATACACATGAGTGAAGCATTCATCTTGAAAACAAAAAATGATCTATATCCTTAGAACACAAATTTTCACACTATTGCTCAGCAACAACATAATATAGAGATCTCAAATTAATTTTGAATCAATGATAACACGATGATTTACCAAGCCACCAGCTCCTTGGATAACTGATAATTTGAAATTTTTTATGTGTGTCAGAGACATAGCTAAAGCTAAGTACCGCTGGTCACCAAGGCCTGAGGACTGGGAATATTACATATACTTAAGTCTATGCGAAATTTAATAATAAATGATTATTTATCAGAGGTCGCACTTTACATTTCTTATTTTTGTCCTTAAATATGTATATTTATGTGATTAATTTCTTTCTTGACTTCCTCCGTAACAATCGAATTTTAAGTTATAAATAAGTTTCGCATTGATAAATTTGTGTATTTTTTGCAAGCCTAATTAAGCAGTTTCACTTAGATTCGTCTTGAAGTAGAGTTATGTGAATTCAATATACCTTCTGATTATATTAACAGCATAGTTATTATTTTTTCTGTGTGTGAAAATCCATCATGGTATGGATATATTATTATTATTAGTATTAATAATAATTATAATCGGCGCCACAAATATAAGTTTAAGACGGAAATTTGTCTGTCTCTGGCATGTCGAGAAAATGAATATTGGCTAACACAAAAAAATAATGAACGCGAAACCAGTCGGAACGAAAGTTTAACCGATCTAGGGATGACATCAGACAAACGACAAGACGAAATGGAGGAACATTGGCAGTAAGGCTAAAACTCTTGCCAAACTAAAGCAAATAATATTGTATCCCGTTAGTTTGTGGACGATTCACTACGATTAGAGACCCAATAGAACACTTGTTTAGTTTTTACCACATTATTTATTTAATGTTTCGATTTAATAAACATCAGTTTCAATTTGTAGCAGTACTATTTCTTTTTTATAAGGCAGGTTGTGTGATATAGTGACATTACTCTGTTTTGAAATCATGTTCGCTTAAATTCGCTTTCAAATCTATCTATTCAAATTACAATGATAGAAAGAAACAATTTGTCTAATTAACTTCGGCAATGTAAGGAAAAGATCGCCAACATAATTTCAAAAATCAATAATATCTCATAAAAATGTACCTTAAAAACATATAATTCAATTTTTATCCAAACGGTAAAACAGACTTTTACAAGAAATTAGTACTTTGCAGATTAATTGGAAGGGATTGTTATAGGTCAAACCGGTTGACATTTTAAAACACGGATCAAAGAACACAATAAATTCAAAAAGACATTTGTAACCACTTTTTTCTGAGAATCACACCACAGGTGACATATATTACATATTTCTAATAAAGACCGTAAATCAAAGAAATTGTTAAAAGTAAGGCAAATCGTAACAATATCCTCTTGAATGGCCAGGTTGATATAGCAGATATACACTTCCATAAATTTATAATAATACTAATAATAATAGACTATATATTTGTAAGACCTCTGTTACATAAAATTGTCAATATTCTCAAACTTGTAATGCATTACAATTGTCAGATCATGATATGTATAAATAAATAGTGTAGTGTATACTAATACTAACAACACTCTTAACAAATAACAAAGAAGACAGAAAAAAAACACAAAATAATAAAATCAAATAAGATCATCTGTATATAGAAGAGGAATGACTAGTGTCTAAGGAATTCTTCTATTGTGTAGTATTCTCCATTAATCAAGTGGTTCTTCACTTTTGTCTTAAAGAAGCTGATTGGGAGGCGCTTAAAGCTCGGCGGCAGGTTATTGTATAATTTTGACCCCCAGTAGAAGATGGATTGCTGCGAGGAACGCACCCTATGATGTGGGATCCTCAGCCAGTCCCTCTCACGGGTTGAATACCCATGATTGTACCCATTCGTGGTAAAGGCCTCCTTATTGTTGTGTACATACACCACTGCTGAAAGTATGTAGATAGATGTTAATGTCAATATTCCTTCCTCCCTAAATCGTGTTCTACATGTTTCATTCACCTTCAAACCACACAGCATTCTGATGGCTTTTTTTTGTATCACAAAGATCCTCCGAGCCTCCGCAGATGTTCCCCAGAATAGTATCCCGTAGCACAAATGCGAATGAAAGTTCGCGAAGTAAGCCAGCCTTGCTGCCACATGAGTTGCAATATATTTTAATCTTTTGATGGCATACAGTGCTGAGGACAAAGTGCGAGCCAAACCATCTATGTACTGATGCCATCTCAAATGCGAATCAATAGTGACACCCAGAAACCTTGCAGAAGTATTTTGGTTCGTATTTCTGGTACTGAAGACAACGTTTTGAGTTTTATTTATGTTTAACTTTAACTTGTTGGCGGTGAACCAATCACTCACCACTTGCACTGCGTTTTCCGATCTTAGTTTAGTTTCCTGATTGGTTTTCCCCTGCACCACAACGGAAGTGTCGTCTGCGTAAAGACACACCTGTGCTCCAACCACACTAGTTGGTAGATCATTGATATATATAATAAATAGTAGAGGGCCCAGCATGGAACCCTGAGGTACTCCAAAGTGTATTCTCTTGAGCTGTGATTGTTTGTTGTTCCATTCCGTTAGTTGCATTCTATTTGCCATATAGGATTTCAGTAGGTCCAGAGATACCCCCCTTACTCCATAATACATAAGCTTCTCGCATAAAACATCAGGACTCACAGTATCAAACGCCTTGGTTAGATCCAGTAGGTTGATTTCAGCGTAGTTGTTATTGTCAAATGCTTGATATATGTATTCGGTGATTTGCATTATTCCAGTACTCGTCGAACGACCCCTTCTATATCCATGTTGCTCGGGAGATAAATATCCCTTTGCTTCCAAATAGCCTACTAATCTCGATGCTATCGCTTTTTCAAAGATTTTGGAGATTGCTGGTAGAATACATATTGGGCAATAGTTGCTACAGTCACCCTTGTCACCCTTCTTGAACACAGGCAATACTTTTCCCACTTTTAAAGGTGTTGGAAATAGACCATTTTCTATACATTTGTTGAAAAGTATGGTCAGTGGTGTTCTCAGTTCGTTAACAATTTCCTTAAGAAAATATGTCGAGATGCCATACACATCCACTGTATTCTTGGATTTAAGGTTCCTTATGATCATCTCTATTTCATCATATAATCATAAATATTTATTTATTACATATTTGTAACATTATACCATTGAATTGTATAGTATAAGATCTTTCTGTAGTCAAATTCAAGTTCGAAAATTACAAAGTACTTCTAGTCTTAATAAATTTCTACAGAATGCATACTTTAACAGATATTTACAAAAAAAAAAGAATTACTCGATAAGAGTAAAATTGCTACTTCCGGTCCGAATTTTTTTTTATACAAAAGGTATTTAAAATTAAGTTCTAAATACTTTTATACACGTAATGTACCAGTCTATAAAGCATAACTTGCGAGATATTCCCAAAAAACTGATTTTTGATAAGAGTAAAAGATCTACTTCTTGTAGGAATTAAAAAAAAAAAATTAATAAAATTCTTCTTAAGTTTAATTTTGAGTACATATTAATTCTTTATAAATTTGTTTAAACTTAGTAGTTGACAAAATATTGGCAAAATTAGATTTTTTCACTGAAGTAAACTACTACTTCCGGTCTGCCGATTTTACTGAAAATCTAAGATCTCAAGAGGGAGATTATACTCGTAAATATAAAATTTGGAATTGACACACACACACATACACTAAGAGAGAGAGAGAGAGAGAGAGAGAGAGAGAGAGAGAGAGAGAGAGAGAGAGAGAGAGAGAGAGAGAGAGAGAGAGAGAGAGGGGGGGGGGAGAGAGGGGGGGGAGAGAGAGAGAGAGAGAGAGAGAGAGAGAGAGAGAGAGAGAGAGAGAGAGAGAGAGAGAGAGAGAGAGGGGCATTTTAAAAAAACAACTTTTCTCTATCAGGGGACTTCAAATCGTGGATATCTACAAAAATCTCAAGGTCGAAAATTTTCGAACAATACTTACAAACTTATACTGTGTATAAATAATGAGGTGTGGCCACCATACGACTTTCTTATACGTATAAGTGTTTCAAATTATACAATTTTAAGAACTTTTTTATACAAAAATTATTCAAAATCCTATTCTAAGTACTTCTATTCTCTTAATAAATCACTACAAAATGCAAACTTTGCAAGATATTCGAAAAAAAGGTGCTACTCGCTAAGAGTAAAAGTCTCACTAAGAGTAAAAGTGTTCCTTCCGGTCCGAATTTTGACATTTCATGTATACAAAAAATATTGCAAATCCAGCTTTAGATGCTTGTGTACTCTAGATAAATATATATAAAATTCATAATTTACAACATAGATGCAAAAATCGCTATTCGATAAACGTAAAAGTGTTACCTCCGGTCCGACTTTTGAATTTTTTTTATACAGCAAGTATTGAAAATTATAGTTTAAATATTTTTATATTTGTAATGTACCTGTCTAGAAAACATGGCTTGCGATATATTTGCAAAAAACTTATTTTTGATAAGGGTAAAATACCTACATTCGGTAGGAATTTCGAAAAACTGTTTTAATAATTTTTTTCTCAAATTTAATTTAGAGTACATTTGGATTCTTTATAAATCTGTTTAAACTTAGTAGTTGACGAAATATTGGCAAAATTCGATTTTGTCACTAAAGTAAACTACTGAAAGTCTAATCAGATCCCAAGAGGGAGATTATACTTCTAAATACAAAATTTGGAATTGATAACAATAGCTGTTTGACCGCTATCGTGGTCACACACACACACATTTTTATAAACCACTTTTTGGGTATCAGGAGACTTCAAAACGTGAACATTGCAAAAATCTGTAAGTCGAAAATTTTCACAATCACAATACTTCCTTATGCTACGTGCTTTATATAAAATGTGGCAATCTGTATAATATATTACCGCTCATCATAAAATATGCTTAGACATTTATTAATTTCTGCGTAGATACCTTATACGTTGAAGATTTTTATTATTTGCACATGATAATCACTTGTTAAGTATATTCTTATTTATGAAGTTATAAATTAATTAAAAGCGTTTGATGATTGCATTATTGGCTGAGTGACTCCATTTTTTCCTATTATTTTTAATTTGAATAATCGTCAAGTACTTCTCTGCCAATATTTACCTGAAATTAATGCGTAATATATACTTAAAGTGGCAAGGTAAATATTGGACATAAACAAATGACTATAACTTCTTCTTAATGAAAAGGTGCTAAAGTTTGACCAAATTTTAATATAATGATCGATAGTATATATAATAATCGATTCTCAATACACAGGTTTATCATGTGTTATATAGGTATGTACTACATTGATAATATAGATAGGTTCAACTTTCCCAAATGCTTTTAATTTTGATTGTAGTTTAATTACGTCATTATTCGGTGGCCTTTACAGAAAAATAAATATTGCTCAATAAATATTATTTATTTTTAGAAGAGTTACATTTTTTCATTTTCCTAATTTTCTAATCAGTTATGATTGGTAAGCGTATTTTGAATATTTATAGAATCTATCTCATATCTCACAACATGTATAAGGAAGGGTCTTTATTTTCATAATCGTAATCAAATATTTAATATAATCTGTAATACAACATACCCACTATATATATACAGGGTGAGTCATCTCCGCGAGGAAAGCAGTTGTGACTTTATGAGAAAAGATATTTCGATACGGTTTTCTTGCTAATATAGCCAAGGAGCACGTTTTAAAATTATTTTGCATTATACAGAGTGTTCCATAACTTGGTGGCTGACGATAGTTGTAGTTTTTTGAATGGAACGGCCTATATATTATTACATTTTTGTATTCCCCATATAGTTTTTTTGATAAAAGTTATAAGATGGCATAGGACTAAAATTTAAGATTTTCGACTTATTACCATTGTTTTGAACAATTCAATGTTTGTATAAAATTATATTTCTCGAAAACGACGTATTAGATGGACACAATTTTTGATAGCGTTGTTCATAATAAAAGGTACAGATACGAAATATATTAATGAAATGTGCAGCGAAGTGACTAGCCCGTGGAGGCCTTATTGACTAGCCTACTGGGTCTTCAGGCATCACAAAATTAATTTATTTTTTCGGGATCCATAAAAGAGCCAATATACAGTATACCTGTAATCACAAAAGTACTCAACGGCTTATTAAACTTTTAAAGTGAATGTGAATACTTTTAATTTTTACCTATTTTAATATTCATATTTATTTTATTTTATAATTTCTGTTCCAGTAATTACGCATCCATTCACGTAACAATTCCAGTTTCTGCGCCTACTAAAATCAAGTTATAAATTTCTTTGGTTTTAAAATTTGTTTATTATGCCATATTCTACATATTCTTTGAATTATATTGCTGTATTGTAAATAAGATATATCTAATGTTTTGTCATTACCCCAATCCATACAAAAATCGTATCTCTAAGCTCATTTTTAGAAAAATTCATTATAAAATCAGAAGCAACTTATTATATGCCATCCATTAAATTGTCAATTTAGCGGCAAATACCATGGCTCACTTACCGTATTCAAATAAAAAACATAGTGTTAGTAAAATTATTTCAAAAAATCACAATAGCCCAGTAATGGTTACTTTTAAAATAATAATAATATCTTTCGTGTTTTTTGTGCGAAATTTAGTAAGCAATTCAAAAATGAACTGATATACAGGCTGTTTCATTTAAAAAAGTTCACTTTCAGACAAATATATGTCATGTAAGTTTAATCCAGTTTTCTGTAAATTCAATGAGGAACTGAAAAAAAATAAAATGAGTTTCTATTAGGACCTTTTATTAAGAACATCGCTACCAAAAATTGTGTCCATCTAATACGTCGTTTTCGAGAAATATACTTTTATAAAAACATTGAATTTTTCAGAAAAATTGTAATAAGTCGAAAACCTTAAATTTTCTGCCGTATCTGTCAAATAACAATTTTGCCACTCAAAGTTCTCTAATTTAATATTTCCATTATTTTCTTTTATCTTATTTAATTCTTCATACTCTTCTTCCAATTTGTTATTTCTAAATCCTTGGTTTGAATGTCTGATTGCAATTCTTCTTGATATTATACATATAAATTCTATATTTTATGTGTTGGATGTATTACGAAAATACTGCTAAAGTTGGGCTTGATTATATAGGCTATACATATATTACTTTAAAACAATATAAAAAATGTACAAACGAAAAATTACACTTTTTATGCGTATTTGTACTTAAAAATTAATTAAAAGTTTTACGATATTATGAAGCAGAAGATAATCCATATTCATAATATACACGGGAACCAAAAGAATAAGTAAGAAAATAAAGAAAACATAAGGCATCGGAGTTTACGAAACAGAAGCAAAAATTATAAGAGATTTAAAGCATTATTTATTGTGGAACTGACTTAGTGGAATTTCAAATGTAGAAAAGTTACCAAAAGAATATATTATTACACAATCGTAAAAGGTTACAATTGTGGGAATATAATTTGTGTAAAAAATCTCAAATAATCACGAATGAATTATTTATAAAAAAAAAGTTTTTGCTGTGCATTTTATATACTTTAAAGAAAAATAGAACTATATTAAGTATCCCTGCATCCCAATGAAACAAACTACATACATTTTGTTACATATTGCAGTCAGAAACTGGTTGGAAATCCTGTGATTTGCTACTGGTTCGATTTTCGAAATTCACTGATTCAATGCAGTCAAGCACGATTATGGATTAAAATACATTGGAAACAGAACTTTAACACTTTAAGTTATGACAATACTACTCAAGTCTCGCTTATTAGTCCAGAGTAATAGTACCACAGTACATAATATTGAAAAACAGTATAAATGTAAAATTAATGGCATCCACAGAAGCCAGAAAACATATATTTTGATCCAGTATTCAAACTTAAATAGAATATAATTAAAAGTTTTATTAGTATTATAAATAGTAATAACGTCTATTTATAATATACAGTACAAACCAAGAGCACGAATAAGAAAATTATGGAACATGAGTTTAGGCTAGTGAAGGATCATCTACAGTGAATTTAATTGAGTGGAATTACAAATATAGAAGTTACTAAAACATTTAATAAAATTTGTTCATTTTTAAATTAAATTGTGGGAATATATTTGAATGTTGTGAAAATTATCTAATAATTATGAACAAATTACTTACAAAACCTTTAGCTGAAATCGGCAGTAAAGTACATCAAATCGGCAATAAAGTAAATATTGTACGATTTTGGTGTATGTTGGTTTGCATAAGTTGTCACTAGGTAACAGCTTGCAGGGGAACGTGGTAATAATTGTACACAATTAACATCAAAAGTTAAGTAAAGATTTGTTTTGCCTTATTATGAAGGATTTCAGATAAAATTTAATGTGCAACTAAGCAGTAAATCCACATTCGTAATGAAAAATGTACTTTACTGCCTCGTTACACAAATAACTATTATAAGTATGTACATTTCACATGATTTCTAAATAATAAAATAATACTAGTCATACAAAATGTGTGAATTCAGAACTGAATTCGTCATCTAATTTAACATTGTTGGTTTCTGATATAATATCTAATCATAACAAAGTGGTCATGTCGTTGGAAAACGTTGCTCAATTATAATATTCACAGTATATTACGTGTATTAATATAGACAAAATTTGATTTTCAATCGCTAGCCAAACGACTTTAATCAACAATAAAATTCAGGGAATGGTATGCGCCCTAGATTATATTCTTTAAGAAATAATGAGTAACTTGTGTTGGTTTTACCCAGGTTCTATAACTGTATACACTTAGGTTCCCACAAAAAAATCATTCCGATTAAATTCCTACCCGTCTCTAATTTTCTGGAATAATACCTCCACACATATTGTATAATGTCGATATTATGCTTTATCTGTTTAATTTCATATGAATTTCTACTGTTGAGATTGACATACACATGTTTACGAGAATTTCCGTTTCGTGATTTACTGTTTCGCTGATTTTGCATACCTTGGACATTTTATATTTATGGCAATTATTAGGAAATGAGATATAGTATTTACACAAAACTTAAAAAATAATATAACGAAAAAAAAGATAATAAAATAAAAGAAATAATAAATTTAAAGTTTAAAATATAAAAATTAGTTAATAGTATGCCCGCCCTCCATTATTTTCTATTATTTCTACTAAACGAGACGGGATGCTGTCGAAAAGTTTCTGGCAATAGTCCACGGTGACATTTATACTACATATAAGAAAGTATTGTGATAACAAAAATTTTCGACCTCGAGATTTCTGCAGATTTCCAAATTTTTATAAAAAGCGTTTTTCGAAATTGGGTCTTTTACTATTATCGAAAAATAATTTTTCGTGAACATCTCGCAAATAATGCATACTATACAGACCTATTAAGACTAATTAAGAGTATGAAAGTTTTTAGAGATAGGTTTTGAATTATTTTTGTATAAAAATACATTGGAATTTCAGACCGGAAGTAGCACTTTCAGTTTTATCTAACACCAGTTTTTTTTTTTTGCAAATATATTGTAAAGTATGCATTCTATACAGATTTATCAAGAGCACAAAAGTATTTACTGTATTTAGAGTTCGATTTTTTTTCGAAGTTCATGAATATTATCACAAACACCATCTGGCACAGGCTGACGTCAGAACACTGAGGTCATAAGAATTGGGAGAATGGGGTCTTGTGATAATTTGACATGGTCAAGTAATAAACTTTATAATTCATATTGATATACTTTATAAAATCCCAAAATTTCACTGCTCAAGCGATAAAAAAGAAAAAAATCCATTTTATATAGTATTGTTCTCTATTCTAGAGAAGACAGTTCTGATTAGGGAGCGGAATCGAGCGAGTCATGACTCATCGCCCATGGCCGCGCTATTGAAATGTTGTATTTTTAAAGAGGTTTTAATTTTATTTATATAATTGGATAACAAGTGGCTGGTGATCTATAAAATACAAAATACCCTACTATTTGTTCATTTTCTCTTCTGTAAGACTTGTTCTCTTTGAATTAAGTACATCCTTGTAGATAGAAAACGTCCTTTCTACATCGCAACTGGTTATATTTACGTAATGGAAATATTCTTTTATTTCAGCGTATTTAGCATACACAATTGCCGCAATGTTATTAAACCTGGATTTCTATTAAAAACTGCGTCCAAGTCACTTGGAATTATTAATAGCCACATCTAATGTGGTTAATCCATTTTTACTTTCTTATACGTAGTATAAGGAAGTAATGTGAAATTTTTGCAGATGTCCACGTTTTGAAGTCCCCTGATACCGAAAAAGATGTTTTTAAAAAATTTCTGTGTGTCTCTATGTGACCACGATAACCGCTGTAGATATCAATTCCAAATTTTGTATTTACGTGTCTTATCTCCCTCTTGAGATCTGAGTAGTTTTTCAGTAAAATCGGTAGACCGGAAGTAGCAGTTTACTTCAGTGAAAAAAATAAATTTCGCCAATATTTCGTCAACTACTAAATTTAAACAAATTTATAAAGAATTCATATGTACTTGAAATTAAAATTGAGAACAATTTTATTTAAAAAGTTTTTCGAAGCTGCTACCGGAAGTAGGTCTTTTACTCCTATCGAAAATCAGTTTTTTGTCGCATGTCATGCTTTTTAGACAGGTACGTTACGGGTATAAAAGTATTTAAAACGTAATGATCAATATCTTTTGCATAAAAACAATTTCAAAATTCAGACCGGAATTACCACTTTTACTCTTATCGAATAGCGATTTTTTGCGAATATGTCGTAAATTATGCATTCTATATGTATTTATCAAGAATACAAAAGCATTTAGTGGTAGATTTGCAATATTTTTTGAATATATGAAATTTCAAAATTCGGACCGGAAGTAACACTTTTACTCTTAGGGAGTAGTCCTTTTTTCGAATATCTTGCTAAGTATGCATTCCATAGCGATTTATTAAGAGAACAGAAGTACTTAGAATAGGATTTTGAATAATTTTTATGTAAAAAAAATATAGTATAGTTTGAAACGCTCATACGTATAAGAAAGTCGTGTGGTGGCCACACCTCATTTTTTAATTTGAGATTCGATTTTCAAAATATGTCATTAGTTTAGGCAAATTTCCAAAGTGTTCCTGAAGGAATAACAACTGATTTTTTAAATTTGGGATTTGTGTTAGTTCCTTGCACTCAGAAATACTTCGAGCATCGTCATTTAAACATGTAACGAAATTTTGTAAACTATCGGAATTGTCTGCATGAAAACTATTACTGTGTATGTTTTAGCAAAGCTAAGTGACGATATTTTACAGACTTTGCAATAAATTTCGGAATCACTGACAATTAATTTTTATCTCAGAGAAAGTAACATAAACAACGTTGTAGATCTAAATAAATGATAAGTAAAAATGTACGCGTATGTTATTGAGACATATATATTATATTGCGAAATATAAGGTAAATATAATAAATTTTAAAAACTCGTCACTCTTGTACCTACGCCGATGAAGAAAGGATTTTATTCATAAAATTCCTTATTTTATGGCAGTTTTTTCTCTGATTCTCTTGAGTAAACAGATGTTACAGTTCGCCCTATGACTTAGTGCTATTCAGATATAATGTAAATAACACGCAGTTGTTTACATTATTTCTTTTCAAGGTTGTGGCTCCGTGGTAGTTTAGCTCGCTCGATTCCGCTCCCTAGTTCTGATATAGGGCGAATATTTTCATTTTCCGCTGTTTCTTTCAAATTTCGTTGCAAGTTTATAAACAATGGCTCCATCATCTACTCGTTCAAAAAGTGCATATTTTGTAATCACAGTAACGTTTCGGTCAAAAACACCGGCAATTTATGGAATCACCTAGGAAGCAAGCATAATTCCAATCTAAGCAGGTATAGTCTGCTTCAAGCTATAGGGCGAATGCAAGCTCCCAGAGGTTAATATCAACAATCAGAGCCGTCACGCTCGGAATGTTACGCTAGTTCGGGTAAAGTCGGTTCGACGCTCGGCTTTGTATTATAATACTAACTAGCGGTATTTAATTTCAATTAAATTGAAATTTAGAATAAATACGCGAAATATTGTATTTTTATTTTCTGAAAAATTATATATATAAGACCGGCACGTTACCATTAGACCATCGCGGGTACTCGTATAAGAATTATAATATTTGTATATACCGTATGTGTCAATTTTCATTAGGTATAGGGATTCAATGTTTACGTGCGATTTATACGTATACAAGTAATACGTGGCAACGTGGCACCCCTACTGTCCGTCACTAATCCCGGCAACAATCGACATCACAACGATTTTCTCCGATCTTCCCACTTCTCCCGACCAGATTTTACATTCAATGTTTAGCTGCGAACACGTTGCGATCTATTCTGCAATAGAAGCCGTCTTATTACTGGAACGGGACACATCAAATGGCCGCCGCGATCTCCTGATCTAGTAGTTTATTATTATTTTCAGAATCCTTTTTTATTTACCTAATTTTTAATTTTATTAGAATTACGCTTTTGTTTGTGTCATGCAGCGTGAACGCAGCTTAATAATTCTCTGCATTTACTGAAAGGAAAAAGAAAAAATGAGGTGTGGCCACCACACGACTTTCTTATACGTATGAGCGTTTCAAACTATACAATTTTAAGAATTTTTTTATACAAAACTTATTCAAAATCCTATTCTAAGTACTTTCATTCTCTAAATAAATCGCTATAGAATGCATACTTTGCAAGATATTCGAAAAAAAGTGATACTTCCTGTCCGAATTTTGAAATTTCATGTATACTATTTGCAAATCCAACTCTAAATACTTTTGTACTCTTAATAAATATATATAGAATGCATAATTTACGACATATTTGCAAAAAATCGTTATTCGGTAAGAGTAAAAGTGATACTTCCGGTCCGAATTTTGAATTTTTTTTTATACAAAAGATATTGGAAATTAAGTTCTAAATACTTTTATATTCGGAGCGTACCTGTCTAAAAAGCATGACTTGCAAAATATTGGCAAAAAACTGATTTTCGATATGAGTAAAAGACCTACTTCCGGTAGGAATTTCGAAAAACTTTTTTAATAAAATTGTTCGCAATTTCAATTTTAAGTACTTATGAATTCTTTATAAATTTGTCTAAACTTAGTAGTTGACAAAATATTGGCAAAAGTCGATTTTTTCACTGAAGTAAACTACTACTTCCGGTCGGCCGATTTTGCTGAAAATCTAATCGGTTCTCAAGAGGGTGATTATACTACTAAATGCAAAATTTGGAATAGATACCTACAGCGGTTTGAGCGCTATCGTGGTCACACACAGACAGACACACACAGAGACAGACAGACAGACACACACAGAGAGAGACATTTTTTTAAAACCACTTTTTTGGTATCAGGGGACTTCAAAACGTGGACATCTGCAAAAATCTCGAGGTCGAAAATTTTCATCATCACAATACTTCCTTATACTACGTATAAGAAAGTAAAACAAATCCTTGCAACTCGTAAATATTATTTCTGAACGCATTACAAACACCCAACCCGGTGGTCGAATAGTTACTGCTAGTGCTAACCACGCTAACTTGTATTTACGAGCATGCATCGGTCGTGCTGGTATTGGAAAGGAAAGAAGGGGTACTATGTTGCCACGTACTGTATGGATTAATCGCCTATGGCTAATGAAAATTGACACATGCTGTATACATGCGTACGTATGAATTTTTGAATTGAAAACTTGATCAGACCGAGCGAAATGTACTAGAATAATGTATACACAATAATAAGAAATATAGATTTTTTAAATGTAATATAGAACGACAATGGAAAATGGAAAATGTAAATGTAAATGAATATAGAACGAAAAAAAAGTTGTATTTCGTATTATTAACCTCGCATTGATGAAGTTTTCACTTCTGCCGTGTGGTCTTAAGCACACCCCAAAACTTTTTTTAATAGAGAAACGAAACTTAATATCTTTATTATACTAATAAAAGACCACCAGGAATTTTTTAACTGATTTATTGTCTTTTAAAACCGTGTAATTGATCATTAATAAAAAAGGTTAGATAATTATTGCAATATTCACATAGGTCTACAGTAATAGCACATAAACCCATCAGTTTCATTCACTAGACGCTAACTCCATCATTATGCTTTAGACTTTTTTATGGTATTACTGTAATCTTTATCTGTAAATCTGATTTTTTCTTGATAACTAATTATAGTATTTTTTATTGCACTTGCAGTTCTTCCAGTGGTTACGGTTCAATCTTCGAATGAATCTAATATTGCAGCATCAGCAATATGCTAAACGATATCTCTGCGTCCCCGCCCTGTCGACACCTTCAGAAAGGGCTTTCTCTAGGGTCGGTAATATTGTAATGGCGAAAAGTCGGAAAATGTGTTTTCTTAGCGCATAATTTTGAAGTGTATTTTTGTATTATTTTGTTTGTGTGTTTAATATGTAGTATGTTATGTACCTACCAAATTAAAACGTGTTTTTTATCTTCAATTCTTATTAGTTGTTTCGTAAGATTGTTTATTATTTCTTTTAAACAATCATTTCAAATGAAGGTAAGTAACCACATAAGTAACTAAGTACCTATCATTTTAATATAATTTTTTTCGCTTTCGCTTTGTTGCATTTTTTTTCAAAGCATCGCATAACAGAAACAATAATGAATAATAAATATCAGAAAATTGAAATCGGTAATAATAATTCATATTCGAATATTCAAATAATTCGAATATTTAAATATTTATCAAAATGAATATTTGAATACTGAATTATATGCAAAATACAAAAATGAAATAATATGCAGGTGTTTTTCAATACTCCCTCCCCTCTGCTGTGCCATATGACCGAATGAAAGATTTTCTTTTTGAAAACATCTCATAACAGAAACAATAATGAATAATAAATATCAGAAAATTGAAATCGGTAATAATAATTCATATTCGAATATTACACACAGTAAATACATACTACAACATGCAGACACATCATTTTCCAAAACCACGGTTTATTCCGGGTAGGACGCCAAATCGTCAGCGTAATTAAACGGTTCGTTTTAGTTTATAGCAGTTACACTAACTAATTTAATTAATTAATACGCAAAACTATTTTAAAAACGCTTCTAAAGTTTTCACACATCTAACGCTTATTAATTCATAGAAGCGTCTCTCTTTTCAATTATTTTTATAAAAATTATGTTTTTCTATATCCTTTATATCCTTTAAAAAGTTATTTTAATTAATTTGTCAAATAGACCAACCAATCTACACCTATGTTATATAAACAGTATATCATGTATTATTTTAAGGCATTATGTTAAGTCTATTTTAGAATCATTCATTTTTTGACTCTAAATTTAAAAATAACAATATTTATATTTACAAACTTATAACAAATCATGTCCTACTAATTTACAAATCTTATTATATAGTTAAATTATAATCGTTCGTGTTGTGATTAATTTTTATATGTGAAATATAAGTATAATTACCAGTATGATATTACAAATCTCAGATAATCTTTATAAACATATAAATTGTTTAAATAATGTATTGCAATAAAGTCCCCATCAAGAAAATTAATTTTTTAAACACTTTGAAAAATTAATTTTGTTTTATATGCAATATACCAATCAATAGATACAATTTTAAATATATATATATATATATGTATATAACACTAATTTCTATCGTAAACATTCAATTATATTCAAATTCAATTGTTTCAACCTGTAATTGACCATTATACAACTCAGATTATATTCATTTATATCCTATTCAAATAAAATCTAACAAAAACAAGTTTCTTTTTATAAAAAACAACTTAACAAAATTAAATTATCTAATTACTTTTAATATTCAACATTATTTAATCAACCCAACATATTCTTTAACTCTATATTCTGTGGTTTATCCCCATCAAT
Source organism: Amphimallon solstitiale (assembly GCA_963170755.1). Classification (NCBI taxonomy): domain Eukaryota; kingdom Metazoa; phylum Arthropoda; class Insecta; order Coleoptera; family Scarabaeidae; genus Amphimallon; species Amphimallon solstitiale. The sequence goes on along the minus strand of OY720680.1, from coordinate 76,023,261 downwards.
TGTTCATAATAAGTATTTGTACTTTTACCTTTCTTTTATAATGTATCTGTATTCTAGAATAGATTAAATTTAGTATACCTCAAATGTATATTTCATAACAGTTCTATTCATTTATATATAGCAACAGTATCCTTATAAATATCTTGTAAAATAAATACCTTTTCATTATTCTTAAATATATTTTCAGGTCTTTGTATGCCTTGCTGCTGAAGGTGGCATTTTTGAGCCTATGCGATAACATTTTATTTTTTAGTATTGTTTAGAGTATATTTTATATTTTCATTAAAATTCCGTTCTTAGTAAATTTATAGAATAATTTACTAAGATTATATTAAATTATTCTATAAATTTACTAAGAATGAATGTTTAATTAGAATTGTACTTTTATTTTCCTACTGCGTTGTATACGCAATATAATAAAACTCGCAGAAGTATTTTGAATTCTTATTTGGTAAATATGTATTTACGAAGCGTGTGATGCATACTTAGATAAATACATGTTCATCCGTCGACTGACCGTATGCAACTAAAATGCTAATCGTACTTTTCTGGCACGACCTGCGCGTTGTTGCCGGTATGCATAGTATACATATGTCCTATCCCCAATATGATTTTACGCATGCTGTATATAATACTATACATATATATTTTTTTTTATTTGGTAATCTGAGACTCTATTTTTGTAAAGAAATTTTATTATAAATAACAATGAATTAAATAATATCAACGTATACTTCTCTTATTCAAATTTCCCGCAGCTATAAGCTCATAAAAGTTTTATTTGACAACTAGCAATGTTCACAACAGCTTTTACAATATTAATGTATACTTACTTTATTGATCAATTTATACAATTTTTATTATTAATCTTAAAGCTAAAAGACCGAAAGATCAACAAACACGCCTAATATATCAAGTACCATGTAAGGAATTCGAAAGTGTTTATAGCGGGCAAACAAAACAACACCTAAAAAGCGGAATGAATGGCCATAAAGACTGTAAAAACAACACTGCATTGAAGAAGCATACTTCTAATACTGGACATGAATTTGATTTCAATCGGGTGAAAATTCTTGACAAAGAACATAACCAAAAAGCAAGAGATATATTAGAAATGATTCATATTATTTAAATCCTTGTATATTATAAACTTTTAAAAGAGAATAAACATACATATTTACAAATTATAATAATAAAAAAAATAAAAACCAATAGCAAGAACATCTAGGAAAGACAAATCGAGGTGATTCATGTATGTAGATATTAGTAGTAGTAGTAAATTTTATTAATGCATTTAAAAATACAATAATAGTCAATAAAAACTGCATATAAACAAATACAACTCCGACATAAATATAAATATAAAAAATAAAATATAAACAGGTATATCACAAACAAGCAAAATGTTTACATACAAACCACAAAATTATTATATTTGAATATAACATGTGAACGTGTAGGTTAAAGTGAAATAATTCCTTCAATATATATTTATTTTTACACAGTAAAAAGAAAACCAATACCCAGGCTAAAAATGTATATGAAAACAAAATATTTTCAATTTAATTAAAATATTTTTTTAATGATTGATGAAACGAATTTTAAGGTAGGTTGCCCCGTTGCCATACATAAAAAATACAATAAAGAAGAATTTTAATTATTATTAGTATAAACCAAGTTGTACCGTAAAGAGTGATATTTTGTAATGTTTTTTTTACAGTTATATGTTTTATGACCTTTGAAAAAGATGTTAAATACATCAAAACGTTAGTAAAATGAGTTAGTTTTAATTAAAAGAAAAACCACAAACCCAAGAAAGAAAATAAGTTTAAATAAAATAGTGGTAAAGAAAGAAAATACATATATAACATTAATACTAATAAATATGAATGACTATTATGGCCAACTTTGCGCAAGGAATCTCGATATAACGTGCTCAATTATCGATCAAATATTAATAATACATATATTATGTCACATTTGTATGTACTTTAGAAGCGATATATTATTTTTGCAAAATTTACACATTCCATTCACATAGAAATCATATTTTCACATGTAGAATTTTTGAAGAGAGTAAACTAATTATAATCTTTCCGTCAATATTTTTCCACACATACGTACGTAGACTTAGATCATAAACTATTGATATTTACATTAGATATACGTATTTAAAACGACTTGTAGACAGTGTCCGGTTAGATGTATGTTCTTTAAATCTATGTACATATTTAAAATATATATGTATATTATTAACATCTTCAGTGCGAAAAGTATTTAATTTTCCTGCTTGATCAGTTTTCTTGTATTCTCTTACATTTTGAATATTTCAGAGGTGCAAATTACATTGCACTATCGGTTAATGGCTGTACACACAACGTGATATGTAAATTTCAAAAGCCTATAGACGTGGATACTTACAGAATTTATTGCAAAATAATGGAGAAACAAATATTTATGTTACCCTGAGGAAGCATACTGGACACGTTCCCAGGTAGTGGATAGGCTGATGATCGCGATGTTTGTAAACTCGCAGCGGTTAGTGACGGTTTTAAGTGGTTTTGGATCTGAATTATTAAGAGAAAGGACTGCCAAAATATTTGTGGCGAACCACTCCCAAGACAAACCTCAAACCCCGCTTTAGATGCAGTGACTTCATGGTATCTCGAAATTATTTCAAGTATATTCGGTGACACGAAAGGTCCTGGCATAATTGCCTGACCTGCATGTATAAGGTAGTACTATAAAAACCTTCCAATTCCTAATGAAATAGAAGCTCCGTCGCAGTGGCCAAATTTCGAAGCATCTGGCGAACTCCATATCTATACAATGGGCACTTTGTGCACGTTGGCAAGTCTCTTTTTACACATATTATCTTTACAGACCAATTATTTGAGTGATATAATACCAGGGAAACGATGTGTTTAGAAATTTTGAAAAAATTCCCGAACCATAGTAAAATTTCTAATTATAATTTTCTGCTTTTGAACTGATAATTAGAATGCGGTAGAGTTGAAAACGTCGTGTGCACATCACACTACTTTCTTATACGTACGTATGCTTTGCCTAGTTTTTATAAAAAAAAAATATTCCAACTTAAGTTTTAAATACCTTTATCCTTTTAATAAATCAGTTTGAATTTCACTGTTTGTGACGTATTGGCCAAACGACCCTATTCGATAACAATAAAAGTGTTACTTCCGGTCCGAATTTTGAAAATGTTCTTCTACAAAAGTTGTTTCAAATTAATTTCTATTTATGTAGATATTTTAAAAACCTCTTTTATAAAGGTTTCATCAAATTACCTTTTGAGCAATTTTGTATTCTTTAGAAATTTGTCTAAACTTAGAAGTTGACGTAATCTTGGTAAAATATATAATTTTGATATAAACTACTACTTCCTGCTTACCGATTTTATTGATAACTATTTGCAAGTATAGGGGTGTGGAAAACGGGGGAGGAGGGGAGAGAGAGGGACATGTTTACAAAAATTAAATTTTCGTTATTAGATAATGTAAAACAAACATCTGTAAATCTAAAATCATTACAATACCTTAATTATACTACTTATAAAAAAGTAAAACCCTAGTTGATTATTGATTTGTAGTTTAACTTTTTGCTGCATGCATATGGAATTGCAACGTGAACCACTAACTTCCCGCAAGTTGAGACACATCGGTCCACAAAATTGACCACCTACAAAATCATTTATATGTAGCTGCACAACAACACAAATTATGAGCTACATATCCCCACTTCCTTTTAACAGTACTTGCATGAACGGAGAAGACCAGCACGCCTGAGTTCTTTATAATAGAAAAGTACTTGTGGTAAACAGTTGCAAGGGTGTGGTTACTAATTCAATATTGAAGAAAAATTGAGGTTAGTGTTTGAGAATATTATTGTATAATTAAAATTGTGTATTTACATCTATAGTTGGTGTTTGTTATGTATATAGTCAAAAGTTATTTAAAATTAATTACTATTTTCTTTTTTCTGCGAGTCCAAAGTTTGAACCATTATGCAGCTAAGCACGATTTAATCTGAAGTTCATTTTTTCAGTTTGACTGTAATATGGCTTCCACTAAAGTTCTTAAGTTAGACACATTGAATTCTGATGAAGCATATACTTTGATAGATAATATTGAAGATGCTGAGTATACACCGAGTGGCTTAGAATCGGACATTGGCGACGTAGATGGGGAAGAAAAATATACTATCAAGGGATATTGATGAGACTGTCACTGATTTAGAAAATTCCGAAGATGACCTGCCGTTATCTGCATTTGTAAATGACAACCAAGTGCAAGGTGGTAGCGTAACTTGGCGAAGAGGCAATATTCATTTGATAAGACCATCGTCTGATCTCCTGTCGGAATATGGTTTAGCAGACCAAGTTCAAAAACATGATAATGATAGTTGTACACCATATAATCTATTTAATTTACTAATTTCTGACGATATATTAGATAAAATTACCTTGTGTAGGTAGATTCGATCAACTTAAACCTGCTAAATCGATAGAAGCAAGAGATTGTACATGAGGATATTTTGGCATTTTATAGACTGCGCCGTCAGTCATAAACAGTTATGTATTATATAAACTAAAGAAATTGCCTCATATGCTTAAGGATTTCAGACAAACATTCATTGATCGTTTGCTTGCAGAGATACTAGTAGAGGTGAAAACAAAACGGAAAAATTATGGGGTGTCTATTCAGAAGAGAAGTCGTAAGATACCTTCAGAAGTTAGATTTTCATCTTCATCTCATCAACCCCTTCGATCTACCCGCAGAAGATGTGCACTTTGCAGTACCAAGGCAAATCCAGTGCGATCCGATTGGGCATGTAGTGTATATGTGTCTTGGAAAAAACAAAGATTGGTTTATAAAATATCACGGTAATAGTAATAATGATTCAAATCAATTAACATTTGCCTTATTGTGGAAAAAAAACATTAGTAAATATTGCTGAAGACTGCACAATGCTACAAAATATGGACCCCTCGTAAAGGCCATTTTGGCAATGTTTTTTATATATTTTTTTACTATAAAACTTTATTTTGTTACTATGTCATTGATTAAACTATAAAAAATAAGTTTACTTTGCATTTTAATTTTACATGCAGCAAGGGTCTGGAAATTGTATCAAATCTCGTGCAGCAAAGAGTTAAAGTAACAAATCTCTCTGACAGACGAACTTTATTTCACAAGCAGATAATATTGATACAAAATTGTAGGACATTAGTACAATTTACTTTTCCACAGTCACCATGCTTTTTTAAGCATTTGTTTCAACTGGTGATTATCCCACATTACATATATTATTTCGTTGACAAAAGGTTTGAATCTCCGGCGAACAATAAAAATTTGTTCGGAAGATGATTTCTACCTATCAGGCTTCCCTTGTATGTTAGACTTGCAATGATGCGACAATTATTTCCTTCTAACGGTGTAATTTTTTCTAGTTTAAATTTAAATAGGTACTTTTGCTTTCGTGTTTCCTTTATATTATATGTTTTACATTGTCAGTAATTGCTATCAATTCCTTACAACATTTGGTAACAGCAAGAACTTTCTGATTGATCGATATAATATGTAAAATAATTTAAGAATATATATCAGGCCTTATTGCTGCAACATACATATCTAGGAGCCTATATTGCGAACTGGTGCGAAATTCAAATCAAAAGTGGAATATGACGCGCGATATAAATTGCCGTTTCAAAATTAACCGTGCACAATAAGAACTTTTTTGAACGGAAGAAATACGAAAGCAGAGACATAACGCGGGGTAGAATGGTTTTATATTGCAATTATAACAGTAAATGTAATACATATACATCAGCATAACATGTCTGTGTTACTATCACTGTGATACTTAAGTGTAGCAATGGAATTCGTAAAGCAATTTATGTAAGTGCCAAAATTTATCCATAATATATCTATAGGTATTTATAGAAACTCTCGCTTATTAATAATTGTTGTATGTTTTGGCTAGACACGTATATAATTTCAAAATAGACATGAATTTTAACCTTTATTCTATGCAGCTCAAAATACTTGGCAGCGCTAATGGACGTAGTCATCTCATATATGAACATAACAACATAAATAAATATCGATAATTAACATTATACATATTGGCTGCGTTAGTTGAAACATTTCACGTAGTTAAAGGCTTGCATCAATTTATTTTAATTTTAGGGGGACAAATTATGTCGTAGCAATAAAATGCATTCACTTCAAATTAACACATTTTACTTATTTAACGATTTATTACGAAATATTAACAAAAATGCGAAAAATTGTATTACAACAGGAATGTCCGCATAGAAAATACTATCCAAAACAAGGTCGAAAGATATGTATTGTTACAAGTATGAAGTTTTATTGAGTAAATATTATGAATTATAAATAAATTTTTTCTTCAAATATTTAAGACTTTCGCCTGTTATTCTGTAATATTCGATGCTTCAAACTAAATAAACACGCACAATTACTACTTTGTGAAAATATTACATAACTAATAACTATAGATCGCATTTTAATTACACAATGCGCGTAGATATTATTTGTGTGCTGAAATTAAATGTCGTCTATGATAAATCAGGAATTCCTCATAAAACTACACGGATAATACTAACAGTTCTATACCTAAATGTTTACATTTTTTTAATTACGCACATTTCGAGCTTGCATCGTTCTATGTTTTGGCTCTCATTTGTCCTGCATAACCCACACCACTTTGTTTGTCTGTAATATACACACTTGTTAGTTTGTACTGAATTACACAATGCGACTTAGAAACTATATATACAGGGTTAAGATAAAGTAACGCACAAAATTCATAAAACGTACAATGTTCATTTTTGAAAAAAATGCAAAAACACGTCAAACAGTTTATTTTATTCCGCATCTTTTAACATAAGGCAAAAAAATTAAACGTCAAATTTGTCAAAGTTATGACGTCATCAATATTTTTTTTAATATGAAGCTTGGTTTTTTTTTACTTTATTTGATAAAGCTTGTTTTTATTTCTGTGGGGACATTTAAAAAGTCGGGTCTACGTTAACCGACCAGACAATTTAGAAGACTTAATGGAATGAATTAGACATGAAATGACTCGTATAACTCCGCAGATGATCGAAGACTCTGTAAATCAGGTCTACCATCGTCTTGGTCTATGTCAGATAGTGAACGGGACACAGTTTGAACAATTTCTGTAAGAAATCGTTTTGGTTTAATGGACTGTTAAGTTAATTTAAATGTTATTACTATAACAAAGTTTATTTTGTTTTTTATTAATTCTCTCAGTTTTTTCTTATGTGACCCCTACTTTAATTATTTATTTATAATGCAGAAAAACAAGCTTTATCAAATAAAGTAAAAAAAAACCAAGCTTCATATTTAAAAAAAAATATACCTTTGACAAATTTGACGTTTTATTTTTTTGACTTATGTTAAAAGACGCGGAATAAAATAAACTGTTTCACGTGTTTTTGCATTTTTATCAAAAATGAACATTGTACGTTTTATGAATTTTGTGCGTTACTTTATCATAACCCTGTATATATAAATAATGTATTTGCTGTTTTCGTGGACGAAGTATGTTAAATGCTTCTTATTTTCTAGCCTCGATGCGCGCATTCTGAGGTTTATGTTTTTAAAAGCTTTTAAGAGTAATACTTAGTTCTTTGATTATACGTGACATGTTATTCTGAAAAATCTTGTTCTTTATATATGGAAAAGTTAGTAATTAGTAAATGTGGAATTTGGAGGCCTTTCAGAAAAATCTCCATTCGATTTTGAAAAACTCGTTCCAAATAAGTATCTACATCTTTGTTGATCCTCATGTTCTGTAGCAAGATATTGTAGAAAAAATCCTTATGTAAAGTTATCATGACGTAGCTGCTAATAGTTAGTTTCAGCATATTTCAATATTTATTGTTGCATGAAAAGGTAAGTGTCCAATCATTTGCCTCTTTTATACTGCTAACCAAACACAATTTTCTTGTGTATATTATCGCATCAGTCATGAGAATATTTTAAAGTTAACATCTTCATGTTTTGATTATTTAGATATCATTATATGTGAAAACAGGCTTCGTTAGAAAAGAAACACTCATCTATAATAAAGTTCGTAGTCATTATTTAAATTGAAAAACCCAGCTCTTCTATTATCATCAACGGACCAGATTTCTTGGATAACTTGAATTTGATGTGGATTTGTAGTTACTTGATAAGAAGAGTTTGGCATACCCTTACACGGTCATCGAGACTAGGAAACTAGATTTCAGACTTATTCTTCACCACATCCCACCAAGAAATGCGAATTTGAATAAACAAATTATATAATTTTACATTAGAATTTGTAAATATGTATACATATATAATTAAAAATCTTGGGCAAATATACAATAAATCTAATTAAACTAATCTATCATCATGACGTAAAGCCATATTGAAATTAATAAATTAATAACAAAAATGACAATTAGAAAAAGAAGCTGCTATTTAAATAGTTTCATTGTAGTTATATTGGTTAAAAATAGTAGATTAATAAAAAAAAATACAATTATGAAACAAGTCATTTACTTAAATGACTTGCTTTCCTAATTGTCATTTTCGTTATTAATTTGTAATTTTTAATTAATATAACTACAATGGAACTATCTTAAATATCAGCTTGCAATGAAAATTAGTAAAACAAGTTATATAACTAAATGACTTGCTTTTCTAATTGTCGTTTTTGTTATTAATTTACTGTTTTAATCAAATAAATAAACATTCGTTTATTTATAACAAATGCTCATAATTGTTACTAAAAATATTTACATGTAATACACGAGCAACATAAATTGCTAACTTTATTATTACACAATTTGCATAGAGTCGACAAAATTATATTCATGGTATTTCCGTGTACATACTTCCAAAAAATTATCACTATTACCTACGAATTGAAATGGACACATTTTCCACATATTGTTAAACTACAAAACAGCATTACTATTTAAAGAATATTCAATAAAGTCACAAGAATGATTTGGGAAATTGTACAGGCAAGCAGTGGTACGGAACAACGATAAAAATATTTGAAATGAAGGATATCATGTTTAAAGTGTGTAGCCAATATGATTTTGACAATTTATAGCGAAAATTGTTAAACGCCAAAGTACTTATTTATATACTTGTAACTAAGAATTTTTAAATAAGCCCAATGTTTTTATTTTGAAAACATTCTTGTATTATTAGCTTATGTCGTGGATGGTATTGGACTACCAGCAATGTAAAATCAATCGTTGTCAGATAGATTCATATAATTGAAAAGGAATTTACGATTTAGATTGTGTTCTCTTTGGTGCTTCGTTTTATTGGGTAGCGTAAGACTGTGTATTAGTACATCTGAAACATTAATATATATATATATATATATATATATATATATATATATATATATATATATATATATATATATATATATATATATATATAATATAATTAGATTTTTCTTTGCCGTATATTCAATAATATAATAGATGTTGCTATTCCCAAGAAAAACATCTATTATATATATATATATATATATATACATATACAGGTTTGGCCTACGATTATCTTGCATGCGGCTTTCCGTACATAACACGAAAGGGGTTGCCAAACCGTACCTATCTAGCAGATATACATATATATGCGAGCCGACAAGTAGACCTTCAGCGAAACCATATTATATTCAATCATAAAAATAATAAATCTGAAGGAATTCTTATAATATTAACTTCCCATTTACATACGATACCACGGTCTCTGATTATATATTCTCACACATAGTTTTGTATTATGTCAATTTAGATTACCTTTCAATCATTCAATTGTTGTTTTCTTTAATTACATTCAAACAGCTACAGAGTATAACACGGTTCTTACGATATTACATTTTCTTGCATACTTTTGTATTAAGTATATCAATGTAGAATACGTATAGTGTTTTCGTTGTTGTTGAGTTTCTCACTAGACAACTGTTTTGTGGGTTGGTAATGATGTTCACAGATCAAGGTGACATCCACCTATTACTTGACGTTTCACTTTTGACTATAAAATAATAAACATCACATTACAGTAATTTCAATTGTAAATAACTAACGAAGTTTTAAACTAAAATATTTTTTTTAATGTGTTTTTCGTTGTTGTTGTGTTCCGTCTTAATTTATAATTAGTGAACATCGTTGTTACAGTCATTACTGAAACTACTAATATTAGTAAGTTAAGTGGTGGAGAAGCATGTATATTCAAAAACTCTTGTGAGATTGTCCACAGAAATAGTTCACATTGTAAGTACATTTAAAAACGTGTAATATATCAGCACACTTATTACTTGTTAATGTAAACCCATAGTTGATGCCCTGAGGAAGTACACATCCAAATGTACGCAATATTGGCTGAAAAAATAAAGAACTAACATATATGATGATTGCTGACAATATTATTCACAAGAACAATTGGATGAAGGAGATATTGCAGAGAAATCAGCAGCCGTTACGGATGACGATTGTTAAGAAAATTATGATGAAGCGGAAATAGCACCTATAATACTTCCATCTGGTAGTGGTTTACAAAAACGTCGTTTAATAGATAAATTGGATTTGTCTGATTCATCAAGGTGTTTAAAACCGGTATCCCCAACACGCGGGTCACGTAGAAAAAAACAAGCACATCCTTTTGGAGGAATTGACAAAAAGGCAGGAGAACGAGCAGAATTGTTAAGGGGCATCATGGCAAATGTGAGAAAAGAAGATGATGTAGACTCGTTTATGAAACGTATTGCGTTTAGTGTTAAAAAACTTCCGCCACATAAAATTGCTCGTGCAAAAATCAATATACTCTCCATAGTAACTAATTTGCAGTTTGAGCAAGATTCCACATCACTACCAGTGAATCGTTCATGCAATGAATAAACTACTACACAACAAGCGCCAATCCGATAGTATGGATATTGCATTATATAATTTATAAGACGAGTTATACTTATATACCTAAAATAGTTTTTTACAGTTACTTATTTTCTTATTTAAGAATTTGTTTTTAATTTATTTATGTTTTCAACTATTGCAGATAATGAATAAATAAATAATAACTTACCTCAGTGTTATTGCTAATTTTTCAGCAGCCGATATCGGGTACTTTATTACATTGCTTCCTATTTTCGTCAAATCGTTTTTGAGAATATCTAATATAAAATATAACTGATCACGGTTTAACCTAAAGTACTCTCTAAATTTAACATCATCGGATTTTAAATGGCGATGAAACAAAATATTAAAACAACCCTCTTCAGTACGGGTTTTGTATAAATTAATATATTCACGTTTTTTTTTCTTTTTTTGTTTTAACAGAGTCTTGATGAGTGTCATACTCTTCCTCTTCTTCTAATAAAAGAAAAGCCAGTAATCTTCTTTTGTCCATTTTCGCTAATATAGGTACCAAACACACTTCTTTTTCGCGTTCAAAGGCGAACTATATTGGCAGCTGGCAGCCAAACCAGTACAACGCAGCCTTCGACTGTCGCATTTAAGCGCGGCAGTCAATCGCAATCGTTAGACTTTAAGCTTTCAGTGAAACCATACCTTTAGTGCTTCGTTAAAATACATATGACTTTCTTATACGTATATATGTTCCAATATAGCATACAAAACTTGCTCTAAATTCAGTTTTAAATACTTTAATCCTTCTAATAAAACTGGGAATAAAAGCGCTACTTCCGAATTTTGATATTTCTTTTACACAAAAATTATTCCAAATCCAGGACTATATCCCTTTATACTAATAATAAATTTCCATAGAATGCAGAAACATATGCGAGATATTTGCAAAAAACTGCTATTTGGTAAAAGTGTTACTTCCGGTCCGAATTTGATTTTTTTACATAAAAATTATTCACAATTAAGCTTTAAATACTTTTATACACTCGACATATAAAAAGCGTGGCTAGGGAGATATTTGGAAAAAACTGCTTTTCGATAAGAGTAAAAACTACTTTCGGTTAGAATGTTCAAAAACTGTTGCTACAAAAAAATTCATATTCATTTTTAAATGCCTTTCCGTTCCTTATAAAATTGTATAAACTTAATGGTAGACGAGATACTAGTAAAATTTAATTTTCTGTAGTAAACTAGATATCCAGCCCAACTACTTCACTAAAAATCTAGTTAGACTTCAGGAGGAAGATTACAGTCCTAAACATAAAATTTGGCATTGATATCTTTTACCATTTGACCGCTATCGTGTTCAGTGAGAGAGAGAGAGACGCATTTTTTTGAAAACTACTTTTCCGTGCCAGGAAACTTAAAATCCTGAACATCTGGAGATGGAAAACGTTCATCACAATAATTCCTTACTACGTATAAGAAGTACGGAGTACAGTAAAAAAATGTAACTCCTTTCTTCAGCGAGTAAAACAAGCAAAGTTATCATAATAGACGGTAAGTAGGTAGTCAGATTTATTAAAAATACATGTCATTGATATTGATTGCGATTACTCACATTAAATTGAAATGTTGTGTGAGAGATATATTAAATACAAGTTCAAAGAACTAATAATGTACACCTACCTCCTTATATTTTAATCGAACTAAAATTCCAATAAGATTATCACTTCGTTAAATCCTCTAGTTTGGCAAACACTATCTTCATTCTATTACTTGATAAATAATATTAAAACGAAGAAAAGTTAGTTAATATAGTTTGAAGTAATATTCGTCAATTAAAGAGTCACACACTCATCACATAAACTAATAACTTCATATACAATATATATAAAAGCACCAAGTATTACTACAGCTATACCTGTTGTTTTGAGAGTTACATCAAATGAAGAAAATAATTAAACGGAATAGCTTTTTAATACTTGCCAAAACAAAAACTACTGCTTCAAAACAATCATTAAATTTTAATAGCATAACAAACATTTGGAAATATACGTTCTAAACATCACACATGTATAAAAAAAAATATGCATGGAATAACTGGGTATCCTGGAGTAACTAATGACGAAGCATTGAATTTATCGGTTTTCATATGGCATTTGTAAAATCAATCTCTTTTCCTTGAATTTAACGTGTAATAAATAAACTGACAAAGCGCACCATATGCATAATTAATTAACGGAAGAAACCACTGACTATAATGAATTGGAATAATCAATTACTAGTCATTTAATAAAATAAATTACTACTTCTATGAGAGTTAGAAAATAACGTTCAGTATTATCATTCAATCGCAAAAAAAAAGGATGAACATATTAAAAAAGCAAGAGCTATGGAATACAAAGAAAGGACGTTAAGCTGAAGAAAAATAATTACTAGTAGTTTGACATTTAAAGTAGGAAATGTAAAGGTATTTTCCTTAAATATCATGTCTATTTTCAACAAATACTAATAAACAATGGAAGAAACCAAGGAATATCAAAACTGGACATTGGTCATATCAAAAATTCCTATGGAAAAGTTCTCAATGTCTTTTTTGTTGTTATTTGACGCAATAGGGGAATTGATGACGCTATATTGTTATTGACAATGGTACTGACGTACATCATTTAAGCTCTCGTAATAACAGTTAAATAAAAACGGAAATTTCTCGACTAATGTATAGGATTGATCATTAGAAAAAAACATAAATTTTCCATTTTTTTACAAGTATTAATTTTAAATACGAATAGTTATTTAGTCATTGTCAATGCTAATGTATATGAAGTTTGACTGACTTTTCAATTAGCTCTTGATGAATCATGAAAACACAATTGATTAAGATCATACACCTTGTTTTTTGTTCCAAACAAAGTACCAAGTATCTAATTTATCATAATAAACAATCAACAGTAATTATGTTTATTTTGAAATATGAATCAGGAAATGTTATATAAGGTAACGTAGGTACATCTATAAAGCAAGAAGATATTTTTATGAAAAAAAACTCATATTCAAGCATGTTGATATATTTTTTAGATTTTATATCCAATAATAAAATAATAATTAAATTTCCAGGAAAATGATCCACTTATACACTAGGCAATTTTAATTGTTTTAGCAGTACGTGATCGTACATTACGTCTAATAAAAAAAAATACTTTTTCTTTCCACCATTTCAACATTTGTACAAAATTACTATAGCTACAGACAATATATTAAATAATAGAGAGAGCAAGCAGATCAGGCCGAGGAGTAAGTACATATTCCGTTAGTTATAAACATTGAGATAGAATAGGTAGGGAGATGACGTCACGTGATCAAAACGGGTACAGGTCCGCCATATTGATACTACACTTAAGTCAAACGGATAGTGTTGGTAAAAAGTGGAGTGTTTGTTAAGTGCATCGTGTATTAGAGTTAAATATTAAAAGACATTATAGTTTCTTGTGCTCTACGTAGCTGCAACAGCAGAGACGGCGTTGATAAGAAGAATTCGTCTAGAATAACATTTCATAGGTTAGCGTAGGCCTGACAGGTGTGGGATGACAGATTATAATTCTGAGTTGTCCGGACCAGGTGAGACAGCTATATTAGTCCCACACTTAGCCCCGCCCAATGTCCCCATTTTGAGCGTACAGCAAAGATGCTTTACAGCGTCTCCATAGTATTTTCCCTCAATGGTTATAAATAATAGCATGCCATGGTAATTTATAACATATGATGTAACCAAGTTGATACGATAGCATGTTTCGGCTTTTCACTAGTTTTTATCAAGGTATCATAACAAGAACTTAGTCCTGAAAGATTTTGAAGAACTATTAGACGGAATTTCGACATACATAAATGTATTTGTTAGAAAACAATAGTTCCTATTAGTTGTCGAAGCGTTGACTATAAAAGACCTAATTTTCATGTGAAATGTATGCCATGTCATCAATTAACGACCTACCCTATAATAATGATTTACCTAATGCACTACAAAGAAATTCAGAAATAGAAACGTCATACCAAAGTTATAACAAGTATGTGCATATATCATACAAAATAAATCTATCGGAATAATTTACGGAAATGTGTGAGATGAGTAAACAATAATATAAAATTAGAACGACGACGAATATGAAAACATCTCTAATCAATCAGTATACTAATGCACTTAGTATTCAAAGATAATATAACGAGAGCTTGACAAATAGTCGACTATTTCATTGTGATCAATTTTTCGAGTGTGCGCTACGGTCAATTTGACGAGACCAAAATTGGCATTAATAATTTGACTAGAGCACGAGAGCTTTAGCTCGAGGGCTTTAGTCTTTAATTATTAATGCCAATTTTGGTTAAGTCAAATTAGGAGGCACACGAGAAAAATTGAAACAATGTAATAGTCGACTACTTATCAAGCTCGAGCTATATTTGTTAAGATTATTTCCTAAACCAAGTTTCATAATAAAAAATGAGTTGTCAAATCGATGTGATTATCAATAATTTCATCCGAAACATCGCTAAATCTCTTTTTGTCGGACATTTTCATCTATTTGACACGTATGCCACTTAATGAAAAAATACATACCTGATTTGTTACCTACATTTGAATAGTCGATTTGTAATAGTCGCTGATATCAAGAACCGGTACCTTTCATTGGTTAATTTCAACTTCAGTTTTGATTGTGATTGGACAAAATTTAAATTTGACAGGTGAAGGAAATAATCAATGGTAATATAACGAGAGCTTGACAAATAGTCGACTATTTCATTGTCATCAATTTTTCGAGTGTGCGCTACGGTCAATTTGACGAGACCAAAATTGGCATTAATAATTTGACTAGAGCACGAGAGCTTTAGCTCGAGGGCTTTAGTCTTTAATTATTAATGCCAATTTTGGTTAAGTCAAATTGGGAGGCACACGAGAAAAATTGAAACAATGTAATAGTCGACTACTTATCAAGCTCGAGCTATATTTGTTAAGATTATTTCCTAAACCAAGTTTCATAATAAAAAATGAGTTGTCAAATCGATGTGATTATCAATAATTTCATCCGAAACATCGCTAAATCTCTTTTTGTCGGACATTTTCATCTATTTGTCACGTTTGACACTTAATGAAAAAATACATACCTGATTTGTTACCTACATTTGAATAGTCGATTTGTAATAGTCGCTGATATCAAGAACCGGTACCTTTCATTGGTTAATTTCAACTTCAGTTTTGATTGTGATTGGACAAAATTTAAATTTGACAGGTGAAGGAAATAATCAAGGATATTAACCTACTTTTAAATTCAATAAGTTTATCGAATTTACTATAAAGTGAATTAATATTGAAAACTAACTTAAATGTTAAATAAATATTTTGTTTTTGTATTTACTAAATGAGGGTTGTTTACATCAACTTCACTGACTTATCTATATCCAACAAGATGAGGGATAAAATACACATATATATATCCCTCATCTTGTTGGATATAGATGCGTCGCCATTCCTGTTGTTCAAGTGATGGCAAAAAAATGCTCAAGCATTTCCAAGTAATTATGTTGATTTAAATTTCCATTGAAAAAATAGGGTCCAATACGCTCATTTAGTAAACACGTCACAACGCCAAATTGTTAAGCACGGTGATAAGATAAGTCAGTGAAGTGGATGCAAACAACCCTCATTTAGTAAGTACGTCACAATAGATAGGTCTGTTGAACTGGATGCAAACAGAATTTGATGACGCGCACTAAATGAGCGTGTTATTCTGTTTAATAAAATTCTGCACCAAACATTGACTTTTTGATATCGCTGACTTCGGCAAGTGTAAATTTAATAATTCTCTTCCAATCAAGGTACCATGACCTGGACACCCATTTTGTTGGAAGTAAATGCGGCGCAATTCCTCTTGCTCAAGTGATGGCAAAAAAAAAAATTTGAAGCATGTCCAAGTAATTGTGTTTATTTAAATTTCCATTAAAAAACTAGGGTCCAATTATTCTGTTTAATAACATTCCGCACCAAACATTGACTTTATGATTTCGCTGATTTCGGACATTACTTCTACAATTTGGATTATCCTTTGACCAATATCGACAATTTTGTGAGGAAACAGTACCATTTGTCGAAAATATTGCTCGATTCTGAAAGCGTGATCTGCATTTTCCAAGGTGTGCCTAAATCTTGGTTTATATGGATAAATTTTATTCGCTTTATAAATTACTTGAAAAAATGTATGCCTAACACTGATTTAATTTGCTCGCTGGCGTAAAGAACTCCTAGGATCTTCCGCAACTGATTCGAGAGCCATAATGGATACAGCATCATCATCATTGTATGCTTTGCGAGGCGTCTTTTTGTCGGAAAAGAATCCCGTTTCATTAAACTGATCAATTATATGGTATTTGCCGCCAATATATATGTCAGATATATGTTACAGTTTTATTAATAGTTATTGGTGTTTTAGGGTTGGTTTCATAAAAGAATGTTAAATACATTATTAGTAAGCAATGAGTTAAATTTAACAACTGTTTAATTTTAAAAGATGTTTCATAAACTTAACTAACACAATTTAGCAGACTGATAAGTAACAGTTTGTTAAATTCATTTTGGGGTATTTTGTATGTAGGTTGGTGTTGATCTGGTGTTGATGGCAACTATTGGCAACCACATATTCTAACTTTACTTCATACATAAATGACATTTATCATTCTACTGTTGTGTTTATTTATTTTAATAAGTAAGTAAATAAGTAATTGTTTTATAATAATGTACAAATATTGGTTTTTCTGAAAGATATATGTACTTGTGTTGTTTGTTATATAGATATGCTACAAAACAGAGGTTATAATTATACTGAAAGAGAGAAGCAGGAGTTGATAAATATTGTGTGTAAATAAAAAAAAACTGATGGAGTGACTATTAAAAAAAAAACGAGAAACCTGGGAATTTATTAGCCAAGAAGACAACAGTTTGGTCGATCGACCAAGAGACGCAAACAATTTGAAATGTTTATACAGCAACATGAAACGGGCTGAAAAAGAAAATGTTGCAAAAGAACGTGTAAGTGGTTATTAAATTTTACACTATTTATTAACCTTCCCAATTTAAATTATTTCGTTTTTTGCAGGTTATAGAGTATATCAATAATGTGCAAGAAAGGTAGATAGACTTTAAAAAATGCAAAATATAATGCATCCATTGATAAGGTATATTATTTATATTTAAAATTTGTTATTAAGAAAACCATATTTTTAGAAAGAAGCTTCAAAAACAGGAGCAGGGACTTTCATTGAACAAACAACAGAAAATGATGCTTTAATACTTTCATTTTGTGAAGCTGAAACGTCACCTTTAACCAATATTTATGATGACGGTGCATTATATTTTGAAGGTAGAAAACAAAGATAATCTTAATTCCTGTAATCTCCACAAATTTTATAGATATTACAACAGAATCATCCGAAAAAACAAATTCAACTAGCAGTGTTGCAGTAAACAGTGCAATAGTCAACAATAGCGATGGTGAATAATAAAATTATTTTTAGTTTGTCCTAATTTTAAAAGAAAATTATAGATAGTACATGTGAATCATTAGAGAAAAAACAAACTGTCTCTGCTGCAATAAACTGTTCAATAGTCAGCAACGATGTATTAAGACCTGGACCATCTGGGATCAACACGAGAAATAATTTCAAAGAACAGTTGAAACTGTATACCAAACCAAAACCAAGAAAACTGGAAAATGAAAATGACTTTATAAATATATACAATGAAAGAAAGATAGAATTAATAGACTTACAAATCAAATATCAAAAGGAAGTTCATCAGCAACAAATGATAGGCTTACAGCTAGATAATGAAATAAAACAATTACAGTTAGAAAATATGAAACTTGAATTTCAATCCAAAAATTAATACCTTTCTCATCTTGTTAAACTTTTGTAATGCTAAAAATAAAAGCTTTTTTAAACTTGTTTATTTAAAAAATATGTATATATTCATATAACATAAATCAAAATTGTTACATCTTGTAAAAATTTTTTAATGCTAAAAATAAAAGTTTTTCTGTCTTATTAAACTTATTATTTATTTTAAAGATGCATGTATGTTTTTAATATATATCATAAATCAAAATAATTATGCAAATATTGTATTTATTAATGTCCTTCTAGCAGTATTGTTATTGTTATTTTGAAGAATTATATCTGCATTCAAATTAAAATCTTGAGGTAATAAGATGTCCTCAATAGGATCATCTTTAATAAATATTGCTAAATTATGAAGTACAAAACAACTTGCAAGATGCAAGTATAATTAATGATAATTATTATAAAAATATTTATATACATAATTTGATTTAAATTGTACACGTACATATTTACAGTTATGAAAATACGTACGTGTACAATTTAAATCAAATTATGTATATAAATATTTTTATAATAATTATCATTAACTATACTTGCATCGTTTAAAATAATGCTAAAATTTAACAGAGGTTACTACCTCTGCTAAATTAGCATTTGATTTAACAGTATGCTATATTTAACAATTGTCGGTGAAACGAAAAATTGAAATTTAACGAAGTGCTAAAATTTAGAACCTTTGTTAAAATTTAACATTCCTTTATGAAACCGACCCTTAGTGTTTTAATTAGTTAGTTTATGTTAAATAATTGACAAAGATAATATCTATATTATGTAACCGTTTTAATTTCTTATTTTGTTCATTTAATTTTACAGCCGCTAAACCAAGAAAGCAAACTGTTTTATGAAACGGCTAAAAAAAGAACGCATTTTTACTTTCTTATACGTAGTATAAGGAAGTATTGTGATGATGAAAATTTTCGACCTCGATATTTTTACAGATGTCCACGTTTTGAGGTCCCCTGATACCAAAAAAGTGGTTTTTAAAAAATGTCTGTGTGTCTGTCTGTGTGTGTGTCTCTCTGTGTGTGACCACGATAGCGGTCAAACCGCTGCAGATATCAATTCCAAATATTGTATTTACGAATATAATCTCCCTCTTGAGAACTGATTAGATTTTAAGCAAAATCAGCAGACCGGAAGTAGTAGTTTACTTCAGTGAAAAAATCGAATTTTGCAAATATTTCGTGAATTACTAAGTTTAAACAAATTTATAAAGAATTCATATGTACTTAAAATTGAAATTGTGAACAATTTTATTAAAAAGGTTTTTCGAAATTCCTACCGGAAGTAGGTCTCTTACTCTTATCGAAAATCAGTTTCTTGCAAATATTTTGCAAGTCATGCTTTTTAGACAGGTACGCTACGAATATAAAAGTATTTAGAACTTAATTTCTAATATCTTTTGTATAAAAAAAATTTCAAAATTCGGACCGGAAGTATCACTTTTACTCTTACCGAATAACGATTTTTTTCAAATATGTCGTAAATTATGCATTCTATATATATTTATGAAGAGAACAAAAGTATTTAGAGTTGGATTTGGAATATTTTTTGTATAAATGAAATTTCAAAATTCGGACCGGAAGTAACACTTTCATACGTATAAGAAAGTCGTGTGGTGGCCACACCTCATTTTTTAGTTATATATAAACATATTTTGATTTGGTTTGGACGAGGTATTTCTTAATTCTGTTACTTTTGTTAATTTTTGTGCTCACTTATCATATACTACATTTGAATAATTTTATTTTGTCCTGTAAAATGAATATTTGATTCTGTAATGCAATAAAGCGTATTCTTATTAATATTATTATTATGAAAGACGCATGTGGACGTGCTTGTAAAAACACCAGGTCGGTAATTACGAGTTATTCGTCCCTGTTATAGGCTTAGTCGGAAAGGAAAAGTATTACAGAAAACATAATAACTCGAGTGTGTAGGGGTACGGCACAGTTTATTAATTTTAATAATTTTATAAATTTCAAAATATGTTTATAAATTGTATTTTTAAAATTACGTATTAGAATCAAAAGATATATATTTCTAGAACTATTTTTCCTATATGTTAATCTATATAAAATAAGCACTTGATTGATAATCAGGTATTTGTAAGAATCTTGCCGCCAAATATTTATGTTAATTATAACATTAGTGACCTTGGTTTAAGTTATCGTGAGTTATACGTGACTTTAACGTGTAAAAACTACAACGAGGTTACATGGACGTTCTAGAAAAAAGGGAAACCCCAGAACTTGAACGAGAAAAAGTGAACAACGAGATTCCATTGAATGAGAAATCGACGAAGGTCCTTCGATGAGATCGGTCACCGATGTTCTCGGTTTTACCGCAAAGTAATATAGTCCTCTAGTTAAAAAGTAAGTCGACCCACACATAGCGGTCGATAAAGTATAAAATTATTGTGAGAACCTTAAAAGTAAATAAATCGGTTATTGTGTAGAAAAGATCTACCGCTAACGAAGTGTTTAAATTGTTCAGTTTATCAATATCGTCGAATTAAAAAAGTCATTGTTGTGCGATTAACAGTTTGTGCAGGCTACGAGCGTATTATCTTCGAGGGACGATTCCCACAGGGCACTTCGACCATAAGAAGATCTTATTTTCAAGAAACAGTTATTACGGCGCACAAGTGTTAAATAAACTTAAATGGTAAAATTCGTCTTAATGTAGGGACGAAATAAATTAATATAATAATCTAAAAATTAAAAATATACTTAAAAATTATTTTAGATAACACAACATTGTGGCATCTTTTAAGTGTTTGTCGATGCTGTAATCAAAACAATCATTTGCGTGGTAGTCATATACATAAAGATGTAATAAATATAAAGCGTAAGTTGTTTGTTTGTTAAAGCCTACGTAGTCAACAAACTAGGTGATATATTATTTCCTAGAAGTAATAATAATAATTCATTTTGAATATCTCAATATTGAAGGCGCTATGATGTTATTGTATTAATGTATTGGTTATAATTAAAATTGATGTTATTTTTTAAATGCTTTTTCCTTGTATTTGTGTATTAATCTATGAATCAACTATTGGTTTCTAATATATATATATATATATTATTTAAATATGTACAATAGTGTTTTATTGAATTGTGCCAAATAATGCCCTAAGAACTATTTAGTATTAATATCTCTTAACAAGGATCGACCTGAAGAAAATTGACTGAGCTAACCAGGTAAATGATTTAATTACTTTATTTTATTTTGTTTTAAAAATTATTAAAGTATAAAAGGGCATTATAAGGGTTCTATTTCAATATGGTTACCAATCGTGGGGCCATTATATCATGTTACTAATAATTTTAAAGGGGTTCTTTTGCATTATGACGTAACAACGTGGGACTTTTACATGTTCCGTTGCAAGTGTTCGGAACTCATTGTTCAGTTCAAATATAAAAAGAAAACGGGATCTTCCGGTAGATTCATTATTTTGAATGTATTTTATTTAGACTTGCAATATTTGATAATGGCTGGCTACCAAAATCCATATTAATAATATACCACACAAACGAGTATTTTCTAATGAACGTGCTATATGAATCGTTGTATAATTGAACACAGTACAACTTAAATGTTACAACGGCGCATGCATATCTAATTACTATGAAAATTATATACATCTTTTTCCTACAAGGCCGTTGAAATATTAATTGTATTGTTATGAATTACTAATGATAAATCGTTCTTGACCATAAAAATTAATACTGTATAGATTCATTCATACGAACTAAATCACTAACAAGAACAACTCATGCGTAGAATTGTATTTCGGTCTAACAGATGGCGTGAATATATTAAATATTCATGAGTGATATATGTTCGGACGATATAGGTACACGCTTGTGTTCAATTAGACCACAGAAAACGTGCATACCAAGAGAATTTATCAATAATACATCTATTATTCAATAGACACTTCATAAAATTTCATAGATGCATTTCATGTTTAATTTATTTTTTGCATTCACATTGGTGCATTTATCGCTTCAAGAAATACAACATAAGTGAAACTAACATTCAATGCCATTATTATATTAAAAAAAATCTACATTACAGACGCCCGCCATTGCAGGAGCATATAATAGAATATTGAATTAATCGTTTTTTACACAAACAGCCTTTGTGAAAATGAGACTAGGTTAATAAAACACAACAAGGTAGCACCAATCCCAATGCATACAAACATAATAAAATATTTCACAAACACAACTTACATACCAGATTAAGGACGGTGCAATATTTACCAGTTCCCCAAAAATATCCAAAAAGAATCCTTGTCATTGGTAAAGTTGTTTTTGTGGTAAATTTACAGCGTAATGTGCTGTTTTACAGCATTCAAATGCATGAATGTATATATTCAGTGATGATTGGGTAATTACTGGAGCTAATTATACTCGTACGAGAGGTGCAAAAAGTTAAGAAGGAGAATGCTATAAGAGACTTAAAAGTAAATTTCCTAACCTTCAGCTTTTACTTGATTAATATTGACCACCAGTTTAGCTTGTTTAATATTTAAAAAGCAGTAGGACTATTTTTTGAAAGACCCCCAAACAACCACTCAAATTGAGTAGTTTTCGAGAATGCATAAAATATCTAACAAGGGAATCATATTCAGGCCTATGGAATAGGTATTTAATGAGCAGTAATTCCAAGATTCCTTAGGAGTTTGCTTTAATTCCGTTACAGTCAGCTCCCATTCAAATGAATTCTCTCAGAATAGACCTATATCTGATTCTAAGCAAGGCAAAAAATAGAGCATTTTAAGAATTTAAAGAAAAGTTAAATTTACCTTTAATTTTTTTCAGAAAATTGGTAACATTACTAAAATTTACATTACAACCTAGGCATGTTAAAATATAGTTTTCATTATTTGATCCACCTATATACAAAATGCAGAAAGGTATTATTACAAAATCAATTATATGTGATTTATCAAAAAAGGGTTTTTTTTTATTTCAATGAATTTTGTAATTGATTTTGATACAAAATTAGTGACTTTGTATAATGTGACAGTTGCAATACAGTGTATTACGTATTTATTCACAGTATTTTATTTAAGTTCATAAAAACGTTTAATATAAGAATATTGTATACTAAAAACTCAATGGAAATATTACATCTTAACCTGAATGATATCTCGAATTCTGCGTTTCGTATTTTAAATATATTTTGCCAAATGTTGATGAGATGTAGACAGAAACATCTTGAATAATGATACATCAACGGAGATAAAATTCTAATATAATATTATCCACCTGCTCCTCTTATGTCTATATTCGCTATGCTCTTCGAATATGTCATGCCTAGAAGGCTGGAGACTTTCTTGACTAAATTTAATAACTTTGGTCCGTTACAAGATGGTTTTTGCACTGGTATTGCTACTGTATCTGCTATTTATGAGTGTTATAATGTTATTCTTTAATCTTTAGACAAAGCACCAATGTCCAATTGAAGCATTCTGTGATAATGTCATCCGTCGAAAATTAGAGATGTGCCCGTTTGTCGGAGTTTCACACGTGTAGCCTCGTCCAATTAAATTTATAATAGTTTCGGAAATTTAGTGTGTGTCACCTTCAACCTGCCTTACCTTACTTCCCTAGTGTGCGTTGGAAAAGATGGGGTGAAGCCTGTGTCTCTAATTCTCGGTTTTAGGGGATGTGTAACTCAGATTACTGAAGGTGGATGACTCTTAGACGCCAGCTGTCATTCTAATTCAGGCCCACTCCAAAAAGTTACTTATTCCGACAGCGAGAATAATATTGGATACACTAGGTATAGTAAGTCATTCATGCACGATATAAACAACAATAGCAAGTTTATTATAAAAGTTTTGGAATTATAGAATGCCAAGGTGCACCAAGAAAATAATAAAAATTCCACAAATGGGTGGATCACCCTACATATAATACAAATTAATTATAAAAAACTATCTAAACTTAAAACATCTATGCCACGCCAACAGGGCATAAATGCGCTTAACAATTAAATTAAATTAAATTTGAAAATATTCAACTAAAAAAAAATAGAGAAGTTATAACACGTCAAAAGATACATAAATGTACTTAAAAATTGAAAATTAATTTAAATTTGAAACTAATCAACTGACTAAAATTTAATTAAGCTAAGAAATTATGATGATTAATGAGTAAATAAATAACTTATAAAAGAAATTAAGGCGGAACGAGATCTCGCTTTACATTTAAGCCCCTACAGTCATTACATGCTATATGTATGTAGATGTGTATTTTTAAAAATAAAACAAATAATCAATTAGCTACAACACTTCTGAGTACCAAAAATGTATTTAAAACTACAAAATTAGGTTACGGTCCTGACGGAAATTAACTAGCAATTAAATTGGATAGCTACTCAAAACGTTAATGAAAATGAATTTACAGATAAAAGCGCAACGTATTCTAATGAAATTAATTAAAGCGAAACAGTGAAATAGGTTTACAAATAAGAATAATTATAAATACATATCTTGACAGTGCATTTGATCCACACGGGCATCGGTTTTCTATAAGGCATCCACCATGGAAATCAATTAATTCCGGGACCAAATGAGGTAAATTTACCTACAAAGTACGGCGGATGGGTCAAATATTCCCAGATATAGTTAACCGAACACGTGGTTGCAGAAGATAGGCTAACGTGATGGCGGCATTACTTCCGGAATCCCAACACGTGTTCGCACAAAAATGCAATCGACAGTACGGTATAAAATAAAAAGCTAAAAGGGAAAAATATACGAAACAAGCATCAATCACTAGAAAGAAATTACGAAAAGTTGAACTCTTACCGATCCATATATATGTACTTCAAACTAATTAAATCCTGCGTAACGCAGCCAAGAACGACTAATTAAACACAAAAAATATACTTGTCACTGTTTAACATCCACAATTTTATCGTGTGAATTGAACGGTAGATAGACAAAACAGTCCATTAATTACAGTGAGCTCGGATTGAAGCAAAATGGATCGCTTTTAAAATCAACTAGATTGTACGATCGGTATCGGAAGAATGAAAATGACGCGAGGTCAGCTGAAGAAGCCATCCGCTCAAGGTGGAGCGACATCTAGCAAGTTGAAAGAGAATTGTTATATAAGATATTTAACGGATAAGGGACAGATTAGTAAGAATAAAACAAAAAAATAATTAATTAGAAATAGTCGCAGATAATTATGCAGCGACGTAAGGAATATAACAACATTAAACAAAAAAACATTCTTAATTGCTACCTATAGCATAATCAGTCGCACACACACGAGATGGCGCCAGCGTGTCTAATTTGACCTACAAATTAAAGGAAAAAAAGGTACACTTGAGGTAATTAACATAATAAAACAATCTAAGTATTCCCCATTACAATTAAAAATAATTCAAAAGAAAATGTACAACTCATTCGAACAATAAAAGAAAATTCTACATTCCACAGAAAATATTTATACGTAGTTCCAATAGTAACAAAAGATTAATTCAAGGCGTAATCTAATACGTACGAAATTATACAAGGCAAGTATACAGCGTCACTCGCTGTAAATGCAACAAAATGATAGAATGCTGATAAGGTATAAGATACACAAAAAAAAGGTGTAACAGTTAATTATCGCATTCTGGATATTAAGAGAAAGATCCCTTCTTCCCAAAGTTGAGCCAACCTATATCATCTATCGGTTCAAATCAAAAGAACATATAAAAGTTAAGAGAAGCATGCGTATATCGCATTATTTTGTTTAGTGACATAAAAGAATAGTACATTTCCTTGGTCAATCAAGTATTAAATGATGTAGACACCAAAAAAAAACAATATTAACATTCTCGACGTTGATTTTATAGGCTTTAATGCCAAAATAGTAATTATACTGCAATTACTATTTATGGTCTACATTATATAATATGTGATATAAAAGGATTAAAGATTCACAAACAGTGTAATGACATAATGTAAATTCATATTTAAGAAAACTTTATATAAAGAATGTTGAGGAACTATAATAATACTTAAAATCAGGATAATACGTATAATTTATCTGATATTCAGTTTATAAAATTATAGGTATAAGTGCTAAAATAGAAAATATATTGCAATTAAGAAGCTTCCATTGACAATTATTTATAGTCTACATTGTATTATATGTGATTAAACATTTACAAATAGTATGATGAAATAATACGTTTCAGAAGTTATTATCGATAAACTGCGACAGCAGAAATGAATTTCTATTAAAAAATAATTACTGTCGTAAAAATGTTAATGTATGTGT
Source organism: Amphimallon solstitiale (assembly GCA_963170755.1). NCBI lineage: Eukaryota > Metazoa > Arthropoda > Insecta > Coleoptera > Scarabaeidae > Amphimallon > Amphimallon solstitiale. Next base: position 75,996,096 of record OY720680.1, on the reverse strand, counting down.
TATTGTACAATAATGGAATTTAGTGTTAAACGTGTATGATTTTACAAGACTTAATAATAGTTTAGTTTTGATTTTAGCGAAACACTTTCCTTAAATCAACTAATTCATACGTTGTAACTCAACTTTATTGACATCATTTACATAACCATTATTTATTTGTTACAAATGTAATTGCTTTGATTTTACAAATTACCTAATATACACCTTCCTATATAACAATTATCCTAATCTGCCTTAATTTTCGACCTGGCGACAGTGCAATTGCTAGTTCATACACTATTTAGACATATCCTTTCTTAAAAATTATTATTTTTGAAACTAGGAGCATAGAGTATGGGAATGTGATCTATTACGTACGTTCACTTCTATTCATATTAAGAGCCCTAAAAAATTATGGTGGTCCAAAGCCATTTATCGTATATTACAATATTCATCAACAATCTTTGTGTGGAAAATGCTTCGATAATATGTCAGAAATTTTAAAGTAGGTCGAATGAGCGGTTAATTATATTAAATCATCGTCAATTCCGCGAGTTTATTGAAGAAATTGAAGAAAATGATTCACCATATTATACTGCCGCATAGCTTAGCTGCAAAAAAAGGTCTAAAGTGATTTTTTGTGACTGAAAGAAATTGTTTCTGGCTGATTTACAAAGCAATGAGTAGTTATGGAAGTTTTACAAATTTACTAAACATATGAAGAAACTTAATTTAAATTTACAAGGAGAATATCTGCTTCTGTCTGATTTATACACTCAGATTAAGTTCTTTTCAATCTCAACTGAACAAAAAATATTTCACAAATTTTAATGCGTCCAAAAAATCAGATTTCCGACAGGTTCTGCAATTAAAACTGTGAGTGCGCTTAAAAACAAATATTGTTTTGTTTTTTAGATTTTAATGAATTGCAAAGGAAACATTTTTCAAAATTCTTATAACACCATCACAGAAACTCTTGCCATATCATTGCCGGACTTTATAAGAGTCACCCTCACACATGTGGGTCAGTTGTATAAATTTGTTCGTGGCATTTTTCCGCTTTCGGGACTACTTATCTCTGTGCAAAAACATTCTCCAAAAGGAAATATACGAAACATATTTCCAGATCCAAGTTAACTGATGAGCATTTTAAGTCACTGCTGATAATTTTCGTTAGTAAACTTGATCCACAATTACAAAATACTGTTAATGGATTATTACAGCTAGATAAGCCCCATTAATCACAATTATAATGTTGAATTCCATTATGTGAATTATGTATGTCACTTAACTTTTTAGGATAAATCTCATAACATTAATAACTTACATTTAAAAGAAAAATGTCCTGGCCGGTGCTGTGTCGCCGGCCGTAGTTTAAGACCACATAACATATTTTCCAATGGCAAATTACACATATAATATACTTATTCGTATTTAAAATTTATTACATCTCTATTCACCTTTGACATTATTTATTATTTTTATTTAATTAAGTCCTTGATAATGACTTCTTATTTTAAAGCTCTAATTTAGATCAAAACACAATGCTTTTCTATGTTTTTATGAAAAAATTATGATATTAAGTGTAAATACATCTTAATTATGATTAGCTTAATGTTATGCATAGTTTTCTATTATAGCAAAATGTCTATAAACAGATCCCAAATAAACTAACAAAAAATATTAAAAAGAACAGTGAGAATGTAAGTATATAATAAGAATACAATACCAACTAAAGTACATTGGTTATTGACAACAATACACTTTGCAAACAGCACTGGATATTATCGGATAACGTCTAAATATACACTGACCCGCTTATGGTTACTAGTTACACCTACGGTTTAATGTACATACGTGCATATATGAAATTATCAGGGATTTTATTCTTTTTTAATTATTATTTCAAGAAAATCAATACAAATAAATAAAATAGCCCACTCACACTTCAAGAGGATATATCACACACGACAATTATTTTAGTCTATAAGATGATGCTCGTAAAAGCATTATCACTTGGTAAAAATTATTATAATTTTTTTATCAAAACTTACAGGAAGTAATCAATTTAGAACAAACTCACTTGAGATATAAATTAAGATATTATCATAGTAACACTTAAGTAGCAGTTATTGCTTGCAGTAAAAATGATTAATGAGAATAATCAGGAATCTGATTTTAAAATTGGGCACTTAAAATGGATCAATGTAATAATTAGGAAGTTAAGATTTAAGTAGAATGATATTGACTGACAGAATTTTTCAAGATCAGATATTTTTCCCAGCATACTATCCATCAAAAAACATAAAATAATCTTATTGAACACACCGAATGTTTATAAAAGAATGAAAGGTGTTTCAATATAGCGTGCTATTGTATTAGTATTATCACATTATCACAAATAGTCTTTTCATGTTGCCATAGTTTTCCTGTCTTTAATTCTTATAAGTACGTTAAATAAATAGTTACATAAACTCATGAACATGTACATAAATATAATTTTAGAATCGCGATATTCTTCCCTGAATTATACAATAACTTTATTTCGGAAGCGCATTTTTGTTCTGGTACACAATGAACAAGGAAGGTGCGTGAAGTTGGCACCACAACTTGCGGCGCAAATGTTCTTTTTAGTGCCAAACGTTTGCGCCTAATATGCGCCGTCGATATCTGAAGAAAAAACACCGGCGCATTAATTTGTTGCAAAGTTATAAACAAAAACAGTTTTTTGGTGCCAACTTCACGCCAGCACCACAACTTGCGGCGCAAATGTTCTGTTTAGTGCAAAAATGTTGCGCCCAATATGCGCCGTCGATATCTGAAGAAAAAACACCGGCGCATTAATTTGTTACAAAGTTATAAACAAAAACATTTTTTGGTGACAACTTCACGCGTGAAGTTAGCACCACAACTTGCGGCGCAAATGTTGTTTTTAGTGCCAAAAGTTTGCGCTTAATATGCGCCGTCGATATGTGAAGAAAAAACACCGGCGCATTAATTTGTTACAAAGTTATAAACAAAAATAGTTAATTAGTATCAACTTTTTACCTGACCAAAATTTCCGGCGCAAACTTTCAATTTAGTGCAAGTCGTTAGCTCACAACATGCGCCGTCGATATCTGAAGAAAAAACACCGAAACACTTAATTGTTATAAAGTTATAAACAAATACAATTATACAGGTGCGTGAAGTTAGCACCACAACTTGCGGCGCAAATGTTGTTTTTAGTGCCAAAAGTTTGCGCTTAATATGCGCTGTCGATATGTGAAGAAAAAACACCGGCGCATTAATTTGTTACAAAGTTATAAACAAAAATAGTTAATTAGTATCAACTTTTTACCTGACCAAAATTTCCGGCGCAAACTTTCAATTTAGTGCAAGTCGTTAGCTCACAACATGCGCCGTCGATATCTGAAGAAAAAACACCGAAACACTTAATTTTTATAAAGTTATAAACAAATACAATTATACAGGTGCGTGAAGTTAGCACCACAACTTGCGGCGCAAATGTTCTTTTTAGTGCCAAAAGTTTACGCTTAATATGCGCCGTCGATATGTGAAGAAAAAAATGAGGTGTGGCCACCACACGACTTTCTTATACGTATGAAAGTGTTACTTCCGGTCCGAATTTTGAAATTTCATTTATACAAAAAATATTCCAAATCCAACTCTAAATACTTTTGTACTCTTCATAAATATATACAGGGTGTAACAAAATAAGTGTAAAACATTTCAGGGGGTGATTCCTTAGCGAAAAAGAGATAGGGTCTTTCATATAAAAAAACTTCAATGGAGCATCCCTTGTTAAGATACAGCCCCATAAAGGGGGTACATAAAATTTGTTTTACAATTTTTCTCACAAACACTAAAAATGTAATTTATTTCCAATGTAACTTTTTGTCTGATTATTTGTTTACCATTTAAAAATCTATTTCCAATACCTTGTTTCATTCAAAACAAAAAATGTCTCTTGAATTTTTGGCCCAAAAGTAATCGGTTCGCAGCAAAAAATTATTTTACGAACAACTACAGAGATACATCGTCATAAATGCGAACTGGATTAGTATTGTTATTTTGTAGTTACTACCTGCATCAAAATACATATGATTAAAGATGAATAAACAAAACTAATTTATTAATAACAAAACATAAAACATGTAGAAATAATAGTAAATGTTCAATATGTCCACCTTCAGTCATTACACATGCGTCTAGACGTCGGCGCATTGAGCCACGTATTCGCTCAAATATTCCTGGATTCTCTCTAATTACCCTGCACGCATCGATGATGCGGTTTCTTAAGTCCTCTACATCGCGAACAGGAGTAGGATAAACCAAAGTCTGTAAATGGCCCCAAGTAGAGAAATCGAGAGGTTTAAGATCCCGGGATCGAGCGGGCCAATTCTGTGATCCTCCTCGACCTATCCAATGATTTGGATATGTTTGGGTTAAATACTGACGTGCTGCTTGACTAAAATGGGCGGGAGCCCCATCATGCATAAAAAACATATCCCTTCTGACGCCCAAAGGAACTTCCTGCAGCAGTACTGGATGCACTTCTCTTAAAAATTGAGTGTATGTCTCACCATTTAATCGAGGAGGTAGAAAATGAGGGCCAATTAAATAATCCCCAATAACTCCGAGCCACACTTTAAGAGAAAAGTGTTCTTGATGGTTAGCTTGTACAATAGCGTGAGGGTTTTCATCAGCCCATATGTGGTTATTATGAAAATTAATTATCTTGTCCCGAGAAAAAGTACATTCGTCTGTGAATTCGATCGTCTTCAGAAAGTCAGGGTTTCTTCTAATCATTTCCAGCATCCAATTGGAAAATTCAAGACGGTTCGGAAAATCTCGCTATAACAGCGCCTGTACTCGTTGCAGATGGTAAGGGTATAAGAGTTGTTCCTTTAAAATTCGAAATACCGTCATATGATCAACATTTAACTCGAAAGCAATCTTTCTAGTACTGCTAGTAGGTTGTTCTTCAACCAAATTAAGTACTGCTTCTTCAAGATGTGTTGTTCTAACTTCTCGATGGCGACCACAATCCTGCGTTCTTTTGTCGAATGAACCATATCCTCGTAATCGTTGATGAAGTCGGGCAAATATTCTATGCGAAGGAAGCTGCCGTTGAGGATACATTTCAGCATATCTTCTAGAAGCTTCTAACCCATTCCCCTGCGACAGACCGTAAAAGTAATGCATATCAGCCATTTCCTCATTTGTGTATGCCATTTTAATAACAAGTGAATTATTAAACTAACAAATTACGAACAAAACAACGACACACAATTAAGTATTAATTCAATTTCAAAAAGTTACAAACTGACAGCGTGATACCACTACTAGCGGCTTACTAAATAAATTAGTTTTACATTTTCGTTTTATGACGATGTATCTCTGTAGTTGTTCGTAAAATAATTTTTTGCTGCGAACTGATTAATTTGGGCAAAAAATTCAAGAGAAATTTTTTGTTTCGAATGAAACAAGCTATTGGGAATAAATTTTTAAATGGTAAACAAATAATCAGACAAAAAGTTACATTGGAAATAAATTACATTTTTAGTGTTTGTGAGAAAAATTGTAAAACAAATTTTATGTACCCCCTTTATGGGGCTGTATCTTAACAAGGGATGCTCCATTGAAGTTTTTTTATATGAAAGACCCTATCTCTTTTTCGCTAAGGAATCACCCCCTGAAATGTTTTACACTTATTTTGTTACACCCTGTATAGAATGCATAATTTACGACATATTTGCAAAAAATCGCTATTCGATAAGAGTAAAAATGGTACTTCCGGTCTAAATTTTGAAATTTTTTTTATACAAAAGATATTTAAAAGTATGTTCTAAATACTTTTATACTCGTAATGTACCTGACTAGAAAGCATGACTTGCGAGATATTCGCAAAAAACTGATTTTCGATAAGAGTAAAAGACCTACTTCCGGTAGGAATTTCGAAAAACTTTATTAAAACAATTTTTCTCAAATTTAATTTTGAGTACATTTGAATTCTTTATAAATTTGTTTAAACTTAGTAATTGACGAAATATTTGCAAAATTCGATTTTTTCACTGAAGTAAACTACTACTTCCGGTCTGCCGATTTTGCTCAAAATCTAATCAGTTCTCAAGAGGGAGATTATATTCGTAAATACAAAATTTGGAATTGATATCTACAGCGGTTTGACCGCTATCGTGGTCACACACACACAGACACACAGACACACAGACACACACACAGACACACAGCCACACAGACATTTTTTAAAAACCACTTTTTTGGTATCAGGGGACTTCAAAACGTGGACATCTGCAAAAATCTCGAGGTCGAAAATTTTCATCATCACAATACTTCCTTATACTACGTATAAGAAAGTAAAACACCGGCGCATTAATTTGTTACAAAGTTATAAACAAAAATAGTTATTTATTATCAACTTCTTACCAGACCAAAATTTCCGGCGCAAACTTTCAATTTAGTGCAAGTCGTTAGCTCACAACATGCGCCGTCGATATCTGAAGAAAAAACACCGAAACACTTAATTGTTATAAAGTTATAAACAAATACAATTATATAGGCGCGTGAAGTTAGCACCACAACTTGCGGCGCAAATGTTCCTTTTAGTGCCAAAAGTTTACGCTTAATATGCGCCGTCGATATGTGAAGAAAAAACACCGGCGCATTAATTTGTTACAAAGTTATAAACAAAAATAGTTAATTAGTATCAACTTTTTACCTGACCAAAATTTCCGGCGCAAACTTTCAATTTAGTGCAAGTCGTTAGCTCACAACATGCGCCGTCGATATCTGAAGAAAAAACACCGAAACACTTAATTGTTATAAAGTTATAAACAAATACAATTATACAGGTGCGTGAAGTTAGCACCACAACTTGCGGCGCAAATGTTGTTTTTAGTGCCAAAAGTTTGCGCTTAATATGCGCTGTCGATATGTGAAGAAAAAACACCGGCGCATTAATTTGTTACAAAGTTATAAACAAAAATAGTTAATTAGTATCAACTTTTTACCTGACCAAAATTTCCGGCGCAAACTTTCAATTTAGTGCAAGTCGTTAGCTCACAACATGCGCCGTCGATATCTGAAGAAAAAACACCGAAACACTTAATTTTTATAAAGTTATAAACAAATACAATTATACAGGTGCGTGAAGTTAGCACCACAACTTGCGGCGCAAATGTTCTTTTTAGTGCCAAAAGTTTACGCTTAATATGCGCCGTCGATATGTGAAGAAAAAACACCGGCGCATTAATTTGTTACAAAGTTATAAACAAAAATAGTTAATTAGTATCAACTTTTTACCTGACCAAAATTTCCGGCGCAAACTTTCAATTTAGTGCAAGTCGTTAGCTCACAACATGCGCCGTCGATATCTGAAGAAAAAACACCGAAACACTTAATTGTTATAAAGTTATAAACAAATACAATTATACAGGTGCTTGAAGTTAGCACCACAACTTGCGGCGCAAATGTTATATCGACGGCGCATATTAAGCGTAAACTTTTGGCACTAAAAGGAACATTTGCGCCGCAAGTTGTGGTGCTAACTTCACGCACCTATATAATTGTATTTGTTTATAACTTTATAACAATTAAGTGTTTCGGTGTTTTTTCTTCAGATATCGACGGCGCATGTTGTGAGCTAACGACTTGCACTAAATTGAAAGTTTGCGCCGGAAATTTTGGGCTGGTAAGAAGTTGATAATAAATAACTACTTTTGTTTATAACTTTGTAACAAATTAATGCGCCAGTGTTTTTTCTTCACATATCGACGGCGCATAGTAAGCGCAAACTTTTGGCACTAAAAAGAACATTTGCGCCGCAAGTTGTGGTGCTAACTTCACGCACCTATATAATTGTATTTGTTTATAACTTTATAACAATTAAGTGTTTCGGTGTTTTTTCTTCAGATATCGACGGCGCATGTTGTGAGCTAACGACTTGCACTAAATTGAAAGTTTGCGCCGGAAATTTTGGTCTGGTAAGAAGATCATAATAAATAACTATTTTTGTTTATAACTTTGTAACAAATTAATGCGCCGGTGTTTTTTCTTCACATATCGACGGCGCATATTAAGCGCAAACTTTTGGCACTAAAAAGAACATTTGCGCCGCAAGTTGTGGTGCTAACTTCACGCGTGAAGTTGGCACCAAAAAATGTTTTTGTTTATAACTTTGTAACAAATTAATGCGCCGGTGTTTTTTCTTCAGATATCGACGGCGCATATTGGGCGCAACATTTTTGCACTAAAAAGAACATTTGCGCCGCAAGTTGTGGTGCTGGCGTGAAGTTGGCACCAAAAAACTGTTTTTGTTTATAACTTTGCAACAAATTAATGCGCCTGTGTTTTTTCTTCAGATATCGACGGCGCATATAAGGCGCAAACTTTTGGCACAAAAAGAACATTTGCGCCGCAAGTTGTGGTGCCAACTTCACGCACCTGAACAAGGAACATGAGATTTATTCGTACAGAAATTGCCAACAGTCATTTGAGAAACAGATATCTGGTGTGGATTTCACATAGGATTACTTTGTTCAACATGAGATTTTGGGAAACAGTGTTGTAATAGTATATTAAAGGACAAGTTTCATTTTGACGTTTCAAAGTACGAATTCAGAGTTTAAGAAACGAGTGGCGTAGCCACGAGTTTCTTAACTGAATGAGTGCTCTGTCAAATGAAACGTGTCTTTTATGCTATTTTTTGCAATTAGTTTTAAAATTTCTCTTTTTGTAAAAGCAAAACGAGAAAAATTTGATAATCAAGGGAAATTTTGTGGCGGTTGTCACCTTGGTTTGGCACAAGATTTAAATTGACAAGTTAATTTAAAATTGACACATTTTTGATAATTTTCAACAGAATGTTTCTACTGCACACGGTATCACTATCACTTCGAAAGATAATTCAAACGTTAATATAAATGTTTATAATAGTTGTACTATTTCAAAGATTAATTAAAAATATCAAATCTGACAATGAATTTCAATATAAAAACCTCAAACTTGCTTACAAAATGTCATATTGACATCTCCATTTCTGTTGCAATGTGACCAACTTAAAATAAATCTGTTTAAATGTTCCATTTCTATTACGCAACTAGTGCTGTAATAGACCCTATTACAGCACTAGTGAAATAAATGGTATGATTACGGTACTAATTGCAAAAAAGAAAAATCTACAGAACGACACACCATTCTTACCGAAGTAGTTGTCACAGATGTTCAATAAAGAATGGATGTCAGTCCAAGAAAGTCTTTGCGATGTGTATTAGGCCAAACAACTTTATTTCTTGATACATGTCAAAAAAATATTAATTATATTTTTTTATTTACATGCATTCAAGTTAGCTGTTACTCCACGGTTATTACCTCTTTATTTCCCTCGTCGAATACAATATTGTCAGTGGTTTAATGAATTTCTAAATGAAAATGATGCGTTACGCTAAAAATTCTTTATCGCCAACCGTCAGTAAAGAACAAACAAACACTTTATCGTATTGTACAATAAAGTACTTTGCCTGCCGCAAATATCTGTCATCGTAGCCATGACTGATGACTTTAAACATAAATCGTTTGTCACTGTCATAAACTGTCATAAGTTATTATATCTTTATTTTTAAAATTAACAATTTTCAAGGTTGGCGATAAAATTTTGTATGCACCACGTCAGTAAAGTACCTTTATCGAACTCGTCTTTTACTCGCCGCGCTCGCTTCACTCGCTTGGCTCGTAAATCAGACTCGTTCGACAAAGTATCACTTTACTGACTTGGTACATAAATAACTATTTTCTGCTCCCATACTTTAATTGTATTATTAGATATGCTGAACCTGTACTTTAATGTTGTCCATTACGATACAGATTTTCATTATGATTGATGCAAGTTTATATCCAATAGGAATACAGATTTTTCATTACGATACAAGTTTATATCCAATAGGAATGCGACATTCCAATATTCAAACAATATTCAATATGGCGACTGCATATCTGACAGATATAAAAATTAATTAAATGTGACAGTTCTCTGCAATTTACAAGTAAGTAGTTAACATTTGTGCTTTTTTGAAAATATAAACGGTAAAAATGAGGGATAATGATAGTGAAATGTAATAATTGACTCCACCAGAAATTATGGAACAAGCCTGAGTAGCCACGAACAATTTATTACCAGCCAAATTCGCAAAAACGTACGGAAAATTTTACGCTCTATTTATGAAATGGATTGTTCAAAAAATATGTTTTATTATGGGGTCGTAGAAAAAATAGTGTATGCAACTCGCATTTAATGGCTATTAAGACACTCGTATTCATTACAATACTCGGCTTCGCCTCGTATTGTAATTCTCTGACTCGTGTCTTAATAGCTATCATTAAACGTTCATTGCATAATATACTATTCCCATACTTTAATTGTATTATTAGATATGCTGAACCTATACTTTAATTATGTCCATTACGATACAGATTTTCATTATGATACAATAGGAATACAGATTTTTCATTACGATACAAGTTTATATCCAATCGGAATGCGACATTCCAATATTCAAACAATATTCAATATGGCGACTGCATATCTGACAGATACAAAAATTAATCAAACGTGACAGTTCTCTGCAATTTACAAGTAAGTAGTTAAAATTTGTGCTTTTTTGAAAATATAAACGGTAAAAATGAGGGATAATGACAGTGAAATGTAGAATTTGACTCTAGCAGAAATTATGAAACAAGCCTTAGTAGCCACGCCTTCGGCTCGTATTGTAATTTTCATTCTCGTGTCTTAATAGCTATCATTAAATGCTCATTGCATAATATACTAATTAGTTATAAAACATAGTTTCTTGAAACTGAATATGTAAACTAACAAAATCGTAGACTATGGTGTACAGAAAACCCAATTGCTTATAGAGACTAAATTAGGCCCCGTAAAAGATGGTGTATGGTTGGCAATTTTAAGAAGGAGAATAATTTGTCTTTTTTTCATCAACACTTATTGAAGCAATTCAAGATAATACTTAATTTAATTATTTTTAACAGGACCGAACTACAGCACATACCGCGTGAACAATACTACATTTATTGAGGCAGGTCATAAGACTTTTACAAAATAACATTTATTCCAAACGTTTTCATATATTACAAGAAGTACAAAACTCTAATACAGAAATTGTCAACAGTATTACCACAGTATATAGCTATGTAATAGAAACAGTAGTTTCTCTCGAGGGAAATAATTGTCCACCGGCAAACCGACGCGTGCGTGACTGCGCAGTAGTCAGCCATCAGCTGTTGAGTTGGCGGGATTATTTGATGCGACTACTCGACATGCGGTTTGTGAATGGCCGTTAATGTAAGTTATGCTGGGTGTACACCAATTATACAAAATGTTTGACAAACAATTTATTATGAACACTAATTATACAAATTAATGGGTAGTTGTACACAAATTAAACAAGGCATATGTAAAACTAAATTATACATTCTTTTGGCATTTATAATTAACGTCATTTAAATTTATTAACACATGATTAATTTAGAATTTGTGTTTAAAATGTGTCAAAAATTTTTGTTTGATTATTGTGTATTTCCTTGAAACATTTCCATATAATTTAATGGATGCTGACGTACTTCTAACATTTTTGACAAACAAATTGTTTTTTATAATTAGTGTGCACGCAGCATAACGTTTTATCAATAATTGTAGTGTTTCGTTTCGCGAATACTTGGAACAAAAATGCCCCATTATTGTTGTGCACCTCGGTGCAAGAATAGTTCGAACAATTCTAAATTAAGCTTTTTCAGGTTTTCGGAAGAACCAATGCGGTAAGATCCCCACGTGCATTAAAATGTCCTCAACTGTTAAAATGTGCATATTGTTTATTGTAGTTGTGAATAATTACTCAAACTTCATGACAAATCCACCACCACCAACGCAAAATTTAATTTTTTTAAGATTGATTACCGACAATGGGAAAATATAACTGAACAAAATGCCTTCACTTATTTTGTAGGTTATTTGGGACACAAATGTTTTGAAAAGCGTATTTCCAACAATTATACGTTTAAAACACAAAAATGAATGAATTCAAATTTTACACTTATTTTAAGGCATGTCCTAACTTTGTGAAACAGCTTTACTAATTTGGCAACGCCCGACCATAATTTCAGTATATATATAAATACCGCATTAGGAAAAAGCCTTCTGTGAATTTTTTTCTTCGTTTTCCTTCGAACCAAATGTTAGCTTTAAATTAAAACAGAAGTTGGAGGAAATATCATATAAACATCCCTGCGAAAATTTTCCTACTGAATTTTTAATAATTATTATAATTATTCGTGTAAGAATTTTTTATACTTTGAAATTTTGCAATAGATATTTCAAAGTTAGTGGCAATTCAAATAAAATAACAATTTTGCAACACCACTGATGAATTGTGGCAAGAAATTTAAGTAATCTTTAGGTTAAAGTAGCCTTTTTTTGTGTTGTACGTATAATGTATTACATTTTAAATGCGTGTGTAATATGTACTTAATAAAAAGCAGTGTTTTATCCTCGTTTTTTGTATTATTGATATAGCTTTTTCATAATTTTAAAAATAGATTAACATAATTATCTCATAAACGATTTGGTTCTGCGCCACTGGTTTATTCCTGAATAGAAAAATTGACTACGCCTCTGGTTGCGCGTGCGTGAATGCGCAGTACCATTTTGGGACACAAACATCAAAGGTGCCGACGGCAAGAGAAACTACTGTGTCTATACAGCTCTATACTGTGGTATTACTCCTGAAGTGTTACATAATATACTCAACAATACGAAAAGATTAAGTGCTTGAATTTATATGGACACATTTGCTATAATTTTACAATTTCAATAAATTTTGGAAATGTCAATGTAATAAAAAAATATATGTAATTTGAAAAAAAAATTTAACGAACATAATTGGAATGACATTAAAAAATAATGTAGTTAAAGAAAGTTGCTTTGACAAATACTCATACTTTTTGACTGCAGCTTGTATCGCCCCATGGTGACTATTTGGTAGGCGGTACGTAGGCAGTACCTACCCTTTAAAATAATCTATTAAACGAAAATTTCAAACACTCTTCAATCAATTATGAATACACGTAATGTCCATAATTAAGTGTTTCTAAAAAAGACTAATCAATATACACGCTACATGGATTACTACTGTTTTTCTAAACAAAATGAAACCAGTTCAAGTCGTTGTTGTTTATTTGTGGTTAGTATCATTAATCTCGTTGCAGTGCTGCTATTTTATACAAATTAAGAAATGACCGATATGCACTTTATGTAAGGTCGAACTTATGACAGCGATTATAAAGCTCAGCTTCTATATTAATTCTTTTCGAAGATAGTTCAAGTGAAAATGATAGATAATGATAATAAAGTCAACCTACAGTTTCTTTAATGCAACATTCGAAAAAGCTGATTATGATTTGACGAGGAGGTTCACTGGCATAGCTCCCTGATTTAAACCTACTTAGCTTCTGTATTTGGGTATACTTAAAGTAACTGTAAGGAATTGAAAAGTACTAAGGAACGATTCAGACATTCAACAAAATAAGAGCTTTCTCAATAATGATATGGAGCCTGTATCCGAAAGGTATGTAGAATACCTGCTGCAACTATATATGAAATTTCATGTGAATGTTTTCGTTGAATATTTTTGTACTATTTTAGTAAAGGTCTAGCTTAACAACAACGCTTAGTGCCGCTTCGTTCAACTTTTCATAATGAACCACCATTAGAGGACTCCATGTCTCCATCAGTGATGAATTTCATGAAGGTTCACCAATATGAATTATTATTCAAAAGTATCGTCATTGTGGGCAACACGATTGAATAAGACTGGCATATGACTTACTGTGAGCATGAACATTTTCCTCATAATCTACAGAGTAATTCTTAAGTGGATAGCGCAATTTCGGTGCAAGAAATTATGAATGTATAAAAGAAATTGCCAAATGCTTGTAGATTTTCACGGTTGTTTTCTAATTGTAGATCTGCGTTTCCGCGTTGGAACCGCGCCAAGTTTGTGATAAATCCCAACGCTTCATCCAATATTACAAGAGACATCGTCATGGCTGCAGGTAGATGTTCTTCGATTCGTAGTAGCTTGAAGAATGATAGGACAGAGACTGCACTAAACTTATACAGGGATCGGGTCAGATGGTCGTGAGATTTCATAGTGGAGTTTAATAGAGTTTGTCACGTTGGATGTAACGTATTTACTGATCTATTAAGATTACGGGGACGTTTGCAAATTTCAAGTGATGCACGATTTTTTTTAGGAAAATAAGGCGATTCACGAGACAGAAATTTGGCATCTTTGAATAGAATTTTATAGCCGGAGTTGAGTTCGTGTTCTGCCAGTTCTGAACTTGCAGTACTTAACAGTTCTGTACAACGTTCATGTTTGCAGAGACGCTTGCTTAGTTTCGCCAATATAAATGTTTAAATAATGCCACGGAAGACGATACACTCATTGTGCTTGGAGCGGAGTTGTTTTGTCCTAACTGAGGGTAAGAGATCCGAAACTTTGGAATGCGGTCTGAAAACGGCTTTGATTATAATTATTACGGACTAGGGTGTTAGAAATATATTTGAGTTCAGAGGATAGAATCTTGGGTTGTGAGATATAAAAGGCATGTTGTACAAGAGTACTGATGCAGCTTGTGTGCCGGATGATGATGAGAACGCGCATAAAGGCATGTGTGAGTCGGTTTGCTTTAACGCAATTTAGTTTTAGTGAATGCATGTGTACAAAGACTTTCTGGAAATATTGATTCAAAAGTGGCAAGCAAGTTTTGGGATACTGTTTCTAAAATGCCTGCACTCAAAACCCATTCCTAGAAGGCGTTAGATTGTTCAGGGTGTTCCAAAAAAACATCCAGTAAATATAAGGTAAACCTGTGCATTAACCTTACATCATGTGACGTAGAAAAAACATTTTCTGTACATCAAAATATTTTAACAAATAAAAGGCATCTACTTTTTGTATTTCCTGTTAGAGAAAAACTTGTATGTTCTTGGGACTCTAAGGTCGTTCGTCCACCGAGGAAACCAAAACGAGGCAACCAATCGCTTACAACCAAGCAACCAGTCGCGTCAGCGACCAATACATTAAAAACTGTACATGTTCCTCCACCGTGGCAACTACGACCTATTGTGAAAGGGAACCTATAGCGCACGATTATACTGACTGGTCGCCAAGCCTTCAGTTGCTTACGACCATTCGACCGATAGAGCTATTCTTTATTTATAAAGTTCAATTTCTTATGATACTTTTTAGTTTTTCACGCAATAACATGCCGTGATCGCTATCAAAAGCTACAGAAAGTGCAAACATAAGGTGTGTGGAAATTGAAAAAAAAAACTCTCTGTACTCATGCTGTAAGTTTGTTTAAACTTAACCGGATCTTTGAACTCACTTGCAACATCTTTTGCGCCTCTTTCTTTGCGCCCTTATGTATAGGTACCCAGTAATGACATCCTCACCAGACGGCGAAATCGTTTAAGCTGGTTTCCTCGGTTGACGAAGAACTAAGCAACCAGTCACCTGCGACTGGTTGCCCACAACCGGTCGCCACATATTGGTTTTCTCGGTGGACGAACGGCCTAATACAAATTTGAGATAGAGATTTTATTTTATTATAGTTAGAATTTAATTTAGATAAAGTTTAGTGTTGTTCTAAATATTGCTACGCATTAAATAGAATCTTGAAATGTTTATCCCTCTTACAACAAACCAAAGAAAAACAAATTAAAAATTCACTGAACAGTTGCATGTACCTCAAATAATCTTTTCTATTGTTTATAGGTCAGTAGGGATTTTGATAAATATTCTCAATTTATGAATACTTTCACTCTTCTAGAACTACTAAAAACGTAATGTAAATATTACCTGATTACTATGTATTTAATTTCATTCTTATCGAAATCAAGTAAGGATTACATACTACGTTACATCTGTGAGTCACTCATTGATTCATTGTCTTTAGGAAATAAAACTCCTTGGAATAACCTTGAACATTTAATTTGCACTTACATACAAACTCTTTTTACATTGCACCTCACTTAAATGGCACATTAACATGCATGGGTAAATAAAAAGACTGATTTCTGCAGAAAAATAAAAAAGAGTCGTTAACCTACATTGCTCGATAGCTGTAAATATGGAAATATTATTTTTAGTTCCGTCATTTGGAATTTACTATTACTTTCAATACAAAGTAAGAGTAAGTTCATACGATTATTCCTTGTTGCTTTGTAGGTTATCCAAAGCCATTGCGATTAACAGTGAAAGCATTGCCACTTTTCACATTAAGGACTTAAATAACGGAGCACTTCGTCATGGTTATTTCTAAAGCCCGGTGAAAGAGAAGATACACATGTCAAGTTACATAATAAATGTTGCCGTTATGCTTGCATGATTTGATTACTCACAATTCGATGTTTGATTCTTGTTAGTTTAGTGGTGCGTCGCCAAGTGTGACAAGCAATTATTCTAAATTGTGGTATACAATATTTACAAACTAACGTTAAAATTTATTCCTGGGGTTTTTCTTATAATAATTTAACCTCTTCAATGACAAATTAAAATATGCTCTTTAGAATATCAATTTTTTTAAATTAAATTTAATAGTGAACAAGAAATTTGAAAAAAAAATAAAAAAAACATCCATTAGCAATTTTGCACTCCAAAAACCAAAAATATAAATGTACACATCTTTGACATGCTACATATGATCTACTGAAGGAATGACTCCATACATTCAGAGCAAACGCTTTCCTAGCACTTACTGCATTTGTATCTTGTTCTGCGTTTACATCTTTTGTCATGACACCGTAGTGGATTTTCATAGTCCACTCCAATTTTATTGAATAGTGTCTCATTCCATCCTGGCAAACTTCTGGTAATACCTTGGGCAATGCTTTATCTTTCGTGGATGCTGTTGCCTCCAATGATGGCCTTGCTCTCTTTCTTGCATTTCTTCATGTTATAAAGGCATGGTTTTGGAAATAAGTAACTCTTACTTACTTTTGTTTCCAAAAGACACTGTATGATGATAAATCACAGGGGTTCAATTTAAGAGGTTATCCTCAATGTAGCCTGCCTGATGACTACAAAACAAAAGTGTGGTAAATATCCATGCGATACCCTTCTCTCTACGCGATGTGTAATGGACATGGAAATAAATAGCAGTAACCGTTACCACTGAGCGGATATGAACCATGTTTTAAGCGATAATGAAAAACTTGAAACCAAACATACATAAATGCGTTTATATCCTTGAAGAAGTTAACTTAGTGTGTATTTTGAAGATAAATAGTGTCCAATATACTGGTCTCCTACCTTCAGAATTAAATTTGTCCCTCAGTATTTTCCTGAGATTGCAAAAATATTTTCAATTATCCTTTAGTCGATAACATACGAGGTAGGCACCATAAATTCTCGGCCTGACAAGCTTATACAGGTTCAAACGTGTTCAAACTCTGTCACGTCATGCATGCACATTCCCGAGGTGTACACTATAAATATGACGGTTGGAAGCCTAGTAGTTTTTAGTGACCAGCCAACCAACGTGACTAGCGCATGAAAATGTTTGAAGTAACGAAAATTGAGACCCGCGCGGTAATTAAATTTTTAACATACGCCTTATCACATTAAAGTACATATTTGAAATGATTTCCATTAAGTTTTCATGCTATTATGGTTTAGTACGACTTAGATTGGTAAAGTAAAAATATATATCCCGTCACGGAGACCTGTACAACTATTTATTTTAAAAGGTTCAAATCAAAAAACTGAGTTAAGACTGTACGCCACGTACAGCGGATGAGGCGAAATATTTCTAGTTAAAATTGAAATAAGCATGAAAAGTGTATAGACAGACAAGACAGAATGTGGTACCTAACCTATTTTCCAAACATATTTTAAAGGGGCAGCATTAGTAGTAGTGCGGGAATACCAAGAAATAGCCACAACTGTAAGTTGTGCGAAAATATATTCAAGGTATAGTTCAATCGGAAATATAAGAAATCTGTATCGCACCAAGGTCTCCACATCTTGAACAGTTTTTGAAACACAAAATAGAATACTTTCGCCAATAAAATATTCTTCGTAATTGGACACATAATTACACATCTTATATACAGTGAGGACGCGCGGGTTGGAATAAAATCAGTTAAAATGTTTGGTTTTGTTTTATGGAAAAACGCTCGGATAGGTCGATTTTTATTTTTAGCTGCGGTTTTTCTGATGGTAAATTGATGTACAAAGGCTGGTCCAACAATAAGTCACGACCATCAATTTTTTTTTCTAATGAAAACATATGTTTTTTATTTAATTTGTTAATTCTACGTCGAATTCTAAGTATGTTTTATGTACCATGTCCTATACCCAAACAGTTATCGAGAAATTTACAATTGAACATATCAATAACTGCATGTTCAATTGTAAATTTCTCATTAACTGTTGAGTTTGGGTATAGGACATGGTACATGAAACATACTTAGAATTCGATGCAGAATTAACAAATTAAATAAAAAAAATATATGTTTCCATTTGAAAAAAAAATTGATGGTCGTAACTTATTTTTGTTGTTTTTGTTGTTTGTTATTTAATTTGTTAATTCTGCATCGGATTCCAAGTAAAATTTTAAATGAATTTATTCCAACCCGCGCGGCCTCACTGTATATACAGTGAAACTTCCCATAGGCGGACACAAACCTAAACATTCATTTGAACACACAAGTGTAAAATTATATAGCTCACTAAGCATACCAAACGCTTGTATATCATGTTTTTCAAAACAAAATTGTTTTAGTTTTTTTTTATTTCCAGTAGACCATCTTTATGTGATACTATTCTTTTCTCATAATCATCAGTTCTAGGAATTTCTATTTCATGTTCTTCATCATCACTGTTTTGACTTTCGTGTTCTAAATTATCGGGCAAAATATGATCTGGATTATCGTCTTCTGTAGACAAATTGGCGTCAACATTTATAAAGTCCTGTACATCATTACTTCCTAATTTTCCCATTAGCGTACACATTTGAGCCACTTATCAAGCCAGTTATCAATTTCATCTTCTGGATGAAACTCTTCATTTACTTCTTGAAATCCTGTTTTCTTGAAACAATTTTTAATTGACGAGAGACACCATTCCATGCTTTTTTAATAAAATAAATCGCACCTAATACGCTAATAGAGTTTGTTGAATTATATTCCGAATCAGAACTCTCAAACTGCGATAAAATGTGTTTTAATATTAAATGTCGGTACCAAGTTTTGAATAATTTATATGCCTTGATCTAGCGGTTGGCAGTGTATTTGGCGGTAAGAAAACGAGTTTGACATTTTGCATCTGTACGTCTTTAGGATGGGCAATTGTATTGTCCAAAAGTAATAAAACTTTTCTGTTTTATCGATAATTTTCCGATCAAATTCAGCTCTACCACTCTGTCACAATAGAATCAGTTAGTTATCCAAGCCTTGTTATTTGAAAACCATTAGACTGGAAGAGCAATGTTAAGATGTTTAAATGCGCGATGATTTTCCGATAACCAACAGTTTTTCTTTCTGCCGTCATATTCACACAGTGCAATTATATGTAGTTAATCTTTCTTTCGATAATTTGCCGCCCACACAATTTCGTCTCTTAATGCCATCGTCTTTGTTGGTAGTGCCCGAAAAAAAATAACCCTGCTGTATCCAAATTATATATATCGCAGAGTTTGTACCCTTTAATTATAACGGCAACCTGTTTATGAAAGCTTCGACATCTTCTTGATTTGTGCTAGCGGCTTCACCAGAAATCATGCGCTAATGAATATTATATTGCTTTTTGAATTTATGTAGTTATCTAGTAGAAGCGGAAAAACTACAATTGCATAATTTCTCAGCAATTTCCTTGGCTTTATACTTAATTAGTACCCATGATACAGGCATATTCTTATTTCTAGCTTGCACAAACCATTCATATGCTGAGGCCTTCAGTTTTAAAAAATCGCCTTTTAATTCCACTATTGTCATTTGTTTGCCACCCCTTTAGATATTCATCTTCTTTTGTTATTATTTGTGTGGCTTGTGTTTTGCCAATATTAAATATTCAGGCTAATTTACGTGAACTGAGCTTGTTTTTATTATTATACTCCATGATCGAAATCTTTTCTTTCAGCGTTAAAGTATTCCTTTTTTTATAGTGTTTTCTACAATAATTAAAATACGGACATAGTTCATATGAATTACGTCATAGAAACAATTTTAAACTTCTACAAAGAACGTAACAAATATGCATTCAGATACATATTCTATACAAAACATTCAGACGAAGTTGACTTGCGAACCAAACAAATATCTATACTGTTCAAGTGAAATCGTTGACGAAGGCAGAGGATTTACCGGGCAGAATTACTACTTCCCGATTCTCGCGTCCGTTTAATGGAAACTTTGCGGTCAAAAAGCAGATAAATAGCTGTCCGCGCCCGTTCAAGAGAGTGTCCGCTTAAGAGAAACCAATTTATTAGGAATTCCCTACTTATAAATTCGGGACCAGATAAAATGTCCGTTTAAGGGAAGCATCCGGCTAATAGAAGTGTCCGTTAAGGGAAGTTTCACTGTACATACTGTAACGTTTTCGGGTTCCAATAAACAACTCGTGCAATTATTTATTTAAAACAGTCTGTATATTTATATACTTAAAATTATATAACAATATAAAAATATAAAAACTAACTTAACACACTTAAACTACTATTAATAAATTATCACAGGTATTTATTTACATAACTAATATCTCTGTCCGTATTTATTTATATCACACTATTTATATAAGACGGCACTACTTAAAGAACTATTTATTTGGCTACCAATCGATCCCGAAATGAATCCCGTAGTTACCCCGCGATTACTTCCGTAATCAATTCCGTAATGTCTTGTATCCCGGTGACTTCGTCGCTTATATACATATGTGAAGATTACTAGAGCATTCTTCTCAATTCCATGCTTCTCTCGATGTGTGAAGAATATTCCATACATTTCTATCCGCTTCCGATACAGTACCATGCGTAAGTGTATGACTCACCGCTTACGATATCCAAACATCGAGAGAGATTTATGGTCTTTTTTGTGCGTGTGACAATTTCGTTTTTATCGCTCCGAGATGGTCTGATTCTTTTATTTAATGTAACTCAATTCGTCTGCTGGTTTCGTTACATTGCCCCCTTCTTAAAAACTGCGTTTCGTCCCGAAACACACTATTCCATGTCCTTGACGCTGGCGGATAACGAAATCCACACCGGGACCCACGGGTGCACCCAGCCGTCTTGTGGCAATGGCAATCCACCGTCCCAGGCTGCACAACGGGCTGATCGGTCCGACAGCCGCACACGACCATTTCCGTACCAGCACGCCGAAACACTGCCTCCAGCATGTTTCCTGCGATTTTCCATACCAAACGGTCTAATCCACAGCCCATCCTCGGAATTGCCAGCCTCCCCACATCCTGCTCGAGTGCCGTCCTCGTAGATCGACAAGGGATTCCCATAAGCTGGCTCTCTAGGTTTTCCAGCAAATTGTCGCACATCCGCCACTTCACCGCCGTCACGTCCATGGTATGGGGCAATTGGTTGAAACACACCATCTCTGGCTCACTATGGGGTGTTCGTCTTATGCGGTAAATCACGTCATTTATTTGCTCCAGTATTTCGTATGGTCCCTCCCAGTATTCTTGGAGCTATGGGGACAGGCATCGGCGACGTTGAGGATCATACAACCAAACAAGGTCTCCTTCTCCGTAACCATCTCTCTCAGCTTACACGTGGTAACGATTCTTCGTCCTGTCGCTGACATCCTGAGTGTGATGGCGTACTCGCTCGTGGACATCCTTCAACCTTCGCCAGGATCCACTGACGCAGTCTTCTCCATTTGGGTTCTCCACAACACACTTGAGTAGATCCATCCTCTACTTTCAGAGAGTCCCATTGAGCCCAGTAGGATTCCAGTCCCTGTGAACGAGGAGCCACTTCTTGCCAAGCCGGTCTGCGACCAATTCCCTTCCAAACCATCAATGAACCAAGGTCTTCATCAGCTTCTTGACCGATCCGCAAATTGTCAGGATGCCACTGATCGTCAACCACGGCAGTTCCGAATGTGTTGGCCGTTTTTTCTTCTAGGCGGTTGCTATGCCTGCAGTCTCCTAGACGTGGTCTTCTTGCAACAGCATCAGCGTTTTGGTGTTGCACAGATGCACTTCACGCTATTTACTTTGAGGCTCTACGATACTGAGTCGACGATTGCCTCTTCTCATCGACCCGTTTCATTTTTCGCTGCTCCGCTATGGTTTTCTTGGGCTTCTTCGCGCATTTACTATGCGCATGGCCCATTTCCATCTCCATTTCCATTTCCATCTCCATTTCCAATTCCAGCATCGGAGCGTTCTTCTCTTAGGTTGCACCTTATTCACCAATCGTCGGACTACCTGTCCCAGGTGCGAATGCCCATACTTCATCTCAAGACGCTTGATCAATTTAAGGTAGTCTTGACACTCTTCCGGAAGTACGGTCTGCAGAACATCACTGGCCTGTCCTCTTAATGACACAATCAGACCAGTAACTTTCTTCGGGGACGTCCACCCATTTGCTTCTGCAGCGGCTTCGAATTGATTCCGGTACGACATCCATGACGTCTTTCCATCGAAGGTGGGAGGTTTTACCTTTACCTTCGCTGTTCGGGCAATCTCCAGGCTTCCGCTTGAGATATCATGGGGACCGCAGTCGTTCATCGCTGGCAACTGAAGCTGAACCCCAAACTCGTCCCCCATTCCGAACACGCGCTCCTCAACTTTCTGTTCCATGGCTTCGATGGCCTCAGAAAATTCCTGCCTCCCATTCGATGAATTCTCTTGAATGTCTTCCTTGAAAGTAGTCTCGAGTTGTTTCGAACCACTTGCAATTTCATCTTTCAGAGTCTCCATAGTATTATCAAATTGCTTTGAACCATTTGCAATTTCCTTATTTAAAGCTTTTAAATCATTTCTAATTTCTTCTAGAGTCTTCATATTACTCTCGAATTGTTTTTCAACTGCATCTCCTATAGTCTTGAATTGTTTTGCAACTGCATCTCTTAGAGTCTTCCTATCAGTCTCGAATTGTTTCGCAATTTCATTTTTAATTTCTTCCACTATTACGCTTAAATCAGGCTGTACTTGAAACAAATATTTCTCGGGATCCTCACCTTCATTTATTAAAAGGTCACGAAGCCGGTCCTGGAGAATTGTTTTTTTTCCAGACGCATCTGCGTCCCTTTCTTCCAATTCTGCCCTTAACTCGGAGACCTTTAATTCTTCCAAACGTTTGGTAGCCATTTATTTATTTATTTATTTGCACTTCTATATTGTTTATCCCACACTGACACCAATTGTAACGTTTTCGGGTTCCAATAAACAACTCGTGCAATTATTTATTTAAAACAGTCTGTATATTTATATACTTAAAATTATATAACAATATAAAAATATAAAAACTAACTTAACACACTTAAACTACTATTAATAAATTATCACAGGTATTTATTTACATAACTAATATCTCTGTCCGTATTTATTTATATCACACTATTTATATAAGACGGCACTACTTAAAGAACTATTTATTTGGCTACCAATCGATCCCGAAATGAATCCCGTAGTTACCCCGCGATTACTTCCGTAATCAATTCCGTAATGTCTTGTATCCCGGTGACTTCGTCGCTTATATACATATGTGAAGATTACAAGAGCATTCTTCTCAATTCCATACTTCTCTCGATGTGTGAAGAATATTCCATACATTTCTATCCGCTTCCGATACAGTACCATGCGTAAGTGTATGACTCACCGCTTACGATATCCAAACATCGAGAGAGATTTATGGTCTTTTTTGTGCGTGTGACAATTTCGTTTTTATCGCTCCGAGATGGTCTGATTCTTTTATTTAATGTAACTCAATTCGTCTGCTGGTTTCGTTACAATACCATATATAAGGACGTTTGTTTTCGTGTATTATGGTAATAACAGGTTAGTAATATTATTCAGGTTAATATATTTCTGGATTTTCACAAAAGGAAATTACATTACTATATACAGATTGTAGCACCTAAGATGCCTCGGACCGTAGCTCCTCTATCATACAATATATCGAAAAAAGTCTAAGAGAAAAATTGTCCATAATTACAATCGCAATTTTCCTAAAATATTTTTGGTCATCAGTGCCGTGCCGTATTCCAGTGGCGTATCAAACCTGTTTTTTTAAATGGAACAATATATATTTTATGGCTGATTCGGAAAGCCCTTAAAGAGTACTTTTTTTTCTTATGTAACGTCATACCGCTAACTTTAGCGGTTTCGCTGTTTTAACGGTTTTTCTTCGCAGTTAAACCATACTTCGACATTTTTTTTGGCAGGAACTAAATTGTACCGGCGTTTGGATTTCGAATTTAAGGATAGACTAAGACCACTTCCACCTACTCTTAATTTTTTTTCAAGTGATTTAAGGAAAGAATATAATTTTTGATTGGGCTTTGCAAATAGTCATTTTTTTCTAAAATATCAAATGGTAAGCATATAAAATAATTACATCGTTGGATAATCGAATAATCGAAATTCCAAGTTTTCCATTAAAAAAAAAATTAACTTCTTTCCTTAAATCACTTGAAAAAAAATTAAGAGTACGTAGAAGTGGTCTTAGTCTATCCCTAAATTCGAAATCCAAACGCCAGTACAATTTAGTTCCTGCCAAAAAAAATGTCGAAGTATGGTTTAACTGTGAAGAAAAACCGTTATAACAGCGAAACCGCTAAAGTTAGCGGTATGACATTACATAAGAAAAAAAGTACTCTTCAAGGGCTTTCCGAATCAGTCATAAACTATATATTGTTCCATTTAAAAAAACATGGGTTTGGTACGCCACTGGAATACGGCACGGCACTGATGACCAAAAATATTTTAGGAAAATTGCGATTGTAATTATGGACAATTTTTCTCTTAGACTTTTTTCGACATATTGTATGATAGAGGAGCTACGGTCCGAGGCATCTTAGGTGCTACACCCTGTATGTATAAGTATATTATACATGACAATGTAAGCCATCAATAAATTTTCGAACTGTTAAAATGATTATTATTTAATTGTAATTTTATGTATAAGTATGTATATATAAATAACAATAGCCCCTAATATTTTCTCTTACAGTCATTTTATTTAATAGACGAATGACCGCCTGGTTCCTATTCCTAGTGTAAACACACCGCAACAAAGTATTTATTGAAACCCTTGTCCCTTAGGCGTTTCTTATATTTCCGAATGAACTATAGGAATAGAAAATAAGTATTAATACAATTTGCATTACGCCCTTTTATTTTAATTCAATGTTGATTTTAAAAAAATCCAAAAAAGAGTCCAAAGTCGCTTTACGTTTTGGATGCGTTCAACGAAACCTGGCAAATCGACAAACGCAACACTTTTTGCTGCGCTGTGTCTTTGGAACGCGTTTAGCACACAACTTTCCTATGTTTAAATCATTGTGTAACATCTGGAGCACGTTTCCTTGTTTATGCAGATTTGCGTACAAACTGTGGAATTTTAGTACACAGTCATCAGCGTTTACCCATGAAGTTCTTCGGAAGAATTCTCGTTATTTAATTGCCACACATTACCCTATTACGCGATTCTCTGGGTGCTATTCTTTGAGTAATGTTCGCTAGCGTCTACTACATACGGACGTCCGTTGACACACGTGAAGACGCTAAGTATGACTGATAATTCCATACATTTTAGATTTACTTTTTAACATTTAGTTTTGAACTGACTGCTAACTAATCCCTGTGTTTATTTACAGACCACTAATATAATAATTTCCCTGCCTTGTGGTATTATTGCTTTTCTTTTAATGTTAATTTTACTTCATCCCTTATATAGTTCGTTAAATAAAACCTTTATCATTTTTGATCTCTTGTATTAATATTTTCTGTTATAACACATTATATTCTGGACCTTAATGTGTAACCATGACAACATTACGCAGTTAATGTTTCTTATACATAATCATTGTACACAATCACTCCATAAATGTTCATGACAATTTAAGCGCAACAGCAAATGAGAGTCGAAGAGCAAGCAAATATTCGAGCAGGAGGATTCACAGTCGATAATACATATCAAGTTATTGATATAAAAGCTGGCCTTTATCAAACATTCACTAAATGAATTGATAGAAAAGTGATAAACACTATAACACTACCTGTTGGTTGATCAGATACTAGTAGTCCAAGATCCTGATGACTTTATAAAGTTGTCGATTATATAACAACAAAAGACTAGAACTAGCGGTAAATTTCAGCAAAATAATAAACAAGGATATATATAACACTGTAGGAGCATAATAAAATAGTAACAAAAAGTTCTAATGTTTATTTATCAGATCAAAAAAACAGTATAAAGATTGTAATAACTAAGCTTCGGATAAATATGCAATTGCATAACTGCATATTCTAATGCATAATTAAGTCATTTTTGAGTTGAAGTGCATATTTTAGTCATTTTCAGTTTTATTTGCATATTTCCCAGTTAAAATTTTTTTTTTAACATAATGTAATGGTTTTTACGGGTCCGAAAAATAATAAACAATTCACCAGTGGCGTATCAAACCTGTTTTTTTAAATGGAACAATATATATTTTATGGCTGATTCGGAAAGCCCTTAAAGAGTACTTTTTTTTCTTATGTAACGTCATACCGCTAACTTTAGCGGTTTCGCTGTTTTAACGGTTTTTCTTCGCAGTTAAACCATACTTCGACATTTTTTTTGGCAGGAACTAAATTGTACCGGCGTTTGGATTTCGAATTTAAGGATAGACTAAGACCACTTCCACCTACTCTTAATTTTTTTTCAAGTGATTTAAGGAAAGAATATAATTTTTGATTGGGCTTTGCAAATAGTCATTTTTTTCTAAAATATCAAATGGTAAGCATATAAAATAATTACATCGTTGGATAATCGAATAATCGAAATTCCAAGTTTTCCATTAAAAAAAAAATTAACTTCTTTCCTTAAATCACTTGAAAAAAAATTAAGAGTACGTAGAAGTGGTCTTAGTCTATCCCTAAATTCGAAATCCAAACGCCAGTACAATTTAGTTCCTGCCAAAAAAAATGTCGAAGTATGGTTTAACTGTGAAGAAAAACCGTTATAACAGCGAAACCGCTAAAGTTAGCGGTATGACATTACATAAGAAAAAAAGTACTCTTCAAGGGCTTTCCGAATCAGTCATAAACTATATATTGTTCCATTTAAAAAAACATGGGTTTGGTACGCCACTGGAATACGGCACGGCACTGATGACCAAAAATATTTTAGGAAAATTGCGATTGTAATTATGGACAATTTTTCTCTTAGACTTTTTTCGACATATTGTATGATAGAGGAGCTACGGTCCGAGGCATCTTAGGTGCTACACCCTGTATGTATAAGTATATTATACATGACAATGTAAGCCATCAATAAATTTTCGAACTGTTAAAATGATTATTATTTAATTGTAATTTTATGTATAAGTATGTATATATAAATAACAATAGCCCCTAATATTTTCTCTTACAGTCATTTTATTTAATAGACGAATGACCGCCTGGTTCCTATTCCTAGTGTAAACACACCGCAACAAAGTATTTATTGAAACCCTTGTCCCTTAGGCGTTTCTTATATTTCCGAATGAACTATAGGAATAGAAAATAAGTATTAATACAATTTGCATTACGCCCTTTTATTTTAATTCAATGTTGATTTTAAAAAAATCCAAAAAAGAGTCCAAAGTCGCTTTACGTTTTGGATGCGTTCAACGAAACCTGGCAAATCGACAAACGCAACACTTTTTGCTGCGCTGTGTCTTTGGAACGCGTTTAGCACACAACTTTCCTATGTTTAAATCATTGTGTAACATCTGGAGCACGTTTCCTTGTTTATGCAGATTTGCGTACAAACTGTGGAATTTTAGTACACAGTCATCAGCGTTTACCCATGAAGTTCTTCGGAAGAATTCTCGTTATTTAATTGCCACACATTACCCTATTACGCGATTCTCTGGGTGCTATTCTTTGAGTAATGTTCGCTAGCGTCTACTACATACGGACGTCCGTTGACACACGTGAAGACGCTAAGTATGACTGATAATTCCATACATTTTAGATTTACTTTTTAACATTTAGTTTTGAACTGACTGCTAACTAATCCCTGTGTTTATTTACAGACCACTAATATAATAATTTCCCTGCCTTGTGGTATTATTGCTTTTCTTTTAATGTTAATTTTACTTCATCCCTTATATAGTTCGTTAAATAAAACCTTTATCATTTTTGATCTCTTGTATTAATATTTTCTGTTATAACACATTATATTCTGGACCTTAATGTGTAACCATGACAACATTACGCAGTTAATGTTTCTTATACATAATCATTGTACACAATCACTCCATAAATGTTCATGACAATTTAAGCGCAACAGCAAATGAGAGTCGAAGAGCAAGCAAATATTCGAGCAGGAGGATTCACAGTCGATAATACATATCAAGTTATTGATATAAAAGCTGGCCTTTATCAAACATTCACTAAATGAATTGATAGAAAAGTGATAAACACTATAACACTACCTGTTGGTTGATCAGATACTAGTAGTCCAAGATCCTGATGACTTTATAAAGTTGTCGATTATATAACAACAAAAGACTAGAACTAGCGGTAAATTTCAGCAAAATAATAAACAAGGATATATATAACACTGTAGGAGCATAATAAAATAGTAACAAAAAGTTCTAATGTTTATTTATCAGATCAAAAAAACAGTATAAAGATTGTAATAACTAAGCTTCGGATAAATATGCAATTGCATAACTGCATATTCTAATGCATAATTAAGTCATTTTTGAGTTGAAGTGCATATTTTAGTCATTTTCAGTTTTATTTGCATATTTCCCAGTTAAAATTTTTTTTTTAACATAATGTAATGGTTTTTACGGGTCCGAAAAATAATAAACAATTCACTCACTATTTATTTTTAAATGTCTATATTTAAAACACCAAATAAAAATATCATTGAAAATTAAATTAAAGAACACTCTTGAAACAAACGAACTATATATAAACTAAATTCAATAAAACTTTAATTATTGAATCACAGTAACACAACACTATTTATGTACCAGTTTATCTAAGAATATTTAAGTGACAGATTTATGTAAGAGTATTTATTTGGTACACAGGTATTACCGACACTGAATGAATTAATGAATGCTTTTTCTGTCCGGCTGCCTCTTTTTTTTATAGAAGTTCTATTATTCTCGAATTACATTACATAAACAAATCCAATAGAACCGTCACCGTCCTTCGAAAATATATTTGGTAAATCCCAAACAGCTTTTATGACCGATTATCAGGTACCCAACCCGCAAGGAGTGGAATATTCCATAAATTTGTTGTTTGATTTTGAGAAGCGAACATCCCAGTGTTAAAAATGCCGAAAGAAAAACGATCAGTTATCGCAATTTTAAACCAATTTGTCAAAGACTTCAGCGATTTTACCACTGATGGAAGTGTGCTGTTTTGTAAATACTGTGAAGTGAGTGTGCCAAGTGACGCAGCATTTACGAACCAGTAAGCACCAAAAAAAGAAGAACCGAAGCTTTGGAAGTAAACAGAAGATGTTAGTACCATCTATATTAAAACCTGGTCCCAGTCGTTCACCATTAAACGAGGAATTGTGTGAAGCTCTAATTTCTGCGGACATACCGTTGGCGAAATTAACAAAATGAAGCATTTAAAACCTTTTTGGAAAAACATAC
This sequence comes from Amphimallon solstitiale, assembly GCA_963170755.1. Lineage (NCBI taxonomy): Eukaryota > Metazoa > Arthropoda > Insecta > Coleoptera > Scarabaeidae > Amphimallon > Amphimallon solstitiale. The sequence goes on along the minus strand of OY720680.1, from coordinate 75,966,188 downwards.
CAAGCAAAATATTCCAGAAGAATCTACACTACGAAAAAACTATGTTCTGCCATTATATAATGCTACAATACAAAAGCTGCGGGAAAAAGCTAAAGATAAAAATATTTGGGTATCTTTAGATGAAACAACGGATGTAGAACAAAGAAGCATAGCAAATTTTGTTTTTGGTATTCTGGGAGTTGAAGAAGAAAGAAATAAATCGTACCTGTTAACAATGAAAGTGCTGCAAAAAGTGAACCATTCAACAATTGCCACATTTTTCAATGATGCGCTAAATTTTTTGTGGCCAACAGGCATTTGCTACGAAAAAGTGCTTCATACATGTGTAAAGCAATGAGTGGTTTGAAAATACTTTATTTAAAAATGACTCACGTTACTTGTGTGGCGCATGGCTTACATCGAATGGCCGAATTAGTGCATTCCGTTTATACAAATGTAAATTTGTTAATATCATCTACCAAGAAAGTGTTTTTAAAAGCACCTTTTCGCGTTGCCAAGTTCAAAAAAAATTTCTGGTGGTGGGATTCCACTTCCGCCGTCCCCGATTCTTACAAGATGGGGCACCTGGATTGAAGCTGTAAGCTATTACGCTCAGCATTTGGAGCTTATTGTGAACGATTTCGATCCTGAAGAAGCGAAAAGCATAGAGGATGCTCAAAACGCCTTTAACACAAAAAGGATTGCGCGAAGATTTGATTTTCATTATATTAAATTTTACTTGTATTTCCGAGGCTATTTTGAAATTGGAAACCAAGGCACTTCCTTTATAAAACAGCATACAAATTGTTGAAAATGTTTTGATAGGTTAAGTAAATTAAAAAATTGTTTTTTGCAAAAAAAATGTCGTCAGTTTTAGATAGAAATACTGGATATCAAATTTTGAAAAACAAGATTTTACAAAATGAGGAAACTGCTGTTGATCCTAGTAATTTGAATCTCACTGACATAGTGGATTTATCATTCACTCCTATTGTATCATGTGACGTGGAACGATATTTTTTAGAATTTAAAAATATTTTAGGTGATAATAGGCGTAAATTTATATTTGACAATTTATTACAACATGTCATAGTGAAGTGCAATAGTAAAAATCTGTAAATTTATTGTAAATAGACCAATATGTATAACCTTTAAAAAATGTTTTATTTAAAACTAATAAACGATTTTTTAATGCATATTTAAATGCATATTTTTAATATTTTAGATGCATATTTGCATGCATATTTTGTACTTTTTTAATGCATATTTATCCGAAGCCTAGTAATAACTATACAAATGGACTTCTGGAGAAATCAACAATGGAAAATGGAGATATTATTAATAAAAACCATAATATTATAATAGAAGATATCAATGGCAAACAACTTAAGTGTATAAAGAATGTCTAAAATATAGCTAATGCTAGAATACCTAAAACAAATCCTGTAGTGGAAACTTAAAAGCAAAAGAAGCAAACAATCAAAACTTAGTTAACCACCACACGGCTTTTTTTATACGTATGAGCGTTTCAAATTATAGAATTTTAAGAATATTTTTACAATAATTATTGAAAATCCTATTCCAAGTACTTCTTTTCTCTTAATAAATCTCTATAGAATGCATACTTTGCAAGATATTCGAAAAAAAGTGCTAATCGCTGAGAGTAAAAGTGTTACTTCCGGTCCGAATTTTGAAATTTTTTATAAGTATCTAAAAGTTCTAAATACTTTTATACTCGTAACGTACCTGTCTAAAAAGCATGACTTGCCAAATATTCGCAAAAAACTGATTTTCGATAAGAGTAAAAGACCTATTTCCGGTAGGAATATCGAAAAACTTTTTTAATGAAATTCTTTTCAAATTTAATTTTGAGTACATATGAATTCTTTATAAATTTGCTTAAACTTAGTAGTTGAGAAATATTGGCAAAATTCAATTTTTTCACTGTCGATTTTACTGAAAATCTAATCAGATCTCAAGAGGGAGATTATAGTCGTAAATACAAAATTTAGAATTGATAACTATAGCGACCGCTATCGTGGTCACACACATACACACACAGAGAGAGAGACATTTTTTAAAAACCACTTTTTCGGTATCAGGAGACTTCAAAACGTGGACATCTGCAAAAATATCGAAGTCGAAAATTTTCATCATCGCAATACTTCCTTAAAAAAAAATGAGGTGTGGCCACCACACGACTTTCTTATAAGTATAAGCGTTCCAAACAATACAATTTTAAGAATTTTTTTACACATAAAATTGTTCAAAATCCTATTTTAAGTACTTCTATTCTCTTAATATATCGCTATAGAATATATACTTTGCAAGATATTCGAAAAAAAGTGCTACTCCCTAAGAGTAAAAGTGTTACTTCCGGTCCGAATTTTAAAATTTCATATATATATTGCAAATCTAGAATTAAATACTTTTGTACTCTTGATAAATATATATAGAATGCATAACTAACGACATATTTGCAAAAAATCGCTATTCGATAAGAGTAAAAGTGGTACTTCCGGTCTGAATTTTGAATTTTTTTTTATACAAAAGGTATTGAAAATTATATTTTAAATACTTTTATACTCGTAACATACCTGTCTAAAAAGCATGATTTGCGAAAAATTCGCAAAAAACTGATTTTCGATAGGAGTAAAAGACCTACTTCCGGTTGGAATTTCGAAAAACTTTTTAAATAAAATTGATCTCAATTTTAATTTTAAGTACATATGAATTCTTTATAAATTTGTTTAGACTTAGTAGTTGACGAAATATTTGCAAAAATCTATTTTTTCGCTGAAGTAAACTGCTACTTCCGGTCTACCGATTTTACTGAAAAACTAATCAGATTTCAAGAGGGAATTATACACGTAAATACAAAATTTGGAATTGATATGTACAGCGGTTTGACCGCTATCGTGGTCACACACACACAGACACACACACAGACATTTTTTAAAAACCACTTTTTCGATATCAGGGGACTTCAAAACGTAGACATCTGCAAAAATCTCGAGGTCGAAAATTTTCATCATCACAATACTTCCTTATACTACGTATAAGAAAGTAAAAAAATGAGGTGTGGCGACCACACGACTTTCTTATACGTATTAGCGTTTCAAATTATAGAATTTTAAGAATTTTTTTATACAAAAATTATTCAAAATCCTATTCTAAATACTTCTATTCTCTTAATGAATCTCTATAGAATGCATACTTTGCAAGATATTATCAAAAAAGTGCTATTCGCTAAGAGTAAAAATGCTACTTCCGGTCCGAATTTTGAAATTTCATATATACAAAAAATATTGCAAATCCAGTTCTAAATACTTTTGTATTCTTGATAAATATATATAGAATGCATAACTTACGACATATTTGCAAAAAATCGTTATTCGATAAGAGTAAAAGTGGTACTTCCGGTCTGAATTTTGAAATTTCTTTTATGCAAAAGATATTGAAAATTATGTTTTAAATACTTTTATACCTGTAACGTACTTGTCTAAAAAGAATGACTTGCAACTGATTTTCGATAAGAGTAAAAGACCTACTTCCGGTAGGAATTTCGAAAAACTTTTTAAATAAAATTATTTTCAATTTCAATTTTAAGTATATATGAATTCTTTATAAATTTGTTTAAACTTAGTAGTTGACGAAATATTGTCAAAATTCGATTTTTTCGCTGAAGTAAACTGCTACTTCCGGTCTACCGATTTTACTGAAAAACTAATCAGATCTCAAGAGGGAGATTATACACGTAAATACAAAATTTGGAATTGATATCTACAGCGGTTTGACCGCTATCGTGGTCACACACACACACAGACAGACAGACACACAGACATTTTTTAAAAACCACTTTTTTGGTATCAGGGGACTTAAAAACGTGGACATCTGCAAAAATCTCGAGGTCGAAAATTTTCATCATCACAATACTTCCTTATACTACGTATAAGAAAGTAAAAGCGGTGTTAGAGTAGGAGGAAAAGGGGAATTACAAAAGGATCTTTAAAACAATCAGAAAGAATTGGCAAGTAGAACTAAAAATATCAAAGTGTCTTCTATAAAACGCAACCAATTTGCCTGTAAGATACTTATGCATAATTTAAATTTATTGACAAATTATACAACATAAGTTACTTGGAATAATAAATTTTAACTTACACTTCAGACAGTGATTTATATGTTATTCTTTTGAGATATGTAAATCCTGCAACTGAGATATTGTATAATGTGTAAACATCGAGTAGACCAGACTTAATAACTTTTAATAGGTTTTAAACTATCTAGTAAATGTCACACTATAAAAATTACGTAACATACACATACGTATTTGCTCATGTGCGTTATCGCTAGTACAAACAGTCATTCGATCTTATCAAATGTATATGGTTTACGTACCCACATGCATGTATAAAACATAAATCAGATAAAGAAATAGATTCTCAAAATAAGTATAGTATTTGAATATACGGTACATGAATATACGTGTTATTAAGGAGTTTAATAAATTTGTGGCATTATAAGTTTATTATTATATAAAATTATTGAATTTGAAAATAATGCAATCTTTACAAAAGTCAGATGCTTCAGTTCTTTTCATGAATTTGTGGATATAGGTATATGAGCTGTTTTACATTTATAAATTTCTTGACAGAGTTTGTTGGTAAATTAATAGTACCTACCAACAAACAAAAGTAGTGTTGGCACTAACTTAAAAATGTTGCCCACTTTGAAAAATCGTGTATCGCAGCACACCATATACACAAAACCATAAGTGAACTTGAAAAAAGTTTGCGTTCGCCTTAAATTATGTCGCAAACGTAAGGGTGCAAGACTTGTCACACAGTTGGCAAAAACTTTATAGCACAAATATTACTAGAAATAACTAAAATATCAATTTATCGACAAAAATAGGGGTTATTCTAAAACAACAACTTCTTGACAAAGAAACTGGTCAATTCGAGTTGAGAAGTGTAGTACTAGAGAAGGGCACTCAACATGATTGAACACATTATGCATTTGAATTAACTATTTGGAATACTGGGAATTTCGTGGTTTCACTAATGAATGAATAAAATCTTTCTTGAGCAGGGACAGCATTTTTTCACTAATACTTCTATCTATAGATTGTGCTCTTGGGTGACTTATAATACAATAGTTTCAGTTTTAGACATAAATGTAATATCCTCTATCATTACTTGACGATAATCGGCTCTTCCTTTCGAGAAGTTTAAATTATATCTCAGTAACAGAATGCAGTCGGTAGAGTGAATGGAACAACATATCTTTCTTAACCTTAGCATGACGAAAATAGGGTCAAATTAGACCCAAACTTCCATTATTCTCTAAAATATTACGTTAAGTTTTTTGAACTTTAATCTCAATAATTTTCTAGTCGAATTTTTTTTTGGTAGCTAACCAAACTTGTGTTGGCACAAATAAATTTTCTTTTCTTTTACTAAACCAAAAAAATTCTTTATCATGTGGGGTCACAATTGACCCCATTTTCGTTTTATGTGCAAAAACTTGAGTCAACATGTTTTGCGCATTATACTGGCTCTAGCGATGATTCTTCAAAACCAGTCGTACGGTAAACGGAAGGAATTGATCTGGAGGCATTGGAAAATGAATGCCGTCAGTGGAAATGGCACGTGGACACTTAACACTACAAGAACTAAAAGAAAAAGCGGATAATTTGAATTTAGATGATTGTGTAAACGAAGCCATCCGTGAAAATGAGGATAATCTGCCAGTGGATAGTTGTGATTTACCATTTGACAATACAAGTGATGCAAATGGTGATGATAACAGGCCTGAAGCCTCTTATCATCACCATGAAGCAGATCATGTACTGTCACGTTATGATACAAAATGTCGGCATTCTTTTGTAAATACAATAACCTCTCCACCGAGTCTCACTAATCCAAGTAAAAACATACACCTAGCAAAACCATTGATTTATTTATCTCCAAAAATTTTTTCCACATTTTGATAATAGAAACCAACCGTAAAGTTCATTCAGTTTTAGGATCTAGTTACGCCTATGTGTAGAATTATCGTCAAGCGATAGAATAATTCGTATTTATTAATTAGGACGAAGAATTTTTACCTGTTGTTTTTTAATGTCTGCCGACTTAACATCTAAAATATGACAAAAATATTCATTCTTTAATAAATAAAAAAAATTCTTCAATTATTTCAAGATTTTGCATTCAATAAAATAATTCTCATGATTATGTGTGTATATACATAATATCAGAAAAAGAAAAATATTGGGTATAATCCGCTGTAGAGCAACCGTAAACACGTGTTTCTGACTAATTGGTCGTCATCAGTACGGTGTAGCCAAGGAAAAACATACACCAAATGAAATGTTGCAGTATGTATCCGCGATAATTTCTTATCTTTCATTTATATACATAATATATAGTTCACAGATATTTACATTTAGTTTTGCCTTAAGGGGCCCACGCACTGCGTTTTTGTTCGACAGTTTTGTTCGACGAACAGGTCTGTCGAACAAAAACGACGAACGTGAGTTGCCCACAGACTACTGTTTTCTTCAGCAGTTTTGTTCGGCAGTTTTGTTCGGCAAAACGTTGGTTATGAACTATATAGAACCACAACACTGCAAAAAATCGTCGTCTTTTAAAACTGTTTACCCCACACACTTCAGATTTGTTCGACGGACATAAACAGGCCGAACCAGATTATTTTCAGCAGCTTTGTACGCCAACATCAACGACGGTTTTCGACCCACACACTTCGGTTTTGCGTCGTTTTTGTTCGAACAGACTTGTTCGTCGAACAAAACTGTCGAACAAAAACGCAGTGTGTGGGCCCCTTTACAGCTCGAGATGATTTTAATATAGAATGTTGAGTTAATTTGCAGCAGCAAGATGCAGTTCTTTCAAATAGTAACGTACCATTCTTGTAAATATCAATGTTTCACTATGACAATTACCAACTATGGCGGACTAAACATTTGACAAACTGAAATAGCGGGCGATGCAAATATAAAATTTCTTATTGAGATAGTCTTTAGTATCAATATAATAAGAATTATCAGAAACGTAATTTGTTTTCTCATTTAGGAATAAATTAATCTATATAAGATGTTACTAAACAAAAATAATAGAATCACAAGTTACCAACCCTTGAAACACTAAAAATCACACTGTACCTCCCTATTACGATTATATTCTAATATTCTCACCGTTTACTTTGTACAACAGAAGAAAAAAATTGTTCTTCCTTATTACTTCCTTTTCTTTTTATATCGATCATCATTAGTTCCCATGAGACGTTCGCTGCAAGGTCATTGTCACCGTTTTGCATATTTATTTATAAAAATAATTATCTGATAATAATACAAGTAGGTCTTATAGCGTGGCTTAAATACAGGAGGCTTCCGAACGGAAGATGATAACGTATAGATACTTATTTTGAACATTTTACAAAAAGTTAAATACTAAAATTTATCGTCATTAAAATGTCAGGCATTAAATCATGAAAGTTGCTACGTATTAAGAAACAATACACCAGGAAAAACCTTTATATTTATGTATGTACAAGCATACGTATTACATACAGGAAGAGAAGCCGATTTTATTCAGCTATGAATACATTAGATTTTTTTTTTATTTTGTATTCTAAATGCTTGCTTTTAAGTTACATGACTATTATTATACAATTCATGGAAAATGTTGATACATATATATAACAAAATTTTCCATGGAAAAATACTAATAATAATATTGAGGTAGTAGCAAACCTCGGTAAAACAATACGCGTGCATAAAGTCTATACTAAAGAGAATAAATTTCTGTAAATTATACAGTTCGAACTATCAACAACATATACACTCAATAAATAAATATGTTATTATTATTATGAGCTGTAATTTAAATTGTAAATATTCAATGCCAATGGCACAACAATAAATCTATCGATTAAAATATAAAAGCTTCTATGGGAAACGTTTCGTGAACAAAGATCAACCGTTTAGGTTAAATGTACATATTAAGTTGTTAATTTTATGTATTCGATATTGGGAAACGAACGCAATTCCTATCACACAAATAATCCGCCCACCGAAGGTCATGATTTCCAGGATACTAAAAGCACTGACCTAGCTCAACACGTTCTAAATTTAACTATGACAAGAAATGCCCAGTATTAAATAAACATGACCAATTAATTTAACGCGCCTAGACAACTAAGTGAATGAAAGCGGTATCAATATTTTATTGAAAGCGTCGATTAATATTGAATAACTATGCGTAGTATATTCGAGTTTTGCTTGAATCAGTGTGTAAATCAAATGTTTCTCGTAGGAAGTAGGAAGGAGGATTAATAGTCACCACAGTAAAACAGAAACGCTAGCGTAAATACGATTATAACGATAATAATATCATAAAAATAAGGTGTGGGTAGCACACGACTTTCTTATTACGTAAATGGTGTCTGAATTTTGTATACAAAAGCTGTTCCAAATTAAGTTTTAGATACTCTTTCTTCGGTTCTATCAAAATCACTTTAAGAAACCACTCTAGTTATATTATTTTCTAGAGGAAACAAGTAAAATTTGAAACCAAACCATATTTACAAATCTAATATAACTTTTTAATGTTACAAACATGAGAAATATAAATTGTACAAAGAATAAAGACAACACTTGCTAAAACTTTATTTATATTAATTAACAATATAAATTGTTAAATAAAGTTAGATGTAATTTCAACTACACTGAAATTTATTTAAGAATTGAGGGTATATATTAATGAAGATTCCGGGAAGATTCTGGAAACACACTACGATTTGTTTGAATTCCTGATGATTCGCATTGATTGATGCGGCACTGGATACTGTTTAAAAGTCGATGAATTCTGAGTGATTTTTGTGGATGTACACGGAAAAAAAATTAATTGTAAAAATTACGGCAATGGTGCTTCTAAGATTTTGCAAGTTAAAAATATGCAATAGCTAGTATAATTATGTCACACTTGCAAGTACGGCTCCCATAATTTTGCAACTAAACTAACATACGATAAGTAATGCATATCTACAACTAGAATTACTGCAAATATTTAGAACTATTGCTGGAGAATTTACATCTACAATTTGCAGGATTTTGGTATACAAATTATATGATTTTTCGAAATAAACTCTTGTAAGTTTTCTAGATGCCTGCCTGTTCAATCACTTGCCTGTATAACTGGGGCAAAAATATTATTATATAAGTATGTACAAAAAACATGAAATTTTTGTTATTTTATACCACAAAATATATAGGCTTGACCTTGTAAAGTCAGCCATGTGGGTATAGGCCGGACGCGTGCATTTCAGACAGGGGAGGAGATTTTATTGCTTTTCATAGTTTTTATTCGTTCTGTTTTATTGAAGCAGTTGCACATGAATGTATAACCACACAATTTAACGTAGCAATAAGGAAATGGTTCTTGATAATGGATTCATTACTCGAAAAAAATGGGTTTGAGTGTTATAAGTGCATATTTGAAGGTAAGTCGTTTTATAATTGTTATAGAATTGAATGGTGACTGTTTTAAGATTTATATTGTCAATTCCTTTTTTTGGTTAGATAATCAGTTGGCACAGGCATATTTTTTTTTATCTGTTTTCATACTAGAGTGCCTACATAATCCATTCTTTAAACACGTTTTGTTCCAATGGCATTCTAAAATATTTTTCATGTTTAATACTTACTTGCTACATTATACCAACGAATTTCTAAGATAATTTACTAACTTCTAATAACTATTTAATTATAAAAAATAATGTAATCAGTTTAATCCTATTAGGTATACGTATACTTATTTTAAACTATGTATATTTTGATAATGCGGATTATGCTAACATGAAAAAAGTATTGATAAATATGAACTTGCGAACGAAATTATACTGTGTTTTTACATGAGCGGCCAGAACTCATTTCTTATGTGAAAATTTATAAAGATAAACCAAAAGCTGCCCGAGGAGAACTATATAGTACTCACTTATAGGTATATTAGAAAATGTTGGATTATTAAAGGATACAACAGGTGAACACGAATTTATTAAAGGATACAACAGGTGAACACGAATAATAGACTTATTTGTCAAGTTTTTATTGTTCTTTTTTTAAACTAGAACCGGCAGCAGTTATTGATGGAAATATATTTGTTGACAATGAAGAGGATATATAGTGGTTAAAAAATAATACTCATCCACAAAACAAAGTCGAAGAAAAATAGAAAAGAACATCTTTTGAAAGAGTGAAAATTACAAATACAATCGATTTATATTTTGAGTCATTTTCGGGTTTAAGGGAACCACTGGGATACAGATATTAGTAAGTATTTTCAGGGTAGTCACCTATTTTGTTTTTAATAAAATTACTGAATTAATAACAGTTTGTGTTTTTCCTTTCAGTTTTTAATGAAGTTTCAGAATTTGTATGAAATCGAAGTAAATTGTTTGTACTATAAATGGCCCGGTAGCTGCGTAAGGAATCTCAGTATAGCAGGATGTAAACAAGACTCATACATAGCAAGTATATTAAACCAGTATATTATAACAAATCCGACAAATCTGATAGTAGGTAAAAATGAGATTTATTAAAGAGAAAAGTTTAACTTTATCCTTAATTTTAGGTACCAAAGAATTATTTGGTTTTAAAATACTGCCTTTACTTTTATATGGAACGAACATAAAGTAAGCAAGCTGGTTTGCATTGAAAGCCGTTCAAGGTTGAATCTCAAAATGCGTTCATTTTAATGGTAAATGATCCTTCCGATAAAAGAAAATCATCAATATATTGCATACATGCTGTCAAAAACGTTTTGTACTGCACTTGTTCGTACCGACAAAATCAATTATAATTCCAGTCTAATTCAGGTCAAACCAGGTGGTGGAGAAGTTGGAGAATAACCACCGTATTATGTATTTTTATTGGGACTCTAGATGTTTTTTCAGTTTACAACTTTTAGCCTATCATTATAATTTTTTTTATTTTAAAGTACTTTTTTATTTTAAATTTCTCAAGTTTACTATATTAATAGATTATTTTATTTAATTACCATTGTAATATTTAAAAGTCAAGAACTAAAAATAAATAAAATTAAAGTTTGATATAGTTGATAAATGTGTTTTATTATATTTTAAATGTATATATAATGTAGTAGGGATTTCAGTATACATATTGTGGTAGATATTTCAGTAATATTACTGACATGTTTCTACCAATAGTACGGAAATATTTATTACAATATTAATTGCATCTATACTACAGTATTACCGAAATATTTACTACAAAATTATTGGCATATTAACTACAATATTACTGAAATATTTACTGCAATATTACTGACATATTTACTACAATATTACTGACACATATAGGTACCACAGAAATATTTACTGCAGTTTTCCCGAAATATTTATTAGAATAATATCGAAATAATTACTACAATATTACCGAAATATTTACTAGAATATAAAACATGTTTTCATGACTACATTGCTATAGAAAGGATGCAGCAAATTCAAAAAAGTCATTGATTTATCAATTTATATTACTAAAAGACCATTTAGTTTGAAATGAAAGTAAAAACAAATTATCTGGCAGGCAGTTTATGAATTTGAACCTGATCGTCAGAATTTCCGATCTGCCACGGATAGGAGTTGTAAAAGTTGAAGGTAATAGGTAATAATACCTATATACAAAGTTTGCAGTTGTAGAATATATCTTGTACAAGTCTAGTAGATTATTGATATCGCACTCGAATAATTGAGCACAGCGCTAACGCCCGCACTCTGGTTTAGATTTGTACGTGTGAGATTGATATTCTCTATGCATAAGGCTTGGGCGCACACCAATTATACAAAACAATTTGTTTGTGAAACAAAATGTTTGAAGTACGTCTGCGTCCATTAAATTATATGCGAATGTTCGAAGGAGATGAACATCACTCAAAATGTTTTACAAAAAACATTTTCAACTACTTTTTGACAAATTCTTAATTATGAATGCGTTTTTAAATTTATTTGCAATTAATTATAAATGCCAATGTGAATATAAAATTTAGTTTTACATGTTTTGTTTAATTTGTGTAGAACAATAATAATGTGTCAAATTTGTGTGCCTAATGACTTCAAATAAATTATTTGTCAAAAATTTTGTATAATTAATGTGCCAGCAGCCTTAGGTAGAGTAAAATGCATTGCAGAAACTTACACGCATGGGAGAGGCGTAATTTAAGAACTTTTTAAGATGTCGTTTTCTCAGAAAATATTAACAAAAAGTAGCAGGTGGAATTTGTAGGGTTAATAATAGGTATTTTATATATAGAAAATATGAACTTATAGCTACTAGCTAATGGATAATAAAAGCATAAGCTTATATTTATATATGCGTAATAATAATTGTAGTAATCACAGAGTAGACTTAAAATACAAGGTCCTCCAAAATGTATTATAATCATATTCATAAAGCTTTATTGTTCAAATGACTATTTGCTAGAAAAACAATGAAATTAGCTTCTTGGTGAAATCGACTTTTTGATAGCCCTGAATCGCTGTGCGCCTATGCATAATACTAGTTGCATAAAGTATTATAGTAATAACTAGGGCGCGGACACGAGCGAGTCATGACTCATCGCCCATGGGCGCACTATTGAGATGTTGTATTTTTAAAGAGGTTTTAATTATATTTCTATAATTGGATAACAAGTGGCTGGTGATCTATAAAATACAAAATACCTTATTATTTATTCATTTTCTCTTCTGTAAGACTTGTTCTCTTTGAATAAGTACATCCTTGTAGATAGAAAACGTCCTTTCTACATCGCAACTGGTTATATGTGCGTGCGTACTGGAAATATTCTTTTATTTCAGCGTATTTAGCCGCAATGTTATTAAATCTGGATTTCAATTAAAAACTGCGTCTAACTTTTGCCGAAGGCCACATCCGAAGTCACTTGGAATACTTTTGAAATTATTAATAGCCACATCTAATGCGGTTAATCCACTTTTTAATTTGGGATTCGATTTTCAAAATATGTGATTAGTTTAGGCAAATTTCCAAAGTGTTCCTGTAGGAATAACAACTGATTTTTTAAATTTGGGATTTGTACTAGTTCCTTGTACTCAGAAATACTTCGAGCATCGTCTTTTAAACAGGTAACGAAACTTCGTAAACTATCGAAATTCTCTGCATAAAAACTATTTATGTGTATGTTTTAGCAAAGCTAAGTGACAAACGTGCGATATTTTGGCATTCTGTAACGATATTTTACAGACTTTGTAATAAATTTCGGAATCACTGACAATTCATTTTCATATTAGAAAAAGGAACAGAAACAACATTCTAGATCTAAATAAATGATAACTAAAAATCTACGCGTATGTTATTGAAACTAAATAACAGTAAGTATATACATATTTGCATTATTTCTCTTGCGAAATATAAGGTAAATATAATAAATTTTAAAAACCCCTCATGCTATCTACGCCGATGTAGAAAGAATTTTACTCATAAATTCCTTATTTTATGGCCATTTTTTGCTCTCATTCTCTGGCTCTTCTCGAGCGTAAACAGATGTTGCAGTTCACCATATGAATTAGTGCTATTCAGTAAATGTGTGTTGTTTACATTATTTCCTTGCTCCATTGTAACTCCGTCCTAGTTTAACTCGGTCATGTCCGCGCCCTAGTAATAACATTCAACATCCTTCAAAATAGTGTTCAATATTTAGAGCTTGTTTACTACTTCCTCATGCGATATGAATACAAAATCCATGTATAATTTACAATAAAAAGAAATGCTATTCGATAAGAGTAAAAGTGTTACTTCCGGACCATATTATGAAATTTTATCATAAAAGAATATCCAAATCCAGCTCGAAATACTTGCTTAAATTCTTTCTAGAAAGTGTACCAGAAATATTATGTGTTGGTTTAACATATGACTTACTTTGGAAAATTATAAATAAATATTCGTAAATATTTGCCTCTGCTTCTCTAAGTATGCTGACAGTGAATCAGATTATTCGACGAAAAATACGAAGATTTCTTGGTATCTTTCTTCACTTATAAACGTTCATTGCAAACTTTTAAGCACCTACATATTATTATGATAAACAATTACAATTAAAAATTATCATTTTATATTTACCATTTCCTCCATCACATAATTTAATTTTTATAAATACGGTTTTTTGCTACATCAAGACGTACTTCAGCATCATAAGCTACACCTCGTTATTGACGAAAATGCACTGTATCACCAGGCAACCTTTAGCCAAACTGTCGTTCTACTATCTACTATACATAATCCAAACGGGGGGGGGGGGGGGGGTTGTATAAATGATGATTTAAATGCAAATTTCTGTGTCCATTAGAATCCAAGCAAACGTGATGTAAAACTTGAGTATGAAACGCCTGGTATATGTTTTCGTTGAGAATAAATTTGGCATTGCGTCAAGTATCTTTTGCACATTTCTTTAAGTAATTATAATTGGCCGAGAATTGCTTATTATCCAGCTTAAATATATCTTCATATATACATGATGAACTAGTAACCTTTACACAACATGTACTTCTACTATGTCATTATAATTCAGTCGATTTGAATAGAATATGGTTAATAAAAACATCTCAAATGATCTACCTTTGTTTATGATTACGCAATCTTTGTACTGTTACTTCAATAAATAAAAAGGATGTTTCTTTTTTAAAGCATAGTTTTAGAAAGTAATCTGACATTTATGATTTGTAATCTTTAAATTATGTGGGCTAATAGATCCGTATTTATAAAAATTCAAATTGCAATTATCCTACAATTATGACATTGACATAAACGGTAAATCGAAGCTGTAACTTCAAATTTCATATGTGTGAATACAATTGAATTGGATAACTTTTACAAAATATATAAAAGATTCTGTAGGTTAAACAAATTAACGTAAACATACTTATAAGCACTAAATGTATTGAAAAATACAAGTATGTAGTTTCAACATTATAGTCAATTATTATAAAATACATTCACCTCTTAAAATGGTCTTTTGAGAGCTCTGTTTGAATATTACGTATATGTATATTATGGACATAATAAACAACTAACTAATTTTAAACAGCTAACAAAAGTACAGATAAATTCAGAAAGATCTGTCTCTTGAATCTTATGGATCTATCGACTTTTTCAAATAATGTTTTGAAAATGATTCATAAGTACGACACTTTATAATTGGCGTTCCGTATGCCTCCCATGCAACAACTTATTATTTATTTAGTTTATTACTGATATTCGAAATATGTCTTGTAAAGACTAATAGAATAAAAATGATTTATCTGGCAAGGCTTTTATTGCGTTCCATGCAATAGTGCAAGAAGGAAAACGATATAAAATACGTCCATGTTATAATCAATTCGGATTATTATTTTTAAAATGCTGCACATGCCTAATATATGTCATGTACTAACAAAACGCAATAGATAATCATTTTGTATCTCTGATTTTATAATTATTAATCGTAGATTCTCGCGTAACGAAAGATATATGTATAGGATAGTGAAATAATATAATTTGTTACTTATTTTCGGATCAAATTCGAATAATAATAAGCTAAACTTCATTCAAAGTTATTTCTCATATAAACAATAAACTATAATCTTGAACATTCAGGTATCACCATCACTTATTATTATTACGGGAGTACAGCAGTGCTCAATTTTGAGCCGGCTGCTCTTTTCAGTGTACCCATCATGTAAAATTACGTGGCACACATATTTATGCTAATGAGATGCAATTTTATCTTTGAAATCCTATAGTAAACGACGAATGACCTTGCTTTAATATTACTACTAATTATAACTTTCTGAATAACATCTCTCTTGAATTTGATTTAAATTAGATATGGTGTTGCTGTCTGACAAATGCATAATGTGTAAAGGTATTCAAGCAGTGTTTTGAAGAATAGTAAGTTACCGGTGTGAATTTGTAAATAATGCAAAAGAAAATGATGTCAATGAACATTAATAATACCATAGTCCATATACCGCGAGATCAAAAATAATATTGATAAAGGTTTGCCATGGAATCTAAAGCGTCTGTCTTAAGCATTGAAAAAGAATAGGTAGGGAGACGACGTCACGTGATCAAACCGGGTACAGGTCCGCCACATTGATACTACACTTACGTCAAACAGGGAGTGTTGGTAAAAAGTGAAGTGTTTGTTAAGTGCATCGTGTATTAGAGTTATATAATAAGTTAAATATTAAAACACATTATGGTTTCTTGTGCTCTACGTAGCTGCAACAGCAGAGACGGCGTTGATAAGAAGAGTTCGTCTCGAATAACATTTCTTAAGTTAGTGTAGGCCTGACAGGTGTGGGATGACAGATTATAATTTTGAGTAGTCCGGACTAGGTGACGCAGCCATATTGGTCCCACATTTAGCCCCGCCCAATGCTCCCGTTTTGAGAGTACAGCAAAGATGCCTTACTGCGTCTCCATAGTATTTTTCCTCAATGGTCTTAAGTTATATCATTAAGTGTCATACTGACATTTGACTGACATAAAATTTGCAAACATATAATGACAGTGTGACACTTAATGATATAACTTAAGACAGACGTCTTACATTTCATAGCAAACCTTTATCAATATATTTTTTAATCACGCGGTACTTACTGTCCATTGAATTTATATACAATTTAACGTACATAAATGATATCTTGAATATATTTGTCGATTTAGCATTTAGATAGGTTAGGCATATAGTATATAGATAAATATATTGTTTGTATATTCATAAAATTCTGTCAGAGTAATTATAGTAATAGTAGAAGTCGCATTTAATTAAAATAGATAAGAAATAGTGCAAGTGCATACCATACTTGCTTGCAATCACTAAAGGCATTTATAACGCACAACAAAAACATTGGCTACACATTATCACGAAATAATGTAACGATAGTTCACAGCTTCCGCTTAAATTTTGACTAGTCTGTTTACTACATGCATTCAACGCTATTTACGCCTGGGTTATTTTTATTTCATCGATAATGTTAACACGCCTCAGTTCCTATGTTTATGAGTTAACAGAGTATTGTAATAAAACACACCAAAAACCTAACATGAGGCACATCGTGTTTAATAATAATACATAAGTTTCCGTAATACACTATGATATATAATTATAGGTCAATTATGTCATGACACTTTTTTATACTAGTGCGGCAAAGTGACTAGTGCTACACACTGATTAATACACTTTTACACTGAGTTACTCATTCTGTGCCATCTTCTTCCAGCTGAGATCAGAAAACAAAAACACCATGGATGATAACAACGACATCCGGTCAGAAACCGGTGCAGTAAAACTATACTTCATTCAGTCTAAGAAAGGAATGTTGTGAAAGATAGGGTTTCAAATAAACGATTGTATTTAACAGAACATTTTAATAAAAAAACAACAAATAACCTAACTTGTAGTCCATCGTGTTTAGTGGTAATACATAAGCTTCCCTATATAATAGACTTTAAGCTATAACTATAGATAAATTATATATTGACACTATTGGTATGCTAGTATGGTAAAATGACTAGCGTTAGTCATTGATTTCTACAAAGTTCTACAATAAGTTATTCATTCTATACAATCTAGATCGAACTAAGATCAGAAAACAAAAACACCGTGGGTGGTAACAACGAGATCCGGTAAGAAACTGGTGTATTCAGTCTACGAGACACGTTGTGAAAAGTATGGCTTCAAATAAAAAAAATAAACAATTGTGATTGGTTGAAATGGAGTGTACTTTTACAATGACAATATAAATAACAGTTTTTTCCGTCTGCTCATTGTACATTTACGACAAACGATTATTAAAAATAGCTCTTTAGAAATTAAGAGTGGAATGTTCATTGTATAAAGGTATTTATTTATCACTTTCATTAACTTTTTCGTATTGCAATCGCCAACGATTTATAATTGGAGCAAGCAAATGTATCAGATACGTAAAATTCCTAAAGAGAAATATAATCTGGACGGAGCCAGATGACATAATGTGAAACTACAGAACCTCACAACCAGCTCTACTAAGCGCTTGCCGGCAAGCTGCGGATGGGATTTACTGTGTGATAAAACGACGACACCGACCGAGAGTTTTTATAAGGAAGCAATATACAAACTGTTCTATTGGTCGAGTGTAGTGATGCTAGACTGACTCGCGTTTAGGATAGCAGCTGTACATGCGCATTTCATTTCAATTTTGTTAACGGTCGGTGTTTAGTCGACTAGCAAGCACACTTTTAAATCGCGTTTCGTCCATCTAACTTAGAACAATTACGCTCCAACATTACCTATTGAAGTTTCGAATCATGTTTCCCCGGAAATGTTAACAAATATCCGACGAAATTTTTATAATCAGCTGGGTTACTGTTCAGCTCAAGAGGGAGGCTTATTTGAGCATTTAATAAATAATTAAGTACTTGTAGAAATTCATTTTTCTTTAATAATTTCATTCTTAACTTCCAATTAAATTCATTGTTTCTGCGTTTATAGTTTATCTTACTGAAACATACAAATTTATTGTCTTCTTTCAGAATTTTAGTTTGTATTCTTTTCTGTTTTACAATACTACGAAATTATTTACTTTTTATCTTAATAAGAGTTTTGCTATTGTTACGTTTTGTTTTTTATATCATCTATATTTCTTGCCTTTGATATTTTAAGAAAAAAATTATTGTTTTTAAGTTTTTAGAATTGATGATCATTTCTTTTATTTACTCATACAATTTGGGAAGCTGTGATGAAATGCGTTACTAAAATTGTTTACTGCGATTATTTGATGCTTCAACAAGTTTCTACTTATAAATTATCCAGGTAGTGATTTTTTATTGATTAATATTATTTTCATCTTCTCTAAAGCAGTACAGTAAATGACTTTATTCTTGGTTAAATAATTTGTTATTAACAATAACAGTAGCAATTTTCACGGACAAACGCAGTAACGATTTCTGCGGTGTCGACTTTAACGTAGCTCTAATGTTAGTAACAAAGGCTACCCCCTTAATCTCCCACTTATAGTCGACCAGCTTGTCTAGTATATTCATCCGCAGGTAGACCGCGTGCACACTGTATACGTAGTTGATGAAATAGTAACAAAGAATGGTTGTACATTTTTGTGTTTATAGCTTTATTATTTTAATATAAACCCTATCAAATACTATGAGATCGAGTTTCATCTTTGTTCCAATATTAAAGCAATATAAATGTTAGTGCATTAGAGTGTTTAAGCATTTAAAAATAATTCACACACAAATTCTTTATAGCTGCAGCAATAAGCAGCATGTTAATATTTCTTTAATTATTTCAGCTACCTCTCTATGAAATTACATTTGTATATATGTATTTGCCTGTGTTTGTTTAGAGACACTTATCTAATGCCGATCAACTGTTTGACTTTACAAATGTTTGGGTGTAGCTAAACACAATCTAAGCCTTTTTAAAAAGATATCTTGAAAAGCACAGGTAAGACTGAATGAATAGTCGGTTTGATAAATATACAAGGTGTGTATAAATTGGCGGACCCGCTACACGCGGCGATGCTCTTCGTTAAATTCGGAGTCCAAAATCCTAATACGAAAATGTTGTACCATGCTCCATATCTTTGCACGAGGTTCCTAAAGTTCGGACTTTCAGTCTTGAAATAAGCATTATTACTTGATATTTGTTGACAGAAAGATATACAATTTAGAAGAAAGAAGAATTGTTGTTATTATCCTTTCGTTAAAGTTTTCTTTTTGATTTTAAAGTTTGTTTTTAATATTTGTTTATTAACTTATTTTGACGAAAAACACATCTGCCAACGTTGTAAAACAATAAGTAGGCAGCCTAATGTTGTTCTAGTCAAATACATTACTACTGTCAAATTTTGACACTTTGTAATCTACCTATTTCATTCGACTTGCTTATTTTTCGTGTTTATTTGTATAGTTTTAATCAGTTTTCGGGTTTTCGTGTTTACTAGTTGTTCTGTTTGTTTATTATGAATTTTACGTTCAACGAATATGCCGATATGTACAGGATATACGGTTTCTGTCGTGGAAATGCTAGCATGGCAGGGCAGGAATATCGAGTGCGTTTTCCAAATCGGAGGCATCCAAGTAAAAATGTATTTCGAAGGCTGGACCAACGACTTCGTGAAACAGGTTCGTTTATTCCAAGAAATGCGAACGCAGGTCGACCAAGGCAAAGGCATACCGTGCAACTAGAAGAGCAAGTTCAAGCCACAATACAGGAAGATCCCTCTGCGAGTACCCGTCAATTAGCTTCTGCACTAAATATTCCCAGTAATAAGACTGTTCATTTGGTTCTACGAGAAAACTTGCTTCATCCATACCATGTTTCTAAAGTTCAGCCTCTTTACGGAAATGATAACTTATTTCGAATCAATTATTGCAATACAATCTTAAATAGAAATCAGGAAGAAGGTGACTTTTTAAGACGTATTGTTTGGAGTGATGAGTGCATGTTTACCAGAGATGGTGTGTTTAATACTCATAATTTTCATCATTGGGCATATGAAAATCCACATGAATTTCGCGAATACGGTCACCAAAGAAGGTTTTCTGTTAACGTTTGGCTGGGTATAATAAACCACAGGGTAGTTGGACCAATTTACTTACCAAATCGCCTAGATGCCGGTGAATATTTAAATGTTCTAGAACAAGTTATTGATGAGATACCGCTGAACGTACGCCGTAATATGATTTACATGCATTATGGAGCTCCTGCGCACTTTGCTCGTAATATGAGAGACTGGTTGACTGAACACTTCCCATACAGATGGATTGGTCGTGGCGGTCCCCTTTTGTGGCCTGCGAGATCCCCCGATCTCAATCCATTAAATTTTTTGTTTGGGGTTTCATTAAAGGTAAAGTTTACGCTACACCTCCACAGGACGCTGACGAAGTTAGGGCCCGAATTGAAGCCGCAGTATTAGAAATCACACCAGAAAGACTTGAGCGAATAGTACAAACGATACCACAAAGATTGCAGCTATGTCTACAAACTGATGGATTTCAATTCGAACAATTATGTAGGTAATAATTACATTGATTTCTATCAAGATGTACAAAAATTAGTCAATATTATCAAAAAAATTTTAAACTTTGTAATATCTTCGTAATAAATATGTAATCTAAAAAACCAATTTTATTTCGTTTGTTTCTTTTTTAAATTTAAAATGTAAGGTTCACATGACGACGTGTAAAAATGTTCCGAAGATTATAACTAGCACATGCGTGTTCAATGTTGCCAAATGTATGTTTCTTTCAAATTCATTCTGAAGACAAAGGAAGCCTGATACATCGTTTTAGGATTAGGCTTTTAACTCAAAATTTGACCAAGAATGTCGCCACGTGTAGTGGGTCCGCCAATTTATACACACCTTGTATATACGTCTTAACAATCACGCCTGACAATGTATTTACATTTGTACAAGTTTATAGAACCAAACGTAACAAATTAAGAAGAAAATTTTGCATCAAATAAGATTTCATTAATGTTAAATTTTCAAATGCACATCAGTATATATTTGAGTTTTCTTTATTTATATAGGGCAATGTTTTTATATAAATATGGAAATTATCGGATCAATTTTGCGCAAGTTTATTAAATTTATTGATTATATTTGATATTTGATACCTTCAACCACTGATGAAATTTTGTTTATTCTCATTCCGATAACGGAATTGATAATTGTATATGATTACGGTTTCATGCTCTCTATATAATGGACAGAGGGATAAGCGACTCTGATAGCATGTGACATAATAATAATATATTCTTTATTCAATAAGTATATACATGTTTAACTTGAATTCATTGTAATTTTTTTAAAAATAAACTATTTATAAATATAAAATGTAAACGTATAAAGTTAAAGTTAGACGTACACGAACAATTTCAAGAAGAAGAATTTAGACACAAATAAACAAAAATTAAAATTAAGAATTATACTGGAAGTCGTTAATGATATATAAGTCTTCTTGAAGTAGCTAGTAAAGTTGCGAATTAAATCTATTTCTTCTATGTCGGTGCTATAAAGTTATATAGTTATATAGTCTTATTCATCGCAAACTAATTTTATTTGCTTGATGTTCGTAATATATGGAAACAAACTAAATATCAAATATAAACGTTTTATTGTAACAACCAGCTGTAGTAAAAATTGTCCAAAAAATAAGAAAGAGACTTGCTATAATTTTATTTAGACTAATTAACAACATAAATCGTTAAACAGAAATGGATCGTAAAATTTCTAATATTACTATTGAAATATACTTCTCAACACCACGGATATTCAAATATTTAAAATATTTTAATTAAAATCAGTGTAACCAACATCAAGCAAACTAGATTTCAAAAATGTTCGAACAAAAGGAGTCTCTTATTTAAAGTCTTTTTGAACTTTTAATGCCCGAAACAGAAAAAGTAGTATAAAATACACGTTTCGTAAGACATTTTCCGAACTCGTTCTTTAGAAAACTCTCGTTTACTAAACTTTAACGTGTGTACAAATATCTTTCTTTTTTTTTATTTCTGATTTTATTTTAATATACTATGTATTATATTTGGTTTTCTCATAATAACAGGTAAATGGATATACAGGCTGATTCACCACATACGACGCTTGTATATAGAAAACGATAAAAAAATTTAAAAATCCTTTTTTTGGAAGATACAGTGGTACGGTCGATTTCAGAAAAATTGAGTACACCTTGTAAATTATGAGCTGAACATTTTCTATTATTTCACGGGTGTAAATCGCTCTTTTTTGCATTGTCAACTCGTATTTTTCAATAGGTTATGTTTAGAGAAAGAGAAATATTACTACATATTTGTTACAATATAATCAAAAAGTGACATTGACAAGAGCGACTTACAACTAAGAAAATTGGTTGTACTCGATTTTATTGAAATCAACTGTTCAAAGTTATGTTTGTTTTTAATGGTACACCTTCTACTCAATGACATAATTCAATTCTACATTAAAAGAATTTTATTTCAGGTACCTAATCCATACATAAAATCTAATATTTAAGAGATATTTACAATTTTCCAAAATTACAGGGTAGAATATAAAATTATGGCATGATTGGCTAGATATACAAAAAGGCATTTAATATGCAACAAAGAGTTGAACTATTAAATTAAATACAATTGTAATCATAAGACTGTACTATATACAGAGTGGTTGGATTTTCATTGTACACTCAATATTTTCATTGAGAGTATCATATTTAAAAAAAATCAAAACGTGCCTGATACTATTTTTTGCCCTCTTTCTAATCCTGTGAAATAGGATAATGTCGTTTGATAACAAAAGATAATGTAATTTTTTTTTTAAATTGAACATCCTGTATATTATTGGATATTTTGATAGCTTATTCAATTCTTAATATAATATCATTTATTTATTTTTTCGTTGGGCAATGAATAACGCCATAATAACCAAAAATAAAAAAGAAAAAGTATGCTTTGAAAATATGGCCGGTTAAAAAACAAAATATTATTTAAATATCAGTTCGCATACCAGTTGATGAGGTGACACAGTTTAGTGATTAGTGAATCATTAGTGATAGTTTCTCTAGATTATTTATTAAAAATGGAATTTACTAATGCAGAGAAACCAGATATGTTACGATGCTTTTATTTATCAAATGATAACTGCCGTCAAGCTGTAAGTATGTATGTTAATCAATACCCTGATCGAAGGGAACCGCATTGGAATACATTTCTAAATTTACACACTTCATTAGTGAGGTACGGAAGTTTTAAAAAAATAAGAAATGTAAGAAATAGAAATATAAATCAAAACGATGCAGAAGGAGATGATGAAGTAAATATTTTGGCGTATTTTAGAGCATACCCCACTTCTTCAACTAGAATTGCTGTACAAGAGCTTGGCATCAACAGGTATAAAATCATGAAAGTCCTTAAAAAACACAAAATGAAACCCTATAAAATTCGTTTAGTGCAAAATTTACAACCGCTTGATCTGCAAAAACGGATGAATTTTTGTAATTGGGTATTAAATGCTGGAAGGCAGTACTTGTCACACATTTTATGGACGGACGAGGCAAATTTCCATAGGAATGGTGTGTTTAATAAACACAATTGTCATTTTTGGGATGCCGTGAATCCTTGTAGGATTCAGCAAACTCGATGCCAAATACGTTTTTCTACAAATGTCTGGATAGGTGTGATAGAGGATCAGTTATTAGGACCCTATTTTTATAACGGCACACTTACTCAAAATCGATATCTAAACTTTCTCGAAACTGAATTTCAAGAATATTTAGACAATCTGCCTTTAGCTATCCGGACACAAATGTGGTTCCAACATGACGGCGCACCACCGCATAATGCACAATCAGTGACGAATTTTCTACAATTAGAATTTCGAAAATATGTGGATTGGGAATAAAGGGCCACATTTATGGCATCCGAGATCACCTGACCTCTCAATATTAGATTTTTTTGTCTGGGGGTTTTAAAAAAAAGGTATATTGCACTCTGTCGAATACCCTAGAAGAACTGAAAAATAAAATACAATTGGCAGCACAGGAAATTACCCCGGATATGTTAAGAAAATCCAAAAATAATTTATTCCACCGAGCTCAGATATGTATCAACCAAAATAGTGGCCATTTTGAACAATTTCTTCAACAGGATATTTGCTTTTTTGTGTTATTTTTTTTCCATTGTTTTTTTTAACCAATACATAATGTGTTTTTTTATTTTTTGTTATTATGGCGTTATTCATTACCCAACGAAAAAAAATACATGATATTATATTCAGAATTGAATAAGCTATCAAAATATCCAATAATATACAGGGTGTTCAATTTAAAAAAAAAATTAGATTATCTTCTGTTTTTCAAACGACATTATCCTATTTCACAGGATTAGAAAGAGGGCAAAAAATAGTATCAGACACATTTTGTTTTTTTTAAATATTATACTCTCAATGAAAATATTGAGTGTACAATGAAAATCCAAACCACTCTGTATAATGATCTAAAACTTACATTCAAATTTGACAATATTCGCAGATAGTTATTAAATTAAGCAACCTAATATATGAGGGCTTTATCAGGTGTTCAGTTTAATTGTCTTTATAATTGTGTTAGATTTCCCTGTACCTAACGTCAATAATTTTCTTGTAATTAGCATTTTATTTTTGATATAACAATATTAAAAAAAAAATTAAGTTATGTAGCTTTGAACACAGTAATGTTTGTAATGTTTTATGATTTTTAAATTTATCTTTTATCTGTTTAGTTTAGAGTTAGTTAATAAAAAGAATGTTAAGTTTTTTAGAATAATTTCAATAAAATGGTAACTCAAAGACCTTCAATACAGAAAAATACAACAAATCCTAAAATACTATCAAATGTATTAATTTTATGCGCAAGCACGCAGCTCATTTTATTTCTTATTGGTTATTTTTAATACAATCGTTGTAGTATGTATTTTCAACAATTAACTGAAAAAGGATTTTTTACTCATTATATGTAGTTTGATTATTGCATTAGTTTTCTTTCCCAAACAGTTAATAACGTATGTATGTGTTATATTAAAGCATGTGCTACAAAGCTGTTACAAAATATTACACAATCGCACCAGCAAATACACAATAATTGTCTAGTTATTAAGAGTCAGAAGTATACATAGTACTAATTCAGGGCCGAATTAAGACCATCATTTTCTTCTAAACACATTACAACAAATATCGTACGTTTGACTCGATTTGGCATTGTAGTGGTAATGGTTACTAATTATTCAACCTTTCTTCTGCACATTTTTTAGTTACATTCACTTACTGATGTCCCGTCACTATTAGCACTATTAGGAGTATACTTATAAAGCGTTCAACGTTCAAAATGTATACCATTTTCTTGTTAGACATAGTGTATACTTCTCTTATTTTCGTTCTTAAATTAAATAAGGGCATCTTTTTCCATAGCCTGGTTGCCAAATTTATTATTTCTCTTTTTTTTTGATACTGTTATTAATCCCTGTAGCAGGATTAATAAGCAACACCTAGAAAATGACAAGTAATAAATTTGGCAACCAGACAATGGTTTATTAAATGAAAAATATTTTGTTTAAATTATTACATATATACATACATCTAAATCAGAACGTGCCTATATTATTAGAAAAATGTTTGTAATAACTTGAAAGTGATACAAATAAACTTATAAATAAAATAACCCTTGCGATTACAGGTTGGCGAAAAAGGATTTCTGTCTAATGTAGAATTAAGATTGATATATAAGCGAAATAGGCTGAGCGGAAGATTCTAGACATGTCAAATCTACCACTGCGAACTGAATTCGATAAAGATGATGTGTCAAGTGAAAGTTCTATAAAAATAAACATAACTATATTCGAAATATGAAATAATTAATTGTGAATATATGTATGTAGCAATATAAAGCCTAACAATTGCAAAAAGCATATTGAGCATGATAAAGAGCATATTACTATATTTTTCCCAATACTTATCTTTAATATTGTATAGATTATTATGGAATATTCTTTTTCATTTTCATATTTCTTTTTCATCAGCGATTTAACTAAATTTAACTAATCATTGATTAACTTTAACCGCCGGTGTTTCTCAATACGAATAAATACATGGGTTAACTAAACAGTGTTTACGGAATACCTATAGTAAAGTTGGCAACATATATGCTAATGCATTTGATCTAAATTACATGCAGCTGAAACTTGTTCTAATAATATTGGCACATGAATTTGTTATTCGTGTTTTTCCCTTATTTTTTTAAGATTATATCTTGATTAATTATAATTCTTAATTCAATAAATAAACTGTAAGAATTTATTTTTAAATAGTGCCTATTTAAAATTTCTTATAATAACTGAATCAATCTTTTTTAAGTTTGTTGTTCTTGTTTTTCGTCATTATTTAAGTTTCCGAAGATTATATCGGATCTAGTTCGAAATTTCGTTTTTATAAATAAGATTTAAGAATTTATTTTGCAAAAATAACGTGCAAGGATTACAGAGTCACAAACTCGAGAAATATTGAAACAAATTTCTTGACCAAAAAGAAAAAGACACAATTGCAAAAATTCCAAACCCCTTTGTCCTCATCAGAAAAGATGTCTTCAAACAGTCAGTTAATAATATCTCTGTAGTAAGCTGAATATTATATACATTCTATTATGGCAGCTAGTTATTACGTTATTTATATTTTTAATTACTTTACTCATTTCATTTAACAGAAGCAACGCAGCTACTAAATCAGGCAAGGAAATAATTATTAATTGATATCAAAAAGTACTTTCATACCAAATAAATGCATATGAAAGTCGAACATTATACAGATTATTTGCTAATTTCGGTATTGCTCGATATCACACGCTATTCTTTATTATGATGAAAATTACCGACATATATGTGTAAGAAATCTGAATCAGTAGTGAGTATTTTATCAGGTACCTAAAACACAGGTTAAAAATTCTCCGGATAACGACAATATTAATCACTGGGTAGTGCTTAACCGATATTGGAAAAACACAAATTTGTACTTGAAGGTATTTTAATTAATGAGGAAGCTAACATGCATTTTAATCGACGGCTGTATAGGTACATATTTAAGTTAGTTTAATTTAGTTATTTAATTCCCTATACTCAATAAAATAAATCTCCTTAATAACAGAAACATAAAGAGTTGTGAATTAAGTCCAGAGAGAAATTATTAATTGAGGTTATGTCTGTTGACAGTTTTTTACGGTTATACTAATATACTTATATGGCGAAAGTTCGGTATAAATGTAATTACATTTTTTACATTTACAATTTAAAGATACCTATGTAAGCTATTCTTCTAAACTTTGAGATAGCCGACATAATGTGAATAAAAAACAGAATTTATGATTTCTGTAAATATACATGAATAGTATAGAAAACACCAAAAATTGTTCTTCAGAAAGGTGGTTATAAATGTTAGCGCATAGTTATTGCAACTGCATGCTCTCAAGGATTTCAATTTTAATATATTTGCTATTTGGATTAATAGTAAAAAATGTTTATGAGAAACATCCTAATATACTCGAAGTACTTTGGATAATCAAAATATGTTCTAAGATTAATATATAAAACGTCGTCTTCAGCAAAATAAATTAGGACGTGGTACGTACTTCGTAACATAAAATACGTAGTTTTGAACTCGAACCAGTGTTGTATACATAATGATAATGATTAAACTGTCTTTAGGTGTATTTATTAAAGTTCTTAGAAAAACGCTGGTATCTCTTACTTTAATACACATTCTTACTAATTTAATCTATGCCTTCTAGAAGTTCTATAAAATGTACAATTATGTAGATATAAGGCAACTCTGATTGATCTTTCAGAAAGTTATAAACGAAGAACTCACCAAAACAGCAAATATTGCATAACTGACATGTTTTGTATTACCAAGAATCCAGACATCAAATTATTATACAAGCAATATATAAAGATAATTATTACTTTATGACTGGTTGTGGACAAAAACGTCAACTTTTCTTTCGTGACATAGATTCTTCATGATACACTCGTGTCTACAAGTACTATTATTGTGAGGAAAGCATATTATAATTTTGTTGAGTCTCGATGAAACCCGATAAACATGAAGCGATTACTATAATTAATACGTCTCTATACAACTCAAAGTACTTCACTAATGCATAACTATAAACTTACAATTACATGACATTTAATAACATAAAACATGTAAACAATCTAGTGGTATATAAACGTATAACAAAGTTCTAATGCATTACTGCATTATTTTAATATTTATTATCTTTATTAAATCAATAAAAAAATCTTCTGTTAGCATTAACATATCTAAATAAAACAGAAAAAACACTACATGTAATGGAGTTTAAGTTCACTACTAATGAATATTAATTACACTTCTCGGATAAATTTTTAAAAAATATATGTTTATTTTACAAATTTTTGTATGGCTCATGTAGAAAATTTCACACGATGGAGTATACTTGTCGGCTCAATAAACTAGAACACAATGGTAGCAAAGAAATGAAGTGCTGATAACATTCAAACTGCAAATATGATGTAATGCTAAAGTATCTAAGGTAAGATGCGCACAGCAATATGATTTTGAGCGAAATATAATCGATACACGAATAGTAACATATTCGGTCCATAAAAGTTACGCATGCCGCCGCATCATTTTCAAGTAAGCTAAAAATGAACTACCCAATCAGAACAACATCAAACCCCAGAATAAAATTGATAGGGTCCATCTTGACAGCTCACTTGAATCTACTCGTAAATGTACGTTTGCTGATATTGTATATCTCGTGGTTTATGTTCTAAAATTTGTGCCACTGTCTGTTGTAGCCTATTATTACATTTAATCGTATGAGCTGAGCTACCTGACAATTAGACATGATTAATTAAAGCACACGCACAAATTATAGAACTGATTCGCTAGAATACCAATAATTATCGGCAAATAAATGCACTAATTATATTCCTGCAAACCAGCTAGCGAAAGATAAGTAAATAAATAATACAAAAAACAAAACTACTACATACCATAGAAACGTCTAAGAAACTACGCTACTTAATTTGCTTAAATTCAACCAAAAAAAACATGAAATAAATTAATTAAGAAGGA
This sequence comes from Amphimallon solstitiale, assembly GCA_963170755.1. Taxonomy (NCBI): domain Eukaryota; kingdom Metazoa; phylum Arthropoda; class Insecta; order Coleoptera; family Scarabaeidae; genus Amphimallon; species Amphimallon solstitiale. The sequence continues at coordinate 75,936,467 of OY720680.1, read as the reverse complement.
AAACATTAATTCAAAAAATTGTAAGCCCTCAGAGCTCCTTCCCATGCAGTATGTTGGATGTCGTTCCGGCCAAAAAGTCGTCTAACCTTGTAGCTGAACAAATTAATAGGCTTCAAAGTTAGACAACTTTTTATCCGGCCCGAGAAAGAAAATGGATGGATAATGTCGGAAGTAACCTAAAAATTACAAAAATTTTTGAGTTCAAAGCTTTTCCAGTTTATACTTCCAAAACATCCAACATTAGAGAAATAATAATGCGTAACGCTTCTCCCGTAACAATCCTGAACTGGCTACATACCAATCTGCTTTAAAACTTTCTACAAGTAACGACTATTTTCACGTAAGGTAAAAATTTTCATGAACGCAATACCTCCTAATAGTACGCACAAGGAAGTAAGGAAAAACTTGGTTGAACAAAATATACAAACACGAAACGAAATCTAATGACGCCAGTTCTTAATCACCTTCAATCATTAAATCTTTCCTGTTTATTAAGTTAAGTCATAAATTATGTACCATAAAATTCACGCACTATATTTTGACCATATTAGAAGGAATGTAAATGATTATGTAGCAATATCATACAATAACATGTTTTATATAGTTTTTATTGGTCATAAAAAATCTTTGCCAAGGTCAACACATTTCCATACGCTGAAACTTAATGATGGTACATTTACATTAACTAACAGTTAATAACTTCGGTAAAAAAATAATAGATATACATAATTAAGAATTTCACTATCAAAACAAACATATTTGAACTAAAATAATGACAAGACAGATTCGAGGAATGCGCACACACATATACATACATATACGAAGACATAAATGTTATCCACACAGTAATAGAAATACTTCCCAGTAATTAATACATTCCTAGATTACACAAATGCCTGAATTATTTAACATCATATGACTAAAAATACAGTATTTGTATAGGTGTACTATAGTGAGATTTATATGCAACATATAACATTATTTGAAAGGAGGAAGAATTATAAGCTATAATACTGAAAATAGGGCGAGAAGAACGAATGCCAGAAAACTGGGAAAGTGTTACCATGTCCCTATACTTCAAAAAAAGGTGATTAGATGAAATGCAATAATCATAAATGCATATCCATATTACACGTAGCCTATAAAGTCGTAGCCATAGTCAATGGCGGTGCTAGACCAAAAAGGGCGTCGGCGACATCAGCATTGCGAGGTCTCTTTCATTTGCCAGTCAGAAAGAAAACGTTAAATTAAATGATCTGAATTAAACACGAGTATTATTGCTAATCATATGGTGACCAAAATTACACAAACACAAATTAAAATAGACGAACTTTTCGGCTTTTGGCCTCACTGAATTTCAAATAATTGATATCATAAATAAAAACCAAATCGTTCAAAATATACATTGAGCGCTTTGAACTTTGAAGCGACATTCGGTATCACCTAGTGTTTCCTAGTGACAAGATCGCAGACATTAGCAGATGAAGATAACATACCCAAGAAATGGACAAACTCCACAAGGCACTCCAGCAAGATGGGTTCAGTGAATCTGCTATCAACAGAGCATCCAAACAGAAACAAACAACACCACAAGAGGAAAAAGGAACACCAATTGCCAAAACCTACTAACCCTATGTGAAAGGCACCGCCGATAGAATATCCAAAATCCTACGAAGACACAACAGAAAAATCAGCACAGTCCTTCGGAATACCAAAGCAATAATACCTTTAGAAAGCAAGGAGTTTATGAAATTCCGTGCCTCAACTGTGAATAAACTTACATCGGACAAACAAACAGAAGGGTACACGCAAGAAGAGACGAACACAAAAATTCCGCAAGAAAAGACGAGAAAACTTCATCCTTGGCTCAACATGTAAAAGAAACGTCCCACACGATAGACTTCAGTAACACCAAGCTATTAGCGAACATCGAAAATACGAAAACAAGAATTATCAGGGAAGCCATCGAAATTGAAAAACATCCGAACAATCTGAATTCACGAGATGATACCCAGAGGTTACCAACAGCATGGAAACCAGTATTAATAAGAAAATATACCAACACAAAACACCTACATCGCAAACCAGCCGATACACTCCAACCATGGGCCCAACGACACGGAACCATGCACACACTCGTTCAAGGCTAACCAACCGGGACGCTAACGGAGTATATAACCGCCATCCGAACCCCGACAACGTCATATATAAATTGGTTTATTTTGTGCCACAAAAACATAAACATCTTTCTTTTGTGTAATTCAATTGTTACTCTACTAGTTTCAATATATATCACTTTATTATACAGGTTGGGCCTACGATTATCTTGCATGCGGCTTTCCGTACATAACACAAAAAGAGCTGCCAAACCGTACCTACCTAACAGATATACATACGCGAGGCGACAAGTAGACCTTCAGCGAAACCATATTAAATTCAATCATAAAAATAATAAATCTTGTTACCCTTCCCATGTTGTTAATTTGGAACGACGCTGTTCGACATGATCGCCAGATCATGTGTTTGACGGGAGTAAAACGTCAAAAAAAAAATTAATTAAGGGTTGTCAAATGAGGCTTCTGTCAGTTGCTTACATAATAAATTAAACTTAATTTTATATTGTTATTCTACATTAATAAATGTTATTAATAAAACAATTGGTAACAATTTGGCGCCCAACTAAGTGGCTGTGAAAGTGCAGTGAAAGTGCTTCAGAACCACCCCAACAATGCCGAAGACCAGGAAGGGAAAAAAGATGCCTCCGCCCCAGAACCATCGCAGTGAGGATATAAGCTGCCACACCCTCCCTGGAAGGGCCGATAGCAAAGGTCTACGGCCATCGCCAACCATAATGGCGTTCCTCGGACGAGGAGTCGCCCCCAGGAAAATTGTTAACCACTGCTATAGTCATGGCTACTATGAACCACCGCATCCCTTCAGTGGGCACCCAGCCGAGGACCCACGCGAATTCATAGACCAATTAGAGGACTACCTTGAACAGTATGACATGGACTCGCCAAAGGACATAGATGACGCAGTACGCCCATATCTTCGTGGAAGGGCAGCTGCATGGCACCGCCAAAATAAGGGCACCTTTTGGCATGTGGAGGGATTCGGTGGCAGATTCCGGATGGAATTCTTTAACGACGAAGAATATACGGACTTCATGAAGAATTCACCTCAAGGTGATTGCAAACAGACTCCATTGGCTGATACTGGTACTCCAGACGATGCGCCATTCGAGTATGTGTGTGCAGTGGAAGTTAATCAGGAACCAATACAATATATAAAAGATTCCTCCAGTGTAAGAACTATCCAACCGCCGCCGCCCTACGGTGGATACTTTGACGAAGACCCACTAGTCTTCATAGAATTACTGGAAGATTATCTGCTACAATTCCCTCAGGATGTATTGAGAAATATTGACCTGGCAGTCAGCCCTCACCTGACAGGTGTAGCAAAGAAGTGGCTTCAATATTTTAGGGGAACCTTCCAGACATTAGAAGAATTTGGTAGGCGGTTTCGGACCGAGTTTTTCAATGATCAAGACTACTCGACATATCTGAGAGAAACTCAGATTCCGTCTGCCAGTATCGAGACTACCAAACACATGGGTTACATGTACACAACAGACCACAAGCCACCGTCACAGCCCACAGCAAATGGATCTACTATGGACACGGATGTGCCAGTTCAGGACGGTGTTGTGGTTCCAACAGCATACACCGAGGGTCTTTCTGCTAAACCTATGAATTGTGTGAAGATCACGCGGAATGAAGAGACGGCGTCGCAGTCCTCAACAAAAGGACCTACAACGGCAACGCGCTTGCCCTTCCAAGACAATGTCTCAAGCTCAGTGATCAGCACCATTCACCCAACCGGTGGGAATAACGACGGTGTGGACCACAAGACACCATCACGGTCCTCAGTAGATGGACTTATTATGGGCACGGACGTGCCAGTCCGGGGCGGGGTCATGGTCCCAACAGCCTGCACCAATCTTCCAACTGCCAAACCTATCGATTGTGTGGAGACCACAATGACTAAGAAGACATCGTTACATTCTTCGGCAAATAAACTTAGCACACCAACGGACGTGCTAACCCAACACAATATACCTACCTTACGAACTACCACCGACACGCGGAACAAACTAGTACCCATCACGAAAGTTGACGGATTATGGTGCCGAAATAATAATAATAATAATAATACATTTATTTGCCCAACAGATATTTCCAATTACAGGACAAAATATAAATAAACACATACATTAATGCAGACAAAAAAAGAAATGCAACATGTAAAACAAAAGGACACAAAAAGAAAAGTGTAACAGACGTCACTATCGATTCCAGTATCCAGCGTAAATGTCTGAAAAATAAACTTCGGCATTCCGTGCCATGTGGTGCAAGGGCGACTTCCTGAGCACATTGGTCCTGGCCGTCGGCAGATTGAAGAATGCTGCATGCCGAGCCGAGCATCGCGGAACGCAGAAAGGCACAGCACCAAGCAGCTGCGGACAGTCAATCCTACTGTTAATTAACTTGTATAAAAATCTGGCACTATGCATGGAGCGTCGCACGGCCAAGGATTGGAGCTGATGCACCTCCAACAGATGTATGTAAGAAATGTTCCAATCCGGGTAGGCTCCAGTGAGTTTAAAAGACAAAAATCTTAGAAATCTCCGCTGAATACAATCAATAGGAAGTTGTTGTGAAGTGTAGAGGGGGTACCATATAACCGAGGCAAACTCCAACCTACTGACTACCAACGCAAAGTAGAGGGACTTGAGGAGGCAGGGATCCGTGAAGTACCTCGAGATTCTCATCAGAAATCCCAACATCCTTGACGCTGCGGCACACATAGATGTTATATGTGGCGTGAACGTCAAGGCCGTGTCAAATACAACGCCCAGGTCCCTTATCGACTGAACCCCACTGATCAATTGCCCACAAATGGTGTAATTGTAGTCCAGAGAAACGGATTTACGAGTAAATATCATCGAATTACATTTTTCGATATTTAGGACCAGGCCATTCGAGTGCGACCACGCAGTGACGACATCAAGGTTATTCTGCAATTTGATGGAATCATCTTCACAATGGACTGTTGTAAAAAATTTTAAGTCATCAGCATAAGCTAATGCCTGACAAGTCAGAAGAGGAAATATATCGTTAACGAAAATGTTAAACAGCACTGGTCGAAGATTGGAACCCTGGGGAACGCCACTGGTTGCACGGAAGGTAAAGGATCTGTAACCATTATAGAATACGTAGTTTGAACGATTTGTAATATATGATTTTAACAGGTTAATAAGGCGTGGAGCAAATCCATAATAATACAATTTCTCTAGAAGAAGACTGTGATCAACCGTGTCGAACGCACGAGAAAAATCTAGATAAATAACGTCCACCTGTTTTCTGTCATCCATCGCCTCACTTACATATTGAGTGAAAGTGGCAAGGTTGGTTACCACCGATCTACCAGGCATGAAGCCATGTTGAAGGGAAGATATGAGGGAGGAAGTATTGAAGGATATGGATCTGTACAGGACCTGCTCAAGAATTTTTGAAAAGTTGGACAAGATGGCTATCGGTCGATAATTAGAGGTATGAGATTTGTCGTTCTTCTTATACACGGGAACAATCCTGGTACGTTTCCACCGATCCGGGAAAACTGATGTTTTCAAGGCAAGATTAATTATAGAGCACAACGGTTTCACCAGGTAATGTCGCAAGTTTTTAACCAAGAAACTTGGGACAAGATCATCACCAGCAGTAAAGCTCGAATCAAATTTGGCCATAATCTCAGTTAGGGACTCCCCGGAAATATAAGGGACTGCAAAAGTAGGAAACTGAGAAAAAATTTGAGGAGGAACCGCAGAGATGGGAGTAGTATATGAAGTGGCAAAAGTAGAAGCAAAGGCATCGACAATATCCTTAGGATTGTCCAACCAAGTATCATTGTGGCACATTCGTCCAGGAATTCGTGTTGAACGCAAACCATTTCACTGCAAGCAGCCCACACTCAAATTGACAAGTCGTCAAAACCGAAGCATAGTTACTCGACGCAAGAAGTTGCTTAGAAGAACCTTAAAGTCTACCCGGAAAAGAACAATGCAAAATGGCCAACAATGCCAAAACTAGAATAAGATGGGTCAAGCATATTGGATCCTAGCGAATCTTAAACCATTTGATCCGGGCATCCGCCGGAACAGAATCTCATCATTCAGGTCCACCGGTCGACCCCAAGAAGCCCAAGAACCAGGTTCGCTACCGCCACCTCCTACAGAAGAGCCACGACCGGGGACCAGTCGCCGGATTCCTAAACATTGTTTGGAGACAATAAGTTTTAAACGGACCTGGAGCATCAATCGCACCAGCGTCTTTCAGAGGGGGGGGGGGCGTATGTTACCCTTCCCATGTTGTTAATTTGGAACGACGCTGTTCGACATGATCGCCAGGTCATGTGTTGGACGGGAGTAAAACGTCAAAAAAAAATTAATTAAGGGTTGTCAAATGAGGCTTCTGTCAGTTGCTTACATAATAAATTAAACTTAATTTTATATTGTTATTCTACATTAATAATGTTATTAATAAAACAATTGGTAACAATCTGAAGGAATTCTTATAATATTAACTTAAGATACTTTTTTAAGAATATTACGAATAGAAATGGTACCTAAAAATGAAGATAACAACCCCTGCAACATGCACACATGCATTATATTGGAATTTTATGATCGTATCGGGCAGTCGTCGAGCGTCGAAGAGTACATGCCCACTGCCCACATGTATATAAATACTGGCAACAACGTTCGTTTCAATACATGGACTTTAGCTGGCATGCAATGTAAAAACAGACCTGTATACTCAAACTTATGCATGAAAATCGAATATAACCTCTCTTTATTTCGTGTTAAAATTTAATAGGAAATAATCTGGGAATTATTACAGTTGACCAAATATACCTTCGCTGTCGCTGGTCTTAGACAATGTCAAAACTTTGTGCCACGAGTATATATATTTGTTATAAATCGTAAGAATTTTGATGGAGATTGGCCGATATGCAATGAGTTGACGGTTTACGCAGCAGAAATACTCCCATTATACAATTTCAATGCCTATAAATCAAGAACCTTGGAATTAATTTGACGTGGATGTTAGAATTTACAATAAAGTTTGAAATAGTTTCTTAAATTTCTTCGTGTTTTAAAGCCACAAGTCAGTTTTGAGGAAGTGATAAATTTATTTAACAGCAATTGCTCTTTCTTGCGGTTAGCGCACTGATGGGATAAGCGTTTTAAAAGAAATAATTTTAACATCGCATCGTTGAGATATCTAGCTCTGTATAGACAGACAGATAACAACTCTAGAAAATGTATCTATAACAGAAACATAAACGTTCAAAAGTGTCAAAATATTTTTTGAGGGCACTATTTTAACAGTTTTGGATTTCAGTTTGCACTCGCATTTAATGCACGTATATATCTATTTTGACAGGATAAACCAAATTTTAATGCGAATAAATAGTATTATTTGATGAATCAGATGAATCAACATATTTTGTTGTTATGTTGATGTAAACTATTAAAACATAGATGTTTGAAAAACGAAAAATACCTTCGAATCTATCCAATAGATAGCAAATGTTTGTTATTTTTTATCAATACATAAGAAAGTAAGAATTTATTATTGAGGTTCTTACAAGTAACTTTCTTGTTGCCGAAACTTATTTCATGCTACTATTACATTTACTGACAGATGTTCGAACAGAATTATCCATATATTGCATAACATGTAGAAAGTATAACACAACTGAAAAGCAATAGAAAGTTTCAAATGATTATAAAACAATTAACATCTGATACCAATTCAATTAAAATGGGTACTTATTGTATTATATTGAAATTTCACCATTCGGATTTCTTCCGAGTGAGTCTACATTGCATTACGTCTTTTGGTTCCCTGAAATAATAATCTGTAGTTTCCCTGTCTGCAGCAGCCCAAGAGTTTGACAGAAATTACGTTATTCAAAAATATACTTTTCATTTTCCTAACATTCAAAACTTGATTTTGAATTTTGAAACTAATAAACACCGGAACTGTGTCTTTCTTTATAGTTCATACAAAAGAAATATGAAATATTTTTAAATAATTTAATGTGATAAGCCAATATTCAACTAGGCTATTAATAAAATTAATTAAAATTCTTTGCCAATATACAGCAATGCATTAAAAATGAATATTTTTCGTGGTTTATCACAATACTTAGTGATTTAATAACCACTGTCGCTTTACACATTGGACATCTATGGTCTTTAACATTTTACACAATTATATCTTGAACATATAGTATTATTTGTGTGAAAATGTTAGACGCTTATCTTTGGTAAACCAGGACCGTGTAATTAACCCACATGATAAATACGCAACATCCCTCTTCCTATTATTACATTATCTACTTTTTAATTTTACAGTTTGCATCGATATTATTGTGTGGTGTTGCTGGATCCCTCATTTATTGATAACTCAATACGTTTAGTAATACTGCATTAATAATAGCGATAGTTCTATAATTAACTGTACACATTTTCAATTTCAAGTTTTCTAACTTTTACATTACATCATAATGTCACTGAAATTTGTTAAATGACAGTTTATTGTCAAATTTGTCAAATTTGTCAATTTTAATGCCTCTAAACCACGAAAAATATTCATTTTTAATATATTGTTGTATATTAGCAAAGAATTTTAATATATCTTTCAGGTTTCGCGGGTAGTAGTATGTGTTGTCGATGGATTCCGGGTTTTCTTCCGCGTTTCCACTGGTCTTTGAAAAGACCGGTGCTGGTTTCTGGACTACATTTCGGCAAACCCACACTTGCCAACTTATCCACCCACATATTGGATGCAGCATCCCAAAAAGTGTTGGCTAAAGGGTTTAACTACGCAATAACTTCTGCCCGCATACCTGTGGAAGAAATAATCTGTGGAGTAGAAGCAACTATAACTAGGATTATTGACAAGAATATGGCCGAAAATATCCGCCAAGATGTATCGCAAATACTAGGACAGCCAAATCACCAAAGAAGAACCTACCACACGAAGAATTCTTGGCACTAAAACAATTAAGGAAAACGAAAACATTATTATACTACCAGCCGATAAAGGAAATGCAGCTGTGGTAATGAACACAACTGACTACGACGCCAAAATGTAAACCCTCTTGGAGGAAGAACATACCTTGAGGAATCAACTAAAGCTAAAATCAAGGGGAGTCCTATCAACAAGCAAATGCAAACAACACTCATTCCAAGGGAGAAGGCATCAAGATGCCCCAAATTCTACGGCTTACGTAAAGTCCACAAGGAAGGTGCACCCCTAAGACCCATAGTCAGCTCCATTAGATCACCTCTTCAACAGTTAGCAAGATATCTAGCCCAACAACTACAGCCTCATGTCGAAGAAGCCGAGTCTTACGTCAAGAGCTCAAGCTACTTCGTCGAGCTATTGAGAAAAGTAAAAGTATAACATGCGTAAGCGTCGACGTAGTATCACTATTTACCAATATACCAGTTGCCGAAGCTCTGAAGACCATCGAACAAATATACCAACCTCCACCACACATAATGAACCTGGTGACACTGTCTAACAAACACCTACAATATCTACGAAGATCAACGTTATATACAAATAGAAGGTACCGATGGGTTCCCCACTGTCACCAGTAATAGCGAACCTCTACCCAGAAGTTACCAACAGCATGGAAACCAGCATTAATAAGAAAACATGTCAAAAAAACACCAAAGTAATACACCTATATCGCAAACGAGCCGAGACATTCCAACCAAGCGCCCAACGACACGGAACCATGCACACAGTCATCCAAGAGTGACCAACCAAAACGCTAAACGAGTATATAACCACCATCGGAAACCCGACAACGTCAGTTTACGAAGCAGAAGGTAGGTATTATAGACCGCGCAAGAAAACCCGGAATCCAGTGACAACATATATGTATAACCAAAATTCTTTGTCGAAATGTACATTAATCTATTAAAAGCAATAAGTTACCTTGGCGCGGCGGCAATATTAAGACAATTAATAATAACAAAATGACAATTTGTCATCTAAAAAACTTCAATGTCTAGCAAGATATAATGTAAACTAAAAATGTGATTAATTAAGCTTAGAACCCTCACTATTATCCACGCTGTTTCTTTCATCAAATGGTCTTGATTTATCTAAGACATGCATTCAAGTCTACCATACAAATAATATTGACGAAAATTGGACAATTAAAAGACTAGGTAATGTAAAAATTGGGAGTAGAGTTGTCGTATACCATTCATATTGGTCAATTAGAAGGCTCAGATTTATCTTAAGCGAACATCCATTATTAAGACACAAACAATACTAACTATGTATCAAAGATATAATATAGAATTGTGTAATTCAAAAATGAAAGTATTTGCTAAAATTTGGCATTACACATTACTTAGACTGGAAATCTATGGATTTGATTAGTTTATGCCGATAATTTTCAAGATCAATAAAAAATCCCTTTAAACTACTTATGGAATAATATATTTATCAAATTTCGTAAGTTGTTTGAATTCAAGCAGGAGCAGAAATTATGTAATCAGTAGAACTATTACATTAAATTATTTCGTAGTTAATGTTTAAAGAAATGTATAAAATGAATCATTTTCTTAGGAACATTTTTAATAAACATAGTAAGCTACTTACAAAATGAGAAACAGAAAAATCAAGAGCTTTTATCGAGTGCTGTACTGGACATGAATACGTTTTTGAAATTTGGGATTCTAAAGGGAAAGATTTATATTACACATACTATAATTTCAACACGCACTTGGGTGGACAAGCATTGTTTAGAATGTCTACCAAATATTCTGATACACATCATATCTGAATGCTGGTTTTGCTCGATGATGACTGCGTGAAGGCATAAACTATATCGCACTATATTCATGCAGCATCATAATTGCTATTATCCATGAATATATTACCTAAGTGTTGAATAACAATGGCAAAATAATAAATAAATATACCACAATCAATAAATGTTGATACACCGCGCCTGATATTATTGCTAATGATATCACACCCGAGCGAAGGTCAATTATGTAACATTGTTAATATTATTCAGGTCTAGGATAAGGTGTTCATAACAGACCTTCTTTAAAAATGATAAGACAATGAGATTTTAATCAAACCAACTCTATATTAACATATTACTGTTCGTACACAAATAATTTTAATTACCTTATTGCAAACAAATATAATACACGTTTATTGTGGATAACTATACATCTAATTACAACTACATAATCTGCGAAGCAGTGATTTAACAACATGCATATTTGCAAAACATTTTTAACGAAGCTTGAGTATTTAAAAATACATTTATTATACATAGGTTTGATTACTAATTGTACTCCTCGATTTACTTGTTCACTGTTAACAAATTTAATTACACATAAAAATAGCGTTAGAAAAAAATCCATATTTCTATTACAAAGTATGATGTGGATAGTTATGTGAAGCCATAAAAGTTTTGCAAAACTACTTAATAGTTCTGCCCACACTTAATTTTAAGAAATGCACGTAATTCCACGCGGTAATATTGACGTAATGCATTTAAAGAGAAATTGAAACATTAGATATTTATAGCATTACAAAAAATTTAAAAAAATCTTTATTAGGAGGTAGTTCCTATGTTTACTTTGATAAAACAGGCGACAATTAATTTTACATGCAAAATTATAAATAAACCTGTTGACACTGACGGATTTGCAACCGTTCCCCATTAACTTAAAGATCAACTGGACCTTTTAATTAAAAGTCCATTGTTACCTAAGAAATTTAATAAATTATTTATAATTTTAGCTATGTAAAATATGTAAATATTTATGTACCTAGCTAGTCCTTCATCCAAGTGTTGACCACATTTTACAAATTGGCAGTTATATATTTGGTAATTTGCTTAATTTATCCAAATGTACTGGATATGGAATATTAATATACCTATATTATATATACATATATATAATATTACAAAATATATCTTATATATGCCTTTCTTAGAACGTTATATATGCATGACATGAGAAGTATACATTTAAATTAATAAATAAAATTTGGGAAAAAAATTATTATTTAAAATTGTAAGTTAACAAATAATTTTGTACCTAATTGTTCTTTCGCGGAGTACCTATTCCAAAATGAAAACAAAAACTAATATTGACACAATATATACCTACCATTACGTATTTGATAACTACATTAAATAGCATGTGCATTATGTTAAGTGTGTGCAAAATATATAGAAATACAAAAAATCATAAAGGTAAAGAAACTGATCGTTACTTACATTTAATAAAATACAAACTAGATAGAAAAATAACAATTAATAATAACTGGAATCACAGACACAATAATTACAGAAGTCAAAGTTTACTTTCGTATTTGTATTAATAATAAAAAAACACACGCGTACCTATGACTTAAAAAAATAATATAACACGACACAACATCGAACTAGGAATGAAGTGAATAGTATATAAGTAAACGTAGGTCACATGACTAACACAGGCAACGTGCACAGAAAATAACTTTGATTCACGGTTTTTAGAGGGCCGATTGAACGGAACTTCGTGTTCGGCTACATTCGGTTTCACTCAATACTTAATATCCTCCTAACCCATTCTGTTCTTACCTTCCGTTCTAGGCTATATGCTTGCCTTACGTTGCAGGCGTGTATGTCCCTGAAGTCGAGTTTACTACAAACCCCTACAAAGTCGCCATGCATTTGTCACTCTTTATAAAATACAGTGTTCGTTGTATAAAATAACATTGATGTTAACTTCAGACATTTCTTTTACATGTAGCTTCTTAATAATAATTATGTCTTCAGGCAGAAACTACAATCGATGTATAATAATAATAATATTCGGTTGTCATGAACATGTTTTTTTTTGCGTACACCTGTGGCTGCCAATATCAAATGATAAATATCTTAAAGTTACGTAACCGGTGTCATAGACCTCGGCCTCTTCAAAAAATATTACAATATTCACATCCCCATCTGACTTCGTAATCACTACAATTAACGACGTCGTTATTAAAACTTGCTATACAATTCTTATATACGGGGCCGGTATCGAAAAGTTTTCGAAACTTTATTCATCTACATTTACTCTGTACCACCTTCAAGATACTACCTGTGTTATAATCTATTGTAATGTTTGTAGGTTGACAACACCAGAAGGCATGCGATGCGCCACTCAATTACTTAGAAATAGAGACTTGCACACCACATGATGTCAGGTGAAAGTTGACTGAATAAATAGATAAATAAATATTAGTTAGAATTACCTAATACAATTAGAAAAATGCATTTTTATGCAAAAAATGTTTCAAATTAAGTTTTAAATATTTTTACCTTCTTAAGGGTGGGCTTTCCTTAAGAAAAATTCCCGAACAGCATATGTCGGGTTGCGTGAAATTTATTGAATATATTTACGGAGTTTAATATGCCTGTACCTTTTATACGATGCAGGTATACGACCAGCAACATGAAGCGATGCCTGGTCAACTGGAAAGCAAAGAAATTTGGGATATTTGTCTCCTGCATTTATTGCATGAAAATATTGGTGCATCTTTTTTGTTCGAAATTTGTTTTTGCTATTTCTGAATATTCTTTTGGCTTGTATTTATTTAGTTTTATTAAGACTCCCGTTTTATGTAATTTGAAATTATTTTAATGATATTTGCGGGAATTAATTAGATATTAAATCTTATTCTGCAATAAATATATAGTTTTATTACTATTATTTATGATTATTAATTATTTAAGTTGTACTTCTTATTATTTCTCACCATGATTTGTATTTACTTTACAAGTTGAGGCTTTGTAATAATATGAGTAATGTTTTAGAGAAAACTAAAATCTGATAAAAAAAAATCTATTGTAACAACAGTGCCGGTGTTTCTTATAAAATGTAAAAAATATTTATATTCTTTACAATCGATAATGATATTGTTAGTTAGCGAAAAACATTCTATTGTAGCAACAGTGCCGCTGTTTCTTATAAAATGTAAAAAATATTTATATTCTCTAAATAGCCCATGTTTTAAGTTATTGAAAATTATATTCTTCACAATCAACACTGATATTGTTAGTTAGCGAAATTAAATTATAAAAATTTCACCGTGGGTAAGATACGAACTGTGCGGACTCCGAACTAATCATTGATTAGAAGCCAATGTTAATACCACAACTTGAAATCGGATGTTATTGATATTATCAATTTTTTTTATTTATATCTTGCACTGTTTAATTTTTTTTCAGTAAAGCTTCGATAAAATTTTTAAATAACCGTTATGTGGCAGACAAAACGTCAAACGCAATCCTTTCCGCACCACCTTAGAGGTAGAATGCAAAGGGCGTTTTTTCTCATGGTATTCCCAGTAGTCCTAATTCATGTTTTTTACAACAAATTTTTTTTACAAAAGTATAGACAGTGTAGAAAATAAACAAGAATGGCCAAGTAGCGTTTTGTCTAAACGTATCACAATCAGTAGGTACATACCTACTAATTCTCCAATTTGACGTTTCTAATTTCTCGATTTCTCAAAATACGAGGATCCATAATTTGAGGTGATAAAGCGAGAAAATAAAATTACTCTACCTTAATTACCATTTCTGGTCAGAGTTCTACATCTATGTGTATTGTCTCATACCAAGTATCCTTCTTTAGATCCTTGACAAAAGTAAGAAGCACAATCCGAGTGTTCACAAAAAATATATCTTGGTTCATTTATAATGTCACACTGCAATTCCACTATCTATAATTTCTTGTTGTTAAGTTCGAACTTTTGTAATGTTCAATTGATTTTGTCACGGCCGAATTGAATTTAGGTTTTTTTTATTTATATATAATTTTATTTATATAATTACGTAATATATGATTTCGGCACTCGATTTTTTCAATAATTTTTTGGGGACTGTAAGGGGCCGTTTCACGTCGTTTTCTGAGAATAATGCTATCACCGTCCCCTATTAATCTACCATAAATTACACCGTGCATTTCACGAGAAACCTTCCGCAATAATTGTGGACTCCAAGACTGTTGACGACGAAGACTAATTTTTGCAGCATACGTGATCTTTAGATTTACCAAATTTTGCACAAATTAAACAAAATTTGTGTTTTACGCCTACATACAATTTTTTTTTCGTTCGCCATCCAACAAGTACTGCCACTCCTGATAAACCGCTATAATTAAACTTATAAGCTCGTTTGGCCAATGCTCTTTTACTTACTCACCTGTACAAAAAAATCTAAAAACTGTCCTGGAGAAAAAATACAAAGTTTAAATAAAATAAAAACGTGAAGGCACAACAAATTCAGATATTTAAATAAATGCTTTTACCATCTAGAAAACTGAAAATTGTGTAACTTCCTGCCACTTAGTTTGAAGAGTCCGGCAAACTTCTAAGTTCGTATCTTACAAAGACATAAAGTTGTTTTTGTCAGATTTTAGGTTTCTACAAACATTGTTCATATTATTAAAAAGCTTCAACATGCAAGGTTAGAAATATTAATAAGTCGTGCAACTTTATAATTAATAATAATTATAATGTATATTTATTGCCGAAGAAAACTGCATTTCTGAAATTCCATAAAGCCGGAACCGTGTCCTTGAAAAATAAAATGCATTTTGAAAGTGAGAAGAATATTAACGAACAGAAAAAAATGTCTAACAAAGTAGACGCATCAATGTTATCAGTATTATCAATCATAAATGAACACCGAAAAATATCTGAAATATATTACAATTTGCTTGTATATACCAACCGCATGTAGTTTGTTTTACAAATATGTTTAATGTATACTTATTATTATAATAATAATAACAACATATATTTATTCCAGACGAAAAATTAATATCTAATACATTCTCGCAAATATTCTTAAAATAATTACAAAATAAAGCCGACATATGAATGAAACGTTCGTTTACCTAAGGTAATAAAAAAAGAGCCCTCTGTTTATATGATATTCGGCTTAATACAGTCGACCAGCTATACCTTCCATATAGATGGTCTTAGACATCACAAAACTGTGAGTAAGAGGTTGAATTGTAAGTTGCCTATTTGCCATTTATCAGTGCGGACTTTGTGATCATTCTCATTGACTTCAAAGTAATTTTTTGGAGACAAGGGTTATTTTGAAAGTAAAGTAAATACATTGTCGTGTTCAGAATAAAAATATCTAGCTACTCACGATTCAAAAAAAGTACTTTTTAAGCACAGTATGCTTTATATCGCTATAAAACGAAAAAAATTCAAAGTGCTGTATTTTAACTATTTTTTAATATAATTCTAAGTTTTAATCGTGAGTCACTAGAGCAAATATTGGCTATTTCGTGCATGTAGCGGCAACTTTTCAAGTGCCCTAATTTTTGCGATTTTTTACGTTGAAATTGACCATTTTGTCGCATACGCCGATCAAGTAAAACCCCCCCTTAATAAAATAAACTTAAAAGTAAAAGTGTTACTTTCGACCACAATATTAAATTTTTTATACAAAAATTATTCCAAATGCAGCAAATATTTTTTTACTAATAAATCTGTATAGAATGCTTAATTTTCGAGATAGTTTCCAAAGACTGTTATTAAGTAAGAGTGACAATGCCACACTCGATCCAAATTTTGACATTCTTTTTATATAATGTTATTTAAAATCAGCTCAAAATACTTTCATATCCTCTTAATATATATTGTCTAGAAAGCATGACTTTGGAGATATTCGCAAAAAACTGTATTTCGATAAGAGGAAAAACCTACTTTCGGTGAAAATTTCGAAAAAATTTGTTTATAAAAATACTTCAAATTCACTTTTAAGTACTTTTGTATTCCCTAGGAATTTGTCTGCAAGTAGGTAATTGCTAACAATTAATGTTATCAGTGAAGTAAACTGCTACTTCTGGTCTACTGATTCCACTGAAAATTCAATCAGATCTTTGGAGGAATATTATATTCATATATAAGGAGCTTGATGTTGACATATTTTACCGTTTGGCCTCTATTGTGACCACACATAAATAAATTAGATGTTCGTTTGTAGCCTTTTAAATTGTGTCTCATACTTTATGTGTATACAGGCCAATCCAAATTAAGTGTTCACCATTGGTAACTTTGTTATTATTAAAGATACAAGATTATTTAAATTAGCAAACTTGTAGTACTTTTAACGCTCTTTAATATGGAAGAATAAAAAAAACAAATGAACAGCGCGTTTTCGAGTTTTGCCGAAAAATATTTTTACCCCTGTATATTATATCATTTTCTGCTAGAACTTTAATTTTTAAACAAAAAATCTTATAAGAAATTTTTTACTGGGATTAAAAATACTTGAGTTATAATGAATAAACGAAAACAGCTAAATTAGTTTTATAAACTTTATTTTATACATAAACTTATCATTAAAAGAAAATAAAAATCACTGATTTTTCATAGACGATGTTTAAAAATACCACCTTGTAGTTCAATACATTTTTGTACATGCTTCCGAACTTCTCGAACTGCCTTCAGTATGGTCCTACCATCTATTTGGTTTATCTTTTCACTAACTGCAATCTTTAGGGCGTTTACGTTTTCGTACCTTTGCTTATAAATCTGGTTCTTTAAATAACCCCATAAAAAAAAATCAAGCGGCGTTAAATCTGGAGATCGGGGAGGCCACTGAATAGGACCATTTGTTCCTATCCATGAAATGTTAAAAATAGTATTTAGAAGTTGATGAGTACCTCTGTAGTTGTGCGCAGGTGCGCCATCCTGCTGAAAATGCAGATTCTGTCTACTTATGAGATCCAGATCGTCTAAGAAATTATTCAAAACTTCAGTCAAAAATTCTATGTACCTTTCACCAGTTAGAGTGCCCTCATAAAAGAAAGGACCAACAATCCATGAACCGATTAAACCGCACCAAACATTAAAACTGAAACGGACTTGTGGACGTCTTGGATTTACTAAAAGAAGATTTTCCTTTGACCAGTAATGATGATTTTTTTTATTGTACATTCCAGAATTTGAGAAATTCGATTCATCGGTCCATAAAATATAACGAAAGTTGTTTAAATTTTGGCGACAAAAGGTAAGATACCAGTGGCAAAAAAACATTCTTCTCTCTGGATCCCCTGGCAAAAAAACCTGAACTGGTTTGTACTTATAAGGAATGAATTTGTGTTTCTTCAGAATCCTATGCACAGTACCGTGACTCAAATCAGCTTCATTGACAATATCTAGTATGGAATTCTCACGGTTGGCCTCAAAATATGCGATAACTGCAATTTCCGTGGCCTCGCTTTTTATAAAAGTCCTTTTTGTCCTTGTTTTGGCAAAAACACTCTCATTGCCTCTAAATTTTCGGTAAAGTCTCAGAAAATATTGCTCATGTGGTTGTGTTCGGAGTGGATATAATTCAGCGTAGTGTTCTTTTGCCCTCCTAGAGGATTTTCTGCACACTAAATAAGATTCTAACATATCACACTTTTCTGAATGGGTAAAAATCATTTTTTTGTCAAATGAATAACTAGCACAATGAAACTTATGAGTGAAAAACTAATAAAACTGTACTAATATTTGACGTTTGGTAGAAAGACTTATCGTCGTTTTCATAGATACATAGAAATGCACTTGACTTAGCTGTTTTTGTGTATTCATTATAACTCAAGTATTTTTAATCCCAGTAAAAAATTTCTTATAAGATTTTTTGTTTAAAAATTAAAGTTCTAGCAGAAAATGATATAATATACAGGGGTTTCCATTTGAAAAAAAAATATTTTTCGGCAAAACTCGAAAACGCGTTGCTCATATGTTTTTTTTATTCTTCCATCTTAAAGAGCGTTAAAAGTACTACAAGTTTGCTAATTTAAATAATCTTGTATCTTTAATAATAACAAAGTTACCAATGGTGAACACTTAATTTGGATTGCCCTGTATATTCAATGTTGTACTGTACTTTAATGTGTCTAATAGCCATACGATAAATAAATAAATAAATGTGACCATACACAGAAAGAGGGAGGGAAACATTCAGATGAATTTTTTAAAACCACTTTTTCGATATGAGGAAACTTCAGCACGTGAATACTTATATGCAAACATTTCGAGCTCGAAAATTTTCATGAGCACAATACTTCCTTGGTCTACGTATAGGAGAGTAAAAATGAGATGTGGACACTAGACGACTTTCATATGCTGTCAGTATTTTGTATAGAAAAGTTGTATCAAATTAAATTTTAGGTACTTTTTTCCTCGTGATGAATCTGTAACGAATGCATAATTCGCCTGATATTAAAAAAAAAACTACATTTTGATCATAATAGGTGTCATCTGGTTCAAGAATCATTTTAAAAAATTGTTCCATATCCAGCTCTAAATATTTTTTTGCTAATTTATCTATCAAGTAGGTACGTATAATTTGCGAGATATTTGGCAAAAACCTTTTTTCGTTAAGAGTAAAAGGCTTACTTCCAATAGGAAGTTTGAAAACTTTCTTTTATAACATTATTCTTCTTTTCACTTTTGAATACCTACACAGTATTCAGAAATTTGTCTAAACCTAATATTTCACAAAATATTCGTAATTTTTTTTCTTTTATTGAACTAAACTACTTCCGGTCGAACGATTTTACTGAAATTATAACTATAAAGTTTGGTATAGATAGCTTTTAGAGAGAGACTCAGCGAGGCAACACTTTTTTGTTGCCCGAAAACCTAGTACTCTCAGATTTCGTACTTACGTTTTATGGGTACTACCACAACCTATTCTTGAAACCACACGATTAATTTTGGCAGTTATCATTCACATATCTAAAGTTCTCTTTTTAATAATAATAATAACAATAAATACCTTTATTGATATGTTAACAAATTACCAAATTCAAGAAATGAAATAATGTTAAAAAACCGAAAGACTGAAAAGAGAAGGTTATACTACGGGAACAATTTATTTTTAAAACTTTAAATTTGTTCGTTGTTGAAACCTAAAGCAGAATTTTACAAATAAAAGAAATTAAAATGGAGTGGGTTTAATTTAGAACCTTCCACGACTCCAAAAGGAAAGCAAAACTCGCGAGATCTAATACTTAAATACATCTATTGGTCATATAAACTCAAACAGAATTAAACTGAATCCGAATGCGGAATGCATTAAGTACAACACTAAGACCGCGAATAAAATCAGCATAAACCGCATTGTGTTAAATTAGAAACCGTCAATCAACCGCGTAAGAAGCCAGGTTGATATCGAGGCATCAAGAATTTACTTTAAAAGTATATCGACGAATACATTAAACTTTCAAATATATTTGCGAATTCGCCGAAGGATTATATTAGCAAAGATGGACTTTCTCATCAACATCTTCTAAACAGAAATTTTACTAATTTTTGCATAGAACAATATACAAGAAACATTTCTGCAATGATATGCCTAGTGATTTATTATAAAGGCCAATGCATTGGCTAAAGTAAATATTACGAAATATAACGGGTTTCTTTTAACACTTATCATTACAACACTTAGAGCTAACCTTACAGTCATTTCCTTTTGCTTTTCCGCTTTTGTCGTTTCACTATGTGCCAAATGAATTTCCACGTTTTTAAACATCAGCTGAGTTTGTCAAATGGAATTCTCTTTTTGTCAAATTACTTTCCCTTTATAGCAATTGCTTTTCTTGTTTGTATGTAGGTATGAATACCTCTACCTTTTTATAAAAAATATAGCAATTTACACATTACAGTGAGAAATTTATTTTGTATTTAGATACAAGCACAGTGTATCTATGTAATATAAACATAACTTAAATCAAAATTTCATTACTTTGTAAACAGTTGTGTAAATATGTCTCCACATGTCCAACGCATAATTCAAACAATTTTTGTGGTATTATACATTCAGATGCATTGTGTACTGCCTCATATAATTTTTTCTCACTCGTTGGCTGTGTTCTTTCTATTATCTGCTCCCACTGGTTGAATAACTCTTCTATTGGATTTAGAAAAGAGCTATAAGCAGGAAGAAACACTGGAAAATGAGCATGCCCTCTAATTTGGGCCTCATTTCTATAGTACCTTACATTGTGCATAACAATATGAGCCCCTTCTACGCCGTTATTATGTAAATGTGGAATTAACGTTGTGAGAAAGTCAGAAAAGTACATTAAAGGGCACATTTGAAATTGAAACAAATACAAGGAATTTATGTTCATTGCATCGGCAATAGAACTATGCTTTTATTTTTGACGATCTGGTATTTTTCTCAGATCTTCCGTATCAAACGCGAGAACATATTTGTATTCCGTATTCGTCAATTAAGATAACAACATTTTTTCTCTTACCAACATCATTCTGTTATACTGCACTGCTTAATCAAAGCGTACTTGAATAATGTCCGGTGTATTTCTTCTTTCAGGAACAAATGACACTTATTTAACAGAATAATGAAAGTGCTCTATTAATCGTTGATAGTGATATTTATTGAAGAAGTGGCCATTGGTTTAAGCACTCTTCTTCTAATGACCGTTGTTTAAGCACTTTTCTAGCATCTGGCGGAAGCTTAAAGAAACAACCCAGGTCAACCCAGTCACGAATCTGTTCTTTTTGAGCATTTAATAATTTTTGATTCCGATGTCTGCACTTACTTTTGCAGTATTATTAATTCTCCTATATGTTGCATACATTTTTCTTTTCTAACTGTATCCGACAAAACTCCAAAATGTTGTCCAACATTCTTCATCGTATCACTGTTATTCAAACAATTATTGTTATTTATTAATTCGCGTACTTCATTGTTTATCTTATTATTATTCCTTCTCTGACGATTATTGTTATTATTTTCCATTGTAATAATACAAATATTTGTGCACATGAAACTAAATTGACAAATAAGGAAAAGTATTTGACAGAAACAGAATTTATTTGATAAAAGAAGCCTACTATATAAAATAATTGGAAAGTCATTTGACAAATAGAGAAACTCAAATGACAAAAGCAGAAAAGCATAAGAAAATGACTGTATATACAGACGAAAAATACAACACATACATTTACAATACCTTGCATTGTCTCAAGTCAATTATTGTCAATAGTTAAAGTACTAAGAATAAGGGAGGATCACGATTAATTTTTATAATGTTAGAAATTTCATATAATTGAATAATTTATACAAATTCTTCATATAAAAATAGATGTTTAGTGGATATCTGTCACGACCTTCAACTTCACATAAAGGTTGATATCATTCATAGAGCTATTTGGGCTTAGCTACCCTAATCAAAACAGATGACTCAATTACTTTATATAATGTGTTACTAGATCTATCGACAGTGTTATCTACACTGTAAACTGTATTTAATAAATCAGTAGTAGGTACTATGTATTCTGCATTTTTAACTTTTTTGGTTACTTGACATTCAAAAGTGCGTATACTCTTTTAATTAACTCTAAATTATGAGACTACTCTCCTATAGAAAATATTGCAAGTAAACGCACCGACTCTGAAAAATAATGCTGAAGATATGCGCTTACTCTTGCAAACGCGACTCGAACTAATACTATTTAAGTTACGACTGTCCGAGACAGAAAATTGTGAGATATATAGTTTGTCCGGTCAATCTTCTGTTTCACTTTCTACACTGTGCCAATTAAGAGCGACCAACTTCCACGACTAATAATAACTTTCCTGAAGACTACCTACGTCGTCAAACATTAATTACTAAATGGGATATGTTGCGTAACAATTGCAAATTAAATTCACAAGAATCTTCGTAAATACAAAGGAGATTAAATTTAAGTATTTGGCGAGAAAAAATAATATTATAAATGTCCATGTCTCTGTAAATTTTTATATGTATATAATATACACCTTCAGATTATTAAATTAAATTTTTTGAATGTCTTTTGGTATTCATGCGTAATGCGTAACACATATATTTATATACAATTATTAGGGTATCGAAAAAGCCATCCAAATTGCAAATTTATTGCAAAAATTTACATTTATTTTATTTTAAGGAACGTCCTCATTTCGAAGCATTAAACATTAAGTATAATCATAAATATTAAGAAAAATATATTCCTATACACCTAATGGTATATTGTTATATCAGTATCTCGGAGTAAACTGATACCCTTTGTAAAGAATAAAAGAGGATAGTAATATTACTGTGTTTTTCCATTCTAATCCTTTACAAAATGGACATTTACTACAGTTTATTATAAATTTCAGAATGGCATTTGTTTACGTTACGAGTTTTAACTATGGATTCTTAATCCACTATATCCGGCCAACTACAATTACAAATCTTAAAACCACTCTTTGGCTGATACAATAAGATTCTAAATTGCAACTATTTCTAGAGCTGACATGTGACTCGAGTTCACTCGAGTGACAACGTACGTACGTACATACGTCCTTCGAGTATATAGGATGAATTAATGAGGTTCAATTATGTATTTAAATGGATGAAGAGAATTATACTCTATCGACAATGCCTCCAAAAATACAAACGACAACCCAGAATCTTTTACTTTCTAAATTCAAAAAAGCCGACGAGTCTGCACATAAATCAGTTCTGGAATAACGTAGGTAATCGTAAAAAGCCAGTTTGGTAAGAATGTTGAGTGTCTTTACGATAAACGTAGTATTTAATGCTTGAAATTCATTACGACATTAAGCAAAGGCACTTATGGTCAGTTAAGAGCATTTCTCAAGAGAGGATCTGACATCTGCCGGCTCTGAAGCAAAAAACGCAGACACTTTCGCATTGGAAACAAATAAATGGTTTCATTTAAAACGCTAATTCTTAATATTATCGATTGCTAAGTATTTTCTTTTATTTAAGGTGCCACTAATTATGGGTACTAAGTATGTGGGCCCTGTAGATGTAACGAATTACCAGAAGTGACTATTGAGAATCTCAATGATCTTTCGTCAGTAATTTTAGTAAATGTGTTTAGTAGAAAACTCAAAATAGTCGCTCAAAGCAGCGTTGATGATCCTGTGCAGAATAAAATGGACGCACGTCAAAATGTTTACAATCGAACTATCGAAAGAGAAAGTGCACTTATTCACAACCTTGACTTCGAATAAGTGTTCAGCAGTGAGGAAACAAATTGCCACCTTCTTAAATCTTTATGACTAAGGACACAAGACACCTTCTCTGTTGATCTTTGGCAACCTTGCTAATTGTTGCAGAATGTGCCATCACAACCCTAAAAACGCGGTGGTACAAGTAGAGTGCAGTTACCGAGGGTTACATTGATGATTTTATTAAGAATAAAATGGACACATATCCAATAATTTTACAAACCTATAACCAACTACTAAAACTGCACAAAGTTCAATATGTTATACAGTGCGTTCATGATGAAAAGAACAAATTCGTTTAAAATTCAGGTAATTCTTTTGCAGAAAAACCCTCGGATAGTTCGATTAGTATTTTTAGTTGTGAATTTTTTGATGTAAGAAAATTATATACAGGGTGTCTGAAGAAGAACATATGCAGCAATCATTGTTTTTTTTTAATGAAACAGCCTGTATATAATGCCATTTTTGAATTGTATGGTAAATTCT
Organism: Amphimallon solstitiale; assembly: GCA_963170755.1. NCBI lineage: Eukaryota > Metazoa > Arthropoda > Insecta > Coleoptera > Scarabaeidae > Amphimallon > Amphimallon solstitiale. The sequence continues at coordinate 75,911,795 of OY720680.1, read as the reverse complement.
CAACACTTTTTGTGTAACATACCATATCCCCAAAATCATCGGTTTTCAGAATAATGACGTTTGAAATGTGATAAATTAAAATACACACAAGTAATGAAATAAAATGTTTAAATGAACAAAGACACCTTGGACATTTTTTTAAAAGCCAACAAAAACAACCTGGTATTGCAAATTTTATCTTCAACAAAAAACTCTTCTTCAAATTAATCGATTTTCATTCCTTGACCACTAGACAGTTTCAATTTTTTTTTTTTTGTGGCAATAAAATCAAACCATGACCGGCTTTTAGTTTGTCAGTGTCATTTTGAGTGGCGGCCCGTGATTTTGCGGGAAGGGCGGGCACCGGGGGGCGGGGGGGGGGTCTGAGTATTTAATATCAAAAATTAAGTACAGACAAAAAAATAAACTCAATATGTTATTTATTTAACTTGTTTGAAAATAAAATCCATCCGCCGTTCCTTACGATCAGCAAAATGATTAATAAATAACTAATTCATTGATGTTGTGTTGATGATGTCAGTAATTGTTTTTCAATGGAACACATTGAAAAACAATTAATGTTACACATGTCCGTAGTATCAGGAAAGCAGAAAAGCTTGGAGGTATATCAAATATGTATTAGGAGTAGATACTACTGTGAATATAGAATTCTATATTCACGATATAGTGTGGCTACTACTTTGAAGATGGCGCCACATTTATTGTATTTTACTCCTAATACACTTGATATACCTCCTCGCTTTTCTGCTACCCTGATACAACAGACGAAATTTCAAATGAATGTGCAGTGAGTGTTTCGGTTTCAGTTACTTGAAATATTCTTTCTTGACAGAGTAAAAAAGTCTGTCTAGACAGAATTTAAGACATTATCTGCCGCCCCGATTCCGTTTATAATTTAAAATTACCTTAAATGCAGAGAATATTTTTTTTAATTTAATTCTTTTAAATTTATCTGGGTAAGTCTATATCAAATGTATCAGGAATAAAATAAAATATATTATCTGTTGGCTCCTCTGCTTTCCTTGATAATACGGACGAAATTTCATATGTGCAGTTTTGCTAATTGGTCATCCTTAATGACCATTATTATAATAAGAAAGAGTTAATTATATATACGTTTTATCAGTGCTTCATTTAATCCCAATACAATTATAAATTACTATGACTATGTTCATAAATTACGCTTTCTTAAAAGAATGTGAATTTGAAAAATAATTATGCTCTACATTTAAAGTAATTTTAAATTATAAACTGAATCGCCAGTGATAGTATGTCTTAATTCTGTGTAGACAGACATTTTTTAATCTGTCAAGATAAAAATGCAAGCGGACATGCCTTTGTATTTGAAATTTCGTCCGAAGTACCAGGGGAGCAGAAAAGCGAGGAGGTTTATCAAATATCTCAGGAGTAAAATTAAATATAATGGCGTCATCTGCACAATAGTAGCTGGACTATATCCTAAATATAGCTACTATTGTGAATATAGAATTCTATATTCTTTTACTCCTAATACATGTGACTATAGAATTCTATATTCACGATATAGTGTGGTTACTACTTTGAAGATGGCACCACATTTATTTTATTTTACTCCTAATACATTTGACATACCTCCTCGCTTTTCTGCTACCCTGATACTACGGATGAAATTTCAAATGAATGTGCAGTGTTTCGGCTTCAGTTACTTGAAATATTCTCTCTTGCCAGACTAAAAAAAGTCTGTCTAGACAAAATTTAGACATTATCTGCCGCCCCGATTCCGTTTATAATTAAAATTACCTTAAATGCAGAGAATATTTTTTTTTAAATTGAATTCTTTTAAGAGAGTTTAATTTACGAAAATACTCTCAGTTAATACTTTAACAATATATGTATAATTGTAATAAAAATAAAAATATTTTAAAGTTACTATAACCACCTGTATGATATCTCAGCATTTAACAGGTGAAATTTCGTTCCTAGTATCAGGTAAGCTGAAAACCAGGTGGTATATCAAATGTATCAGGGGTAAAATAAAATATATTATCTCCTCGCTCTTTTTCTTGCTAAATAAAGTCTGTCTAAACCTAATTAAGGTAGGCATTATCAGCCGCGATTCCGTTCATAATTAAAAATTACCTTAAATGCAGAGAATATATTTCTCAAATTTAAATTCTTTTACGAAACTGTAATTTGCAAAATTTATCTTGGTATTAGTCTTCATTTGAAATTTCGTCCGTAGTATCAGGGCAGCAGAAAAGCGAGGAGGTATATCAAATATATCAGGAGTAAAATTAAGTATATTGTCGTCATCTGCACAATAGTAGCTGGACTATATCCTAAATATAGCTACTATTGTGAATATAGAATTCTATATTGTTTTACTCCTAATGCATGTGAATATAGAATTCTATATTCACGATATAGTGTGGCTGCTACTTTGAAGATGTCGCCACATTTATTTTGTTTTACTCCTAATACATTTGATATACCTCCTCGCTTTTCTGCTACCCTGATACTACGGACGAAATTTCAAATGAATGTGCAGTCGGCTTCAGTTACTTGAAATATTCTTTCTTGACAGACTAAAAAAGTCTGTCTAGACAAAATTTAGACGTTATCTGCCGCCCCGATTTCGTTTATAATTAAAATTACCTTAAATGCAGAGATTTTTTTTTTTAATTTTAATTCTTTTAAGAGAGTGTAATTTACGAAAATACTCTCAGTTAATACTTTAACAATATATGTATAATTGTAATAAAAATAAAAATATTTTAAAGTTACTATAACCACCTGGTATATCTCAGCATTTAACAGTTGAAATTACGCCCCTAGTATCAGGTAAGCTGAAAAACGAGGTGGTATATCAAATGTATCAGGGGTAAAATAAAATATATTATCTCCTCGCTCTTTTTCTTGCTAAATAAAGTCTGTCTAAACCTAATTAAGGTAGGCATTATCAGCCGCGATTCCGTTCATAATTACAAATTACCTTAAATGCAGAGAATATATTTCTCAAATTTAAATTCTTTTACGAAACTGTAATTTGCGAAATTTATCTTGGTAATTAGTCTACATTTGAAATTTCGTCCGTAGTATCAGGGCAGCAGAAAAGCGAGGAGGTACAGTTCTGTGCAATAAATTGGCGTACACGTCTTATTGCTAATTTTGACATTATTTTGCCATTGTGAAAATGGCTTAAGTTAAGTATGACAAATTGAATTAGAGCGTCAATTCAATTTGTCATACATGACAGATATTCAAACAAAACTCATATTTACATAAGCGTATATTAAGTGTACGCTAATTTATTGCACAGAACTGTACATCAAATATATCAGGAGTAAAATTAAATATATTGTCGCCATCTGCACAATAGTAGCTGGACTATATCCTAAATATAGCTACTATTGTGAATATAGAATTCTATATTGTTTTACTCCTAATGCATGTGAATATAGAATTCTATATTCACGATATAGTGTGGCTGCTACTTTGAAGATGTCGCCACATTTATTTTGTTTTACTCCTAATACATTTGATATACCTCCTCGCTTTTCTGCTACCCTGATACTATGGACGAAATTTCAAATGAATGTGCAGTCGGCTTCAGTTACTTGAAATATTCTTTCTTGACAGACTAAAAAAGTCTGTCTAGACAAAATTTAGACATTATCTGCCGCCCCGATTCCGTTTATAATTAAAATTACCTTAAATGCAGAGAATTTTTTTTTTTAAATTTAATTCTTTTATGAGAGTGTAATTTACGAAAATACTTTCAGTTAATACTTTAACAATATATGTATAATTGTAATAAAAATAAAAATATTTTAAAGTTACTATAACCACCTGGTATGATATCTCAGCATTTAACAGTTGAAATTACGCCCCTAGTATCAGGTAAGCTGAAAAACGAGGTGGTATATCAAATGTATCAGGGGTAAAATAAAATATATTATCTCCTCGCTCTTTTTCTTGCTTAATAAAATCTGTCTAAACATACTTAATGAAGGCATTATCAGCCGCGATTCCGTTCATAATTAAAAATTACCTTAAATGCAGAGAATAATTATTTTTCAAATTTACATTCTTTTACGAAACTGTAATTTACGAAATTTATCTCCGTAATTAGTATACATTTGAAATTTCGTCCGTAGTATTTTATATTCACGATATAGTGTGACTACTTTGACGATGGAGCCACATTTATTTTGTTTTACTCCTAATACATTTGTCATTTTGCTAGTTTTAAGTTTCATTTTACAAATGTATTTATCTGAGATTGGTTTTGGAAATAGAGTGCGAAGTGTGTAATTTATTTAATGAATTGAAATTTGATGGGTACGGCCACGTCAGAGATTTACGTAAAGGAAGACCAGTAAAAATATCAGAAAATTCTCAATTAGACGTTTTAGTAGAAACGGTGAATAATTCCCACGTAACCGTTAGGACAATCTCCGGAAATTGTAATATGTCAACGGGATCTGTGTCACAAATACTGCGAAAACATAAATATCATCCTTTAAGGTTCAATTTATAGATGAATTAGTAAAAGACGATTTCGATCGAAGAACGCATTTTACTTTCTTATACGTAGTATAAGGAAGTATTGTGATGACGAAAAATTTCGACCTCGAGATTTTTGCAGATGTCCACGTTTTGAAGTCCCCTGATACCGAAAAAGTGGTTTTTAAAAAATGTCTGTGTGTCTCTCTCTCTCTGTGTGTGTGTGTGTGTGTGTGTCTGTGTGTGTGTGTGTGACCACGATAGCGGTCAAACCGCTGTAGATATCAATTCCAAATTTTGTATTTACGTGTATAATCTCCCTCTTGAGATCTGATTAGTTTTTCAGTAAAATCGGTAGACCGGAAGTAGCAGTTTACTTCAGTGAAAAAATAGAATTTTGCCAATATTTCGTCACATACTAAGTTTAAACAAATTTATAAAGAATTCATATGTACTTAAAATTAAAATTGAGAACAATTTTATTTAAAAAGTTTTTCGAAATTCCTACCGGAAGTAGGTCTTTTACTCTTATCAAAAATCGGTTTTTTGCGAATATTTCGCAAGTCAAGCTTTTTAGACAGATACTTTACGGGTATAAAAGTATTTAAAACATACTTTTCAATATCTTTTGTATAAAAAAAATTTCAAAATTCGGACCGGAAGTAACAGTTTTACTCTTACCGAATAGCGATTTTTTGCAAATATGTCGTAAATTATGCATTCTATATATATTTATCAAGAGTACAAAAGTATTTAAAACTATGTTTGCAATATTTTTTCTATATATGAAATTTCAAAATTCGGACCGGAAGTAGCACTTTTACTCTTAGCGAGGAGCACTTTTTTTCGAATATCTTGCAAAGTATGCATTCTATAGAGATTTATTAAGAGAATGAAAGTACTTAGAATAGGATTTTGAATAAGTTTTGTATAAAAAAATTCTTAAAATTGTATAGTTTGAAACGCTCATACGTATAAGAAAGTCGTGTGGTGGCCACACCTCATTTTTTTTTAGACTTTAGCGTTCTTTCACGGTTTAAACTTTCTAACACTTAACCAGAGATTATACGATATTATTATTACTGTTAGGCTGAGTGTATGGATATATCTCTGCTTCCTTTATAGGTTTTATTGCAGGTTTTTTATTAGTTGTGCTTATAATTTTACTTTCTTATACGTAGTATAAGGAAGTATTGTGATGATGAAAATTTTCGACCTCGAGATTTTTGCAGATGTCCACGTTTTGAAGTCCCCTGATACCGAAAAAGTGGTTTTTAAAAAATGTCTGTGTGTCTGTGTGTCTGTGTGTCTGTGTGTCTGTGTGTCTGTGTGTCTGTGTGTCTGTGTGTCTGTGTGTCTGTGTGTCTGTGTGTCTGTGTGTCTGTGTGTCTGTGTGTCTGTCTCTCTGTGTGTGTGTGTGACCACGATAGCGGCCAAACCGCTGTAGATATCAATTCCAAATTTTGTATTTACGTGTATAATCTCCCTCTTGAGATCTGATTAGTTTTTCAGTAAAATCGGTAGACCGGAAGTAGCAGTTTACTTCGGCGAAAACATTGAATTTTGCGAATATTTCGGCAACTACTAAGTTTAAACAAATTTATTAAGAATTCATATATACTTAAAATTAAAATTGAGAATAATTTTATTTAAAAAGTTTTTCGAAATTCCTACCGGAAGTAGGTCTTTTACTCTTATCGAAAATCAGTTTTTTGCGAATAGTTCGCAAGTCATGCTTTTTAGACAAGTACGTTACGGGTATAAAAGTATATAAAACATAATTTTCAATATCTTTTGTATAAAAAAAATTTCAAAATTCACACCGGAAGTACCACTTTTACTCTTATCGAATAGCGATTTTTTGCAAATATGTCGTAAGTTATGCATTCTATATATATTTATCAAGAGTACAAAAGTATTTAGAACTGGATTTGCAATATTTTTTGTATATATGAAATTTGAAAATTCGGAGCGGAAGTAGCACTTTTACTCTTAGCGAGGAGCACTTTTTTGATAATATCTTGCAAAGTATGCATTCTATAGCGATTTATTAAGCGAATGAAAGTACCTAGAATAGGATTTTGAATAAGTTTTGTATAAAAAAATTCTTAAAATTGTATAGTTTGAAACGCTCATACGTATAAGAAAGTCGTGTGGTGGCCACACCTCATTTTTTTATACGTTTTTACAACAAAAAATGATTCCTTAATATAATGAAAATATAAGGATTTATGTATTTCACGTTAGCTTTGGCTGACATTCATGCTATAATTTTTGTACAATAGAAGAGGAGTGATTCTAAAATTCTTAGTTTTTCTAATTAAGTTTCTTCTGTAATTTCAAGTGGTATATATTAGATTCTTGCAAATGATGGCTATTGCCGAAACTAGTTCGCGGGATTATTCAATTAATTTTGAAACATATTTTGTGAACATTTTTTTTATTCACGATAAATAAAGAAACTTGTATGATTTTGATATATACGGAGTAATTTTGTTACAGATACGACTCGAGAACATTAATACATAATAGTTACTTGATTGAAATTGCAATCACTTGCTGTGAGCTTCGTACCACATTGACACCAGAAATTAACTTTTATTAACATTACGATAACCGTAATCAAGAATTCAGAGTAGTGAAAGTACCTCAGCATGTTTATATTTTTTTTCCTTACATCATTTTGACTATTGAATAGAACTGTCAACATATAATATATATTATACAGATAAATTATTATCGTAATTACAAACTGCAATGTATGTAATTCGAGGTGGATGAAAAGGAATTGGGTTTTGAAGAAAGTTCCGATAAAATAAAATATGTGAAAATGAAATATTGCTGTAGGCGAAATTCTTGCAATAAAAAAATGTCGCTTTTTAATTATCAGCGTTCAAGTAAGAGCATATGCGGAAGAGTACGCAGATAAAAAATCTAAAGAGGTAATATTTATTCATGTGCTATAAATAACATAAATAATCCATTTGTTGCGCAGGGCAATGTATTTTTAACTATAACTATTATTTTATATGTGGTTAATGTACATACATATTAAACACATATAATCTTTTTCTTTGCCCTGTATTTAAATTTGTGTGAGAAATTTCTTGAATTTAGCGGCATTCAAATTAATTGATGACAAATTACTTGCATTATTTTATTGTTAATTTTTTTTTTTAGGAAAAGAAACACATTACCCCGAGGACTAACATATACAGGGTGATTCTTAATATATGCGACAAACTTTAGGAGCTGATTTCTGGGGTTATTTTGATCATGAAAGTTCATAAGAACATATGTCCAAAATCGCTTAGTTCACAAGTTATACAATGTTTAATAGAAAGTTAAAATTAAAAGTTAAATTAACAAAATAATTAGTAAAACAAAATTAACTTATAGTAACTGTTGAAATTGACCGCCTCCGTCGTATTGACTGGCGAGTCCGTTCGAAAATACAAGAGATAACTAATAGGTAAATTACAAGACAGTTATCGACAAGAATGCAAAAGAAGATGCTATCCGATAGTAATATCATCAGTTCGTATGAAGTCTCTGTTATTGTTTTTATTGTTTGTGTTAGCAAAGTATTTTTAAGTAAAATTAGACAGAATATAGTGACAACAAGGAGTATAGATAAATCTAATTTTAATTTGTATGTAGAGTTGTATTTGAAATGTAAATTCATCTTTTTCAAAAAAATTTAAATTGTCAGATGAAGACGTAAATAACGTGAACAATTAAGCATAGAACATCACTATTATCCATAAAGTTTCATCAAATGCTCCTGATTAATCTAAGACCTGCATTCAACTTCACCACATAAATAATATTGACGCAAATTGCACAATTAAAAGACTAGGTAATATAGAAATTAGGAGTAAAGTCGTCGTCTACCATTCATATGGGTCAATCAGTTGGCTCAGATTCATCTTAAGCTAACATCCAATATCAATACATAAATAATGCTGAGTATGTGTCAAAGATATAATACAGAATTGTGTAATTCAAAGATAAAGGTGTTAAATATGTTAGTACAACTAACATATTTAACACCTTTGCTGCTTTGTTGTCAAATTGTCATTTAATTATTATTAATTGTCTTTATATTTGTCGCTACGCCAAGATAACTCATTAGACAGGCAATGAAACAGAAATTCATTGTTCAATATTCAAGAAAGGGGATTTATTCTCTACGCATTTTATGTACATATGTGAAATACCTATTTTTTTAAGTTCCTGTTCAGAATTTTAAGTACTTTACCTTCAAAATATTATTCATTTGTCTTTCCTTGAAGTAAAAGGTTAAATGTAACAGCGGCATATCATTACACAAATGATAAACCTCTCTGCATTTTTATTTGCTATTAACTAAGAAGGATAGAAATAATTCAAAAATTTAAGGACTATAAAAAATGGTGTCATGATAATCTAAATGAAGGAAGTCAACTTAAATAAACTTTTGTTTAAATTTTTAATTGTCTATAATTGTTTCGAAACACAAATTCTAATTTTATTTCGATTTAAAAGAAAATAATTACTATTATAATTTTCTTTGCTTTCTCAAATTCGAATTATGTGAAAAGTGAAAGCAAAACTTACATGTGTACGCATGTTTGCACTTACGCCTATATGGTATATTAGACTGCCATAATAATACAACTAATTTGTTCTTAATTCTTCATTGTATTTTCGTTTATGGAAAAAATAAAGTGTGGTCACTACACGACTTTCTTACATATATATGCAATCCCATAAAAAAAAAATTAAATTAGGTTTTAAATGTAATTATTGTCTTAAAAAATCTGTACGGATTGCATCATTTACAAGATATTTGCCAATGACTGCTTTTTAATAACAGTGAAAGTTTTACTTCCTGTCTGAATTCTGAGAATGTTGGTATACAGTGCTTGTAAATAAAGTTCTAGATACTTTTATAGCCTGTAATAATCTGTATAGAATGTGTAATTACGAGATATTTGCTTTTCGATAAACGTTACTTTTTCCGAATTTTGATTTTTACTTTCTTATACGTAGTATAAGGAAGTATTGTGATTATGAAAATTTTCGACCTCGACATTTTTGCAGATGTCCACGTTTTGAAGTCCCCTCATACCGAAAACCGAAAAAGTGGTTTTGTGTCTGTCTGTCTGTCCGCGTGTCTGTCTGTCTGTCCGTGTGTCTGTCTGTGACCACGTTAGCGGTCAAACCGCTTTAGCTATCAATTCCAAATTTTGTATTTACGTGTAGAATCTGCCTATTGAAATCTGATTAGTTTTTCAGTAAAATCGGTAGACTGGAAGTAGTACTTTACTTCAGTGAAAAAATCGAATTTTGCAAATATTTCGTCAAATACTAAGTTTAAACAAATTTATAAAGAATTCATATGTACTTAAAATTAAAATTGAGAACCATTTTATTTAAAAAGTTTTTCGAAATTCCAACCGAAAGTAGGTCTTTTACTCTTATCGAAAATCAGTTTTTTGCGAATATCTCGCAAGTCATGCTTTTTAGACAAGTACGTTACGAGTATGAAAGTATTTAGAACATAATTTTCAATATCTTTTGTAAAAAAAAATTTAAAAATTCAGACCGAAAGTACTACTTTTACTCTTATCGAATAGCCATTTTTTGCAAATATGTCGTAAGTTATGCATTCTATATATATTTATCAAGAGTACAAAAGTATTTAGAACTGGATTTTCAATATTTTTTGTATTTATGAAATTTCAAAATTCGAATCGGAAGTAGCACTTTTACTCTTAGCGAGTAGCACTTTTTTTCGAATATCTTGCAAAGTATGCATTCTATAGCGATTTCTTAAGAGAATAAAAGTACTTAGAATAGGATTCTCAACAAGTTTTGTATAAAAAAGTTATTAAAATTGTATAGTTTGAAACGCTCATACGTATAAGAAAGTCGTGTGGTGGCCACACCTCATTTTTTTATATACAAACATTGTTCTAAATTCAGCCCCAAATACGTTTGCTCTTGTAATGAATCTGTATAGAATGCATAATTTGTGAGACGTTTGCAAAAACTACAATCAGAGAAGAGAAAAAGATCTAAACTTGCTAAGACTTTGAAATGTATTCACACAAAAATTATAAAAATGAATAGTTTTATACTATCGATATATTTGTCTAAAAAGTATAACTGTTTTTCGATACGGATAAAAGAAACTACTTCCGGTAGGAATTTCGAAAAACTTTTTCATGAAAACTTTCTAAACTCGCTTCTGAGTATCTGATATGATTTTTCCGCTTTGCACTGAGTAAATAATTAGGTAAATATAATTAGAACAATTTACCCAGTGTGAGATTCGAACCCACTCCTCCCAATTGCTTGTCAGGTGCGATGCCACTACACTATCTGGGTAGTGCAAAGCAGAAAAATCATATTAGATATTTCTACGCTCAGGAAAACAAATTTTAAATATTATTTAAAACTCACTCACTTATGAGTACTTTGGTACTTTTTAGAAATTTGTCTAACCTTAGTAGTTAGCAGGATAATAGTGAAATTTGGTTTGATTTCAATACTTCCGGCTTGCCGATTTGAAAAATCTCTCAAGTACAAGATATAGTATTGATAGCGTTTGGCTGCAATCATACAGAGACATACAAGCAAACATATTACTCTTGGTATCAGGGTTTTAAAACGAGGATATCTACAAAAATCTTGACGTCGAACATTTTCATTACCACAGTACTTTTATATACTACATATATGAAAATAGAAACATTAATGCAGCGGAGCCAGGGGAATTACACGCTTATTTAAAAGTTAATCAGAAACCTCAATACTGAATCAGTCTAGCTCCTTGAACCGATAAAAATGCCTTATCAGCGCTGAGTTTTCGTCCGTTTAATGACATTGAACATTAAATTTTTGGTTATCGATGTTAACTTTTAACCGATATTACCAATTTATTGCGCACCTTCAAAACTAAAATTGACGCCTAACTATATATTAAAATGTTCAGAATATATTCCAGCAGCTGCTTATATAAAATTATATCTATAGTACAATATTATCAGTAGTAACTTAGAAAAAACATTCTTCTATCACATTTTCAAAAATCCTCAAATATTTTTTTTACAACGAATATTAAGCAAAGTCTGTGGAACTATGGAAAATTATAAACTTAACCATTTCTTTTCAAAAAAAAATGTCCTAAATTATTTAACATTTTAAATAACTCAAAATATCTTTTTAATACTTACGGAATAAAGACCCATAAATTATTTAATCCTCTAAAATGGTATAGTTCTTAATACACACTTCACTAAATAAAAAAATAAAACTATTGTAACCACTCCGTACAAATAAACATGTGCCTCTGATGGACTGACAGCAATATACAATATTGCATCCAAACCAAATTTACGAACACTGAAAACGGCCAGAGCTCGTCACAACTACATTACCTATTGAATATAAAACACGCACGAAAAATGGGTCGTCTGAGTTGCACGATAAGAATTTATAAAAGCTCTTATGTAAGAAGCTCGGCTCGATTTATTGGTGATAAAAGTTTTCTTTTTTCGCCTTCGTGTGAAATACAAACAATGGAGATGTTAATGACGATTATTGAATTAACGTTGCCTATGAATCTTACCTAATAAGATGGTATTGCTATGAAGTGCATAAATTAATTTTAATCATCAAATTAGAATTTATATTAATTTATGAAAGAAATGTACTGCTGAGAGAAAATACCTTACGAAATTAATTAAATCGTGTGAAATATTGGGAGTGTTTTGCAGACTACTACCATAACTCAATGAATATGTTCTTGACCCTATTTCAATCAGGAAAATTGATAATTTTGAAATGTATAATTTTGTTGAGACAAGGACAAGCTTTAAATAGCACACCTAATAGGAAAAGAGTTTGATGAAAAGTAATAATGTCTTATTTTTCAACATATTGCTGTGACTCTTGCAAATTAACAATTATGTAAGAATGATTTAAATCATATAAATAATAAATGAAGGCACATCAAGCATATATCTTAGTACTAGGTCTTATGCGAGACTAAGATCCCATAATTTTCTGCATAAAAGTAGGTTTAGCAATTTCACACTTCACTAGCTCAGTTTTAAGGTTACTAATGAAAATTTTTTCTCATGGGCAGAAAATAATAACAATGTTCCTTCTCCAACACGAATGCTCTCAAGTTGTCTCCAGGTCAGATAAAATAAATAAAAATACAAAAAAAAACGTATAATATAATTTATTAAAAATACTAATTCAAAAATAAAACAAGTATATTTACAATTAACTATATCTTAAATATTAAATTAAAACTTTGCATGTTATGCATAATCAAATTAATACGACAATTTAATCAATATGACGAAAATAAATCAGAAAATATTCTACTAAACATTTTATCATATCTTAATTCATTAGTATTTAAATGTAAAACAATCAACATACCAAAATTTTTATTATATGCTATGAATTATACATAAATAAATGACAAAATTATATCGCTTATCGGTTGCAAATATATAAACACTAAGGTAATGGCTCTGTCTTGATTAACTCTGGGCTCAGCGCCTTTGCTCGCTCCCGAATAGAATCACCAAATGACAAATTCACATAGGTAGGTACCCCAGAGTTCCATCCCAGGAGTATGCTTTTCAACTCGTTGGATACACCCCTAACGTACGCAACAACGTGCTCATCCCTTAACGTATATATGTCTTTAAATTCAATTCAAATGCCTCTGTGTATTTAAAAATATTGACTCAGTCCTGATTAATTCTGCTCAGCGCCTTTGCTGGCTCCCGAACAGTACCACAAAACCAATTCGTGTTTTTAAGATTAATCAAGGATTCCATGCTATGAATTAATCACCTACTTAATTCATTGCACACATCCCTGACCTATGACAATAAAATAAATAAAGAATATATTCACATATATAAAGAAAAATTACCAACCTCGTTCTATAACACCAGTATAAAACACCACATAAGAAATTTATGTAACACTATATACATATATAAAACAAAAATAAACACCACTAAATCACCTTAACTTTTCATATAAATTTTCAAACTCATCCATTTTTTTTTTAATTTAATCAACAAATTTTTCCTTTTACACAGTAAAATATTCTATAAATGATAGAAAAGAAAAAAAACTTCCAATAAACTGAATACTTTTCATCTTATAAAAGTTTCAAACGCAAAGTGTTTATAATCATATTTCAATTTGACAACAAATACTTTCTCATTAAATCTTAAACTAAATCAATACAATTACTAAAATGTTCTACCATAACGCATGGTGTTATACCATTGCGTGTGGGAATAAAACATCCTAGTTTCAAAACAACAAAACAAAACATCTCAAAAAAAATTTTATTAAAGTCTTATTTAAGCAAAATTATTTTAAGTTAAAATAAAGATTTCGGAGAAATATTATGTTCCCATTTATTAAAATTGTTCTAAGTTCAAATAAATATATTACAAGTTCAGATTAATAAAAAAATTTCTAAGTTAAATAAAATTCAATTCATAAAATATTGCAAGTCCCGCTTTTATCGAAATTTTTCTAAGTTCAAATAAATATCTCCGAAAAATATTACAAGTTCAGATTAATAAAAAAATGTCTAAGTCAAATAAAATTTAATTCTGTAAAAGTATAAACAGCCGTATTTGTATTTTTATTTAAGCGGTTCACACCTGCTTCAAAAATTAGCTTTACTGTTTTGAGAGCGGTTTGCACCAGCAATCTCTCATAAATTCTCACATTTCTCCTTTATATGAATATTTTTCTTAATAAAAAGCTTAGACATGCTCCGTGCCGCTATCTTTTCCACTTCCAAAAATGCATAACGGTAGTGCTGCATCTTACGGTAAAGTGATGTATTGCTTATTTAAAAATGTAAACAAACATCCATCTCGATGTCGACTTGTATACGTTTGTGATTGTTAATAGCATCTCGCGGCGCATATTGTTTCGCCGGGCCTATCCATTGAACGATCTCGGTCCTAATATTTTCTTGCGCTGCAGCTTGCGGGGAACACTTTATTGTGAATACTTACTTGCTATTACAAGTCTTATTTTAATTATTAATTTTATGAATAAAATTTATAATAACATTCCTACATGATTTTAATTAAATAAATTTAAATTTGCTAAAATCCTAACTTAATAAATATTTATATCAAATGATCATTATAAAATAGTAATTAACTAAATTAAATCTATAAGTGATCTTGATTATGCTTATTTACACCAACGCTTTTCCAGTAAGACTATGATACAAAAACTGATATAACCTCAAAAAAATTCTTCACCGCTTCTTTCAAAGGTATCCATCCGACATTGCTTCGTTAGTGGAAGAAAGGAACAGTAATTATTCGGTAACAAATCAGGGCTGTTCTATGTTTACAAAGCCAGATTCGTCGATCACTAATTATTTTTCGGATTTGATGAATTCTGTGAACTCTTGACTTTGATCACAGCTGTGGGAACTCTTTTGCCATATGGTAGTTTTTAGCATTCTAACCTTTTGTTTATAGACTTCTTCTGCTATTGCACAGCCTTTGTATCGAATCAGTAAGATTCCTTTTATATCCTAAAACACAGCTACCATAAGATCTACTCTTGAATTCTGGGTTCTCGCCCTTTACGTAGATTCTTGTTTTGTCGGTGGATCCTGGTGATGCACTACGTTTCATCACCTGTTCCTGAAAAATGTTTTCGTCGCTAGCTAAAACTACCAATTTTTCTTAAAATTAATTTACTACCCAATCGAAATTATTTCGACCATAATTTTATCATAAAATATGACAACGCATTTTCTCCATACACATTATCACCCTCTGGTAAATAATATTGGGTTGATTTCTTTTTCTCGGCAAAAATTTGTATATACTTCTATGGTCTAGCTGTATTTTATTCATTTTTGTTAGTTAAGGTTTAGAAAAGCAAGAAAATTTATTGTAAGTGAAACAAATGTGGTCAATAAACATCAAAATGTCATAGTACGGGATTATCATTCGTTTTCCTCATTTCTTACTCAATTATTTGTAGCCTCTAAAATACCATAGATAGCGATAAAAAAATTTTATAGTGTTTACATGACATTGCCTACTGCAGGTGTGTATGACATTGGATTCTTATGTCAAGTGGGCGTTCGTTTACCTCGGTCAGACAATTCTGAAGATCTTTAAAAAGAAAATATCTGAACATTTCCACAAAAATAAAAAAACCAATAAATACTAATAGTTTTATTCTTTCAGCACCGTATTGCAACCTATGTAGAATTTTGCAAAGGAAATAAGAAAATGTAATTCACAAATTATGTGTTCTAAAAAATATAAGATACATCAAATTAAAAAACTTTAAGAGTATACCTACTTATTACTACGTTTGTCTTGCGTAATCTTGATATTTGTAACTAAATATACTACAAATATGAAATTTTTGACCAATAAATCCTTTATTGCCAGAAAGAATATAATAATAATATAATTTATTAATACTCTTTAACATTACTGTGTAAATATGTAGGAGTGAATATGTAATGATTCATCGTGAAAAATTTCTCTTCCTGATCATTAATTTCGACAATATACAACCACGTTCTGACCTCTGCCTTCGATATTCATCCTCCGAAATAACTCTGTTTTGCCTCAAATTTATTCGAAAAACGCAAGACCTTAATATATGTCAAGTTTAGCTTTTATTTTATTCATGTAATCTCCTAATAGTCATTACAAGTTCTTGTTTGTGCAACCTTTAGAATACCATAGATGGTGGGACTAATGTTCTGTAGTGTTTACCTGACATTACTTATTTAAGCTTTGCGTGACACTGGTTCTCTGTCATGTTGGCGTTTACCTCCATTTTAAAATTGCCATTAACTGCTTTCCAAAGAGAGAATTTCAATATCAAAACTATTACGGAGAAAAAATGAGGTGTGGCCACCACACGACTTTCTTATACGTATGAGCGTTTCAAACTATACAATTTTAAGAATTTTTTTATACAAAAATTATTCAAAATCCTATTCTAAGTACTTCTATTCTCTTAATAAATCTCTAGAGAATGCATACTTTGCAAGAATTTTGAAATTTCATATATACAAAAAATATTGCAAATCCAGTTCTAAATACTTTTGTACTCTTGATAAATATATATAGAATGCATAACTTACGACATCGCTATTCGATAAGAGTAAAAGTGGTACTTCCGGTCTGAATTTTGATATATTTTTTATACAAAAGATAATTATGTTTTAAATACTTTTACACTCGTAACGTACTTGTCTAAAAAGCATGACTTGCGAGATATTCGAAATTGGAATTGGAATTTCGAAAATTCGAATTGGAATTTCGAAAAACTTTTTTAAGATAATTTGTCTCAAACTTAATTTTAAGTACATATGAATTCTTTATAAATTTGTTCAAACTTAGCTATAGGTATCAATTCCACATTTTATATTGAGATCTGATTAGATTTTCAGTGAAATCGGCAGACCGGAAGTAGTAGTTTACTTGAGTGAAAAATCGAATTTTGCCGATATTTCGCAAACTACTAAGTTTAAACAGATTTATAAAGAATTCATATGTACTCAAAGTTGAATTTGAGAAGAATTTTATTACGAAACTTTTTCGAAATAGATACCGGCTCTTATCGGAAACCAGTTTTTTGCAAATATTTTGCAAGTCATGTTTTTTAGACAGGTACGTTACGAGTATAAAAGTATTGAGAACTTACTTTCAATACCTTTTGTATAAAAAAGAATTCGACATTCGGACCGGAACCAACACTTTTACTCTTATCGAATAGCGATTTTTTGCTAAATGTCGTAAATTGAGCATTCTATATATATTTATCAAGAGTACAAAAATATTTGGAGTTGGATTGGGAATATTTTTTTGTATAAATGAAATTTCAAAATTCGGACCGGAAGTAACACTTTTACTCTTAGCGACTAGTACTTTCTTTCGAATATCTCGCAAATTATGAATTCTATAGAGATTTATTAAAATAATAGAAGTATTTATAATAGAATTTTGAATCATTTGTATAAAAAAAATTCTTAAAATTCTATAATTTGAAACTCTCATACGTATAAGAAAGTTGTGTGGCGGCCATACCTCATTTTTTTATATAAAAATTAAGAAATCTTTATAAAACGCATACTTTGCGAGATATTCGAAAGAAAGTGCTACTCGCTAAGGGTAAAAGTGTTACTTCCGGTCTGAATTTTACATTTTACTTTCTTATACGTAGTACAGGGTCCGGCAGAAAAACCTCCCCTATAAGGGAAGCTAATAAAAATAAAACCTAATAAGGTAGGACATTTTTATTTATACTAACTAAAAGTACATATTCTGCCATTTTAGAAAATGTACCATTCTTAGGGTCTACCATTAGTCTTACTTTTTAAATAAAACATCCTTTAAATGCCTTTCTTCACTGTCGACACACTGCTTGAGTCTTCCCCTGAAGTTATCCATTACTCTTTGAGTCATTTCAGGCGGAATAGCTGCAACCTCTTGTGTAATTGCTTCTTTCAGGGCTCGTAAATTTTGTGGACGTTGTTCATAAACTTTTGATTTTAAATAGCCCCAAAGAAAAAACTCACAGGGCGTTAAGTCCGGCGATCGTGGGGGCCAGCCAATGTCACCACGCAACGAGATCACATGTCCAGGAAACATTTCCTTCACCAATGCCAGTGACTGCCGCGCTGTGTGGGCTGTAGCACCGTCTTGCTGGAACCACACGTTCTCTATTTCACCAAAAAGCTCCCTTAGTTTCGGTTGGAGAAAGTCGCGGAGCATGGCACAATAGCGTTCACTGTTGACGGTTACATTCCTGTCGTTTTCTTCGAAAAAGTAAGGACCGATCAATCCGGAATTGTAAACAGCACACCATACTGTAACTTTAGGGCTATGAAGTGGCCGTTGATGAAGTTCTTGGGGGTTGTGTTGACACCAGTACCAGCAATTTTGGCTGTTCACTGTTCCGGAAAGGTGAAAGTGTGCTTCATCAGAAAAAATCACAACATCTTCGGGACGAATGTTCCGAAGAAGGTCTTGGCACAACCTTACACGGACACCACAGTCTCGTTCACTCAGTTCCTGCGTAGTTACAATTTTGTAAGGATGCATTTTTAAATCTCGATGCAAGATTCTTCTCACACTTCGATCCGAAATTCGTAATGCTGCCGCATGCTTTTTAGCGGATCGTCGAGGAGATTGTTGAATTGAAGCTCCAACTGCATCAACGTTTCCGGGGCCTGTTGCAGTCCGTGCTCGTCCAGGTGGTTTCCGTTTTAATGCGGAACCTGTCTCACGAAAGTTAGAAACCCAAGAATAAATTGTTTTCTTATCGGGAACAGGGTCCCGTCGTCCGAGCGCAAAGCGTACACGAAAAGCACGTTGAGTATTAATAGGCGATCCGTCATTTTGAATAAAATGTTCCACTACGAACGCACGATGTTCACCAGACCACGCCATGGCGTACACTGAAAACGGCACGTAGGCAGCTACTCAAGGACGCGCCCCCCACCACTCTGCTCCTTCTACTGTCCGCATCACGTTACTTTGTAATCGGGGAGGTTTTTCTGCCGGACCCTGTATAAGGAAGTATTGTGATGATGAAAATTTTCGACCTCGAGATTTTTGCAGATGTACACGTTTTTAAGTCCCCTGATACCGAAAAAGTGGTTTTTAAAAAATGTCTGTGTGTCTGTGTGTCTGTCTGTCTGTGTGTGTGTGTGTGACCACGATAGCGATCAAACCGCTGGACATATCAATTCCAAATTTTGTATTTACGAATATAATCTGCCTCTTGAGAACTGATTAGATTTTGAGCAAAATCGGCAGACCGGAAGTAGTAGTTTACTTCAGTGAAAAAATCGAAATTTGCAAATATTTCGTCAATTACTAAGTTTAGACTAATTTATAATGAGTTCATAAGTATTTAGAACTTAATTTCCAATATCTTTTATATAAAAAAAATTTCAAAATTCGGACCGGAAGTATTACTTTTAGTCTTAACGAATAACAATTTTTTGCAAATATGTCGTAAATTATGCACTCTATATACATTTATGAAGAGTACAAAAGTATTTAGAGTTGGATTTGGAATATTTTTTGTATAAATGAAATTTCAAAATTCGGACCGGAAGTAACACTTTCATACGTATAAGAAAGTCGTGTGGTGGCCACACCTCATTTTTTTTTTATATAAAAGTTATTGAAAATTAAATTCTAAATACTTTTATACTTGTAATGTACCTGTCTAAAAAGCATGACTTGCGAAATATTTGCAAAAAACTGATTTTCAATAAGAGTAAAAGACCTACTTCCGATTCGAATTTCGAAAAACTTTTATGATAAAATTCTTCTCAAATTTCTGTATAAATTTGTTTAAACTTAGTAGTTGACGAAAAATTGGCAAAATTCGATTTTTTCGCTGAAGTAAACTACTACTTCCGGTCTACCGATTTTACTGAAAAATTAACCAGATCTCAAGACGGAGATTATACCCCTAAATACAAAATTTGGAATTCATATGTATAACCGTTTGATCGCTATATTGGTCACACATAGAGTGAGACAGACAGACAGACAGACACACAGAGAGAGAGAGACATACTTTTTTTAAAACAACTTTTTTCGGTACCAGGTGACTTCAAAATGTGGATATCTGCAAAAATCTCGAGGTCGAAAATTTTCGTCATCAAAATACTTCCTTATACTACGTATAGGAAAGTAAAATGAAACATACATTTCAAATTAAGAAATGGCTCCACCACTTAATCTCATTATGTCCTCACTCCAATAGAGCTGGATCATGGAAGAAGCAACGCCTTAATGTAAAACGCACATACAACTCTGATAATTTTTCAAATCCTCACGTAATCACGTTCATAAGCTCGACAAATTGAAGCTAGTTAGAATTAAAATATCAAGCATAATTAAAATTAGAATCAGAATCATTACGTGTGAAGATACTTATCCTCGACAGATATTTTAGGTAGGATAGTTGTTTCAGTCAAACAGGAGATCGTAAATGTCCGTTTTTAATAAAGCAAACGTTATATTGACGCTCCATTGAACAACAGCAGTTGTGTTTCAGTTTATCGCAGAAGTAGAACATTTCCTGATCATGTCCGTTAGGATAGTGGACGAAACGTGGGCAGTAGAAGCAGAGACTACGACGCGTTTTATGTGTAGATTGTGTTATATTTCTTGAAAATAATAATTAAATACCTAATCTTTTTTTTTAGTTTCGAGGGCGAGTTTATTAGAAATATTATAGTGTTAATTTTTGGGGATTTTTTAAAGTGTTTCATCACGAATATTACCTTGTTTAGAATTAATAAACGTATCTTCTGACAAAGGTCTTTTACATACTCTACAATATTGCCAATTTCTTGGAAACAGACATTTAATATGGTGCACTGGCTAAAAAAAAGTTTTCTTTCGACTTGAGAAGTCGGTAACGTCTTAAGATTCGTTAATAAAGTATTTCCTATAAGAATACCACACTATTTATTATTTTGTTTTAAATTGCTTAGCACTTTATTGTAGTATTCATTTTTTGCTTGTGTAGTCCACTTCCATTCCCATATTTATCATTCGGTCTTTCTAAATTCACACATCTAAAAATAAATTCAAACTTTTATTTAATATGTTTATACGTTCTACTAACATTAGCCTACTTATTCTATGGTCACGTTTAAAATATTCATTCGTATTTAAATATGAAAAATTATATAAGACAATTGCAAAATGTAATGACGATTAACGAATTTGAATTAATCACTTCCATTTAATCATGAATCAACGA
Organism: Amphimallon solstitiale; assembly: GCA_963170755.1. Taxonomy (NCBI): domain Eukaryota; kingdom Metazoa; phylum Arthropoda; class Insecta; order Coleoptera; family Scarabaeidae; genus Amphimallon; species Amphimallon solstitiale. The sequence goes on along the minus strand of OY720680.1, from coordinate 75,890,477 downwards.
AATTTTATTTACTTTAGTTTGGAGATAACAAGATAAAATGTAATTATGTATTATATTAATAACAGGTAAGTTGGTTTACTATCGTGAAAAAACTTGTATATGCATACTTTTTCATGATAACTTCAAAAACGTGACTGGAAATTGAATGGAAAGCTATATTTAGATTTGTTTATTAAACATCATCTCAACTATTCTGGTCAAACTTTGATTATGTATATTTTTTTATGTTTGAGCATTTTCATTGTCATTAACCACAAGCTGCTGACACCATATCTATAATTTAATATTATCCGTATTTCGTAGAAAATATGTTAAGGTGGCCATCTCGCCCATCTCAATTACATTGCAAACATGTTGCGAACATATCGCACCAGAAACCGTTAGTACGCAATAAATTAAAAATTAAAAAATACGAGCATAATCTACAAACTTATCTCCAGGGGACTGGGTAATTTTAATAACGGAAGTTTGTTCGATTAATGTGGAAAAAAATGTTAAAAAACAGGAAGTTTTTATACCAAAAATCTGCTAGTTTGTTTCGTATTTACTTGGAATATATAGATAATTGCCAGATATTAGGTAGCTTACCCCCTAGAGAAATAAATTCTCTTTCTTTTGATGCTTGATACAAAGCAATTAAGCGTATTTTATAGCTGTCTTGTGCTTTTAATTGTTTTTACACGGCATTCGGATTGATTCGGACATATCTGGACATTCTTTATTAAGAAAAGTAGATTCCATATATCATAATCAGAGTGATGGGTGCAGTAATTCTTAAACAGAGGGCGCTGTCGACAATAATATTAGTTTTTAAAATTATTCTGAGCAGACAAACTTATTGTATATCTTACTCAGTCATACAATGACGTTATATATGTCTTTCTGTCAGATACCAAAAGAGTAACGTTTAAAGAAAGAAATCGCAATCGCATATATACAAATAACATTAAATTGAACTGATATAATACTATTCGTACAAAAAGCCGAAAATAGAACTGATGCATCTCGTATTCTTATTTAGTAATATATCTACCGAAAATATCTAGCCCACAGAGTATTTTACAAAAAGTATTTATGTTTTGGTGATCAAAGTGATCATACACAGAGTCTTACAAATTAAAGCGAATCTGAAAATACTTTTGGATTTAATTTCCATTTAATTTGTAACATATCTACACTATGTTGCAAATTATGTGTAAATTAAATAAAAATGAAATGAGAAAACATTTTCAGATTCGCATTTACTTTGAAACACAGCGTAACACTATGTTTCAAATTAAATGCAAATCTGAAAATATGTTCTCATTTAATTGGCAAATAATTTGGAACATAGTCTACATTAGGGTGGTCGTTATTTTTCAAATTTGAGATTTCTTTCGGGTACCTCCCTATTTTTTTTTCGTTAAATGTAAAAATATACCACATAAAATGTCTACTTATTTGATTCACATTAAGGGGTACCGCAGAGGGGTTAATGTTCCCTCCCCCATTCTGGAAAAAATCAACTTTTTCGCTTTTTCTTCTGTTGAATTAAAGTGCAACTTATTATACATGAATAGATAGATTTGAAATTCAATGTAAAAAAGTACATACCTTGATTTTTTCTAGAATAGCAATAGCTAATGAGTAAAACGTTTGACAAATTCCCAGCCTTAGGTTTAGCTATGGCTCAGTAGTTGTCCTAACAACAGTCGATTTGTATGCGTCCGGAAATTCTTTACGGTATTGACTAACTACTTGTAGAATATATTGCTTTTGTCATTCGTCTTTCGACAAAACATTAGTAGCCAAAGAGAATGCTGAAAAAACAATTTTTCCTAACACATAATGGTCACCCTAATGTACATATATTGCAACAGATTTTCGACTTATATTTCAAATTAAATGCAAATCTATGGAAACTAAATGAGAAAGTATTTCCAGATTCGCATACTGTACAAGTTCTACTTCTAAACAAGTGTTTTGGTCAAATATTTTCAAAAAAAATAAATAACTCAAAAACTATTGGCTCAATTTTGAAAAAGAAAAAACAGTTGAACAGATAATTTAAAGCAGTACTAGAAAATCCAAAAATATATAGGATCAGTTACTTAAAAAAATTAAGTTTCACGCATTTGCGGTGGAACTTTTTTAATAAAATTCTTTTCAAATTTTATTTTGAGTACATATGAATTCTTTTTAAAATTGTTTAAACTTAGTAGTTGACGAAATATTGCCTAAATTGCCTAAATCTTTTTACTGAAGTAAACTATTACTTTCGGTCTGCCGATTTTACTGAAAATCTAATCAGATCTCAAGAGGCAGATTATACACGTAAATACAAAATTTGGAATTGATCGTTGTAGCGGTTTGACCGCTATCGTGATCACACACAGCCAGACTCACACTGACACACACAGACATTTTTTAAAAACCACTTTTTCGGTATCAGGGGACTTCAAAACGTGGACATCTACAAAAATCTCGAGGACGAAAATTTTCATCATCACTATACTTCCTTATACTACGTATAAAGAGGTAAAAGGAATTTTATTATTTATCTCAGTCCGAATATTGGAAATTTTTTTATACAAAAATTATTCAAAATCGAGCTTTAAATATGTCCATACCCGTGATATATCTATCTAGAATGCATGACTTGCGATATATTCGCAAAAACCTGTTTTACGATAAGAGTATGTACCAGTAGGAATTTCAAAATTTTTTTTTTTTAAATTGTTTTCTAATTTAGTCTTGATCGCTTTGGTATACTTTACATTCTAAAATTAGTAGTTGACGAGATATTGCTATTATTTGATTTCTTCACTGAAATAAAGTACTACTCCCGATTTATCGATTTCACTGAAAATCTAATTAGATTTCCGAGAGAGATTATATTCCTAAATATACAGTTCGGTATTGATGGACTTTACCGGTTGGCCGCTATCGTGGTCACATAGAGAGGGAGAGAGAGAGAGAGAGAGAGAGAGAGAGAGAGAGAGAGAACGCGCGAGATACTTTTTGTAAAGGTGGAAATCTGCAAAATCTCGAGGTCAAGAATTTTTGTCATCAAAATACTTCCTTTTACTACGTAGGTATAAGAAAGTCAAAAAGGAATTTTATTTATGAAATAAAAATTACCTAAAATAAGTCTAGACAATTTTGGGTTAAATTTGCGAATACATGTTAAAGTGTATCTCATTTATAATTTTTTTTTAATATTTGTTGTGCATGTATATATGTATTTTGTAAATTTATGCCCTGATCTGTATATTGTTGTGGTTTACAGAATGTTCTGACAGAGGTGTAATGATAATTTTTCATTATTTTTTTCTTAGCGTTTCCTTAATAAAAATTCGAAAAATTTGGAAATTCTTTGATTACCTTTTCCTATAGAATTAAATTAGAGGAAATAGTGAGATCACAGGAGTTATTTTTTATATTATATCGTACACTAGCGGAATTATTCAGAATGTGAGGGGCAGAATCTAATTTTCTGCTAAAACCATTCCTTGTTAAATCAGAATGCTGGGTGGAGACACTTAGATGTAAAAGGCAGCTAAGGAATACCCTTAATTGCTTTGGATCAAGCATCAAAAGAAAGAGAATTTATTTTTCTATAGGCTAAGCTACTAATATCTTACAAGTATTTATATATTCGAAGTAAGCACATTTTTAGTACAAAAACTTCCTGTTTTTTAACAATTTTTCCCATATTATTCGGACAAACTTCAGTTGGAGATAAGTTTGCGGATTAAGCCGGATTGTGGTGCGATATGTTAGCAGAATGTTTGCAATGTAATTGAGATTGGTGAGGTAGCCATCTTAATATGACAAAATATATTCTTTAGTTTGTATATGAAAACTAGCATACTATTTCATTTTTGTGAAACCCTAATAAAATTGAAATGAATAAATAATACAACTGTCTAGGTATATATTAATACATGACGAAAAAGCTTTGTACTCTGGCATAGATAGTTAAAGTTCATATGAATAAGGAGTGCAGAAAGATAAAATTTATGTATAATATGTGTTACAAATAAATACATCAATTAATTAACTCGAAAATTAATGGATAACGACGTATTTCTACACGTTCGCAGCTAACGTAATAGAAAATTCAAAAAAATTATATGCAACGGTTATAGAAGTTGTTGGTATTTCATTTAAGGAGTCAAAGGATGACAGTAGTGCGCGTGCGCGTGATGACACAAATGACTCTCCAATCAAGAAATGCCCTGGTGTTAAAGCCTGTAAGTCGTTTGGGTCATTGGAAAGTGGGTATAAGGGTCTAGAATTAAGGATAGCTTCTATTTGTATTAGAACAGTATAAAAGGATTCATAGGTTAGTCTTGTATTACCAATGATCTTTTTTAAATAAGTCTTTGTTGATTTTATAGCAGCTTCCCAGAAGTATACTTTTTGAGAAAAGAACCTGAATAACTCAAACTTAAAAATTTAATGAATTAAAGTCGAATTTCGGCCACTGGTATTAATTATTAGGCAAGTTATTTAGGTACTTATACAAAATTTTTAAACTATTTTCTTTAATTCTGTAATAAAAATTACTTACATAGGCATGTAAGAAATTTAATTTTTTTAATATTCTTCAGATCTTGTTTTTAATTATATTTAGTAATTTATTATTAACGTGCGAAATGCACACTGTCGGATAAATTTCATGGCGGTCTTTGAAATTTTTTTCCAATTGAATTGGTCATTCTAATAGTTGATACGGTATCAGAACTTAATAAAACACTTGATGACAAGGAAGGCATTTTATAATATCCAAGACAACTGTCTGAGCACACATGTATATTTAACTTATTTAATTAGACTGTTGTAGGTATGTGATATATATTGATTGTTTCTCTTTTTCTTACTTTTACACACATTATAGGCCTTGTGTTTCTTACACTGACAGGTTCACTACTTACGGGTTTTCTTGAGCAAAGAGTTCTGTTCTTTTTATTATTAATGGTCAAAAACGAATTTGAATAAATACATGGTGACCGTCAAAATTGAATCAGCCTATATATTCCTGTTTCAGAAATGCAATAATCACTAAAAGTACCTGTTTATTATCTAAATCAAATAGGTAAAGGACATAGAACTACATAGGTATTTACAAAACAAACATTATATGTAACAGTATGTTCCTATTATTCTTGTAAGGACGTTATTTGCATTTTTACAATTTAGGGTAAATATCAAGGATTTCAAAATAGACACATATTCTATTAAATCGTGTATGTATGAGACAAAAACTCTCTTTTTTCTCTCATACAAAAAAAAACGGTCTGGTCTATCAGTCTCTATATAATTTGGTTCAATGTAAGACATACGTTGCGCGTTAGTAGCATCATCTTTTATCTAATAAATTTATTTTACAAATTATATCGCTGCTACTTTCAACTAGATGGCTAATATAAATGCAGTCACGTATGCAACACATAATACACGCCTAATGGTTAGTAAAGGATAGAGCAATGTGACGATTCTCTTTCTATTAAACGGCCACCTTAAGTAATATACAAATATTTAAATGCATATACTGTAATGGCCCAAATAATAATAAAAAATAATGATAATTTTATTGAATGAATTATTATTATAAAAGTAAAAATGAACTACTATTAATAAATGCAGTGTGATTTCAGAATCGTTTCGATAATTAATGTGTATGAGATATTCTCTAATTTCTCAATCGAATGTAACTTTTATATTACAAATATGTACATAATATAAAGTACTAATTTATCGACAGAAGCAGTTACATAAAAGTAGCAATGATTACGTTTTCATTGTTACTTGACATTTCCTCTTGTAGTTGTCAAAATTAAAATACGAGATGGGCGCCATAAATCTTCAGCCTAACAGGCTTATACAGGCTCAAACGTGTTCAAACTCCGTCACGTCATGCATGCATATACGCAAGGTGTACACTATAAATATGTCGGTTCGAAACCTAGTAGTTTTTAGTAACCAGCCAACCAAGGTGACTAGCGCACGAGAATGTTTGAAGTAACGAAAATTGAATACCGCACGGTCATTAAATTTTTAACAAAAGAAGGGCATACACGTTATCACATTAAACAACGTTTAGACGGCGTTTACGGTGATTCATCTCCTTCATATTCACCTGGACAAAATGTTTCCGTTTGGGACAAAAATCCCTGGAAGATGCTGATCGATCGGGTCGACCAATTGAAGTGATAACGTCTCAACAAATTTCAATTATTGAACATTTAGTGCTTGTTTGAAAGAGAAGGAATTAGCAGTGATAACAAACATTTCTGAAACGACTGTTCGCCGAATTTTCCATGGCAATTTGGATATGAATAAAATTAGTGCTAGACGGGTCCGCGACTTCTTTCTGGTTTCCAACGCGAACGTCGAGTCGAATGTGCGCAGTCGTTTTTAAACATGTGTGGAGACGAGCCACCGATTTTGGAGTCCATTGTCACAGGGGATGCAACAGTGGTTCTATTTTAGGATCCTCTATCGAAAAGGATCTCCATGAAATGGCGGCGACCTGATGAACCTCGTTCCAGAAAGGCGATAGTCGTTCAATCAACGAAAAAGGTGATGACCACAATATTCTGGGGTTGTGAGGGCATTTTGCTAATTGACATTAAAGAGCGCAATACAATTGTGATCGGCACATGTTATGCTTTGTTATTGCAGAAATTAACTGACAGTATTCGTGCAAAATGTCGTGAAAATTGACAAAAGGTGTGCGATTATTGCACGACATTGCTCTCATACTGCCGCCAATTCACAAGCTGCCATCCGTGAATGCGGCTTTCATGAATTGGAACATCCACCGTATAGTCCGGATATGGTTCCTTGTGATTTTTGTTTTGTTTTATAATTTAAAAAAAGACCTTAGGGTACCTACGTAGTTTTAAGGACGACAGTGAGTTGCAAGCAGCTGTTATAGAACATTTTGACGGAAAAACTTCAGATTATTTTTACAAGGGTATCGAATTGGGCAGGGCTCATCTCGGCCGATGAAGAAAGTGCCCCGACTTAAAAAGGTCCAACTCGGCTGAAAGCTAAAGCAGGTATAATTTACGGCGGTTCAACTCGGCTGAAATATTTTTAGTAATATTGTGGGACTGATGTAAGAAATAATTTATTTAGATAAGTAACACATTTATGTACACATATATGTACGTATATATGTATATAATATATATAGGTAGGTACGATGACTAAAATAGTAAATTTTATTTATATACAGGGTGAGTTTTTTTGAATGTTTAGCATTGGGATCTCAGAAACTACTGGAGATAGAAAAACGCTTAAATGGGGAAAGATGCGCAGTTTTACGAGTTTGATTTAAAACTGCTTTTGTTTCTCCGATAACTTTCATGGCTTATTAGATATTCAAAGAAAACTAAATTTTACGATTTTCTTTAAACATGCTTAGCATCGTTAATAGTAATGTTAGAGAAAAGGTGTTCAGACAAAAGTTTTAGATAATTTTATGCCAAATAAAACTATGTAGCTAATATTTTTTTTTCGTTCACCATTATCGAATTATGACACAAACTTGTGTTTTTTTAAATGGAAACCATAGTTGGTTTTGACACCATTAAAAAGCTTATTTTTTGCTGATTACAATGATATAAGGTTTGATATGGTTATTTTAAAAAATAAAGAGGATATAGACATTTCTATGATTGTTCACTTTATAAGAAATAAACTTTAAAAAAAAATAGTTGGTGTTTTGTAATTCAAAAAACGAAAAATCTGAGTTACAATAGTGTTCGTTGGAGCAGTCTAGATAAATATACCTACTAACATTGCTTTCACGTTGAGTCACAGAAGTGAGAGCTGTTAATTTTTACTTTTAAGTCAAGCTAATTGTCAAACATTGACAATTAACTATTAATTAATTTAATTGTAACTTAACTATAAGCGGTGCAAACGGCCGTTAATCATAAGTTTGCATTGGCTATGGAATTTTCTAACGTAGAAAAGCGTGATATGGTTGAATGTTACATTCAGTGCCAGAAAAATTCTGCTAGAGCTGCTGAAGTTTATTTTGAAAATTATTTTGATCGACGTCAGCCATCGCTACATACTTTTAAGAGATTATGGGATAATTTAGCAGATTATGGTTCGTTTGTTAAACCAAAATCAAAAAAAGGGATGGATGAAGATAGAGAAATAAACAAATCAGTATGTGTCGCTCAGAATCCATCTACATCGGCCCGACAAATTTCAACAGAAATGGGCTCCTCTCAACGCACTATTGTCAGTATCACAAACTTTACATGAAGGTCATAACATCAGACGAATAGCTTTTTGTAGATGGTTTAAAGATCAGTGTCAAAACGATCCACACTTTTCAATGAAATTATTATGGACTGATGAATCTCGTTTCACAAATTGTGGAATGTTTAATAGGCACAATGAGCACATATGGTCTCAAACAAATCCACTTCACGTTCAACATAGGAGACCACAAATTAAATTTGGGTTTAATGTTTGGTGTGGTGTTATAGGATCAACTGTTCTTCCTCCTTTTATTTTTGATGGATCACTAACTGGCAATCGTTATCTTAATTTTTTACAACAAGATTTCGAGGAAATGTTAGATAATTTAAATTTAAGAACCCGAGCAATGCTGCAATGGGTTCAACATGACGGAGCGCCTCCGCACAATCAACTGAATGTTAGAAATTGTTTAAATTTGAACTTCCCTAATCAATGGATAGGACGAAATACACCCATTGAATGGCCGGCTAGATCCCCTGATTTATCAGTTTTGGATTTTTTCTTGTGGGGTGTACTAAAGGACACAGTATACAAAAGAACATATGAAACAATCGACGATTTAAGAGAAGCTGTCTTAGTTGCTTTTAATAACATCGAGAGGTGTAACGTACGCAATGCTACAAATTCTGTTGTGAAGAGATGCAATTTGTGTATTAATAATAATTGAGGTATCTTTGAACATTAATAATGTTGTGTGCCCTTAATAAAAGTTCTTATAGTTTGCATTTTATTACTACATAAGATTTCAAAATAAGTTTTCGTTTGGTTTGTATTTTATCAGTTCGAAATTCAATTGTTTTCCATAAAAACCATAAAAATGTCTATATCCTCTTTATTTTTGAAAATAACCATATCAAACCTTATATCATTGTAATCAGCAAAAAATAAGATTTTTAATGGTGTCAAAACCAACTATGGTTTCCATTTAAAAAAACAAAAGTTTGTGTCATAACTCGATAATGGTGAACGAAAAAAAAATATTAACTACATAGTTTTATTTGGCATAAAATTATCTAAAACTTTTGTCTGAACACGTTTTCTCTAAAATTACTATTAACGATGCTAAGTATGTTTAAAGAAAATCGTAAAATTTAGTTTTCTTTGAATATCTAATAAGCCATGAAAGTTATCAGAGAAACAAAAGCAGTATTAAATCAAACTCGTAAAACTGCGCATCTTTCCCCATTTAAGCGTTTTTCTATCTCCAGTAGTTTCTGAGATCCCAATGCTAAACATTCAAAAAAACTCACCCTGTATGTAAAGGAATTTTAGTAGGTAAAAAAAAACACTGAGAGAGAGACTGGACATTTAATATATAATATCATAACAAATCATAACAATTTTAGTATCTAAGAGTAATAATTCGACAATATTTTAACATATTGCAGTTTTAATATTTTTTTGTGACAATATTCTTCAATTTTATTTTTTAAGAAGTCGTGGCGTTTTTTAGAAGCTATGTTTTCAAATTTGCGTACTGTGTTTATACTATTACATTTAATATATGTTTCTATTTGAACACTGATCAGCATATTTACAAAAATAAATAAGGACGGATGGGTCTGATACATTGCATTGTTGAAATGTGCGTGAAAGGATTCACAAGCATTTGTCGTTTTATTCATTGCTGCAGATGCATCCGCCCAAATATTCGGTGGAAATAGAGAATGATTTGTTAAATAGTTGTCGAGAAGATAATCTGAAAATTTTTCTAATCGATCGTCTTTTGGTTTTAATTCGTACAATTCAAAAAAATAAAAATCTTCAACATCTTCAGGTTTTAAAAACAATAGTCCGAAGCAATAACGTAACCATATTCCAACTTCTGATTTTCGTTCTTTATATTCAGTAGTTAACCCAAATTTTGAATTTGACGGTACCATGCCTGCGTTAAATGAAATCTGCAACCAGTTATTTTAATGTTTGGCCAAACAATCTTTACGGCATTGTGTATAGCCATCTCAAAATCCACTACAATTTCCTGAGGTTCAAATTTCATATTAAGTTTAATACAGTGCTCTTTGAGTTTAGTGAAACATAACTCCTATGTTATTTCCTTTTTGTCTTTCAATAAAGCGAAAACAAGTGGTATATAATGACCGTTCAAAAAACCATGTACGGTGAATAATTGTTTGAAAAACTTAGTACAATAATCGAACGTACCATCCATATAGATACATGCAGAATCACACAGGAATTTCAAATTAGTTTTGCACGAGAATATTACTAAACTTTCACTTGTATCATTTACAATAAGGAATTTTTCTTGTCTGTTCGTTTCGGGATTTAGTGTTTCCAGAGCTTCTTGAACTTCTAAAATAGATTTCGGTAAAACGGGAAGCACTTTTCGACGAGCATTGTACATGTTCTTCCTTGCACGATATAAGTCATATGTTGTCAAACACTCAGAACTCGTACTGCTGTTAGCTAGTTCCTTTCTAATAATCTTGCATGGTTTGTCTGTAATATCCTCTGTCGCTTTTCTTTTAACAGAAGAAGTTAAAATTTGTCTCTGGAGAACATTTTCCTTCTCTGGAGGATGACAATGAATATTATTAATTTTAGTGATTACTCGGTTATTTGATTCCCCCAACGTGTATATATGGGATCCACATTTATCTTTAATACACCTCCATTTGGTTTCACCTGAGGCCAATTTTGTATTGCACTGTTTGAATTTATTGCACTCATAAACTAAGAGAATTTTTCCTCGCTGGCTTAGCATTTCTCTTAAATCACTTACTGCATCCATTTTCTCACAAACTTTCAGGATGAACACTGATAAGTTTACTTTTCGAATTTCTCACTTGCCTACGTATATAACGTGACGAACACTGATAAACTGAATGTCAGAATGTCTCACTGCGGTAATTTTATTTTATACTTTCATAAAAAGTGATTAAAATTCCATTTACCTAATCGCTCTGAATTTTGAGAATTAAAGTAATTTCCAAAAATGTACAGTATAATTTTCTTAGTATTTTACATTCGGTTAGAGTTATGCTAATTACCACTTTAATTACTCTACCCCATTGTCATATTATTTTGTGACCTGCGTAAGTTTAGGCCGAGATAGACCTTTTGAAATATTCCATTAAAAAGGGTATACTACCTAAGGGATTAAAATTTGCCGAGATAGACCGCGCCGATCGAATTATTAATTCATCCTTGTAATAAACGTATAGAAGTTAGGGGAGATTACATTGAAAAATAAAAATTCTTATATTGTTCCAAGTTTCTTTTTCGTATATCAGGCCGAGAATTTATGGCGCCTACGTAAATCGCTATACAAACGCCGCGACGCCGACGACTGAATTACATTTTAGGTATTCACTTGCTAATGAAAATGCCCTAGAACCTAGGCGACTGTATTATGGATGATTGCCCAATCGTCAATTTCCTGATAGAAAAACCTACCAAAGTATTATCAACAACTTCTTAAAACATGTACATTTGCTGGTAATGAAGGAACAACGGCAGACTTCGAACAAAATATACTAATATTAATTGAATGGCCGCTAGTTGCTAGAAATCCATAACAATTAGGGTTGAAGTAAAACACAATTTATAACTAATTGCCAGTATAATCACAATTTATTCAAAAATATGATATGTTTCACTACAATATAGCTTCTTCAGATATTACATTACTACGAAATACATATATTATAATTTTCATTCAATTCAATACCTAATTATTATAATCTCCTAATATATAATGTACTCTAAGTTAATGTTTAACAATTATATCTTCAACCGTAGCGTTTCAAAAGCGGGGAATTATTGAGGCCTATCTGGTCATTTAACAGTATATCCAAACATTTAAATTGGTCTATTTATAAGGCTTTAAGTAAATTTAATTCGAAGCTTTTTGGTTATGAATATAGAATCTCAAATTTATTGTTGAAATTATGATTATTTTCTAGCAAGTGAATTGCGTAATTTGAATCTGTTTTTTTATTATTAAACCTCTTAAAATGTTCATGTATTCTTTTATTAAAGCCCTTCTTTGTTTGGCCTATATATGTTTTAGGGCAGTCCATACATGTAAATTTATAAACTCCTGACTTTTTAACTATCTTTGTTTTATTTTATTTTTATATATTTTCCTAAAGAATTATTAATTTATATGATACATTTATATCTAATGTAAGTTTTTCTTATGTTTTCACTTGTTGATACTATGTAAGTATGTAAAATACGTATTTAGTAGTAATGTAATATCTGACGAAGCTACATCGTAGTAAAACATGTCATATTTTTGAATAAATTGTGATTATACTGAAAATTAATTGTAAATTGTGTTTTACTTCACCCTAATTAAAAATATATTAAACATAATAGAGGAATATCCAGGTATTGTATTCTTAGTATCGTCCTGTATTTTTGAAAGAAAGCGTCTTTCCGAAAATCATCTTAAGGTAGCAGACGAAATAACACTCGAAATGTGTGTCGCGTGTTTAGTAAACAGCTTATATGTTCTTGTAACCATTGCCGTGTATAAGCATTACTTAGCTCCTCTTTGTGATGTTTTTTCTATGCTCGTATTGACATAACCTATTATTATACTTTGTTTTATTTGTCATACGAATTTTTCACGCGTTTCGTATTAAATTTTATTATACCTATGAATCTTGGATATAGAAAATTTTCCATATGAATTAGTTATGTAAGTGAATCTGTAACCTCGAAAATTTCTATCTTCAATTTATGAACATCTAAATACGTTTTGTTCGATAATTTTTAGGTTTTTATTTACGAGCATTGTATTTTAAATAATGCACAACATGATGTACACAGATAAGTATGCTATACATATACTGTATTTATGACAGTAATAATGAACTATAATTTCGAGTTTGTACACATATATATAAATTTTAACCTTCCATCGATAAATACAATAGCATAACAAATAGCTTTTTTTCAATGCAAATACTATTACAAGTTGATTATAATAACTGCACAATTTCTGTAAGCACTTGCGGTAATTTCGCCAAAAAATCAATAGAGCCAAGGTTGATCACTTCACAGGATATTATAAAGGATACGTTCATCAATAAATACAATATACACGATCACTTGAAGTTTAATCATTTATTTGCTATTTTTTTTGCAAATCTTTGCAAGATGGAATAAACACGACAGATTACGTAAAGTTTTCTTAATAAAAACATAAGAGGAATAATTTACAAAAAGAATAATGCAAACAATGTCCTAAGCATCTTCGTAAATACATTCCTACATTCAGTCAATTAATATGCGAAATCATTCTTTGGGCATGTGTTCTATATGATTTCTAGATGTATCATACACCCTGATGAAGAAGTCAGGCATCATGTAAATGTATAGCGAATCCTCAAAATTGCTATATTAGTTATCGTGTGGTTTCTATTTGTTGAAAACACAACGGTGGTATTGAAGAAAAAAATGTTAAACAAACAAAGCAAAAATACGTTAAACAAAAACCGCAACGTCACTGATATTGGAGAAGAGAAGAAGTTAATTTTAAAAGACAGGAAAACATTGTTATGGGAAAATCAGGCAGTTTAATATATTCCATGCAGTAAAGCTCACATACATTTTAAGCAGATTACCGTGTGCTACGGGAAATTTTATGCTGGTGCTCCGTATGCTAGAATATTAGTTCTACAGAAAAAGACAAGTCTACTACAATATAACGAATCTACTAAGCTTGGTGTGTATTTGTTACAACCCCAAGTACAATTTTAGTTTCCCAACATTACCTGACCATTATCGCTTTACCACAGTGCCAGAAATATAAACGGCAGAAATTCTAACGCTGAATCCTTAATACTTTCGAATATTGCTACGTAACACAATAAGCTACAAAAGACCAATTAAAACGTTGAACAAAGACAGATTTGCTATAACTTCAAAGTTTCCGTTATTATATAAAACATGCTACTGCATTCTCAAATTTGTTCTAAAATAATGTTATGTAATTGTTATATAATGTATGAGTTGCTTCATAGCCATTTCAATGATCTGTCTTCAGAGTCAATATAAAATCTTGCAGCAGTCGAATAACTTCTATTTAAAAGTAAATTTAATATTTCTATAGTTAAAAGTAACGACGTGCAAGAACACCAAGAGATGAAAATACCAGTGTGAACGTTTTTCTTACATTTTTTGATCGGTACGAGTGTACTACGAAAATTCTCGAGATATCACAAACCAAACCATAAAATTCTAACCCTAGCTGACTAAAAATCCCTACAAAATACAGACTCTTCATGAATGGACTGAAGATGTTCCAGAAGGTATACTTTTGTGAAACTCAGTGCGGTTTTCAGATTAATCAAAGTTTAATATAATAAATGCCGTCTCAGTGATACGGTAAACAATCATATTGTCGTTACTGATGAACTGAAAATTTTCCTTGAATAGAGGACCTTCGTACACCGCATGTATAGATTGATATGGTTGAAAGCAATATTATAGAACCATTTTTGAAGTGTAAACTTCTTTAGGCGCATTGCGCTGATTGTAGGCAGTGAACAAGACTGACCCGTCACGCTCGAATATGAAATGCTCGGATATGTAACGCTCGTTCGGGTAATGTCGGCTCGAGTCGACTACGGGAACAATTTTATTATTTTTTAATTTCAATTAAATTGAAATTTAAATGAATAAATAAATTCATGTCCCAGAACAGGTTCGATCCCGAGACCGCACGGTTATGAAGCCGATACGTTACCATTAGACCAAGACCGGGACAGTAAGCAATTATTTATATCGTCTATTTATACATACACATACGTCCGAACTGGCCAAACAAAACGGACGCCCATCCTAAAAATAATGAATCACCTTTCGATACTAGACTTGACCCACAGATATTGGAAGAAAAAGAAGTCTCCTATCCTTTCTGAAAATCTACGATCCACTTCTGAACTTGACCTTCGATTATACCTTCCCCTCCACAACATAATTGACAATTTCCTAACATACATTCATCCAGACTCCATCATAATCCCCTCATATAATGGACACCTGTACATGATATGAAAATATTTCAATCTATAATGGAAAATATCAAGGACACTGTGACAATATTTACTGACGCATCCAAAACGAATAACGGATGTGGATGCGCTCTTTTTGATACGCAGAACAACATCTCGAGAATGTACAAACTTGACGGGGAGGCATCAATATTCACAGCTGAAGCGATTGCAATTCTTAAAGCACTGCGATACGGCGCTAATCTTAAAACCAGGAAATTAGTAATCATGTCTGATGCCAAAAGTGTGTTACAAGCTCTCAGCAGTAAGAAATTTTATTTACAAATGAACCCCATTATTCTGGACATTATATTAATTTTGAACCAGTTGAGATCACAACATGTCTTAACAAAAATGTTCTGGGTAAAAGGTCACAGCGGGATCACACCTAATGAAATGGTAGATAAGCTGGCAAAAGACGCTTGCCAAAGTGGAACCCTATATAGAAGCAGCCTTACTAAAGAAGATGCAGTTAGAGTTTTCCAGCAGCAATTGTTCCGTAAGGAATGGAATGAGCAATGGCAAAATAATTATTTAAGAAAAATTACTCAATATGCATTCATTCACCCAGAAACGAATATTAAAAACTGCTATGACAACATTCATGTATCTCGCCTTTATAGATCAACCATAGCAAGACTGAAATTTGGACACGGACAGCACCCAGCCCATCGATATAAATTAAATTTATTAAACAGTCCGGTTTGTACTTGTGGACATGAATATGGAGATTTGAATCACATCTTTTACAACTGTCAAAATAAAAAAACTGTGCTGGATGAATTCATAAAAGCATTAGTACACCTGAACATACCTTTGCCTACAAATATCTGTCTGCTGCTTCGTATCAACTGTATAGCAATATACGATGTCATCATCAAGGCCGTAATAGATATGAAAATAAGAATATGAAAGCACTAAGAATTACCTTTCCCAAAAGATCCTAAGACAGACTGTTCGTTGACCAGTGGAAAAGCCACCTCCTAATAATTTCCATAAGAAATAACGTATGTATTACCACTGTGGCGTATGGGCGTTGATCCCGCAGACGCCAAAAAAAAAAAACGGACGCTCGCGTAAATGTAATAAATGTGCGAATATGTTTTATTTAATACATTACTGAATATTATATGCGTGTATTTCGTATTAACTACGGTATTATTAACCTCGCCTTGATGAAGTTTACACTTCCGCCGTGTGGTTTTAAGCACACTCATTCTTCTTGTTTATATGAGGAAATTTATATGGTGAGGGCTGTTTAAATTTATTGGGGAAAGAAAACACTTGATATATCAAGTATATAAAAGGCGACAAAATAATCTTCAGCAATTAGGAAAGGGAATAGAAGCGGAATCAGTCGTTTCTGGCACCAATGATATTCATTTTCCTATTTCGGTTGTTTATAGCACTCTCATTTTACTTTTATTAATTTAATAACAAGTAAAATATGGAACCAAACCATATTTAAATGTCAAATATAAAATTTGAATGTAACAAACATATGAAATAGGAAACGAACAACAATTTAAATTTTATTTCTACTAATTAACAATATAAGCGGAGTTGAATGTTAACATTTTTAGTTCACTTATTGGTTACATTGTATTTTGAATAGTGCACTTATTTACAGTAGCACTAGAAGATATGTGCGCCTTAATGAAGATTCCATGCAGATTTTAAGAACACAGTATATTTTGTTTGAATTATATCGACTACTATTTCATTAGTAGTCGATGGATTCTGGGTGATTTTAGTGAATTTATTAGGGACACTATCAACAATAAAAGAATTTTTCTTTGCAGGAAGAAACGTTTATATGTAACATGACGAGCAACAAAAGGAATATTATTTTTTAATCTTTTGTCTTATAATAAACGCAATATTAATATGATTTTTAATACAAAATAATATAGAAATTAGTAAATACTACAACAATATCTTTAGTATTTACATTCATTGGCTAATAATATGTTATATTAACAGCTTCTATTATAAAAC
Organism: Amphimallon solstitiale; assembly: GCA_963170755.1. Taxonomy (NCBI): domain Eukaryota; kingdom Metazoa; phylum Arthropoda; class Insecta; order Coleoptera; family Scarabaeidae; genus Amphimallon; species Amphimallon solstitiale. The sequence goes on along the minus strand of OY720680.1, from coordinate 75,873,180 downwards.
GGTTAATATGTTCTACTTTCAAAATCCTGGATTTCTTAGCCACCTACCTTTCAACCTCGTGTTTAAAAATCTTGTATTTTAATATACCTACTGCTTTCTGAGAGAAATATATTATTCATCATTTTTCAATTAAGAAAAGCAAGTACGATTTCCTGTTAAACAGAAACTGAAGAAAAACAAAAAAATGCCATAAATAATTTATTTTAACTGTATAACCGAATTATATTCCAAAAAAGTTATTGTTCATTTAACTTTATACTAACCCTGTATAGTTACATTACTTGTAATTTGCTCGCCTAAAGAAATAACTATAAATACAATTTACGTTTACAAAACATTTAAGTAAATTTACGTAACGCTTATGAGAATGTCAGTAAATAAATATTAGTATTGACATGACTGAAAATAGAAAAAAAAATATCAAGATCTGCAAAATTCAAGTACATTTGACGTCGTAGTTATTCGGCTATAATTAACTAATTTGAAACGGTGATCAAATGTGTAATCAGATATTGTAATCATATTTTAACTATCATAAACCACAGCATGATTGCTGGCAAACAAATTAAGAATTTTATTTAATTAAATATTAGCCTGCCGTATTAAAAATGATACTGACATTAAGGAGAATTCTTTGAATCTATTGACTATTTATTTTTGTCTTATGAAGTTAATAAAATGTCCTTGATTGAGTTACAGAAAAAATAATATGCAACGAATACTTGAAACATGTCGACAGTAAATAGAAGAAAAACATTAACTACAAAAATGTAAACACCAATGTACACAAAGTGATCAATTAAGGGTCTTCGCTAGTGAATGGGAAATGTAATATTGGTTGCAGAGCACATAATTTAATAAGCCAAGGATGTCAGAGTACTTATTACACATAGGGAATATATAATAAATATTTGAAATAATAACTCAATATCTAAGCGAATAAAAATTCATTTATGACCAAATATTTACACTGTTGTAATCGCGGGAAAGATTTAGCGCAGAATAACAATTCATTGTAATGTAGGTTGCCTAATTTTAATTTATTTTATATTCATTTAAAACAAAGTAAAGAATAGTTGAACGAAAAATAAGTTCACAGCCGGGTAGCTTTCTATTCAATTTATAACGCGAACCCAAGCAAACAAATCTCCTCCGAAGGATTTTTGAGGAAACTGGTTTTTAATATTTTGACATATTAATTAATTTTCTTTAATCCGCTAATTTTTTTCCAAATTTGATTCTTCAGCCGGGTAGATTACTAAATTCTTCATAAGTTGACGTCGAAAGATTTTCTCCATCTTTAAAATCAACAAAAATATCTGGCATCTAAAATCTGCTATTTTTCCATTGTTGACAGATCCACTAGCGAGGACTATATACCAATTTATCCGTAATGACAATGTTCTAATGATCTTTTACCTTGCATAAAAAAGGACCGTAATAATTAAAACATTCGTTTTTCAGATACTTTACTATTCTCGAAGTAATTTGGGCATACCTCACAAATTATGCAATTAACACAGATTTGCTAACGGTATGCATATAGAAGTGTTCAAAGTTGTGTGTTTATCATTGCTAACTTCCTTATTATTGGAGGTATCAAGTTGGTTAGGTTAGATGGTTGGTGGCATGTTTATTTTGATTGAGGTGGTGAAAAGAGAAGATCAACTGAACATTACATTTCCGAAATATTTTTTTAATGGAACATCCCAGTATTATTCTTAACAAAAAATATTAATACACTTCTTCTACAAAATTATAATAAAGAAATAAAATTCACTTAAGCTATTTAATAATTGGGCATCGTTATGCAAAAAGCTACCAACCCACAATCTGACTAAAGCTGAGTTGACATAATGCAAGATTTTATACACTGAATTCTTTGATCTGCAGATATCTATCAACAAATAGACAAGACCATGACCGCATAATCGTGCTAAAAACCTACAATGCAGTTTCGAACATACTTATATTTTTCAGAAATCATCTAACCCACTTATTAGTCTTATGCAAAATGATTTATGCGAGTTGGTAGCTTAGTATGTCTGCGAACACTATTTTAACTTTAGATACCTATTAAGTAGTTTAGTGACTGTGTAGCTACAATGTTCAGTACTCGAGCAGTCAAAATAATGGATAACCTGGATTTTGAGATTGACAATGATTAATGACAGATAGTTTCTCTAATTATTTTAACTTTTGTTTTGCCAGTAAAAACAGATTAGTAAAACAAAATGCACTGATTTTACAATTTGCAACCAACCTACAAAAAAAATATTAAAAAGGAAAATGTATAAATTAAGAGTGATCCACATACACTAGTCGTAGAATAATACGAGTTTATGGAGGTGATGGATAAAAGTTAAATTTATATTGACTTTTATTTAAATTTAGATTCCAAACCCTACTTTAGATGTTTCTCACTTCTTGATCCGTGGGAGTTGGTAAGTTTCAGCATCACTATGTCCAATTTCATTTCTGCAACTATAATCAAGTGGGCAATGAAAGGAATAATAATAAATATCAAAACAAAAAGAAATTTATGGACATTATACTAGAAAATGTGAGAAATATATTTGAACGGCAAAGTCAAATAATGCTACACTGTGCAAAGGAACAGAAAATAAATTATGTTTATTTATCCATGATACTACTTGTTCAAAAGTACTGTCGTTTTTCCCAAGACATTTTGAGCTTTTCTAAAGCCACTTCTTGCCATTTTGGGAATAGTTCTGCTAGAAATGTTATTTAAAAGTGTCTAATTTTCGTTTACAGCAATCACATGTCGATACCGTTGGTTATAAACACTGTGTCTAACAATATGTAATTATTTATATACATGGCGTTGCATTAAAGAAATTGTTTGTGTGAATAGAGCATAAATGTTCAATTTCTTTTTCTGTTTTCAGCATCTCAGTCTTGCCAAAATGCCACTATCTTTATACCTCCAATAATAATGAAATTAGCAATGGTAAACACAACCTTGAAGAGGGCGTATGTTGTATTTTATTTCTAGAAAAACTTTTGTAGAAGAAAATTTTTAATATTCGGGCCCTAAGTAACCTCTTTACATTTATTGTAAAGCAATTTCTTCAAATATCATAGAAACTATTAATTCTATACATATTTATTAAGTACGTGTATTATATAGAACTTAATTTGAAACAAATTTTGTATAAAAATTAAAAATTCTGCACTAACATAACACTTTTACTCTTATCGAACAGCATGCATTTTGCACAGATTTATTAAGAGGATATAAGTATTTAAAAATTAATTTGGAATGACTTATGTATACTGAATTCGAACCGCACATACCTACGTATAATAAAGTCATGTTTTAACTGCAAATTAATTGAAATTATGCTAGCCTGAACTGGCAGTAATTCTTTATTTTGTTTCTTTATCTCGTTATCTACTATTATGCTCTTGATAATACTAACCAATACTAACAAAACTGTTGTGAGTTGCTTGAAATCGATATTTTTTAATAATTGAATATTCCCTGTTTCTGATGTTATAAATACCTTCGGCTGATACCCTAAAAGAGATGAAATAAGATACTTTTACTTTGACCTTTCAGAAAGCAAAGGCGATACGTTTTTTCCAACAATTACTCTGTGTACGTCAATATTATTAAACTTTCATTTACGCATTATTAGTTTGGTATTTCCTTGGAACAAAAATTCCCAAAATAAAATAATAAAGTAATTAATGCTCCATAAAAATAAGAATCTGTAGCTGGTAGTAATGACGTAAGAAGGAACAAAAACAATCGTCTAGTAGGGTTTATTATCTGTCTTATGTGTCAAGTTATGACAATGACATCGTAATAATGTCATTAAGACGACTGGTATAGTATTAGATAGACTGATTTATTTCTTATCAATAAATAAACACAAGGCGTTTTGGTTTCATTAGCGATTCAGCAGGTACTTGTAAATATATTGAGCAACAATCGTTGCGTCGACATTCGTAATACATGACCCACATATTCTCATTTAGTTTACAGAGCACTTATACAGTACCACCAATAATTAGTTTTCTCCATTTAAATCACGTACATTGCTTTACTTCTGTTTCACTTGTAATCCAAGCGCACCTTATATATGTATATACAACTGCAGGACAAAATCGACATTCAAGGTTAGAACAATTACTGTGTTCGTTTTAAATTAGAGAAGAATCTTTCCATTATGCAAATTTTCTGTTCAGTTTTGCATAGATCTATTTTGCTTATTTATTTGTTCTTTCCTTAGATATCGCTAATATACAGGGTGTAGCACCTAACATGCCTCGGACCGTAGCTCCTCTCGCTTTGCTGGTGGTTTCCAATTCTCATGACGTGCGGGTTTTTATCGGCGTAATAATAACATTTTTAGGGAATGTCGATTCTTCCGAAAATAGCAAGCGCATCAGGCAGCATTCATCTTGGTCGATATTGTTGATTGCCCAATTGTAGAAATTCTGCCTGGTTTCAAAATCTTGAGGTTGCAATTCCTGGTACAATTGAATTTTAAATGGATGGAACTTGCATTTCTGAAGAGTACGATGGACAGAACGCATTGAAATATCAGTGTTCTTACTAATTTCACGGACACTGATATGAGGATTTTCAACAGCAGCCTCCAGAACTTTCAACTAGTTTTCTACGGTCAAAACTGGCTTCGTTCTAACTCTCTTTGCTCGTTGAACAGTACCAGTAGACGTAAATTTATCCAACACCTTTTTAAACGCACGTGGATATAGACACGTTCTGAGAGGATATATCTCAGAGTACACTCGTGACGCCAACAAACAATTTTTGAAACATTCCCAAAGAATACACCATGTCAACCATTTCTTGTCGAGTTCCAGGCATTTTCGCAACGTTTAACATATAACAATAATGCTTCTGTCAGCTTATTGTTATTTTTTCCGTTTGTATTGACAATTGCACTTCTATTGTTTTATCATGACAGCTGACTTCGAAAAAGGACGTTTTTCGACAAATTGACCTAACAGCTTATTTTTTCTTTTGAATTTTGTAATAAAATGTGTAACGATGTAATTATTTTATGTGGTTAACATTTGATATTTTAGAAAAAAATTACTATTTGCAAAGCCCAATCAAAAATTATCTTCTTTCCTTAAATCACTTGAAAAAAAATTGAGAGTGGGTAGAAGTAGTCTTAGTCTATCACAACAGTTGCGCAACTGTTCAATGATCGGATTCAGATGATGCACGCTCACTCCTAACATGTTGTGGACCGGTCGCCATTTTTGCGAGCGGAAAAATCTACGCTCACTTACAAATTACAGGTTTATTAATGCTATTCATCATATTGGCAATGATATAGTTGCACGTAAGCAGGATCATGATTATAAAGATTATTTTGTAAATTAAATATTTAGGCACGACACTGCCGGTAGAACAAACGTTTCCAAATTGCAAACTTAATAAAATAAAAATTTTAAAATCGCAAGGTGTAAGTTAATTACAGACACCCATTATTACTTTGAAAGGTTAATCTCGTTATTAAAGTTGTGAATCATACGACATAAATAAATCAAAAGTATATTAGCTGGCTGTGACTCAGTTGTGTAGAATTTAATTCGATAAACATCAAAAATCCATGATAAGATGCGCTTGCCCTTCCACATTCCTTTCTCTACTTTGGGCATGTATATATAGAATAATACCACCGATAAATAAGTTAAAGTACTCATGATTATACCATGTGTTCATTAATGATTGAAAGGCGTTTGAATCGCCCGCACTTTTTTGATGTCGGAAAGTTGGTGCTTCTTGAAGATATACCAGTAATGATCAGTAGCGTGTTATTATGCTGTTGTTTTTATTTTGATTTTCGTTTTCGTCTACTTACTTTATTGTTTTACTTATTTATTACTTATTACTAGAAAGGCTTTTCTTATTGCCACTTTTTACATCCGCATATTAGTTTCGGTGAGCGACAAAGTAGTCATAATAGATCCATACAAATATAATCAACATTCGCTTTTAGGTTAATTATGGTTTTCACAGATCTGCACAACAAATTTATCGTTGAAGCATATTTTCGTTCAGGAATACGCAATCATCACGGAATATGGGGCTATTCCTTTCAAAATTGCCAGCAGTAATTTCAAGAAGAATTTCCCAACGTAGAATTTACATATGATTGTTTTGTACAGCATGTTCGTCGTGTAATAGAAAGATTTCGCAGAACAGGGAATGTTGCAAAAGGGAAATCTACAGCTCGTTGTACTGTTCTAACTGAACAAGTTGTTGCAGATATTAGTCAAAGAATGGATGCGAGTCCTAAAAAATCTTTACGGTGCTTATCAGCCCAAACAAATTTATCACCTGTCAAAAGTCTTGCAAGGAAGTTCTTCATTTACATCAAGATAACCGTAACTCATGAATTGCTACCTCCGGATTTTCCTCGTCGTACATAGTACTGTGAATGGTTCAATGAAGTTTTAAACAATGACGATATCTTGGATATTACTTTCTTCAGTGATGAAGCATAGTTCCATCTCAGAGGATATGTAAATTCACATAACAATAGAATTTGGTCAGCGGACTCCATTACATCCTTACAAGATCGGTGTGTGGTTAGCGATGTCAAGAAGAAGGATCATCGGCCCTATCTTCTTTCATGAAAATATCGATGCGAATACTTATCCAAATATAATTTTAAATCCCTTTATTGATCAACTTCACAATGATAAGTTGCAACCTGGTTATTTCCAACAGGATGGTGCTACAACCCATACTGCTCAGAACACATTAGATTATCTGCAGTAGTTTTATGGGGACCGATTGATAAGTAGAGACCGTTGATCTCCTCGGTCACCAGATTTGACACCTTGATTTGACACCAGATTTGGATTATTTCATGTGTGGTTATTTAAAGAATAAAGTTTATTCTAACAGTATCCATACATTGGAGGAATTACAACATACAATTTCGGAAGCTGTAAATGACATTAGAGCAGAAATATTACACAATGTATTCGACAATATGAAAGGAAGAGTGAATTTGTGTTTGAATTTACACGGGCAGCATTTTGAACAAATGTTGTAATTTTCTAAATTTTAAATTATAAATATCTGGAATAAGTGTTATACTGTTGTAATAATTGGCAACCAATGTTTTAATTTTCAAAATTTTAAATAATAAATATCTTGAATATCGTTTGTAATAATTTTCATTGACTAGTCTGACCTGAAATTAGATTAAGAACAATTTAAAATATCAACATTAGAAAACTATGTTATTGTAATTATCTTTTAATAAATTAACTAAAATTGTTCCCTTTTTCACTTCTTTATGCTACGCCTATGATATACAATATTCACAGCCTTAGAGATTTGACTAGGACTTGGCACCAACTTAAAGCAAAAAAAATAGAAAACTGGAAATTCAAACACCTTTCAATCATTTATAAACACTCTGTATATCACATCAAGCAGGTTGATTAAGAAGAATGAATATTTAATATGTAATGAAGGTATATCCAAGAAATTTAGTATTAACAGAAACTATAAAATTTAAGTTCCAACAACCTGTTCCTGTTTATTGTCGAAATATATGGATCAGTATATAAACAAAATAAAACATTATTTTTCACTGAAAATAAGATTAGAAACAATCATTTAATAGATATCTATACTCATACAAAGATAAAACACTCTTTATTTTTATATATGATAAAAATTCAGACGGCATACCCTAAGATCGCATTAGAAAGCTATCTTCTTTATTGAAAACTTGAAAATATTTCTCGACTGGTCGAAATAATGATCAAATAATAATCTTAAAATTGCCATCACTGCATTGCGTATTTTACTTAGTGAAAAAGGTTTTGTCGAATTCCTATAACTAGAACCAGTAATTTTTTTGGCTTGGTTACCAAAATGGCTTGATCTGTCAAATAGTCCAAGGTTATGAGGTAATTATTCATATCAAGCAAAACATCCAGAGATATACTCCCAGCTTTTAGCAACTGAATATATTACTGAAAATATTGCCTAAGCTCTTTATCTTCGTTGCCAAAATTAAGCCTTTCTAAAACAATACTGAATTTGTTTGTTTCACAACTTTTATATTACGACACCCTTCACGCATATACATACTTATTCCGAGCCTCTTCTACCTGTGGTGTCGGGCGATAGTGTTTCTACATCTCTTTCTTTCAAATCTGTCTTGGCTTTGTATCGGTTGAGCCGTTATATCTTTACTGCATTAGAGATCGCACAGTTCTATCTATTCCTTGGACGGGTCTTTTTCTGTTCTTTTCTGTGCCCATTTCTTATATCACCTTACCGCGCCCCCTTACTCATTTTTACTACATCCTCGAGCCACCGTTTTATTTTTTTTCCAATGCGCTTCTTATGGGTAGTCTGTTTCTAATGTTCATTTCACTAGTACCTTTTTCCTCAGCTGGTCCGTTAACACGATTGACACCCATATACGAACATTGGTACAGATTCATAAACTCTTGTTAGTGTTTTTTAGGACACCGCTTTTACTTTCTTATACGTAGTATAAGGAAGTATTGTGTTGACGAAAATTTTCGACCTCGAAATTTTTGCAGATGGCCACGTTTTGAAGTCCCCTAATACGGAAAAAGTGGTTTTTAAAAAATATCTCTCTGTGTGTGTGACCACGATAGCAGTCAAACCGCTATAGATATCAATTCCAAATTTTGTATTTACGTGTATAATCTCCCTCTTGAGATCTGATCAGTTTTTCAGTAAAATCGGTAGACCGGAAGTAGTAGTTTACTTCAGTGAAAGAATTGAATTTTGCCAATATTGCGTCAATTACTAAGTTTAAACGAATTTATAAAGAATTCAAATATACCCAAAATTAAATTTGAGAAGTATTTTATTAAAAAAGTTTTTCGAAATTCCTACCGAAAATAGGTCCTTTACTCTTACCGAAAATCAGTTTTTTGCGAATATGTCGCAAGTTATGCTTTTTAGACAGGTACGTTACGAGTATATAAGAGTATGTAGAACTTAATGATCAATACCTTTTGTATAAAAAAAATTTCAAATTCGGACCGAAAGTAACACTTTTATTCTTATGGAATAACGATTTTTTACAAATATATCGTAAATTATGCATTTTATATATATTTGTCAAGAGTACAAAAGTATTTCGAGCTGGATTTGCAATGTTTTTTGCATACATGAAATTTAAAAATTCGGGCAGGAAGTATCACTTTTACTCTTAGCGAGTAGCGCTTTCTTTCGAATATCTTGCAAAGTATGCATACTATAGAATTTATTAAGAGAATAGAAGTATTTGAATAATTTTTATTTAAAAAAATTCTATAATTTGAAACGCTCATACGTATAAGAAATTATACGTATGAGCGTATTTTTATTAAAAACGAATTATATCATATTCAGTATTCACTTGCTACTTTATTGATTCTGTGCGCTATGTTCCTGTGGATTTTTCCGGCTTGATTAATTATTGCTTCAAGGTATATCAAGTGTTAATTCCCCTCGCTCATAAAAGAAGTGATTTTTTGTATTGATGTTTCTACGGCTCTGATTTGCATTGAAAATGTGGAGTTTAATGAGAAAAAATGTAAATCCATTATCTGTAGCTTTTTGTATAATTCAGTATTATAGCAAGACAACTTTCTAGAAACGGTAATATTTTTCATGCTTTCGAGGGCACGTAACGCCGACGATCACGACTCTTTGAGTAGTCGGGAGGACATATTAGAAGCACTGTCTAAAGACCACTTACACCTAACCTTAGCTAGAAGATACATATGAAACTGAATGACAGATAAAAGTTTTAAAAAATGTATACTGTAACTGTCATTGAACAATCCTCGCAGTTATTTTTTTTAACTTGAACGTCTCACATCTATATTCTTAAAGCAAATGGGGTGACAGTTTCCCGATCTATGAAGCTTTCTTCAAAATTTAATTATTATATTTATTACACTATCATATTTAAAAGAAAAAGTTGTTTTTATAATTTACTATATCGCAAATTTTCGAATTCGCATATTTTTGTTGGTTTTCAGTTGCATACGAAATATTAATTTCCTAATCGCTATAATTAAGGTTATCTTGGAGCAGGGCCGATTCTTTTTGTAACAGGACGTAGTTTCGAGAAACACGTCATTCCATTTATTACACCCGAGAAACTCTGTCATTTAGAAATAAATGCGCGTTGGAATTTGTTAGATGAGAGGGTAAGTTTCGTTTCTGGAAATTATTTTTCCGAACGACGCGACATGGCGACGCCTTGGAGACGCTCGACGCCTACTTTGCAGTGAACTTTAACTGTGCTACTTGCGAAATGCTATACGATTGAATTCTAACATTTGAAATTTCAGTATCATAAAAGACGTACGTAGATTCAATCAATATAAAGCGAACCTTAATTAGAATTATTGTTATGACAAAATTCTATTAAATTGACTGTAAATATAAAAATATTCGGGAAACATATTTTTATTTTGTTTTCTATCGATTTTATCTGTAAAGAATTTATATTTTCACATTTTTTCCCTTTTTAGGTTTGACATACATATAAACCATTTTTATGTTTCATGTTAACACTAGAAATTAGCGGTTTTCAGATTCTAGGAAGACATTAAGGGGCGTCCATTAATTACGTGAGGTGAAATTTGGCCCCCTCCCTCCCCCATTGTAAGATTGCTGAGATTTACCCTATAATTTCTAAAGAATTAAATATATTATATATATATATTGATATGTTGATATATTTTGCTTCATACCACAAAATACCTAAGCTTTAATGCCCATATTTTCTATGAATTACATTTTTTCTGTGAAATATGGAGAAAAATTATACTACGTTTAAGGTGCACTATAACGAATTTATTAAATTTAGTGGAAGTCAAAAACAGACTGCGACAACACCTTCCCTAATTCTTCACTCACGTCATCGACATTCGTGTGCTACCTCTATCGTAATGATTGGACACACATCGTCGATGTTTTTGGTAGTACATATAGGAAGAAAAGATTAGGCAGCCTCCTCGTGCAGCTACTGCAGCCTATCGTCCACGGTACACAGCAGCTCAACAGCCCGACGGGTTGGGTGTTCTCGGGGTTGCATGCAGCGCCTACCATGCGGTGATGATATGGCTAAGTGGGGGAATGAGTATGTATTACTTTCTAATACGTAGTATAAGGAAGTGTTGTGATGACGAAAATTTTCGACCTCGAGATTTTTGCAGATTCCCACGTTTTGAAGTCCCCTGATACCGAAAAAATGAGGTGTGGCCACCACACGACATTCTTATACGTATGAGCGTTTCAAACTATACAATTTTAAGAATTTTTTTATACAAAACTTATTCAAAATCCTATTCTAAGTACTTTCATTCTCATAATAAATCGCTATAGAATGCATACTTTGCAAGATATTCGCAAAAAAGTGATACTTCCGGTCCGAATTTTGAAATTTCATGTATACTATTTGCAAATCCAACTCTAAATACTTTTGTACTCTTAATAAATATATATAGAATGCATAAGAGTAAAAGTGATACTTCCGGTCCGAATTTTGATTTTTTTTTTATACAAAAGATATTGGAAATTAAGTTCTAAATACTTTTATATTCGGAGCATACCTGTCTAAAAAGCATGACTTGCAAAATATTGGCAAAAAACTGATTTTCGATAAGAGTAAAAGACCTACTTCCGGTAGTAATTTCGAACAACTTTTTAAATAAAATGGTTCTCAATTTTAATTTTAAGTACATATGAATTCTTTATAAATTTGTTTAAACTTAGTATTTGACGAAATATTTGCAAAATTCGATTTTTTCACTGAGGTAAAGTACTACTTCCAGCCAACCGATTTTACTGAAAAAGTAATCAGATCTCAAGAGGCCGATTACACACGTAAATACAAAATTTGGAATTGATATCTACAGCGGCTTGACCGCTATCGTGGTCACACACAACACAGACACACAGACACACACACACAGACAGACAGACACAGACACACACACACAGACATTTTTTAAAAACCACTTTTTTGGTATCAGGGGACTTCAAAACGTGGACATCTGCAAAAATCTCGAGGTTGAAAATTTTCGTGATCACAATACTTCATTATGCTACGTATAAGAAAGTAAAAGTTTTTAAAAAAATGAGGTGTGGCCATCACACAACTTTCTTATACGTATGAGCGTTTCAAACTGTACAATTTTAAGAATCTTTTATACAAAACTTATTCAAAATCCTATTCTAAGTACTTTCATCATCTTAATAAATCGCTATAGAATGCATACTTCGCAGATATCAAAAAAGTGCTCCTCGCTAAGAGTAAAAGTGCTACTTCCGGTCCGAATTTTGAAATTTCATATATAGAAAAAATGAGGTGTGGCCACCACACGACTTTCTTATACGTATGAGCGTTTCAAACTGTACAATTTTAAGAATTTCTTTAATACAAAACTTATTCAAAATCCTATTCTAAGTACTTTTATTCTCTTAATAAATTGCTATAGAATGCATACTTCGCAAGATATCAAAAAAGTGCTCCTCGCTAAGAGTAAAAGTGCTACTTGCGGTCGAAATTTTGAAATTTCATGTATAGAAAAAATATTGCAAATATAGTTTTAAATACTTTTGTAGTCTTAATAAATATATATAGAATGCATAACTTACGACATATTTGCACAAAATCGCTATTCGATAAGAGTAAAAGTGGTACTTCCGGTCTGAATTTTGAATTTTTGTTTATACAAAAGATATTTAAAAGTACGTTCTAAATACTTTTATACTCGTAATGTACCTGCCTAGAAAGCATGACTTGCGAGATATTCGCAAAAAACTGATTTTCGATAAGAGTAAAAGACCTACTTCCGGTAGGAATTTCGAAAAACTTTATTAATACAATTTTTCTCAAACTTAATTTTGAGTACATTTGAATTCATTATAAATTTGTTTAAACTTAGTAATTGACGAAATCTTTGCAAAATTCGATTTTTTTACTGAAGCAAACTACTACTTCCGGTCGGCCGATTTTGCTCAAAATCTAATCAGTTCTCAAGAGGGAGATTATATTCGTAAATACAAAATTTGGAATTGATATCTACAGCGGTTTGACAGCTATCGTGGTCACACACACACAGACACACACACACACACACAGACACACAGACATTTTTTAAAAACCACTTTTTTGGTATCAGGGGACCTCAAAACGTGGACATTTGCAAAAATCTCGAGGTCGAAAATTTTCATCATCACAATGCAACAAATATATACTACGTATAAGAAAGTAAAAATATTGCAAATATAGTTTTAAATACTTTTGTACTCTTAATAAATATATATAGAATGCATAACTTACGACATATTTGCACAAAATCGCTATTCGATAAGAGTAAAAGTGGTACTTCCGGTCTGAATTTTGAATTTTTGTTTATACAAAAGATATTTAAAAGTACGTTCTAAATACTTTTATACTCGTAATGTACCTGCCTAGAAAGCATGACTTGCGAGATATTCGCAAAAAACTGATTTTCGATAAGAGTAAAAGACCTACTTCCGGTAGGAATTCCGAAAAACTTTATTAATACAATTTTTCTCAAACTTAATTTTGAGTACATTTGAATTCATTATAAATTTGTTTAAACTTAGTAATTGACGAAATCTTTGCAAAATTCGATTTTTTTACTGAAGCAAACTACTACTTCCGGTCGGCCGATTTTGCTCAAAATCTAATCAGTTCTCAAGAGGGAGATTATATTCGTAAATACAAAATTTGGAATTGATATCTACAGCGGTTTGACAGCTATCGTGGTCACACACACAGAGACACACACACACACACACAGACACACAGACATTTTTTAAAAACCACTTTTTTGGTATCAGGGGACCTCAAAACGTGGACATTTGCAAAAATCTCGAGGTCGAAAATTTTCATCATCACAATACTTCCTTATACTACGTATAAGAAAGTAAAAATATTGCAAATATAGTTTTAAATACTTTTGTACTCTTGATAAATATATATCGAATGCATAACTTACGACATATTTGCAAAAAATCGCTATTCTATAAGAGTAAAAGTGGTACTTCCGGTCTGAATTTTGAAATTTTTTTTGTACAAAATATATTTAAAAGTACGTTCTAAATACTTTTATACTCGTAATGTACCTGCCTAGAATGCATGACTTGCGAGATATTTGCAAAAAACTGATTTTCGATAAGAGTAAAAGACCTACTTCCGGTAGGAATTTCGAAAAACTTAATTTTTTAAAATTTAAAATTTAATTTTGAGTACATTTGAATTCTTTATAAATTTGTATAAACTTAGTAATTGACGAAATATTTGCAAAATTCGATTTTTTCACTGAAGCAAACTACTACTTCCGGTCTGCCGATTTTGCTCAAAATCTAATCAGTTCTCAAGAGGGAGATTATATTCGTAAATACAAAATTTGGAATTGATATCTACAGCGGTTTGACCGCTATCGTGGTCACACACATACAGACACACACACACAGAGAGAGACACACAGAGACACAGACATTTTTTAAAAACCACTTTTTTGGTATCAGGGGACCTCAAAACGTGGACATTTGCAAAAATCTCGAGGTCGAAAATTTTCATCATCACAATACTTCCTTATACTACGTATAAGAAAGTAAAAATATTGCAAATATAGTTTTAAATACTTTTGTACTCTTGATAAATATATATCGAATGCATAACTTACGACATATTTGCAAAAAATCGCTATTCTATAAGAGTAAAAGTGGTACTTCCGGTCTGAATTTTGAAATTTTTTTTATACAAAATATATTTAAAAGTACGTTCTAAATACTTTTATACTCGTAATGTACCTGCCTAGAATGCATGACTTGCGAGATATTTGCAAAAAACTGATTTTCGATAAGAGTAAAAGACCTACTTCCGGTAGGAATTTCGAAAAACTTAATTTTTTAAAATTTAAAATTTAATTTTGAGTACATTTGAATTCTTTATAAATTTGTATAAACTTAGTAATTGACGAAATATTTGCAAAATTCGATTTTTTCACTGAAGTAAACTACTACTTCCGGTCTGCCGATTTTGCTCAAAATCTAATCAGTTCTCAAGAGGGAGATTATGTTCGTAAATACAAAATTTGGAATTGATATCTGTAGCGGTTTGACCGCTATCGTGGTCACACACACACACACACACACACACACACACACACACACACACACACACACACACACACACACACACACACACACACACACACACACACACACACACACACACACACACACACACACACACACACACACACACACACACACACACACACACACACACACACACACACACACACACACACACACACACACACACACACACACACACACAAACACACAGACATTTTTTAAAAACCACTTTTTTAGTATCAGGGGACCTCAAAACGTGGACATCTGCAAAAATCTCCAGGTCGAAAATTTTCATCATCACAATACTTCCTTATACTACGTATAAGAAAGTAAAATGTCTGTGTGTCTATGTGTGACCACGATAGCTGTCAAACCGCTAGAAATATCAATTCCAAATTTTGTATTTACGTGTATAATCTCCCTCTTGAGATCTGATTAGTTGGTCAGTAAAATCGGTAGACCGGAAGTAGCAGTTTACTTCAGTGACAAAATCGAATTTTGCCAATATTTTGTCAACTACTAAGTTTAAACAAATTTATAAAGAATTTATTTTTTTTTATTTAAAAATTTTTTCGTAATTCCTACCGGAAATAGGTCTTTTATACCTATCGAAAGTCGGTCATGCTTTTTAGACAGGTACGTTACGAGTATAAAAGTATTTAGAACATAATTTTCAATATCTTTTGTATAAAAAAAATTTAAAAATTCAGACCGGAAGTACCGCTTTTACTCTTATCGAATAGCGATTTTTTACAAATATGTCGTAAATTATGCATTCTATATATATTTATCAAGAGTACAAAAGTATTTAGTGCTAGATTTGCAATATTTTTTGTTTAAATTAAATTTCAAAATTTGGACCGGAAGTAACACTTTTACTCTTAGGGAGAAGCACTTTTTGTCGAATATCTTGCAAAGTATGCATTCTATAGCGATTTATTAAGAGAATAGAAGTACTTAGAATAGGATTTTGAATAATTTTTATGTAAAATAAATTTTAAAATTGTATGATTTGAAACGCTCATACGTATAAGAAAGTAGTGTGGTGGCCACGCCTCTTTTTTTTTAGTCGGAAATTATTAAAGTTTCGGGTGACACTTCCTTTTTTTATTCTTTGAGTATTGTTCGTTTCTTGAGTTTTTCACCCTAAAAATGAATATTACGTTAACTGTGTGGAAAGAGAAGTTTATTTATGATTTACTATATAGTGAAGATGTTAAATTGTCTAAATACACTGTAATGAATAGTTAGGTATATGAATTATTAATCAGGAAATAAAACAAGCTAAACGCCCCTTTACATCATCTATATACCCACTTGCCTTTTTATATGTTAAAAGAAAAATATAGTGATTGTATAACATTGAACAGGTCACACAAAAAATCAAAACTGAGCCAAAACGCGTAGTAAATTTTGAGAAAATATTCAAATCTGCTATAAAATGTTTTACATTTCAAAAAATAGGGTATCAGAATAATATCTGGAGCCGTAAGACCCAGGAAACCGATTGAAGCACCCTTTCTGGAAATATATTTTTTTTATATATTGCAATGTTTGACCGCCCTTTTTGTTTTCCTTTTTTAGTGAGAAGAAAATTTCATTTAATAATATAAAATAAATACAAAATTATTTTTAATGAATTTTTAAATTGTGGGAATTACATAATGTAAGTATGTAATTGATTTTCCGATCAGCCATTAGCATTTTAATAACTTATATTTTACAATTACCACCACTGCGTGAATTTAACATAATTTCCAAGTTAGAGATTATAATCTCACACGCGCAATATAAGAAATTTATAATAATGATTGTAAAAGTTATCAACATAAAGTTAACAACTATAACAGACTATAAATATAAAATTACTGGTTATTAATTATATTTCGTTACATTGGTAATGTTATAATTGCATGTACCTATGCATGATCATCTAATTGTACAATAATGTTTATATTTTGTAAAATAAATATTTAGGCGCGATTCTGGTGGTAAAGAAAATGACGGGAAGCATTTGTAAATGGTAATACGTAAGTCAATTACATAAAACTATTATATAAGTATGTACTATAGAAAACAAAAGCAAGCGGTGCTATTTTAAGCACGATATTAAGTTGGAGAAGCAATGTCAAAAATACGTAAAACATTGCATGGAACTGAACGAAAACAAACCCCTATCATGCCTAGCGAAACGTTTGAGAGAAAGTACACAGGGTTCTACCAAGTAAATGGACAAAATGATTTCATTTATCAAGTAGTATTCAGGAAATTCATATTTATAATATTTCCATAATACTTTTGCAATAGATGCACCTGTACTCTGCAATCATGTTATGTTCAGCGCCTTTAAAATTCCCTATATAGGCAACCAACTCTCTCTTTAAATTTAAATTTTTCACATAGGAATCAATTTGGGTCCGTCAAGTTGAGCAGTGAGTTAGAGAGAAAGACACGCAATTTTAGCAATCATTTGAATCTTTTCCTTAAAAAAACATATTGTTGTTTATAAGCATGAAAGTTTATTACTAAAGTAATGCTGAATTTTCATATTTTACTACTTAATGTTTATTTAAATAAATGCAAGGACTTTAAGATATTAAATATCTTAAAGTCCTTGTAAAACTAATAATTTGTATTCTAAAAAGAAACCGATTTTTTATAAATTAATAGTTCCTTTTTTTATATCAATGCAATTGTCTTTCTTTACATGTAGATGTACGCACACTCTGTACTGTGTACATTTTATTACACCTGCACGTATTGTATACATACATATTGCCGTGGTCCTTGCATATTTAAAAATAAGAATAATATTAAGAATTAGTTTAAGTTTTAAAAAAGAATAAAAAAATCACAATATCAAACTGGTTCCCTAAAAATTTCAACATCATACAATGCAAATAACACAAGTGTATGATGGGTTGCATATATTTAAATATAGAGAATTTAAATAGGATTTATTTATTATTACACTATAGGTTAGACAAGTATTAAAATTAAGTATTAAATAGGTACTAAATAAAGACAAAATAAGTCTAAGCAATATATATTTATTTTGTAGAAAAGATGAACAGGAGATATGGTTTGTGTATAACAAAACGCAACCTAACTTTTCACAAGGCGTAAAAATTGCATTGAATATTCTAAATAATGGACCTTTGTTCAAAGACAGAAAGGTACTTAAAGCAAACAATAGAGAAAGAGTCATGTTGAGGGATGGAACGGTAAAGAGAGTAAGTCATTTAAACGCCATCAAACTATCAAATACGTTATTCACGAGACAAAAATATGGAAAAATAAATAATGTAAATTTAAAACGTGCATAATGTGACAAATTTTATAAGAGGGTCATGCAAAAAAAAATTTAAAAGTTACCTCAAACTTATGACTATAAATAAAAAAGGATATAAGTTAAAATATTCTAACACGATATGGTCAGCAATAATGTTTTATAGAAACAACAGATGAATGAATAAAAATATACATTCATGAACTTGTACGTGTAAGCACAGAAGTTTCATAGACTGTGGAAAACTTATATGGTTTGGAGACCTACAAAGAGAAATATAGTATAAAAATTTGTTTCTTGCAGATAAATGTATTACTGTAGGAAAAGTCCTAGGTAGAAATGGAACTGACGTGGTGGAACTGACTAATCGTTGTAATATAAGTGATATGGGAAGAAGAATTCCTGTCATCTGCAATGTGTTTCCGAGTTTGCCGAGTCCAGGCATTTCTAAAAAGAAAAAATTAAGGATTATGTTAGCGAATGGGAGAAGAAAGTATCTAACAAATAATGAGAAAGGCAACAAGTTTATAAACAAATACAAGGAGGGATTGTATTAAGAAAAATATACCTACCGTTGGAGATACAGAACAATTAAGGGAAAGACTTTTAAATAATAAAACGGCTTAAAGTGTTGACGTTTAGTGAATGAACTGTCAAAGACAATATGTGCGTGTGTGTTAGTGTAACAACGACAACTTGCAGAAAATGAACAGCAGAGATTTCACCGATGATGCTTAAAGCCAACCTAAAGTTTAGTTCAAAGGAGGGCGTGATCGACAGGCGTTATTCCTTTGTTGCGGGTATAAATTCAAAGAACAGGAATGAAAAAGAATGATTTCTTATTTCGACTTCAAAAGAAAAAGACAATTTTTTGAAAGCTAATAGAAAATTAAAACGTAGGGTTGAATACACTACGATTCAACGTATACGAATTTAGTTTGAATAGAATATAATTTCAATTTTCATTTTCAATTTCATTTAGAATAATTTTCTTTTTGATAATTTTATATTTAAATATGGAGATGCCTAAGGCAGAGTTTGAATCGATGTTTGATGAAACAAAGTAAGTCGTTCAATTTGTAAAGAATTATTAATGCTGCAATGTGTTTCTAAGAATACTACGTGAAAATGTTTATTCTAGTATAACGTTGAGCAGTAAGAGTTAAATAGATATTATCCTGTTAAATAATAATTCATTAGTTTTATAATACAGAAAGGATCATTAATTGTGTTGGGTGTTTCGTAGAATACTACGTGCGAATGTTTATTCTCGAATACATTATTAGGCATCATTAATTTTTCACATTTTATCATTAATTTAAAATTTCAAAAATATAATTATATATTTAAAAAGGGGAATGTTTCTGTGTGGCAGATATTGAAACGCTAGCAACAATACGTGCGAATGGTTGCGGCTAGTGATCAATTGATGCTAATCTTTGAATATTAACCATTGCGAACTTCTAGATTATCAGGGCATTACGTGCAAATATAATGTTTCTGCTAAAATAGAATTAGCTCAATATTAATAGACTACCTATTGAGAATCGAGTTTTTCATCATTTAAAACAGGATAATTTTCTCATGACTACAATTATAAGTATATATACTATAAAACATTATAACCGAAAGATGGTAGAAATGTTTTCTTTCTATTACATGTATTATAAATTTTAATGTGGATATAGCACAACAATGCTATCTATAATTGATATTCTAATGAAAATATACAGATATGATTTTTATATGAACTTAGACTTTTCTTTAACAACAAATTATAACCTTATCCTAGAATAATACTAAGCAAGAGATTTACCAGGAGAAAGAGGGGCTGAATACACTGCTAGAACTCACGCGTACTTACAAAGTACGTGCTGTTAAGAAATAAGTTAATACATCGAATATAATAAAAATTATCATTATTTTAATAAATTATGTTGCTGGTACAGCACACAGCAATATGTTCTTCCAATAAATAAGAATTATTTATTTATCAGAATGTAAAACATGTGTTTGATATCATATATATTCTTTTTATTTATACTGTTAATTTCATATATAGAAGAACCAATACATTTACTAAATGACTGTGGAAAATAATTATTAACTAATTCTAAAAAATACTTTTATAGAGTAAAACAAATGCATACGAAAATATCGCGGCTATCAATAATAAAAACTCAAATCTCGTAGGTTATGCGCATGTGTAAGAAATCTTCGTCACTGTTCATATCAGGTACTCGAAACACCGGTTAAAATGTCATCGATTAACGACGTTTTTAATCAATGTTTCCTAAACGCGCCTTACACAGCAAGTAGAAGAGTGGAAGACCGGTGCGGTGTTATTCAACTCCGTAGCTTACGTCATTTTAGTCACTATGGCGCAGTGGAATGTGTCAACAATTTCAGAACAACGACAACTGTAAGTCGACGCGAACCGCCAGGTGCTCTTTGTTTTGGGCTATGGATAATCCACAACATTTGCATCAACGGCTCCTGTATCGCTCTCGAGTGACGGTCTGGTGTGCTGTTACTATATGCGACGTAATTGGCCCTTACATGGTGCGACTGTCACCGTCATATGAGATCGCCACATTGCAAGGGCCTAAATGAAAGTTTTTCCAGAGATTTTTGAGGAACGAATCATTTCAAGTTTCGGCGACGTTCCCTTGCCACCTCGTTCTCCTGACCTAATGGCTGGTAATTGTTTCTTGTGGGGTTTTATGAAGTCCCGTGTCTATGAAGATAAGCCCCGTACATTTAAAGAGTTGAAGGGTGCTATTCGCCGTGAATTGCAGAGACCTGATCGGGAGCTGTTGGAAGATGTTGTGAGCAATTTCGAACATAGGCTTGAAATTTGCTTTAGAGAAGGAGATCATTACTTAAGTGACGATATTTTCGCACTAAATTAAATAAAATGACATGCTGTAATAAATATTTTTTTCTGTGACGGGAAAAAAAGTTGACATTTTATCCTTCTTGACAGGTAATAAAATGTCATTTTATCAACCCAGGAAAAAAGTACCTACTCACTTTTTTCCCGGGGAAAAAAGTGCTCACTTTTTGCCCGCTTAAATTGACAGATATTTGATTATTTTACAGATTTCCATTAGCAACGCAGGTGTAATGTCACTTGAAATGTCACATCGATATTGATTTTCTGACTTCAATACGAGGGGGTACCCAAAAGTAACCGGAATAGCATTGCCATGGGTGGAGCTTTTGTAGTACTGGTTTCTGCCGCTAGGGTCTGCCTAGCGCAACTCGTCGCCAGTTCAGTGCCGCGCGGGCCGTTGACCTGGCACGTTCTGTTCGTCAGTAGTGACCGTTTTTGCTAGTGCTGTTTTACTGCTGCTTCGTTTTTTTATGATGGCAAATTAAAGTGAACAACGTGCCGCTGTGAAATTTTGTTTTCTACTCGGTAAAAACGCTGCTGAAACTGTTTTAATGTTGAAAACTGCTTACAAAGATGATGCTATGGGGAAAACTCAAGTGTATGAGTGGTTTTCTCGATTTAAAAATGGCGACATGTCGATTGATGACAAACCTCGCTCTGGACGTCCATCAACTGCCCGAATCGATGAAAATGTTGAAAGAATTCGAGAGCTTGTGCGCACAGACCGTCGACAGACAATTGATCAACTGTCTGAAATCAGTGGAATATCTTGGAGCTCGGTTCAGCGAATTTTAACAGAAGATTTAGGAATGAAACGCGTTGCTGCCAAATTTGTTCCTCGGGCTCTGACTGACAATCAAAAAGAACGTCGAGTGGAGACATGTCATGAACTGAAAGAACAGCTTGAAACTGATCCAGATTTTCTTTCAAAGGTAATTACTGGTGATGAATCGTGGTGCTATGGTTACGACCCAGAGTCAAAACAACAATCAAGCCAGTGGAAAACACCATCGTCACCCCGTCCAAAAAAATGTCGCCAAATCAAGTCAAACATCAAAACAATGTTGATTTGTTTCTTTGATGTGAAAGGAGTTGTTCACATGGAGTTTGTTCCCCCAGGTCAGACTGTCAATCAAACCTTTTATTTGGAAGTGTTAAGAAGATTGCGCAACAGTGTTCGTCAAAAAAGACCCGATTTGTGGCAAACAGGTGACTGGTTCTTCCACCATGACAACGCACCTGCACACTCAGCCATCACTGTTAACCAGTTTTTGGTTAAAAATAACATGGTTCCGCTGCGCCACGCACCTTACTCGCCTGACCTGGCTCCGTGCGACTTTTTCTTGTTTCCACGCATGAAAAGGGGCATGAAAGGACGGCGATTTGAAAACATTGAAGACATCAAGAAAAGAACGAGACAGGAGCTTGCAGCCATCTCTAAAGATGAGTTCAAACAATGTTTCGAACAGTGGAAGCACCGCTGGGACAAATGTATTACTTGTAATTGAGAGTATTTTGAAGGGGATAAGGTTGTTTTGTAAATATTTGTAAATATATAGCATTTAAAAAATAATTCCGGTTACTTTTGGGTACCCCCTCGTATATAGTATTTACGTGATTACGCTAATTTATCTCACTCCGCTTCGCGTCGTGAGATAAACCTTACCTCGAGCTAAAATCTAATACTTTTTTCCCTTGTATAATAAATAACTATTAATGTTAATAAATGACAATACATGTAAAATCAACCGAGTAGATACTCATTATTTCAAAACCATACGGTTCCCCTGAATCATCAAGTATTTGTGTGCTTATTACTCCTATAGTTTCAGTATTATTCTGTGATTTGATTTTTTTGTATGGCATTTAATAGTTTTATTTTTGTTATTATGTTTATTCTTATTATTATGATTAAAAATAATTTAATAATTGCATTCTTAGATACACTTAATACATAAATGATACGTGTTTGTTTGGGTTACCCATCTTATAGAATAAAAGCGTAAAACAGTTTTAAAGAAATAAAAATTTGGTATCTAAAGAGGCAAAATTTGATACGCATTAAAGAAAAGATAAAGTGTGCTTAGATGTCCCAACTTACATTCTACAGAACAATATACATGTTTATTTACATTAGGCAACATTCATAGCATGATGACGCTTAATAATATTTACCATTGAGTTAGGAAGAAATTTTCTTTCTACAGTATAATTAATTAAATGTTTGGAATAATTATTATTTTATATTTCTGGAGACATAAATTTGTAATTGTAGGAGATACATCCTTATAAAATCACTTTGTTTGCAACATGCTTGAGTACGGTTTTTCTGGAATTAATATGAAATTTGGTAAACGTCTGGTTTCTGTATTATATATTTCGATATATATGTTGTACATAACTTAATTTAGTAAATTAACAATCTATTTTAAAATTTATTCTTAGAGAATTATTTGTACAAATCTGATGTCTCTTAAACCAAAGTTGTACCGAAAATGTTAAATATTTTTTAGATATTTGTTCTTATGATATGTAAAAATTACTATTTTAATAATAATAATATTTACTTATACATACATAACAATAAAAGTAAATCTTACAATGTATAAATAAAAGTACATACAAACGTATAACATACATATTTTAGTTTTATTGTTAGTTTAATGTTCAGTTTAGTTTTGTCGTATTGTATACTTCTTCAGTAGATAGGTATTCTTTTCTCTAGTTTATCAACTAATTTTAAGGGATTGTTTCGTTGTCTTTGTAACTTCTTAATGTTTATATTGGTTGTGTTTCCCCATATATTCATTAAGTAGTCATGTGCGATGTAAAAACGGCGTTACCTATACACCACATGTTTTTAGGTATTATGGCTCTTATTTTTTTGATGCCAGCTATTAGTGTCGAGTTTTTCTTTACTAGATTGCTTATGGGTTTATTCCATTTTAAATTGCTCTGTATGTTTAAGCTTAAATACTTTATTTGGTCTCTTTGCTTAATACCTTGGGTTTTTATTTTTATGTCTAATTTAGGAGTATTATTTATTTTTTCGAGAATATCATGAATTCAGTTTTATGATGGTCAGAAAGTTGTTCTAGCATCTTTGTTGTTCTTGTATATTTTTTCCTCAAAAAGCCAAACAAGTATCGTTGGCGTGTGAGTATATTTCTCCTTTTATGTTTAGTTGGCAAATGTCGTTTATGTAGGTAGGTACAATAGGTATGAACAAAATGGGTGTTAATGTTTATATTGGTTGTGTTTCCCCATATATTCATTAAGTAGTCATGTGCGATGTAAAAACGGCGTTACCTATACACCACATGTTTTTAGGTATTATGGCTCTTATTTTTTTGATGCCAGCTATTAGTGTCGAGTTTTTCTTTACTAGATTGCTTATGGGTTTATTCCATTTTAAATTGCTCTGTATGTTTAAGCTTAAATGCTTTATTTGGTCTCTTTGCTTAATAGCTTGGGTTTTTATTTTTATGTCTAATTTAGGAGTATTATTTATTTTTTCGAGAATATCATGAATTCAGTTTTATGATGGTCAGAAAGTTGTTCTAGCATCTTTGTTGTTCTTGTATATTTTTTTGTCTAATAATAATAATAATAATAATATGCAAAACTGAAATATAGTCATATTATTGTCTTCATAACGTACCTATTAGTTCAACATTCTAATAAATATATTTCACCTGCTAAAAATACATGTAAAGTTAGTATTTGCAAATCCCAAGTGCCAGTTTGACAGTTGATCAGGTTTTTTCATGTTTTTATTTTATTTCTATTTTGTAATTTGGCTCCTGGACAGTTTTCAGAATGGATTTTTTTTGTGAGATTACTAAGTTCGAATAAGAGAAATTCTATATACATATTTTAAGGCAAATTTGGTCATAGGTACGTTGTTACTTTATATTATAACTTTTCAATTCAAATATCGCGCCAAAACGGTACCAAAACGGTTCCTATGTAAGTAAATTTAACAAGGAATTATAAGTATGCGATATCTGTATATTTTATAACATAACCTAGCCATAATTTGTGAAGCTGTGAACATTCTCTTATTATATTTTACTGTGTTTTTATACACTATCTGTACGTTTAAGTACGTCACGAACATATTAGATAAAGGCACTTCTAACCAAACCGTGAAAATCGAAACTAGAAAGCCGGCGAACTGACCTCTGGAAGAAAGAGTGGGCAGGCATATGTGATTTGAACTAGGGATGCGCACGATATATTGTTTTGTAAAAAAGTATCGATGTTTTCTTTTCGATAATCGTGATTGAAATCGATATTTTTTTATTTAATAATATTGACTGTTATCGATTTTTTTATTCGATAATATCGTTTAATAAAAAATGCCATTCTACTTATATCCTGGTAAACAATCTTTGACATTTTACACATTTATTTTACATTAATATACAAAAGAAACTGTTCATATTATACAGAATACAATAGAATATACATATTTTTAAGAAAGAAGTTGGAAATTTGAAAAATGCCTACTGCGATGTTTGCTGTTTCGTAGAAATTATAATCCGGAAGCGGCAGCGGAATATTGCATTTCATAGACTTGACATCTCGTATAGTTCGCCGAATCGCCTTCATGGGGTGTTTGTTATCTTTATCACAATTACTATTTCCTCAAAATTGTATAGAAGATATGTTTTAAGATGTTTATTTTTTACTTGTATTTATGTATGTGTTTTATACAACTAGAATTATATATTTGAGTTTTGGATTTCTTATACGTTATAGATACAAATTTATATTTTGTTTGTCTTTTTATTGGATTTTTTGTTTGTTTTTTGAGTAAATATATATTTTAAGTTAAAGATTTTATTTGTTACTAAATGGCTTGAAAAGCCACAGCAAAGAACTTTTAATATAAACATGATAAAAATGTCGATATCAAGGTATATCGATATTCTTCATTCAATATTTGTTTAAAATCGATTTTGAATTTTTGATACATTATTCGATTCTAATATCGATATTTTTGAAACGTTGCGCATTGGAATTTTTTAATTTGCTAATTTGCTATATAGTTTGAACAAAATTTGATGAATATGTCAAAAATACCTACTGTAGACATGGTGTGCAGTTTCTATTTAAAAAATAAACGATTTCAAAGTTCTGAAAACTGCTAACAAATAAAATGTACCTATATTTACATTTTAAGTAATTAGCAACAACCTTAACAAATTTTGAAGAAAAATGTAAAACGTTCTTAGCCGACAGTTTCTTTGCGAACTTCGTCATAAAACAGCTATTAGGCTTTTGTCGGCGTAAACAGTCCCAGATTAATTGATTTACATAATTCATCTCATTAGTAAAAGCATAGGCATCTTTCAATTAAGGATAACAGAAAACTCCATATTTTAAAATATTGCAATTTCATTAAACTCGCAAATTAAACTATGTAGTTACTTTTTGGTTTTGTGGTGCCAACCAGTGATGCCAACTGTTGATTGTCTATTACGTACTTTCAAATAACTCGTAACATACTAAATTTTATAATTAGTAACCGCAAAAATTGTTGTTAATTATAATTTTAAATTATAATGAATAATTAAAGTATCGCATAACACACAACTAACCTCTAAATAATTGCAAGATAATAACGCCATCTGTATTATATGTGCTACACTGTTAGGCGACGTAAATGTAACAGATATCTGTAATGTATGTAAAGACCCACCAAAAATGTAAACAAATTTTATTTCATGGATCACTTAAAAAATTACACGTATATTTAGCTACTGTTACTATTTTTACCTTCCAAATATAAATACCGAGTGTACTTGCTATATTACATATAAATTTACCGTGTAATTTTTAAATGTAGCCATTTTTTCTAGTACTTGCAAAACCACTAACTTCCCATTTTATTTACGGCTTATATATTAACTTAATTTTAAAAAAAATACGACCGTTCACTTCGTTTAACCTTTATCTTCATGCTTAATGCATAAAATTTACATGTTTTGATATCATACTCCTGAAAAAATGGAAATAAGAATGGTATTTTTCGGGTACATTTCACTCCCGCCAAAACGTTATCAAACGCAGCCTTAACACAGTAATTTTCAATACATTCATTTTAATATACCTACTTGCAATTCATTGACATAAAAATAGACATTAAAATTGACCATGTAAAGTATAGTATACTGCGACCTGAGTACATTGGGTTGCATATATTCTCTAAAATTAAAATGTAGGCTAGTTTACCGTTTTGTTACAAGAAAAATTAGGTATAAACTCAAACAAAAACTATTCTTATTCTCACAGAGTTCACTTTAATTATTTGAAATATACCTCTTATATAATTATTAATTACAGAGCGAACAATTAATATTAGAAACTAATATAAATAATTTAACTTCCACGTTTTGTATTATTGATGGATTTAATAAGCAAAAAGTATTGTCAAACATATATTATATTAATAAAATAACTTCTATAAAAAAATACTACTATTAAACGCGTAGATATATGTTTCTATACAATTACATTATATATCATATATCAGAGAAACCTGTGAATTAGGACATAAAATTCTGATAGTACATATTAGGTATGCAGCTGTAATACTCAGCTGTAACTACATTAAACTGCTTTCGTTTTCATGTGATGAAATATTAAATAATTCTTATTTGGTACCTTTCTACGTTTCAAACATTCTTAAATAATAATTAGATGCTATGTATTTATCACACAATGAAAATATGTTCAGTACAACAGCCTATGTCGTATAATGCAGTATTAAATAAATGATAAGAAGTTTAAATTTCAATCAATGAAACATACTTAAAAAACATATTATAAATATGTATTTATGGCATTCCTCTAATAAATTAGCATACAAACTATTAAATGACAATGGAAATACCTTTATGATAATGTTTTGATCCATCATTTATGTATTTGGTTTATGGAGTAAAATTATTCCCGCGTTAACAGGCGCAACCGCTTTACATACAGAAATTCATGCATCAAGTTTTGATAACAAACACCATATAAGGTTTACTTTTACATATTCATAATCCCCGTCGAAGTTTCATGGTAATCAAAATTACTTTCCAAACTTGAAATCACCGATCCGATGCGAAAAATGCACCCAATGAGAGAAACGTCTTGTTTAATCTGCAGCACTCCTTCGTAATATTATGCACATGCATTTCTATAAGAAGTCATTAAAACAATATTTAAAACACCATGCCTTACATCTATAAAATACTCTGAATTGTTTCAGTTCAATTAGCATTTAAAAAGTACCATATCAACTTCGTAATTTGTTTAGTTTGAATTAGGTTAACAAAAAATGTAGCTGTGTGAAACCAACTTGATAAAGTTCGAGTTTGCCGCGAGGGGCGCTAAATAAATATTTCAGATTCTTCGCATTCCTCAATCACAGGTTTGACCGAAATGTCAAATTCTTCACGGAGTTTTACTTGTTAGTGTGTTTAATAGTGTAAAATAAAATATAAAAACTATTTACAAGTTAACCGCATCAATCTCTCGGTAGATTCTTTTCGAATTCGTAAGGGTAAGTCTAATTATTTTGGAGGGGTTGAAAAAACACGTGATATTAGTCTTGTGTATTGATTTTTGGGGTGGTATTTAAAAATACGACCACTTATAGCGTATTCATGCAAGAGTTTTTCTTTTGAATGTATCGGACTGTGTCATGTTTTACAAATAATTGTGTTAATTAAAGAAAAATTCCACAGATTTTCTCGTGAAAAGCTAGTTAACTAGTCAGTTCCGAATGTTTATTTGATGTTATTGAATTTGTCGTTTCAGTCTTTCTCCGTGTATTTATTTGAAGATTTCAATTTGTTCTTGACGAATATAATAACACGTTTAAATATTAGATATTTTCTGGTTCGCAACTATAAAGAAACAAGTGGGTTTTATTCGTGTGTCAAAAAGAATTTAAATAATTTTTATAATTGAGGTCAGTAATTTTCTAGTGTTGTTTTTTTGCAAAGGTTACCACATATTTTGCATGCCATTCTCATTATTTATATTGTATTTTTAACGATTGCTTGTTTGAATTGTAAGTATTTATTATACATTTATCCATCTACCAATAGATGATTGCTATTTATTTTAGTGAATTTTTATTGATATTTTTCGTTTTATCTGTTTGCCAAACTTTACCGGGCGATAATACCAATTTGGTGATAAAGTGTATATAGATAAAATTCAACACTTAACATCAAATAACGCCTACAAACAAGGCGAAATGCTATCAGCCTTTAAAAGGAAGATGTGTGGTAATAAAATAAATAGTTCGTTATACATACATACATATTATTACATATGTGTAGTATACATGTTTATCTGTGCGCCAAATTCTTGTCATCCAATCCCTTCTTGCTTTGCAATCGATGCCAAATTAAACGCTGCTTTATCCCGTACGTTTGTTAGCAGGGGCATATGAATGCATTTTAAATCTTAAAATACTTCGGAATCTGACATCTTTTCGCTTAAAATCTACCAAATATATTGTACCTACATATTATACTTATTTTCTTTGGAATTAGAACATTAAAAGAAAGTTAAGTCACATACTATAACATGTATGTTCAGAATAAATAATATAATTTGCTGCTGATTTAAATTGAACAAGAGGCTGTGTTAGAAAATATGCATTTAATCGATATGTTACATACGGTAGCGTTTGCCAAACAAAAGTCATCTTGGAATAATTGCTCTTATAAAGATGTGAAAATGTAATCAAAACGTGAGATTATTATAGTGAGAACATCTGCTGTTAGACACTTTAGCCA
The DNA here is from genome assembly GCA_963170755.1 of Amphimallon solstitiale. Classification (NCBI taxonomy): domain Eukaryota; kingdom Metazoa; phylum Arthropoda; class Insecta; order Coleoptera; family Scarabaeidae; genus Amphimallon; species Amphimallon solstitiale. Next base: position 75,842,998 of record OY720680.1, on the reverse strand, counting down.
AGCTCTTTAATTCTTCAAATTTTACTTTTGAAGAAGGTATTTGCATTAATTGTTAATTTTCATTACACAGCTCCATTATAGGTTTTCATTCTCTTTACGATTATGGAAAATATAGCAAATAACGGATGAAAATCACCTGGCCTGTAGGCATTTAAAAATATCCACTGAGAAAGAAAATAACGGAAAATTACATGATGGTAAATGGTAAACTACCAGTACAAACACATTTTGTTGATGCGAACTTGTTCCCTAGATTAATCTCCCTCTACTTGATCCATAACAGATATTTGTTATCTCCATCGCTGTAAAAATGGAATTAATTTAATTTAAAAGATAGATAAATAAGGTGCTTTTAAGTACTTGAAATGGGTTTTTATAAAACTAAGTGAGGCGAAACAAAGAAGGAACATTTCTTGGACCTTACCAGCATCAGTTTAAACAAGAGCTGAATATGTTGAAATGTTTGAAGGTCTTCCACTATAACACAGTTTGAAGGCAACAAAAATGTAAAAATCTGCAAGCAACTATACTACAGTAAAATGTCTGGTTAATTGCACTTTTTGCATTTGCTTTTAAAGTTCGTCCTTGTATGGCGATCTTGGTGAGAAGCGGCGGAGGACGTTTTACTAGAATCTTTATATATAATAAATATGTTGGGATTTCTTATTATTTGTTTATTACTATGGCGATTCAATTGGAAATATGTTAAAATGTCCAGTGTTTTATAGCTTGTTGTTTGCGATTAGTTCCTCCACATATACGAGTAATGGGGAAGGATACCGGATAAATCAAAAGGAATAATCAATTACTTTGTGTAATCCTTCAGTAGTGAGGCCTTAAAATCTCACAGTCTACTTTCCTTTTTTTCGCAAAAAGAAAAATATTTTTTTACCGTATAAACTCAAATAAATACTATTAACCTCTTCAAGTGGCATATAGGAAATGCACCTGTTTCATGAAGACGTTGATATTTTGGAAGATTTTCGTATCAGGAACATGACCATCGTTCACTGTAGATCTCCTAGTCTCTCACGAATTTCCATAGGCAAGTCCATACACACAATTCATATCTGTCATATCTGCGTATGTAATTCATGTTAAAGAGCTTCAATAACAAACGTGTAATTATGCAGTTAATTTTTACAACTGTTAAATAGAGAAAGCGACAAGTCATAATGGAAACGTGATCAACAACGTAGGTATGAAATCTACGGTTGAACCAATGGTGTTTACGATATCTAAGTATGGTCCCAGTTTTCGAAAAAATTTTAAATGCTAATTATAAAAACTATTTTATTTTGTAAAGTATATATTTCAACAATTAACAACAAACAATAATTACTTCATCTTTAAATTATTGATAGTGGGCCATCATATCATCGATATCATCGTGGGTATCATCGATGGTCCTCATTTTTCTCTGACTTCTCCCATCATCCTCTGGACAATAGCAGGGTCAATTTCTCGCATTGTTTGAAAAATTCGAAATTATAATTGGTCTTCATTTGCAGTTTCGCGTCCATTTTCATACACTTTTCTGGTCAATATTGACCAAAATTCCTTTATTGGTCGCGCCTGAGGTAATTGGGAGGATTGTCTACTTTAGGAACAGTTTATGTTGTTTGCGTTATACCAGCTAGATCAGTCCAAAACATTGCCATGATGTTTATTTAAAAATTGAAATAGTTTAGAAATGTATCTTTGAATATAAAGTTATGCCGTTAAGGCTTCTCCTCGAACACGGCCAATGTTCGGCTGGAGGTAAATCCGGCCTCAGAAATGGCAAACCACACTAAAATTTTGACTTCAAATTTAGATTTACCTTTGAATTTGACATTGTCTGGTGTGTTTACTATGTCGTTGGTATAAAAACAGTCGTTTCCTTTCATCTCTGAATGGGACAAAGTGAAATATTTCTTATCATCCATTACAATCAGTTTATTGACAAAACGGATGCGCCTTAGCGCACAGCACACAACATATTCTTTCTGACTGGCACGTGGTATATTTTGGTGTTTTCCTTCGTTTTCGAAACACCACATTATTTCGGGAAATTGTTCGAAAAACAGTGCATGGTCTTTGAAACGCTGAATCTTCAATCTATTTTTCGTTGTGAAACTCCAACTCTATCCTTAAGGGCACAAGGCTTCTTCGTTCTCGCACTTGGCTCAAAATTCTTGGTCAATCACTTTTGGGTAAATTAACACATGGTATTCTCTCTTCACATTGCTTTATGGTTTGATAAATTGTTGACAAAAAAATATCTTGTTCACGATAAATGGCTACAATATCACGGTTGGGCATTCGCCCAACTGGATTGTAAATTCCTTTACGAATATCTACCTTAAAAGACATTTTGTTGAAGCAGATCACAAAAACTAAACTGTCATAATTAAAACAAGTTAATTGTGAAATATGACTTCCAGCGACAATTTAACCAAACGTCTTTTAGTGCAATTGCAAATCATCTAAATTTTTTCCGAAAACTTTATGACGACATTAATATCCTGTGATTACAAATAATATCCGTTTTGTCTAATCGAAATGTTAATAACAAACACGTATTACCCGACATTTGTTCTATTCGGTAGGCCCAATGCAGTTCCCTTCTAAAAATCGAAAAACATTTTCAAGTTGGCTATATTGCTTTTTTGTACGAGTTTTCTTGTTGTACGCAGTAAGAAATAAATTGAAAAAATGAGGTGTGGACACCACACGACTTTGTTTTAGTTAATAAATTACTAGTAATCATAATAAATAACAATATCTATATCAAATATATTATTAACACAGAAAATTGCAAGGCTTATTAGGCGAGTGTCTAAAAAAACAGGGCACACATGCACCCAAACAATGTAAAGACAGCTGGTCTTCCTCTCCAAGTGATTAGATCAGACATAAACAGGACGTAGTCCTTGTCACACGAAGGAGAATAGAATGAATATCATTATGTTTCAAATTGCTGATATGTAATATGCTTAGTAAAGTTTCTATAAATAGATCTCTAAGTTCTATTGCACTGCATAAATTTAAAAAGTTTATTGGGAGATTCTTACGAGTTTCTAGATGGCTTCATCCTATCTACATAGCTCTAAATAATCAATAGACGGCCAAATAAGTATTCATAATTAACATACTTTAAGTTAATTATATTTAATTTAATTTTTGATAACAATCATCTGCTAGACAAACTTCATTTACAATAAATATCCTCATTTCAAGAGAAACATGTTGTGCATTCTAGAAAATTATTTTATCAAACAATATATTTATTAATAATAGTTTGTAAACCTATCGATGGTTCGAGTTTATTTATTTTAAGATTTTTTATTTTCATTTTACTGTTTTAGTGCCGGAACTTCACTGCAAAATTTGAAATTTTCAAACAGTCATGCATTTGTTGTCTACTTGTCTACTACTTTGGAAAATTTAGCTAAGGAAAATTATAATAATAATTAAAACTATAAGAGGTACTCTCATTTTCACCAGCAAATTTTTATATTGGTAAAACTCAAACAGTAACTGCCAAACATCGATGGTCTTTAAGTTTCGAATTTTGAACATGAACTAGTACTTTCTCCAGATGATTTATTGCTCTGAGTTCTTGAAGAATGAAGATACATTTCCCTCTTACGCAGAAAAAGCAATAGAACACTATCTGAAAATCAGACACATAAAGGACTCCCATACATATTTGTATATTTGGCTATATACCGGCATTTAGATAATCATTTTCATATGTTATTAATTTAAATGAGTGAGACTTAAAATTAAACACTTGAATTTATGGCAATGTTTTTTTTTATTTTTCTACATATTTCTCTTTAACATTAATTCACTTGAACCAGCAATGCCATGATACCAGTTTTATAATATTTAGCATCAAGATCAACTTCAGCAGTAACTTGCTTTTCTGTCCGGGGAGAAACAACTTGAGTTTTTGGAATAAGTGGACATCTGAAGGGACTAGATCCAATGAATAAGGTGATAGGAGCAGAATCTGAAATCATAATACATCCGGTTTATCTCGCATAATGCAACTGGTGAGTGACGGCGCATTATCATGATGGAATAGCACGTTCTGTTGAACCATTACGGCTTTTACTTTCTTATTCGTAGTATACGGCAGTATTGTGATGAGGAACATTTTCGACCACGAGATTTTTGCAGATGTCCACGTTTTGAAGTACCTTGATACCAAAAAAGTATGTCTGTGTATGTCCACGATAGCGTCCGAACGGCTAAAGCTATTAATACCAAACTTTATATATGCGAGTATAATCTTCCTCTTTAGAGCATATTAGATTTTCAGTAAAATCGGTAAACCGGAAGTAGTAGTTTACTTCAGTAAAAAATCTAAATTTACTATCTCGTCAACTGCTAAGTTTAGACAAATTCATAGAGAGTACACGAATACTAAAAAAATGAATTTTAGATACATTTTATAACAAAAGTTTTTCGATATTGCTACCGGAAGTCTTTTTGTCTTATAGCTTTTTCAAATATCTCGCAAATTATGCATTTTATACAGATTTATCTTGAATACAAAAGTATTTGGAGCTCGAATTGGGACAATTTTTGTATATAAAAAACTTCAAAATTCGCACCGGAAGTAACACTTTTACTCTATTCGAATAGCGGATTTTTGTGAATATCTCGCAAATTATGCATTCTATATAGATGATTTATTATAAGTGCAAAAGTATTTAGATCTAGATTTGGATCAAGTTTTTTTTATACAAGAAATTCTAAAATTCCGACCGGAAGGAATACTTATATCTTATCAAATAGCCGTTTCTTGTAAATATGTCGCAAATTTTGCATTCTATTCAGATTTATTGAAAATGCAAGAGTATTTAGAGCTGCATTTGGAATTATTTATGTATAAAAGAGTGTCAAAATTGGGACCGGAAGTAACCTAACAAAGTAGTGTTTTCCAAATATTTCTCAAATTATACCTTTTATAGAGATCTTTAAAAAAAAGAACTTCATATTTTGAACTGGAGGTAATTTATGTACAAAAAAAATTCAAAATTCGGACAGGAAGTAACACATTTTACCTAAAGGTTTATTATGTTAAGAAGATGCAGAACTTAGAACATGCTTTGTAAAAACTTTTATATACACATTTCGAAATGCATATACGTATAAGAAAGTCGTGTGGTAGCCACACCTAATTTTTTTTTTTTAATGATAACTTTAACTTTGTCACGAAGGGCAACATAATATGTCTCGATCACAGTTTGACCCTTTGCGAAATAATCGATAAGAAGCTTCGAATCCCAAAATACGTTTGCTATTACTTTCCCAGCGTGTCACATAGCCAGCCACCCGATAAATCAAAAAGCTAATTTCATCTTTAATTTTAAGATGGCGACAGAATTACAAATCTCAGAAACTGAGTTTTCCACTCACGATGGACACTACGAACCCTCTTCTCCTAAAATCGCTGTCTACCCAAAAAGCTCGGTCCTCATGGAAAACACCTAGAATTTTTGTATGAAAGTATTATTTGCATTTAAGTATGGTTTATTTACTTATCTTTATAGTCATACGTTCTAGACTGATATGTTAGGAGTATAAAAGTATTTAAAGTTGATTTTCGGACCGGAAATAGCACTTTGCTCTTACATAACAGCAGATTTTTGCAAATATCTCGCAAATTATGCACTCTATATAGATTTATTACATATCTCCTTGCAACTCGATACATATGCTCTAAATGCTTTAGCACTTACTTGGAACAATTTTTGTATAAAAAGATTCAAAATTCTGACCGGAAGTACACCATTACTTTTTTGGAGAATATATACAAATATTTCACTAAATTGTACAAGTAAAATATATTCATTCATTACCAAAGTAGGGATGTACAAATATCTCGCACACACATACATTGTACTAATTTTTAAAGATGTTTCAGTAATAGATAAGATCGTGGAATTTGAAATATTTTGTATTGTGACAGATTTTTTCTTATCATAAAGATATTTTACGCAGCTGGCATATAATAGGTATACCAAATTAAAGTAACATTATGCTTATTAATAAATGTCAGGCAATTGGTTTCAAATGAAAATATTTTACATTCGCTATTAATCTGCCACATACACTTTCCTAATATGTTTATGTCAATACGCACAATGTATATATGCATACGGCCAATCTATTCAGATAAACCGGTCGGAATTGCTTTGAATTTAATCTGTTACATTATGTATATTGCACTTTGTTACGAATATTATATGGACAATATTTGTCCATAATCATCTCAGTAAAGCTAATAATTTATTTTAGATACGTGATAAATGTTAACTACTTTATTTGAAAAACTTTTTTGGAATCTCAGGCTTTTTACTTAGAAATACTAATAAATATTCCTTTATCTGACTCTGGCAAGGAAAACAACTGATAAATAAAAAGGGAATTCCAAAATATATTGCAGTAACTACGGAATAGCTATCGGAGATACTGTCAAATTGCTGTCGAGTTGCAGGGATACTAGTTCGAGAGCTAAGAAAATATCTGGATGCAACTCTAGAAGATAACTAACGCAGATTAGATGGTAGGAGAGGAACACTGTGTTAAATACATATACCTAATAAGACAAATTATCGAAAAAGGAACAATACGAGGAAAGAAGTAAACACATATTTGGAAGCAAAACAAATTTAATTTTTTGACATGCAACTCGATACATTTGTAAACCCGAAAAAAACTAGTTTACAGCGTCTTTCACTTTAACATTCAACACATATTTCTTCATCCGTTTTTTTTTCAAATTGGGAACAGAAAATAGTAACCGCGAGAGCTAGGTCTGGCCAATGGAATGGGAGCTTAAACAATTAAAACTTTAATTCTTTGACATTGCCACCATATGCGTGTTATCTTAAAACAATACTTTTTTTTGGCAAAACCCGAACGGTTTTTCTTAATTTTGCTCATCATTTCATACAACAATACAGCGTAACCGTTGATCGCTTTACCATTTGCAAATTAATCGATTAGAATTACTCCACGGCTGTCCCAAAAACTCTCTCCATCACTTTTTTGACAGAGAACGATCTTTGCTTTCTTCGGTGCTACTTTCTCGGCCGCAGTCCACTGCGTTGACTGTTATGTGGTCACAGATGTTGTAGCTAGGTTTCATCGGCAATTATCGTTCACCGCAAAAAAATCATCTGGATGCAGGCTAAAACACTTTTCAATAAAATATTTGGTCGGACATGGTTAATAAGTTGATATTTACTGTATGAAGATATTGGGATTAAAATTAAATTTTCATGCTGAAACATCCACAACATCCTTAATATCTCCGTTTGCCTAGACCATTAATTATGTATTATCATTCTTCTTCATGGCACTACAGTCCCATTTGGACCTGGGCCTCCCATATTTTCTGCCTCCAGACATCTCGCTGCCTTGCTGTTGCCTTCCAATTGCGCACTTTCAGTAATTGTTTAGCGTCCTCCTCAATGTTGTCCACCCATCTCTGTCTTGGTCTTTCTCTACCCCTGGTGCCCTCCATCTGACCGTTATATACCTTCTTTGGGATTCGGTTCTCGCCCATTATTTCTACGTGCCTCGCCCATTTCAATCTCTGTAATTTAATAAATTCGACGATATCTGGTTGTTTGTACTTCTGCTTTAATTCAATTTGTATCGGATTCTCCATTCCCCATCCTCCATCACCGGCCCCGACTTTCCTTAGGGTTCGCCGTTCCCCTCTTGTTAGTAGCTCCTCTGAGTGCTTAGTGATTGTCCATGTCTCGCTTCCTTATGTCACCACGGCTCTTATCATGGCCTTGTAGATTGTAATTTTTGTTTTTCTTGTGGCTGATTTGGACTTGAATATATGTACGAGTTAGAAGTAGGCTCTGTTTCCAGCTAGTATGCGTTGTTGGATTTCCTGTTTGATGTCGTTTTCACTGTTAATTTGAGATCCCAGATATTTAAATCGCTGCACCACTTCGAAGTTATTATTTCCTATTGTGTAATTCATTTATTATCATTATAGAACCTTATTTTTCAATCTATTTCTTTTTAGTAAATCAGAGAGCTGTTTTTATGATTACAGTACACAGGCGCGCATCCAGAAAAAAATATTAATTTTTTTTTAATACTTTAATTAACATTTAGAGCAACTAGAAAGAGATGAACATGCAAAACAATAAAATGCACAATACACAATAAAAAATAACTAAAAACATGATTATTAGAGACTGGATTTTATGCAAAATGCATATTTGTTGTTTTTTGGTATAACCCTTCTATACTGTGTACTTATCCATTTTCCACCCTCAGAATACGTTTTTTACCATTTTTTTAGTGCATATAATGCATATTTGGACATTTTACCATAACTGCATATGCACGAACATATTTCATAATTATTTCGCATATTTATGCATATATTCGGCATTTTCATAAGAACCATAATAAAATCTGATATTTTAAGATATTTAATTCGTTTGTGTAAACGTGAAGGGATTGCATTCCTTCAACTTTGCATTAACGACTCATTAAAAGTCGATCTCATTAATAATGAGATGGACTTTCCCAAAAAGACGATTTAACTCTACTAATAATCGGTTTACAGGGCAATTAGAACTTACGTAAGAAATCCTTTTCAGAAATGTAGGTATTGTAACGAAACCAGTCTACATTAAAAAGAAAGGCAAATATTCGGCGTCCATTTATATGTACTGGGAAGAGACAGAATGTGTGTCGTATGTTCTACAAACATCGAGAGAAAGATGGAGTTTTCGCGAATATTTCCAGATGTTTCGTACGCGTATGTAAAAGCAGTTGAACCGATGGATGAGTCATTCCGGATTAAGAGATTCATTCAATAGTCGTCGCGCGGAACAGACTAAAGTAAAGATAAATAAACATAAATAAATAGTTCCTTGAGTGGTAGTCGAAGAGTAAACATAAATATAAGTAGTATAAAATAAATATAGTGGTACCGTGTCATATAAATAGTAGTAGTAAATAAATACCTGTGTTAATTTAAATCGTAGTAGTTTAAGTGTGATACATTAGTTTTATATTTTTATATTGTAATTCGTTTTACGTGTGTGAATATGCAGACTGTAAATAAATAAATTGCACGAGTTGTTTATTGCGAACCCGAAAACGTAACAGTATTAATGCAGGTATATTATACCGTACGACTAATATCAATATAAGAAAAAGAAATAATTTCCTTCATAGTTTGTTCATTCGTAAACGTGTTAAGGTCTGTGCTATTTGGTGAAAGAAAAGTGAATTAAAAAGTTTTGAAAATGCCGAAGATAACTAAAGCGAAGTCATCTCTAATAAAAAATTGGATAAGTGATTGCAGTGCGCTAAAAATTATTGACAAAGAAAGTGTTTTGTGCACACACTGCGACAAAAGGGTAAGTTGAATTTTGAAATATTTTGTCAATAACAAGTTCTACAATTATGAGAATTTTTTTTTGTGTTCATAAATATAATGAAACAATTTCATAATAAATTATTATTAGATATGTTTAATTTTATGTTCTTTAAAGCTAATAAATCTTTGTAATATTTCTTTGTCATAAACACCAAAATAACCAAAATCAATCAAATTTAAACAACTGGAGAACTTTACAAAACCAGACAATTTATTTTTCTAGTTTTTGTAGTAATATAGTAATTAATAATAATTATTATAACTGAATGTTAAAAATATATATTTGTTACACAGATTACCTGCCAGAAGAAATTTCAAGTAGTGCAACATTTGAACACAACATTTCATCAGAACAGGGTTTCTGAAAATTTGAATAAACCGCGGCAGCAACTTTTGGAGGAAAGTTTTCTCAATAATTCGAAGAATCCACAAGAAGTATTTTCCAAAGATTTGTGTAATCTTTTTGTGGGTTGCAATATTCCTTTACAGAAATTGGACAATCCGATATTTCAAGCATTCCTGAAAACTTATTGCAAAGTCGAGGATAAACCCATTTATGTACCCAGTTCCTCAGCTCTACGCAAGAAATACATCAACGAAATTTATGAAGGTGTTACCGATGGTATTAGAAAGGAGTTGAAAAACCAAAATCTTTGATTCTCTGTTGATGAAACTACCGACACGAAGGGCCGTCAGGTTGCTAATTTGATTATTGGAACCTTAAATGGTTCAACTCAATCTAAAAGACATTTAATTAATGTAGGTAATTTAGACAAAACAAATCATGTTACCGTCAGGTTTATTATTGAGTCCTTAGCGAATTTCTTTTTACCCGACAAAGTACCTTTTGAAAAATGTCTGTTAATGGTAACTGACGCCGCTTCGTATATGTTAAAATCAGCTCAGAGTCTGAATTTTTTTTTCCCCAATTTAATCCATTGTACTTGTTTGGCTCATGGTTTAAATAGGGTTGCTGAAAAAGTTAGATTAGAGTTTCCAGATGTAAATAATTTAATTAGTAATATCAAAAAAGTATTTTTAAAAGCGCCCTTACGAGTGCAATTATATAACGAAATGCTTCCCGGCATTCCATTGCCACCAGAACCTATCTTAACGAGATGGGGAACATGGCTTAAATGTGCTGTGTTTCTTGCCGATAATTACGAAGGCATCAAAAATGTTGTAACTCAATTTGATTCAGCAACCAGTCTTGCCATAGAAAAATGTAACGTAATTTTCAATAATTCGACAATACAAAATCAGCTATCATATATTAAATCTAATTTTGCGATAATTGAGCAGGCAATTACTAGATTAGAAGATAGAAATTTATCTTTAAATGATGGTGTTGGCATTGTAAATGATATTGAAGAGAAAATTGGGAAAGTCCACGGATTGACTGGAAAAAGAATTAAAGAAAAATTAGCCGCAATTCTAAGCAAAAATGGAGGTTTTGTTACATTAAAATCTATAAATAATGTAATTAATGGCAATTTTAATGAAGACATTAATATAAGCCCCTCATTAATACCTAGTTTTAAGAATGCACCGATCACATCTTGCGATGTTGAAAGAACATTTTCCCAATATAAACATATACTTACAGATCGTAGACATAATTTAACTATGGAAAATTTAAAGAAATATATGGTTATTTATTGTAATAAATAAATATATAATTTGTAAATACGACAATTTATAATAATAAATAAATATACAATTTGTAAATACTACAAATGAATTTTAATTTCCTAAAACATAATAAATAAATGCACATCATAAGTGCATATTGCATGCATATTTGGCAAACTTTTTAGTGCATATTTTCCAGTCTCTAATGATTATATAAATAATTATGCATATTTTTATTTTTGTTCGTTAATTTAGGGGTTTAACCCCCCCCCTCACTCCCCCTCGTGTGCGCGCCTGACAGTACATATTTAATATGTCAAAATACCTTCAGTGCATTATAGTGAAAAATAAAAATAATTTTAGTGATGATGAGAAGGAATTGGCAGTCAGGGGTACATTAATTAATTTTATTTACAATATTTTAAGAACTATTTAAGATCAACTCAACTTAAAATCTTCAATAGTTCTTAAAATATTGTAAAATTTCGAACGAAATTTTAATTAATGTACCCCTGACTGCTGATCCCTAATGATGCAAAACATTTATCTTTTAAGCATTTGATATAATCTTCTGTTAGCGGTCTTCCTCTTTAGTCTTGATAATCTCGTTATTCTAATATTAAAGTACTTATATAAATTTTATGTCAAGTGGGCCTAGACAATCCTTTGCACAAATGGTAATATTCATTCCTAGTTCATTCGATTTAACATCTTAGAGCTTTTTTATTCATCAACTTTTTAATGTTCGTTATTCATTTTACTATATCATTCGTAAGATCGAGAAAATTTTTGCTTCAAAATTGATAAAATAAAAGGTTAGAATACGTTTTGAAATATCTGCGTACTTCGACATCCAATATTTGATTTTTTCGTAAGACGCATTATTTATCGCCATTCCCGTGACATCACGCGATTAAAATATTTAACAGCGATTGCGACAAACTTCGTAACAATGGCATCTTGAAAACGGAGCCGACATCAGCCTAAAATAAATAAAATAGTTGGAGTGCTGCCCTATGGAAAACAAATACATTTTTCGCATGCCTCGCTTGTTTGCATGTTGATAATTGCGAGATGTACGACACGACCCGCTCCTATGGGCCGGCCACGTTGCCAATTAATTATCTACCATTTGCTGCGCCTCAAATATGCGGCTGATAATAAACTAACATCATTAATACCTCGCCGTTAGTTTCATGTGCATTACCGGTCATTATCCTGCATTCATATTTACAAATTAAACATTAAATTAATTAATTTTGTATTCCGTTCATTCTTTTGTATGTGTGTTTTAAATGTTTTTTTTTGTTGGTACAAATGTTAGAAAAATTCTGTATATCTATTTTTGAAATTAAAGAGGCGTTTATGACGAAACTTAACGCAACTGGAATTCGGATAAACACAAAATGAGATAATAAAATTAAAAGAAATATTAGTTATTGCAGTAAATAGTCGGCGAGTTAGAATCGGACATACCTTTAAGCTTTAAATATCTGTATATGAGGTTTTGCAGATTAAATTGCTTTTTGCACATTAATTACATTCATAGGATATCAAATTCGTCTATTTGCAAATCAAGTCCGTCTAGTTTTGACTTTGGTTTGTTAAAATTTGCCTTATAATTTTTTCCAACATATTTTTTTTTGTATAGAAATTCATCCTCTTGCAAATTAAATTCGTTTCTGTGCAACTGATATTCATTCTTTCCAAATCAAATTCTATCTTTTGCAAGTCATATTCAACTTTTTGCAAAAAATTCATACTTTTACAATTCAACTTTATTTTTTGCATATTATTTTCATTTTTTATGTATAAATAAAATTTATCTATTTGCAAATTAAAGTTCTCCTTATCCAAATCAAATACTTATTTATGCAAATCATGAATTAATTTCTTTGCTAAAAATTCATCCTTATGTCAAATTCGTCTTCTTTTACATAAAATTATAGTTTTTGCAAATCTGATTTATATTTTGAGTAAACATGCGTCGTCGCCGTTTGAAAAAAATAAATCTAATTTTCACATAAATACGTACTTTTAAAAATTGATATCGTACTTTAGCAAATAAAATTTATCATTTGCAAATCAGATTTTTTTTGCAAAAAAAAAATGTAATTGTCGAGAATAATACACTTGGCTATATTTCACACAGTTTTATTTGAATTATCTAACATATTGCTGTGACTCTTGCAAATTGAGATTTATATAAAAATAATTTAAATTATTCAATCAACAAGTAAGTAAGAATCAAGTGCTAGGCCTTATGCTAGACTAAGATTCAATAAATTTTCTGCTAAATTGTAGGTTAGGCAATTTTACATTTAACTAGCTCAGTTTAGAATGACTAAAGAAATTTTTCTCTCAGGGGCAGAAAATATAAATAAACTCTCCAATCAACTGGAATGCTCTTTAGTTATTACCAGGTCAGGTAAAGTAAAAAAAAAAAATGCAAAATAAACCTTATCATCTAGTTTATTAAAAAAAAATATTAAAGAAAGAAAGATTTTAAATTACACAAATATATTCACAAAAAATTAAATATTTCAAAACATCATATAAACTCATACATGTCATGATCAAATAGTCAAAACAATAAAGAAATTATAATTAATGAAAGAATAACATCGAGTACAGATTTATATTTTTAAAATAAATGTGATTATCATGATTTATATTCGTCAAAGATACATGTAAACAATCAACATTTTTAATAAAATAAAATTTATTGCATATTGTGAATTGTACTGGAATATGAATAACAAAAATTACACGATTTATTATTTACAAGAATATAAAGATTAAGGAAATGGTTTTGCCCTAATTAGTCCTGCCTGGCGCCTTTGCTCGCTCCCAAGACAGTACCATCAGAAAGCAAATTCACACTGGTAGGTACCCCAAAGTTCCACCCTACGAGTATGCTTTTCAACTCGTTGGACACAACCCGAACATACACCACTATGTGCTCACTCCTTAAGGTATATATATAAATTTAAAATTAATAATAAAAAAAATGTCTGTGCATTTAACTAATTAACTCAGCCCTGATTAGTTCTGCTTGGCGCCTTTGCTCGCTCCCAAAACAGTACCACCAAGACTAATTCGTGCTTTAAGGATTCACCAGGACTCCATGCTATGAATTAAACAACTACTTAATTCATCGCACACATCCCTGATCTATTACCCAACACGTCAATATCAAATACACAAACACAATAAAATATACTTGATATATATAAAATATATATATATAATAAAATAAAACTTTACCTCACTCTGAGATTCCAATACAAAACACCACTCAAGAAAAATTTGTAGAACACTATATACACATTTATAACAAACATTATTAAATCACCTTAATTCTTCGTACAGCGCTTCAAACTCATCCATCTCAAATATATATTTCAAAAAAAATCTTGATCACCGTTCATTTATTCTATATATACATAAAACAAAATTATTAACTATAAATCTTCTAATCTAGTAAATAAAATAGTAAAGAAAATGTTTATTAAAACACAAAGTGTTTATATAAAAAAAAAAAATTATTATGCTATTCAATTTGATCGTTACAGACACTAAAATGCTTTATCATAATGCACGGTGTAATAACCCTGCTTATAAAACAAAACATTCTAGAAAAAAAAAATTCAAAGTTCTAATTAAATAAAACTGTTCCGAACATAAATAATTATTTCAAAAAAAAAATTACAAGTCTCAATGTAAACCAAACTCCGAATTAAAAACGATATCTAATTCATAAAATTATTCTAAGTTCCACTTCTGTTGGAAAATTCTATAAGTACAGTAAAATTATTACGGAAAATATTACAAGTTCTAATTCTTGTTGAAAAATTTATAAGTGTCGTAAAATCTCTTTGAAAATTATTCTAAGTTCAAATTCATGAATAAACTTCTAAGTTAATATAACATTTAAAGAGGAAGAAGAGGTTTCCACCTACTTCTCCTTTTTTCCTCTTTTTAGTGCGGTTTACACCAAGCAACTCCCGATTTCTCATCGGTTCCGGACTTATATGGATATTGTTCTTCACAAAAACGCCCGGTTGTCTTCGGTACGATACCGATACCACCTCCAGAAATACATAGCTGCAGTGCTGCACCACCCGGGAAAGCAGTGCATTAGTAATCTTTCAAAAAGGTGAACAAATATGTAAATATCAACTTGTTTACATATTTATGACTCGTCTAATGCATCTAGCGAAGAATATTGTTTTCACCGGGCCAAACGATCGATCTCTCCCAGTCACAGTATTCTTCATGCGGGAAACACTTTCTTGTCATAATTCACGTAATATTTTATGCTTATTCTAATATTATAGTTTTTATAAAAATTATGATAACATTCTTATTTGTTTTACGTAAATAAAAAATTAAATTTGCCAGAATATTAACTTAATGAATATGTATATACACATCATGATGACATAAATAAAATAATAATTAATTAAATTAAATCTTGAAGTGATCTTGATTATGCCTATTTATAATTTACCACCAAACTCAAGGTCACTGCAATATGTTTCGGCTATTATGCCATTATCAAAGAGTTTCTGAGCTCAGAAACAAAATTCGGTAGTTACTAACACAGAGTTAGACTTCTTAAATACTCCCTTTATAGACACAATTATAAATATCCATTAGCCACACCAGATATCATTAAGAGCTAGTAGGTATATAAGTTGTACCCTTACTTACTTTAGGTTGGTTTAGATAAGTAAGTCTTTGATAATGGCATAACTGCCGAAACATATGGTAATTCTAATAAAACTGTGATAAATATAGCCAAGTGTATTATTCTCGACAATTAAATTAATTTATTAAAATGTTTCATCAAGAAGTGTCTGCAACTTCTCTTTTGTACCAAATTTCTTCTTTTACAAATTAATTTCGTCCCTTTTCAAATCAAATGAATCTTTTTCAGTCTTCCTCAATTCAAATTAGTCTTTTTCCAAATAAAATATGCCTTTTTTGAAAAAAAGAATGAAGTTATAAAATGTTGTTTTAAGAATGTTCTGCCCCCAATTTCACACTATACTAGACGTTCTTCAGATGAATGTACAATATACAATGGCAATTCAATACATCCGTATACCGTAGTCGACAAATTTTAATTTCTGATTCGAAAGTAGAAGAGGAAGAGAGCACAGCGAAATAAAGTAAAGACAAACATATAGCGAGGCTGCCAAGTACACACGGCAAACGTTTCCTATGAAATGTGAATACTATACATGGGCGAGATAGGAGAAGTGAATCCGTTTTCACTCAGACTAGACCGACTCGTGTTTTGTCGGCTCTCGGGGAAATCGGTAGGTAATACGGTACCTGAGAGCCGACAAAACACCAGTCGGTCTAGTCTGAGTGAAATGGATTCACTTCCCCTATCTCGCCCATGTATAGTGAATACCCCCCCCCCGACTGCGTTGTTTCTCCCACCACTGTTGGAAAGCAGGCATCGCTGCATTTGCAATGCATGGAATAGATAGTATAGAAGTATAAACAGAAATTAAAAATTGTTGTCTACGGTATATAAAACTAGCTAAACCCGGCCACTCTTGGCTGTGGGCTCAGTCTGATATGAAGTGATTGAGAAAGTAAATAAAAGCCTGTTTTTCGTTTAGAACATTATTTTGTTATACTGTTACAAAAATTGAATCAATGAACGTTCCTAAAGCATGCATTTTTTGTTTAATAAGTAACAAAAAGAAGGAAAGGTATTCTGCATTAAATATAACTGAAAAGTTAAAGAACTATAAGTTTATTTGTTTTTCATGTTTTTGAGAAATTTATAAAAGTTGTTAATATTAGCTTTTGTTCCGATGTTTCTAAAATAGATTGACTAGCTAGAAATACAAATCAAAACATTCCAAAAGATTTTTTTTTAAACATTCCAAAAGAATCGATCAATTTTAAAAAAGTGAACGCCGAAATATACTATTTCCAAAGATCTTTAAAATAACGTATTTCTCGATACCTTTTTCCATTTAAGATTTTTAAGGGGATAACTCTCGGGAGTAGAGGGTTAAAGTGGGTGAATCAATTTTTGCATCAAGAAATGGCCCTCACGATATTATACTTCTTTCGTGTTTAAGGGAATTTTCATAGATTTCCAAAAATTTAGGGTGGGAAGTTTTGAAATAAACATCTTTATACGTATACAGGGTCGGGCAAAAAGAGCGGAACACCGAATTTATGGCTTAACTAGCACTTTTTCGAAAATTTAACCTAAATTAAAGTTTTTGTATACTTTATGTATTATTTATTGGTGTTTGCAGATTTTCCGTTTTTGTCACATTTTTGTAGATATGATGTCACCGGATAGTAGTTTAAATGAATCACCCTGTATTTATATTTTTTTTGAGTAGATATTTTTTTCCTGAATTCACTAATACCAGGTTTAGTGAGTCTCTGACTTATGGTTTCATAAGAAAAAAATAAAATGTAATGGCACCTAAATATTTATTTAATAAAAAACGAACGACAATAACTGAATCTACGTACATTTATTTACAATAGGTGTTCAAACTGAAAACCTTCGGCTGCCTGACAGTATCCTAATCTGTCAACAAATAACCTTAATGAAATATTAATATTATTAAATATTGTAGATAAAAATAAATAAATAAATATTGTAGATAAAAAGTTTTTGGTATACCTACTGCGATAATTACTTAGGGCCGATATCATAATAAAAGTTAATGCTGCATTAAAAGTTCATGTCACCTTTAAGCGAGAAATGAATTTCATAATCATTTGTTAAAGTTAATGGACGCTTTAATGAATAGAATCTTTAGTTATTGTCGTTCGTTTTTTATTAAATAAATATTTAGGTGCCATTACATTTTATTTTTTTCTCATGAAACCATAAGTCAGAGACCCACTAAACCTGGTATTAGTGAATTCAGGAAAAAAATATCTACTCAAAAAAAAATATAAATACGTGATTCATTTAAAATACTATCCGGTGACATCATATCTCCAAAAATGTGACAAAAACGGAAAATCTGCAAACACCAATAAATAATACATAAAGTATACAAAAACTTTAATTTAGGTTAAATTTTCGAAAAAGTGCTAGTTAAGCCATAAATTCGGTGTTCCGCTCTTTTTGCCCGACCCTGTATATATAATTAATAGACTCATAAACCCCAACGAGTACAAGAGCAAACACCTAATCTAGAGCAGCTCATGTCTAAAAACTTCTTTGGTACACATTCACATATTCCTGCCTTTGTAAAATTTAACTCAGGTCTTAATTTATTTTAATTTCGTATTATGCCATCTTGTGTACAAGCGGTGTACAGTTATTTATGAAAACGGAAATATATTCAGAAATATGTGTGTCATGGAGGATGTTTGCAAAGTGGGCGAAAATGAAAATATTCAGAACAGTATGTAAACTAGGTTTTCGAGAAACAGAAATGCATTTAAAGTACTTTTACATACGATCTGTATGTCTGTTCTTGTTACGTTAATGTAAACCTTGTTGTAAATGTGTAAATTTTATTAATTACAGTCTTTATTGCCCTATATAAAAGATTGTTTTTTACTTTCTTATACGTAGTATAAAGACGTATTGTGATGAAAATTTTTTACTTCAAGATTTTTGCATTTGTCCACGATTTGAAATCCCTGATATTAAAAAATTTGTTTTAAAAAATGTCTCTCTCCAGAAGCAGTATAGTTTACTTCAGTTAAAAAGTCCAATTTTACCAATATTTTGTCAACTACTACCAAGGTTAAACAAATTTATAAAGAGTTTTATTAAAAAAGTTTATCCAAATTCCTACCCGAAGTAGGTCCTTTGCTCTTATCGGAAATCATTTTTTTGCGAATATCTCGCAAGTTATGCCTTCTAGGTAAATGTATTATGAGTATGAAAGCATTTAAAACTTGATTTCCAATACATTTTGTGTAAAGGAATTTTCAAAACACTTTTACTCTTAACGAATAGCGATTTTTTGCCAAATATTTCGTAAATTATACATTCTCTATAGATTTATCAAGAATGCAAATTTATTTAAAGCTATATTTGGAATATTTTTTGCAAAGTATGCTAGAAGTATTTAGAATAGAACGTTGATTAATTTTTGTATAAAATTTTTTTCAAAATTGCCACCTGAAGGAACACATTTACTCAGGTTTAATTTTAAAGAAGATAAAAGCGTTTAAAACTTAATTTAGAACAGATTTTGTATAATATGAGGGCACATACGTATCAGAAAGTCATGAGGTGTCCACACCTAATTATTTCAAAAGTATTCACTTTTGAAATTCCATCACACATATAATCACAAAGAGTGTGAGAGAGATACTTGCAAACATCACTTTTTTGATTTCAGTGAGTTCTAAAGCGTCGACATTTGATTAAATCACATATACGTATGGGATGCCAAAGCTTTTATACAAAAGTTGTTCCAAATTACGTTTCAAATACGTTTGTCCTTATTATAAATCTGTATAGAATGCACGATTTGCAAGATATTTGCAAGAAATGATATTCGATAAGAGTGAAAGATTTAGAAATTCGTTTAAATTTTAGTATTTGGCTAGACATTGGTGAAATTTATTTTTTTTTACTGTAACAAATTACTACTTCCGGTCTATTGCAAATCTAATCAGATCTTGAGATTATGCTTTTAAATATAAAGTTTATTATTCCTAGATTGACCGAATCTCGAGGTCGAAAATGTTCGCTATCACATTACTTTCTTATACCCAGTATTAGAAAAAAAACTTGTCCCGAAAGAATATCTTTAGTAGTAGAGTAGAAACAGAGCTTACGATGGATAAACACTTCCACTTTTATTTAACCAAAAAAAAGGTTATGGTTTGAAATATTTTTGGAAAGTATGTATGGACTTTAAAATTTTCCCTTTTGAAGGTATTAACACCTGATTCATGATGTTAATATGTAGTTAGTTTCGAAGACTCTCATTGCTAATTAATTTACGTAAAGGGATTTTATTTAAAGCGATACCATTTCATATTTATATCTAGGAATGCTGTACATACTACATAAAAATATTTGTTTTAGTAGATTAGAGAGATTGTCTTTCCCACCCTAATATTTATCTCGTTTTAAAAGACAAAAAGACAAAGTGAATGTAAAGCCGGATCAATTATTTTTTTGTGAATATATATTATACTTGTTTAATTAATGATAAACTTGCATGATTATATATTTACATACATACTTGCATACATATCATTGTAATCACTAGTAAATATGAAAAATAACAAGTGAAATTCCAATCTTGGAACCTTGAATATCAGACGAGCAATAAATGTAATAAACAAAATTATGGGGATATCAGAAAATTACTTTGCTGATAAAATCACTGCTTTATAATCATTGCATTATCCAAATTGATGGCCAGTAGTTGTATTGTGTTATTTAAGTTTTATTACTATTCTGAAATATTTTGCTATGTGATCATCATATTTTATTTAAAATACCATGTTAAGATAAACATATAAATCGAATTCGACTTGCAATTGAGGTGGCGTTAGGTACTGGATCGTGTCCCACTGGCGTCATTGTCATCACTTTTTAAATCGAATTTGAAACAAGTAACTATTAAAACTAAATTTTGAGGTAGGTATGCAAATTCTTGGTCCCATGGCGTTTATTACTTGCATCTCTGTAACCAACAGCATGTATTTTGTGATAAATTAATTAACTATGTTAGTATATGTTCTTCTATGTGAATTTTAACGACTAAAATTGGTACCACATCATTAAAAAAAAGTATATATCTTTCGTTTCTAGAATATGAAATAAAGGCATTCTAACGTAATATAAAGACAAAACTTAGTGTTGCTTTATCTTTAAACTCTGAAGAAAGAGAAGGTGCTTCTGTAAAATATTTCTCACTGACTTGCAGATTAGTGCTTTATTAAGAAAAAAGTTATGAAAGCATTGCTATTGGAATACTAGTCATCCTTGTGTTCCTCTGTGATCAGAAGGAAAACTGAACACAAATTATAAAACTCTAGGCCATACTTTTAGTTTACATTAAATTTATTAAAAGTAATGAAAAACACTAGCAGTTGAGAAACTCTGGTAGCATATCCTTGGAATATTGAAGCAAATACATTACTAAATCTTCCTTAAGTAGGAATCATATTTTTCAGACACAGTTCGACCATAAATTTACGAGTATAGTGTATACTTTCTTTGTATGAAATTTAAGCAATAGTCTTCAATAATTATTTCACTTCAACCGAATTCTTCTTCAAATGAAGTGAATAGAGCAATAAGAAATAGATCAACATTATCTGTGAATGTATTATTTACAATTTGTTGCTGTTATAATTAGTATCGTAATCCTTAGTTTGATTCGTACCTTCTTTGGAAAGTGCAAACCCCCCATTCAACCATGGTGACTATTTTCTCAATTAAATCTGGTTTTTCTTTCATCACTAACGATGTTTTACGACCACTTTTTGAAACATGTTTATCTCCTTAACATAGATTTATCAATTCTATATAATTTTGAAGCAACTGATATAGTTCACCTTTCTTAATCAAAGTAAGCATTCTAAACTATGCTGTGCGTAAACTTGGCTTTGGGTACGCATTTTCTCGGCATATTGATTTTCGCTAACCTGCAGGTGTAACAACGAGTAGGTCTCATTTTTACTCCATGTTGTCTCACTTTTACCATAGTACGTGTCTCAAATTTTCCCCACTCAATATGTGAGCACCACACGACTTTTTTATATGCGTTTGTGCTTTGCGAATTTGCTATACAAAAGTTGTTTGAATGTAAAATTTAAATAGTTTTAGCCTCTTAATAAACCTGGAAGTAAAAGTGTTATTTTCGGTTTGAATTTTGTCATTTTTCTTAGAAAGAAATACCTAGATCCAAATTGAACTCTGAATACTTTTATGTATACTCTTTATAAAGCCAAATAGAATGAATACTACTACTATTTTCAGAAACTGGTTTTAGATAAGAGGGAAAACGCTACTTCCGGACCGAATTTTGAATTTTATACAGAAAAGTTTTTCATAATTAAGCTTCAAATACATTCATACTCTTAATATATCTCTCTAGAAGGCAACAATTTTTTGAAGTCATGCGAGATATTCGCAAAAAACTGTTTTTATATAAGAATTAAAAGACCTACTTCCTACAGGAATTTCGTAGAACTTTCTTTATGAAAAGAAATTATTTTTATATTTCCTAGAAATGAAACTAGATGTAGTAATTGACAAGATATTGGTAAAATTTGATTTTTTCGCTGAAAGAAACCATTACTTCCGGTCGACTAATCTAACTGAAAATCTGTTTAGGTCTTCCGAGAAAGATTGTATTCCCAAATATAAAGTTTGATATTGACATATTTTACCACATGGCTAGTATCTTGGTCACACACACACACCCAGAGAGAGAGAGAGGGACACCGACAGACATTTTTTAAAAATCAGTTTTTCAGTGTTACGTGGAACGTCAAAACGCGGACATCTGCAAAAATCTGGAGGTCGAACATTTTATCGTCATATAACTTCTTTACGCTATATATAAGGAAGTAAGTCTGTCTGTCTCTGTGTGTGACCACGATAATGACTAAATGGTTAAAGCTATCAGCAGCAAACTTTGTATTTAGGAGTATAATCTTCCTCTCAAGATTTGTTTTGATTTTCAGAAAAATTGCTAAACCGGAAGTAGAAGTTTACTTTATTGTAAAAATCACATTTTATCGATTTACTAAATTTAAATACTTAACTAAACTTAAAAACTACTACATTCTTAAGACAATTTCTATAGAATATAAAAAGAGTCAAAAGTAAAATTGAAAACAATTTTCTAAAAAATTTGTTTTCCTACCAGAGGTAGGTCCTTTACTTTTATAGAACAGCAGCTTTTTTATTATATATTATATTATTAATATTACGCATTCTATAACATACTAGACAGATATATGAATTAGTATCAAAGTAGTTATTGCTTGATTTGGCATATTGTTTACATATATAATTTCACTCTTATCAAATAGTAGTTTTTTTTTTTGCAGATATCTAGAAAATTTCCCATGGATTATAAGGATAAGCACCTTTCTTAATCAATACATAATTTTTAAAACTTAATTTGGAATAACTTTGTATAGAAAATTTGGACTGCATATACGTATGAAGGAGCTTGTAGTTTTAATTTTAATATGAAATCAAGATTTAGTACTAGAAGCATCATACAAAAACATAATGTTAATATTTAACACGTCACTGTTTGAAGAAAAGTCACTCTTTGTTTTAATTTAATGTTGTATTCAAGGACTTAAAAATGATAATTGTCTTGACAAGTTTGTTCATAATTCATTTAAAGAAGCAAGTTTTATTATTTGTTTTTACGTGTATGCGAGTGCTTCTAGAAATTCTTACAAGTTTCATAATTTAGTGTACTATTATTACTTATTAATTCATTTGTCTATTTTATTATCTTCTCTATCAGTGTATCTTTCTAAATTCAGTAGCTTAACCGGGAAGAAAGATGTGATACAAACTTACACTGTAACCTGAACTGTATAACTTTTATTTTTAATTGTGCTGTAGACATGTGGTTAGGAGATAAAATTACAATGTAATGATTAATAAGGAAATGAGTAAATGATTAATGTGAATATGTCACAATTGCGTACAGAGAACATATGTAAATATTAATATTTAAAGTTTTTGTTAAATAATATTTTTCTTACTTGATACACTGTACAGTTTGCCATTAAATGACATAACGTCTTACTTTCTTATTTCTAAAAATATTTGTGTTTCTTTTGGTACTTCCCGATGGTTTCAGCAATTTCTTGCTATGATAATTCTTGCAACTTCTCTTGGTGCCAACACGTCCAAGGAACTCATCCAGCGAATGGGAAACAAGTGTTTTATTCTCAGCTACGGATAAAATATTGTCTAATTATCTATATAATTACGATAGATGTTCAATTCTGATTAATAAAAACTTCAATAAGAAATATATGTGCAAATAATTACCACCACCATTAAGACATTAATCTAATTGTTTCACCAACTAGTGTATACCCTTCGTTTGATAGAACTCTTTTGACTGGTGATTGACGATTTCTATCACGGCGCAGAGTTGCAATGACGCAAAATGACGCCATGTAAATGTTTCCCTGGAAGTTTTCTTCTTATTTCTTGATGAAGCATGTATACTCTAGGTTATTTTTACTCTGTCAAAAAAATTGTGCTTCGAACTTTTTCTAATTTGAATGTTTCCATTGCATTCATGACAATTTACTAGATAGTTGAAAATAATGTCATGATGTTTCATCGCCAGCAATTATTCACAAGAGAAAGTCTGCGGTTTTGCAAAGACCAGCTCATTCGCAAGCAGTTTCGGTCCTCAAACAAAACACAAACTTTAATGTGATCCAGTTAGTGTACTATAATATGGATAACTCTTATTCAAATATTTTCTAAAGATTGGAATTCTACGATTATCTCTAATCAGGCCTTCCATCCAATGCATCTGCTTACGGAAAATTATTTGTCCTCTCTTTCTCATTCCAAAATGTTTGAGACCTTTCCACCTTCGTACTTTGATATGCAATACATGCGTTTCCATACATTCCTTGCATTTGTGTATGAAATTTCAATGCTGACACTCCGACCTAATTTTTTGTATTCTTTATGAGTTGATTTGCACTAGGTTGTGCAAAATTGTATACCAAGTATACATGACATACTTTGCTCACAGTCAGCTATTGCACAACGAATGCTCCTACGTGAGATATTTTGATTTTCGAATACTAATAACATTTTTGCGGAGCCACTTGCTAAAGTTGAAGTGTCAGCAAAAAGTCAAGTGATTGAAGAACTATTTTCCATTATATTTTGCCATTGATTTTTGTGACAAGACTTTGGGGACATACGTTACTATAATTGTTACTGTTTCCATAGCGAAAGCTATACCTCATATATTTTTGATAAACAAAGTTTCAAATGGATACATAAAGAAAGTGCGTGGTATGTTTACATGGTGATGAATATATTCGTATTCAAACTGTGCGCAAGGACTTCATATTTGGGTTTCGAAATTGGGGAAGACTACACACATACACAGCGTTTGTTAATATGAGCAGGAACCGCATGTATTCATATTATTGTATGCACACCATGTGTGTGAGCGTATGAAAACGGAAAAAACGTATTCACATATGTACACTTACACAATCGTGACAATCACTTTCTTATTCCGTATATGTTGCTGGCGAGTATTTCTATAAATATTTCACATACTCTTCACATATTCGGGAAGATAATTAATCGAAAACGCAAATTAGAATATGTAGAAAATTAAACAATTAAAATAGCATTCCCGATGAGCTGTGAGCGTCTAACTGTCTTAAGCATGTGATTGTATCGCTTCAGAAGTATATCTCTTATTATCGTGGAATTTTCTCCAATCTAATGGCTGTTAAATTGTGGTATTTAGAGTAATTGCGTAAACTGAGATGAGTGTTCTAGATTTACTTGAAATACATTTTGTTAACGTAACTGCAGTATAATAAAACTTCTCCCTAATTTATAACATTATTTATATGTTTCAATATGATTAATGTTCAAAATTGTTATATAGATAGATATTATGTACATATATACATTGTATGTATAGCGGGTTATCTTTTTTTGAGGTCAAATATGTAATTATAAATAAATTTTAAACATTTCCTAAGTACGTGTTATATTGATGTCACATAGTCATCAGAAATATCAAATATCTATGATTTACTTCTGGAAGGTACATGTTTCCTACCTATTCCTCTACACTCTGTTATATTAATTAATTACAGTTTAGTGGGTTTTTTTTTATTTATTTCTGTGGAAGCGTATTATCTCGTGCTTTCCGTATCTATGACGATTCCTGCTATCAGTAAACCTTATTTAGTTTCCTTCCAATTCTAAGCGACCATATAATTTTTGTAAAGTAGATTATTTTGATCTGTATAACTGCTATTCCACTAACTGGTCATTTAGAACATTATCACAACCTTAATAATTGTGTATAAACATTTTATAACAAATTATATTGTTATTGGGCAAATATGCTCCCTTACATCCTGTCTCGCGTACGATTTTTTAACCACGGTTTAGGAAGAATATTGTCTATAGCAAAAATATTCATAAAATAATTTGTATATTATGCCCAACAGTTATATATTGAGTCCAGCAATGTAGAAAAACCAATTTTATTATGTATTAGGTTGTGCATTATTATATCCCTGCAAGTGTCTAAACATATCAATCCTACAAACATATCATATTATTGTATGAGCATGGATACAATAATAGACAATGATCATTGTTTATCTCAGGATAAATACCGATGGATGTAGTCTATACAGATTTTTAACGGACTTTTGACTATATAAATTACCATTTATTGTTAAAAAAGCTACATTGTTTTGGATTTTATTACAAATTTCTGGTCTTAGTTTCATCATATTTGAATAACGAGATAAATTTTGTCTAGTATAATGGATTTCTATTGTTTGAATATACTGCCATATATTGTATGCTTACAGTGTCCAACAAATGGCCCTTTACTGTTTTTATTATTTATAAATGATTTTTTACTTGAAATTATTCCATCGTATTGAAAACTGAATACACGCACATCATTGCCTCTTGCTTATTTTTTTAAGAGCTTTTTTCACTTTAATTGAAAGTTTACTTATACAAATGAGGAATGAAAATGTTTTAGGAGTAGCGTGTCTAACTTTTGGGTAAATGAGTGCCATCGAACTTTCTTTTTACGTGTTTGAACTAAGATATTGTCTGTTGTCACTTTTTATAGCTATAAGAAGTAATGTTATAAAAAATATCCAGTTCAATTCAAAATTTTTGATATGCCTGGGAACGTTAATCATTCTATTAAGCATCGAATGGAATGCTGCTAATTTGTGAATGATTTAGAGTGTATCGTAGTGTCTGTATGTGTAGATTTCTGTAATATATAGAAAATTTATGAGTACCATTGCTATGATTGATATTGAGGTCTAAGAGGGTTAACTGAATTGTTAATTTTTATTTTCAAATTAAATTTACTTTTGAACGGATAAAATTTATGAAATTTGTTGTCTATCAGGCCATTAAAACAAACTAACATAACGTCTACATGTCTAACTCTATATAAGCAATTTTTAAATACAACATGTTTGTGAATGTTGGTTAAATGCATCTATAAACATTTTGGCAAGTAATGGACTCAGGGGCTTACTCGTTTCTAATTCGTGGATTTATATTAAGGGATAGGCGGTTATCTGTGGTCGTATCCGGTTGTAGATATGATGAGGGCCTTGTTAATGCAGGTGTGCTTCAAGGGTCTGTGTTGGGCCCATTGTTATTCATATTATTTATCAACTGTTTGCCATCGTATCTGACCCAGGCGGGACTTACGGTATTATTTGCCGATGACACATCAAATGCTGTCTACGGATAGTCCATAATTTTTACAACAGTCTATATCTCTTGTTCTGCGTCAATTCTCCGCATGGTACAAATCGTCTAGATAGCAACTTTAATAAATTGCTCTACATTTATTTTCACCAGAAGTGAACTTTAGATATTTCGATGGACGTGGGAATACCTAGGGAGCAATCTGTTAAGTTCCTTGGTACATATCTGGATGCTAATCACAATTTTATCAAGCAGTTCAACGATATTTGCGGTAAACTTATAACAAGTCCTTTTATTCAATTCATAATAATTTTACAAAATTTATAATTCTTTTACAAAAATACAGGTATGTGGATACGAATCCACATATACCTGTATTTTTGTAACAGAATTTTATCGAGTTTTTTCCGCTGCTTATTTCTTGAAACGAAAATTATGCAACTGTATTTATAACATGAAGCTTCTATAGGTATGAAACAATTTTCTTTGAAAATATTTGACCAAAACACGTGTTCAGAAAAAAATCATTTTCACATTGTTTTTAAAAGTAAAAACATTGACTTTGGTGGTGCTTGTAGCCAAGAAAATTCTGCATCATTTGGTAAAGTTGCACTCGACAATACCTCAACAAACTTTGTTTTTTCAAAGCTTGCTTCCTGAAATTTTCACATACCAAAAACTTATTCTTTTTAAATGGAACACCCAGTATTTTATTGAGTCAATTTGTTCCTTTTTTTGTTCTCTTTCATTTTTGTTAACAATGTCCTATACCTATCTTTTCTAATTTTTGAGATAATCACTATACGAGCAAGTAGCGGTCAATTAAAGAACTACGGGCGCTGTTCTCTGCACCCAAATATTGGTTCAGTAAAGGCTGGAATGCGGCTGACTGCCTGAGTCAACTGTTAAAGAAAGTCGGTATTCATTTATGTCAAACTTATAAAAGCATTGCTATTAGTTATCATCCAAATGAATTATTCTAATGAAGAGTTAGTAGATACGATTGACATTTTAGGTGAATCTGAAAGAAACTCTTTGCTAGCATCCAGACTTTATGCATAGCGATCCCTGGCAGAAGTCAATCGAAAGCAGAAACCTTCGAAAATATAAAGTGAACGGTTTGAGAGAACAGAAAGCATTGAATATGAAAGAAAGAGCGGAAAAAGCAATAACTGGTGAGGATAAGACGTTTATGGTACTTGCGTGTGTAGTTGAACACCCCCATACTAGTACTACGAAAATTAGTCGGCAGTTAGATGTAAGTCAAATTTGAGAATTCAGAATAATTAGGAAATACGAAATTCACCCGTAGCAAATTCATACACAGGGTTAGATGAAAGAAATTTTCAGAATCGCTTACATTTTTGTCAATTGGCAGCAGATAAATTATCCTGGCTTTCTCAATTTTTTGTTGTTTACCAACGAAACCTTCTATTCAAGTGAATACGTTCATCGTCACAATTTCCGTTATTATAACACATAAAATCCCCCACTTTATCACACCTGTAAACTTTCAAAATCGTTGGTCATTAAAACTGCGGGGAGGAATAGTGGGTAGTTACATAAGTGGACCTTATTTCTTTGATGAAAATGTTAATGGAGGAGAGTATCTTCGCTATCTACGAACGGATTTTCAAAACTTTTTGAAGACGTCTTCAAATATGTCAGTAAACATAACCTTTATTTTATTTCAATGTTAACCAACAGTGTTAAAAATGAAATACTGCAACTGGACATTGCCGGAATTAAAAAATTCAAATGCGATGCTCTTCATTCTATAAAATTATTACTTTTTGGATAGTTGGATATAACATTTACTTTGTTTGACAGTTGACTAAGGAAGTCGGGCGCCATCCTTGCCTTCCATTGGTTGAACGAATATTTTGGTGCATAGAACAACAGCGCTCGTAGTTCTTTAATTGACCGCTAATTGCTCCTATAGTGTTATCTCAGAAATTACTAAAGATAGGTATAGGACATTGTTAACAAAAATGAAAGAGAATAAAAAAAGGAACAAAATGCCTCAATAAAATACTGGGTGTTCCATTTAAAAAAAACAAGTTTTTGGTATGTGAAAATTTCAGGAAGTAGGCTTTGAAAAAACAACTTTTATTGAGGTATTGTCGAGTGCAACTTTACCAAATGATGCAGATTTTCTTGGCTACAAGCACCGCCAAAGTTAATGTTTTTGCTTTTAAAAACAATGTGAAAATGACTTTTTTCTGAACACGTGTTGTGGTCAAATATTTTCAAAAAAAATTAATAACTCAAAATCTATTGGCTCAATTTTGAAAAACAAAAACCGTTGAATAGACAATTTAAATCAGTACTAGAAAATCCAGAAATATATACGATGAGTCAATTAAAAAAATTAAGTTCCGTGAATTTCCGGTGAAACCGGAATTGCATCATAGCTTAAAGTATTTTTGGAATATGCGCCACAAGCAACCATGAATCTTCCACTAAATGTTTTTTCTATTATGTAAAACACAAAAGAGAAATCGAAGACGCTCAATTTTGAAAAAGAAAAAACAGTCGAACAGACAATTTAAAGCAGTACAAGAAAATCCAAAAGTTATATAGGGTGAGTCATTTAAAAAAATTAAGTTTCGTGCATTTCCGGTGAAACCGGAAGTGCGCCAGAGCTTAAAGTATTTTTACAATATGCGCCACAAGCAACCATGGATCTTCCACTAATTGTTTTTTCTTTTTAAAACACAAAAGAGCAATCGAAGAAGCGGCTACTAATGACTCACCCTATATATATATATATGTAAGTTCATTTTTACACGTAGCATAAATGCATACTGATGAACATTTTTAATCTCGAGATCATTTTGGTGATGATCCCTAATAACAAAAAAATTGTATTTACGATCATATCTAGCAGCCATGTGTAATCATAGTCCAGGCGAATTAGACCAAAAAAGGGGCTGATCCGGAAACAATTAAAAGTAGCGATTTTCCTTCGCCAATCATTAGGTGAGGGGGGGAGGTCAATGGTAGTCTACATTTCGGAAATTGCATCCTATTGCTTCGGCCGCCATCTTCAATTTAAGGGTGAATAATGAAGGTTCTAGTTCACGAATAGTTTTGTTAAAAGCCCACGCCGTATCACCGGATTCATACTGCAGCCACATTTGCACTTGCAAGTACGTCCTGTATGTATGCCATTCCGCTTCTGCCGAGGTAGGTGGAAGCGTCGCAATATTAAATTTGCTCCTCGTTACTGATTTTGTGAAGCAATGTTGGTGAATGTTTCTCTCGCGGAAAAAGCCCAGAGCTTTTTCCAAATTGTCATTTTTCTTGAGAGTTGAATTTTAATTTTCCTACGTTGAATATTGAAGACGTAGTATGGCATCCGCTGCAAGCGTGTAAGAATAAAATATGTTTTGCTACAGCCACTTCGTATTTAAAACTCGAGAAAATCGTACGCGGCCCTAGGATAAAAACAATACAGACGTTCTAAATGTCAAAATGCGTCATATGTGTGTGACACGAATTTCGGCATTAAAACATATTTTACTTTTAGTTTTTGGCAAGAAACAGTCATTTATAGGGCTACTCTGAATACGAAAGGCGTAATGTCCGTCGAAACGTCGGTTGTTCACAAGCCAAACGATGGAAATGCATAACTAACATAATCTGCTCTCTTGCACGAATCTTTTTAGCTGTGATGGTGTCGATCAATACTAAGTATTCAAATATTATGTAACTTCGAATAGAGAGCATAATTTTTCGTTCCCGCTAATACGTTGCAGGACTCTGTATATTTTCTACATTTATTTATCGTATATGATAACTAAATCTTGCTATGACATACTCTGGATAAATTAGATATTGCGTATTTCAAAATTCAAAATTTATTCAAGGAATGGTTTGTTTATTTTCTTATCGTAATTTATTATTATACATCATAACACTAGGTAAAATGCCAAACACATTTACGAATACCACCGGACAACTTTTTTTCGTTTTATTTTGAAGAATATGGACATGTAGTAGAGGAGCAAAGCAAATTCCTGCGATTGTTATGATTAATGGTGATAGTCGTTTGTCTCTGTATCGTCCAACTAAGTCAGCGATTCACTGACGTCGCCAACAAGATGCCTGACATCGCTCGGATTCTTTTCCCTCGCCCGACAAATCCGGCCACTCAAAACAGATCACAAGTACTCTATGTACTACAGAGGCAGACCGCTTCATTTATTAGCTTATACTTATACCTCTTTATATTATTAGTATTATTACCGCTCTGTAGAATATATACATATGTATGGTATGTATGTTTAGATGCATACGTATATGTTCAACGGTATCCGGCTATTGTATGTCGGCTATAAACTAAATGTGCCGGTTTGACTAGTGAATTTCGCGGACGACCACAAAATAACGATAGTCATTCCCATTCCTCGTTATCTCGGCGTGCAGTTTTCGGTACGATACTAAATAACACAAAATATATGTTTGGCCGGTTTGATAACTAATAACCTCGCATTTCTTTCTCGACAGATAGACATGGAGGTCGCCGAGTCTCCGTTAGACGTCCTGTCCAGAGCAGCTACCATGGTTCAGGAAAATCAGCAGCAATCCTTAGTTTCCGCAGGTTAGTTATAAATTACTATAATGCATATGTCAAATAATACGAGGATGTCAGTTTGATTGATTGTCGAAAATTTATACTTTATTGTGTGTAAAGCATTTTTTGCACCCTCTAAATTCCGCGAGATCAAAAATTATGTTGATAAAGGTTTGCCATGGAATACTGTCATTAATTTTTGTCATTATATTTACAAATTTTATGTCAGTTAAATGTCAGTATGACAGCCTACATTTTTATTTACTTATTTATTCTTTTCATACGTCCTTCTTACTGAAATTTTGGTTATACTCCTTATCTAGCCAATCTTTTCAATGTGTACTGTTAAGTGATTTAGTAATAGTATTGAAACTCGTCTCATATAAATTCATTCCATCAGAAAATGATAAAGCCACATAGAAATTAAAATATCAACTACAGTAACTGAAGATTATTATACATTTCTTTCGCTTTTCGTAACCTATATATATATATTTATAAGAAAGAGAAAAATATTTATTTTTCTCTTTCTTATATTTCATGTATCCGCGATATTTCCTTTTATTTATATATATTTATCCATATTTAATCGGACGTTTTAGCTGCTGTAACCAAATTTTGCTTGAACCAAGCAAATTGTTTTTTCAGTGTGAAGGTCTTGCTTTGACTGGATCCTAGCGCTGTCTCTTTTTCTAATATCAACCATGTAGGGAATACCGGGCCGAAGTGGACATTCCAAGGCAAAAAAATCTTAATTAAAAGTTATTGAAAAAGCAAAGCATTTATTCCAAGTTTTCTTGGTTACATAAAAGCTTTTTCTATGTCTCTGAATTATTTTGTATTTGCTTCTCAAACAGTTTTTTCGAAATGCTTTTTCTAAATGCAAAGTCATTACCTTACCTCCATACCACAAAATAAAATTACCACAGTGGAATTTATAGTTATAAATATTTTCAAATAGGTTGTTTAAATTTCTTTAAATTCAAGTTTCTATGAGAAGTCTTATGTCTTATGTCTCGATTCCAACGTATGCTTCGTGAGCCCGCTGAACACACTGCACCAATCC
Organism: Amphimallon solstitiale; assembly: GCA_963170755.1. NCBI lineage: Eukaryota > Metazoa > Arthropoda > Insecta > Coleoptera > Scarabaeidae > Amphimallon > Amphimallon solstitiale. Next base: position 75,809,859 of record OY720680.1, on the reverse strand, counting down.
TTCTTAACTTTTTCATCTTCATCACATACGGGGAGAGGTCCAGAAGTTCGTGGAATGAAAAGGTTTTAAATAAAATGAAACAATAAATCTATTTTCCCTTTTCAATATAATCACCCTTAAGCACAATACATTTATTATAGATCTATGAATTAATTTTTCTAAACCATCATAAAAATATTTTTTATCTTTCGCCTCAAAATGGACCAACCTCCTTTACCTCATTGTCGCCGGAAAACTTTCTTCCACGTAAGTCTTTTTTTAAATTGGGGAACAAAAAAAAATCACTAGGTGCCAGGTCTGGACTGTAGGGTGGGTGGACTATTGATTGACAGCCATGCTTGTGCAGAGCAGCCATTGCAACTCTGCTCTTGTGAACCGGCGCATTGTCTTGCAAGAGCAACACACCCTTGGTCAATTTTCCTCGACGTGTTTCCTTGATGGCCTCCTTTAATTTTTCTGATATCGCTGCGTAATATTCTCCGGTTATGCTCCTTCCTTTTTCTTTGTAATCAATCAATAATATCTCCTCACAATCCCAAAAAAACAGTAGTCATCAACTTTCCAGCCGATTCTGACACTTTGAATTTCTTTGGCGGTGGTGTCCCCTTTTTATGCCATTGCATGGACTCCTGTTTGGACTCAGGCTCAAAGTGATGAACCCATGTTTCATCTCCGGTAACAATCCGCTCCAAAATCTGTGCAGGTTCGTCTCCACACAGCTCCAAAAATTGTTTGGACGCATCGACGCGCTGCTGTTTCTGCAGCGGCGTGAGCATTCTCGGTACTCATCTTGCACTGACTTTTGTCATACCCAGGTGGTCATGTAGGATACGCAAAATGGTGGTATCTGATACTCCAAGTAATGCAGATAATTGTTTTTTCTTCAAACGGGTATCTTCCAGTACATTTTTTTCCACCTTTTCGACGATGTCTGATGTGGTGACGTCAACTGGCCGTCCTGAGCGGGGGTCGTCTTCAATCGACTCCCGACCATGTTTAAAAAGAGCATGTCACTTATAAATCATTGATTTACTAGGGCACTGTTCCCCATAAACGGTTTCCATTTCATTCAATATGGTTTGAGCGTTCTTTCCTTGCTTTGTAAGGAACTTTTCACAGCACGGTGTTCAATTTTCTCCATAGTTTCAGTTATCTTTCGGATTGACTTGTTTAGCAGGCAACTATTCGTAAACGACTGACGCTATAGAGCTGCAACTTAACTTATATACTATTGATGAGTCGCCCAATCAGAATGCCACCTAGCGAGCGTCCCTATCCCCACTCCATCCCCTCCATTCCACGAACTTCTGGACCTCCCCTCGTATCTCAACAGAAAAGGCATTCTGTGTCTACGTTTTCATCGTCATTGTTGTAAAAATAGGTTTTTTCTTGCCCTCAGTCTTCTTGGATGTGGATGCTTCTAATTTTATTTGAGGAAACACATTTTTGCAATGGTGTTCAACTCTTTTTCTATTTTCTTTCGCATGGCTAGGTTTTTCAACTTTTTCGTTTTTGTCTGTCAATATTGCAGCAGTTTCTTTCTTTCTTTTTAACCTTGAATGGATGTCCTTTTCGAAAAGAGTTTGATGTCTTTAGGACTAACGCTATACGAATTAGAGGAGTTAAAACAGCCCGAATCTTTTCTTAAAAATATTCAGGTTTTAGCGTCCTACAAGTACCTAAAGTACTTGGTTGCAGACTTGAAGTGTCATTATTGCTTGAAGAATTGGGATGAGGAAACTGGTGGCAAACACGTGATCGTGAACTGAACTATAGTTGATCCTCTATTTCTCTCGGTTCAGCTCACATTTATGTCAATGGTTGATTGTTGAATTCTTGAGGGTATATAGCCATCTGCGAAGACGTTTGGGTTGTATGAATAAATGCCACACTGTCTAAACCCATTAATCACTCTGGTACGTGTTGCAGCTTTAAAGAGACTAGCATCGTTTTGTCTCTGTTATTATGACGCAAGTTTTCTACACTGACAGAGTAAAACGTGGAAATAAATGGTATCTATCTAACGGCAGCAGTGTGAAAGTAGCCGAAAAATACTAAGTCTGTTCTGCCGAACTTTTTTTAATTAATGACTATCGAGAATTAAAGGTGCCAGGAGGTGGCTTCATGTGGTTTATAAAATGATCAAACCGAGAAGAAAATATTTCAAGCTGCTGCCGTCCTGACTTACTGTAAAAAAAATATACCATGAGGATGCACCGTTGGTTAATTTTTGCTTAATTCGCTGCCGCGGAAAAAATATCATTGAAGGAAATTATTTCGAGTATCTGACATGAAAAACACCAACGTGGAAATTGACTATGCTCAGCAGATCTTATAGTACCAACATATTACGTCCATTCTAAACTGGAACTCTTACTGTATTGTTTCGTCCACATTATGGGCATGAATGTGTGATTAAGTTTATTACCACAGATTTTAAAAATTTAAAAATCCTGCGTTCGGTTTGTTGAACCCTTGAACCTTGGCAGTCCACATTGATCTGGCTTTCTTAATATGTTCTTTGAATGGCGTTTGTGGAACGTATTTAACCAGTCCTCTCCAGCTAAATGAAGTTATTTATTTAAGAGATGATTCTGATTTTTTTATGTGGACAGTTTTAGTCCACTTCGCTGTTACCAAATCTATGCAGCAACAACATTTGGCAGTCCACATTGATCTGGCTTTCTTAATATGTTCTTTGAATGGCGTTTGTGGAACGTATTTAACCAGTCCTCTCCAGCTAAATGAAGTTGTTTATTTAAGAGATGATTCTGATTTTTTTATGTGGACAGTTTTAGTCCACTTCGCTGTTACCAAATCTATGCAGCAACAACATTTTTATTGGGTAGTTTAATCACAAAACCTGGCTCTATTTACGGTCACCGATGAAAATTCATTATGTGCTATGTTAGGAAATAAATGAAATAAGTTAATACTTAAACATTAGATTACACTCTAAATAAAATACTTTTTCAGAGCTAACCTCACAGTGGCACTGCAGAATTGGCTGATGCTTTTTAACATTGTAACGGCATCAATTGTCTAAGCCCCTGTAGCACTTATGCCACTGTTTTCCCTAACATGTTGATGATAATTCTGGATATTAGACATTAATTGCCGACGGATTTATTTTCACCAATTTTTGAAAACAACTGAAAATATCACTAACAGTACTAAGAATAGAAAACAAAACAAACAAAAAATAGCAGTAAATAGTCTAATAATATTCATTAATGGGCAGTTGTGCACGGTTTTGCAGTTTGAACTACCCCATGTATGTACAGTTCTTCCAAGAATGTATAGCAGACGTTATAATGTCTATCACAAAGTTTGTCAATGTTACCCGTGGGGCATCGTCTTAATAAATCTTTTTACTAGAGAGGAGTTCTGACTATTTAAAATTTTGACAGTACGACTTGGGTATGCTAATAGGAAGTTTAATAGATACATATACCGATAGGTCCAGCTCGGAACGGGCCATAGTCAGCAATGAGTGGCAACACCGAAACCCCTCTACCCGCAGCAGCAGCACATTGCAGTTAAGAATTTAGTAAGACTTAAACCGCGCAAGGATATAGTCGTTTGCATATTCGTTCTGTATACGTAATATGCCCATTTGTTTCAGACATAATAAGGTCCAATTTATTATTATTATTGTATTCTTAGCTGCTACGGAAAAGTAATAAAAAAACAATAACGTTTTCTAAAAGATAAAAGTAAAAAAATCAATAATTCTACAAAATAAATTCAAATTTTAAGAAAGTCACTTAAAATAGGAGCACGCGGAGTGGTATCGTACACACGTTGCCACATAGCACGTTCCATACGTATATTGTTGCCTATGTATGGCCCGTCGCGGGCTGGACCTATCGGTATAAGAGAAACATACAGTCTACGTGCGATTTAATCAAATAATAATTAGTATTGAAAGATGTGGACGTTCTGCCATTGATAGTCTATTTGTATAATCTTACGGAAGAATTATTTAAAATAAATTACTATCGTATTATGTCCATATATACGCTTTCTATAAACAAATCAGTGATGATACGCAATTATCTTTTTATAAATTTACTGCCTATTTATTTACATATAAAATTATATGCTATAAAAATGTTTACATCAATTTTTATAATGTATAAGTTTCACTGTTTCTTGCTTGCATTTTCCCCAATAAGTTTCGCTCCACATTCCTAATAAATTTAAATTTAGAACCATACTATGACATCTGTATATATACAAATATCATCAGTAGGTATATTTTGCTTTCATCGCTTGGCATTTGAATGACAGTGAATGGATATATTGCTCCCCCTTCGAGAAATTGGTACACAAAACCGGGGCCTGAGTGTAAATAAAATCCATATGGTGTCCGCATAAGGAACACTGGAAAATAATGTCTAAGAAATTAGTCAGATCTTGTCTCACAAAGCATTTAAGTAAAATACTTAAGATATATGTATGTAATTATTGTCTGGAGATGTGGTGGAAAGTATATACATACATGGTGATAAAGTTTGGAACAAAATTTATAATAGCGTTCTATAATCTTTTAAAGAAAATCACATGGACAGGTCAAGTTTTCTTTGTAAAATGTCGTCTTTTACTTTCTTATACGTAGTACATACAGCGTTAGTAAAAAGTCCCGGAACGGTCGAATAACTTTGTTAATTGAAAATTATGATTTCTGAAATTTGGTATGGGGGTATAGTTAATATAAATGCATTTTATGCAAAATAAAAAACTACGTTCAGGAAGTATTAAGATGTTTATTTTTATTCACAAGAAAACAGTTAAAAAATTAAAAAAGTGTCCTAATACAGAAAAATCAAGGTACCTTTGAAAAAAGTTGTTGTTTAGTGTTTGCATTCTTTTTGCCGTCACATTTGACAATTTTAAAAGCGTTTTAACTTTTGCATCGCTATAAATTTACTTATTTTAGACATTGACACATTTGAAAATGGCAGTAAAACTTACTGAATCAGAACGAATTGACGATGCGTGGGTACGGTGATCGTCAACGTTCTTTTGAAGAGGTTCGCATTTTGTTTAATACTGTTTATCCGGATCGTCACATTAGTAAAAGTACGGTATGCCGAACAATTCAAAAGTTTGAAGTCTTTCGTCAGGTGAAGGATTTACCTAGAAGGGGGCGTCCATTAACAGCAACAGATGAAGAAACTAGTTTGAATGTGTTACTTACAGTGGAAGAAAATCATCACGTGTCCACAACAGAATTAAGGTCAAATTCATGAGATCTCTCAAAAATCTGCTCATAATATTCTTAAATCAGCAAGATTGAAAGCCTATAAAATGTATCCCGTCCATGAGTTAACTGAAGATGATCCAGATCGTAGACTACAATTTTGCGAAACAATGACGGAATTGATCGAGCAGCAGCCTAATGTTTTAGATCACATCATTTTTTCAGATGAGGCAACGTTTTGTCTCAACGGCACTGTGAACAGACATAATTGTCGCTACTGGTCAATTGAAAATCCGCATTGGATTGAATAAGTCCATACACAGCGTCCTCAAAAGGTGAATGTCTGGGCTGGTCTTGTTGGAAACAACATCATAGGACCATTTTTTATAAGAGGAAATTCAACTGGCAACGTCTACTTAAATTTATTGCGAAATGAGGTTGTTCCAGCACTTGCGGCCCTCTTTCCAAATGCAAACATAGGTGATCACCCTAATGCACATTTTTGGTTTCAACTAGATGGAGCTCCCCCCCATTTTGCCCATAATGTCCGCGATTATTTGAATGAAATTTTTCCGGGACGTTGGATCGGACGTTGGATCGGACGTAGAGGAGCAATCGAATGGCCAGCACGTTCGCCAGATCTCTCGCCATTAGATTTTGTCTTTTGGGGTCACTTGAAATGTCAAGTGTACAAAAATCGTCCCCATAATCTTGAACAATTGGAAGAGAGAATAGTTCAAGAAGCCAATCGCATCACTCCAGAACAAATACAAAATTCAATAAGAAATTTTACTGACCGTTTACATTTTTGTCAAATTGTAAATGGAGAGCATTTTGAACAATTATTGTAATCGCAACCTGAATAGACAGGTATCTTGATTTTTCTGTATTAGGACACTTTTAATTTTTTAACTGTTTTCTTGTGAATAAAAATAAACATCTTAATACTTCCTGAACGTAGTTTTTTATTTTGCATTCAAAAGTGTTAAAAAAATCTGGGCGTTCCATTTAAAAAAAAAAGTTGGACGTATTGCCGATTAAACCGGAAGTGAAAAAAATATTAACTGTATTGCATAAAATGCATTTATATTAACTATACCCCCATACCAAATTTCAGAAATCATAATTTTCAAATAACAAAGTTATTCGACCGTTCCGGGACTTTTTACTAACCCTGTATAAGGAAGTATTGTGATGATGAAAATTTTCTACTTCGAGATTTTTGCAGATGTCCACGTTTTGAGTTCCCCTGATACCGAAAAAGTGGTTTTTATAAAATGTCTCTGTGTGTATCTGTCTGTGTGTGTGTGACCACGATAGCGGTCAAACCGCTACAGATATCAATTCCAAATTTTGTATTTTCAAATATAATCTCCCTCTTGAGCACCGATTAGATTTTGAGCAAAATCGGCAGACCGGAAGTAGTAGTTTACTTCAGTGAAAAAGTCGAAATTTGCAAATATTTCGTCAATTACTAAGTTTAAACAAATTTATAAAGAATTCAAATATACTTAAAATTAAATTTGAGAAAAATTGTGTTAATAAAGTTTTTCGAAATTCCTACCGGAAGTAGGTCTTTTACTCTTATCGAAAATCAGTTTTTTGCGAATATCTCGCAAGTCATGCTTTCTAGGCGGGTACATTATGAGTATAAAAGTATTTAGAACGTACTTTTAAATATCTTTTGTATAAAAAAAATTCAAAATTCGGACCGGAAGTAACACTTTTACTCTTACCGAATAACGATTTTTTGGAAATATGTCGTAAATTATGCGTTCTATATATATTTATGAAGAGTACAAAAGTATTTAGAGTTGGATATGAAATATTTTTTGTATAAATGAAATTTCAAAATTCGGACCGGAAGTAACACTTTCATACGTATAAGAAAGTCGTGTGGTGGCCACACCTCGTTTTTTACTTTCTTATACCAAAACCGACAATAGCTCAGTAATAGTCACTTTTAAAGTATTAACTTCGTACATGTTTTTGATATGAAATTTAATAAGAAATTCAAAAATGAACTGATATACAGCGTCTTCCATTTGAAAAAATTGACTTTTATACAAAAACGTGTCATGGAAATTTATTCCAGTTTTCTGCACATGTAATTGCCAACTGAAAAGAAATAAAATATGCTTCTATTAAGACCTCTTATTATGAACAATACTACAAAAAATTGTGCCCATTTAATACGTCGTTTTCGAGAAATATAATTTTATAAAAACTTGGAATTTTTCAGAAAATTGGGAATAATTCAAGAACTTTAGATTTTAGGCCTATACTATCTTATTACTTTTGGCCTAAAGATTATACGGGGAATAAAAAATGTATGTAGAGATTTCAGTAAATAATTTTTCGGTGTCAGGCGATTTCAATCTATGGATATCCGCAAACATTTCCATGGCGAAAATATTCATTATCACAATATTTCCTTATGCTGCGTACGTAAAAGTAAAAAGGCAAAAAAGACCAATTTGTTTGTAGATAAATAAATATACCTATAGGTGTATACATAAAATGTACAGATGGGGTCACTTCAACAGTTGCTATAAATGTTTTTAAATAGTGAAAATCATGTGTGGAATTTAGAAAATGTAAAAAACATATCTGGGTATAGATAAAATGGAACATCTTTCCAGTTGTCGGAAATACATACATATATTAAGGCATTCACACTGCCAAACACCGCCAAGAGGCGGAGCAGCATTTGTCATGTTTAATATAAATATGTAGTCGTTTAGGTGCAATGTTGAAATGCACTTCGTAATATCGTAACTAGTTCTGTGGACCGCAATGGTGTCTATTTTTTGTTTTGCATCTAGAATTCTAACAGAAAACACGAAACGAACACTCATTCATATTTGATGACCTAATGATTGGATATGCAGAGCATAAGATAAAAGTGCCGAATCATTCATAGATTGTCAGCGGTTTACGATGTATGAGTTACGTGTCGCAAGTTAGACATGATAGCATTCAGAACGGTGATGGTGATAGCTCAAGCAAGCGAAACGTCTGCCTTTGAGATAATTTTAATGAATTATAAATAGTTTTGTTTGGTTTCATTTCAGTAACAAAAATAATAACTGTTAATTAAATAAATGACCGGCTTTGCTTAAATTAACACGAATATTTTAATTTTTAAGTAATACTGTGTTGAAGAATTGATTTATGCAGAATTACAGTGTATAGTTCACAAAATCGTTTTCAGTAATAGTAAACAATATAATTTTAGATTATTCATATTCTCAAAATCTCCTAATCAAGTATTACGTTGGCATTGCAGTGTCTTTTGTGGGTCGGTGGACTTCTATACATTTGCCACTATCTCGGTAAGTTCACAAGTTGCTTTGGATAATTAGGTAGTCTTTCTTTCTTTTATTCGAAATCATTGGATAGTTCTGAATTACCAACCTTATTTGGCGACTCTCATTTTGTAAAACTACTTTTATTTAGGAACTATTGTTTCCATTTCATCGGTGATTTAATTAATAATATTGACATTTTGTGTTGAGTGTCTAGTTTCGGCCATGAACTTATTATAACTATACATCTTTTATTTGATTCTATCCTAAACATCGTGATCGTACTCTTGAATATACCTTTTTTTTTTAATTTCTTAAGGAAGTATTGTGATGATGAAATTTTTCGACTACGAGAGTTTTGCAAATGTCCACGTTTTAGAGACTGATACCGAGAAAGTGGTTTTTAACCCCCCCCTCTCTCTCCCTCTCCCTCTCTCCCCCTCCCTCTCCCTCTCCCTCTCTAAGCAAAGAAAATTTACATAGATTTGTCAAGTGTACAAAAGTATTTAGAGCTGGATTTGAAATAACTTTTGTATAAAAGAAATTTTAAAATTCGGACCGGAGGTAACACTTTTACTCTTATCGAGTTGCACCTTTTTGCAAATATCTCGGAAAGTATGCATTGCACTTGGTTTAACACCATGTGCATATTATATCGATATACAAAGTTGCGATCATCTGGAATAAATAAAACTTAAGTCGAAAGCCAATTGAAGATCAATTTTAAAAGTTGTAAATATTTCAAGTTTATAATTAATTGGTATTAAATCAAAGAGCTATGTTTTTCATTAAGTTTTATTTATTTTTGTATAAATCATTCATTTGCATCCAATTCCCTCCATGATCAGTATTTCCGGTTTGATTGATATTCTTTAATGTGTTTAATACTTAATAGCAAATCTTTATATTGCATTTATTGAGAATGGCGTTCATTGCTCTGGATATTGTGAAATGGCAATTTTAGCCAAAATTGTGAAAAAGTCATGATGATGTGTGGTTAGAGTCTACCATAAAATCTAGACAAATTTTCCGAAAATATTTAGACCTCATTGTTTTTGTTTATAATAAAGCATTTGTGTTGTCTAAAAGGAACAATTTCGGACTCTGTTTATTTGTATGTATGTATGTACATTGTTTATAAAATAAATTGATGTTTTTACTCGTTATTTTTATCGCAAGTTGTTTATGCTTAGTTTAAATTAACTCTATTTATTTGTATTTCGTACAGAGATAAGATACTTAACATTCTTTAATATGTTAATATTTAATCTACATAATTAAATAAATAAATGTCCGTTTTATTTTTTTTAGATAATGAAGAATATGTACATAGAAATAAGCTTTCAAAGCATCTAATAGGCTGTATATTAATTGTTCCATATTAAGTAAGGTACCTTTTGTATAAGTAAATGTAGACATTCTTTTTAAGGTAGGAAGTTCTACAAGTCTGACTGTTGATTTAGATTTCAAAGAAAAAAACATTGCGAATGGTTAAAAAATATTGGAAAAATCTATTTTTGTTAAATAACAAGAAAATGAGTGTGCTTAAAACCACACAGCAGAAGTATAAACTTCATCAAGGCGAGGTTAATAATACGAAATACAACTTTTTTTTCGTTCTATATTACATTTAAAAAATATCAAACTATATTTTATGAAGCGAGATAATGTCTCATACACACACAACAAACTTTTTGGTTAATCGTCCGCGAAGTTACCAATTCGCGAACGCAACACAGTTCGCGAAATACAATTTCGCGGCCGTTGCTATGGCAGCGGCCGTTAAAGTAAATACACATTTTGACACATGTTTAATAACACATCCTACGCACGACTTAATTTGACAACTATCAAGTATTTGTAGTTTATTATATTCGTCTCATTTCCATGGTAACGCATGTAAAGCAAGTAAACCACTTTAATTTAGCAGCTTTAGAAGTAAATTAAATTAAATTGTGTCTCAATTTAAATTAAATCGATTGAAAAATTTAATGGTTGCCCAAAAAATTGTGTGTATATCTTGTCCGCGAAAAACTTTAACGTACTCGAGATTGTCTTGCCTCGGCCGCAAGCATTATTAAGGAGATTTTCGGACGCATGTATATACCGTAGTCGACATATTTTAATTTCTGATACGAAAGTAGAAAGAGGAAAAGAGCGCGACGAAATAAACTAAAGATAAACATAAGCGAGGCTGCCAAGACAGTACACTCGCGTGAGGGTCCCCCAACATCGACACTGCGTTGCTCTCCCACCACTGTAAGCAAGCAGGCATCGCTGCATATTATAAGGTCATATTCTGCATGCGATAGAAGTGTAAACCGAAATTAATACTTGACGACTACGGTATATAAATAGACGATATGAATACTGGCTTTCGACTCCCGCCCTTGGTCTAATGGTTAAGTGCTGGCCTCTCACCCAGGCGGCCCCGGTTCACATCTGCTCTGGGACATGAATTTATTTATTCATTTAAATTTCAATTTAATTGAAATTGAATACCTCTATATGATATATTTATTTATCTTGTTCCCTTAGCCGACTTTACCCGAAGAGCGTTACATATCCGAGCGTTGCAGGAACTTGCAGGTCAGTCTTGTTCACTGCCTACAATCAGCGCAACGCGACTAAAGAAGTTTACACTTCAATAATGTGTTGCAGAAGTAACACTTTTACTCTTATTGAAAAGCGGTTTTTTTTTTGCAAATAAATCTTAAATTATGTCATGTACAAAAACTATAATCTGTTCTAAAGTTAATATAGAATAACCTTCGAATGATGTTCTTTTTCAAAGTCGGACCATATATATTTGCGCATAAGGCAGACGTGTAGTGCCACATCAGTTCTGAAACACCTTTGACTTCTAAAGTAATATAGTAATATAGTTTTGTAGAATGTACATGTTTTTACAGTCTTAGTATCCATATACAAGTAACATATTTCCTAGTAAACACTTATTATAACTTGTACTAATAAGAAACAGTACTTCTTCTGTGCTCTTGATGTTGTTGCTTGCGGTTCATAACCAGTGGCGGTGAGTGACTCGTTTATTATCGGTGATATGCTCGGCATCTGGGAATATATCACCGATAATAAACGAATCAGTCTTGTCTATTCTTGACGATGTGATTGCCCCACAACTAACTTATCACAATATTTCAAATGTATGGTAATTTTATAGTGTATTAGAATAAATATAATTAATTATCTTTAACAGGCGTTTTTCTTTAGAAGGATATACAGCGATTATCTAAACAGTGTTTAAGAATTTATTGTACAAAGTTGGCAACATTTGACCAAAATTACATATTTCAGTTGTAATTTGTTCTAATAATATTCGCGCCATTTTTTTATTCGAATTTGTTCTTTGTGCTTATTTTTAGATTATTTCAGTTATAATTAGGAATTTTGTTTTAAAAAATAAACTGTAAGAATACATTTTGTAAATAGTGCATATTTAAAATTTCTAATAACAATTAAAAGGCAGAAAATCAGAAACTTGGGTGATACTGATACAAATTTATTGATTGATACAAAAGTACTGTGGAAATAAAAGAAAGTAATACAATACGTATTACGTTTATTCATATGAAATTTACAGTTACGTAAAAATATGTAAAAAATTATACAAGTTGAAAAAGGTATTCAGCTGATCTATCAACCCTATTCTAACAGACTAAAGGGCCAGTTGTACGAAAGATTCTTGAACGTTAGATCACTTGATCGGACGATCACCGCTGAACCCAGTTCAAGAAAAAGCGAGTTGTATGAACGATATTTCACATCGGTTCAACAGAACTCTTGATAATGTGAATTGGTAGCACTGATATTCCGTTTAAGCATGCGCATTTAAAAGAATTTTTTTGGCGCGGTTTAATGTTTAGCTGCAATCTAATCTGAATGTAATTATAGTGGAATAGATAGAAAGAAAATGTGTCGTTATTAATTTTTAAGCAAAATTGCAAACGGTAAGTATATATGTCTTCTTAAAAAGTAAGTTTTAGGGGTATATTTTTATTTATAGCATAGTTTGGTGGTAGTTAAATTTTTATCAGATTCTGATTAGCAATGGAAAAAAATTCTGTAGGTCATGCAATTTTAGAGGATTACTTGCTAATAACGCTTATTAAAAAATATAAAAATGAAGTGGATTGTAAGAGATCTGGTACAAACACTAACTGACTCAAAAGGCAAGCGTGGGAAGAAATAGAAAGGGAATTTAATGCCTTAAGTGGAGAGAACTATAGGAATGCACAAACGCTGCGCAATAAGTTTGACAATATTAAAAAAAGGACAAAACAGAAATTAGGTGACATAAAAAGGAGGTATTGGAAACAGGTGGGGGGCCTGCACAAGAAATCGCATTAACAGAAGTAGAGAAAGACATGGAGGAGATAAGTGGTTCCCAATTTACTGGATTTCCTTCTGAATTTGATAAATATGTTGCAATACGTATGTTCAATGTGTATAATTTGCATACCATTTTGTTACAAGTATTCTTTGTTCTTTACAGAATTTGTTCTACCAGAAGTATCGAATGAAGTTACAGTAATGGATACATTAAACAATTGGGAGTATTGTACGTATATCTGTATTGTTAATGAGATACATATATGTAAAATTGTAGCTACTCGGCAAGAATGTCTAGATGAAATGGATATGAATTCTAGTGAGAATGGTGAGTTACATAAACTAGCTGTAAATGTTATGGACTTAGAATTAATTTTTTTTTCAGATGTAGTACGTACTCAGTCAGTATCAACTAGGTACTCTTATAAATCTAATTTTTTTTTGTAATTAATAATTATGTAGCATTGTACTTATTATTTTTAGATTCTAAGTACCATATTTTCTGTTTTATTTTCAATTTCAAAAATGTATATAGTGATTATTATTTTTTAAGATAAATAGCTGTAGTTGAACTTAGAAAGTAAAATGTATATATTGTATTATTGTACTATATTTTCAATCTTCACTGTGTATTGTATCAATAAAAATCCATTTCGTTTAATAAATAATTTTATTTATACTACAAACAACACTGTGCAAAATGATTACAAAATGTAGAACTTGTGAAGTGTGTAATAAGATTTATATAATTAAAATACAACCTTTGGAATTTATCGCCTTATTGGTCATTGGATCAAATAAATTAGGTATTGCAGTAACAACTTAATTTATAGGTATTTAATAAATTTTCAAAGTAATCATTTATTAGCACATTCCTTACAACACTATTGACATTCTACTAATTCTACAAAGTCTTCATCATCTGTTATTTCTTCGTAGGGATCCATCACACAATATGATTAAATAAAACATCACGAAGGTATAAATATTTATAATAGTCTTATGGACGGATGGTAACTGTCAAATCTAACACACGTATAAGGTTATGTTTATCAGATCACGACGTTGATCTGCGCTTGAACGGTCCTCACCGGTCGTTCTGTTGAACGATATCTAGATCGCTCGTTCAAGACTGATCGAGCTTTGTACAACGCAATTCTTTGCCTTGAACCGGGTTCACCGTTGATCTTGTATTGAACGGCTTTCGTACAACTGGCCCTAAGATATTACTTCACTTTCCATTGCTATACCGAGACAATTTAACTTGCACCAAATTTCTGTAGAAAGTATCAAGTCTGGTAGGTACTGTTACTAAAGCATCATATATTATGTTGGAATTAATTTGATTCCAGAGACTTTTAATTATAACAAGCTGTTTGAGAATACTCCATAACCGTTTCAAACAATAATAAAATTCAAATTTTCTGGCTTATGCACTTTCTTGAAATGTCGGTCTTGCTCGGTATCCCTCCCTATCTTTACTTATTGTGACAATTACTTACACACATGTGGGAGGAATCGTAATCACTATTTAACGTTTTTCTTAAACACCGGTTACAAAGTCTCCTGTTCAGGATATTCTTAATCACTGATTATTGCTGACCGGAATTGGAAGAATACAAATTTGTACTAACCGCTGTTTCAACGATTAAGCTAACGGGCATTTTATTCGATGTTCCAAAAACCGACCCTAAAAATTAATTTTATAATATTGTTAAATAAGTAACTAAAAACTGATTTTAAGTTTATTTTGGAAAACCCAAATAAATATTTTTATTATAATATACATATTACTTTGAGAACAATCCTCTTCAATATTTAAATATGTAATTCTTCTATTTTATAAACAATACGGTTAAATCAAAACGTTCTTCTATATTCTACTGAAAAATATATGTAAATATACTTTATTACACACTTCTTAAATTAATTTATTCTTACTATCAGCATCTTATCGTGGCAGATGTTTCAACGCCAACGCGTTTCCAACCCATTGTTGTAACTGTTCTTTTCCAAACAATCCTTAATGAATCTCGCTGTCGCAGAAGGCGTTGTTTAGGGTGTTAAGTAGATTTGTTTTTCTTTCCATTCTATTCGTGGTTCATTAACTAGATTGTGACATAGATAGTCTCGTACGGTTTAAGACGAAGCCATACATGTGCTAATGCTAAAATGTAAATTTACATAACATGCTTACTTCCAAATAGTCTAATGATTAATGCAAGCGATAGTATGGTGAAGCATTATTGTTGTTGTTATTGTCCGTGAAACGTCTTCAAATTCTTTTCTGTTGACGTCACATTGTATTGACAGTTAAATTATTGGCTTAACTTTTATGGTAATTTTATGCGAATCTACACATGAACTGGAGCGAACAGTAAAAATAAAATTACATTTGCCGAATAGATGGAATACTAAAAACGTTGAATATACATAGCGACTCATGCTCAACATTATTCAAGCTTTCTAAATAATTTAATTTAATAATAGCACTAATCAACGAATTTAAGAATATTCACAGTGGGGGTAAACAATTATTTTATCTGCTCATACATTCTGTTAATGTTCTTGTAATACATATTCAGAAATAGTACCTTCGTCTACACGTTTTTTACTCAGTATACCAAAGGGAGATTTTTATATTATCTGTCTAGTAATGGAAAAAAAGGAGTATGGAGAAAAGTAGTATAATATAACATAATCGTCTCTTTAAAAAGTCTTTCGATGAGTCAAAAAAATGATTTTTGCAGATGTCCACGTTTTGAAGGCCCTCATACAGAAAATGTGCTTTTTTAACACTCTTCTCTCTCTCTCTTTCTACCCCCCTCTCTCTCTTCCCCCCTCTCTTCCCCCCCCCCTTCTCTCTCTCTCTGCTGCGGATGGCAGCTTGTGAAATGGCGGCAGTATGGACAGGAGCATTGTCGTGCAATAATCGCACACCTTTTGTCAATTTTCCACGACGTTTTGCACGAATAATGTCCCTTAATTTATGCAATAAAGACGCATAATATGTGCCGTTCACACTTGTATTGCGCTCTTTAAAGTCAATTAGCAATCCCAGAATATTGTGGCCATCACATACTTCAGACATTTTCGTGCGCTAGTCACGTTGGTTGGCTGGTTACTAAAAACTACTAGGCTTCGAACCGTCATATTTATAATGTACACCTCGCGTATGTGCATACATGATGTGACGGAGTTTGAACACGTTTGAACCTGTATAAGCCTGTCAGGCCCAGAATTTATGGCGCCTACCTCGTAAATTCTATACCATTTATGGTTGCTTTCACGTTTTTACATAAGTTAAAGCGTCTTTCAGTTTTTCATATAAAATGAGCTGCTCATGATCGCAGTACTTATTGAAGTCAAAAATATTCCATAAAAATTTTAAAACTTCTGAATGAGAATATAACAAATCAAACCTTTCCCTTAAAGACGATATCGCAACACCTAACATTCCAAAAAGAACAATTTACCTTTAAGTTCATATTTTTGTTCTCTATTCTTATCGCTTTCATAAGAAAATTCTTTTTTGATTTTTTGAGGTCATAGCGTTTCTTGCCTTTTAAAACTTGTATCAACATTTAAAGAAGATGTTAGTTTCTTAGCCTCTGGGAGCATACCCATTAAAACTTCTCTAAGTGGTATATTCTTTCAAAAAGAAGTTTAATTTATTTAAAGTTTCAAAAGCCTGAGAAATATTAAAATCTTTAGCGTGAAGAATATTACTAACAATATTAACTTTGTTTAATATTTTGTATCATACAATTACCATACAAATAAAATTTAATTTATTTAATTTTTGATTTTTTGAGGTCATAGCGTTTCTTGCCTTTTAAAACTTGTATCAACATTTAAAGAAGATGTTAGTTTCTTAGCCTCTGTGAGCATACCCATTAAAACTTCTCTAAGTGGTATATTCGTTCAAAAAGAAGTTTAAAAAAAAAAATTTAAAGTTTCAAAAGCTTGAGAAATATTAAAATCTTTAGCGTGAAGAATATTACTAACAATATTAACTTTGTTTAATCTAATCTAATTTTAGATTATTTCCTAAAGTGATGGCCTGATTTTCTGTGGCGTTATATATTTTTATTCGGTTTCGGTTAATTCGTAGAGGGCGTCAAAAACTTTTCCTAATTGAAATTTTAGTAGTGTTGTTGCTTCTATTCGGCTCGATCACCATGTATCTGACAAAAGTTTTAACGTTAAATTTGAAACATGGCTTTTTAAAACAGCCCAATCATTAGTTGAAGCGGAAAAGAAATTGTAAAGTTCTTGAACAGTCGAAGAAAATTTTGTACTGTACATCTAATCAGATAAAAGCTGCCTGGGGTGTAATAAATGAATTGTCGAGTAGGTTACGGGATAATGATAACTTTGTTTTCAGTATTGATGATGAACTTATGGAGGACCCTGAACAAGTTGCGGTGGTTTTTAATGGGTATTTAGTTGAGTCTGTACGTGAAGTTGTGTTACGTATTACTCTTAGTCCCGGTTGTTCAAGTTTAGTTCAATTTCGGGTTCTATTGAACACCAGTTCAAGTGAATCTTGCTCTAATTTCTCTCCGTGTTGTATAAGTGCAGTTTAGTACAAGTTTAAGAAAGCCGTGAAATTTCATAACATCCTACGGTTGGTAATGGTCACGCATGCGCCTGTTACATATATTTCGAAAATTTTAATCTTAACCTATAACCACAATACAAACATATACAAAAATATATGTGCTACACTACAGTCCTCAAGACTTACATATCGTAATAGAATAATAACAATGACCGACGAACAGAAGAGATCAGCTAATTCTGCCCTCAACGAAGAAAATTTATTAATATTATTGGTTAAAAAATATTCGCATATATTGGAATGCAAATTGAGTAACACCGACTCTAATAAGAAAAAGAAATTGTGCTGGCTGGGCATTTTAATTGAAGAACATAGTTTAAAATTAAAACAAATGACTGACAAGCATGAGAAAGAGATAGAAATTTTAGAAATAAAAAAAGAGAACCCACTCTTCTTCATAAAAAAAATCTGTCCTTTTCATAAAAAGTTTTATTTATTGTCATTTAGAATGCTTTTTCTGTTTTGTATTTATTAGTACTAAGTATATATTTTTTTATTACTGTTTAGAATGTTTTTTTATTGTACATTGTACATCAGAAGAAATACATATTTTCATTTTACAGCATTTATTTTTTTAATACATAAATAATAAAGACAATTATATTTTTTAATTATTCTATAGAAGTCCATTAAAATATTCATGAATCAATGGTTGTCTTACTACATTATTGCCAATATTTCCTGCCATTTTATATCAATATTAAAATAATAGCTGTTCGTAATTGAGGTTATAATTCTCATAACATAAACAAAATATTGCTGAACCTGTACTGAACTAACCTTAAACCAACAAAATCGGTCGCTTACTTGAGCTACGTATTGAACTTGGTTTTGCACTTGAGCTGGAATTGTACAACGCATGGCTTGTTATTAAGCCAAGTTCAACAATAGACCTACCCTAAACTAACATTGAACAACCGGGCCTTAATAATGATCAGTTTAGTGGTGGTGTTCATGTTGCCCGTAATATGTGTGCTTTACCTCTCAATGAGTTTGAAAAAATTGTTCAGAAAATTAAAAAACACACCATCTGCAGGTGTAGATGAAGTACCGTGCAAATAATAAAAATATTTCAGAATTGCTAATTAAGCCTCTAATGTTTTTGGTTAATTTATAGTTTGAGAGGGGACAATTTCCTAAGAAATTAAAACTTGCTTGTGTTCTGCCATTACACAAAAGAGGCTCTAGATTGGATATGGCCAATTATCGTCCTCTTGCGATTTCTCACAGTTTCTCTAAAGTTTTTGTATATGCTATGTTGGATAGATTACTCTCGCATTTAGATAAAAATAAAATATTAACAAGTCAACAACATGGTTATCGTGCTAATCAGTCAACTTTGACAGGAATTCATACTATGTATGAATACATTATTAAGACTTTGGACACTGCAAAACATTCAAGTGGATTTTTTTGTGATCTAAGCCGTGCCTTTGACTTTGTTCATCATGACATTTTGCTTGATAAATTGGAGTGGTACGGAATTCGTGGTGTCGTTGCGCAGTGGTTTGAGTCCTATCTGCGTGATAGATTTTACTTGGTCAGAATAAGACATAAGGCTGATAGTTGTATTAGAAATATCAAATCTTCTACCTTGTCTGTTGAGAGGGGAGTGTCTCAGGACAGTGTTTTGGGCACAGTTCTTTTCTTGATTTTCAATAATGATGTCGCAAATTTTTTGGAAAATTTCAAGATAACTTTGTATGCTTATGATACTAGCGCTGTCGTGTCGACTTCAAATATTTCTGAAACAGAACCACAGTCAAATATTCTTTTACATACTTGGTTTGCGAATAATAAGACAAAAGTTATGGTTTTTCATACACTACAAAATAAGGCTCAGTTAGATATACATTTGTATGCGCAAGGTAAAGGAATAGAGCGTGTTAGTGAGATAAAGTTTTTGGGTATGAATGTGGATGAATATGGGATGTTCATTGTCGGGATATTACAAGCAGATTAAAGTCTAGTTGCTATCAGGTTCGTAATTTGAAAACTATAATTGACTTTGGTTCCTTGCTGTCGTTTTAGTTTGCTAATTTTCACTCCAGATTGTTGTATGGCATTACTGTTTGGAGAACATCGTGTGCTGGTAATCATGTATTTCTGGCACAGAAACGATTTATCCGTTGTATGGCCAGAATTAGTTCCAAACAATCATGTGGACCTTATCTTAAGCAATGGCATATTCTACCCATGCCCACTATTCATATTTACGAATTTTTAAATTATGTACATAAAAATAAACAAAGTTTCGACGTAATAATGATATTCACTCTTATGAAACTCGTTCATGTCAAAACTTTCTTATACCTAGGTACTCATTGAATTTGTCTGGAAATTCTCCTCAATTTTTGGGTTTGAGAGTTTTTAATGCCTTGCCTCAGAGATTTCAAATTATAATGATTGAGCGTGTGTTTAAGCGTAATGTTCGGGCATTCTTGATAGAAAGCTGTATTTATTCTATGGATGAATATTTTGATTTACGTAATAAAGAACCAACTGTATAACTTAATAATTTTTAATTTGTTATCTTAGTTGTAGTTTTTGTGTTGTTTTTGTCTTTTATACTTATTGTGAATGGTTTTATTATGACAGTGTCGATATTCTTTTTTTGGAATTGTATGACAGTAAATATATATTATTATTATTATTATTATCTTGATTGACCATACGTTCTATCCAAGATTTTTTAAATTTAAATTAAATTTTGTTTCATTTGATAATATTATATTGTTTTTGACCACTTTACAGTCATAATTTGAACTCTGTTTACTTATGTTATTTCTACGTTGTTTATACTTCTTTATATATTGTTATATATGTGTGAATTGACAATGTAAATATCTGGAAATCAGATTTACTACAATAAAGAATATTATTATTTACTGAATAAATTTATGTTCACAGCATCGTTTACAACAAGATTCACATTGTGATTACATCAGGGTAAAGAAAATGCTCCAAGATTAATATCCAAAATTCTTCTTTGCACACCTTTATAAGTATGATGAATTGTTCTGTCGAACTTGGAGTGAAACGGTTTCTCAATTTACCCTAAAACCCACCTAAAACCAATCATTAAACAATAATTTCCGTACGAACTGGGAGCTTTGCGAATGTTTTTTATTTTCTGATCAACCAACTGTGCTGCGCCTTTTTGAGTTGGCGTCGACATTGCACATATAGACGACGCTGGGCTGCTTTTATCATTGTTTCTAATGTGCCTTATAAACCAAGTAAATCTGTAACCATAATGGGTACCAGACGATTTGCTTAGACGTATGTGCTTTTCAAGTTATTCAAACATTGTTCCAAATTAAGTTTTACATACTTTTATCTTCTTAAAAATAAACCTGTGAGTAAATGTATTAATTCAGGTTCGAATTTTGAAATTTTTCAAAATTCTGTTCTAAGTACTTCTATATTCTTAAAAAATCTCTATAGAATGCATAATTTGCGATATATTTGCAAAAGACTTCTATTCGATAAGAGTAAAAGTGTTACTTCCGGTCCGAATTTTCTAATTTTTGTAGACAAACTTTAAATTATTTTATAGTCGTGGAATTTCGAAAAAGAATTTTTTGTAAAAAAAGATTCATATTTACTTTTGAGATACTTTCGTATAACCTAGAAATTTGTTTAAACTTAGCAGTTGACGAGATATTGTTAAAATTGTTTTTTTTTTCATTGAAATAAACTACTACTTCCGGTTTACATATTTTCCTGAAAATCTAATCAGCTCTTAAGAAGGTAATTATACTTTCAAATTACTTAATCTCGCCTCTTCAACCATTTAGGGTGTGGAGGCCCGGAGTCACGCAGATAAATCCTCTCCTTCATGCACTTTTTACAATTTCTTCCTGTCCAAGGCTACGTTTGTTGCTTCCTTCCAGGTAAGTCCTTTAGCACTTAACGTTTTAGCAACACTTTCATCCCACGTTGCTTTCGGGAGACTGATCACTTCCCAGAAACACCTATTTTCCATACTTTTGCTTTTAAAATCAAGATTTGGTATTGATAGCTCTAGCGGCTAGACCGTTATCGTGCTTTCACACAGGGAGAGAGTTATTTTTAAGAACCATTTTTTCGGTATTCAGGGACTTCAAAACGTGAACATCAGCAAAAATCTCGAGGTCGAAAATTTCTGTCATCACAATACTTTCCTTATATTGCGTATAAAAAGTAAAAATTTAATCTGTATTCCGGACGTGTGAGCTTATAGTCTATTCCACCTAGGAATCGAAGTACTGACTCTTACGGAGTATTGCCCTCCTTTGCTATTTTATAATGATTCGTATATAACTATCCTTATTTGGCGCATAGAACATTGCCAAGTCGCTTGACGTAATTTTCACGGAAAGAATATTTGAACATAACCACCAATGTCCGTGTGACAATCAGCCATTACCGCTATTACTATCGTTATAAAATTTACGTAATAATAACCCTGCCATATGAAATTTATCCATCCAACATTTATTATTTATAGAAATTATGCAACGTCGCATGCGATCTCCATAAGAGCAATACTTTGATTCTAGGGTGGAATAGACTATAGTAATAATATCGACATATTTCGCTATCGTGTGTGACTATATTGCATTCATATTTGTGGAATAAATTAAATAAAACTTAAAATGTGTCAGCATGACCTACTATTTCTAATAGCTTCAATAATAAAAATAAAGCACTTTTTTAGTAGTTTGACACTTTGTTTCTTTTCTGTGTCAATGACTCGAAAATGTAGTCTATATGCGTAATACATAGTAATAAAAGATCCATACTCAATTTAATTATGTAATTTGGTTTACCACTATTGATATAGATCTATATATTTCTATGTGGAATAAGATGTTATAAATTTTTATTGATCACTCGTGTGGCATACAAAACTATAGTACGTTGCCTCATTATATTTATAATTCAGTCTGTTAGCGCAATATAAAGCTGTTATAAATCTCGGACACGATAGACGTGTCTCTCTACTGTGTAAAATTTATTAATAATAAATATAATAATACATACAGGCTTATTTAGACGTAGGGAGACGGAGATTTATTTTCGTTAATGATCATTTTAGGAAACAATAGTCAGTGCAAAAGTTTTTTATGTCAATTTTATCTACGTTTGAAAAAACTTTTTTCTTCGAGTGTTTTTTCTTAATTGGAAAGTGTTAATTTTAAGCTATTGTTCGATACAGTATTTTTTCTCTTTGCAATAATATTTAAGTTTAATTTCTGTTAATACAGTTTTTTCCAAGAAGTAGTAATAGGTAGAAATAACCATATTATTGGTATTGGTGTAGGTAAAATCCACATTCTAAATTCTCCATTGGTAAAACTTTAAAAAGTTTATAAAGACGCGTAGCTTTTAAGATTAGCCAATGATTGGCTTTCTAGAACAGCGAAAAGTAATGGAAAGCAACGGGATCTTTTACTTTCTTATACGTAGTATAAGGAAGTATTGTGATGATGAAAATATTCGACCTCGAGATTTTTGCAGATGTCCACGTTTTGAGGTCCCCTGATACCGAAAAATTGGTTTTTAAAAAATGTCAGTGTGTCTGTCTGTGACCACGATAGCGGTCAAATCGCTGGAGATATCAATTCCAAATTTTGCATTTACGTGTATAATCTCCCTCTTGAGATCTGATTAGTTTTTCAGTAAAATCGGTAGACCGGAAGTAGCAGTTTACTTCATTGAAAAAATCGAATTTTGCCAATATATAGTCAACTACTAAGTTTAAACAAATTTATAAAGAATTCATATATTATGTACTTAAAATTAAAATTGAGAATAATTTTGATTATAAAGTGTTTCGAAATTCCTACCGAAAGTAGGTCTTTTACTCTTATCGAAAGTCAGTTTTTTGCGAATATTTTGCAAATCATGCTTTTTAAACAAGTACGTTACGAGTATAAAAGTATTTAGAACATAATTTTCAATATCTTTTGTATAAAAAAAATTTAAAAATTCAGACCGGAAGTACCACTTTTACTCTTATCGAATAGCGATTTTTTGCAAATATGTCGTAAGTTCTGCATTATATATATATTTATCAAGAGTACAAAAGTATTTAGAACTGGATTTGCAATATTTTTTGTATATATGAAATTTCAAAATTCGGACCGGAAGTAGCACTTTTACTCTTAGCGAGTAGCACTTTTTTGATAATATCTTGCAAAGTATGCATTCTATAGAGATTTATTAATATTTATTATTAGAATAAGATTTTGAATAATTTTTGTATAAAAAAAATTCTTAAAATTCTATAATTTGAAACACTCATACGTATAAGAAAGTCGTGTGGTAGCCACACCTCATTTTTTTTATTTTTTAATCAATTAGCGGCTAATCTCAATATTTCACAATCAGCAATCGTTTTAATTTTCACAAGTAGAAATCTAAAGCTTATGGCAATTTAGCGTCGGCCACGCTTTATCCACATGAAAACAACGAAGCACAATGGGGGCGCCCTGTCACGTTAGAGTGTAATAGTTCATCTATGTGAGTAACATTTTGAAACTCCCTGTCAATTTCTAGAGAAATCTCTTAGGAGCTTTGTAAATAAAGTGGGCTATCAAATTACAAATGGAGAACAATTCGAGCACTTAATTTAAGGGATTTTAACAGGTAATCTTATTGCAAATAATTTTGTTTTTTCTGTTGGTCTGAAAAACCATTTATTAAACAGGTAGATACCTAGCGTTTTTTTTTTCGTAAGGAAATGTACTAAAACAAATTTAAAAATACTTTTAAAAGTAAATATCAATTTTGTAAAGAAATAAATGTAAAAACAGTAGAAGGAAAAAATTCAAGTATTTTTAAATACAAGTGGGTAGATAAAAATTATAGACAATAAAATGTATTGAGCATTTTTTCTTCAAATGATTGTTAATGACAATGACACCATACTTCATATTTTTGGGTAAGCCTGTACCTATAATAGATACGTACTATGCAAAAAGTCTTATGTGAGCTAATAATGTTATAATATGTATTACAATTTTGTTCAATGGTTGACTAATTCTTGGCCGATTGGCTATAGTTTTATTCATAATTAGTTCGAATTACACTGAACCACCGATGATTATAATCTTTGTAGTAGTAGTATAAAAAGGGCGATTGTTTTCTGCTGGGTTCGTCTTCTACACATACAGTGAGGAACAAACTCACGGAGTGAACGAATAGTAAACAAGAATTCGAGACCATTATAAAGTTAAAAAAACGCACCACTGACTGCCAGCCGGATCTTCGTTCTAAGCTACTTTTCCCCCAACTCAAGTTAAACATAAGGGCGAATTTCCACAAGCCTCGACCGAGGCATGCCGTGACCAGATGTGTTGGTGTGAAAACGGAATTCCATCTGCTGGTATGTGGTCGTACTACTTCGGTTCTTATTATGGCATTATATTCGATATCATTTTTGAATCCTTTGTCATTGAACTTTTCCAATATCTCAATGTTAGTTATGAGTTATGGAATATGAAATGCTATTTAAAACTCTTACTTAAATATTTTTCTCTCCACGGAGTTTTATGATTTTATGCATGCTTTCTCACTTTCTGTATGAACGAATTCCAATAAACTTATTTAAAAACGTGGTTTGGGTAAATACGCAAGGAAACTGATTTATAATTTCGCTTATTGCTGTGATTTATGTACGCTTATGGAATATGTAAGTACATATATTATCATTGTACACCTTAATAATAATTTAATTTATAAATATGAACCACATCTGTATAAAATGATAGCAATTATTAATTAACGTGATTGAAATGGATGTGATTTTAATTCAAAGAGTGAAAGGAGAATAGTTTATTGTTAATATGTTTTATATGATATTTATGAGAAAGCAAATAAAGGCAATCATAGGAATATTCAAAATAAATATTAATAATTGATAATAAATAATTGATTTATGTATATTTATATCTTATCTAATGTATTGATATATTTTGTTATCAATTGCCAATAAATTATTTTATTATTATTATTATTATATAATTAATAAGATAGACTGTATAAGTCTAGCAATTTGAAGGTAGGTATACCAAAAATGCGAGATTTAATGTTGTAAAATTTATATGTACTATTATTTATAAATATCATTGGAAAATACTATTGAAAATGTACAATACTCGTGAGTAATATTTCGAGATTTATAAAATATCAAGTTCAAATGCTATTTAATTTGTAATTAACTATAAAAATGAGGGTTTTGAAAGAAACATTATACCAAAAATCCAGCCTTTGATTGGTCGGAAAGTATAATAATTCATGGGTAGAACAATGGTAAAAGAAGACTTGCGGCAGCATTAAAAGAGGGCCCATCGTTAAATTCGATATTTTGAATTTTTTAAGCGTCCGTAAATTTATAAAGTGATAAAGTTTGGAACAAAATTCATAAAAGGGTTCTATAGTGTTTTTAAGAAAATCACTCGCACAGGTCAATTTTTGTTTTTAAAATGCCGTCTTTTGACGATTTTTTTAAATGACGTCATTGATTTTTACACAATGACGTCATCATCATACTTTTAAACGACAACCTTTACTATTTTTTTCAGTTATCAATAGACCTTCTTAATCCTTAAACGGTGATGTAGAAAAATTGGTGCCTTATACAACAATTTTTTTGAATAAATGACATTTACAAAGTTAAAATTATTTTAAAAAAATCTTAATTCAAATCAACTTAACTGGGGAAAGTTTGATAGTTATCTAAATTGTAAAAGGCCAGTCTAAATTTTGAAATAATTTAAATCAACTTAACTTGTAAAGTTTGACAGTTATCTAAAATGTAAAAAGCCGATCTAAATTTAGAAGTGAAGAATAGAAAAAGGCACATTTAACTGAATGAACAAGAACAGAGATTTTAATAATGGTTGGGTGCGGCGATAGACCAAGAACTCATGCGGAAGCTTGTGAGTTGGAGACCTGATAGGTCTCCAACTGCAAGATCTACAATAATAAATTGGTCGCCAGTTTACGGAAACTGGAAATGTAAAAGATTTGTCTCGAGACCACGAACGAGTGATGAAACAAAATTAAAAGTATTACTTGAAGCAGACGAACACCATCATATTTCTACAAGGCAACTTGACCTAGATAACAACGTGGATCACAGTTTTGTTGTAAACTTATTTAGGAAAGAAAAGTATCATCCGTACAAAGTGCACTTAATTCACGAGTTAAATGATCCAGACCGCCAATTACAACTTTGTGAAGAATTAATGTTACGATGTGGTAAAAATCCCAATTTCTTAAACAACATTATTTTTCTGATGAAGCCACTTTTTTCCTCAACGGATCATTACATCGCCATAACTGTAGGTATTGATCACGCGACAATCCTCACTGGATTCAGGAATCACACAATCAACATCAAGACAAAATAAATGTATGCGTGGGAATGATAGGACGTCGTTTTTAGGACCTTACGTTTGTGATGGAAACCTGACTATAATTTTTTTGCAATTTGATTTGGTGCCAGAAGTGGCAGCTCTTTTTCCTAATACTGAAGATGGTGACATACCTCATCAGAATATTTGGTTTCAACAAGATGGAGCCGCCTCCTCATTTTGGAATAGAGGTCCGTCAATACCTTGATGCTATATTTAGAGAAAAATGGATATGGCAGCGGGGACCAATTGAGCGACCAGCGCGTTGCCCCGACCTAACGCCCTTAGATTTTTATCTAAGGCGTTATTTAAAATTAGAAGTTTATCTCAACAGACCCAACAACTTGGAAGATTTACGACAGAGAATTCGTGATGCAATGCAACAAGTTAGCCCAAATATTATTGAGCGCAGTATAGAAAGTGTTGTCAACGCCAAATGGTTGGAAGGGGACACTTTCAACATTTGCGTTAAGTTCTGTTGATTAATTTATTTTGTGTTCTTTTTTGATTATTTTCTTTACTAAATTATAACTATTAAAGTTGTAAAGTAAATGTGTCATTTATTTTAAAAAAAATTGTTATGTAAGGTACTAATTTTTGTACATCACCGGTTTAGCAGTAAGACGATCTATTAAAAACTGAAAATAATAGTTGGGGTTGTCATTTAAAAAAAATGATGATGACGTCATTGTGTAAAAACCAATGACATAATTGAAAAAATTTCGTCAAAAGACGGCATTTTAAAAACAAAAATCGACATGTCCGAGCGATTTTCTTAAAAACAATATAGAATGCTTTTATGAATTTTGTTCCAAACTTTATCACCACACTGTATAATATAATAAAATTAGACTAGGATAAAAATAAAAAATAACTTAGAATTTGAAAGTCATAGTTTAGGAATTGCATGTTGCTGGCAACCGCCATGTTTTTAATGTCTACTTTCAAAATTTCAAACGAATGTTACATATACACATTTAGAGAATCCGTTTTCGCTGATGTGTAAATATCGAGAAAAGAGTATCCGAGTTAAATAATGGAAAAACAAATAAAGAAAATGAGAAAATGTTATGTAAACGTTATCGTGAAAGTGGTTCTTCCGGTGGAATGATTTTTAGGTGGTTTTCTTGATTAAATGCCCGCTTGCATTCAAAAATCCGGGGGATGTTCGACTATCTTCAAACGTAATCAAAGAAAATTTTTCCATCGAAACGTCACAGTTGATGAAACTTGGATAATTTAGTGGATTAGTCGAATTGCATAACGAATTGCTGCCTCATCAGTCATATTCATCAGATCTGGCTACTAGTAATTTCTTCTCATTTACAAATTTAAAAAAATGCCTCAGCGGAAGAGATGATATCCGAAACAAATGGGTATTTTGCAGAGTTTTCGAAAGATTAGTTTTTGAATAATTTGAAAAAATGGAAACTCGCTGGGCTAAGTTAGTAGACTTGCAAAGGGATTATGCCGAAGAATTTTTCGATAAAATAATTTTTTTTGTAGAAAAGCCACTCTCGTAGGGTGGATGATCGCTGGCTTCATAACAGGGAACTTAAAATGTTCATATACTTATAAATATGTGCGAGTCATTCAGAACTTCTTTTTATTGGAAAATAAACGTTTCATTATTTTTCTGTAACTATGGTTCTAGATGCGTAGATTTTCAATTTGAAGATGTCAAAGCGCAGTAGTATAGCCAAGAACTTCTTATTTTTGGCAATATTTAGAAATACATAATCGGAATATATAAGTGTATGTACATATATATGCAATATAGAGAGGTATGAGTTCAAATCTCATCGTAGGTAAATTTTTGTGATAAAATTTCCTAATTATTTTACTCAGCGCGAAGCAGAAAAATCAATTTAGATATTTCTACGCTGAGAAAAAAACAGAATATATATATATATAGTTAATGTTTTTATATATATATATATATATATATATATACAGGGTGAGTTTTTTTGAATGTTTAGCATTGGGATCTCAGAAACTACTGGAGATAGAAAAACGCTTAAATGGGGAAAGATGCGCAGTTTTACGAATTTGATTTAAAACTGCTTTTGTTTCTCCGATAACTTTCATGGCTTATTAGATATTCAAAGAAAACTAAATTTTACGTTTTTCTTTAAACATGCTTAGCATCGTTAATAGTAATTTTAGAGAAAAAGTGTTCAGACAAAAGTTTTAGATAATTTTACGCCAAATAAAACTATGTAGCTAATATTTTTTTTTCGTTCGCCATTATCGAGTTATGACACAAACTTGTGTTTTTTTAAATGGAAACCATAGTTGTTTTTGACATCATTAAAAAGCTTATTTTTTGCTGATTACAATGATATAAGGTTTGATATGGTTATTTTAAAAAATAAAGAGGATATAGACATTTTTATGGTTTTTATGGAAAACAATTGAATTTCGAACTGATAAACATTGTCAAACATTGACAATTAACTATTAATTAATTTAATTGTAACCTAACTATAAGCGGTGTAAACGGCCGTTAATCATAAGTTTGCATTGGCTATGGAATTTTCTAACGTAGAAAAGCGTGATATGGTTGAATGTTACATTCAGTGCCAGAGAAATTCTACTAGAGCTGCTGAAGTTTATTTTAAAAATTATTTTGATCGATGTCAGCCGTGGCTACCTACTTTTAAGAGATTATGGGATAATTTAGCAGATTATGGTTCGTTCGTTAAACCAAAATCAAAAAAAGGGATGGATGAAGATAGAGAAATAAACATATTAGCATGTGTCGCTCAGAATCCATCTATATCGACCCGACAAATTTTAACAGAAATGGGCTCCTCTCAACGCACTATTGTCAGAGTGTTGAAGAAGCATAAATTTCGTCCCTACAAATTATCAGTATCACAAACTTTACATGAAGGTGATAACATCAGACGAATAGCTTTTTGTAGATGGTTTAAAGATCAGTGTCAAAACGATCCACACTGCTCAATGAAAATATTATGGACTGATGAATTTCGTTTCACAAATTGTGGAATGTTTAATAGGCACAATGAGCACATAATATGGTCTCAAACAAATCCGCTTCACGTTGAACATAGGAGACCACAAATTAAATTTGGGTTTAATGTTTGGGGTGGTGTTATAGGATCAACTGTTCTTCCTCCTTTTATTTTTGATGGATCACTAACTGGCAATCGTTATCTTAATTTTTTACAAGATTTCCAGGAAATGTTAGATAATTTAAATTTAAGAACCCGAGCAATGCAATGGTTTCAACATAACGGAGCGCCTCCGCACAATCAACTGAATGTTATAAATTATTTAAATTTGAACTTCCGTAATCAATGGATAGTACGAAATGCACCCATTGAATGGCCGGCTAGATCCCCTGATTTATCAGTTTTGGATTTTTTTCTTGTGGGGTGTACTAAAGGACACAGTATACAAAAGAACATATGAAACAATCGACGATTTAAGACAAGCTGTCTTAGTTGCTTTTAATAACATTGGTAGGCGTAAAGTACGCAATGCTACAAATTCTGTTGTGAAGAGATGCAATTTGTGTATTAATAATAATGGAGGTATCTTTGAACATTAATAATGTTGTGTGCCCTTAATAAAAGTTCTTATAGTTTTCATTTTATTACTACATAAGATTTCAAAATAAGTTTTCGTTTGGTTTGTATTTTATCAGTTCGAAATTCAATTGTTTTCCATAAAAACCATAAAAATGTCTATATCCTCTTTATTTTTTAAAA
Organism: Amphimallon solstitiale; assembly: GCA_963170755.1. Taxonomy (NCBI): domain Eukaryota; kingdom Metazoa; phylum Arthropoda; class Insecta; order Coleoptera; family Scarabaeidae; genus Amphimallon; species Amphimallon solstitiale. The sequence continues at coordinate 75,779,227 of OY720680.1, read as the reverse complement.
TAACCATATCAAACCTTATATCATTGTAATCAGCAAAAAATAAGCTTTTTAATGATGTCAAAACCAACTATGGTTTCCATTTAAAAAAACACAAGTTTGTGTCATAACTCGATAATGGCGAACGAAAAAAAAATATTAGCTACATAGTTTTATTTGGCGTAAAATTATCTAAAACTTTTGTCTGAACACTTTTTCTCTAAAATTACTATTAACGATGCTAAGCATGTTTAAAGAAAAACGTAAAATTTAGTTTTCTTTGAATATCTAATAAGCCATGAAAGTTATCGGAGAAACAAAAGCAGTTTTAAATCAAATTCGTAAAACTGCGCATCTTTCCCCATTTAAGCGTTTTTCTATCTCCAGTAGTTTCTGAGATCCCAATGCTAAACATTCAAAAAAACTCACCCTGTATATATATATGAATAAAAAATGTAATAATGTATATAGGGTGTTTCATTTAAAAAACTATAACTATGGTTAACCACCAAGTTATGGAACACTCTGTATAATACGAAATAATTTTAAAATATACAGTAAATAAGACTTCCCAGATAATTAGAATATACCCAAAGTGATAAAGAAAACATTAATGTTACCAATGGTCTTTCATTCTCCTAAAATACGTTCCTGGAGAATTATTCGTGTTTTGAACCACAACTATTAAACTGCATTAAGTTTATAATTGTAATGACGGAGGTTAGCTAGTACTGTTAACGATCTATGTGATATTATCTTCAAAATTGCACCATTCGACATAAACTGTACGCGATTATTGTTTATTATATCTCATTATTAAGCCAACAATTACTGTACATTCAGTAATGATCACTTAAAACGGTGATGAGCTTTGCATATTTTTACTTAATAAACTGGTGTACTTTTTTATTCTCCAAAATCTTTTAGAAATAAGATGATTGCTTGTTAATTATATGTATATACTATGCAAATTGTGAGGAATGTATGTAGGTAATGTAACTGACTGTAGCAACACTAACAACAAGAAGTAAACGAAACGAAATTTGCTTTTGTAATTTATGCCTTTATTTTTATTTTGATATACATTTACCTTCCAAAAAAGAATCTTTTGAGGTACTTGCAAAGATACACTGTACAAATTCGTTCATTATCCGCATTAGAATATCTAAGAAATAGGGTGGGAGAGAGAGAGAGAGAGATTTCTTTTTGGCTACTATATTTTTTACGCTATAAATACGATTTTAAATAAGTTTGAATATATTCCAAAACATTGAAGATGAGTGTAGGGTAAGGTAACCAGACGTCCCGCTTTTGGCAGGACAGCCCCGATTTTTAACAATTTGTCCCACGTCCCGCGGTGTTTTAAAAAAGTCCCGATTTTTGGAAAGAATGCACGGCAAGCTAGGGAAAGGCAGGAGAAAGGAAGGGAATAGACGGTTTTCCGCGACCACTGGTATTGACCATTTTCATTGGGTTACATTAGACAAGAACTTAACTTTAATGATGTGCGAAAATCATATTACTCAAAATTTTCCATATAGTAATATTTCTGAAAATGATCTTTTTAATGAGGTATCATTATTACAAAAAATATATTGATAATGAAAAGGTTAAATCTTTGCCATCAACTTTGGGTATCAGCAAAAATCACAATAGACAACAAATGGTTAGAAATATTTCATCATTTTGAAACAAACCATGCACTAAAACTTGTGGATTAAGCGCTATCCTTATCAGAAACTAATGCTGCGACTAAACACGTTTTTTCTACGGTAAATAAAATGTACACATCAGAAAAATCACAATTAAGTATTGAGACTTTGAAAGCCATTTTATGTGTTAAATATAATTTAACAAATTCTTGTGAAAAATTTCATGACCTTTTAAGCAACGACAGCAACCTACTACAAAAAATTCACTCTAATGAGGAATATGCCAAAAAATAAAATACTATACATATTTTTTTTATGTATTATATTTGTAAATTTTACTTATGTTGAAATTAAAAAAATATATTGCAATACTATTTTTGCGTTTTATGAAAGTTTTTGTTGCTCCATATAGACCAAATTTTTATGAACTCCCCCCCCCCCCCTCCCCCAGGGTCAATGGTGTCCCGCTTTACCATTGTTAAAATCTGGTCACCTTAGTGTAGGGTATAATTAACTAAAAAAAGCGCCTGTCGGAAGGCTTTATATGACTTCTATGATTTTATAATAATTCACCAATGTCAAAGGAATCTATTTTTCCAGAAATTCTGAGTAAGAATAGACGCAAGAAGTTTGTAATGATTCGCATGATGTCTATTAATGTTAAGCAAAATATGCAATTCCCTTTTCTTTGAAAATTAAAATTACTTTCTCCCATATTTCTGTAACACTTTGTATAATGAAGTTGACTTCTGTAACTAAAATATAAATAATTATAAATATGACGACATTTTTATTTGCGAAAAACAGATGTGACATCTTGCAATTGTATATTTTAATAATATATTATGATTACTACTAATCTTACTTTCATAATAACTATCAGTGTAAAGAAAAATAAAACAACAGTTTCGAGATCGATTTTGAGAAGAAACTGATCTGTCGTGTAAGCAAAAAGGAACTTCTTTTCCCGTTCTCGCCAAGAAAACAGAAGAAGCACCGCATGGGTCAATTAACGAAAACATCAACAATATATTCTGTTTTCTCGGGATTCTGTGAGACTTTGTATTATTCTTTTACTGCAAAAAAAAGCACAAATCACCGCGAACGAAGACGAAAAAAGAAGCAGCGATCCAATGTGCCTCAGTCAGCAAATAAAATTGTGAAACCGATCTCGATTATGTGGTACTCGACTACAACGCCCGCCTACTCGATTGCTTGCTTCCCTTAGTGAGCGCGCGATCTTTTTTCTTCGTTTCGTCCTCTCTCATTAACGTACAATTACTTCGGCTCTGGGATCAGATTTCTAGAAATCGTGAGGTCACATGGTATTGTGACCGGAGCTCGCCTGGAATCTGTGGAATTCGAGCCGCCCGGCCGGCGGGTCGAGTCATGGTTACTTTTTTTTTTCGTGTAACGAGGCGCTTTACGTACATACTGAAAGATAATGTAAATGTCTTCTCATGCAGTTTCACAGTATAATTGAAACGGAAGGTTGCCGTTTTGAGATACAGATATGTTTATTGTTTTAATTAAAAATTAATTAAACGTGTATACGATAGTGTCCATAAAAGTAATCGCATAGGTATCTCGCAAAAAAATTATCGAACAGTATATTTTTTTTATATGTCTACTGCACCATAATACGATGCAATTTCATTGCAAAAAAAATAAAATATATGTATGTACATACATATACACAAACAATGTGTGCACCAATAGTACGAAATAAAATCAATAAAAACGAAACACAGTGTTATAAACTACATATTTTTTCATAAAAATCGATTTTCAACAAATTTTGTTTTCAATTTTTTTTCCTGTTTTTTTTTAATTTTCAGAAATATTTCATTTTCGAGTTGACAGCATAAAAAGTTATCATCAAATATATAACAAAATTTAAGTAAATCACAACTGAATGCTATAAAACTCTATTACTAAATAAAACTATTACTAAATAGTGTTTCGGTTACTTTTCAGTTCTTGTATAACTATCCGTTACTTTCGAATCCAATATCCGTTACTTTTTAATCGATACTGAGTTCTCGTTCAAATATGCGGTGCGGGAATAGGTACATATAGTTAATATATGGTACAAACAAAATGTTGATTTATATAGTAATTTTAATATACAGTGTGTTCATTTCAAAACTACCACCCTAAATTTCTGGAAATCGGGAAATCTATGAGAAATTCCCTGAAACACTTAAGAAGTATCGGGGGCCATTTCTTGATGCAAAATTGAACTCACCCACTTTATCCCCCTGCCCTCGGAAACTACTATGTTTTGAAACAGTAAATTTTGGCGTTTACTTTTTTAAAATTGATTGATTCGTTTTGAAGATTTTTAAAAAAATCTTTTGGCTTAAGTTTTTCTAGCTAGTCAATCTATTTTAGAAGAATCGGAACAAAAGCCAATATTAAAAACTTTTATACATTTTTCAAAAACATGGAAAATAAATAATCTTATGATTCTTTAGCTCTATAGTTATGTTTAATACAGAATACTTTTCTTTCTTTTTGTAGTTACTTATTAAACAAAATTGCATGTTTTAGGAACGTTTTTATACCGATTTTGCGTTCATTGATTCAATTCTTGTAACAGTACAGTAAAATAATGTTTAACCCAAAGTTATTTAAATGAAATAACAATAATGGTTTACAGTTTGCAAGAAAGGGTTGAAATTGTACTATTTTATGGAGCCGAAAATCAATGTGCTTGACGAACTGCCGCAACATTTAACGAAAGGCATCACATCTTATAGATATGTCCTAAATCTTATTTATATATTTATTCAGACTGGATCTGCTGCAAATGTAAAACATAATCAGTTGGGTCATCATTACGTCAGATTTCTGCGACAACTGGAACTTGCTTGGGTTCGGTTCATAAAATTACAAAACTTTAAAAATGTCATACTTATAAATTGAAAATATGTAACAAAAGCCCTTATTTGTCAGTAGAAGGACACACCCAGCATCCTGAAAAAGTTAATGTATGGGCAGACATCTCATGTGACCAAGTGACTGGTCCACTTTTTTTCAATAGAAATCTGAACGGCGAAGCATATTTTGATATGTTGGAAAAGACTATCAATCCGCTAATTATTATTAATGCTCTCAAAAAACAACTGGATAGAGATGGAATTTGCCCCTCCGCCTCAAAATTTAGAAGAACTTCGTCAGATAACTTTGAAAACAAAAATAAAACACTTTAAGCAGTTAAGTGTGTTTGAGTAATTGATATTTAAGCTTAAAACAAAACACAAAAAATTAAACAAACCAAAAGATATTTTCGTACGAAGCGATCAATTTTAAGTAAGTTAACGCCAAAATGTACTGTTTCAAAAGACTCTATACCCCTTTCCATTTAAGATTTTTAAGGGGGTAGCTCCCGGGGACAGGGGGTTAAAGTGAGTGAGTCAATTTTTGCATCAAGAAATGGCCCCCACGATAATACTTCTTAGGTGTTTCAGGGAATTTTTCATAGATTTCCAGTTTTTCAGAAACGTGGAATGAGAAGTGAGAAGTATATTACGATAAATAAATAAAATTCCTTAAAAGAATCACACAAAACATTCCAACTCAAAATCAAAAGTAAAATGCCAAAGCCTAAAGTATTTCCTATGGAGTCACCATTTTATTTACGATAGGGGAGATTTCTATCATAAAACCATAAAAATCTCCGCGTCCGATATTAAATCACACAAATCATGTAGAATGCAGTACATGGCACAAAATTTCAAGTTCAAACAATTAGAAACTGAAGTTAGACATCAGTGCTGCGTATCACGAGGAAGGAAAAATATCATTCCTGTAAAAAATATGCGCTACAGCTTTGTGATGCAATTTACCCAAGCAAATCGACCTTTGGGTCGGTAATTACTTTTTGAGGATGAGGCTACGTTTTGTCCCAATGGCACAGTAAATCGTCAAAATTGCAGCTATTGGAATCGGGTAAATACGCATAGGATTGTTGAGTCATATAGTCATCACCCACAGAGATGAAATGTGTGAGTTTAAAAACTTCATAGTCGAATAGTAAAAACCTTCATTTTTGAAGGAAACCTCACAATCATAATCATTGTCGTTTGTAAAAATTGTTGCAAGCGCTAGAGTAGGGTTATTTTATAAAAACTATAAATATCTTTCTGATTCGAGTGGCGTCAATGAATGAGAAAACACAGGAATAGTGTTAGCATATGTATATATAAAAATTTGTCTGTAAAATTCGAAATTTGAATTTAAAAATCACCAAGGAACGCGTAAAACCGTACGCTTCTTGTTGTCCACAAGAGAAAGAAATCAGGAAAAGGACCCTGTCTATCCATACGTACAATAAATTGTCCAGGCTCTACTTAGGGAAATATTGAAATCTGTATTGAAATTAATAAAATATAACATAAGTAGCAACAAGCACAAGATGATGTGGATGAAAATATAGTAGTCAAATCGACCGCATATTAATAAATAAAAAGAGAGATAGGTACAGTTGTTTTAAATATGAGAATCAGCAGAGGTGCGAGTGCTGACTCTGATCACTTTATGGCTATATCTACAATAAAACAAAAATTAATAGAACCAGAAAAGCAAAGAAAAGGCAGGAATATGAAAATAGCATAGAGATGCAAATAGAAAAAACTCTAGCAAGAGATGCAGACATAAACGAAAAATGGAAGTGATGTCACTATTGAAATGGGGTAAGTCGCAAATAGGAACAACCCAGAAACGGAAGCAAAATGAATGATGGAATGAGAAGATAAGGAGAAAATGGCTACGGAGCAATAAACAGAGAGATAAACAAGATATGATGGAAAACGAAAAGAAAGCCACAAAACGATAAAGAGAGCGAAACAGCTATGGTTACAAAAAAAGATGTAGGAAAAAGAAACAATAAACAGAAATCATAACTCCTTAAGAACACCAGTAAAGAAAACAGTAAAGAGTATCAAAAATAAATACGAAAAGGCAAAATCGTTGCATGTGCAGATGATCTACTTATAGTTAACAAACAAAAAAGGATAACGGAAAGGATCTTGGAGAGAAATGAGAATGAAAATAAACAAGGAAACACAAAAATTATGAGAAACGACACTGGTAAAATATCTGGAAAGGTAGAAATTGGAAATTACTAATTTGAAGAGTAGAACAAGTTCAGATACCTTGGTGTTAATACAACAAACAATAGAGAAAAAACGTAGCAGTTGGTACACGAAAAAATACAAGTAAAAAATAGAGCATTTTTCGCTAACAAAACTATGTTGCAAAGCAAGGCAGTTAGTGTCGGCACTGAAATAAGAATGCACAAATTAATAATGAGACATGTAGTAACATATCTCGTAAAAACCATATCTTTAACACAAAAGAAATAGATTAAGAGTATTTGAAAGCAAAATAATAAGTATAATGGATGTAATTAAGACAGGAGAAAATTATATAAGAAGAAGAACTAATCGAGACGTAGAAGATGAAGTAGAAGGCACATATATTATTAACTAAATTAAATCGGCGAGGATAAAGTTGTTGAAGATGTATGGAGATCAGGACCGGAAAGTATCGCGAGAATAATAGTGGAATGACCAAGAAGTAGAAAGCAGGCTTAAGTTGAGGAGCACTTAAGACATTTGGGACTAACTAGATGTAAACAAAAACTGAAAATAGGCAAAGATGGAAGAAAATAGCTGAAAGTATAAGACCTATACACCACACACGTAACAGTTGTTATATTTGGGACTAATCCACACCGAGAAAAAGTTTGAAAGGGCTTCAGCACACGAAACGGTGTAACTCCAAGTAGGAGTGTAGTCCCTTTATTATGTAATATTATAAATGTCTTTCATTTATAGTTTTTGTAAAACAACCTTATTCCAGTGCATGCAGCAATTTTTACGAATGACAATGTTCATGATAGCCTAGCTAATACCATATTTTACTATCTATTTGTAGCACACAATTATTTAAATAACCAAGCTTATAAAAACATAGTATTTTATAAGAAAGCAATTATATTACTGTTTTCAGGTTACTACGATTTACTACAATCAAAAACATATAAATTTGCTTTAGTATTCATCAGCAAGTAGCTACAAGTTCATATTTTGCATATGTGATAACTACAATTTCCATTATTAACCTTATAAATTACAGCTGCTACTTTTTCTTACTTTCTGAGAAAATCTGAAGACGTTTTTAATCTACTTCTTTTACGTGAATTTACGTGATGCTTAGATTGCCCTTTAATCCCCTGACCATTATATAAGATAGAAGAAGAACTAGAAAAACAAAACAAAAAACTGTGGAGTGTAGCAATAATTTTGAGGTAGATTTTTGTTATATAATGGACTTTCAATGTTGTTAAATTATTCCCACTATTATAGACTCCTAGACTATAAAACCAACATGTAAAACGCTGCGCCTATAACCTGATAATGTATTGAGAACTCCTAAAACCAAGTAGGAATTTCTGAAGTGTACCTATGTTGTTCTGGTGCTGTATGTAATTTAATCACGATCATTTGTCGATATTCCTTCTAGAATCCAATAATAGCTACCATAATATAATTAAAAACTTGTCTGTAAAAGTGGAACATACTTCACTTTTATGGTCATGTATGTACAAATATAATATAATCTTATTAATATTTAATGCAATCACAATCAACACCGTCATATGAATATTTTCAAGCTCGAGACAAAACACATTTTTATACGAAAATTTAGATTTATGAGTGTATAGAAATTCATGGACAATTAAATGATCAAATCATATAAATCTGTATAAGGGGAATATTTTGGAAGCAAAAAATTAAAATTTAATATAGATATTATAAATTCAATTAACTATTTAAAAGTAGTCCCTTAACATACAAAGATTTATTCACATAATCTATGTGGTACATACAAACACACGTACTTTATTATGCTATAAAATATCTTGAAATTAAAAAATAGAATATTTCAAACATCTCTTTTAAGGAACTTCAAAAAGAAAAATATCTAAATGTCATTTACTATATAGTATCGTTTGATGTACTCTGTAATAATATATTAAGGCGTCATTTGAAAACATTTGAAAGAACACATCAATTATACAGTAGCGAAAAATTTAACTCAATGCCCTTATAGCAAAAAAAAAACCAGGCTCAAACGTTGGGATTGCCGTTTCGACTTATAATTTTGTGTATCATTCAGTGCGCGTTATAAAATTGCTGCTGGCATATTTTCCTAATTTTCTTATATTATCACAGAGCGGCTATATAATCCAAACGTATTTCAAAGTTAATGTTTATCACGTAGGATTGACGTGTGGAGAAAATTACATGAATTTCAGTCTCCCGGGTTCCTTTACACAGAAAGGAGAAAAAAAACATTGAAAACTAAAACAAAAAAACGACAACTCGCTGCCAAGCAAATATCGTCTTTAAAAACATTCGATGGAAGCAACACACGTCTAGTCGGTGATACAAAAAAGCCAATTACGGATACCTGCTCCGTACCTGAGAGGATCTTATGAATGAATACGAGATACTATTCCAGAGTTGACCGCCATAACAATGCCATCGCGTAAAATAGTTGCCGTGATGCATTCTTGTTTTTGAGAGATAATTCGGTAGTTGCGATTTTTTCATTATACCCACACTTGTTCGTCTATTCCTTCCCCACTCTCCGTTCGTAAGATTTGATAATTCTCGCGTTTTATTCCCGTGAATTTTTCGATACAAACTTGACTGCTTCTGTCGCTTTCATTCATCGTAGATTACTTGTGATAAGACCGGTCGGTAATCAAAAAATGGATTTACCCATATATTTAAAGGAGTTTTTAAGAAGAAATTCTTCGATGGTGGTTCACTTGGACGTCGAAGAGGAAAATAAAAAGATGTCCTCTAAAAAGTACGAGTTTTGGCAGCCGTGGGTTGATAAAGGTATAATAGACGCTTTGTATTACATGTGTAGTTAATATTTCATTTTGCTGTAAATAAATCTCTTAGAGATCACATTTACTTTTCAATTAATAATCATTTCTTTTGTTGTTTGCCATTTTTCATTAATGTTTACTGTAATGAAACTGTTTGGATGCTTGCTTTCCTATTGTCATTTTTGTTATAGAGTACTATTAAATACTGTATGCCGCTATATCAAGATGATTGATTAGTTCTTATTTATTAATGATAATTTTCTTTGTCATAAAATATTGTAGAATATACCTATATCTTTATATATATAAAATTACAATTGGTTTTTTTATATTTTCCATATTGTAATGTTTTAATTAGTTAATGTTTATTAATTGACAAACATCAATATTATCGAAAAAATTTAATTTTTATATTTGCTGAGTACATTGACAACCCCTAATTTAATATTTATTGAAAAGTAAATGTCAAATTGTATTTCAACTTCTTCACTATTTGTAAAGTATATGAAATAATTATATTCAAGATGTATTAAAGTCCTTAAAATCAGTAAACGCATGTAACATTCGAAATCGCTTTCACTCAACTTATAAATGATAAACAATACATATACGAGGGATAAGCTGAATTTATTGAGAATAAGAAATTCTAGTAGACCTTGAAAAACAATTATCCAGTGTTTATTTAGAGTAACTCTTTATCTGTCATTTGACTTTTAGTTATTGAAGTTACTTTAGTTATAATTCAGCTACTTATTTTTTAAAAGCAAAAGAAAATGAAATTAACCTGGTATGATTTTAAAAGATGTTTAAGCGCTTATGAGTGCAAAGAGAGTGTAAAATCCTTGGCTACGACTTACCGATGGTATAAGGAATTTGAACGCGAAAGGAATTCTGCTCAGCATCAAAAAAGGGCAAACATTGCTTCTGTTAAAAAGTAAATGAAGAGGACAATAAAACCACCTATGCAGTAATAGAGCACCAACTCAAGATTGGATCCTCAGCTGTTAAAACAATCATGAACGATCACCCGCGTTTAAGAAAAAGTCTTTTTTTGCGGCATTACCTTTCTGACTTCCGAAAAAGAGAGCGTGTAAGAATTTGCCATGAAACTTTAAATTTCTTAAGTAATGGCGGTTACCAATTTTTTTTTTCCAAAATAGTGACAGATGACAAAACTTATATTCCCTTTTTCGACCTTCCTACTCGCCATGATAGTCGTGTATGGATTCACGAAGATGAGGAAACTCCTACAATGACCAAGAAGCAATGTACGCGGTATTCTTCAGAAGTACAGACTTAGTAAATGCAATTAAGCTAGATGAACAAAAGACAGTTACAGCTAAGTGGTACACTGAAAAATGTTAGCCTGAAGTGTTCAGTAGAGATTCAGACAAGGGCATTATGCTCCATCATGATAATGCATCGTCCAATACGGCAATTTTAATTCTCAATTTTTGGCTGAAAAAAGTGTTAGAAGATCCGCCGTTCTCACCTGATTTAGTAATGTGCGACTTTTGCCTATTTTTTGGGCTTAAACGCAATTTGCGGGGTAGAAGGCTTTCATCGGAAGAAGAGATTGATATCGCAATTCGCGTTTATTTTGAAGGTATTCCGAAATAAGATTGGTTAGAAGCTTTTAAACATTGAAAAGAAAGAATGGCCAATTTATCATTGCTGAAGAGAATTACTTTGAGCATATAAATCCAAGAAAATGTTAACCGTGTTTTTATTTTCAATAATTTCAGCATGTCCCTTGTATTTAAGATTTATAACATGTGCAATAACTTTTTTCTACGTAGGGAACAAGCAAGCGTGTAAATGTAGCAAACTTTAAACCCTTTTAAAATAGTATGTCTCCGTCCTTTTTAAATTTGGTCTCAGCCTATTCTTTTCTATATATTGACTGTATACGTGAAATTACTCCAAAAACATGTCGAAACTTCGTCCACTATCCTGAGAGACATATCTAGAGCTGCTGCTGTTCTGCTATTACCTGAAACAGACTATATCACAAAAGCAGCAGTAGTACAGAAGATGACCTCTAGGGTAGTGGACGAAACATCGGCAACATAGAAAATGACAATAACACCATTTCAATTAAACCAAGAAGTTAATCGACAACAAGCGTGAAATCCTACGACTTAAGTGTATAAAGTATTTTCATCAGTCGACCAATTACAAATCTAAACCACGAGACAAAAAAATATCGGTGGTATACGACAAATCAAGAGTAAAAGATAAGGAATTTTGAAGTTTTCTCCAGTTCTATAGTAAATTAAAAACACTGTTCAATAGTCTTCCTTTGTTGTCCTTAATATCAATTGATTTATATGCACCTAATTCTCTTCATTATTTTACTATTTTTATCACAGTTGAATTTTCCGGTTTGATTACAGGTCACTTAATCAAACCGGAAAATTATTAAGTATGTGTTCAGTAATTGCAAAAATAAGAATTTTACCCGGTCGATAACAAGATCGTTATTGCTTAAAACGTATTCCTGTATTACGATTACTTTGTTTAATATAGACTTCACGAGAACAACTACAACGATTTTTATATTGTTTCCTAAATATGTATATTACATAAACATATTATTATGTAAACTTAAATTTTTATATTCTTTACATACTGCTTCTGCTGCGTCTTTTTCAAAACCTTGTTGACGTTAGTAGAGGGAAAGCACTAATGTGATCTTTTTTATTTGATTTTTTCCAAATATATATTTAGCTAGTCTGTAAATCAAAAATATATTAAGCCATTTTGTACTGTTGGTAATTAAAGTCTGCTGTTATGAATCTATTACTATTAATTTATTTCCTATATAGACCACGATCTCGATTTTTTTAGTCCTATTTCTAATAACTCGACTACTTATCTAAAAAAAATGCATTTTTTTCTATCGTGAGCTTTGTGCTTGTAGGTTCAGAATTTCTGCGATCGTGCTTTTTGAGATAACTCAAATCGCGAAACAGTTATCTATCTACATCTAAGCCAAATATCAAGGACTATAGCCGGATGTTTAAATAAACTCTTCATATCATTATTAATTCTTATATAGCCGTTTTCACTAATTTTGTATAACACCTGTTTAGATACTTTACTTACCATTAATTAGTTTTTTTCATTACAATAATTTCATATATCGTTCAGAAGGTTCGTTTTCAGTACCATCATTGAACACTTTCAATGTTCAATAATCACTAAAACGCATCTTAATAAATGAATATAAAAGGTAATTAATATCTAAAGAACTCGATTATTGTGTTGATCTTTTTATGCTTCTGTTTCTGTTTTTTAATAAACAACCTCTCGTTTCAATAATCATTAGATTTATAAAATTATACGAGTCGAACCTTTTTGTTATAATACATAAAATATGGTATGCCTCTTATAAAAGTAAAACATGAAAATATTGTTGTCGAACTAAATCAATGTTAATTGTGAAGATTAATTTATTGAGATAATTTTACAACGAACGTTCATTTACCTTAATATTCTAATTTATACTATCGCGTTCACATAGCATCATATTTTATATTTTGAAATTTGCTGAAGGCATATTATAACCGGAAACATTTTACAGTAGAATTTGTTACAGGATAAGACAAATTGTCCAAGTTGAACGTCACATTGCCGTAAATATATTAATAGCGTGCTGATGTGCACCACATACTTTTATGCGATTCGCTTGCGTGCGGTGGCTCTTTGCTTATACAATTAGAACTTTGAATGGAAATAGAAAACTCGTTCGATGTATCGTATCGTATTCGAGATGTGATAATAAAAACAATTATTTTAATGGACTACAAAAATATAATAAATATAATAAAATAACAAAAAATCATTGCAAATTGCGAGCAAAAATGACATTTGGTTATAGAAATTTAAAAACTACACTGCAAACAATGCGGGTAAAATTAAATGCTTTTTTGGGGAAAATGTACCAGAATTCTCCTTTATGGTTCTTATTGTACTCCTTAATTGTAATGTTTTGTATATTTACAGAAAAGAAACGCGTAAACTAATTTTATTATTAAAAAACATATGACATGTTTTGCTAACACTTTGAACTCATCAGATGTTAAACTTTTCTTACTACTATCGACAAAAGCAGTAAAATTATTTATAGTAAGTTTGCCTTTTATAATACTGCATTATGTTTCTTCTTTTTTGCAACAAGTATGTGTTAGAGTCGTGTATTTAAAATGTTCAATAACATTACACTGTGTAGATCAGTTGCATAATGCAATTTTTTTAAGAATTAAATAGAAATTCAAATTTTGAATATACCTTATACATTTTCAAAACAGTTTTTAAATGTTTAATACAGATATATCAAATGAGATGCTCGAAAGCTGAAGAAGAAAGAAAAAGTATGTTATAAACTTAGTTCTTATGAATATTTATATAAATGAATTCATTGCAAAATATTTCACATTTCATATAGGTGTATGTCTATACCATATGCTTGCCGTCAAGCTGCGGATACATTTTACTATGTGATAAAACGACGACACCGAGAGTTTGTATGAGTTAGTACGAGAAAGCAATATACAAACTGTTCTATTGGTCGAGTGTAGTGAAGCTGACTGACTCGCGTTTAGGATATAGCAGCGGTCGGCTCGATGTCTAGCGCCTAGCAAACACATTTTTAAATCGCGTTTCGTCCATCTAATTTAGAACAATTACGCGCCAAAATTATTGAATTTTCGAATCATGTTACCCCGGATATGTTAACAAATGTCCGTCGAAATTTTTATAATCAGCTGGGTCTCTACTTATAAATTATCCAGGTAGTGATTTTTTATTTATTAATATTATTTTCACCTTCTCTAAAGCAGTACAGTAAATGACTTTATTCTTGGTTAAAGAATTTGTTATTAACAATAACAGTAGCAATTTTCACGGACTAACGCAGTAACGATTTCTGCGGTGTCGACTTTAACGTAGCTCTAATGTTAGTAACAGAGGCTACCCCCTTATTCTCCCACTTATAGTCGGCCAGCTTGTCTAGTATATTATCCGCAGGTAGACCGCGAGCAGTATGTGAATCGGGCCAAAACGTGTTACTTCTGATCCGAATTTAGAAAAATTATTTATACAAGAGTTGTTACAAAGTGACTTCTAGTTAGTTGATACTTATTCTTTATAAATTTTAATAAAACTAAGACGTAGTTGACCAGATATTCGTAAATTATGATTTTTGCGCTGATGAAACTACTCGCGATAACTGATTTTGCCTGCCCTTGTGACACTATTAATATACCACCAACTAAAGAAGTGTATGTGTTACTTCCTGTTTTCATATTATCGAGGCCTAGTCAAATGTCCTCTACAGTAACTTTAAATCTTCTGAATTTTTTGCTCTCTCTCTCTCAAATTTGTCTCCGTGAGGGACAAATTTGTCAGCTGTTATATTATTTAATATCAAGCATTGGAATCCATTTTTTGCAATGGATAAGCTAATGTTGCTCTCAAATTAATATAAATACAATAACCTTTTAATGCAAAATGTGCCATGTTCTGATGTATTCTAGATGGATGAATTGAGTTAAGTTTTAGTATTGTATTAATGGACAGACATTAAAGTGCAAGCATAAATTAAATGACATGAGAGTGCTATTTGATCGTCAGTTTTCCTTTGTTAAGCTTGTAAATTATGCATGTACATCTGCTATTCCTATATTAAGCATCATTCTCAGAAATTCGAGGCATTATGTTAATTCTGCAACTACACATATGTTTACTCTTCGCTAGTGCGCAGAAAGCTTAAATACTCTGATTTTGGTATCCAATTTACACTTGCCTTTAATTGGAGAGCATTCAGAGGGCTTTCTAACGGTGTTATTTTTCTATATCAATGGAGTTTAGCCAAATAGAAATATGGATCATGATTGATTGGAAATTATTTATAATTTGAAACGCTCATACGTATAAGAAAGTCGTGTGGTGGCCACTCCTAATTATTTTTGTTACATAATTACAGCGAAGTAGAGACTTTGAAGCTTTGTCTCTAATGTAGAGTCATAAGAACGCTACCACATTATACTCCCACAGTTTTCCTGAAGAAAATATTATAAATTATTGCAATATTTGTATACGTAAATATAACAAAACATTCTTAAGAAAGATTCACCATTAATAAAACTGATATACATTCACCATACCTATAAATCTTGTAATTTTCTCAAACGATTGAAATCAGTGGTCAATTATAGACAATTCTTTGTCGACCACACCAAAAAAAAGAATTCATAATTCATCTCGTTCCATCTCGGTATCACTTCTTTAGTCTATTATCTTCCATTTCATTCTGTTTTCTTCTTCTACACCTTTTCTTTTTTTGGACGTTCAGATAGAACCTCTCTAATTCTTCATACACACCAATTAACGGAGGACCAGTAGGCGCTGCCCTCGAGGAAAAACAATCGAGAGGAAAACACCCGAAGAAGGAGAAGATGAAGAAGAAGAAGTGACCTCTCAAGGTTGCTCTCGCCATCATCAAATTGTACCCAGGCGAACGGACGATCGAGATGGAAGATATCCGGTGTTCGATAGTTTGTCTTTGTCGCACCAGCAGTGCGGTCGCGGCGATTCACATTAACATAAAAATTCGAGTGATTTGAGGCTCGGGAATTGTTCGGAACGAATAATGACTTTTTCGTAAACGCTTACGGTATAGTGTGCGTGTGTATGTTTATGATGAAGAACTGACGTCTAAACGGTGGCAATAATAATAAATTAATGAAGTCGTAATCTCCTAGAAAATGTAATTAGTTAATGTATGTGCGGTGGTTTTGTGGCAATATAAATTTGTTAAATTGTAAATAACGTTATTCGTTCTCTATATTTTGTTTTGTAATCGTAACTGGCAACAAATGGGGATTTAGAAGGATATGAAAATAGTATGGAAAGGTTTTGCTTACGATCCCTTAATAATATATAAATGACGACTTTATCTCATCTATGAGGAGTGATAATAATTCTTAAACGTAGTTATATTGTAAATATGTAAATGTTTGATCTACCAATTTTTGCAGATTTGCGGCCTGGGCCTCTGATTGTGAATAATGGTTCCACGAATGGTATCCTCCCCGGTCTCGCTTTCCGCCCCCCCCCCCTCTCACTCGCTTCTTCGTCAGCTTTCTCAAAATTTATAAAGAATATACCTGAGTTTAAGACGAGCTTTGGCATCTCTTATTTTCTGTCTCCACTAAATTTTATCCTACACCCATCCCAGCTTTTCTTGACTTTTCCTGCTGTCTTGTAACTTGAATTCTGTTATGGCATCCTTTTTCAGGTAATCTGTCCGATCATTTTCTGATTATTTGTAAATGTCTGTTTGTTCAAGGAACAACAGACAATTATAATTGTTAGATGGTTTTTTTTGTGAATTTCCAGGCAACATATTCTTTTCTTAATTGCCTGAAAATTTGTAATGCTAGATTTAACTTTATTATTGACAATTAATGAACTACCAATTTATTTTCTTCTTTGCCCTTTTTCACTTGATAACTTTCGCCTGATAACAACGGTTGCTAAAAAAGGCGGTTCACAAAATACAAGTTTTTTGAATCGCCATATATATAATGCGTATATGGCCAATTTTTGCCTTTTTGTAGGAATGAATCAGATTTAAACATCAACCAAATATTGCTCATCATATTTTGAGAACGTTGAACAGTTGCCTTACATTACGGTACTATGCGAAGAAACATTTTGCGGAAATATCAAGTACATATTTTTACATCCAATGGAAATCATCTTACTACAAGGATATAATATCTATATTCTATCAACTCTAGTTGTTTGTTTTCATGCCCTGTCCGTAATATAATTATAATACAGTTATTAATGTTTTGTGTATATTTAAGTATTTTAACATTAAAGCCGTAATTTTTCTTTGTAGATGAGCTGTCAAAACAAAATTCCACGAAACAGTTGCCTACGACGAAGTGGAAACGGGACCGCAGAAACAGAAACGAATATTCGCGGAAGTCGGACCCAAAATTACCGGAGAATTTCGGTCAGGACATGACTCCGGCTAGTCCTGAACCGTCATCCCCACAGCCGCAGTACGCGATTACAATGAACGGACAGAGTAATGGCGTAGCAAAAGGGGCGCACGATGCACCATTGGATATGTCTGTCAGACAGCGAGGTCAACCACCCTCCTATACGCAAACTATAAACAATCCAGGGTATAGATCGAGCTATCGCCCATCTGTGATAACCCAGAATTCCATTTCTAGGGATGATGCTCCGACAGGTAAATTGAATTGTCCTTTTCTTTACTATTATAACATGGCCCATCGAAAATGACACAAACGGATTATCCTTGAAATTGATTAATTATTTCAGAAAGTAGATCTTGATAATGGAGACACATTCCGATTATGAACTTTTAATTTACATACTCTAGTCGTTTGAGAGGAGGGAAAGCACCTACCCCCTTGTCGTCGATATAAATATAATTAAATTCTCACTACAACCGTTCTACTGCACTTCAATAATATCAAGTGATTCAATAAATACGAGGGACAAGCTACAATTATTGAGAATAGAAAGATTGATACAAGCTTTAAGATTTTTTATTTTGAATATGTTCAAAGTAATTGCCATTTACAATAATGCACTTAACCATTCTCTACTTCCATAGTTCAAAAACGTTCAACCAGCTGTCCTTAGAGATACTATCAAAAAGACACTTAACGGCTTCTTCTGACTGGAACCTTATTCCTCTCAAATGTTTTTTTGAGCTCAAAAAATTGCCAGAAGTCACACATCGCCAAATCCGGTGAGTAAGGAGGATGTTCTATAATTTTGATTTTGTTTTCCGCTAAATACTGAACAATTAATTGTCCCTGCTGTATGGGACGACGTGTTATCATGATGTAACATGATCCCTTTTCTGGGCACTATACTAAACACAGTAGGCAAACAATTTTCAACATACCATTTAGCGGTAACTGTCTTCTGATGTTCTAATTTAATTGCGGCCATCAAACCCGTACTTCTAAAAAATACTGCGTACATAACTTTTTTCATTGCTCGTTGTTTTTTCACCATCGTAGGGGTTTCCTCGTCTTCTTGTATCGAGACTCGGTTTTCTTGGCGAGTGGCAACATCAAAAAACGGTATGTACGTTTCATCGCCAGTTATAATTTTAGAAATAATTTGATGGCCTCCTGCATACAACATATCTAAAGTTTGTTGGAAAATTGTAACACATTCTGCTTTTTGTAAATCTGTCAGATGATGTGGTACAAACCGATATACAACCTTTTTCAAATGTAAATGTTCGTGCAATATTGATCTCACTTGCGAGGATCCAATCTTCAGATTGGACTCTATCATTGCATAGATAATGCAGTTGTCCTCTTCCACCATCTTCTTCACCGCAGGAATGTTTTCGGGGTTAACAGCAGTTAAAGGAGGGCCAGCTCCTTTTTTGTGTACCACCGACTTGAAACCTCGCTCAAATTCTTTATACCATCTATAAACAGTAGCCAATGATGGCGTGAGATCCCCAAATGCCGATTTTAAACTTTCCTCACACTCATAGGCGCTCAAGCCTTTCTTGAAATCATAGTAAATCATTATCCGAAAGTTCTCTCGTGATAATTCCATTTTTCCGATAACAGAAGCTTATTCTATGGACTATTTCTCAGATACTATTCAACCAAATGTCACAAACTAAACTGCAATTGACAGATAAAGAATTTAATAAACAGATTTAATAAACAACAATTTGTTTTGCACGGGTAACTAGATTTTTCAATTCTCAATAATTGTAGCTTATCCCTCGTATTTATATTTAGTAATTGAACAAATTCTCGATCATCATCATGATGATCTGATCCTATTTTACTCGTAGGTTTATGTTTGATAATGTTAAAGCAAAATCTTTCTATAAGTCCCGTTCACGCTTATAGAATCATAATCTTAAATGTTGAATTCGAGCAGGGGCCGAAATTAAAAAACGTAAAATTTGCAAATGGCCGATTAGTAAATCAATGAAATATGTCCAGTAGCTTCTTACTTCATTAATAAAACCAAATTTTACCAATTCTAGTCGACTACAAAATTTCGACAAATTTCTAAAGAACTGAACAAACCATAACAAGTATTTAGAACATGACTTGGACCAATTTTTATATAAAAGAAATTTTAAAATCTGATTTTTTAGAAGTATAAAAATGTTTAGAGCTTGATTTGAAACAGTTGTGTAAAACAAATTCAAAATTAGAACCTAAAGTACCACATAGTTTACCGGAAGGGTATTTTTCTTACTAATATCTGGCAAATAAAGCGTTTCATGCAGATTTATAAAGAATATAAAAGTATTTAGACCTTAATTTGTAAGCGTTTTAAATACTAATATTTTCAACATTTTAACCAGAAATAACGCTTGTATCAAAAAGCAATCTATTGCCAATATTACAAATTATGCATTTAGTATTAAAAACTTAATTTGGAAAGATTGTGGTATAAAAAAACTACTCTGTTTATATCTTCTTCGTCTTGCGTTCTTATATTATTCAAAGATGCTTGATAACTTTTTGCTACAAGTAAGATATCATCATTACAAATACAAACTCTATTTTCTTAGGTTGAAGATATCTTGTAACCTATAGTATAATTCTTGTGCCTGATCCAACGTTTTTATGAGAGCGAGGCACAATAATGGAATCAACACACTACCGTGTCTAATTTTTTCAGGATTCGAGAACCTGTCCGATGATACGTTACGTATTCAGCTTTGCTATTCGTATTTTTGTTGAAACTGTTGATAAAACTCACAACAGCCAAGGTCTTCTGAAAGGCAACTGTTCTAGGGGCATAAGGTGAAATATAATCAAAGCTGCTGCGATTATTATATAAATAACATAACCTCTGAAAAACGTCCACGTCATAAAATGTAAAAAAAATATTGACTTTGAATACATCTCTACATTAGTCGCTCTGTCGCAGATCAAAAATAGTTTAAATTTCTGTTTTCTGCAAAATAAAAATATGGGTAACGTCACTACAAATACAAATTACAAGATTTTTGCAACAGAAAAAGAGCGTAACACGATTTGCCAAGCTTACAACACAATTGGTCAACGTGTTCGTACCATATTGTTTTCGTTAGCAATAATATCAAGCAATCTACAACTACTAACTACATCAAATTGTGAGTGTTTTCTTAATATTCACCACAATCCTTTTTAATTTTACTCACTTGTTTACGTTAAACATAGCCGCAACAGTATCCGATTAAATTATTAAATTAATATCACCCGCTTATAACATTACATTAGCAATACCCCTTAAGCTGTTTGGGATGTCACTGATATAAATCAAAAATACGAATGCCTTCAAGAAAAGTGGATATATTGTACAATGTAACAGTAATTCTTGGAGAGTAAGCGCCCTCACTCCTCACACTATTAAATCACGCAAGTATACATATACGAAAGAATTTTTTTTTTTCATATATGAATAAATGTATGAATGCACATCTACCCTAAGCCGGCATTGCGAACAAACAACGTGCAGACAGCTGTTTCGACCTTACATTGGTCTCATCAGTGCACGAACGTGTTTGATCACAATCCCTCAAAAGCTTAGAAAACCTGATATTGTCAACTTACGTACCAAACGCCATGAGAGATTCTCAGCGGCATCTGTTACCCAAGTGCGACATCGCAAGGTAATTTTGCCCTCCGTAGTACAACTACTAATCAGGCAACTGTAGATAACGTGCATTTATTTATATATGAAAAAAAAAATTCGTATATGTATACTTGCGTGATTTAATAGTGTGAGGGCGCTTACTCTCCAAGAATTACTGTTACATTGTATTGTAATAGGTACGCCACCTATATGGCGTGTTCATTGAATGCACGTTATCTACAGTTGCCTGATTAGTTGTTGTACTACGGAGGGCAAAATTACCTTGCGATGTCGCACTTGGGTAACAGATGCCGCTGAGAATCTCTCATGGGGTTTGGTACGTAATTTGACAATATCAGGTTTTCTAAGCTTTTGAGGGATTGTGATCAAACACGTTCGTGCACTGATGAGACCAATGTAAGGTCGAAACAGCTGTCTGCAAGTTGTTTGTTCGCAATGCCAGCTTAGGGTAGATGTGCATTCATACATTTATTCATATATGAAAAAAAAATTCGTATATGTATACTTGCGTGGATATATTGTCACGGATTTTAAGTGAACTAAGAATAACGAAGTTTTCTATATAAAACTTATGGATCATTTATTAATTGATAGAATTGTCATAAGTGATTTTGAATAAAATAGCTGTCGTAACACAAAATATGCGATATTTAATTGTATTATATAAATATATACATTATATCACAGAGTAAGCTTCCGTATCGGTAAAAACACGTACGTTCTGCAACTTGATTATTCATGGAAGTATGGAAGTTGTATATTTCCGCATCACGTACAACAACAACACTTTATGGACTTTATCAAATATGGTAGTGGATGTTAAAATAAATCTCTTGACAGCATACAATATTGTTGATTATGCCAACGCTTAATATATATTTATTTAATGAAAAGACGGAAGGACATATTGAATAAATAATTTTAAGAAAGTAATCACATACCTAGTTTATTATCAGCTTGAAGGAAATGTATTGTACAATGTTAACGTGTCAAAATACTTAATTTAATGTAGTGCAATGAATAGCGTGACCATACCTAGATCATTGGCTTTAACGTAATTTAGTTTAACTTAGATTTCCTGTTCAAGTAGTATAAATTTATTTGCGTTAAACTACACCATCAATTTATTTTGCCTCTAACTATAACCGTGTCATCATCTGCACATAATAATAATAATAAGGTCTTTATTAATAAAGGCGAAGTTTAGCCTAAGCTATTTACACTTAACCTTAACAGTAAAATCAATAAGTACAAAAGAAACAAAAACATACACATGTGTAAAACACCTAATATTACATAACTATACAGTAACTGAGCTTTAGCTGAAAACACAATGTTGATACTATAAGAAAGTTATTATTATAACAACGATACTAAATTAACATTTTAATCAGTTTCATAATAAATTTTTCAAAATACGCAATTCTGTAAGTTACGAAGTAATAAGTTATTAAAAGTAGGCCTTGAAATAACCGTTACTATTATTAGATCAATTGTATTAATTGAAGTTTGCTAGTAACACAATTTTCAAATTTAGTAGTGACTTTATGATAGTTCAATATTAATGCCTTCGATATAGATATTTCCTTAAAAATATTAAAAGAAGTACATATATAGTTGAATTCCTTTGGCAACCATCATTCGCCAATAAAATTCAATGACGTCCAATTTGAGATGTGTGTAATTTAAAAAGTGTTTTTTTCTGTACTTATTTTTGCGTTTGATGTTATTGTTAATTTTTTTCTGGTTATTAACTTTGAATGGAATAGATAGTAAATTTATAGTTCGAATTTTCAACATTTTTATAATTTTATAATAAAAACGAATATGCAGTCAATCTTTCCAACAAATTTATGTGACTAGATTTGTTTAATGAATTTTTAATATTTCGACTTTAAGACTCATTTCCCCATTTTTTTTCAAATGTAATGTATTAACAGTTTTATACCATTGTATAGGGAATTGAAACTATTATCTAAATCAATTAAAAAAATTATAGGTTGTCATTTAAAAAAAAGCCGGTGACGTCATAACATGAAAAACAAATAACGTAAGAAACTGAAAATGCGATTAAAATATTCTCTTAGTTAAAATCGCTATACCCATTCGAGATTTTTTTCCAAAAAATTAATATTAACGAAGTCAATGCCTTACTTTCTTTCCACTCTGTATGTAATATCTATATTTTTGACGTTTTTGTTGTAAATATTTTATTTACAATAATTAGTAAATTTGAATTTGAATAACTCTTCCTTCCCCATATTTATAAACAATGTTATAAGTATGGTGTGTTATTATTTCATGATACTTTTTAATTTCAGTCTGAGTAAATACTTTGCACTGAGCTAGATAGGATTGAAACAAGTCCACACCTCTGATTCCACAATGAAACATTTTTCTGATGATGTATCACAACAAACTATGAATATCAAAAGCTTTTCAGAACTCGTAACACATTTTCGAGCATTCAAGTATTCCTATAGCGTAAGTGTCATTTCAATTACGAATAACTAGAACTATTTCTCTCGTAGTAACACCTGCCATAAATATTGAGCTGTGATAATACTGATAATACATTACATCAATACTCTAAAAATAAATTTACTTGCAGTATACTGGTTACTGACATATTCGAATTCTCTGAGAAACGGGATAAACCAATATTTTAATTTGCAATTTAACAACATGAAAAATGACATAAAAGTCTAAAGAACACACTACTTTAAAAGTATATGTATACCTGTATTCATGTCATATCCATTTGATTAAGTTTATTTTTTTTTCTTTATTCCAGGCATATCGATGTGCGACCCGATAATTGACGAACACTTCAGAAGATCGTTAGGTAAAGACTACGTTGCCATATTTTCGAATAATAACATACCGAAAGAAATCATAACACAAGTAAAACCCGCTTCGCCGAAAAGCACAGCTAACAGCGTCATAGAATTGATGGATAGCGAAGGCTTAACGGTGGACGATCATTTCGCCAAAGCGCTCGGAGACACTTGGTTCAAGCTGAAAAAGCAGGAGCCAGAGATGAAGAACAAAGCCTCGGAAAACCCGGGGGTGGTCACTGTTTCCTATTCCTAAGGGTGTCGTCGACTATCACCCTACCGCATTAATATTAACCACTAATATTAATTCGTTGTAAAAGTCGAAATATCCAGTAGACGTGATGATGTGATTGAAACGCAAGCATCGATATAAATATAATTTATTGCAAATCTTGTATGTACCTGTTATGTACATGACACTGAAAGTATTTTTTGATACATTATATAAAATTACAGATTTGTCCAAAATTTAATTGTATATAAATAACAGATTACCAGTTTTGGGTAAAACATTCATGATTACTAATCTTTCAGTAAGTGCGGATTACTAGCACCCTAATTTTTCAAAATTAATTTTGCACCTCACATAATTTAACTGCTACCTTTTCTATAAAATCTACCAAATTCCATTAGTCATACGAACTACCAATACAGTATCACATTTACAAGTCGTTCACAAATCAAATAAAACGCTAAAAGTAACAATAAGAGAGTTATAATTAGTTAATTCCAATATGTTCATTAATTGCATATAATACCACCTGTTAACGTGCCGGGGAACGTCACACTGTCACTTTACGATAATGATGAATATTACTCCCTCTTCTGGTTAAATAACGTATTATGATAGTAGCCTTTGAAACTGTTATAAGTTCGTTATTAATGAACCTTTCTGGGTAGTATGCATTCTATAATAATATATTTAAACATGACCGGTTTAAACTACGATGAAATTACAACGGAGCAAAGAAATAAAGTAAACAACACAGAATAGCAGTAATTCATATGGTGAACTGCAACATCTGTTTACGCCCGAGAAGTGCCCGACAATGAGAGCAAAAAATGCCCATAAAATAAGGACTTTATGAGTAAAATCCTTTTTTCATCGGCGTAGATAGGAGCGTGAGGGGTTTTTAAAATTTATTATATTTATCCTATATTTCGCAAGAGAAATAAAATTTTCTTTCATACTTACGTTATTTTCGTTTTTCATTGTTTTGACTGTTAATTACCTACTTCGTAATTTTTGTAATAGTCTGTTTAATACCGGTTTATTGAATCGACTTCTCCCAATTATCTAGACGTAAGTGTCCACTGGATTTCGTTTAGTTTCAATAATATACGCGTACATTTTTAGTTATTATTTATTTAGATCTAGAACGTTGTTTATGTTACTTTTTCTGATATGCAAATGAATTATCAGTGATTCTGAAATTTATTACAAAGTCTGTAAAATATCGAATGCCAAAATATCGCACGTTCGTCACTTAGCTTTGCTAAAACATACACAGAAATAGTTTTTATGCAGAGAATTTCGATAGTTTACAAAATTTCGTCACATGTTTAAATGACGATGCTCGAAGTATTTCTGAGTGCAAGGAACTAACACAAATCCCAAATTTAAAAAATCAGTTGTTATTCCTTCAGGAACACTTTGGAAATTTGTCTAAACTAATCACATATTTTGAAAATCGAAATCTCAAATTAAAAGATGGATTAACTACATTAGATGTGGGCTATTAATAATTTCAAAAGTATTCCAAGTGACTTCGGATGTGGCCTTCGGCAAAAGTTAGACGCAATTTTTAATAAAAATCCAGATTTAATAACATTGCGGCAATAGTGTATGCTAAATACGCTGAAATAAAAGAATATTTCCAGTACGCACCTATAACCAGTTGCGATGTAGAAAGGACGTTTTATATCTACAAGGATGTACTTAATTCAAAGAGCACAAGTCTTACAGAAGATAAAATGAACAAATAATAAGGTATTTTGTATTTTATAGATCACCAGCCCACTTGTTATCCAATTATATAAATAAAATTAAAATCTCTTTAAAAATACAACATTTCAATAGTGCGCCCATGGGCGATGAGTCATCAACCCTTCGTGTCCGCGCCCTATTAATAACCTAAATTAAAAGAAGAATCCATGCGTCTCAACAATACACATTAGTTTTTAAACAGTTTCAACATCTATTTCTTCACCCTGACTTAGTAGTCCTGCTGTCTCGAGAAGTTCTTTCGGCACTCGATAAATTCTGTATAATTTAAAATGACTCCTTCTGACTATTATAATCAAAACTTAAAGAATTTATATGTTCACAAATCATATTGCTCTACGAATTCTAATGTATACCTACCAGACTAACTAGTTTCTTATGAATATCATATACAAAAAAAAATAAGATTTTGTATATTTATTTGTTCAATGAATAATATGTAATAACAGAAACAGGAAAAAGCAATAATTATATTTATATAAGATATGTTCACCTCATTCTAACCATATCACACAGAACAAAACTAGAACATTTCAGTTTTAATAATATTTATTTGACAATGTATATATATATAAGAAAGAAGAAGTTATAAATGCTACACAAATTATCGTTTAGTTTAGTTATATGTATTTCTCTCAGCGATTTTAGTTTTTAAGTTTGTAAATATTAGTTATACACAGTTATGTATATATTGAGTAATAAGTTCTTATATATTATTTATGAGAAGTAACTCTTATGTTGTTAATGGTTTTGTCAGGAGATGTAACTTACTCATGTAATATAAAAAAAATATGTAATTGTTTTAATACATAAATTGGTAAAGAGCATGTACTCTGCACTTTTGGCAACTCATTTTTACTGAGTTGATCCTATAATCGTTTCTTATAGTAATTTCGGGAACAATTTTTTACGAACAAATTTTAATCTCTAATATATAATAAACAACTGGATTCTGTTCACAATTTGTTATACAAGTAAACGTGGTCATCAGCACTAAAAATGTATTGTTTTATTTTCCTTTGATCAACTGTATAATAGAGATCAAGAAACATCTGAAGCAAGTATGTTTCAAATAAATTTCTCAGTTATTTGAAACAGACTTGCGGAAGAGGAAACGGCATCTTAACTACAAATGTTCCTGATTTGATTTTTTTCCTATGCAGAAAAATATTTTTATTTTACTTATTACAACTGAACGTAACGAACTAAACAAGACAAAATGCAATACAATTCCAATTTTGTGTGTAAAGAATAAAAGCCGATAAAATTGAAGTTGAAATTAAGTTCTATCTCAGTATCTGAATCAGACATGTCAGAATCTTCAAACTTATTTTTCTGTACATGTGCTGATTGCAATTTAGGTAGGGTTACCATATTTCAACCGAGCTAAAAGAGGACAAAACCATATTTCAGCCGGGCTAAAAGAGGACAATTAAAAACGAACTTTTGTCAACATAATGTTTAGATATTTGTTTATTGACTAACTTATAATTTGTGTTAAATAGGTATATGAAAAATAAAATGAAAATACAGAAAAACAAAACATATATCTCTACAACATTATTTCGTCTTAATAATAAAAAAAAATATATACCTATGTATATGCGTATATATAAACCTAAGCCTAATTGCACATAAAAAAAATATTCACAAAGTAAGAATTAATCTGTATAAATTTCATATTTTTGCGAACTGCCATTTTTTTTTAACAAGTTTCTCTCTGATAATAAATAATCAAAAAATTAATTGCAAGAAAATTGTTTAAAGTTTAAATGTGTTATCAGAATTGCCTTGATTATGGACACACTCAATCGATTGCGTTCTTCAGTCCACTGTATGTTCATAGTGGAGAAAACTCTTTCCACGTTCGCATTATGCGCCGGAATTGAAAGAACAATTGACAAATTTTCAGAAATTCACTGCTTGCTTCTTCATCAGGGAACGCTTCGAAACATCTGTTCCATTTCTGATGAGAAAGCAAGTTGGTGAAGTCATCACTTTGCGTTGCGGTAACAATAATTTTTTTTAAATTACAGTATTGGTTAAATAACTTGGACTCATTAATATTCACGCCTTTTTCTTGAAAAAAATTTATTGAATTTTGTACGTCCTTCCAGTCAATTTGGGTTTTTAAACTCATCCAAAATATTGTTTTAAAATGATTTAAAGGTTCAGTCCAGATTTCTAAATATTCCAGACACTTTTCATATAAATAGAAAAAGTTCTTTTTCAAAATCATAATTTCAGTATCCATTTCCGAATTTTTGATAAATATTTGTTAACTTTTAAGGGTAGAAACTGTTCTTCAATACGCTGTTGCAAGGAAGTTCTAACAGTTTCTGAACATTCCAAAACCTCCAATACATAATTACCCTCCCTTTCAACTAATTTTATTTTTCCATGAAATACATACATTAGTGAATGTAAAAACCAAAAGTATCCTTCACTAAGTTTATTTTCAAAAAACTTTCGAATAGTGGCTGGAGATGATTGGTCTGATAGAAAATAAGACTGGAGACCATCATATAACTCTAGTATTCTATTCAGACAAGGGAATAATGATAGTCATCGTGTTTTACTATGAAATAGAAGTTTTTTATATTCTACATCGGCGAATTCGCAAAAACTTTTTAATGATTCGGTTCGTATGGTGTATATAGAAAAATGATTGTAAATTTTCAAAACTAGAGACCCAACATCGACAGGCAAAAAGTCAGTGCCGTTTTGTATACAG
Organism: Amphimallon solstitiale; assembly: GCA_963170755.1. Lineage (NCBI taxonomy): Eukaryota > Metazoa > Arthropoda > Insecta > Coleoptera > Scarabaeidae > Amphimallon > Amphimallon solstitiale. The sequence goes on along the minus strand of OY720680.1, from coordinate 75,750,426 downwards.
TTACTAAGTACATGAGCAGAGCAACCTACGCCAATAATATTGCTGTTAACGATTTGTTTTAAACCTGAAAACACATTTTTTTACCAGCCCTTTTCGCTCCTCCAAAATTTGTGTTACAGTAATCACCTGCAAAAGCAACACAATTATGACGAAAATTGTGTTTTTGGAGTACTTCAGTTAAATAATTTGAAATTGTTTCTGATTTTTCATCATTAAGATTGCTGATCTCTATAATCTTGACAGTGAGTCCATGTTTCTTGTCAAAGAATTGTATTAGCACAGGAAAAAAAAACGTCACGACTACGCGAAAAGCGAATGAACTCTGGTCTGACACTGTCTGACAGAACTAACTAACCATAGTCGCCGGCGAAAGCCGAGCACTCGAGCAGTTACCGTTTTGTCCTGAGTGCAAGAATTGTATGACGCTGCCGGTTTGCTAAAAATACTGGACATTTTTTCAATATATGGAAATATATACCGGACAAAAAATAACACTTCATAAATAGGACATGTCCGGTAAAAAGAGGACGAATGGTAACCCTAAATTTAGGTACCGTAAAATGGGGCGACTTTGTGCCAGCCGGGGCGTGATTGTGCCACTACGTGTTGATCGTGTATATTCGCACCATATCGGCACATCGATTCACCTACCGCCCCGAACTCTTGTTCAAGAATACCGATATTAGAGGCGAATAGAATGAAATGTATGGTTTGTGTATGTGTTACCGTAAATAGCCGAAATCCGTTTCTACGCGTACTTACTAGTAAGAATGCGAAGTAACTAGGAGCATTTGTAATTTCGCGTTCTTACTAGGAAAGACACGAATTAAAATTTTAATTCGGCTATTTACTGTAGCTTTCAGTTAGAACCCGTTCTAACTATACATACAACAGTAAGTATCCGAAATACATATCTTAACAGCGGACATACTCTGTTTAATAGACAATTTTTCAATGATGTGCAAATACCTCCTAACAAGCGCATTACTTATGAAGTTATACCAACTACCTTCTTTTATTTAGTTTTCTTTCTTATAATAAATTACGATTGGTTTCAAAATTATGTAATACGTTGAGAAATAAACTGGCTTATTAATTATTACACGGGCTACTATTGTGACATTTTGAATTGCATAAGACTATTTTTTTTTACACTTACAGAAATTAGTGAGACACTTTTTTTGTTCACTTGCATAGAGAAGCCGCATGTCGTAAAGATATTTGCTTATCCTTCTTTACTACATCAATATCAATAAATGTTTGCTTAGAAATATCGAATTCTCATCTGGTGTACAGTTGATCTCATGTTGTCATCGGTTTTTAATGAAACAACAGCTATAATATTTCTGAATGCACCTTTAGCTTTGTCAACGTCAAGAACAGGTATTGTGACGTTATCTAGATTATATTACCTCTGGTTCTTTTTCTTAATTTCAAATTCTATGTTCGAATCTTCTCCATGAATTTCTGCCATGTTAATTTTTACGTCACCAATAATATTTTCCAAATCTTCTTCCCGCTACCCAACCCTAGACTCGATGCCAAACATAGTCTTATATGGAGTTTGCTTTATGCCTGAATGAAACGCACGGTGTTTCATATACTGTACAAATGGTAGATCTTCTGACCATTTAAAGGTGTTATTATGGGACATCCACACGGTAATCATATTTTCAACAGCTTGATTGGCTTATTCAACTGAGCCTTGGCCATTGATTATGTATAAGAAGATAGTCCAAGTCCATAAGAAAAAGGTTGCGCCTAAAATCAACATTTTGGATGTCACCACCAGTGGGGCGCTAGTCGTCAAAGTGTCCACATGTGGTGGGGGTAATTTTCAAGGTAGTTGAGATTTAAACCGTTAACCAACATAATAAATTCCTAGTTTTGGCTTTTCAGTAAACAAATGACGCTGTAAAATAAAGTAAATAAATTTAATTTAATTCTTATATAGGTAATAATAATAATTCTGATCATAAACTGCGCAGAGTCATTAATAAAATGTGTATATACTAATAGTATTAAAAAATATTTTATTTACGTTCCACTCTACGAAAAAAGCATTTATACACATAATGAATATACATACTTATGTATACCGGTAAGTTTTCGGGTGAAGCAACGACAGAGGAGTGTCCAAGTCCCCACTATCACTCGCTACAGTTATCGTATTCCCCGACGCGAACGGCTGTAGTATACTACTACCACCGCTCTGGTTAACGGAGGGGAGTACATATACGTAGTCGTTCAGTTGTGGGGACTGATACATGCGCTATACAATCGTTGCGTTACCAGAAAACCTACCGGTATACCGTTTGACTGAAATAAAAGTAGATATAGGGAAACAAACACGCACACAAGTGCATGCAAACATGAAATGGAGGGGTACGATAGTAGGGGAGTACAGATGAGTTCATATCGGGCGTGATATCGGGACACCGGGGTACCGAGGCTTTAGTGCACAACGTGTCTTTTAGTATGCAGTGAATTAATACAACCTTCTGTACGAAATTGTTTCACAATCTTATGGATAGCTGGCACAGAGGGAGGTGGACGATTTTCATACGCCGCAACAAATAAACTTTGCACGTCTTTGTACGAATTATCCTTGGCATACCATAACACAATCTGTATTTTTTCCTCGACAGTTAAGGGCATTTTATTTTAATATTTGCGAGTCTGCTCAGATACAATGTATGTACGTTCACGCTCTAAAGTTACGGAAAGAATGCCATGTCTGCGCGCGCTCTCGATCTCCCCACTATCTCCCCACACCACCGGTGTTGTATACATACATACATAGGTACATGTTTATGTGTGTGTATTTGAAGATGCATATTAACTTTTAACTACGACAATCTGTATAAAAACGTTCAGCTTTGCCGAAGGAAGAAGGCATGAATATAATCCTTTTATTTGTATGTTTTTTTTTGTTTAGTGCATGACGCCAAACTGATTCACTGTAGGCTTTACAGGCAAGGAAAGAAAACAGGGGTTTTAAAATATAACAGACATATAAATCATATAGTGTGAGTGATATAGTACACAAGGCATTTGAATGAACAGGTAATTCATTCATTCCTTTATGGATATAAAAGCAAGTCTACTTCAATACCTATGCATGTAAAATCTCCGAATTTTACCGGAAGCCTCTTTGCATCTATTTCTTTTACAGACTAAAATAAATTATTAAAAGTCATTCATATTTTTTTATAGGCGTATTAAAAGTACTGAAATTAATAATATTTGTTTCCTTTAAAAATTAATCGTTCTCAATACACAACCTTCTTACTTTCTTATACGTAGTATAAGGAAGTACTGTGATGATGAAAATTTTGGACCTCAAAATTTTGATTTTTAAAAAATGTCTGTGTGTGTTGTGTGTCTGTGTGTGACCAGGATAGCGGTCAAACCGCTATAGCTATCAATTTCCAATTTTGCATTTACTAGTATAATCTCCCTCTTGAGAACTGATAAATTTTCAGTCAAATCGGCAGATCGGAAGTAGTAGTTTACTTCAGTGAAAAAATCGAAGTTTGCCAATATTTCGTCAACTACTAAGTTTAAACAATTTATAAAGAATTCATATGTACTTAAAATTAAAATTGAGAATAATTTTATCTAAAAAGTTTTCCGAAATTCCTACCGGAAGTAGGTCTTTTACCCTTATCGAAAATCAGTTTTATGCGAATATTTCGCAAGAGTAAAAGTGTTACTTCCGGTCCGAATTTTTAAATTTTTTTATACAAAAGGTATTGAAAATTAAGTTCCAAATATTTTTACTTTCTTATAGGTAGTATAAGGAAGTATTGTGATGATGAAAATTTTCGACCTCGAGATTTTTGCAGATGTCCACGTTTTGATGTCCCTTGATACCGAAAAAGTGGTTTTTAAAAAATGTCTCTCTTTCTCTCTCTCTCTCTCTGTGTGTGTGTCTGTGTGTGTGTGACCACGATAGCGGTGTCAAACCGCTATAGGTATCAAAACCAAATTTTATATTTACAAATATAATCTCCCTCTTGAGATCTGATTAGATTTTCAGTAAAATCGGCAGACCGGAAGTAGTAGTTTACTTCAGTGAAAAAATCGTATTTTGCCAATTATTCGGCAACTACTAAGTTTAAACAAATTTGTAAAGAATTCATATATACTCAAAACTAAATTTGAGAAGAATTTTATTAAAAAAGTTTTTCGAAATTCCTACCGGAAGAAAGTTTTTTACTTTTATCGAAAATCAGTTTTTTGCGAATATTTCGCAAGTCATGCTTTTCAGACAGGTATGTTACGAGTATAAAAGAATTTAGAACTTAATTTTCAATACCTTTTGTATAAAAAAATTTTCAAAATTCGGACCGGAAGTAACACTTTTACTCTTATCGATTAGCAATTTTGCAAATATTTCGTAAATTATGCATTCTATATACAGTATGTCCACGGATCGAGTTCCAAAGAGGAAAAACTTTTTTATTTTGCATTTTACAAGAAAAATGTATTCTTGATAAAAGTTTTTGCATGTCTCGAAACGGCCAAATCAGTTTTAACCTTATCAAAATTTCTTTTAGTTTAAGATAAAAATCGAAAAATTGGTCGTTTTATTTGAATATTTTTTCATAAACTCAAAAACAAAAATGATATAACTAATAACTATTTTATTCAATCCATTCACCGCCCTTTTCAACGCACAATTCTAGCCGTCGGCGCAATTCTCTATAACTTCTTCGAATTTCTTCGAGAGTTAAAGACGTCACAGCGTCTCTAATCCTCTCCTTTAAATCTTCTACGTTCGGAGGAAGATTATTTGCATAAACTATTTGCATCTTACAAATCAGTACCTACGTATGGATAGGTGCCGACGAAACTGCCGATATATTAGGACGCTGTGTGGTAAATGTTGTAGCTGGTGTACTACATCCAACTATTCCATATAACGCATATGTACCTAATAATAACATCTAAAGTTATAAATACAGTTGATGCGGAAACAGTTGCTAAAACCATTGGCGATAACTTGCACAAAATGTTTCATTCGGACGACAGGTACAAGGAAAAAATACTTTTATTTGTTAGTGACAGTGCCGCATATATGCTAAAACCAGACAGGCAATTAAAGAAAACATATCCTTATATGCATATTACTTGTGCAGCACATACTCTCCACAGAATCTGTGAATATATCAGAGACACCTATCCGGAAGTTGAACAGCTGTAATTTGTTTTAATAATATGAATTTGTTCTTCGTACGTTATGCCCTTTATTTTAATTATAATAGTTAATAAATATGTAAACTGTGGGAATTTATTCTGTGAATATAGCGCGTGAAGATATCTGCGCATATTTCAAATTCCTAGTAGAATAGAAGAAGAATTAGAAGCCAAAAAGCGTTAAATTCGAGTGATGGTGAAACAAATTTCTTGATAATTGAAGTACCTAATTAGCAAATAAAATTATTGTGGAATATTAAAAAAAAACTAACATATTGTTTGCTCACTATTTATTTGCTACTCTCAATTTTTATTTTATACGTACGAATCAAATCGGTACTCCTGGTTCAACGTCCTACTCAAGACGCGCAAATTTTGGGAAGTATTTGAAAATACTTGTAAACTGTCAAAAAGTTATAACCTTGAAATAACTTGAATGAATATTAGGTATATTATATATATATATATATATATATATATATATATATATAGGTATATATATACCAATTGTGCAATGTAAAGGATAAAGTTAACTTTTCAAAATCCGTGGGTTTCCTTATTATAAAATTTGTACATTGTGTCGTATCTTCAATTATTGTTTCAGATAGTTATAGACCCCTTGTGTTTATCGTCACAAAATTTACTCACGAACCCATACAAAACGTTCTTTTCTTTTTACTATGCAATTCAAGAATAACCACACTTGAAGCTATTTTTCGTTTGGTACCTCCATATTAGTAGGTATTTATTTTTTAAAAGTGTATTTTACAGATATACTTACTTAAAACAGAATCAAGTCGTTTTTAAAGAAATGGAAATATCTGTGTTATGCCCAGAATGTAAAAATACTTTGGTCTCAAAAAACACAAGCTGCTTCTGTAAACCATTTTCCACTAAAGAAAATCGACATAACATCGTAATTGGTTACATGTCAATTAATTGTTATGTTATGTATTGTGCTATACAGGCTGTACCACTTAAAACTCCCAGGTCAAATATCTCGGAAACGGATAAAGATATTTGAATTTGGTAAAAAGTAGTTACTAAAGATTGTGATCGATTCTATAGTCCGTCTCAACCCCATTATGCAGTGTTTAATATTAGTGATTTCTTAAGTTTCTGCGTTTATATTGTCATTGTGTTATTTATTGATTGGATTAGTGGGTAGGTACGTACTTTTCTTGTATATTTGTTGTTTGCCACATATTATTATTACGGTGTTTAGTTAAGTCAGTATGCAGTTTGAAAGCAACGAACTCGTTAACATGATTTTCATTATGGGATCTGCCCAAAAGAATTGTCTATTAACCAAGCGAATTTATGCGCAAAGATATTCTGACAGAAGACAACCTTCAGTTACAAGTTTGGAAAGACTTAAGGAAACATTCATTAGAACAGGAAATGGAAGTTATGAAAAGCTTGAAAGGACAAAGAGGACAAGTGACGTAGATAAATTGAAAGTCGTGTTATCAGTAATTGAGGAGTCCTCTACTAGGTCGACCAAAATATCAACAGAAGCCAATATACCACGATCTACTGTTAGCAAGATTCTAAAAAAAAAATATCATCACTACCGTATTTCCTTTCATCAAGAACTGTTGGGGCCTGATTTAGAGACTAGAAGGACGTTTTGCGAATGGGGATTAGAAATTGAAAGGATAACACCTAACTTCTTCCAAAAGGTATTATTTACTGACGGATCGACCTTTACTCAGAGCAGTGGTCACCCAAACCGTCATAATCTTCATCATTATGCAATAGACAACCCAATAATATTAAGAGCGATTGATAAGCAGAGGCAATGGACTATAACTGTTTGGACTGGTATTATGAGCAACTTTATAAATGAACCACATTTCTTTCACGGACATTTGAATGGTGCGCAATATTTGAATTTCTTGCAATATGACTTGCCTCAGCTTCTGCAAAACGTACCTCCAGTTCTAAGAGAAAATATGTGGCTTCAGCACGACAGTGCCCCAGCACATTTTGCACTAAATGTCTGACACTATTTGAATCAAGAATTCGAAGGTAGATGAATCGGCCGCGGTGGTCCCAGATTTGACCAAACTTGATTTTTTTCTATGGGGGTACACAAAAAATATTATATACCAGACACCTCCAACTACAGCAGACGATATGAGGCAACGTATAATACGTGCTTTTGAAACAGTTTCCATTGAGAAGTTGCAACACGTAAATAGGTCCTTTCTGTCAAGGCTGCAAATGTGTTCTATTCAAAATGGGGGCACTTTGAAAATTTATTATAAATATTGCTTCTAACAAAATTACAGTTTGATACTTTTAGTCGTTTATTTGTTTTTGTTTGTCAAATCGTTTACCCATTACACTAAATTGAACCCAAAAAAAATAATTTAGCGGTTTGTAATGAAAAATTAAAAATAACTCCGAAATTATTGAGTTTGGGTATAGGACATTATTAACATAAATAAGCGCAATTAACGCATCATTCCAAAAATTTAATAATATACGGGGTGTTCCATTTGAAAAAATAAGTAAACGCTCTTTGACGATAGCCAAATTGATTGGATCGTAACAAACAGCCTGTATAATAAAATGAATGTTTGATTATTTTGTAGGTTCAACACATCCTTTGGCGGCATACTTCTAAATAATTTTGTCTTAGATAATCGTAATACAATCGCAGAGAATTATTATGGTAAACATTGTCGCGACCGTTTTTTTATAATTTTCATTAAGAACTCAACAATGCATCATCGAAAACCAAAACCCCAGATATCGATGAAAACACAAATTAAACTAGATAAAGGAAAAACAAAAGATAGGGTGTCAGGGTGTCTCATTAAAAAAAAAATTCGAATGTATGCCATTTTAACGCATCACCCTGTATAGTCCAGATTATTTTCAAAATGTGTGTTTTTTGTTACTGTGCCAATTTTTATAAAATAAATTTCTTCAGTACTATTTAATAACGCCTATATTGGACTTTGACGCACTAATGAGCAACCCTGCATAATGTCCCTGATGTTAGAGGCTTTGGAAAGCAATTTGTGAATGGGTAC